>CM053273.1:60677442-63077442 GCA_028583415.1 Protea cynaroides | reverse complement strand
GCACATTGCAAACCTATAAACCAGACCAAAGATATGAATTGAATGCATGCGTATGTTTGTTGCATGGTTTTGATTACTCACTGAGCCATGCTGTGTGCTCACCCTTTCGACGTCAAATATTTTTAGTTGATGATGCAGGTCCTAGTGTTGAAGAATATATGAATGCATCGACGTATGGACACGTTGCTGCGATAGGCGTAGACGTTGAAGAAGATGCACATGATTTATCATGCAAGTGTAACCAATGTGTTTTTACTTAAGTTTAGTTATAATTTGAACATCGGGTATGTAATTGAATATTTATTTTCATGTCTTGTGGTTTGGAGATAATTTGGTTAAATACTTATTTATCACTATTAGACTCTCAGTTCATTATCTGTAAGACTTTTATTTATTTGTTTATTACCTACGATTATTAATAGGAAATGTGTCTATGGTTTGATATGGTGGGTACGACCTATGCGAGATCCTGGTTGAACCATTGGTTTATTGGCGGTTCATCACACCATTCTGGTTAGATTAGAATTGGGGTGTGACAACTTGGTATCAGAGCTTCTCTGGTTCTACCCATTGACCTAACTACTTCCACACGAGTCATGAACTGAGTTAGGATAAAATTTAAAAGCTGTAATAAGAACACACCATAAGTCCCTGTGTTGTATGAGACATAAACTGTAAGACCTGCACTCCACTAACTTGGTCTAACCGTATCGTGCCAGGTCTTCCCATCATTTCTGGACCAAGTGGAGCAAGCGTGTGAAGATAAATCACAAACCAAGTATGAGAATCGGGTTATAAAAACACTGAAAACATACCTAAGGTCGCATACCTGGGTAGGTATGGTTGACCATAAGGTAGGGAACAAAAATCTCAAATCCAGAATCCTATGGTCAATGATTTCGACCCTACGGTCGACAGTTTATGTAAGACCCACACGCCACGAACCCAGTCTAACCTTACATTCTCATGTCGTAACCAATCTTCCTATCATGGTCGGGCCAAGTGGACTAAGTGCGTGAAGAAACCACAAGGCTAGGTTTGAAATTGAACCCAAAATCATCTATTTAGGAGTGTGTGGTCGCATACCTAAACAGGTGTGGTCGACCACACCTCAAAACAATGCGACCACAGGAGTCTAGGACGTGTTGTCGTAGATTTTGGATGTGTGGTCGATGGGTTCTGTGACTCCACGTACGACCAAACGAACTCAGACAGACTCCATGATTAGGAAACCTTCCTAATCTAAAGGGGGTTCTTTCCTAATCTATGTAGGACTTTATATGGAGGGTTTTCCTCTATATATAGGACGTCCCTTAACCTCTTTCCTCCTTTTAGAACTAAAGTTAAAAGAGAAAGAAAGAGAAGAGGAGGAAGAGAAGGAGAATTGAAGAGGAAGACTAAGAGAAGGAAATTAAGAGAGAACTCTGAATCTTCAACAAGTATAAGGTATGAAACCATCCCCCACATCTGTTGAATACCTAGAATAGATCGTGGAGGAGATAGTAATTCAAAGTGAGACCCCAATCATCAGACCATGGACAAATTCTTAGAGATCCATGGAGGGAATCTATTAGGATGGTGGATTGTGTAAAATATAAATTTTAAGCCATAGAACAATCATAGGAAGGATCATGATGATAAGCCAAAGAATCAAAACATGAAGGAATTGAGTTGGGAGTGAAAAGTCGACCATCACATGTGTGGTCGCATGTGTGGTCGCATGATATGCGACCACACGAGACACACATAATCGACCACACACCCTAGGGAAAATTCCAGGGAGGGTGTGGTCGCATGTGTGGTCACATGGCATGCGACCACACATAGCGACTACACACCCTCGGAAAAGTTTCAAGGAGGGTGTGGTCGCATGTATGGTTGCATGATATGCGACCACACATAGCGACCACACGCCCTTGGGGAAAATTCAGGGAGGGTGTGGTCGCATGTATGGTCACATGATATGCAACCACACCTTGCGACCACAGGTGTGTGGTCGTAGAAACTCAGACCATAGGTGCAGCCGCACCTGCGACCACTCAGCTTCTGGACGTCTGAATTAATGAAAATAAATTTTAATTTAAAAATATATAAATTTGTTAGGTTTTCAAGTGGTCTAAAAGTGATTTACAAAAATTAGACGAGGAACAACCATAGACCAAACGTGAGGGAACAAGACCTAAACTAATTGGTAATAATAAGCTGTTTTACTTATTGAGTCCAATGCCATGATTGATTCTATGCATGTATGCTTGTAATGTGCATTTCACATGTCAACCAATATTCCTGCTATTACTGCTCATGCATATTTAATTCTGTTTATTTATAACATGATGATGATGATGATGCTAGGAATAAACATGTGAATGTATGTGTGTGGTTAGTGTGCTTGATGCGAGTGGAGCATCAGGGGGAGGACGTGACATTGTGGTTCATCCTGATCACTAGACTCTAGCTCTATCTCTACTCAAGTCTTGTCCACTGACATTGTCGTATCGCCATTACCTTAGCTGAACTATTACGTCATAGGGCATCAGGATGGTCTCGGACCGTGTAGTCTCTGACTCTGCCGGGGGGGCTCAGCTCTATCTCTATGGACGTATTGAGGGATGCTGGGGTGAGGCCTTGGATATACTGTTTGGCATTTGGATTGGTTAGTTGGGAGCCCAGTTTGTAAGCCCTCGCCAATAGGGGCTTACGTGTTGGTATGGATAGGGCATCAAGGAGCAAACTGGTAATTATGGCTTAAGGAGTTAAGGATATGACATTTCTTGAGAGTACTATTGTGATGGACTCTCTGTAACTAAACCTGAAGAAGAAGTCAATGATCTATTATCCATGGTGGAACCATGAGCATGGAGGCCACCGTTTACAGTTTCAGATTCGTAGACGGTGATGTACATGGCACAATAATGATGGATCAAACCTTTGAAAAGTGAAAATAAACGTTATATGGATTTGGAGTCTTTATAAAGACTGTAAAGGACCCAATATACCTGGTATGATGTGGATTAAATGTTGGAAATCAGATCTAGAAGAAATAAACCAGATCTGAGATTTCGGTAATTTATCCAATCAAAACGGTATCCAAAACCTAGTTTAGAAATTGAATTTGGAGCTCAGAATCCATAGTTGGACTAAGAAAAATATGGGAATCACATTGGAGAAGTTTGGTGACCATCAAACCACATTTTGACATGTGGCAGTGGGGACGAGCCGTATCCTAGTTGTCTTGACGTGTGGTCGAACATCAGCCACATGCCATTCCGATGGCGTATCCAGACAAAATTTGGCCGATGACTCTTTGTAATTTATTTAATTTTTTTTAAGGGCTTAGCACCCAAAGATAGTATTTCCTTGATGCAAAATCAATTGTGCATCGTTCATTCCTGAGGTAAGTTTTGGTTTACTCTATGAAAAGACCAACCATGTGTTGCCTTTGTATTGTGAGTCCTTAGACCAACCCTACAGGAGCTAGGCAATCCTTCTGGGGTGCCAGAACTATCATACGACCACATTTTGACTTGCGGTTGGTGACATGTGCTGTACGCCTGGTGGTCAGACCGTGAGACTGACACATGTTGCACGTAATTTTGACCTCTGTTGTTGACCGTCTTTAGTCAATAACTTTCTAGAATTTTTATGAGCCTGCTTGGGGGTTTAGATCTCTGAAATCGAATGTTTATGAATGTTTTTTATGTTGTGTTGACTAAGTACCATATAATTTGTTTAGGTAGCTTGTTGTTCGTTATTTTAAATAACAAGAAACCCTTGGACAGCAAGTGTGGAACCTTAACGACTAGTAACCAAACCTCTGTATGATGTTAGAACCCTTGACTTCGTTAGAAGAAGTTCTTCTTAGTAGTAAGGCTCGTAGAAGGTGACTTTTGACTAATGATTATGCTGTTGCATAGTGTGTTAGACACACTATATCTACCTTGTATAAACAACATGATTATTATATGTTAGAAGTTATCCCAATTCTATGAACAGTAACAAATGAAATTAATAATGAACCCGTAGGTGCTATATCATAATAAACAAACAATAAACAATAGGCATAAGTTATTAGATAAGCTTATAACATTGTGAATGTCAAATAATAAGCTTAAAGAGAAACCTGATTAATTCTATTGGATAATACGTTAATGAAATTATATTGGTTACGATTTTGATAGAGCTACGAGGACTCTAGCAGGTAGCTACCTGATCAGTTTGTCAAAGATTTACTTTTTAACTTTCTATAAGGAAACTAAACCCATGTTTGGTAGAATTAGTTACATTAATTTATTCTATATGATGGATGTGATTGATAAAATGATCTTGTGTGATAACATGCCATCCAACTATTCTGTGTGATTATGCATATACATCTTTGTATTTGGGGTCAACAGTGCCAGTAAGAATTGGAGGGCAGGTGGTATGGGACACCTGCTATCTTTCCACAAAAACGACTGATCCATGTTTGATACATGATGTCTGGTTAAGTCAATAAGGAGGAAGGTAGGTGGTATGGGATGCTTGCACCACTTCTTATTGACGCTGCTTTGTATTAACCATATGTAACCTAGCCAAGTCATGACGTCCTAGGTAAGAGGACAGACGGGATTGGAAACTTGGTGACATTACGGTCCAGTAATATGATTAATTAGGTGGACATGGCCAGTTGAACATAATTATCCTTATAATTGTACCCCTACCCTTTAGGGGGTTATGTAATGGCACGAGTGCAATAAAAAGGTGGTATGAACATAGCTGCGATACTCCCCATACCGGACGTAGTGTGAATGGGTGGGCGCATCGACTAACAGGATTATCATCTCTTCAAGTGGCTGATGTAATACAGGCTTGGGATGAGTTGTGGGCAAGTGGCCAACATAATACGGGCTTGTTCCTTAACGATGTACCCATACTTGGGGTGATACTATACGCCGAGTGAGGCGGTATCATATAATGGGAAGAGACCCGTGCAGGCTTGGAGACTCCGTGCATCTATTGTCCTGAGCTGGCTCTTATAGTTATTTACCTAACCATAGTTGATAGTTGCATGCATTTGTTTGTTGCATATTTAGTTTTCATGCTAAGCTTAGTGGTTGAGCTTAACTTATGCGTATTTTTCGCATGACGTTCCGGGTTGCAGTCTATCTTGTAGAGGATGAGAACTATGAACCTAAGGAGGATAACTCTGATTCTTAATGCGATGTGTAGGGTTATGCATGGGTTTAGGCTGTGCCCATGTCTCTTCTCTTTAATTGGGAATATCTATTTTATTTTGGGTTTTTGCTGGAGATAAACTTTGAACAATATTTTACCTTACTTTGGATTATTTGTTTTATAATAATTGGATAATGGATTTATTTATGGTTGGAACTTAAATATTTAAGTTTTAATTAGTAATACGTTAACTCTTGATAACTGGTTTTAAGTTTAAGTCTTTCGCTAATTTACTCTCTATTGTCCGAATAATTTGTTTAAAAATAAGATTATAAATTTTACTCTAATAATTCTTTATCTGGATTGATTGGTGGAGTACCGTGATATGCGATCCTGGAAGGGGATTTCTTATGCCTAGATTGAATGGAGAGATCTAATTGCATTCCATAATACCGATATATTAGGAACGAAGTGTGACACTTTCTAAACAAGTCATAGGGTATTTAATCAAAACAGCATAAAGAATGTTCATAAACATTTGATTTTGAAGATCCAAACCCATAACCAGGCTCATAAAAATTCTAGAAAGCCACTGACCAAAGCTGGTCAATAACAGGGGTCAAAATCCCGTCTGGCACATAGCATCGACCGCATGGTCTGACCACTAGGCATGCGTTATGTGTCATCGACCATATGTTGAAATGTGGTCGTTTGATAGTGCTAGGACCCCAGAAAGGTTGACTAGCTTCTGTAGGTCAGGTTTACGGTCTTACATCATAGAGGCAAGGCATGGTTGATTGTTTCATAGTGTAAACCAAAACCTACCTTTGGTATATATGATGCACAAGGGGTTTTCGCATCAAAGAGATACAATTTTTGGGTTCTAAGGCCTTAATAAATTCCAAATAAATTCTAGAGAGTCATTGGTCAAGTTTGGCCAGATTTTGACGTCGGAATGACGTGCGACTGATGACATTGACCACACATCTCGATAGCCAGGTCGTGTGGCACATTCAATCGATTACACGTCAAATCATGGTCTGACGGCCACCAAACATATCCGACGCATTTCTTGTATTTTTCTTGGTCTGAATATGGAGTTTGAGCTCCAAACTCAATTTTTACACTAGGTTTTGGATATCGTTTCGATTGCCCATTTAATCGAGATAACAGATCTGGTTATAAACTTTAGATCCAACCTCAAGTCATTGGATCCACTATTGTCTTATTGATTTATGTAAAACCCGCATCCAAAATTTCGGTCCTAATTTGAAATTTTGACTTTGTAACCAGTCTTACCACGATGAACAGTTTAAACCAGGGTGGATCCGACCAATGAAACCAAATAAAGGTATTCTAGTTTAACCTGGTACCCAAAATACTTAATCAGGACTTAAACTAGGGGTCTGGCACGTCGCACCTAGGTGCAGTCAGTCACATACCACACCTTAGTGCCACACCCTCTGTAGCGAGACTGGTTTAAAGAACCAACCTTATTGAACCCATGGTCAAACCTGGTTTCAGATTAGACTCTTTGGAAGAAGGGTCCAGGTGCATTCTTAGTTGCAAATTGGGTATAGAGGAGGGAATCCTTCAAACTACCTTGATTAAAGCTCAAATCACTCTAACGTGATTAGGATGGGATTAGTCTACCCTTCTCATCCCCATTCTCTCCTTTCTCATCTTCATTCTATATAAAACCAAAAAAAGAGAAGAGAGAGAAGCTCTGCCATGCCTAGAGAAGAAGGAAGAAAGTGGAAGGAACCTCTGCTACCTACAGAAATCACCACTGGATAGCACCAACACCAAAAATCCATACGGGTATCGATCTCCCTATCCTTTACTTCTCTTTGATTTGAAATAACAGTTAAGAATCATGGAAGGATCCTCTGATCATTTTTTCTCAAGCCATTTACTCCTGTAACTAACACTGAGATACATCCAAAGGTTGTTTTGAGATGTTGGATCTGAATCAGTGATGAACTAAGGTTCTCAAAATAAATGGAAATTAAATTTTAATAGACTATAGATAAAATCCAAGTCTCCAAACCCTAAGGATTTGTCTAGATAGAATATTAAGGATCTAAACCCAGAGAAAACTCTCCCTAAGAGTACTGGAATTGAATCTGAAACATAGAAGCTAAATCCAGTAATGACTGTATAGAGTAAAATGAAATTGGTATCATTTGAATGAGTTAGAATGGGATTTTTGAACACAAACTCATGGATTAGACCTATAAAAATTCAAGAAGAGCACCATGTAAAAATCAGTAGGTTCTGGCCACGTTTCAACATGCGGTCGATCATGTGCCGCACGCCTATGGTCAGTGATAGTGCGGTCGGTCACACGGTGAATCGACCCCAAATAAAGGTCAGCTTCAGATACCACCTTCCTAGGAATTTTATGAACCTGCCTAAGTGCTCATATGCCTGGAAACATATGTTTGCATAGGTATGCTCCATAGTTTCGATTAAAGACCAATGTTTATGTCACAGCCCATTCTGAGGAATCGGGAATGATAACCGAGTCATCCAACAGACAACCCAAATCTTCCAGTGATCGACAACTAAAATGACCTACCAGTAAACCCCACAGTCTATACAAACAATATTCATAATAATTAACAATAATTAATAATCATTGCAATGGAATAATAAGAGTTGCAGCCGAATCATAATAGAGAACAAATGCTTTTAATGTTATCATTACATAATAAGTCTGTTATGTCTTACAAATCATTTCACAAGTAATGTTCATATTACATATAGTCCGTACTAAATAATTATAGTAAATTGAAATAAAACACTGTAGATAGACCAAACCGATCTATCTACAGATATCAAAATGGAGGCGAGGTGTTGACTCAAGTCCCATGAATACAGTCTTTACAGGTATAGCCCTCGACATGACCCCTCAGTGGCTCTCCATCAAGAGAAGTGCCATTTACATCAAAAGGATCCATATCAGCCATCACAGAAGAGGTACTTACAACCAAAGCTAAAAAGATTTCGATATCAAGGGGTAAGCTCCCATCTCAGCTCAGCAAGAAGTCAAGTATCCAATGAAATCCTATGCAATAATTTAATGAATGGAATACAGAAGCAAATAAATAAGCAATTTGTCAGTGGCAATCAAGTGTGTATGCAATCATGGTCAGCCTATACCCTAACTCAACCGATAGTCATTGATCACGAGTCAGACCCAGACAATCAATGACACGCCTGATCCCGAGGTAGACCCATGAACCAGTGGCTCGTCACTGGATGAACTATTATTGATCTTGAATCAGACCCAAACAATTAATAACACCCCTGATTCCAAGCCAAACCCATAAATCAATGGCTTGTTCACCCATTTTGCTAAAGCACAAGTCATTTGACCAAGTTAATGCAATATGCAAGAGAATACAATAAATAGGACTACATCCCAGCAGAGATCCTCGTTCCACTCCCATGGACTGACTGTGCCCCTACTAAGGTGTAATCGAGCATATGACTGTGTGACGTACTCCCATACGTCACACGATCATCTACCCCACAACACAATCATATCCAAATCAACAATCACTCAACATAGCAGGTGCACACAGCAAGTAAAACTATACTCCAGCGGGAATCCCCATTCTACTCCCATTGGCTGACCATGTTCCCACTAGAGCATAGAGTGCCAACATGGCATGTGTATTGTACCCATACTCTACACGCCCATCATACATGGTCTTAACAAAGTTTGCACCCAGTAGAGAACCCTAACTTCCCACTCCCATGGTTCATCATGTCTCCACTAAGGTATAGCTACTCCCAACGTGATTCATGAGATCATTTGTTACATTAACCACCATACATGGGTGGTACCCCAATGGAGAGCCCTGGATCCCCACTCCCACAGTTCACCGTGTCTCCACTAGAACATCGAAACACCAACATCGTATGCATGATCGTACTCCCATATGTCACATGCACCATCATAAATGGTTATACACACAACAACTACATCAACAACCACTCCTTGCAGAGAACCCTGGATTTTCACTCCCATGGTTCGCAGTGTCTCTACCAAGGTAACAACAACCATCATCATACGTAGTTATAGTTATAATGCAAATGCATGAACAGTTATATACATTTCATTGGATTACATGTTATAACAGAAAACAATAAATAAACAATCATCAAACACATGCTCAAACTCTACATGATCCAACCCCTTACCTGTAGACACCAAAGGTGTTGCTAAACCTTAAAGCAGGTAGAAGGCTCCATCCACTACAGCTGGTGTTTTACCTAATTGATTAGATAAATTAATTAGGTTGGTGAATATCTTTTAAACTAGCATAGACAAGTCCTAATTGTCCATGCACAAGTCCCATGATAGGTCGGGGACTGAAAAGGTAGGTTTGTCTAAGCATTCCTAGGCTTATAAGTCAATACAGGCTGAACTAGTAGAAGGAACTGGTTGTGTGTTCCATCGATACGTGGGGCTGATTAACACTTAGTTAATTCCTTTATTTATAGAACCAGAAGACTGATCGAATGAATGGTCATCTGGTTGGTCATTCGCTTCACATACTGTATACAGTATAAGATTCCAGTGAGTTTTTCAAAAGCTAGGCCAGATGATCGATCATCCAGTAGTGGCTCTGTTTGGGATTAAGCCTACGCGGAGGCACGGCTAGTGGTACCTGATACATACCGATGTGATGTACCGGCAGGTAGTGCTTCCGGTTCGTGATACCAATTAAGGTGGCATCGATTATGTGACACCGGTTTCGTGCCACCGATTCTATGACACCGGTTATTACTTAGTCTAATGGTTTGCATTATTTGTCCTGACGGTAGACTGGTTGTGAGTCAACCAATATTAAGGCCACTACTAGTCTATCGATTCGTGCTACCGGTTCTGGCTCAGAAGACAAACATAAACAAGAGAGGATTTCTTCCTTTCGGGAAGGTCTTTCCTATTAGTTTCCTTTACTCTAAGTGGTGGGAAACATTCTCCCATCACATTTACACACAATAGGAGTTGTTTGGACACCATAGATGTCTCCATTCATAGAGGGGTGATAACCTAGGTTTTCTAGGTTGTTAATGGAGTCTCCATTAATGGAGCTCAACTACCCTAGCCTTAAACATCAAGCAAAGAGAGGAGGAGGTGCATTGAACTTACTTCCAAGGAGATTAGGACTAGGGCTTAGAGCTTTGAGTTCCAAGTTCTTCTTGCTCTTCTCTTCTTCTCTTACTTTCACTCTCCCAGTTCCAAGAAGGAAATAAAGAGAGTGAGCCCTCCTTTTATAGGACTCATGGAGAGAGAATGTGTCCTACTCTTTCTTAACCTGCAGAAGTTAAGCAATAGCACGTTCTTCTAGTACTTGCCTCCGATTGAACTTGAAGCTTATCTGGGCCTAGTTTCATGGGCCCATCTTGATGGTGGTGCTTCCTAGACTTCAAGTATCTCCTCCCACATGGTCTAGTACTCCTATGTAACCCAAGGGGCTGACCCATATCAAATGTAGGGTCACAAGTCAATGTGCCAAGGGTTGGCACAGTAAGACCCGATACAGAGATATCTAAATCGTAAGGATTTCAGAGTGGGTCTTACAGTTTATACCTTTTATGCTTGTTGTTTAGGATGTCTATGCATTTAGAACTCTAGGTGGCAAGTATAAACTGCTTAATAATGATCGTTAGACCTATGGAAAATATGAATAAAATATTAGGCTATACTTGGACAAACAATAGAGACAAACACTGAACTAATAGATTTAAATACTATTATTGTTATGACAACTAAGGTACTGGAAGAGCATTGTAAAAGCTGCTCGAGGTCTTACTTTTATTTATCTTTTGTTGCTACTACATCAGGTAAGAGAATTAAACCTTTGCTTGGTAATTTAGTGTGATTTTGTTGAATGATGTGATGCGAGTGATAATATGATTTGTGTGTGATAACATGCCATCCAATAAATTGTATTATTTTCTTATGCACATGCACTCCCTTGTATGCGATCAGTGAAACTTGTTGGTTTGGAAATGGGGGGGAATGGGATGCCTCGTGACCTCTACATGAAAGGTAAATCTGGTTGTGATGTATCCTGATGTCCGATTAAGTTGGTAGGATGAAGGTGGGTGGAATGGGATGCTTACACCATTTCTTACCAACCCTACTTTGCATTGACCCTATGTAACCTAGCTAAGTCACGATGTCCTAAGTGGGAACCGAGCAGGGAAAGAAGCTTGACAACGTTATGGTCCAGAAATTTTGATTAATAGGAAAACTTGGTTAATTAAACTGAAAAGCACCCTAGTAACTGTATCCCTAGCCATTATTGAATTATGTAGTGGCATGGGTTCAATAAAGGGTGGTATGATCATAACTATGATGCTTCCCATACCCGACGTAGTGTAGATGGGTGGGCGAGTCGACTAGTGGGATTACCATCTCCTCAAGTGTCCAACGTATTGTAGACTTAGGATGAGTTGTGGGTAGGCAGATGGCATAAAATGGACTTGCACCACAATGACGGACCCATATTTGGAGGATGTTGTTGTGCTCCATGTATGGGACAATATTCATTCTTTGGGAGTGACTCGTGCAGTCGGAGACTCCATGTGTGGGTTGTCTTGAGCTGACACTTACAGTTATACACCAGATCGTAGTTGTTAATTCATGCATCTTGTTTGTGTGCGTTTAATTTCCTTGCTAAGTTCTGTGGTTGAGCTTACCCTTGTGTACATAACTTCTTTAAGATGCAGGTATGATGGGGATGGACTGCGACGTTATGGATATTAGTGATGATGACGTTCATGACGAAACATACGAGTGTGATGATTGTGTCTATGGATAGACAACTTAAACAATTAATAAACTTAATTGAACTTGGATTATTTAATTTGGATTTGGGGGCGTGTTGCCCATATGAATCATTTATAGTTGAAGGATTTAAGTATCTTATTTATTCACGTTTACAATGGTTTGGGGATATATTTATATTAGTATAATTTGGTTATCTTAGCTGTTGTTACATTATAAATTTAAAACTTCTGCTATACTCTTGACTTGAAATCCGTTTAAATCTAGTGGTATGAATTAATAATATTTCCTATGTGATGGTACATTTATTTGTTGGGGTTGCATATTCTGTGATCCTGGAAGGAGATTTTCTGTGCCTTAAATTAGGATGTTGAGATCTCATCCCTTCCATAGTATCGATACGTCAGGAATGGGGTCTGACAATTTAGGTCTCTTGTAGTCATCATTAAGTCTCCAACAGTCCATAAATGATTTACTTAATCCATTTAGTTTGTTAACATCTCCCTTTTACATTGAATGTACTGTTGTTCACAATCCTTCTCTGTGCACAACAGTTCATGTGCTTAAATCACTTCATTCATGGGTGATGGGTATTCCTTTCCCTTGATTTGATCATGAAGGAAACCATTATAGAGATACAAGAACCCAACAGTAAGAGATGTTTCATTACTTTTATTACCACTAAGTATCTCTATACCATCTCATGATCTGATTTTGTTACACCCTGAATTTACGATATGTAAAATTTCAGAAGGTGACTAGACTACTGATCATTTTAATTGTAGTCCACCTAGGATGCATGCTCAGCTAATGCATACACCAATAAATCCCTTTCCCTTTAACTCGATCACAGAATAAATACTTAGCAGAAACATACTACACAAATTGAGCTCTAATTGTAAAGTTATAATAATAACATGAAACCATTTAAGAATTATTCAAGTCTTCAACCATGTGCACTTATAGTTTCGTAGTCCTAAATACATTGAGCGGTAGCACCACTAAAAGTCAAGTACTAATAACTATATGTATTTAAATCAAAGTAACTAAGTCATGGCTCCCAACTAGAGCGGCCTTCCATCTCTTGCAAGATCTTCACATTTCCTTCCATTTAATTGGATCAACGTCATCTCGTTCCATCTCTTGAGTGTGCTTTGGTTCCTCTAGTATGTTGTCTTGTTCTGTGTCCATAATAACTGCAGTCACAACTAAAAAGAGTAGCGATTGCAAGGGTAAGCTCTCCAACTTGAGCTCAATGAGAAACAGATAAGTAGGCAAACTCATGAGTAGATTATGCACACAAGGGTCTAGTGTAATGTATGTTTACTATGCCAAGATAAGGCCTAGCCACACCTCCCAGAGGCTGACTATTACCTCCATGCATGAGAGCACAGAGTGCTCACCAGCCTACCCAATAGCCCTGACCCCACTAGACATCCCAATCAGAATGGTGATTGGGCAGTAAATCTGACCAGACGCCCAATGTTCTACCGACCTCACCTGTAAGACCCGTATCGAACTAACCGGTCTTACCACCTTGTATCAGGTCTTCCTATCATGGTCGGACCAAGTGGACCAAGTGCATGAAGAAACCACAAGACCAGGTATGAAATTTAATCCAAAAATAGTCAATTATGAGCGTATGGTCACATACCTAAACTGGTGTGATCGACCACACCTCAAAATAATGCAACCATAGGAAATTAGGTCATATGGTCGCATGTTTCAGAGGGTGTGGTTGATGGGTTCTGCGACCCCACCTCCAACCACAAGGAACCCAGACAGGAACCGAGTTTAGGAAACCTTCCTAATCCGAAGGGGGTTCTTTCCTAAACTAAGTAGAGCTTATTATGGAGGGTTTTCCTCTATAAATAGGACATCCCTTAGCCTCTTTCATCCTTTTAGAACTCAAACTGAAAGTGAGAGAAAGAGAAGAGAAGGAAGAGAAGGAGAATTGAAGAGGAAGACTAAGAAGGGGAAATTCAGAGAAAACCTCTGAATCATCAACAAGCTTAAGGTATGAAAAACATTCCCCATATCAATTGAAAGCCTAGAATAGATCATGAAGGGGATATGATTTAAGTGAGATCTCAATCATCAATCCATGGACATATTTCAAGAGAATCCATGGAAAGAATTATGTGGACAATAGATTCTGTAAAAAATACTAGTTCTAAGCCATAGAACAATCATAGGAAGGACCATAACGATAAGCCAAGGAATCTAAGCATGAAGGAATTGGAGTTGAGAGTGAAAGGTCGACCATCACACGTGTGGTCGCATGATATGCGACCACACGAGACACACATATTCGACCACACACCCTCGGGAAGACCAAGAAGGGTGTGGTCGCATGTGTGGTCGCATGATCTACGACCACACCTTGTGACCACATGCCCTCGGGAAGTTCCAGGGAGGGTGTGGTCGCAGGATACGCGACCACACCTTGCGACCACACGCCCTCTGGTCGCAGAAACTAAGACCACAGGTGCTACCACACCTGTGACCCCTCAGTTTCTGTTAGTCTAAATTCATGGGAATTAATTCTAATTTAAAATCTATAAATTTGTTAGGTTTTCAAGTGGTTTAAAAGTGATTTACAATGCTTGAACGAGGATCTACTATCAACTAAAGGTGAGGGAACAAGACCTAAATTAATTGGCTAATAATAAACTATTTTTATTTATTGAGTCCAATACCATGAATGATTCTATGCTTGTATGCTTGTAATGTGCATATCACATGTCATCCAATATTCCTGTTATTACTGCTCATGCATATTTAATTTCATTTATTTATAACATGATGTTGATGATGAAGCTAGGAATAGGCATGTGAATGTATGTGTGTGGTTAGTGTACTTGATGCGAGTGGGGCATCAGGGGGAGGACGTGACACTATGGTTCATCATGGTCACCAGACTCTAGCTCTATCTCTACTCAAGTCTCATCTACTGACATCGTCGTGTCGCCATTTTCTTAGCAAAACTATTACGTCATAGGGCATCAGGGGAGGTGGTCTCGGACCGTGTAATCTCTGTCTCTGTCGGGGGGCCTTAGCTCTATCTCTATGGACGTATTGAGAGAAGCTGGGGTGAGGCCTTGGATAAACTGTTTAACATTAGGATTGGTTAGTTGCAAGCTCAGTTTACAAGCCCTCGCCAATAGGGGCTTACGTGTTGGTATGGGTAGGGCATCAGGGGAAGTGTCATGCAGTGTTTGATCCGGGCACTTTAGCTCTATCTCTATTCCATGATGGGTGCATGTGGGACGGCAATGGTGTTTGATCCATTGGGCGGCTTCACACACTCGTGTATAGAGGTGCGGCGGCCACCTATCCTTTCTATTGTACATTGCAAACTTATGAGCCAGACCAAAGATATGAATTGAATGCATGCATATGTTTGTTGCATTGTTTTGTTTGCTCACTGAGCCATGATGTGTGCTCACCCTTTTGATGTCGAATATTTTTAGTTGATGATGCAGGTCCTACAGTAGAATATTATATGAATGCTCCAATGTACGGGCATGTTACGGTAATGGATACAGAAGCTATGATGGAGTAGCATGATTCATCGTGCGAGTGCAACTCATGTGTTTTTTAGTAGATTTAGTTGTTGGATTATTGAAATATATAATTGATTACTTTATTTTATTTTTATGTCTTAGTCATTTGGAGATAATTGGATTATTAATTATGTTATCACTGTTAGATACTCAGTTCATTAATATTAAAACTTCCGCTATTGTTTATTTACTTTGATTATGATTGTGATTGTATCTGGTTTAATCGAATGGACACGGCCTATTCGAGATCCTGGTTGAACCATTGGATCATAGACAGTTCATCACACCATTCTGGTTGGTTTAAAATTGGGGTGTGACAATTTGGTATCAGAGCTCTCGGGCTCTGTCTATCAAACCTGTATACTTCCACAAGAGTTTGTGAACTGAGTTAGGATAAATTTAAAAGCTTTAATAAGAACACACTATAAGCACCTGTGTTGTATGAGACAAGAATTAAGAAAGAGAATAATGCACTATTAAGATGAGAAACAAGTTTCATATATACATCGAATAAAAACAATATATATATATATATATATATATATATATATCCAAATCAGAGTACAGTCCACAATCCGGACAGTTACTCTATAGTACAAGGAAAAAGGAAAATATGCATCATGGAGCTGGGGGTGCTGAAGGAGGAGGTGCCTCACGATCTCGATCATAATCCTCAGCATACACCCTCGTATGCCAGGCTACCTGAGTCTGGGTCACCTGGAGACTAGCTGCCAGGTCCGCCACCCGCTGGTCAGTAGCACACTGGGCCTCCCAAATCTCACCCAGCAGCCCCATCACGTCATCTGGTGGTGGGTGCGAAAGACTAGCTGTGTGGGAAGGAATCCGAGAAGGGCCAGCTCCAGTGGAATGCGATGGTGATGGAGGAGGTATGGCGTCCACATCCATGTACATACGATCATCATCCTCAGCATCACCCCCATGGACCTCTGCTACTGTCGCCTTCGCGTCTGCTATCTCTACCCGAGTACGGGGACTCACCATCACATTCCTCTCCTCGTCACTGACCTGCGCATCTCGCATCCCCATCTTGCAGATGGCCTCCTAGTCAAGGTCAGTCAAGAAGGTATCCTCATGAATTCTCTCATCAACTAAGTCGACATGCAGGCAAGTGAGCAAGGTAGCGATCAAACGCCCATAGGGCAGGTTGCCCATCTGACCAAGCATTGTAGCACGGCGCATCGTCCTGATGATAATGTATGGAAGGCAGAGGGGTTTCCTAGTGCAGATGCAGTATAGGAGATACTGGGTCAACTGGGAAACCTTCTCATAGTGGCCACTCTGAGGAATCAGGTTGTGCTGAATAATCTTGCAGTACACCCGAGGTTCCGACCGTAGGTTGATTGCCTTCATCTCCCAGCGATCATCCCTAAGAAGCTGGCGGTCAATCTCTGCACGCATCATCACAGATAGGAACTGGGGTTCCTTGGGTGCACAGTATACTAAGGGGCCATCGTTTGATATACCCAGGAGATTAGCCAACTCTTGGCAGTTAAAGGAGATCTCCACCCCTTTAACATAACTAGTGATCCTGAGCTCTCTACCCCTATCTGTATCATTTGGGTCACCCTCTACCTGAAGATTATAATAAAACTGCTTCACTAGTGCAAGACAGGTGCAACCCTCATACAAGGTCACAGGGAGCCAACCCATATCACCAAAGGCACCCTCCACATTAAATAAGGCTAAATTAGCCAGGTTTACACAACGACCCCCTTCCACATTTTTACGCTCATAATGAGCATACTGAGTCTCTGCTTCATTAGACCGGAAGCGAAGAGGATCATGAACTCTGGGGACCTTGGTACGAGACATGTTATCTGCAAAGACACAGACCAACAAGCAAGAAATTAGATATAGAGAAAAACTCAATTGGCATTATAATGGCGTGATTTGGCCAAAAGCCTCACTTTTCACCCAAACCGTTGGGCAGGAGGACTTATATATGTTCCAAACCATCCTGCAAGGCTCATACAGTTGGAAATTTAAGCTAGGAAGATCGAATTTGAAGAAATTTCGATAATTTGGAAAAAAAATCCCAAAAATTAGGTCAAAAATGGAAAATTTCAAGTTTCTCATAAACTAACCAATGAAACTCAAATTTTCTTGAGGGCTTTCATCCATTGGGTGGCCAATAGCAAAAGCCCCTAATAAAAATCAAATTTTTACTATTAGAAAATTTTAAATTTGAAGAAAACCCTATAAATGGAGAAAAACCTAGTTTTGAAAGCTTTAGAAGGAGAACCAGTAGAGAACATACCTGAAGGAACGGAGCGGAGGTCGTGAATGGAGGAAAGAATCACCAAACACGAGTGGTCAACACCGTAGCAACTTAGTAGAAGCGAGTTGAGTTGAAAGCAAAAGAGAAAGTGGGAAATGACTCCAAAAATCAGGTTAAAAACCTGATTTGGGGTCGTGTGGTCGCAAAATTCAACCAAATATGTCACCACACCATCGACCCCACGATCGACCATAGGCTCTTGGTAAGCTGGCAGATTTCATGTGGACGGACCCTGTGGTCGCACATATTGCGACCACACGATCGACCACAGGCTCTCGGTGAGCTGACAGGGTTTTGTGAGGTCGCATACCCTGTGGTCGCATATATTGCGACCCCACCATCGACCACACGATGGAAAATACAGTATTTTGACTATATGACTTGGAAAATTGGAATTTTACATTGATTAATTGGATTTTGACATGAGAATGATGTAAGTTATGATTGCCTCACATGTTCTATGATTTTCAAACACTACCACCACCGGAAATAGGAAATGGCTGGGCAAAGAGTAACCAGGCGAGGACGTAACCCCCAATTCCACCACCACCACCTGTAGAGGAAGATAGCCATGAAAATCTTGAAGGACAAGAGAATCAGAATGTGGCACCACCAGGAGCCAATGACGAGGCTAATCCTACAAACTTGCCAGCCCCACCTACAGATTTGGCTACAGTGATAATGAACCTAGCACAACAGCTGCAACAAATATAGCAAGTGCACGCCAATATGCAAACTGCTATGGGAATGGCTTTTCCAGCTGCACTTACTACACCTATACCATCCAGACAAGCTAGCACCGTACTAGGGGGTAGCAATACGGTACCTCAAGCACCTCAAACGCCAGTTGTACAAGCTCCAGTACAAAACCCTGAAGTAACCCGAGGCAATTACCAATATCAACCATGTATATATGCGGCATATGCTCGTATCAGTTGGACCATTCTCGACTGATCCAAGCGTTTTCTGAAAATGAAGCTTAAGGAATATAATGGCAAGCCAGCGGATCCTTTGTGGCCAGCTCACTGGATCGACGAGATGGAAAGGAATTTCATGATGATGACTGTTAATGAAGAGGAAAAAGTATTGTGTGTCACATTTATGCTAAAGGGTGATGCACACCACTGGTGGAAGTCTACTCGGACTTATCTATTAACAAAACATGCCCAATTGACCTGGGCTAACTATAAAGAGGCATTCTTTGAGAAATATTTTCCCAGAAGTTTCAGAGACGCTATGGAAAGATAGTTCCTGAGTCTATATCAGGGACAGATGACCGTGTATTCGTATCAACAGCGTTATAAAGAGCTGTTTTTCTTTGCTCCCTCTAGCATGCAAGAGGAAAGTACTAAAACCCGAAGGTTCATCATGGGACTTAGGGGAAGCTTTCGGGAGCATGTTCTGGCATTAGAAAAGAAAGTTTATAATGAAGCAGTACAGATTGCTCGAGTACTAGAATCGAGCCAAAGGGAGAGCTTCTTTGCTCAGAATAGAGGTATAAAAAGGCCAAATGGAAATTCATATAACAGAGGGAATACAAAGACATTTAAACCCTTCTGTATTCAAGGCTTTAATGCTACAGCCAAGACTACTCCAATAGCCTAACCTCAACAAAAGCAAAATAATGAAGGAATAAAATGCTATAACTGTAATCAAATGGGACATTATTTAAGGGAGTGTCCTAAGGCCAGAAAGCAGCTACAGCAAGGAAAGGTTTATGCAGTTACATCTGTGGATGCTGTCGCATCGCCTGATGTGGTCACAGGTATGACCTGAACCTTTTATTTTGTATTACCTTCTGTGAGCATGTACACTAAATTAAAACAAATCACAGGTATTGTACCTATTAATGGCATACCCGCCAGAGTACTCTTTGATTCTGGAGCTACTCATTCTTTTATATCTGTGTCATTTGGAAAGAAGCTAAATCTACCCCTCAGATCTTTAGACTACAAATTGCTTATACGATCGCCTATGGGATTAGAAGTGGAACTAGAAAAAGGTTATGGACCATGTCCAGTTCTTATCGACGAAAAGATTTTGGATGCAACCTTAATTCAACTTGAGATGGCAGACATTGACGTTATCTTGGGAATGGATTAGTTAGCTCAACATTCTGCAATTATGTGCAGAAAAAAAACTAAAATTTAAAGACAAGGAAGGAGCAAAGTTTAGTTTTGCGAGAACCAAACTTCTTCGTAAATGAAAACTCATCCTCTGCATTAAAGGCTAGAAAATGCCTCGAGAAAGGAGGAGTTGGGTATCTTGTCACACCCGAATTCTGTACTATTCAGAATGGTGTGATGAACCACTAACAAACCAACGGTTCAACCAGGATCTCTAATAGGCTGTGTCCATTAAAAATAAAACCATACACATCCACAACCATAATCAGAATAAATACACAATAGCGGAAGTCTTATAGTAAATGAACTGAGAAATCTAACTTTGATAACCATAATAAAATATCAAGTTATTGTTGTATCAACTGAGACATAAATAAATAAAGTATCAATTACATTCCCTTTATAATTCAAACAAAAATCTAATCGAATACGCATGAGTTGCACTCGCATGAGGGATCATGCGTATCCACTAAGTTTTTGGCTTCCATTGCAGCAACACGCCCGTATACTGGAGCACTCATATAATCTCCGACAGTGGTACCTGCATCAGCAACTAAAAATATTCGACTTCAAGAGGGTGAGCACACATCATGGCTCAGTGAGCAAACAAAACAATGCAACAAACATATGCATGCATTCAATTCATATCTTTGGTCTAGTAAATAATTTTGCAATGTGCTATAGAAAGGATAGGTGGCCGCCGCACCTCTATAGACGAGTGTGTGAAGCCGCCCAAAGGTAAAGTTTATTGTCGTCCCACATGCACCCTACCATGGAATAGAGATAGAGCTAAAGTGCTGAGGCCCGGCCTATGACACTTCCCCTGATACTCTACCCATACCAACACGTAAGCCCCTGCTGGCGAGGGCTTGTAAACTGGGCTCGCAACTAACCAATCCTAATGCCAATCAGTGTATCCAAGGCTTCACCCTAGCATCCCTCAATACGTCCATAAAGATAGGGCTAAGGCCCCCCGACAGAGTTAGAGACCACACGGTCCGAGACCACCTCCCCTCATACACTATGATGTAATAGTTCTACTAAGGTAATGGCGATACGACGATGTCAGTGGACAAGACTTGAGTTAGAGATAGAGCTAGAGTGCTGAGGCCCGGCCTATGACACCCCCCTGATACTCGCTCCCATCAAGCACACCAACCACACACATACATCCACATGCCTATTCCTATCATCATAATCATCATCATGTTATAAATAATAATTTAAATATACATGAACAGTAATAATAGAAATATTGGATGACATGTTGAATGCACATAACAAGCATACACGCATAGAATCAATCATGGCATTGGACTCAAGAATAAAATAGTTTATTATTAACCAATTAGTTTAGGTCTTGTTCCCTCACCTTTGCTTGATTGTAGATCCTCTTTCAAGCTTTAAGAATCAAGTAAATATCACTTTTATATCACTAGAAGACCTAATCAAGTCGATAGCATTTAATTAGAATTAATTCTGATTTTAAAAAGCATGCTGTTAACTGGGGGTCGATGCGAGGGTCGGAGGTTCCATTGACCTTGGGTGCTACCACCTAGATTCTGGACTTTTCGAACACTGGGGGTTGATTGTTAGGGTCTGTTAGGGTCGATTGACCATCGACCCCCATGCGACCCCCCGTGGGTTTAGTCGAATTTTCATCCTACAGTCCATTCTTTTGTGTTTGGGTCCTATGGCTTGCTTCTACAATCCATTCCATACATATTCTTTGGTTTAGAACTATAGTTTATTTACCTACATGGTTTTAATGATCTCCTCCATGGTTTTCCATGAAAACCTAACCATGGATGGATGATTTGGGTTTCTCCTAGATCATACTTTCTTCACTATCTATTCTATGGTCTTTGGAATTACATGGAGATAGTATCCATACCTGAGAAGAATTAAGCTTGTTTCTCTGAGTCTTCTCTTTGATCTTCTTCTCCACTTTCCTTCTCTTCTCCTTCTCTTCTCTTTCTCTCAATCCAATTAGGGTTCTAAAAGGAGTGAAAGAGGCTTAGGGACGTCCTATTTATAGAGTAGAAACTCCCAAAATAAATCCCATTGAGATTAGGAAAGAATCCCATTGAAATTTGGAAAGTTCCCAATTCACAGTTTCTGTCGGAAGACTGGGGGTCGATGAGGGGGTCGGAGATCCCGTCGACCCCTGGTTCTAAATTGTCTGACCCCCGATTAAAAAACTCAGGGTCTAACTTTTATACTGGGGGGGTCCGACCCTGCCTTGATGGGTACCCTCCCCCATATTTTAGTGTTTTTGGGTCAGTTTAATACCTGGGATCGTGATCTCCCTCACGCACTTGATCCATTTGGCTCGACCATGATGGGTAGACCTGGTTCAAGGTGGTAAGACCGGGTTAGTTCGATACGGGACTTACAACTCCCCCCTTCTTATAAAAATTTTGTCCTTGAAATTGTACATACCTTTCGAGTCAAATAAATGAGGATATTGCTTTCGGGTAGCATTCTCTTCTTCCCATGTGATTTCTTCCATATCTCTACTTCTCCAAGTGACCTTAACATAACAGATATCACGGTTGCATAGTCGTTGAACCTTTCGGCTAGTAATTTCAGTCGGTGTTACTTCAAATGTCAAATCATTAGTCAGATCAGGTAGATCTACTGTCAGAACATGCGTTGGATCCTTGACATACTTCTTCAATAAGGAAATATGAAATACGTCATGCACACTTGACATAGATGGTGGTAGTGCTAACTGGTAAGCCACTTTTCCACGCTTAGCTAGAATCTCATATGGCCCGACATATCTTGAACTTAATTTCCCTTTCTGTTCGAACCGTTTCAATCCTCGCATAGGTGATACTTTTAAGAATAATTTATCACCCACGACGAATTCAAGGTCTCGGCGTCGAGTATCTGCATATTGCTTCTGACGATTCTGAGCTGTTCTCACTCTTTCCTTGATAATGTCGACCACTCAAAAAGTCTCTTCAATAAATTCCAGTCCAACAATACTACGTTCCCCAACTTCATTCCAAAACAAAGGAGTTCGACACTTTCTGCCATACAGTGCTTCATAGGGTGACATCTGTATAGTAGCCTGATAGCTATTATTATAAGCAAACTCAATCAGTGGTAACTTTTCATCCCATGATCCTTTAAAATCAATTACACATGCCCGAAGCATATCTTCTAGAATCTGAATTATACGCTCTGACTGTCCATCTATCTATGGATGGAATGCAGTACTAAACTTCAATGTTGTACCCATAGCCTTTTGCAATCCTTCCCAAAACTTTGAAGTAAATCGTGGATCTCTATCAGACACAATGCTTTCAGGTACACCGTGTAATCGCACAATGTTATCCACATACAGCTTAGCTAACCTCTCCAGTGTATACTGAGGTCGTATAGGTATAAAGCAAGCTGTTTTAATCAGGCGGTCTACAATCACCCAAACTGCGTCAACTACTCAAGGAGTCAATGGTAATCCTGTGACGAAGTCCATAGTGATGCAGTCCCATTTCCATGCTGGTTTCGGTAACGGCTGTAACAGTTCTGTCGATCTTTGTCGTTCAGCCTTTACTTTCTGACAATTTAGGCATTGAGACACGAACTTAGCTACATCTGCTTTCATTCCTCTCCACCAATATAATTTCTTTAGGTCATGATACATTTTTGTACTTCCTAGATGTATCGAATAGATGGTGGTATGGGCTTCTTTCATCAATCAATGTCTAATGTCCAAGCTTTCTATTTCAGGTACACATATTCTTCCTTTGTACTTCAGTACCTTTTCTTCATCAAATGTGAACTCAGGGTTAGTCCTACCTTTTTCGATGTCCTCTTGTACCGTTGTTAGGTAAGGATCTGATTTGATAGCTGTCTTTACTTCATCAACTATATCCGGTATAATCTTCAATGCGGCGAACATATTTGAAAACCGATGAATAAATCCTTGGTTAGCTGATCCATCTGGTGCATCTATCACAAACTGCTCATTATCGTGCTTGAATATCTTTCCGCTAGTACACATTGCGGCAGTTGTGCTAACCTCTCCCTGAGATTTTATCATTGCCTTTCTACTCAACGCATCGGCTACTATATTAGCTTTCCCCGGATGATACTGGATATCACAATCATAGTCTTTCAATAGTTCCAGCCATCTTCTTTGTCTCATATTCAGCTCCTTCTGATTAAATAGATAAGTAAGACTTTTATGGTCTGATTTAATCTGAAACTTCTCCCCATACAGATAATGTCTCCATATTTTGATAGCGTGTACTACTATCGCTAGTTCCAAATCATGAGTGGGATAGTTTTTCTCATGTGTCTTCAGTTGTCTTGAGGCATAAGCAATTACTTGTTCTCCTTGCATAAGTACGCATCCTAATCCCAGTCCTGACGCATCGGTGTACAAGATAAATGGTTGTCCTGGAATCGGGATGGTCAAGATTGGAGCTGATATCAATCTAGCCTTCAAGGTTTGGAAACTCTTCTCGCATTTATCTGTCCAAACAAACTTCTCGCCCTTCTTAGTTAAGCTGGTGAGAGGTACGGCAATTCGGGAATAGTCTTCCACAAATCGTCGATAATACCCAGCTAGACCCAAGAAACTTCTAATTTTTGCAACGCTCTTCGGTGCTTCCCACTTTACAATAGCCTCGATTTTGCTGGGATCCACTTTAATTCCTTTAGCGGATACTACATGGCCTAGAAATGCGACTTCCTTTAGCCAAAACTCACACTTTGAAAATTTGGCGTAGAGCTTCTCCTTCCGTAGTCGCTGCAGAGCAGCGTTTAGATTCTTAACATGAGTTTCCTCGTCTTTGGAGTAGACTAATATATCATCAATGAATATAATAACCGACGTATCCAACATGTCGTGGAAAACCTGGTTCATAAGTTCCATAAAGGTTGCTGGTGCGTTTGTCAATCCAAAAGACATAACCAAGAATTCATAATGTCCATATCTGGTCCTGAATGTTGTCTTAGGAATATCACCACCTTTAATCTTCAACTGATGGTAGCCTGACAGAAGATCGATCTTGGAGAACACTTTGGCACCTTGCAACTGATCGAATAGGTCATCGATCCGAGGCAATGGATACCGATTCTTAATTGTCAGTTTATTCAGTTCTCGGTAGTCTATAGACAAGAGAACGCTACCGTCCTTCTTCTTCACGAATAATACTGGCGCTCCCCATGGTGATATACTAGGGCGAATGTAACCCTTGTCTAGTAGTTCTTGTAGTTGTACTTTCAATTCCTTCAGTTTAGTAGGAGCCATTCTATAAGGTGCTTTTGATACTGGTGCGGCTCCAGGTATAAGATCTATAACAAACTCTGTAGCTCGGTCGGGTGGTAATCCTGGTAGTTCTTCAAAAAATACGTCTGGAAAGTTACGCATGACATCAATATCTTCCATTCGTGGTGCTTCCTTGGTAAGGTCGACCACAGATACTAAATACCCTACTGCTCCTTTCTCAAGGCACTTCTTAGCCTTTAGCGCAGAGAGTATGAGCTTTCGTTTAAGGGGAAGTTTGGTTCCTGAAAAACTAAACTCTGCTCCTTCCTTGTCTTTAAATGTTAGCTTCTATTCGGTACATAATAGGTTTCAGAATGCCGAACTAACCAGTCCATTCCCAAGATGACGTCAAAGTCTGTCATCTCAAGTTGGATCAAGGTTGCATCCAAGGTCTTATCATCAATAAGAACTGGACATGGTCCATAACCTTTTTCTAACTCCACTTCTAATCCCATAGGTGATCATACAAGTAGTTTGCAGTCTAAGGATTTAAGGGGTAGATTTAACTTCTTTCCAAATATCACAGATATAAAGGAATGAGTAGCTCCTGGATCAAAGAGTACTCTGGCGGGAATGTCATTAATAGGTACGATACCTGTGATTTATTTTGGTTTAGTCTACATGCTCATACAATGTAATACAACTAACTAAAAAAATTTTAAGTCATACCTGCGACCACATCAGGCGACGCGGCAGCATCCTCAGATTTAACCGCGTAAACTCATCCTTGATGTAGCTGCTTCCTGGGATTAGGACATTCTCTTGCCATATGTCCCACTTCGGTTGCAGTTAAAACATTTTATCCCTTCAGTAATTGGCTTTTGTTGCTGTTGAGCTACGGGAGTAGTCTTTGTTGCAGCGGTAAAGCCTTGAGCACGGAAGGGTTTGGATGTCTTGTTATTCCCTCCGTTATAAGAATTTCCAACTGGCTTTTTTATACCTCTGTTTTGCATTAAATAACTCTTTTTCTGGCTCGATTCTATAACTCGAGCAATTTGTGCCGCTTCATTATAGATTTTATTTTCATGTCCCAGAACATGCTCGCGGATGCTTCCCCTAAGTCCCGTGACGAACCTTCGGGTCTTGGTGTTTTCCTCTTGCATACTGGTGGGTGCAAAGAAGAACAGCTCTTCATAACGCTGTTGATACGCATCCACGATCATCTGCCTCTGATATAAACTCAAGAACTCTCTTTCCATAGAATCTCTGAAACTTCTCAAAAAGTAATTCTCAAAGAACGCCTCCTTATAAATATCCCAAGTCAGTTGGGCGTGCTTTGTTAATAAATATGTCCTGGTAGACCTCCACCAATGGTGTGCATCTCCTTTCAGCATAAAGGTGGCACACAATACTTTTTCTTCTTCATTCAGTGTCATCATCATAAAGTTTCTTTCCATCTCGTCAACCTAGTGTGCCAGCGATAAAGGATCTGCTGGCTTGCCACTAAATTCCTTGGGCTTTAGTTTCAGAAAACGCTCCACTAGTCTGGAGTGGTCTAGTTACTACGGGAGATACGCTCCATACATAGGTGGTTGGTATTGATATCCACCTTGAGCTATCTCAGGATTTTGTACTTGAGCCTGCATGATAGGAGTCTGAGGTGCGTGGGGTACTGTGTTACTTCCCCCTGGTGCTGTGCTTGCCTGTCCTGCTGGCATTGGAGGTGTCTGTGCAGTTGGAAGAGTTATGCCTATGGCAGCTTGTATAGTAGCTTGTGCCTGTTGCATTTGCTGCAACTGTTGGGCCAAGTTCATTACGATTGTGGCCAAGTCTGTAGGTGGAGCTGGCAGATTTGTAGGATTTGTCTACCCATTTATGATGGACGGTGCCGTGTTCGTATTCCCCTGTGTTTTCGGGTGTGTCTGGTTATCTTCCCCCACAGGTGGTGGTGGTGGGATAGAGTTACAACTTTGTCTGGTTACTCTGCGTCCCGCTATTAATTAATCTGATAGTGGGACTTCCTGAAATCATTGAACACGAGAGACAATCATTAAATATTTCATTCTCATATTTTAAAACCACTAACAAATGGAAATTTTCAAAATTTTCAGATCATTCTATCGAAAATGCTGTGTTTTCTATCGAAAATGCTGTGTTTTCACTGTAGGGTTAATGGTGGGGGTCGATGGGTATCCGACCCTCAGTATGCGACCCTGAGAAATCACCCATTCTTCCCGAGAGCTAGGGGTCGATGGGAGGGGGTCGGAGGATGTCCGACCCAGGGTGCGACCCCTGGTTCTCTGTCAGATTCTCGAGAGCCGAGGGTCGATGAGGGGGTCGATGGGTGGGTTGATGGTTTTAGTCGAATTTTCCGACCCCCGGACTAAAAATCAGATTTTTAAGTTCCGATTCAAAGTCCATTTCCCATTCTTTCTTCTTCGCTTCGACTCGTCTCGTCCCTCTGAGTTTCTACAGTGACAACTCCGATCCGTTGGTGGTTTGCACTCCATGTTTCGTCGTTTACACCTCCGCTACAGGTATGTCATCTACATTTTCATGTTTTTAGGTTTCCTTACCTAGGTTTTTGCTCGTATATCTCGTAATTTCAAATTAAACTTTTTCCAACCGTAAACATTTGATTTTTATTGGGGGCTTTTGTTGTTGGTGACTCGAGGAACGAAAGCCCTCAAAAATATTTGAGTTTCATTGGTTGGTTATCGAGAAACTCAAAATTTACTCTTTTTGCCCTAATTTTGTCGAGATTTTGAATTTCTTGAAATTTCTTCCAATTCAATCTCATTAGTTGAAATTTCCGACTGTATGAGTCTCATAGGATAGTTTAGGATCTATGTAAGTCCTCCTGCCCACGTGTATGGGTGAAAAGTGAGGCTTTTGACCAATTTACGTCGTTATTATGTCGAAATTTCAGGTTTTTCCTCTCTACTAAGCCATTATTTTTTTTTCTTTCTTATTTGCAGATACCATGGCTCGTACCAAGGTACCCAGTGTTCGCAACCGTCTTCGCTTCCGTTCCACTGAAGTAGAGACACAGTATGCCCGCTACTCTCATAAGAAAGTAGAGGGAGGCCGCAAAGTGGACTTAGCTAGCTTGGCCTTGTTCAATGTGGAGGGGGCCTTTAGTGATAGGGGATGGCTCCCTGTCATCACCTATGACGCCTGTAACTGTCCTGGCCTGGTACGCCAGTTCTATTGTAATCTCCAAGTGGTGGGGGAATACAACGATGTTGAGAGAGGTGGCGAGCTTCGAATCATTAGCTATGTCAAGGGGGTTGATATTTCTTTCGACTATCGACAGCTAGCGGACTTGCTGGGTATCTCCTATGGCGGCTCCTTCGTATTTTGTGCCCCAAGAGAGCCCCAGTTCTTTTCATTACAGATGAGGGCTGAGATAGACCGTCAGCTCATCAGACCTGATCGCTGGGAGATGAAAGCGAGTTATCTGCGATCAGATCCACGGGTGTACTGCAAGATCATTCAGCATAACCTGATACCGCAGAGTGGACACTATGAGAGGGTCTCCCAGTTGACCCAGTATCTGCTTTACTGCATATGCACTAGGCAGCCCGTCTACCTTCCCTATATCATCATGCGGACGATGATCAGTGCCACGTTGCCCAGTCACACTGGCAACCTTCCTTATGGACGCATGATCACTACATTGCTTACCCGCCTGGGGGTTGATTTGTTGGATGAGAAGATTCAGGAGAAATCCTTCTCATCGCTTCTGGATTGGGAGGCCATCTGCAAGATGGGCATGCGGGATGCCCAGGTCAGCGATGAGGAGAGGAACGCGATGGTGCGCCCTCGCACTCTAGTGGAGATGGCTGACGCTAAGGCAACAGCAGCAGCCGCTGGAGCAGGGGTTCATGGGGATGATGACGATCGGCTATACATGGATGTGGATGCCATACCTCCTCCATCACCTACTCATGCTACTGGAGCTGGTCCGTCTTCTTCAGGTGGTCCTTCACATGCAGCTGGTCCTTCACATGCAGCTGGTCCTTCGTATGCTCCTTCTGATGACATGATGGGGATATTGCATGAGATACGAGAGGCTCAGGGTATGTCTGACTTGAGGATGGGAGAGCTTCTAGAGGCTCAGTGCTTGTCTGATCAGCGGGTGGGAGAGCTTATGGATGCTCAGCGCGTGACCGACCAGCATGTGGCTGATCTCACAGCTAGTCTCCAAACGACCCAGACTCAGATAGCTTGGTTGACTAGAGTCTACGCTGAGGACTATGATAGAGACCGTGAGGCACCGCCTCTCCCATCACCTCCAGCTTCTTGATGTATTTCTTTTATCTTTCTTTTGTACTTTAGAGTAACTGTCCAGATTGTGGACTGTATACTGCTTTAATCATATATATATAAACGTTTGTTCTTCTTTTTGGTTGTATATAAATTTGTTCCACATTTAATAGAAGCATTATTCTCTTTCAGTTTTGTCTCAAACAACACAGAGGCTTATGGTGTGTTATTATTACATCTTTTAAATTTTTATCCTATCTCAGTTCACGAACTTTTGTAAAAGTATACTGGTTTCACAGACAAGGCCTGAGATGCTCTGATACCAAGTTGTCACACCTCAATTCCGCACTATTCAGAATGGTGTGATGAACCACTAATAAACTAATGGTTCAACCAGGATCTCTAATAGGATGTGTCCAATAAAAATAAAACCATACACATCCACAACCATAATCAGAATAAATACACAATAGCGGAAGTCTTATAGTAATGAACTGAGAAATCTAACTGTAATAACCATAATAAAATATCAAGTTATTGTTGTACCAACTGAGACATAAATAAATAAAGTATCAATTACATTTCCTTAATAATTCAAACAAAAATTTAATTGAATACGCATGAGTTGCACTCGCATGAGGGATCATGCGTATCCACTAAGTCTTCGGCTTCTATTGCAGCAACACGCCCGTACACTGAGCACTCATATAATCTCCGACAGTGGTACCTGCATCAGCAACTAAAAATATTCGACGTCGAGAGGGTGAGCACACATCATGGCTCAGTGAGCAAACAAAACAATGCAACAAACATATGCATGCATTCAATTCATATCTTTGGTCTGGTAAATAAGTTTGCAATGTGCTATAGAAAGGATAGGTGGCCGTCGCACCTCTATACACAAGTGTGTGAAGCCGCCCAAAGGTAATGTTTATTGTCGTCCCACATGCACCCTACCATGGAATAGAGATAGAGCGAAAGTGCTGAGGCCCGACCTAAGACACTTCCCCTGTTACTCTACCCATACCAACACATAAGCCCCTACTGGCGAGGGCTTGCAAACTGGGCTCGCAACTAACCAATCCTAATGCCAATCAGTGTATCCAAGGCCTCACCCTAACATCCCTCAATACGTCCATAGAGATAGGGCTAAGGCCCCCCAGTAGAGTCAGAGACTACACGGTCCGAGACCACCTCCCCTCATACACTATGACGTAATAGTTCTACTAAGGTAATGGCGATACGATGATGTCAGTGGACAAGACTTGAGTTAGAGATAGAGCTAGAGTGTTGAGGCCCAGCCTATGACACCCCCCTGATACTCGCTCGCATTAAGCACACCAACCACACACATACATCCACATGCCTATTCCTATCATCATCATCATCATCATGTTATAAATAATAATTTAAATAAGCATGAACAGTAATAATAGAAATATTGGATGACATGTTGAATGCACATAACAAGCATACACGCATAGAATCAATCATGGTATTGGACTCAAGAATAAAACAGTTTATTATTAACCAATTAGTTTAGGTCTTGTTCCCTCACCTTTGCTTGATTGTAGATCCTCTTTCAAGCTTTAAGAATCAAGTAAATATCACTATTATATCACTAAAAGACCTAATCAAGTCGATAGAATTTAATTATTAATTTTAATTTTAAAAAGCATGGTGTTAACTGGGGGTCGATGCCAGGGTCGGAGGTTCCATCGACCTTGGGTGCTACCACCCAGATTCTGGACTTCTCGAACACTGGGGGTCGATTGTTAGGGTCTAGTAGGGTCGATTGGCCATCGACCCCCGTGTGACCCCCGTGGGTTTAGTCGAATTTTCATCCTACAGTCCATTCTTTCGTGTTTGGGTCCTATGGCTTGCTTCTACAATCCATTCCATACATGTTCTATGGTTTAGAACTATAGTTTATTCACCTACATGGTTTTAAATATCTCTTCCATGGTTTTCCATGAAAACCTAACCATGGATGGATGATTTAGGTTTCTCCTACATCATACTTTCTTCACTATCTATTCTAAGGTCTTTGGAATTACATGGAGATAGTATCCATACCTGAGAAGAATTAGGCTTGTTTCTCTGAAGTCTTCTCTTTGATCTTCTTCTCCACTTTCCTTCTCTTCTCCTTTTCTTTTCCTTCTCTTCTCCTTCTCTCAATCCAATTGGGGTTCTAAAAGGAGTGAAAGAGGCTTAGGGACGTCCTATTTATAGAGTAGAAACTCCCAAAATAAGTCTCATTGAGATTAGGAAAGAATCCCATTGAAATTTAGAAAGTTCCCAATTCACGGTTTTTGTCGACAGACTGGGGGTTGATAAGGGGGTCGGAGATCCCGTCGACCCCTGGTTCTAAATTGTCCGACCCCCAGTTAAAAAAACTCAGGGTCTGACTTTTATACTGGGGGGGTCCGACCCTGCCTTGCTGGGTATGCGACTCTCCCCCTTATTTTAGTGTTTTGGGTCAGTTTAATACTTGGGATGGTGATCTCCCTCACGCACTTGATCCATTTGGCTCGACCATGATGGGTAGATCTGGTTCAAGGTGGTATGATCGGGTTAGTTCGATACGGGTCTTACATATCTAGTATCCGTGGTTGATCTCACCAAGAAAGAACCACGAATGGAAGATATTGATGTTGTGTGTGACTTTCCAGATGTATTTCCTAAGGAACTACCAGGACTACTACCCAACCGAGCGGCAGAGTTCGTTATAGATCTTATACTCGGTGCCGCACCAGTATCTAAAGCACCCTATCGAATGGTTCCTATTGAATTAAAGGAACTGAAGGTCCAGTTACAGGAATTACTGGACAAGGGATATATCAGACCCAGCATATCACCATGGGGAGCGCCAGTCTTTTTTGTGAAGAAGAAGGACGGTAGTGTTCGACTGTGTTTAGACTATCAGGAATTGAATAAGCTTACAATCAAGAATTGGTACCTATCGCCTCGGATCGATGACTTGTTCGATCAATTGCAAGGTGCCAAGGTGTTCTCCAAGATTGATCTTCGGTCAGGATATCATCAGCTGAAGATTAAGGAAGGTGATATTCCAAAGACAGCATTCAGAACAAGATATGGACATTATGAATTTTTAGTCATGTCTTTTGGATTGACTAACGCACCCGCAACTTTTATGGAACTCATGAATCGGGTATTCTATGATATGTTGGATACGTCAGTCATTGTATTTATTGACGATATATTGGTCTACTCCAAGGACAAGGAAACTCATGTCATGAATCTAAGAGCCGCTCTGCAGTGACTAAGAAAAGATAAGCTTTACGCCAAATTTACAAAGTGTGAGTTTTGGCTAAATGAAGTCGCTTTCTTAGGCCATGTTGTATCCGCTGAAGGAATTAAAGTGGATCCTAGCAATATTGAAGCCATTGTGAAATGGGAAGCACCTAAGAGTGTTGTAGAATTCAGAAGTTTCTTAGGTCTAGCTGGGTATTATCGACGATTCATGGAAGATTACTCTAGAATCACCGTACCTCTCACCAGTTTGACTAAGAAAGGAGAAAAGTTTGTTTGGACTGACAAATGTGAAGAAGATTTTCAAACATGAAAGCTAGATTGATATCTGCTCCCATCTTGACTATTCTTATTCCAAGACAACCATTTACCTTGTACACTGATGCGTCTGGGTTGGGTTTAGGATGTGTGCTTATGCAAGGAGAACAAGCAATTGCGTATGCCTCAAGACAACTAAAGACACACGAAAAGAACTATCCCACTCATGACTTGGAATTAACAGCAGTAGTACATGCTATCAAGATATGGAGACATTATTTGTATGGAGAGAAATTTCAGATTAAGTCAAATCATAAGAGTCTCACTTATCTTTTTAATCAGAAGGAGTTGAACATGAGACAAAGAAAGTGGCTGGAATTATTGAAGGATTATGATTGTGATATTCAGTATCATCTAGGGAAAGCTAATGTAGTTACTGATGCGCTAAGCAGAAAAATAATAATAAAATATCAAAGAGAAGTTAACACGACTGCAGCAATGTGTGTTATAGGAAAAGTATTCCATCATGGTAGTGAGCAATTCGTGATAGATGCACTGGGTGGATCCACCAACCAAGGGTTTATTGATCGATTTTCAAATATGTTCACAACATTAAAGATTGTACCTGATATAATAGATGAAGTGAAAGCCGCTATTAAATCAGACCCTTTTCTGATAACGGTACAAGAAGACATCGAAAAAGGTAGGACTACTCCTGAGTTCACCTTGGACGTTGAAAAGGTATTAAAATATAAAGGAAGAGTATGTGTTCCTGAAAATGAAGACTTAGATATTAGACACAGACTAATGAAGGAAGCCCACACCACTGCTTATTCTGCACATCCTAAAAGTACGAAGATGTATCATGATCTGAAGAAATTATATTGGTGGAGAGGAATGAAAGTAGATGTAGCTAAATTTGGGTCTCAATGCCTAAATTGTCAGAGGGTAAAGGCTGAAAGGCAAAGACCTACAAGATTATTGCAGCCACTGTCAGAACTAGCATGGAAATGGGACTGCATCACTATGGACTTCGTCACCGGGTTACCATTGACTCCCCTAGTAGTTGACGTAGTCTGGGTGATTGTAGATCATCTGACTATAAGAGCTCGCTTCATAGCTATACGACCACAGTATACCCTAGAAAGGTTAGCCAAGCTATACGTGGATAATATTGTCAGATTACATGTTGTACCTAAAAGTATTGTGTCCGATGGAAACCCACGCTTTACTTCAAAGTTTTGGGAAGGATTACAGACGGCTAGGGATACAACGTTGAAGTTTAGTACTACATTCCATCCTCAGACAGACGGACAGTCGAAGCGTACCATTCAGATTTTAGAAGACATGCTTCGAGCCTATGTTATTGATTTCAAGGGATCATGGGATGAAAAATTACCATTAATTGAGTTTGCTTATAACAATAGCTATTAAGCGACTATACATATGCCACCCTATGAAGCATTGTATGGTAGGAAGTGCCGAACTCCTTTGTTTTAGAATGAAGTTGGTGAACGGAGTATCATTGGACTAGAATTTGTTGAAGAGACTTGTCGAGTAGTCAATATTATCAAGGAAAGAGTTAGAATAGCTCAGAATCGTCAGAAACAGTTGTTGAACCCTTGCCCAATCAATACAGTGTAAGTTGTCATTGTTGGTAATCTTAGCAGTGAAAGTGATATGGAGGAGAGAGAGTGTCTATAGGACCCACTGTCAGACAGGGTGATTGGTTTGGTGCACTGACAGCAGTTGATGATCAAGTCCAACATGAAGAAAGAGATTGAAGAAAGAAGATGAGGAGTGACAAGGAAGAGAGAGAAAGAGGAGAGAGAATGGGTGGGGACCAGGTGGGTCCCACCTGGGGTGGCCAGGCCAGCATGGCAGCCAACCCTGGCCAGCATGGTCCATGGCCGTGGCACCAGGCTAGCTGCAAGCATACCAAGCCCAGCAGCACCAAGGCCAGCATGCCATGCCCAGCAGCCAGCAGGCAAGCCAGCAGCACAGCACTGCCATGCCAAGCCCAGCAACATAGCCCAGCAGGCAAGCCAGCAGCACAGCACAACAGGTGCCATGCCGCAAGTCAGCACAGCCTCACATGGCCATGCGTACAGCAGCATTCCGTGTGCACAGCAGCATGCCGTGCGCACGGCTATGCCGCATGGTCAGCAGCAGCGCCGCGCATTCACATATGGTGTTCGACGTAATGTTGCAAAGACAGATTGACTCAATACCCTACTAGAATTTTTTGGATATACAGGGCATTACCACAATTTGTGGAGGGGTATTTTGATCAAAGAAAAAGTGGAAGATTCCACCTCAACGGCTCAGATTAAGCCACGCAAGCTTGATTCCAGATCGGCGATCCACAAAGAGGCGGGATACTGTGCATCCCGCTGATCGCGTCAAGATGCTTGCGCGAGTCCTCTAATTGGCCGAAGGCAGCCTAATGCAGTGATCCGCGTAGCATGGAACCAAATCCATGATCCGGTATAGCGCGCATGAGATGCACCGGCGCTGAAGATTCTAATCCAAGAGCTCTTAATTGCGTCGAGTTTCACTGACGGGATCTGACTGATCTGACGGCCAGGGTCTAATCCCGCCTTTTAAATAAGATCCAGCGGTCTAAAAATGAAGATACCATCTCCGCCAATCAGGGCTCGACAGCGGTGTACGGTGGGTCAGAGGCGGCGGCGATAATATGTGTCACGGCACAGCAAATCAAGCCAGAAGATTCCTTTTGGAATATTATGATTGGCCGAACTTGTTTGGGGCATATCTCAGCCGTCCGATCTTGGATTGGAGCTTGTAATATATCAAACTGAAGCATTTTCAAAGACCAAGCTTTTTGAAAGGGTTTGAGCTCGAGCAGAAGAAAAAAAATGGCGATTTTTGGGTAAACTCTTCATTGAAACTTTTAGGAGATATACAATAACTCCTATTCTCTGTGTGAGGCTATTAAAGCTTCATTGAAGCTTAGGGTGAATGCTTGGACAAGCTGTGAGAGTCCAATGGAGCCAAAGTTGTGAAGAATGACCTGCATAGCCAGTAAAGAGGTCGAGAAGCTAGCACAGAGAGTCTTATATCAGTTGTGAGCAAGACCGGAAGGTAATCACGCACACAAACTCTATTTTTGTATCAATGCCATATGGGAAGGGTTTGTAATCAATATTTGTTAAACATTTTGTAACCTGTCAAGTTGGGGGGATTGACTGGAGTGGGGGTTGTTGCCTAGGACATAGTTGTAGCTGTGAATGCGGTTGATGTTGTAGCATCGAGGTTGTAGGTTCAATCGTAGCATTATAGTTGCATATTGGGTATAATACGAAACCTTGGTTAGGGTATTACCCCGTGGAGTAGCCATCACAGTGTGTGATCACAGTGTGTGATAGGTGAACCACGTTACATTGTGTGTCATGTAGATATGCCTATGAAATTGTCTATAAGTGTAGAATAAAAGTCTGTGTGCTGCAAGTCTGGGTGTACACACTTGGTAGGCCAAGCCCCTGGTATGGATACCTGTGGGTGTGTGGTTAGTGTGTGCACGAAATGTGTTTGATATATTGACAGAGAGAAAAGTCTAGTTGACAGCTCAAGACAACACATAGTTAACAACAGCTCTTGGCAGTAATTTCTGAAGCAGTAGGTGGGCAAATCATAATAGTGAAAAGATTTTGAGAGAACTGATTCACCCCCCCCCCTCTCAGTGACTACCTGGGATCAACAATTGGTATCAGAGCAAGGTTCCCAAGGGAAGAAGTCTGATAGCTTCGGGTACAGATAGTGCATTGAGACAGAGATATGGCTACAAATGAAGAACATCATGGGTACAGTAGGATTCTCATATTTGATGGCTCCAACTACAGTGTATGGAAAGTCAGGATGGAGGCATACCTGATTGCACAAGGATATGGGGTATGGCTAGCTGTGAAGAATGGGTACAAGCACACAACTGAAGACATCAGTGATGCAGTTGAAATGAAGAAAAGAGAAAATGAAGCAAAGGCAGTCACAGCTCTTCTAGCTGCACTAGCAAGCAATGAGCTTACTAGAGTCATCAGCTGTCCAACATCAAAGGAGATATGGGACAAGTTGCAGAGCGTACATGAAGGTGACAGTAAAATTAAGGAGGCTAAATTGCAAATACTGAGATCTCAATTTGAAAGTTTGAGAATGAGTGAAGGTGAGACAATTAAGTTTTACCTGAACAGAGTAAACAAGGTCACCAATGCAATCAGAGCATTGGGTGAAGAACTGAAGGAGATTCATGTGGTCAAGAAGGTGTTGAGGACACTTCCAAAACTATACAATGCCAAGGTGTCAGCCCTTGAAGAAATTGCTACTTTGGATACATTGACCATAGATGAACTACATGGTATCTTGATTACCTATGAGATGAGAATGATTGAGCCAGTGCCAGCTGAGAAGGAAGCCGCTTTTGAGGCCTTTAAAAAATTAAAAATGAAAGAGCCAGTGGAAAACACAAAAGCTGATGCAGAGGATGACACAAATGATTCAGATGATGAACTTATAGCCTATCTGGCTAACAGACTCAAGAAGAGATCTGAGAAGTTTAAAAACAAGTCTTCAATGAGATGGTTCAACTGTGATGGCTTAGGACACTTTGCTTCTAAGTGCCAGAAAAAGGGCAGAGTGTATGATTCATATGAAGAAAAGTCTAAAGGAAGTCAAGAGAAGAAAGGAAAGAAGAAATTCATTCCAAGAAAAAGAAGTTATCTGTCAAAGCATGATAACTTCTCTGATGAGTCTGAGGAAGAAAATGATGATGATATTCTTTTTTTGGCAAGACTTGAAGAAACTCTTAAAGGGAGTGAAACAACAAAGAAGAGAGGTGATAATTTCAAGAAAAGAATTGAAGATGATGACAATCCAGATCTTGAAGCAGAGCTACTTTCTACACTTACAGAGCTCAAGTCAGAAAGAAAGAAAGTCAAAAGTTTAAATGATCAACTCAACCAAGCCAATGACATAAATGTTGAGATTATGGAAACACTCAGGAAAGCAAAAACTATTGCTGATGAGCTTAACAATGATCTTACACTAAAAACTTCTGAGTGTAAGAAGCTTGAGAAAGTTATTGTAAGACTTGAGGTAGAATTAGCCAAGTCTACAAAGAAGAAAAGTTATGCTGAAGCTACTACAAAAATTCCCCATGTAACAATTCTAGGGTCAAGAGATGAGAATGTCAGGCTACAGGAAGTTGAAGAAACCAGCAGCTCTGGAGATGAAGACAAGGAGGAAGACAACATCCTTGATGAGATTCTGAGTTACCAGAGATCTTCTCACATTAAATCTGGACTTGGATACTCTGAGCAGCTATCTGAGAAGACAAAGGGAAAAGGGTCTATAGATAATCCCATTGTGTTTTTGAAAGAAAAGTAGAAGGAATTATTGGCAGTGAGAGCTACAAAAAGCAAGAATGATGAAGAGGGCTTCAAGATAGTCAGGCAAAGTAGACAGAGAAAACAATGTCAGTTTCAGAGGAATAATCAGTTTCAGAGAAACAGACAGGTTTAGAGAAACAGGTTCAGAGGATATTGCTATGGCTGCATTGCCTATGGGCATAGAGTGGCAGAGTGTAGAAGACAAGAGAGACCTCCAGTGTTTATTGACAGAAACATATTCGCTCCTCTTGCTGATGAGGAAGTAATGTGCTATAGATGTGAGAGACTTGGGCATATTGCCAGAAATTGCAAAACAATGTTTTCGTATCAAAGGCAAGCTGAGAAGAAGGGAAGAAAAGATCCTCCAAGAAAATCAGTTCAGAGAGAAGAAAGAAATGAAAAGGAAAGAAACACAAGAGAGCCTATTTCAATAAAAGACAAGGCTATATGGGTGGAAAAACCACAGAAGAAAAGAAACAAGTCTTTGATGGTGCAAGCAGCACTTAAAGCAAACAAAAGTAAGCAATCTCCATGGATTCTTAATAGTGGATGCTCTACACACATGACTGGCAACAAAAAAAATTCACAAGTTTCAATGCTGCAGAAGGAGGAACAGTGAAATTTGGAAACAATGAAGGTGCCAGAGTTGAAGGAAGAGGTTCAGTGAACATCAACAATGGGTGGATAAAGTCTCACAATATCTTGTATGTAAATGGGTTGAAACATATTCTACTCAGTGTAAGTCAGATATGTGATCAAGGACATGAGATCACTTTCAACAATGAAAGTTTTATTGTCCACATGGTTGGAACAGGAAAGGCAGTGGCTGCTGGTACAAGAACAGTTGGAAATCTTTATGTGTTGACAGATGCCATCAACAAGTTCATGATAACTCAAGAAGATGAAAACTGGCTGTGGCATAGAAGAATGGGACACATTCACTTCAAAAAGTTGATGAAAATTAGCAAGGAACAAGCAGTGAGAGATCTTCCCAAGATGAAGATTTCAAAGAACCATGTGTGTGGTCCATGTCAGAAGGGTAAGCAAGCAAGAGCCACTTACAAATCAAAGGAGTACCATTCAAGTAAACCTCTTGACTTGATACACACAGACCTGTGTGGACCTATGAGAACACAGGCCATAGGAGGTGAGAGATACTTCACTCTGTTCATAGATGACTATTCTAAAATGACCTGGATGATGTTTCTGAAGGACAAAACTGAAGCTCTTGACAAGTTCAAAGCATTCAAGAAGAGAGTGGAAAATGAGACAGGAAACACAATTAAGTGTTTAAGGTTTGATCAAGGCAAAGAATTTACATGGAATGAATTCTCAAACTTTTGCAGTGAAAGTAGAATCAGAATTCAACATTCAGCTGCTAGAACACCTCGGCAAAATGGAGTGGTTGAAAGAAAGAACAGAACAGTGCAAGAAATGGCTAGAACTATGATGCAGAAAATAACACAGCAAAGCATTTCTGGAGAGAAGGCATCCATACTGCAATGCACATCACCAATAGATGTCTACTAAGGCCTCATGAGAACAAATCACCTTATGAATTATGGTTTGGAAGGAAATCTACAGTGAAGTATTTCAGGGATTTTGGTTATAAATGCTACATCAAGCGAAGGGAAGAAAATCTAGGCAAATTTGATGATAGAGCTGATGAAGGCATATTTCTTGGCTATTCTTTCAAAAGTAAGGCATACAAGTGCTACAACAAGAGACTAGGAAAAATTTTTGAGAGTTCAGATGTGAAAATTGATGAGAATATAGGGAACCAAAAGGGGCTGAACCAAGAGGTTCCATTCTTGAAGAACTTGATGAAGATGGCACTCTATCAGTCAACAAAGGGCAGCAGGATGAAGAAGAATCTAAAGTGCAAGAGACTGATACTGAAATGCAGAAAGATGGCAGACCGAAAGACAACAAATGGTTGAAAATTCATCCTAATCATCAAGTGATAGGAGATCCAAATGCAGGAATAAAAACTAGAAGGATGAAAGCTGCTACTTATTCATTATTGTCTGAGTTAGAAACTGAGACTGTACATGAGGCTAGCAATGATGAATTTTGGTTGAAAGCTATGAATGATAAGCTTGACCAAATTAAGAAAAACAACACTTGGGAGCTAGTTCCTAGACCAGCAGACAAAAATGTGATTGGCACAAAGTGGGTTTTCAGGAACAAATTAAATGAAGAAGGCCAAGTTGTGAGAAACAAGGCCAGACTTGTTTGCAAAGGTTATGCTCAAGTTGAAGGAATTGATTTTGATGAGACTTTTGCACCTATGGCAAGGCTGGAGTCTATCAGAATGTTCTTAGCATTAGCTATGCATAGAGGATTCAAGGTGTATCAGATGGATGTAAAATCAGCAATCTGAATGGCAATTTAGAAGAAGAAGTGTACACAGAGCAACCTGAAGGGTTCCAACTCAGTAATGACGAAGATATGTTCTGCAAGCTGAAGAAGGCTCTATATGGGTTAAAGCAACGACTTGACACATATCTACATAAGTTGGGTCTGCAAAGAGGAGTTGTGGACAGCAACCTATATGTCATGATAGAAGACAGCAGTCAACTAGTAGTTGTGGTCTATGTGGATGACATCATCTTTGGGGGACACTGTAAGAAGCTCTGCAAGCAATTTGCTAAGAAGATGAGGGCATAGTTTGAGATGTCTATGCTTGGAGAGATGTCCTATTTTCTGGGGCAGCAAATTCATCAGAAAGAAAATGGCATTTTCATCTCTCAAATAAAGTATATCAAAGAGATGTTGAAGAAATTTGTGATGGAGGACTATAAACCAGTGGGGACACCAATGACAGTGAATATCAAGCTGAGCTCAGAAGATAATTCACCAACAGTTGATCAGACACTGTATAGGTCAATGATTGGCAGTTTATTGTACTTGATAGCTTCAAGGCCTGATGTTCTGCAAGCAGTGTACCTGGTGGCCAGATTTCAAGCTTGTCCAAAGGAGTCTCACTTAATGGCAGTGAAGAAGATATTCAGATACTTTAAAGGCATAACAGACTATGGACTGTGGTATCCCAAGATTGGAAGGTTCACATTGATAGCATTTTTTAATGTGGGCTGGTAGCATTGATGACAGAAAAAGCACTAGTGGTGGTGCATTCTTTTTGGGAAAGAGTTTAGTAGCATGGCATAGCAAGAAACAAGAGTCTGTCTCCTTATCTACAGTAGAGGCAGAGTACATAGCAGCAGCAGCTACATGCACTCAGGTAATATGGATGAAAAGACAGATGTCAGATTTCAGTATTATCTGTGAAGAGCCAGTGGTCATTAAATGTGACAATATGAGTGCAATAAATATCTCCAAGAATCCTGTGCAACATTCAAGAACCAAGCATATTGATATTAGATATCATTATTTGAAGGAGAAAATGCTTGAAGGGGAAGTGAGATTGGACTTTGTTCCTACAGCAGACTAGGTGGCAGACATTTTCACCAAGGCACTTCCAAAGGACTCTTTTGAGAAACTCAGAGATCAGCTAGGAGTGGTGACTCTTAGCACACTGTAGATGGTTCATGTGTAGGGGGAGTTGATGCCTACATAGCATCATCTTTTCATCTGTAGGATTGGAAAGATGTGGTGGGCACTCCTACAGGTGAGGCTATGTAAGGGGAGTTCATATGAAGGGGGAGTACCTATGAAGGGGGAGCATTCCTTTTTATATGCCCCTTGGGACTTGTTGTCAAAGGGGGAGAAAAAGGCAAAAGGATGTGTTACATTGAGAGAGACATCCTGTGTAAGTTGCCAACAATTCCAAAGGGGGAGATTGTTGAACCCTTGCCCAATCAGTACAGTGTAAGTTGTCATTGTTGGCCATTTTAGCAGAGAAAGTGATATAGAGGAGAGAGAGTATTTGTAAGACCCACTACCAGACAGGGTGACTGGTTTGGTGCACTAACAGCAGCTGATGATCAAGTCCAGCATGAAGAAAGAGATTGAAGAAAGAAGATGAGGAGAGAAAAAGAAGAGAGAGAAAGAGGAGAGAGAATGGGTGGGGACCAGGTGGGTCCCACCTGGGGTGGCCAGGCCAGCATGGCAGCCAAGCCATGGCCAGCATGGCAGCCAGCCCTGGCCAGCATGGTCCATGGCCGTGGCACCAGGCCAGCTGCAAGCATGCCAAGCCCAGCAGCACCAAGGCCAGCATGCCATGCCCAGCCGACCTTGCCAAGCCCAAAGAACATAGCCCGGCGAGTAAGCCAGCAGACAAAGACCTGGCGGGTGCCATGCCACAAGTCAGCACAGCCTCGCATGGCCATGAGCATAGCAGCATGGCGTGCGCACAGCAACAAGGCCATGCGCACAGCAGCATGCCGCACGCACGGTTATGCCGCATGGTCAGCAGCAGCGCCGCGCATGCACATATGGTGTTCGACGTAATGCTGCAAAGGCAGATTGACTCAGGACCCTTCTGGAATTTTTGGATATACAGGGCATTACCACACTTTGTGGAGGGGTATTTTGGTCAAAGAAAAAGTGGAAGATTCCACCTCAACGGCTCAGATCAAGCCACGCAAGCTTGATTCCAGATCGACGATCCACAAAGAGGCGGGATACTGTGCATCCCGCTGATCGCGTCAAGATGCTTGCGCGAGTCCTCTAATTGGCCGAAGGCAGCCTAATGCGGTGATCCGAGTAGCATGGAACCAAATCCATGATCCGATATAGCGCACATGAGATGCGTCGGAGCTGAAGATTCTAATCCAAGAGCTCTCAACTGCGCCGAGTTTTGCTGACGGGATCTGACCGATCTAACGGCCAGGGTCTTATCCCGCCTTTTAAATAAGGTCCAGCGGTCTAAAAATAAAGATACCATCTCGGCCAATCAGGGCTCGACAGCGGTGTACGGTGGGTCAGAGGCGGCGGCGATAATATGTGTCGCTGCACACCAAATCAAGCCAGAAGATTCCTTTTGGAATATTATGATTGGCCGAACTTGCTTGGGGCATATCTCAGTCGTCCGATCTCGGATTGGAGCCTGTAATATATCAAACTGAAGCATTTTCGAAGACCAAGCTTTTTGAAAGGGTTTGAGCTCGAGCAAAAGAAGAAAAATGGCGATTTTGGGGCAAACTCTTCATTGAAGCTTCTAGGAGCTATACAGTAACTCCTATTCTCTTTGTGAGGCCATTAAAGCTTCATTGAAGCTTAAGGTGAATGATTGGACAAGCTGTGAGAGTCCAATGGAGCCAAAGTTGTGAAGAATGACCTTCATAGCCAGTAAATAGGTCGAGAAGCTAGCACAGAGAGTCTTACATCAGCTGTGAGCAAGACCGGAAGGTAATCATGCACACAAACTCTATTTTTGTATCAATGCCATATGGGAAGGGTTTGTAATCAATATTTGTTAAACATTTTGTAACCTGTCAATTTGGGGGGATTGACTGAAGTGGGGGTTGTTGCCTAGGACACAGTTGTAGCTGTGAATGCGATTGATGTTGTAGCATCGGGGTTGTAGGTGTAACTGTAGCATTATAGTTGCATATTGGGTATAATACGAAACCCTGGTTAGGGTATTACCCCATGGAGTAGCCATCACAGTGTGTGATAGGTGAACCATGTTACATTGTGTGTCATGTGGATATGCCTATGAAATTGTCTATAAGTGTGGAATAGAAGTTTGTGTGCTGCAGGTCTGGGTGTACAGACTTGGCAGGCCAAGCCCCTGGTATAGATACCTATGGGTGTATGGTTGGTGTGTGCACAAAATGTGTTTGATATATTGATAGAGAGAAAAGTCTAGTTGACAGCTCAAGACAGCACATAGTGAACAACAACTCTTGGCAGTAATTTCTGAAGCAGTAGGTGGGCAAATCATAATAGTGAAAAGATTTTGAGAGAACTGATTCACCCCCCCCTCTCAGTGACTACCTGGGATCAACAACAGTATGCAGATACTCAATGTCGAGACCTTGAATTATCGTAGGTGATAAGGTATTCGTATTCTTGAAATAATCACCTATGCGAGGCTTAAAACGATTTGGACAGAAGGGGAAGCTAAGTCCGAGATATGTCGGGCCATATGAGATTCTCGCTAAACGTAGAAAAGTGGCGTATCAGTTAGCACTACCCCCATCTATGTCAAGTATGCATGATGTATTTCATATCTCATTATTGAAGAAGTACGTCAGAGATCCAACACACGTTATAACAGCGGATCCACCGGGTCTAGCTGATGATTTGACATTCGAAGTAGCACCAACTGAAATCACCAGTCGAAAAGTTCAACGTCTATGTAACCATGACATTTATTATGTTAAGGTTACTTGGAGGAGCCAAGATATAGAAGAGATCACATGGGAAGAAGAGAATGCTATGCGAATGCAATATCCTCACGTTTCGACTCAGAAGGTATGTGTAAATTTCGAGGATGAAATTTCTAATAAGAGGGGGGGAGTTGTAAGACCCGTATTGAACTTACCAGTCTTATCACCTTGTATTAGGTCTTCCTATCATGGTCGGGCCAAGTGGACCAAGTGCATGAAGAAACCACAAGACCAGGTATAAAATTTAACCGAAAAATAGTCAATTATGAGCGTGTGTTCGCATACCTAAACAGGTGTGATCAACCACACCTCAAAATAATGCAACCACAGGAAATTAGGTCGTGTGGTCACATGTTTCAGAGGGTGTGGTCGACGGGTTCTGCGACCCCACCTCCGACCATACGGAACCCAGACAGGAATCGAGTTTAGGAAACCTTCCTAATCCAAAGGGGGTTCATTCCTAAACTAAGTAGGGCTTATTATGGAGGGTTTTCCTCTATAAATAGGATGTCCCTTAGCCTCTTTCATCCTTTTAGAACTCAAACTGAAAGTGAGAGAAAGAGAAGAGAAGGAAGAGAAAGAGAATTGAAGAGGAAGACTAAGAAGGGGAAATTCAGAGAAAACCTCTGAATCATCAACAAGCTTAAGGTATGGAAAACATTTCCCATGTCAATTGAAAGCCTATAATAGATCATGAAGGGGAAATAATTTAAGTGAGATCCCAATCATCAATCCATGGACAAATTCCAAGAGAATCCATGGAAAGAATTATGTGGACAATGGATTCTGTATAAAATACTAGTTCTAAGCCATAAAACAATCATAGGAAGGACCATAATGATAAGCCAAGGAATCTAAGCATGAAGAAATTGGAGTTGAGAGTGAAAGGTCGACCATCACATGTGTGGTCCCACGTGTGGTCACATGATATGCAATAACACGAGACATACATATTCGACCACACACCCTCGGGAAGACCAAGAAGGGTGTGGTCGCATGTGTGGTCGCATGATATGCGACCACACCTTGCGACCACATGCCCTCGGGAAGTTCCAGGGAGGGTGTGGTCGCATGTGTGGTCGTAGGATACGCGACCACACCTTGCGCCCACACGCCCTGTGGTCGCAGAAACTGAGACCACAGGTGCTGCCACACCTACGAACCCTCAGTTTCTATTAGTTTAAATTCTTGGGAATTAATTCTAATTTAAAATATATAAATTTGTTAGGTTTCCAAGTGGTTTAAAAGTGATTTACAAAGCTTGAACGAGGATCTACTATCAACCAAAGGTGAGGGAACAAGACCTAAATTAATTGGCTAATAATAAACTTTTTTTTTTATTGAGTCCAATACCATGAATGATTCTATGCTTGTATACTTGTAATGTGCATATCACATGTCATCCAATATTCCTGTTATTACTGCTCATGCATATTTAATTCCTTTTATTTATAACATGATGTTGATGATGAAGCTAGGAATAGGCATGTGAATGTATGTGTGTGGTTAGTGTACTTGATGCGAGTGGGGCATCAGGGGGAGGACGTGACACTGTGGTTCATCATGATCACCAGACTCTAGCTCTATCTCTACTCAAGTCTCGTCCACTGACATCGTCGTATCGCCATTTCCTTAGCAAAACTATTACGTTGTAGCGCATCAGGGGAGGTGGTCTCAGACCGTGTAATCTCTGTCTCTGCCGGGGGGCCTTAGCTCTATCTCTATGGACGTATTGAGGGATGTTGGGGTGAGGCCTTGGATACACTGTTTGACATTAGGATTGGTTAGTTGCAAGCTCAGTTTGCAAGCCCTAGCCAATAGGGGCTTACGTGTTGGTATGGGTAGGGCATCAGGAGAAGTGTCATGCAGTGTTTGATTCGGGCACTTAAGCTCTATCTCTATTCCATGATGGGTGCATGTGGGACGGAAATAGTGTGGGAAGTTTCATGCAGTGTTTGATTCGGGCACTTAAGCTCTATCTCTATTCCATGATGGGTGCATGTGGGACAGAAAAAGTTTTTGATCCATTGGACGGCTTCACACACTCGTGTATAGAGGTGCGGCGGCCACCTATCCTTTCTATTGCACATTGCAAACTTATGAACCAGACCAAAGATATGAATTGAATGCATGCATATGTTTGTTGCATTATTTTGTTTGCTCACTGAGCCATGATGTGTGCTCACCCTTTCGACGTCGAATATTTTTGGTTGATGATGCAGGTCCTATAGTAAAAGATTATATGAATGCTCCAATGTACGGGCATGTTCCGGCAATGGATACAGAAGCTATGATGGAGTCGCATGATTCATCGTGCGAGTGCAACTCATGTGTTTTTGTGTAGATTTAGTTATTGGATTATCGAAATATGTAATTGATTACTTTATTTTGTTTTTTTGTCTTAGTCATTTGAAGATAATTGGATTATTAATTATGTTATCACTGTTAGATACTCAGTTCATTAATATTAAAGACTTCCGCTATTATTTATTTACTCTGATTATGGTTGTGGTTGTATCTGGTTTAATCAAATGGACACGGCATATTCGAGATCCTGGTTGAACCATTGGATCATAGACGGTTCATCACACCATTCTGGTTGGTTCAGAATTGGGGTGTGACATCACCCCCTCATTACTCCATCCTACCAGTACCTAACCCCCTACTGGCCAGGGTTACATACATGGGTTTTGCTTCTAACCAGTCCTATATGACATCATATGTTCTGTTACACCCTAATTCTGGTCTACCCAAAATGGTGTGATGAACTGCCAATAAACCAACGGTTCACCCAAGATCTCGCATAGGTCGTGCCCACCATATCAAACCACACACACATTCCACATTAATAATCAGAGGTAATAAACAAATAAGCGAAAGTCTTACAGATAATGAACTGAGAGTCTAACAGTGATAAATAAATATTTAATCCAATTATCTCAAAATCACAAGATATAAAAAAAATAATCAATTACATGTTCGATGTTCAAACTATAACTAGACCTAAGCAAAAACACATTGGTTGCACTCGCATGATGAATCATGCGCATCGTCTTCAGCTTATATGTCCATCACTGCAACGTATCCATACATCGACGCATTCATATATTATTCAACGGTTGGACCTGCATCATCATCTAAAAATATTCGACATCGAAAGGGTGAGCACACATCACGGCTCAGTGAGCAAACAAAATAATGCAACAAACATATGCATGCATTCAATTCATATCTTTGGTCTGGTTTATAAGTTTGCAATGTGCTATAGAAAGGTTTGGTAGCTGTCGCACCTCTATACACTAGTGTGTAAATCTTCCCAATAGATCAAACACCATTGTCGTCCCACATGCACCCATCATGGAATAGAGATAGAGCTAAAGTGTCTAGATCAAGCACTGTATAACACTTCCCCTGATGCCCTACCCATACCAACACGTAAGCCCCTATTGGCGAGGGCTTGCAAACTAGGCTCGCAACTAACCAATCCTAATGCCAAATAGTGTATCCAAGGCCTCACCCTAGCATCCCTCAATACGTCCATAGAGATAGAGCTAAGGCCCCTCGACAGAGTCAGAGACCACATGGTCCGAGACCACCTCCCTTGATGGCCCCCGACATAATCGTTCTGCTAAGGTAATGGCAATACGATGAAGTTAGTGGGCAAGACTTGAGTAGAGATAGAGCTAGAGTCTGGTGACGAGGTCGAAGACCACCATGCCACATCCTCCCCCTGATGCTCAACTCACATCCAACACACCAACCACACACATACATTCACATGCCTATTCCTAGCATCATCATCATCATCATGTTATAAATAAACGGAATTAAATATGCATGAACAGTAATAGTAGGAATATTGGATGACATGTGAGATGCACATTACAAGCATACAAGCATAGAATCAATCATGGCATTGGACTTAATAAAAATAAACAGTTTGTTATTATCCAATTAGTTTAGGTCTTGTTCCCTCACCTGTTAGCAATTCTCGATGTCCTTCCAAGCCTTGAAATTCTCTTTAAATTGATTTAACAACCTAAAAATTATATGAATTAAAGTTAGGGTATATATGTGGCATGTTACAGTAGTCAAAAATCAAAACAGAGCACTGATAGGTGCCTGATTGGTCCTATGGTCTCATGCTGTATCGACCTTACTGTCTACGGTCGATACCCTACGGTCGCATATGGTGCGATCGTAGCTACGACCATATGATTTCTAAAATCTTCCTGAATGCCTATGGTCGATCCTCTGGTCATACTGGTCATGCTATGGTCGATCGTAGCTACGACCATGAGATTTTTTGTCACAGTCTACCTGAAATTCGAGTTCTTCCTGGGTCAATTCTTCTGTTCTTCAATGGGGTTTATCCTAAGGTCATACTATGGCCATCATTATTAATTTCTTATCAACCCTAATCCTCAAATTCATTCATCATGGTTCTCCTTGGGATTTTCTCAAGGAAATCACATAGATCATAATAGGTTGATATGGTCTATCCTCCATAGAAGTCTTATTCCTTAGAGTTTACATCTCCAGAGATTTGTTTCATACCTTTTCCTATGATAGAGAGTCAATCCCTTCTCAACTAACTCTTCTCCTTAGCTTTTTCTTCTTCTCCTTCTCTTCCTTCTCTTCCTTCTCTTTCTCTAAGGTTTGCTAATGTTCTAAAAGAGTGAAAAAGGGTTGAGGGACATCCTTTATATAGAGAAAAACTCTCCATATAAAGTCCTCTTTCAATTAGGAAAGCAATCCCTGAGTTTAGGAAAGTTTCCAAAACTCAAAATCTGATCTGGGTTCTCACGGTCGATCATACAGTAGCATAAACCATCGATCTTAAGGTCAAAATCATCGACCGTGGGATTCTAGATTTGAGATTTTTGGTTCCCTTCCTTATGGTCGACCATACCTACCCAAGCATGCGACCTTAGGTATGTTTTTAGTGTTTTTAACTCGATTCTTATACCTGGTTTATGATCTATCTTCACACACTCGGTCCACTTGGTCCAGGAATGATGGGAAGACCTGGCATGACACGGTTAGACCAAGTTAGTGTAGTGCTGGTCTTACATATTCCCTTCCGATACCCTAATAAGATTCCCAGATTATCCATTGTGCCCCCTCTAAGATGTTGTCCTCCACTAAGATACTAAACGATACATGATACTTAAGGTGCTTGGCAGATTGGATCCGACAGTCCCGGACCCCTTCACTACATCCTTCCCAGTGTCACACATCACAATCATAATCACAATCATCATGGTGTTAATGCAATGCATGCATAATAATAGATATTGGATGGCATATTATTCTTGAAGAAAATACAGACATACAGCATCAATCAACATTATATGCATCAAACATACCAAAATTAAGTCAGGGTTCTGTTCCTCACCTTATAGCTTTAGTAGTAACTTTCCACACTAGAACAAGTGTTTACGAGGTATTCTTGTGCCTATACAAGATGTGGGGTTTTTAGTTAAAAGTTCTAATTGATGCACCTTGAATTACTTAAGTCAGAGCTTTACCGGTTGATATTTCAGTTGGTATTATATTGACCAGCTTATGGTCTAGTAAGGTTCCTTGACCTTCTGCCATTTGTTGATCGATGTGCCGGTTGGTACAGAGTATCGACCGTGACACCGTCTGGCTAATTCCTGAGACCCTTTTGGGATTTTGTTGGTCGATATACTAGATCATACTATACAGTCTGTCATATCGATCATCCCCTTCAAATGGCCTCATTCCTATCCAATGAGTGAAGCTTTCTTCTTTTGGTTCCATTCCTTCCCTTGCTAGGCTAGTATGGTCCGATGATAGGGTAGTTTCCTAGGCTTATACACCCTCCCCGCAACTATAAATTCATACCCTAATTCGATACAGTCATCAGGAAGAGTTAGTCTCTTTCCTACAGTCCACGTTACTTTTGTCATGGACAAGGGTGTACGTTTATCACCTAAGGTCTACATCCCCCAATAGATTACTAAAATTTACATTAGGGTCTACAAAGGTCAGGGTTTTACCTACAGTAGCTTGACTACTTGGATTTGACGGTGCACTTTGTGGTGATTTCTTTTATACGAGGGTTGCAACGCATGTTTCTCCCTTTCCTTCTCCTTTCTTTCTCCTTCCTTTCCCTAGAGAATGCGTTAGAACTCTCCTAGACTGATACATACTAAGAAGAGTGTAAAAGGTAAGGTTTTTATTTGTTTTAGGTCTCCTAGTTGTAGTCAAACTCTCCATTTGAATTTGGGGTCCTAGGTGATTGCCAAGTGGTAAGGATTTGAATCTAGATAGAATCTCCTTTCCTTTTCCAACTCCAAGTAGTTAGGTGTGGGTCCTTCCTAGGCTAGTTCGTAGGTTCTAGGAATATCCTAAGGATTTTTCTAAAGTGAAACCACTTGTTGGTTTAAAGAATTGGACAACTCTGGCCTTACCGATCGATGCTAGAGGGTCATGTTGGCTCCGGTTTACCAATCGGTTAGTATCAACCAACAACAGTTTGAAGGTCAATTTGGACTTACTTTCGTTCTCCGTTCTCCTAATGGTCCACTAATGGCACAACTTAGTTCCTCTAAGGTTCATCCATCCGTTTGGTCCATGGTGGAATACCCTACTAGCACTACAGAAATTCGGTTAGATCGGGGTTTCTGGGTGCGGGTTTTACAACTCGACCCCCTTAAAAGAATTTTGTCCCTGAAATTCCACTATACTAAGGGTCCATCTAAAGCACACTTCCTTTATTAGGGTGGTTTATCAAAGGTTTATCAAAGGTCCATTCTCTGTCTAATTACACAACTGTCTTTGTTCACAGTTCCTGATTGTTTTCAATTTCTTCCATTTGATTTTGTAGTTTCTCCTTATAGTTCAGGCTGCCAGACTGAGGTTCCTATTTCTGTATTTTTTTTTACATGGGGGTCATATGTTATTGTCATTGCCCTACCATGATTTATTCAGGGTCTTTCTCTATCCCATCCTAATCTTAATCGCCGGTATTTAATTGTATCATGGTTTAACTTAGTTTGACCCATGTACATGTTAGTCCATTTAATAACCTTGGTCTCTCTCCTAGTAGGTTACTACCTATTCTACTTATCCTCCTTTGGTTGTAATGTTGCTACTCTAACTGAGTCTTAAGTATCATTGTTTTTCCTCTCATTATCCTTGGTTTTTCCTTAGCTGGTCATCACTTGTCTCACGAGTCTTCAAAATATATGCTCTATTTTATTGTGTGTATATATATATATATATATATATATATATATATATATATATATATATATATATTATTTTTTTACATTTACTAGACATATGCATATATCCCTAGTTGCTGAGTCTTCAAGATCAGACTCTACTTCTCTAGGGTAGTTAGTTAACCAGTAAAGTACATTGTGTCTTAATAAATGTTTAAATTGGCTATATGGATCTACATTATCACGCAATCATAACTAGTTTACTAACAAAACTTCAGGTTTTTGTAGTTACCTTCTGGGGTTGCTTTCTAGTTCTTCCTTTCTTTGCCTATCAGGGCATCTCTAGTAGCTTGATGTAGGATGCTAACCTGACGTTCACCTTTACCAATTTCCTTACTCGATCTTGAATAAAGTGTCGAGCGGGCTTTCTTTAGAATCTTTCTGGATATAACCCTAGAAATTTCAGCCTTAGGCACGACACCTTGGGGACGTTGAGGCTTATTGACCTTGGGAATGTCGTCCTCTATAGGTTCCTCTTGGTCTTCAGCCATAGAAACTACTACCTCCTGTTGTTCCATTGATAAAATTTCTGGAAACAACACCTCTGGTACTGTCAGCAAATTAGGACATTTCATTCGGTCATGCCTACGCGATGACAATCGCAACACTTAGACATGCCTCTAGGAAAAGTTCTGACTACTCCCACTGAAGGTCTAGATTTAAGATTTCCAGTCAAACTACATTACTGAGCATCTCCTGAGTGAGGATTTTTTCCCCTTTCAGCTCCCATATTAAATTTGTTCCAGGCTTTATATGGGGTGCATGAGGGTACCATGGGTCCTCCAAACATCTCTCATAAGTTAATTTATGTAGTCGTCTAAAACTTTGGGCCATTCAATCCCCCTTGTGTCTGATGGTTCCCCTGAAGCTTAAATCCTTCATATGGCCTACTAGATTTCCCTAATAGGTCTGGATGTGGTCCAAGTGCCCCATAAGTATTCCAAATGTCCTCCGGGACCAAATTCCTTAATGCTGTGTGGAGTTTTACCTTTATGGTCTCCTCCTGCAATGCAAAATATGCTAGGAATGACCTTCGAAATATATTCCATGAGAATACTCCATATCCTTGTGACAACCATGCCTCAGTGCTGTTCCACCAATGATAGGATGATCCCTCTAGTTGATAAGTGGCGCATAGCACCCTTTGGGCATCAGTGCAGTCCAAATTCTTGAACATTTTATCCATCCGCTTGATCCACTCTCGTGAGTGAGCTATATCATCAAACATTCCACAAAATCTCGATAATCTAATCCTTAAGAACTCCTCCACTGGGCTATCTGGTCTTGGGTGCATAGGATCTATTCTTCTTGGGTGCATAGGATCTATTCTTGTCGCAGGGGTGTTCTCATCTCGATTATTGATGTTACAAGGTACAGGCCAGGCATACTTTGTTAGGAAGGCATTTTGAAACATCTTCCAAGAAATCTCAGGGTACTTTGACTTCAATTCCTATTCCATTGCTTACCATTGATATGGTAACCTGCGCATTGTACCTATTGAATTTCAAACATTCTAGAAGTCCTAGCCTCTTTACCATATCCAAGATCCAATTTATGGGTTGGTTCGGATCTTTAGTGAACCCGTTAAACTCCATGGGTTTCAACTTTAGGAACTGGTGCCACGTACGTTGCAGATATGCCTCTCCTTGGCCGCTTTCCACTAAAGGAACCAAGGAACCATAGGTAGTTGGTTACCTTTGGGACTTGAACCATTACTCAATCCGCTATGAGTTGGACTACACCGGCTCTTGGTACAGCATGGATTCGAAAGGTCATACGGCGCCATTTAAAATTTCTTAACTCAAATTTCCCTGTAACACATTGTCATGGTTAGTAACATGGTTCTAATCACATAGTAAGGCTCTACAGTGGACATTACTACTCAAGATTTAACGTCATTATCTATCTTAACATTGTTATGACCCAAATTGTTTCCTATATAATTTTTAATAATTATTTTAAACATGTTTGTAAGCAACCGTTGCACTAAATTATACAAAACAACATTCTAAGGCTATCCAGTAGATACAACAGAATATACTATATCGACCGACTTTTCATCCGATAATTTCTAGAAAGGTGCCTAGGTGGTCGATCGATACGTCGGCCGATAAGACTGAGGATGGTTCATTGGATTCATCGACCGGCTGCAACTAGATTCAACTCTATAAATTAGAAACATGGTCATTCTTTTTCCACTCATTTTCTAACTTACTTGGAGCCTCAAGTCGCCTTCGGAAAATCTTCATTCTTACCTCTGGTGCTCTCTCAAGTCTCCATGCCACAACCATCCACTATTAAATCTTTGGTTTATCCTCTCCAAGGTATGATTCATTTCTTCTATAACCATTACCCATTTCTAGGGTTAGGGGAATGTTCCTTATAATGCTAGTTTCTCTTTCTTATTGGTTTTTCTTAACAATTATTTCCACATACTCATCTCTTGTTGCTTTTAATCATTGAGGGGATGCTTAATATGCTTTACTTGTTGCATTTTGTTTATTTCACATCATAAATCTCATTTATGCTTGGATTTTGGGGTTTTTCCCCCAAAATGGGTGTTTTACTCCTATGTTACTCTTCTTTTGTTTATTTTTCTTCCATATTTACTAAATACTCCTTTTTTGTTGTTCTTGAATGTTGGAGTGTCATGCTAAATGCAATTCCTTTATTTTACATTGTGTTAATGCTATATATGATCTATGCATGCTTAGATTCTAGGATTTTTTTTGTAGAACTATATACCACTTATGGCAATGACTTCAATGCTTTTACTAATAATGTGCATTTCATATTTTGCTTCTACTAAGTCTTGATCATTGTATCCTTTTTAACTTGAACATTGTCTTGTTATTATCCTACTACAACTCTAACAATGTTTTCTTCTCCTATCATGTATTGTTCCATTGCCGGTTATGTACATGAATAGTTTCCTTTTGAAACTACTACTACTATTACATCAGGTATTCAAATGCATTTGATCTTGCCTATGCTTAGTTTAGATTTTATTGTTGTATCCTATATATTATTTTTTTTCTCTTGCCCTATCCAATGGATTTTGGTTCTCAATTTTTTTGTTTTTTTGACTATGCACTCGTCTCCTCCGAGGGCTCTAACTTTTTTTCTTACTAGAGTTCATTTATGCTGCCATTTAATACCTTAGTATTTTTCTTTTCATACTTCTTTCTCATTTACTTTGTATGAATACATTTCCCTGTTCCTTGTTATATAATTATTTTTTTCTAACTCAGTTCCTTTATTTACTCTATTCCATTACTGGCTAGATGGCTTCACGTCGGGCTGCAACTAAAAGGTCAAGGAATGAACCTCTACCTCCTTTCGACGATGTACACTTTCGTTCCCAAGAGGCGCAGGCCTCCTATGCTAAGTTTGAGCTGAAATCTATCATCTCAAGAGGACTGGTGATCTTCCCAAAATTGGAGAGATTCGATGTCCATGACACCTTCGATGCCATGGGGTGGTCATCCATACTTGAATTGGAGATTGGTACTTGTACCGAGATGGTAAAACATTTCTACTGCAACCTAGAGGTTGAAGGTGGTATGGGGGAGTTTGAACATGCTAGGGAGTTGCGCATCTCTAGTAAGGTAAATAGCATGGAGTTCAATTTGAGTACGGAACAGTTGGCAGGTTTTTTGGGTATATCTATGGCTGGGGACAAGGAGTATGGTACAAGTAAAGACAACGACTTCATATCTAAGGCCTGAAAGATAGAGCTTCGAAACAAACTCCAACGGCCACAAGATCCCTTCCAAGTGAGCAACTTTTTTCCTCATCCCAGAGTCTACTCCCAGATCATCCAGTAAAACATCCTGCCATAAAATGGCCATTTTGATGAGCTCTCTCTATTCGGCCAATTCTTCACTTCCAAGGTATTAGATCGCAAGCAAGTCTGTCTTCTGTATGTTATTATGCAGACTATGATCACAGCCACCAAGGACACTCAGGCTTCCAAGAAGGGGAATTTGCCTTATGGAAAGCTATTGACTTCCAAATTCCAACATCTTAACTTCAATATTCAAAAAGAAGAACCTCATGAGGCTATAGCGTTCACTCCTTTTAACTGGCATGTCATCATCAAGATGAGGCTTCATGATGTACACTTAGATTACCCGGTGCTGGAGGCTCATTGAGGCCCTAGAGAACTCCCAGACAGTAGGCATCAGATGTGGATAAAGATGAAGTGCCTACCCAAGGCTACACTGAGAGTGTACCGGTAGGGTAGACTGATCCGTCTCGGCTTCCCACTACCCTTGACGACCTCATGAACACTATAACTTTTCATCAGTCTCAGCAGAAAAAGGACATGCATGGCTTAAAGAACCAAGTCTGGCGGTTCTAGCACCAATGACTGGCTTCTCTGCTCGTCTTGACATATACCAGACAGCATTAACAAGGGCTGGTATTCTTCAGTCTGAGAATATTCCGGCGGCTACAGCAGTGGCGACACAGCCACGGACATTTCAAAGGCTACACTTGCCTACCCCACCGTCATCAGATTCCGAAGAGTGACCGCTTCCTTACTTTTCTTCTGCTCCATTTTTTTTAAAGATACTTATAATAGCTCATTTTTACTTCGTAGTTTCTCTCTCTTCTTTCTATATAAGGAGAAGTTTTGAATATGAAATAGGAGTTTATTTACCCCTCCTTAACTTCATATTCTCCCATGTATTGTCACACCCCAATTCTGGATTAACCAGAATAGTGTGATGAACCGTCAATAAAGCAATGATTCAATTAGGATCTCCATTAGGTAGTACCCACCATATCAACCACATACACATTCCACAGAAATAATCAGAGATAATAAACAAATAAGCGGAAGTCTTTATAAATTCAATCCGAATACTTCCTCTTGGCTCTTCAATAAGGTCCTCCCTAATGATCATTCTAAGACTAAATTTCCTAATTTTACCAATTAATCACTCTAATCCATTCTCCATTATTCCCCTTTGAGACTTTCTTAGCAAATCACATGGTTGAATCCTTACGTTGGTTTTGGTATCTCAATTTACATTAGAAACTCTTACTCTTAGTATTCTAAGGCTACAGAGACAAGGTTCGTACCTCACTTTTTGCAGAGAGTCTGTAGAACTCTTCTCTCAGTCTCTTCCTTAGTCTTCTCTTTTCTACTTCTCTTCCCTCTCTTTCTTTCTCTTTCTTTCTCTTTCTCTAGGGTTTACTAATGTTCTAAAAGAGTGAAAAAGGTTGAGGGACGTCCTTTATATGGAGAAAAACTCTCCATATAGATTTCTCTAATAATAGGAAAGAAATCCTCCTCAAATTAGGAAAGTTCCCAAACTCGGAGTCCAATCTAGGGTCTTACGGTCGTAGAACTCGTCGACCGTAGGGTTGAAAACATCGACCGTAGGGTCATTGATCAGTGACCATTGTTCCCTACCATATGGTCGACCGTATCCACCCAAGTATGCGACCCTACATATACTTTTAATGTTCTTAAATCAATTCTTATACCTGGTTTGTGATCCTACTTCACACGGTCGGTCCACTTGGTCCAGCAATGATGGGAAGACCTGGCACGACACAGTTAAACCGGGTTAGTGGAGTGCAGGCCTTACAACTACCCCCCTTATATAAATTTCATCCTCGAAATTTACATATACCTTCCGAGTCGAATAGGTGAGGATATTGCTTCTGCATAGCGTTCTCTTATTCCCATGTGATTTCTTCTACATCTTGGCTTCTCTAAGTAACCTTCACATAATATATATCGCGGTTGCAAAGACGTTGAACCTTTCAACTAGTGATTTCAAAAGGTACCACTTCGAACGTCAAATCTTCAGTCAAATCTGGTGGATCCGTTGTTAACACGTGTGTTGGATCTCTGACGTACTTCTTCAGTTGTGAGACATAGAATACATCATGTACACTGGACATTCATCGTGGTAGTGCTACCTGATACGTTACCTTTCCACACCTTGCCAGAATCTCATATGGTCCAATTTATCAGGGACATAACTTCTCTTTCTGTTCGAATTGTTTTAAACCGCGCATAGGAGATATTTTCAGAAATACCTTATCACCTATCATAAATTCAAGGTCTCTGTGTTGATTGTTCGCATATTGCTTCTGACAGTTCTAAACTATTCGGACCCTTTCCTTGATTATGTCTACTACTCGATAAGTCTCTTCGATAAATTTTGGTCCAATAACTCTCTGTTCTCTAACTTCATTCCAAAATAAAAGAATTCGACACTTCCTACCATACAGTGCTTCATAGGGCGACATCTGTATTGTAGCTTGATAGCTGTTATTATAAGAGAACTCAATCAATGGTAATTTCTCATCCCATGATCCCTTAAAATCAATGACACAAGCTCGGAGCATGTCTTCTAATATTTGAATGGTGCGCTCTGATTTTCCGTCTGTCTGAGGATGGAATGCGGTACTAAACTTCAACGTTTTACCCATGGCCTTCTGTAATCCTTCCCAAAACTTTAAGGTAAAGTGGGGGTCTCTGTCGGACACAATGCTTTCAGGTACATCATACAATCTGACAATATTATCAACATACAGCTTGGGTAGCCTCTCCAATGTATACTGAGGTCATATAGCTAAAAAATGAGCTGTCTAGTCAAACGATCTACAATCATCCAAACTGCATCAACTACTCTGGGAGTCAATGGTAACGCTGTGAAGAAGTCCATAGTGATGCAGTCCCATTTCTATGCTGGTTTTGGTAATGGTTGCAATAAACCTGCAGGCCTTTGTCTTTTAGCCATTACCCACTGACAATTCAGGCATTGAGACACATATTTAGCTACATCTACTTTCATTTCCCTCCACCAATATAGTTTCTTTAGATCATGATACATCTTCGTACTCCCGGGGTGTACCAAATAGGCAGTAGTATGGGCTTCCTTCATTAATTTGTGTCTAATATCTAAGTCTTCACTTTCAGGGACACATACTCTCCCTTTGTATCGTAGTACCCTTTCAAGGTCCAAGGTGAAGTCAGGAGTAGTCCTACCTTTTTCAAGATCTTCTTGCACTGTTCTCATATAGGGTTTTGATTGAATAGCTGCTTTTACTTAATCTATCAGATCTGGTATAATTTTCAATGTAGCAAACATGTTTGAAAATTAATGAATAAACTCTAGGTCTATTGAATCACCTGGTTTATCGATCACGAACTGCTTGTTGCCATAATTGAATACTCTTCCTATGTCACACATTGCAGCATTTGTGTTAGCTTCTCTCTATGACTTTGTCATTGCTTTTCTGCTTAGTGCATCGGCCACTACATTAGCCTTTCCTAGATGAAACTGGATATCATAATCATAATCCTTTAGCAACTCCAGCCATCTTCTGTGTCTCATATTCAACTCCTTCTGATTGAAAAGATGAGTGAGACTCTTATGATCTTATTTAATCTGAAATTTCTCCGTACAAATAATGTCTCCATATCTTAACAGCATGTACCACTGCTTCTAATTCCAAGTCATGGGTTGGGTAATTTTTCTCATGTGTCTTTAACTGTCTGGAAGCATACGCCATTACTTTCTCTCCTTGCATGAGCACACATTTCAAACCTAACCCAGACACATCGGTGTACAGGATAAATTGTTCTCCTGGTACCGGTATGGTCAAGATGGGAGCTGATATCAGTCCTGCCTTCAGTGTTTGGAAACACTCCTCACATTTATCGGTCCAAACAAACTTTTCTCCTTTCTTGGTCACACTGGTGAGTGGTACGACGATCTTGGAGTAATCTTCCACGAATCGTCGATAATACCCAGCCAAACCTAAGAAACTTTTAATTTCTGCAACATTCTTAGGTGCTTCCCATTTCATTATAGCTTCAATCTTGCTAGGATCCACTTTAATTCCTTCAGTGGATACAACATGGACTAAGAAAGCAACTTCACTTAGCCAGAACTCACACTTAATAAATTTAGCGTAAAGCTTTTCTGTTTTTAGTCGCTGCAAAGCGGTTTTAAGATTTGCAATTTGAGTTTCTTTGTCCTTGGAGTAAACTAGGATGTCGTTAATAAATATGATGACAGACGTATCCACCATATCGTGGAATACCTGATTCATAAGTTCCATAAAAGTTACGGTGCGTTAGTCAATCCGAATGACATAACTAGGAATTCATAATGTCCATATCTTGTTCTAAATGTTGTCTTCGGAATATCATCTTCCTTGATCTTCAACTGATGATATCCTGACCGGAGATCAATTTTAGAGAACACTTTGGTACCTTGCAACTGGTCGAATAAGTAATCGATCCGAGGCAACGGATATCGATTCTTGATCGTGAGCTTGTTCAGTTCCCGATAATCTATACAAAGTCGAACACTACCGTCCTTCTTCTTCATGAATAGTACTAGCGCTCCCCATGGTGATATACTGGGTTAAATATAACCCTTGTCCAGTAATTCCTGTAATTGTACCTTCAATTCCTTCAGTTTAGTAGGAGTCATTTGGTATGGTGCTTTAGATACTGGTGCGGCTCAGGGTAATAGGTCTATAACAAACTCAGTCTCTCGGTCAGGTGGCAATCCTGGAAATGTTCAGAAAATACATCCAAAAATTCACGCACAACTTCAATATCCTCCATTCGTGGTGCTTCCTTGGTGAGGTCGACCATGGACAGTAGGTACCCAACTCCTCCTTTCTCGAGGTATCTTCTAGCCTTTAATGCAGAGAGGATGAGTTTCCATTTATGGAGAAGTTTGGTTCTTGCGACACTGAACTCTGCGCCTTCCTTGTCTTTAAATGATATCTTCTTCTCAGCACAAAGCAAACTTACGGAATGCTGAGATAACCAGTCCATCCCTAGGATGACATTGAAGTCTGCCATCTCAAGTTGCACCAGGTTAGCGTCCAAACTTCGTCCATTTATAAGAACTGGACATGATCCATAACCTTGTTCTAGTTCTACTTCTAATCCCATAGGTGGTCGTATAAGCAGTTTGCAGTCTAAAGACCTGAGGGGTAGACTTAGCTTCTTTCGAAACGATACAAATATAAAAGAATGAGTGCCCCCAGAGTAAAAGAGTACTCTGGCAGATATGCCATTAATAGGTACGATACCTGTGATTTGATTTAATTTAGTCTACATGCTCACACAAGGTATTTCAAAATAAAAGGTTGAATCATACCTGTGACCACATCAGGCAACGCAGCAGCATCCTCAGAAGTAATTGCATAAACTTTTCTTTACTGTAGCTGCTTCCTCGGCTTAGGACAATCTCTTGAATAATGACCCACTTGATCGCAGTTGAAGCATTTGACTCCAGCACTATTTTTCTTTCGTTGAGGTTGGGCTATTGGGGTAGTCTTGGCTGCAGCATTGAAGCCTTGAGTACAGAAGGGTTTAAAAGTCTTTGTGTTCCCTCCATTGAACATATTCCCATTCGGACTTTTTATACTCCTATTTTGAGAAAAATAACTCTCCCTCTGGCTTGATTCCAGTATTCGAGCAATTTGTACCGCTTCATTATAATCTTCTTTTCTAGTCCTAGTACATGCTCACGAATGCTTCCCCTAAGTCCCATGACGAACCTTTGGGTTTTGGTATTTTCCTCCTACATGTTAGAGGGAGCAGAGAAAAACAACTCTTCATAATGTTGTTGATAAGTGTCTACAGACATTTATCCTTAATATAGACTCAGAAATTCTTTTTCCATCTGGTCTTTGAAACTCCTGGGAAAATACTTCTTGAATAAAGCTTCTTTGTAAATACCCTAGGTCAGTTGGGTGTGCTTTGTTAATAGATAACTTCGAGTAGATTTCCACCAATGGTGTGCATCACCTTTCAGTATAAAAGTGGCACATAACACCTTCTCCTCTTCATTTACAGTCATCATCATAAAATTTCTTTCCATCTCGTCGATCTAGTGAGCTGGCCACAGAGAATCCGACGGCTTGCCATTGAATTCCTTAGGCTTCATCTTCAGAAAACATTCAATCAATCTGGAGTGATCAAGCTGATATTGAGCATATGCTCTATACGTAGGCGGTTGGTACTGATAGTTACCATAGTTATATCCTCCTTGCGGTGCCTCAGTATTCTACACTTGAGCTTGTACCACTGGCATTTTAGGTGCTTGGGGTACCGTATTGCTACCACCAGGTATGGTACTAGCTTGCCCTGCAGGTATAGGTATTGTGTTTACAGCTGGGGAAGCAATTCCCATAGTAGCTTACACGTTGGCTTGCATTTACTATATATGCTGCACTTGTTGTGCTAGATTCATCACCACAGTAGCCAAATCTGTAGGTGGTGTAGGTAAGTTGGTTGGGTTGGCTTGGGGATGAACATCCTGAGGCGCAGTATTTTGATTCCCAACATTTCCTTCCTATCCTTCCTAACCTTCGTTGTCATTGGTCCCCATAGGTGGTGGAGGTGGGTTTGCATTCTGTCTCCTTCTGCTAACTCTATGCCCAGCCATTTAATGTCCTGGATGAAGTAGTATTTGAAAGGCTACACATGTGAAACAAGATATGATGGTAGTATTGGGTTAGTCTCACCATGGAAGGCGAGAGAAGAAACAAAGTTAATAGTCAAAAGTTCGAACAGAAACAAAAGTAGACAATAGTTAGTCATAAGGTCGATGGCCTACGGTTGCATGTTGTGCGACCATAGGTTCGACCATCAGAACCCTGGCAACTTCCTGAGACACTATGGTCTATCATACGGTCGATGACACGGTCGCATGTTTTGGTCGAATTGTGCAACCGTATGATTAAAAAATCAGGTTTTTAAACCTATTTTCTGAGATTTCCCTCTCATTTCTCTTTTTCTTTCCTACGGTCTCAACTCAGATCGCCACCACTGAGTGGCTACAGTATCAACCATATGAACTTGGTGATTTTTCCATCAATCCACAATCTTTATTCCATTCCTTAAGGTATGTTTTCTACTCTCTTTTTTTTAAGCTCTCATACCTAGGTTTTTGCCATTTATAGGGTTTTCTTCAAATTAACATCTATTTGACTATAAAATTTTGATTTTATTTATTGCTATTGGCTACCCAATAGATGAAAGCCCACAATAAAATTTGAGTTTCATGCATCAAACACACCAAAATTAGGTCAGGGTTTTGTTCCTCACCTTATAGCTTTAATAGTAAATTTCCACACTAGAACACGTGTTTGCAAGGTGTTCTTGTGCCTATACAAGATGTGGTGTTGTTAGTTAAAACTTATGCTTGATGTACCTTGAATTACTTAAATCTGGGCTTTACCTATCGATATATTGGTCTGTATTCTATCGATCGGCCTATGGTCCGGTAAGGTTCCTTGACCTTCTGCCATTTGTCGGTCGATGTACTAATCGGTACAGAGTATCGACCGTGACACCTTTCGGCTAATTCCAGAGACCCTTTTAGGATTACTGTACAGTCCGTCGTATCAACCACCCCCTTCGAATGGCTTCATTCCTATCCAATGAGTTAGGGTTTCTTCTTTTGGTTCCATTCCTTCCCTTACTAGGCTAGTATGGTCAGATGATAGGGTAGTTTCCTAGGCTTATACGCCCTCCCCGCAAGTATAAATCCATACCCTAATTCAATACAATCATCAAGAAGAGTTAGTCTCTTTCCTATAGTCTACATTACTTTTGTCATAGACAAAGGCATACGTTCATTACCTAAGGTCTACATCCCTCAATAGATTACTAAAATTTATATTAGGGTCTATAAAGGTCAGGGTTTTACCTACAGTAGCTTGACTACTGGGATTTGACGGTGTACTTTGTGCTGATTTCTTTCACACGAGTGCTGCATCGTGTGTTTCCTCCCTTTCCTTCTCCTTTCTTTCTCCTTCCTTTCCCTAGAGAATGCATCAGAACTCTCCCAGACTTATATGTACTAAGAAAAGTGTAAAAGATAAGGTTTTTATTTATTTTAGGTCTCCTGGTTGTAGTCAAACTCTTCATTTGAATTTGGGGTCGTAGGTAATTACCAAGTGGCAATGATTTGGATCAAGATAAAATCTTCTTTCCTTTTCCAATTCCAAGTATTTAGAGTGGTGTAGGTTCCTCCTAGGTTCATTCATACGTTCTAGGAATATCCTAAGGAGTCTCCTAAAGTGAAACAACTTGTTAGTTTGAAGAATTGGACAACTCTGGCCTTACCTATCACACCCCAATTCTGGACTAACTAGAATAGTGTGATGAACCATCAATAAACCAATGGTTCAACTAGGATCTCGTTTACGTAGTACCCACCATATCAAACCACACACACATTCCACGGTAATAATCAGAGATAATAAACAAATTAGCGAAAGTCTTTATAATTAATGAACTGAGTATCTAACAGTGATAAATAAATATTTAATCCAGTTATCTCCAAGTAACTCAAGACATAAAAGTAAAATAATCAATTACATGTCCGGTAATCAAAATATAAATAAACTAATCAAAGACGCATTGATTGCACTCGCATGAAGGATCATGCGCATCTTCAACAGCTTCTACGTCCATAGCCACCATAAGTCCATACGACGGTGCATTTACATACTCTTCTACAGTAGGACCTGCATTATCAACTAAAGATATTCGACGTCGAAAGGGTGAGCACACATCACGACTCAGTGAGTAAAACAAAATAATGCAACAAACATATGCATGCATTCAATTCATATCTTTAGTCTAATTTTTAAATTTGTAATGTGCTATAGAAAGGTTTGGCAGCCACCGCACCTCTATACACAAGTATATAAGTCCACCCAATGGATCAAACACCATTGTCGTCCACATCCACCCCACCATAGAATAGAGATGGAGCTAAAGTGTCCGGATTACACACCGCCAACACTTTCCCAGATGCCCTACCTATACCAACACGTAAGCCCCTATTGGCAAGGGCTTGCAAATTGGGCTCGTAACCAACCAATCCTAAATGTCATCCAGCATATCCAAGGCCTCACCCCAGCATCCCTCAATCTATCCATAGAGATAAAGCTAAGGCCCCCTGACAGAGTCAAAGATCATACGGTCCGAAACCACCTCCCTTAATGCCCTATGACGTAATAGTTCTGCTAAGGTAATGACGATAGGATAATGTTAGTGGACAAGACTTGAGTAGAGATAGAGCTAGAGTCTGGTGACCAGGTCAGAGACCATAATGCCACGTCCTCCCCCTGATGCCCCACTCGCATCCAACACACTAACCACACACACACAATCACATGCCTATTTCTATCATCATCTATCAACATGGTACCAAATAGACAGAAGTAAATATGCATGAGCAGTAATAACAGTAAGATTAGATGACATGTGAGATGCACATTACAAGCATACAAGCATAGAATCAATCATGGCATTGGACTTAATAAAATAATAGTTTATTATTATCTAATTAATTTAGGTCTTGTTCCCTTACCTGTTAGCAAAGCTCGATCTCCTCCCAAGCCTTATAACTCTCTTTGAATCAATTTAGTAACCTAAAAGTTACATGAATTTAAGTTAGGGTTCATATATACCATGTTATAGTAGTCAAAAATCAAAATAGATCACTGATAGGTGTCTGATTGGTCTTATAGTCTCATGTTGTGTCGACCTTAACATGTACGGCCGATACCCTATAGTCACACTATATGCAACCATACACCTACAACCATACGATTCCTGAATTCTTCCCGAATGGCTATGGTTGATACTCTGGCCATGTTATGGTCGACCATAGCTGCTACCATACGATTTTCTGACCAAATTCTACTTTCAATCGGAATTCTTCCTCTTGGCTCTTTAATAGGGTCCTTCCTAATGATCATTCTAAGGCCAAATTTCTTAGTTTTACCAAGTAATTACTCTAACCCATTCTCCATGGTCCCTTCTTGAGATTTACTTCTTGAGATTTACTCAGAGAATCCCATAGTTGAATCCTTACATTGGGTTTGATATTACAATTTACACTAGAAATTTTCACTCTTAATGTTCTAAGGCTACAGAGACAAGGTTCATACCTTACTTGTTGCAGAGAGTCTGTAGAACTCTTCTCTCAGCCTTCTCCTTAGTCTTTTCTCCTTCTCCTTCTCTTCCTTTTCTTCCTCTATGGTTTAATGATGTTTCAAAAGAGTGAAAAAAGGTTGAGGAACGTCTTTTATATAGAGAGAAACTCTCCATATAAGGTTCTCCAACAATAGGAAAGAGATCCTCCTTTTATTTGAAAAGTTTCCAAACTCGGAGTCTGGTTTGAGATCGTACGATCGCAAAATCCATCTGCCATAAGCTTGAAAACATCGACCGTACAGCTATTAATCAGTGGTCTTTATTTTCTACTGTATGGTCGACCATACCTACCCAGGTAGTTGACCATACACTGGATTATCAGTGTTTTGGGTCGATTTTCATACCTAGTCTTGTGGTCCTTCTTCACACAGTCGATCCACTTGATCCAGCTCTAATGGGAAGACCTAGCACGACACGGTTAGACTGGATTAGTGGAGTGCGGGTCTTACATTACCGGTCGATGCTGGTGGGTCATGGTAGCTCAGGTTTACCGATCGGTTAGTATCAACCGACAACAGTTTAAAGGTCAAGTTGGACTTATTTTTGTTCTCCCTTTTTCCTAGTGGTCCACTAATGGTACAACCTAGTTCCTCTTAGGCTCATGCATCTGTTTGGTTAGTGGTGGAAAACATTACTAGCACTATAGAAATCCAGTTAGACCGGGGTTTCTGGGTGTGGGTTTTACAGATTCCTTTTCCTTGTATGCTTTAATACCGGTTTACATCTAGAGTTTGAAGGATACTTACAAGGATTCATCTCCTTTGATCTCCAACTTCTCCAGCAACAAAGTTGACGATTCAGAGGTTTGATTTCCTCCTTTACTTCTCTGTTTCTCTTGGTTGGGCGGTATTAAGAGGAATGATTCATTCTCTCTGCTCTTCCTCTTCTTTTCTCAAGTTTGTGTGTCAGAAACCTCTCCCTCCAATCCTTTGGGTTTGACGATCTAATTAAGAGAATAGAGAGGATAGAAATCCATCTTTTCCAAAATCGGTAAGCAGGGGAGTCCCTGATGGTAAGGGGAAGATTTCCTCCTTTCCTTTCCTTTCTTGGTTTAATCATGTTGGCCTACCATGTTTAAAGTCCATCTCAGTTGGCCATGGAGGGAGAAGGCAGGAATTCAAATGGTGGGTCTTGCATTTAATTGGTCTCCATTCGAGTTCGCGTGCTGGGGTGCGGCGGCACAGGGTGCGGCCTGTGTGCTGGCACACCACCCACGTCTTCAATCGGACCTTCTTTTGGGTCGGCCAAGTTAGGTGTACGCGTGCTATGCTCTTGGGGGTTGCATAGGCTGGGTCCTAGACTTCTCCTAGCGCACTTCCATGCATTCTAACAACACGAGAGGTTCCAACTAACGGTTTCATGTCACCTTACAGGTATATAATAGCCTTAGCTCATGTCGATACAATATGTTTGCACGTTGGAAGACCCAACACCAAAACTATCAAATCGTAATAGGATCTGGGCATGGGTCTTACATTGTATAAGCTCCATTTTGGCCCATTTCTATCAAGGTTATTTTTATTTTTGTTTTGTCATTTAGGTCATGTTAGGGATTCCCTTGCATTTTTGGTTATTGTGAAAAAGAATGTACAAAAGAAAAGAAGAGAGAGAGAACCATAATAATAATAATAACAATAATAATAATAATAAATATAAAAAAATCTTTTGGTTGGATTTAGGTACCTAGCTTCTTAATTGGGTTTTTTTTTAATTTTTTAATGGGCATAGAGTCGCCTTATGGAGGAAAGGGTATTTTGGTCTTTAAGGCCATTAGAATAGGATATGAAAGTCCTTTTCAAATATTAATGTTTAACTTAAATTTTATTTTTATATTTTTATTTCTATCTTTTCTATGGTCATTAAGGACGGAAGCAAGGGCGAAGGGGTCTTTCTAGAAAAAGGTTATAAATCCCATGAGAAACCTTAGGGAGGGAGGGAATCTCATTTCGTGCAGAAGGGGGATGAGAGTGAGAAACAGAAGGCAAGAGAAAGAGTGTCGGTAGCAGAGAGGAATCGACAACAGTGAAATAAAAGGGAGAACGAGGGAATAGTAGCCAGCGATTTAGAAATAAAAGAGAAAGGTAAGAGAGGGATTAGGTATAGATTGTGGCAGCAGCAAAAGAGGGAGATAAGAGAAAGAGAGAGAGAGAGAGAGAGAGAGAGAGAGGGAGAGAGAGAATGACTGCGAATTGAAGAAGAGGAAGCTACAAGTTTTGAAGAAGAAGAAAGGGCTAGAGTGTGTGCTTTCCGGCTTAGGTTGCAGAGGGTTTGAGAACATTGAGAACGAAATTTGGAGATGGGTTCTTGTTTCTATCTCGTCTTTGCTAATGGACCCATGATTCAGAGGAAGATCGAGTTTCATTCGGCGCGCAAACCTTCACTGGTTTTATGAATTGCAGTAGAGATCTTTATTGGTGATTTTAAAACTCAGTTTGGATTCTCGGAGACTCACAGCCTCAAACACCACAAACACATCAGAGTGGAAGAACGACAACAAGAAGAGGAGGAACCGATCAGCCACAATGGTGGTGAGTTCGTTTAACTAACTCTTCTTTTTTGTGATATATTTTTTCAGGCCATGTTTTATTGATCCTGTTCTATTATTTATCTCATGTGTTTGTCATTCATCTTGCCATGATGTCGAAGCTGAGTCCATTCTTTGTGCTCACCTCCTTATCTATTTCATTCTTTCTTAGATTAGTTCTTTTACTATCCCATTTTTCCTCTGTATATTTCGTCTGCTGTTAGTTTTGTAGTTTTAATTGTTGTCATCTATTTATTGCTCAGTCAATCGGTTTCTCTATCTTTATTTTTTTGATTGTTTGTTTTCCTTCCTTTTATATTCTAGTTATTACTTTGTGCAACTTACTGTGTCAGCTTGTATATTTTTCTTTAATGCTTATACAATTCTTTTATGGTATTACTGTCTTCGATTTTTTTTTTCCTTCCCCATTGCTGAGTTTTTTTTTTTTTTTTTTTTAATTCTTGAAATTCTCTTGGTTTTCCTAAGTCCCATATGGTTTTATTTAGTCTTCCCTATTGTTCTGAATATTTTTTTTTTAAGTTTCGGTTGCTTGGGTAGGGTTCTATTATGATCTTCATGTTTTCATTTTTTTTTTTTTTTTTTTTGCTACAAAATGAAAAGTCGGTGGTAGGGTAAAGGTATAATTTCTGTTTCATTTTTTTTTTTTGGGTTGGGGGGGGTGGGGTGGAGCATAAGTTTGAGAATGGTTTTATGAGTATGGGGTGATGAGAGTGAATTGGTTTCGGTCTTTTTTTTCTGTTCCCCTGTCTATTGAATTTTGTGTTTCAAGCATGTGAGATATTCGGTTAGAATAAGGGTTGTCATTGTTTGATTCCTTTTACTAATAAAAAAATGTTGCTTCCTTTGATTCTCATTAGCTTGGTTTCAGTCAGGATGAAGAGCATAGCTATAAGGCCCAGGTTTTTGTGGGGTTTAGGATCTTTTTTTTTTTTTTTTTCTTAGATATTTTGGTTGAGAATAGATTCTGGGAGTTGTGGTGTTGTTCATCATTCATTGTTTTTGTGTTTGGTCTTGGTGCTTTAACCCAATACATGTTATGCTATTTATGTTTGGTTTAAATATCTGAGTCCACTCATATGATGAATTTAGTTTCATTTGTTTGCTTACCAGTATAATCTAGATGCCCAAGGAGTTATTTAGTTTAATGCTTAAGATCATGTCTGACTTATGTTTTGATACATGTTTAGATTATATGTCAGGAAACATGTAAGACTCATGCCCAAACCCCATTACATTTTGATTATTTTGGGCATGTGTCGGATCTTCCCATTTGTGAACGTATCGGACCGATATGATCGAAGATAATGACATACATGTGAGGTGACACAAAACTAGTATCATGAACCTCCTATGTCATTAGAGCACACAAATGTATACTATGAGAAGTCTCGGAACCATCCTATGTGACCACCTAGTGCATAGCTCACACACACCTAAGCTGGCCGACCAAAAAAGAGGTCCGGTTGGAGAACAAGGTGGTGCGGCGATGCATCATCCGCACGCTGTGCCACCGCACCCCAGGGCACAAATCTAAGTTGGTAACAAACGAATGCGGGACCCATTATTTCGAATTCAATCCTTCTCCAAGCATGGAAAGGTTATCTCAATGGGTCTATTTATGGCAACCGGAGGAGGAGATCCTCACTACTACCATGTTTGGATCAAGGCTATCCTATCCTACCAATTTTGTGAAAGGATCTATATCCTCTCTATTCTCCCATTCAGTTAGTCAAACCAAAGGATTGGTGCAAGGAGAGTTCAGACACATGAATCTGAAAGAAGAGAGAAAAGAAAGAAAGAGAAGAGAGGAAGAAGAAGAAGAGTAGAGAGGAAGAGCTTCCTCTAAGTACCGTCCAGAGAGAGAAAGAGAGAAGAAGGAACAAAGAAGAAGAAGAAACGCCGAGAAGGAAAAGAGAAAAGAGAAAGAGAAAGAAAAGAATAAAGAAGCTTACCTCTAGATCAACGGATAGCTCGACCAAGAACTTGAGAGACAAACCTACTGTAAGTATTCCTCTTTCGGTTATAGTCGTTGAATAAGAGTTACAATAAAGAATCAACTAGTGATTTAAGGAGGTGATACCTTTCACGTTAATGATTATAGAGAATGTCTCCATGACTAAATCAAAGGAAGAAGAATAATCCACCATCTATGGTGGAGCCATGAGCTTGTAGGCCATTATCTACGAATACAGATCGTGGACAGTAGCATGTATGGCACAACTAAAAGGTGGAATCAAACTTTTGGAAATATAAATAAATTATCTATGGATTGTTGGAGATATTAGAGTGACTTTAGGATGACCAATAGAGACCTAAATCCATAGACAATAATGGATCCAACGTTTGGAAATCGGATCTAGAGGTAAAAACCAGATCTAGTATTTCGATTAGTTGTCGAATCGAAATGGCACCAAACCATAGGGTAAACATGGATCCAAGAGCTCAAACTCCTTATTCATACTTAGAAAAATATGGGAAACATACTAGAAAAAGATGGTGGCCATTAGACCACGTTTCGATGTACAGTCGACGGGACCAGCTGCACAACCTACCAATCGTGACGTTCGGTCAATGCCATCAGCTGCCAGTCATTTTGATGTTGGATCTCGGCCAAACTTGGCCAGTGACTTTGTATAATTTATTTTGAATTTTTTAAGGGTTTAGAACCCTGTAATCAGCTTTCTATGAAGCAAAACCCCTTATGTTTCGTGTATGCCAGAAAAAGGGTTTAGTTTACACCCGAAAACTATCAACCGCTCAATGCCTATGCTATTTGAAACCTTAAACCCAACATACAAGGACTAGGCAACACCATTGAGGTGCTGGCACAATCAAATGGCCACACAAAACCGTATGGCCGCAAGCACCAACCACACGCCTATCACCTGGTAAAGTACGGCCACAGCCACTTTCCCTTGCTAGGCCAGTAGCTGCTACTCAACCTTAGGACCCCTGTCAAGGTGCTAGAACACCCTAGACCTCAGTAGAAGAAGTCCTTCTTAGTATTAAGGGTAATAGAAGGTGGATCTGTCTAATGAGTGTACTGTCTAGTAGAGAACCAACCCACTCTTCACTTATTATGTGTGGATAGTATGTTTATTATATGTTAGAAGTGCTTGGAAACCGTGAACAATAATGAATGGAATAATAACTAACAATAAATTTTATGCTATGATAAAGGGACAATAGATAATAGGCATGATATATCAGACAAGTAATTAATACTATGAACACCCGAATAATATGCTTAAAGAGAAACCAAAACAATTCTATTGGATAATAAATTGATGCATAACATGTATTTGGCATTGATCAAGATACGAAGACTTCAATAGGAAGCTACTTTATCGGGATTACTGTAATATATTCTTCTATCTTCCGGTAAGAAAACTAAACCTTTGGATGCGTATGTTTCTCTATTTATTATGTTGTGTGATGGTGTGAGATTGATAACATGTTCTTGTGTGATAACATACCATCCGATATACTGTTCTACGTGATCATGCATATGCATCCTTGTATTTGGGGTCAGCAGTGCCGGTAGGGATTAGAGGGTGAGTAGAATGGGACACTCGTGACATTTCCACAAAAACGACCAATCCGTGTTTTGATTCATGATGTCTGGTTAAGTCAGTAAGGAGGAAGGTGAGTGGAAGGGGACATTTGCACCACTTTTTTACTGGTGCTATTTTGCATTGACCATATGAAATTTAGCCAAGTCACGATGTCCTAAGTGGGGACCGGACAGGGTCAGAAGCTTGATGACGTTATGGTCCAGTAATATGACTAATTAGGTGGACATGGCTAGTTGAACATTAATCACCTGTATAACTATACCCTTAGCCATTAAGGGGTTATGTAATGGCATGGATTCAATAAAAAGGTAATATGGACATAGCTGCGATGCTCTCCATACCCGACGTAGTGTAGATGGGCAGAGGAGTCGACAAGTGGGATTATCATGTCCTCAAGTGCCACGTAGTGGACTTGGGATGAGTTGCGATCAAGGGGACCAAAACGATGGACCCATACATGGGGGATGTTGTTGTATGCCGAGTGAGGCGGCATCATTTTATGTGGAGACCCATGCAGCCTGGAGACTCCGTGCTTGGGTTGTCTTAAGCTAGCACTGACACTTATCCTACCTGACCGTAGTTGATAGTTGCATGTATTTTCTTGTTACACATTTAGTTTTTTTGCTAAGCTCGGTGGTTGAGCTTACCCTTGTGCGCACAACTATTTTTAGATCTTGTAAGTCCTTTGTTTATTGCTTCAAATAGCCTGTCATCCAGTGTGGAGGATGAGGACAGTGAGCCCGAGGAAGATGTTCATAATCCTTATGACGATTCGTATAATTTTCTCATGGGCTTAGGATGTGCATATGATTTTACTTTCTTTGGATTTGGGATTTTACTTATTTGGGATTCGTTTTTGAGGATAAACTCTAAACAATGGTTTCTTTAATGTTCTTTTGTTTATTTGGAACCTTGGATTGATTTGAAATTTGATTTGGAATTTGAACCCATAGTATGTCAACAGAATAATTGGTTTTGAATCTTTAAGATTTTCACTACATAATGATTCTCTTAATTTATGATAAATGTTTTAAGTGAGAATGAAATTTTGAGATTTTTATGTTACTCTGATAATTTTGTAAGTAATGCTTGGGGTTAATATATGGAATACCGTGACTTGCAATCCTGGAAAGGGATTTCTTATGCCCTAAAAGGATGGAGAGATCCCGTTGCATTCCACAGTATCGATACGTCGATAACAGGGTGTGACAGAAGGTGGTATTAGAGCAAGTCATGCTACGCCACTATCAATCCACTAAACTGGGATACACAGAAATGTGACATCAGAGCATGTCACGCTATAATCACTACCCATCGCTATCTCTCTATGACATAAATGCTGACATTAGGTAAAACAAAATAATACACAAATGAGAATAAACTGTAGGAAGAGACCAAAGAACAAACACCAAAATTGAAAAGCATAATACTCAAACCAAATTAAATAATCCATAACAAGTGAACAATATTTAAGAGCGAAGGGTAGATAGTCATAAATTGAAGCCCTTAACCCCAAAACAAAATGTGGCGAGTAAAACAAAGGCTTAATTATGAGTCCAAACTTTTGAAGGAACATGAAAACGAAAGCCTAAAAAGCATCATGTCCATTGGTAAATTAGGACTCACTCCATAGAACAAGCCAACTGAACTGAACTGGCAAACAGATGAAGGATACTACCGATGATTCCTTATTTGGTTCAACCACTTACTGAACCCCAACCATGGATCAAACTCTACACTAGTGAGCTCTCACACACCCAACCATAATCTTCGCCTCTATCTCAATAGAAATAGGTAAGATTAAACTGGCTAAAGTCAATGTGTTCCGTAAAGAGGACACCTCTCATTTAGTAACCTCAAGAGTGTCACACGATTGCAACAGAGTATTCTCAGTTGCTATCACATGCCGCTCTACATCTAAGATGCATTACAGTATGCGTCGCTTGTATGATGACAATCCTATCTGTTTCTTTTGATGGTGCTCATGTAACTTAGACACAAGAGTGACTTAGACACAAGAGCGTGAGTATCCACCAGTACATTTATAGCTCTGCAATATCAAAAACCTCAGTCTGAGGAGCCGTCACACGTGATACATCATTGCAAACCTTTTGCCACTGTGGTGCACTTTTTTGCTCAATTGCTAACGACACCGTATCTTCTAAACTTTGAGCAAGAGAAGAATCTATAGGGATGTATGTAGGATCACTACTATCATCCATTAAAGCCGACTAAATCCTAGATGAAGATATAATTACGTTGGATTTTCTTAGCCGATCGTTGCCAAGATCGCAGAATTAGACAAGGAATCCCCTCTAACTCATCATTGCTTATAACAACATCATGAAGGCCAAGCCTATACAGTCAATTCCAACCAAAATCAAAATTGATTGACCACTCCACACAATCACCTTGAGGAAGGTCCATCTCCAGCATAATGAATATGTGGGTGAGCAACCTCCCATAGGGAAGATTGCCAAACCAAGAATAAAGCGTTGTAGTAATCAATGTTCTCAAAATCAATTAAGGAAGGCAAAGTTGTCACCGCACAGTGACACAATAAGTGACAAACTCGCAAAAGTGCACAATAGCATCCCTATGACCACTTTTGGGTACAATATTGTACTGGATAATGTGACTATATACTATAGGAACTGGTCGACAGTTATTTTCTCTTAATTCGGGACCTAACATCATCTACTCCTATATCAATGCAAGCTCCTACTCAGCTACAACTAGAATCTTTGACTCCACATACATAAGTTCTCCTTCTGCAAAGACATCCAAGAGATGGGCAAGACTATGAATGTCCTGAATAATCTCTTGTCCTAGTACCCAACTAGAAATTTATAAAGACAAATCATCTGTGCCATTCTTCGTACCTCATTATATTCGAAGGTTACAATAAAACTGCCTCACAAGGTTAAAATGTGTGGATATCTGGTACCCAAGAACGGGTAACCAACCCATATCAGTAAATGCTCAAAGAACAGTAAATCTCTCTAATTCGTCGCATTTCACAAAATGACCTGATTCTACCGATCTATGCTCAAATCGATGCCAATTCCTGGCTACCTCCACTGATCGAAATCATCACTGGTCATACCTTGATGACCGAGATGATGCACGTCTTGTTGCCCCCCCCCACAACAGATGACTCCTTCCCAAAATAAATTGGAATGTCTGGAGAAGTCATTGCAACCGGGCTAACCCAAGGTAATGGAACTCTGTGGAGATACAAAAATTTGAATGTTATAATAATGAGATGAGTGCACCAATATACAATAATGATTTAAAGAGAATTTAAATGGTGTTGATTATCGACGGAGAAAAGTCAATGTAAGCATTCGAATGGAATGGAGAAAAATCTGAAGTTGAAAAGAAATTATTGTGTGAGAGACTAATATCTTTTGAATCGAGGTTTGAAAGATTTATGAAGAGATTTTTGGTGACAAATGCATCAAGGATTGAAGGAAAGCAAACGATGAGGAAATTGATTTCAAGTTTTGAAGAAATAGCAATAAAATGAGATTTTGCCTTGATGACTAAAAAGAAAAGAATAGAAATGAGATTAAACATGGGGTGAAGCATGACAATAACTCCTTAGCATGATTTTGGGACTAAACCCCATCGTTCTGAACTATTATAAGGGATATAACACCAGGAATTGAAACTGAAGATCGGCTAGGGTAGAAAAATGAAAAATCGATATGAAACTCACCTTCCCAATGTAATTGGATGATGAACGGTGAGACACAAGCCTTAAATCACCAAAGAATCCTCAAAAGGAGGTAATAAGAAAAGGGGGTTCTTTAGTCGCACACTAGACCAAAACAAAAGAAAATGAGAAAAACAAGTCGTGCCTCTATTAAACCCGAGGACATCGACGTAGGATCGGACACTACAACTGCACACCCCCGCCACACACATTGTGCAACCGCACATCCCATCTTTTACTGTTGTTGCTCCATTTTGGATGTTTGTTCGCTTGTACATCTACAATGCCCTTGTTAACCCATTATTGCTAACCTCGAGCATATTTATTGCATTGCATGTTGTTCTAATAGAAACATTCATATTCGTGCGACTAACGGTTTAGATTCTTCTAGGTTCTAGGCAAATCCTCGTACCAATGGCTAAGAACCCAAACCAAGACACTACCTCGGGTGCTGCCAAGGACCAAGTACTTGAGGACATGCACCTATTCCTAGCAGAGAAACTTAAATACTTCACTGGAACGCAGATTGACCTAAACCAACCTCAGACATGGATCTAAAACTGTCTAATGCTGTGAAAATCAAATGTGCCACATATCAGTTGGTAGGAGAACCATTCGTGTGGTGCCAAAACACGGAACCTGTGCTCTGAGAATGCCACGATGTCATCACGTGGGACATGTTTTGGGAAGCCTTTTTTACCAACTACGCTTCTTGGGTAGATCAGTCAAAGACAACCCCCTCTGCTAGTCTGGGAAAAAGAGAGACCAAAAAACCTCTCAGAAGAGTTCTGCTCCTAAAGCGATCATGATGTCCTGTATGCTGAGACTTTCCACCGTATATCCCTAGATGCACCCCTTACCGCAGAATGGGCCATACTCAGGATAGATGTCCTTACGTAGCGGGACAAGGACCGCAACAAGGTAAAGAAGAAGCGGAAAAGGCCACCGACTTGGTGATAGGTACTCCTTTTCCTTCATTATTGTTGTTAAAGCATTGCACATACATGTAGAATTCGAAAAGCTAGTGCGTGCTAGATTAAATTATTACATATCATTGGCATATATTATAAATATAGGAAGATTGTAGAATCAAGTCTTGTGGACTTAAATGAAAACCGCTTGGTATAAATCAGATGCTCACTGGAAAAGCTAAGAACTTGACCAAGACCTTTGAAGTTCAAATATGAAAGGTGATAATCATTAGAACACCAAACTGGAATGTTGCATGGACTAGAACTATGTTGAGTTAAATCTAACGAAGTTATCAATACGAACTTGAAGTTATTGAAGGTATTTGATTTTCTATGGAAATGTTATGGATGGATCGATTGACAAATCTCAGGATTTGCAACATAGTGCTGGTAGTGATGAAAAATTTAACAAGTTGATATATACAATGATATAAATGGATCAATTGGTTAGAGATAAAGTAGAGAAAATAGAAAAATTATTCATTCAATCTTGACTATTGTTGATAAAAATTTATATTCTTGAGGAATTTATAATGATATAATGTCTATAGGGAACGCTATCATTTTGACCCCTAAGACAAGACATTGAGATGATGAAGGAATCTTAAAAGTGAGTTTTTAAGAATTCATCAGCCTACCTCAAATAAGGAGACAGAGTGCGAAGTCGATCTACTCCTAAGATCAGCAAAAATTACTACAGGATAGAACATGTAATGGGAAAAGAATCCATTAATGGCTTAGGGAATTGATTATGGAGGAAATATCTATTGCCCATGATCGATAATCTATTCGATTAATTGCATGGAACTGCCATATACTCAAGGATAAGAAGTTGTTAATGTAATAAAGGGACGAGAAGTTGGTAATACAATTTGTGAAAAGAAGATAATGATGGAAATCTATTACGACTATGTAAGCACAAGTTTGACTATAATTCGAAGCCGTTGTATAAGAATAGATATGGAGAAATTTGTATATAAAGACTCTTACTCTGTTGAATTACCAAAGATTTTTATCAAAGTAAATTGACTCCCAACCTTATAAGGGATAATCACTTCCCATAACTTGAGGAATGAACTGTGTAATGGGTGATATATATTTTTTTTTTATTATTTAATATATATATATATATATATATATATATATATATATATATATATATATATATATAATGACTTCCCATAACTTGAGGAATGAATTGTGTAATGGGTGATGATATACATATATATATATATATATATATATATATATATATATATATATATATATATATATATATATATATATATATATATATATATATATATATATATATATATATATATTGACTTCCCATATTGATGGATGCCTATACCACATTCTAGTTTTTCATACCCGAAGGAGATAGAATTTGGTACGGATACAAACCAAGATCTATGAACACTAAGGTAAATAATCTAAACGTTGATGTAAATGACTTAAAGAGTTGATAAAATGATTTAAAGAAGTTGGCATGATCAGATAGAAGGTGATTAATTCATATGACTCATAAGTAAGTAAGATGACATTGAAGACGGTGAAAGATTTTATTAGACTCGACAGTTGTCACTGAAAGGAAATACTGGAATGAAATTATTTGAGGATTGTTAATAAGGTCAAAGAAATCTGAGAAAGAATTAAGGTCACCTAAATTCGTTACTCCCCAACAAATCTGGTATATAAAAAAGGACTTCCTTTTGATGTAGTAAAGGAGTTAAACAAGGATGAAATATGGAATATTGGTGGTGTTGGAAATTGAGAAGTAATGGATAGACGTAGCTATATCACCAGACAGCTAGGCCGCTATCTATTCCAATAACCCTATCATGTTCCGCATGTGATGTAAGAAGATACATCAGAGACCCTACGTACCAACCATCTAACTGCTCCCATCCTGGGCAGATTCATCTGGTACAGTGGAACCGTCGACTATTGTAGAGCAAATTGCCCAACTGCAGGCCGAGTGGTTATATACAATAGAACCTTCGACTATTGTATAATGAGATGGCAAGGGACTCACATTTCAGTACCTTTTGGAATTTGAGTCTGGTAGAAGGGCTATAGGGTCAAAGAATCTAATTGGAAAGAAAGTGAAAGATATATAAGTAATACTCCAACGATCAAGGGTGTAGTTATGCCTAAATTTCAAGGACAAAATTTTTGTAAGGGTGGAGTTGTTGTGAGACCCGCACCCTGAATCCTCTACTAACTCAGATTCCTATTGTGCCAAGTCTGAACACTTAAATTAGCGGGGCACCAAACATGGATCAAATGGATATATCCGAACCTTAGGTGAGTCCATATATCTATACATGACAATATAAGTGCATTAGGATGGACCTTGAGTGGCCCCTCCCAATGCATGGGAGCCATTCCCCTGATCTCGGGGGGGGGGCTACGAATTGACCTAACCAGAGGCTCTACCAGATGGAACACCACCTGAGAGCTTTCTCTTGGTTCATGTAAGATAATCAAGTGTGTGGACACTCTCTCTCCTTGGGATTCTATAAATAGGGGATCTCAATCCCCTATTTCACTCTCTTGACCTTGGGATTCACAGAGAGGGCTTTGGGATTGGTGAAGGAGCTCGACTTGTACCTTAATCTCTTTCTCTTTTGAGGTAAGTCCACCTCACTCTCTCCTTCTCTCTCCTTCAGCACTAATGGTAGACCTTATGAGGGTTTACTCCTCCATTAATGGTGACCATTAATGCTAACCTAAACATAGGAGGTTTACCCTTTGAATGAGAGTTTAGATCTCTCTCTTCCAGTGAACAATGGTTGACTTGGTGGTGGAACACCCCGCCATTAACCATTAATGGCATAACCAAGAGAACCTAACCATAGAGGATAGGAAGTTCGCCCACATCATGGTGGGGATTGAAATGATTCAAAGGTGACGCAAACCTCTTCCCCTAACTTGGGAAGATGATTCCCACCGACTAGAGACCATAGTAGGGTTGTTGGGGACGAAATGCCCCAAAGATGGAAGACCAAAACTCTGGTTCGAGTGATTTCTATGCTCGCTCCGAAGGATGCACACCAAGGACATATCCTCCAAAGACACCGAAGCCTTACCCTCCGGAATCCATCAGAGGCTCCGTGTAATTTACCTTGTGAGCATAATTATATCCAGAGGATATGTCAGAAGGAACATCACCTAGCAGTGCCTCTGGAATACATGCCATCTATTCTCTGTAATCAATAGAAGGATATCCAGAGGATGTGTTGGATGACATACCATCCGTCTATTCCTTCGGGTTATTTGAAAACTATTAGATTCTTCTAAGTGTTGTGGTGGAGGGAAGAACCAGAGGATGTACCATCTGTGTCCTCCATCTGTTTTTAATTCTAAAAGTCAGTTTGCTTTAGCTAGGAATTGTGGGACCAACCATTGGGTTCCCAGCTTGTCTTGGGACCTGTGTATGGACCTAAAAGACTTGTCCATATGGATTAAAAGTTATCCAACCAACTAACAAATAATTATCTAATGAAATAGGTTTCAGACTTGAACAAGGTGTTGGCCTACTATTGGGCTTAGCATTGCAATTGCACTATAAGTGCAATTAGGTAGGGGGTTTGATCCATAATAATTAGGGTATTCTAACTTGTCTACTTTTATGTTAATAACATGCTATGTCTGTGATGATAATATGCTATGTTTACGTTTATAACATGCCATGATTATGCTTATAACATGCCATCTAATAAACTGTTATTATTGTGCATGCATTTGCATAACAACAATTATATATAGAAAAAATTTCATCTACACCCCATCAAGGATTGTTAACATCATCTACACCCACAAGATTGCAGAAACATCACCTAGGTCCACTTAACTGATGAAAATCACTAAAATTGTTGAAATACAGTTTTACCCCTCATATTATAAATTGAAAATTTTAAAAATTATATTGTTTTACTAATTTGACCTTCGATATCATATGGAGATTCCTTTCACCCATTTCCCCTCTCTTCTTTTTCCTCTCATTTCCCTTCTCTTCTTCTTCCTCACATTCTGATAGATAGAATTCTGGTCGTACCAAGCTTTGGGTGGACATAGTGCAAGTCACAAGAAGATCAAGGGTTGTCTCCCATCTTCCTCTGCTCGAACCCTTGAAGCTGAGTACGAACCAGGTGATGCAGAACTCAATTTTGTCACTGTTGATCACAGAAACTATCCAAAATGGGGGTAATACCAGAGAATACCGCTTAAACCCAACTTGGCGGTTCTTAGAAATCAATTGAAGAAACAGAATCCTCTACCCGAAGGTACCATTCCCTAAATCGGAGAATGATCGCTATTGGGGGATTCACGTCATCCATAGCGACAACGCAACATCGGCAACTCCCTTGCGACAGAGATGGCATTTGCATGTTGTGCAAGGAAAAACCTGCAGATGATGATAAGCTCACCACTCATTGGCATCTCAAATGTCTATCCATTCGCCCTCAAACCCTAGCTTTCGCTCTTCAATGGGAGTGTCCTGACTATGTTCCGACCATAGGCGATGTTTCAGCTCCTATTGTTGGAGATCCCTCAGTATCCGGCGTTTCTGAATCTTCCAATGAACTAATCGCTGCGATTCGAACTATCAAAGCCGACCACTGACAGCGCAGGAGAAAGCAAGGAAATGGCAGGAACTTATAACCAGAGGCTGTAAGTCGCCAGATCTCGATGAGTCGAAGTCGAAAAATAGGAAGACTGGAGGCGATGATGTCCTTGGCCTTCTCGATGAAAACTTGAACTGCTCATTTTACGTGCAGACACCAGAAAGATCTATTACAGTCAGCGATCATTTCCTTCCCAATCTATTCATTGAAGAAACTTCGATTTCAAAGATTTATGAAATGTTATTTTATTATTTGTTGGAGTTCGATTGGTTTCATTTTCCCCCAATTTTCTCCGATGAACAATAACAGAAATCTTTTGGCGGAGTGCAATCTATCATAGTGGAGCTGACCATCTGTTGGAGCCATGCCATCTCCCCAATTTTCCCCCAAACCAGCTCCTGCCTTATGAATCTGACTATGGAGAAGAGCAGAAGAGAAAAGAAAAAGAAGGGTAAAATGGTCTTTTACCTTTATTCTAAGGGCAGTATTGTCCATGAAAAATTTCATTTCAGCTGACGTCAGCATTTAACGGGAATCAACTGACGGAGTGGACTTCTTTGATTACCACAGCCAAAGTTTTGGGGTATAGATGATGTTTTTGCATTCTTGTGGGTGTAGATGATGTTATCAATCTTTGATGGGGTCTAGATGAAATTTTTTCTTATATATATGTTTTGTGTGATGATTTTGTATGGGTATGATGTTCGTGTGATGTGTGGGAGCACAATATACAAGCCATGTTGTTTTATGCTATTACCTTAGCGGGCACGGTGGTCCATGGGAGTATTGCCGGGGGTCCTTGCTGGGGTAAGACCTTATTTCATCTATATATATATATATATATTGTAAGACCGACACTCTATTAACTCGGTCTAACCGTGTCGTGCCAGGTCTTCCCATCATTGTTGGACCAAGTGGACCGACCGTGTGAAGTAGGATCACAAACCAGGTATGAAAAATTGACTCAACACTCTAAGAACTATGCGTAGGGTCGAATATCTAGGTAGGTATGGTCGACCATATGGTAAGGAATAAGGATCATAGACCAATGACCTACGATCGATGTTTTCGACCCTACGATCGACAGGTTCTGGGACCGTATGTCCGACCGTAAGACCCCAATTCAGACTCCCAACTTGGAAACTCCTAATTTGAGGTGGGTCTCTTTCCTATTATTAGAGAACTCTATATGGAGAGTTTTTCTCTATATAAAGGACGTTCCTCAACCATTTTTCACTCTTTTAGAACATTAGCAAACCCTAAAGGAAGAAAAGAAGGAGAAGGAGAAGGAGAGAAAACTAAGGAGAAGCCTAAGAGAAGAGTTCTTCTGATTTCCTACAACAAGTAAGGTATGAACCTTGTCTCTGAAGCCTTAGAACATCAAGAGTAGGAATTTCTAGTGTAAATTGTAATACTAAACCCAATGTAAGGATTCAACTATGAGATTTTCTGAGCATATCTCAAAGGGGAGACCATAGAGAATGGATAGGAGTAATCAGTTGATTAAACTAAGAGAATGGACCTTAGAATGATCATTAGGAAGGACCCTACTAAGGAGCCAAGAGGAAGAATTCAGATTGAAAGTAGTTTCTAGATCAGACAAGCATATGGTCACAGTTACAGTCGACCATAGATCGATCATAGCATGACCATACTATCACTATTCGGGAAGAATTCAGGAAACATATGGTCGCAGGGTATGGTCGCATATAGTGCGACCGTAGGGTATTGACCGTATGTAGTAAGGTCGACACAGCATGCGACTATAGGGCTTATCAGACACCTATCAATGATCTATTTTGATTTTCGACTATTGTAACAAATTACACATGAATCCTAACTTAAATTTATACAACTTTTAGGTCATTAAATTGATTCAAAGAGAATTACAAGGCTTGGAAGGAGATCAAGTTTTGCCAATAGGTGAGGGAACAAGACCAAAACTAATTGGATAATAATAAACTATTATTTTATTGAGTCCAATGCCATGATTAATTCTATGCTTGTATGCTTGTAATATGTATCTCACTTGTCATCCAATATTACTGTTCTTCCTACTCATGTATATTTACTTTTGCCTATTTGCTACCATGTTGATTGGTGATGCTAGGAACAGGCATGTGATTGTGTATGTGTGATTAGTGTATTGGATGCGAGTAAAGCATCAGGGGGTGGACGTAGCATAGTGGTCTCATACCTGGTCACCAGACTCTAGCTCTATCTCTACTCAATTCTTGCCCACTGACATCATCGTATCGCCATTACCTTAGCAGAACTATTATGTCGTAGGGCATTAGGGGAGGTGGTCTTGGATCGTGTGGTCTTTGACTCTGCCAAGGGGCGTTAACTCTATCTCTATGAACGTATTGAGGGGTGTTGGGGTGAGGCCTTGGATACACTGGATAGCATTAGGAATGGTTAGTTGCTAGCCCAGTTTGCAAGCCCTAATAAGGGCTTATGTGTTGGTATGGGTAGGGCATCAGGAGAAGTGTTGGCGGTGTTTGATCCGAACACTTTAGCTCTATCTCTATTCCATGGTGGGTGCATGTGGGAAGACAATGGTGTTTGATCCATTGGGCGGATTCACACACTCGTGTATAGAGGTGCAGTGACCGTCAATCCTTTCTATAGCATATTGTAAACTTAAAAATCAGACCAAAGATATGAATTGAATGCATGCATATGTTTGTTGCATTGTTCTGTTTTCTCATTGAGCTAAGTTGTGAGCTTACCTCACGGTACCATTTTCTTTTAGTTTTTAATGATGCAGGTAATACCGTTGAAGACTACACGAATGCACCAATTTATAGACACGTGGCAGTTATGGATGTGCAAGCTGTAGATGATGAATATGACTTGTCAAGCGAGTGTTTCAACAATGATTACGCTTAGTGTTTAACTTTCGTATTTGGTATTTGTAATAGTTTGATATATTTATGTTTTGGTTACTTGAAGATAACTGGATTATTTAATTATTTATCATGTTAGACCTCAATTTTTTTTTAATAAGACTTCTGCTATTTACTTTATTATCTCTGATTAATGTGGAATGTGTTTTGGTTTAACATGGTTGGCATAGCCTATACGAGATCTTGGTTTAAACCGTTGGCTTTTATGATGGTTCATCACACCATTGGTTAGTCCAGAATTGGGGTGTGACATATATAATCACCATGTATGATGGTGTGTATGTCACATGGGGGCTTGGGCACACGCATCATCTTGGAATTGCTAACTTTCTAGTAGGCACACGGTGATCCATGGGAGTAGAGCCGAGGGTCTCTGCTAGGGTGCAACCCTATTTAAATTGATGCACATGATAGACATAGGTGGTAACATTACTCTGTATCCTACGCCCTTCCAGTAGGGGTTAAGATACTGGCATAGACTCATACTTCCAAAGGTTGGGTGATCCTAGGGAAGAGTCAATGACATGTAGGTGCACGGTAGCTAGTATGAGACGGAGTCTATGGTGGGAGGTGACAAGCCTGATGGGTTTTGAGGACCTAAATGGGGATTCACTTTTAAATGGAGTTTAGTGATCTGAGATCTCATATTCTTCTTTTACCTTGCCCGTTGTATGAGAGTTAAAGGTTACCGATCATAGGCGGGACTGAAAGCGTTGGCTGAATCTTAATATGACACCATAGTAGTACATTAGCCAAAGACCTAATTAATGAACTCATTTTATTTCATTGAATGATGCATGCATGTGATACCTAACTTCTCACTGAGCTAGGATGGGAGTTCACCCTCGTATCAATAATTCTTTTCTAGATGTTGATGTAGGTGACTATACTGTAGCTGAGTTTATGGAGGATTCACTGGTAAGTGATGCTACCGGTGCTGAGGATGCTTCGGGAGAGCATGGCGAGGGTTGTTCTTGCAGTGACTACGTCCACGCTGGACGCACCCCCCTCTATGTTTTTTCTTTTACTTTTGACTTTGATGTGAATAGACATTGAGATCTATCTGAAACAATGTTTACAGATTTACTCTTTAATTCGGGATATGTATATATGAGATACTATGGTATTTGTGAAAACTATTGTGGTAAAACATCATAAGACTTAACTTATTTATGTTATGATATCACGTAGTTTTCATCTGTCATTTATTATTGCTTCCGCTATTATTACTCTGATTGCTTTCATTATTGTTATAGTTATTGCTCGTGTAAACTATGAGATTTGTATGGTAGATCACTATAGTTGTCGATCGCTAGAAGATTCAAGTTGGCTATTTGGGTTGACCTGAATATCACACCTGATTTTCCAGAATGGGATGTGATAGTTGTAAGACCCGTGCCCAAACCACATTACGGTTCGACTATTTTGGGCATGTGTTCGGTCTTCTCACGTGTGAATGTATCGGACCGACACGATCGAAGACGATGACATACTCGTGAGGTGACACAAAACCAGTATCATGAACCCCCTATGTCATTAGAGCACACAAAAGTGTACTATGAGAAGTCTCGGACCCATCCTATGCAACCACCCAGCGCATAACTCTCACACACCTAAGTTGGCCGACCAAAAAAGAGGTCCAGCTGGAGAACAAGGTGGTGCGGCTGCGCATCAACCGCACGCTATGTTGCCACACCTCAGGGCACGAATCTAAGTTGGTCACAAACGAACGTGGGACCCACTGTTTTGAATTCAGACCATCTCCAAGCATGGAAAGGTTTTCTCAATGGGTTTAATCATGGTAACCGGATGAGGATTTCCTCACTACTACCATGTTTGGATCAAGGCTATCCTATCTTATCGATTTTGTGAAGGAAAGGATCACTATCCTCTCTATTCTCCCATCCAGTTAGTCAAACCAAAGGGTTGGTGCAAGGAGAGTTCAGACACATTAATTTGAAAGAATAGAGAAAAGAGAGGAAGAGCTTCCTCTAAGTACCACCCAGAGAGAGAAAGAGAGAAGAAGGAACAAAGAAGAAGAAGACGCCAAGAAGGAAAAGAGAAAAGAGAAAGAGAAAGAAAAGAAGAAAGGAGCTTACCTCTGGATCAACGGATAGCTCGACCAAGAACTTAAGAGACAAACCTGCTCTATTTATTCCTCTCTTGGTTATAATCGTTGAATAAGAGTTACAGTAAAGAATCAACTAGTGATTTAATGAGGTGATACCTTCCACTTTAATGATTATAGCGAATGTCTCCATGACTAAATCAAAGGAAGAGGAATAATCCACCATCCATGGCAGAGCCATGAGCATGTAGGCCACTATTTACGAATACGGATTGTGGACAGTAGCATGCATGGCATAATTGAAAGGTGGAATCGAACTTTTGGAAATATAAATAAATTATGGACTGTTGGACACATTAGAGTGACCTTAGGATGACCAATAGAGACCTAAATCCATAAACAATAGTGGATCCAAGGTTTGAAAATCGGATCTAGAGTTAAAAACCAGATCTGGTATTTCGGTTAGTTGTCAAATCGAAGCGGTGTCCAAACCATATTGTAAACATGAATAGAGGAGCTCAAACTCTTTATTCATTCTTAAAAAGAATATGGGAAACACACTGGAAAAAGATGGTCGCCATCGGACCACGTTTTGATGTGTAGTCAATGGGACCAACCACACAACCTATCAATCATGACATGCGGTCGATGCCAGCAACTGCACGTCATTCCGATGTTGGATCTCGACCAAACTTGGCCACTGACTTTATATAATTTATTTTGAATTGTTTAAGGGTTTAGAACCTTGTAATCAGCTTTCTATGAAGCGAAACCGTTTATGCTTAAGATCACACCCCAATTCTGGTCTAACCAGAATGGTGTGATGAACCGCCAATAAACCAACAGTTCACCCAGGATCTCGCATAGGTAGTACCCACCATATCAAACCACACACACATTCCACATTAATAATCAGAGGTAATAAACAAATAAGGGGAAGTCTTACAAATAATGAACTGAGAGTCTAACAGTGATAAATAAGTATTTAATCCAATTATCTCCAAACCACAAGACATAAAAATAAATAATCAATTATATATCTGATGTTCAAATTATAACTAAACTTAAACAAAAACACATTGGTTGCACTCGCATGATGAATCATGCGCATCTTCTTTAGCGTCTACGTCCATCGCAGCAACGTGTCCATACGTCGGCGCATTCATATATTCTTCAACAGTAGGACCTGCATCATCAACTAAAAATATTCGACGTCGAAAGGGTGAGCACACATCACGGCTCAGTGAGCAAACAAAACAATGCAACAAACATATGCATGCATTCAATTAATATCTTTGGTCTGGTTTATAAGTTTGCAATGTGCTATAGAAAGGTTTGGTGGCCGCCGCACCTCTATACACGAGTGTGTGAATCCACCCAATGGATCAAACACCATTGCCATCCCACATGCACCCACCATGGAATAGAGATAGAGCTAAAGTATCTGGATCACACTGCCAACACTTCCCCTGATGCCCTACCCATACCAACAAGTAAACCCCTATTGGCGAGGGCTTGCAAACTGGGCTCGCAACTAACCAATCCTAACCAAACAGTGTATCCAAGGCCTCACCCCAGCATCCCTCAATACGTCCATAGAGATAGAGCTAAGGCCCTCTGGCAGAGTCAGAGATCACACAGTCCGAGACCACCTCCCCTGATGCCCTATGACATAATAGCTCTGCTAAGGTAATAGCGATACGATGATGTTAGTGGGCAAGACTTGAGTAGAGATAGAGCTAGAGTCTCGTGACGAGGTCGAAGACCACCATGCCACGTCCTCCCCCTGGTGCTCCACTCGCATCCAACACACCAACCACACACATACATTCACATGTCTATTCCTAGCATCATCATCATCATCATCATGTTATAAATAAACGGAATTAAATATGATGAACAGTAATAGCAAGAATATTGGATGACATGTGTTTCGGCCCAGATCCGTCAGGTGGGTCCTCCAAGCTGACTAGACCTGCAAGACAAGGGAAGGCGAAAGGGGGGAGGCGGGCTGGATGTCCTGAGTCCACTCCGATGCCAAAGTTAGGGCTCTGTGAACAGTCAGTGGGCTCAGTATCGAGCCCACGAAGATGTTATAGAAAAGTGTGGGGTGAGGTGAGATTTTCCATCCCAAGTGTCAGAGCGTGAATCTCTAGGAGTAAATGAGCAGTAAATGTTGTGTACCTGAAAACCTTAGGATTCGCCCTATTTATAGTGAATAGTGCGTATTTCCAAAATGCCAATTTTACCCTTTGTTCTTGTGTTTTGAAGAGCCTTCTTATGTCGAATAGGGGATCTCCACGTGGCTCTGAGGTTGAGTCCTACGTGTCAAGGTCGTATAACCCGCGTGGCGTGATTCTCTAACACTTGCCTCGTTGCCCTACAGAATCTGTAGGGTTCGATTGAGCAAAAAATAGGATGACGGAATTTTCCCCCTAACAACTTACCTCGTTGCTCCGTTGAATCCGAAAGTTTTGGTTAGCGCAAAGGAGATGAGCCAGACCGTGCCTTAACCACGTGCCTCGTTGCTTCGTTGTGGTGCTTGATGTGCTGGGGATTGATGGGGATTTGGAGTCTGCTGGGGGTAAGTGTCAAGGTGGACCCTGCGGCGCAGCCCCTTTGGTCGATCCGGATGCATCAGGACCGATGCAGAATGCTCGATGTGAAATAACGGAGGTGGGATTCCTGAACCGGGGAATACCATGTCGAGGCGGTCACTGCAGCTCACCCACCTCGGGCATCAAAGCTAGGGCGGATCCGGAGTAGCGTGTCCGAAGTGAAGACTACCGTGCCGAGATGGTTACTGCGGCCCATTCACATCGGCCATTTCCTTCAGGGCGGAGCCGTGGTGGTATGTCCGATGTGAAGGATACCGTGTCGAGACAGTTATTGCGGTCCTCCACATCGGCCGTATCGTCAGGGCGGAACCATGGTGGTGTGTCCTTTGTGAAGGATACCGTGCGGAGACGGTTACTGCGGCCCACCCACGTCGGCCATTTGCTTCAAGGCGGGGCCGGGCCAATATGACCGATGTGGGCACTGCGACCGGAACGCATCGGTCCTATTGAAGATGAAAGCCGATCACGGGCTTCTCACGTGATCCGAGCCCACAAGACCGAGGTGGCCGCTGCGGCCAATACACATCGGCCTTGTTGAATATGAAAGTCCGAGCCAATCACGGGCTTCTCACGTGATCCGAGCCCTTTTGACCGAGGTGGCCGCCACGGCCAATACACGTCGGTCTTCTTGAAGATGAAAGTCCGAGCCGATCACGGGCTTCTCACGTGATCCGAGCCCTTTTGACCGAGGTGGCCGCCATGGCCAATACACGTCGGTCTTCTTGAAGATGTAATGCCGAGCCGATCACGGGCTTCTCACGTGATCCAAGCCATTTTGACCGAGGTGGCCGCTGCGGCCAATACACATCGGTCTTGTTGAAGATGAAAGTCCGAGCTGATCACGGGCTTCTCACGTGATCCGAGCCCTTTTGACCGAGGTGGCCGCCGCGGCCAATGCACGTCGGTCTTCTTGAAGATGTAATGCCGAGCCGATCACGGGCTTCTCACGTGATCCGAGCCATTTTGACCGAGGTGGCCGCTGCGGTCAATACACATCGGTCTTGTTGAAGATGAAAGTCCGAGCTGATCACGGGGCTTCTCACGTGATCCACGCCATTTTGACCGAGGTGGCCGCCGCGGACAATACACATCGGTCTTCTTGAAGATGTAATGCCGAGCTGATCATGGGCTTCTCACGTGATCCAAGCCGATCATTGCGGCCGACAGAAGTATCGCATTTCTTCGCTCTTGTAGGGGTGGAGCCAAGGTGGCATAACCGATGTGAACTATCCATATTACATCTGGATCGGATCCTGGATCTGGGTTGACTGTGTGGATACCGCAAGGTGGGACCCGATTGACGCACCCGAAATTTACCGTCGGTAATAAATGCATCGACTTGGATGCCAAATGGTGAGGTGCCACATGGAATCCACCAGATAGAACTTGTATAAAAAAGGGGTGGTGGGGTATGGAGGTCCCCCACTCTGAAACTACTGTTCAGTTGCTCACGTTGGTTCGCGCTCTTCACATCGGTACGACCTTTGCATATCGGCCCAGGTTTTTCTCATCATATCGGCTTACTGACGTCGGTGCTGCCTCCGGTTTGAGTAATCAGTAAGTATTTACTTTCCTTGAGTCTTTTTTAACCATGGCTGATGAGGGTAGGGAGGCCGAAGTGGAGGTAGATATAGAGACTGTGGGGTCATCCTCCAGCAGCGGCAGTAGTTCGTCCTCATCTGGAACTGGGACGGCTACAGGAACCTTTTCAACAACTGGGTCGGTTGGTCGGGTATCCGAGGGTGGTCCCGAGTTGGAGTTGAGGACCGAGGAAGAGGTCGAAGGCGGATGGACCGGACCGCTCTCTGGCCTTTCTCGGCATGATCTTCTTTTGGGGGTTTCAACCCATAAGGTCGGTTCCGAAGTCTTAATCCATGCCCGAGAGGAGGCTGAGGCTCCCCCGGAGTTTGATGCTCGCGGTGAGGTTTGTCTGCTATCTAAAGATGAGTTTGACAATCTCCGGGAGCGATATCAGATACCGGATGGGGTGGAGATTAGAATGCCCACCGAGGGGGAGCGGGCCTGTTGGAGTCGACGGTCGGAACTATGCGTCAATATTGAGATGTTTAAGGCCAGCTTCCGAGTGTCGGTGCCAAAGCTGGTGACCGAAATTTTGAAGTATTACCAAGTGGCACCGATCCAACTGATGTTGAACTCCTGGAAACACTTGGTAGCCTTCATCATCTACTTCAGGAGGATGGGGCAAGTACCGACCCTGAACATGTTCCGTAGCATGTTCACCTTCAATGATTACTGTAAGACGGGGTGGTACTACTTCGCCAAGAAGCCTGACTTCAGCGACCTCCTCGCCGACAAACCGACCTCGATCAAGTTGTGGAAGAACAAGTTCTTCTACATCCGGGGTGACGACGTGCTGTTGGAGAACGTATGGAAGAAGCTGGACGCCGAGACCTTCAATACGGACGTGCCTCTATTGCCTGAGGAGTTCGAGTTGCTGCGCCGTGCTCGCATTCTGAGGGGGCCCCCATACGCGTGGCCGAACTGAAGGATCCCCTTGTTTTGCATGAGAACCGCCTGTGTGAGTATTATTTTGACGTTGAGCTGGCCGATGTCGACCTACTAACTAGGCTGATTCTGTTGTTGTTTCTTGTAGTGAAGCTAAACAAGGACTACCTGATGGAGTTGAGGAAAAAGGATGCTGCTCGGAAGGAGGCCGCGGCGAAGAGAGTCCAGGAGGAGCAGACAACGAAGGCCTCAGCGGAGCAGGCTAGTGTCGAGGGGGACCTGACAAGGAGGCCGTCGAAGAGAACACGTAAGCTAACTCCCGACTCTGCCTTGACCGAGGCCGCGCGCATCTATGCGATGCCACTGATCCCTCGGTACCGTGTGCTTGATTTTTCAGGGAAGGGGAATACTCCGACCGAACCGGAGGCCGTCCTTGCTCTTGGGGAGGCGTCTGAAGGCAGCGCGGCCCGGCATCCGACCCCGATCCGGGTTCAAACGTGGACGACTTCACCACTCGCGAGGCCGAGGGTACTACAGGGGCAAGGAGGAGTGCCCAGTGATTTTAGATGCCTCCCCCTCATGGGTCCTAGTCCTCGGAACCGAACGGGTGACGAGCGGGCCTTCCGCCCGGATTGGGCGCTGACTGGGGAGGATACGGCCATGGGCGATATCCGCGCCGCGAGGGAATTGATGAAAGGGGCCATCTTGCCCCGGGATCGATCGCTGGTGCGAGAGCTTCCCATGCCCTCGCTGATTTCAGGAGTGGACACCTTGGGTGCATCGGTAAGTAATCATCGCGCCACGGTTCCGCCCCTCTATATTCTCCCTTGTTTGTTTGTTTTTTTTCTTTTTAACTGTTACTCCTGTTTTGGCGCAGCTCGGTGTGTACATGGATACTCTGAAGGAGCGCGCCGAGGAAACAGCCCGAAACCTGGCCAAGACGGACAGCAAACTACATACGGCCGAGGAGGAACGGGACGATGCCCGGACGCAACTTCGATATAAGGAGCGGGAGGTGACGTCCATTTCCGCCGAGGTCACCCGCCTTCAGAGAGGTTGCACAGATGCGTGAGGACAAGCGCCGCCTTGAGGATGATGCAAAGGCGAGGGAGGATCGGGTCGGCCAGTTGAAGTCGGCCTTGGAGCGCGCAAGGGATCGCGGGGCGTGATTCAAGAATGCTTACACGAAGACGCGCTCCCTTGCTACCGGGGCGGTTCGGCTCTACCAGAAGTCTGAGGACTTCAAGGAGCTAGTGGGGCGCTTCTCCCTCCAAAACTTCACCGAGGGGGCGCTGGCCCTGAAGGAGTTCCTGGATGAGAAGGTGCCGGGGCTGGACTATACCAGAGCCGAATGCCTCATTCCTCCTGACGAGGAAGTTGAAATCCCAGAAGTGGATGATGCTGAAATGCTTCGGAGGTTAGATGAAGTCTTTGAGGGTGAGGAGCCTCCCGCCTCTCCTGACTTGGACGAGACTCCCACGACCCCTCAGGACGGCACGACATCTCTGATGGGTCCTCCACGTACTCCTGGCAGTTCCCTTCCGCGAAGCACAGACGAAGCAGGCTGCAGCGGGGTGAACCCCCCTGAAGTTCCCCTTGTAGAGAATTAAGATTTTTCTGTATATATATATATATATTTTTTTTTTTTTGGTATTGATGTGTCAGGCCTTCTTTGCCTATTTTATCCACCCCTGTAATGTAATCTTTTTGAATGAATGAAAAGCCTTAAATTATCTCGTCTTGTTTTTTCCTTTTCCTTTGAGTTGACTGATGTGTCTGTCCGTGTCTACCCTCCTTGGCCCAATGTGTTCCACACTTGGTGAAATCTTTGGGCCGCATGGGTCATACTTCGACGCGGGGCTGGGACGGTATTAGTGTCGGCATGGGGCCGTGGCTACCCTCCTCGGCCCAATGTGTTCCACACTTGGTGAAATCTTTAGGCCGCATGGGTCACACTTCGGCAGGGAGCCGGGACAGTATTCGTGTCGGCATGGGGCCGTGGCTACCCTCCTCGGCCCAATGTGTTCCACACTTGGTGAAATCTTTGGGCCGCATGGGTCACACTTCGGCACGGCGTCGGGACGGTATTCGTGTCGGCATGGGGCCATGGCTACCCTCCTCGGCCCAATGTGTTCCACACTTGGTAAAATCTTTGGGCCGCATGGGTCACACTTCGGCACGGCGCCGGGACGGTATTCGTGTCTGCATGGGGCCGTGTCTACCCTCCTCGGCCCAATGTGTTCCACACTTGGTGAAATCTTTGGGCCGCATGGGTCACACTTCGGCACGGGGCCGGGATGGTATTCGTGTCGGCATGGGGCCGTGGCTACCCTCCTCGGCCCAATGTGTTCCACACTTGGTGAAATCTTTGGGCCGCATGGGTCATACTTCGGCACGGGGCCGGGACGGTATTCGTGTCGGCATGGGGCCGTGTGTTATTGATCTTGTCTTGTTGTCGACCTTATGGCCGCTAGTGCCGGAGAATGGAGTAGAAGTCTGAATTTGGAATTTCATTTAAATGAAAAGAGGGCTGCCGTGGCCTATTTACATGGGTTGGATAGTCACTGGTAGAATGGGCGAAGGTGCTCTGCATTCCATGCTCGTGGCAAGGTTTTACCATCCATATCCGTGAGATGATAGGATCCTGTCTGTAGTGCTTGGGTGACTTGATACGGCCCTTCCCAATTTGGAGCGAGCTTCCCCTGATTGGTTGGGTCGGAGGCAATGGTCCATCTGAGGACGAGGTCTCCTACTTTGAACGATCGCGGGCACACCTTCTTATTGTAGTGCTTGGCTACTTGCTGTTGGTTGGACGCAATTCGGATCTGGGCTTGATCTCGCACTTCCTCCACGAGGTCCAAATTTGCACGTAGGCCTGGCTCATTGGAGGTTGGGTCGTAGTTGGCGATCCGGTGGGATGTAATCCTGACCTCCAATGGGACCACTGCATCCGTTCCAAAGGCAAGCCGGAACGGTGATTCTCCTGTGGCAGTTTTCGAAGTGGTGCGGTCCGCCCATAGTATGCGAGGCAGTTCGTCCAACCATCGACCTTTTGCCCCATCTAGTCTGGACTTTATTCCTTTCAATAAGATTTTATTGGTGGCCTCTGTCTGCCCGCTGGTTTGCGGGTGCTTCACGGCCCCGCGTCGGTGGTCAATGCGATGCTCTGCACAGAATGTCGCAAAGGCGTTGTTGTCAAATTGCTTACCATTATCCGTGATGAGCACCCTGGGGACTCCATACCGATACACCACCGACTTGATAAAAAATTCACGAATAGCGCTCTCTGGTATGCTGGATAATGCCTCGGCCTCGGCCCATTTAGTGAAATAATCCACCGCGACAACCACAAACTTACGTTGATAGCGGGCCGGTGGTAATGGCCCCATGATATCCATGCCCCAAGTGGCGAAGGGAATGGGAGCTGCTTCGATGGATCGGAGTGGTGCGGCTGGGAGGTGAGACACTGGTGTGTACATTTGGCATTTGGCACACTTCTTGACGTAGTCAATGCAATTTTTTGCATTTTTGGCCAATAATATCCCTGACGCAGTATTTTATGGGCTAGGACTCTTCCCCCTGATGTGCACCGCATATACCCTCATGGACTTCCTTGATGGCTTGGGTCGATTCGGAAGGTCGTAAACACCGTAACAGAGGAAATGTGAAGGCTCTCTTGTAGACGATATCCTCCTCAATGACGTAGTGATTGGCTTTGGATTGGATCCGCCTCGCCTCCTTCTTATCCTCTGGTAATTGACCAATTTTGAGAAAAGACAAGATTGGGTCGATCCAGGACGGCTCTGATGTGGCCGGCAGTATGGCCTTGGAGGTAGGATCCACCGATGAATGGGCCAAAACTTCGATGTATACTGAATGATCCAACTCACTCAAGTTCGATGTGGCTAGCTTGGAGAGGGAATCAGCCAAGGTGTTTTGGTCCCGGAGTACATGGCGTAACACGAAATATTCGAATGTTGATGTGGCCTCCTGCACCTTTTTCAACTAGGCGGACATACTGGCCTTCTTTGCCTCGTATTCGCCATTGACCTGACGCACCACCAGCTGGGAATCGCTGGATGCCTCTACCCTTCGAGCCATTACAGCCTTGGCCAGGCGAAGTCCAGCAATGAGCGCCTCATATTCGGCCGCATTGTTGGATACCTGAAACATGAAACGGAGGGCGCACCGAATTTCAAATCCGTCCGGACTGGTGAGGATGAAGCCCGCGCCACAGTGAGTCTTGTTGGATGCTCCATTGACAAACAAGGTCCATGGCAGCGGAGGTTCTTCCGAGGCCGAGATGTCCGTGACTTGCTCCTCTTGAGGAGAGGATTCGATTAGGAAGTCGGCCAACGCTTGAGCTTTGATTGTCGTGCGCGGCTTGTAGCTAAGGTCGAATTCTCCTAGCTCGACTGCCCAATTGATTACCCGACCAGAGATATCAGGTTTGGACAAGATTTTCTTGAGGGGCTGGTCGGTCAGGACAGTGATGGAATGCGCCTGGAGTAAGGTCGTAGTTTTCGCACGGATGTCACCAGTGCCAAGGCGACCTTCTCGATAAACTTATACCTGGTCTCGGCCTCCAACAAAATTTTACTCACATAATAAATGGGGCACTGGACGCCCTCCACTTCCTTGATGAGCGCTGCACTCACCGCTCTTGATGACACAGCTAAGTACAACTCCAAAGTATCCCTGGTTTCTGGCTTAACCAATAATGGGGGAGATGCCAAGTAGGTCTTCAGTGCCTCGAATGCCTGTTGACATTCGGTCGTCCACTGGAAGGTTTTGTTACCCTTGAGGGTCTGAAAAAATGGTAGACATTTATCCGTCGATCGGGACATGAATCGACTGAGCGCGGCCACCCGCCCGGTGAGCTCTTGTACCTCCTTTATTCTGGTAGGTGCGGGCATGTCAAGAATGGCCATGATTATTGCGGGGTTTGCCTCGATGCCGCGGCTGGAGACCATGAATCCAAGGAATTTCCCAGAAGTGACTCCGAATGCGCATTTAGCTGGATTGAGGCGCATCCTGTGCCTGCACAGTACTTTAAATGCCTCTTCCAAGTCTCGTACATGGTTTCTCCCGACCAAGCTCTTCACCAGCATGTCATCCACGTAGACCTCCATATTCCGGCCTATCTGTTCGGAGAAGATCTTGTTAACCAACCTCTGGTAGGTTGCTCTGGCATTTTTAAGACCGAAGGGCATTACGTCATAACAGAAAAGGCCTCGGTTGGTCACGAAGGCTGTTTTTTCCGAATCAGCTGCATGCATCCGGATCTGGTTGTAGCCTGAGTAGGCGTCCATAAAGCTCAACTGCGCATGGCCGGCAGTAGCATCAATGAGTTGATCAATCCTGGGGAGGGGGAAACTGTCCTTGGGGTAGGCCTTGTTGAGGTCGGTAAAGTCGATGCAAATTCACCATTTATCCCCAGCTTTCTAGACCATGACGACGTTGGCCAGCCACTCCGAATAGTGAATTTCCCGGATAAATCTAGCATCTAGCAATTTTCCCACCTCCTCATCAATGACCCGCTGACAGGAGGCGGCGAATGATCGCTTATTCTGTCTTATTGGCCGGCGCTGGGGATCCACATTAAGGCAATGTTGCACTATGTCCCTGGGGATACCTGGCATATCGGCCGCAGACCAGGCGAAGATATCGGCGTTGCTCCTTAGGAAGTTGACAAGCTCCGTCCTCTGCGGCTCTCCAAGGGATTATCCTATCTGGATCGTCCTATCCGGATTCTCTTCTGTTAGCGGGATTTGGACCAGGTCTTCTGCGGGTGCGCCTCTTTGCTGTTTCGGATCGTTTCGCAGATCCTCAATTTGTACTTGTGTGGCCTGTGTCGGCTTCTTGAGATCGGTAAGCTCGACCGAGTAATCTTTACGGGACACCAGTTGATCTGTCCGTCGCGGGACTGGCTTTTTAAAATCTGTTAGCTTGGCCGAGTAACATTTTTGGGACACTAGTTGATCTGTCCTGCACTCCCCTGCTCCCCTGGGGGTTAGGGAACTTGATGACCAAATGATAAGGAGACAGGACTGACCTGAGAGCGATCATCCCGGGCCTCCCTAGTAATGCATTGTAAGAAGATGGGACATCGACCACCAGGAAATTCATGGTTATCCTCGACTCCCGTGGGTAAGTACCCGCCCTGACGGGCAATCGAATTGATCCTTTTACACTGACTAGGTCACCCAAGAAACTGACCAGGGGGTAATCCACTGGTAGCAACCGCTCCAGCGGGATCTCCATCCGCTGGAAGGCTTGCCAGTAAATGATATCGGCGGAGCTGCCAGTGTCCACCATGATTTTGTGAACATGACTGTCTTTTATCCGCATAGTGATAACTATGTCATCCTCGTGAGGCAGCTCTAATCCGCACAGGTCTTTGTCACTGAAGGTCAAGAAATCCCTTGTGCGGGCTCTCTTTCCTGGCCATTCAGTCGATTTGACGCTTCTTGCGTATGCCTTTCTGGCCTTGGCCGATGTGTTTCCTGCCGCTGGACCACCGATGATAATCATGGCCTTCCGCCCTTGTGTAGAAGGGTCACAAATTTCATTATCCTCTGAATCTTCTGAGGCCGAGGTGACCACTTCGGCCACTCGAGGTCAATGGATTTTGATAGTGTCACCCGCGGTCGAGCTAGCCGTCTCGGTCAATACAGGTCGGCCGCTCAACGAACTCTCGCCGCGCCCTGATTCGATTATTACTGCTCTGGGAATGTCATGGCTAACCGTTGAACTATTTCGAGGCATCGCGCGCCTGACCATGTACACGCGCTCGTAAGGAATGTCCTCCTCTGAAGGTGGATCGATGACGTGCAATGGAGGCGGCGGTCGCGTTTGGTCCAGGCGTTGTCCTGCCAACCTTGGGTCAGTCCTCAGCTTTGTCCTCCCTCGGGTTTCCAATGAATTCAGTACTCTGCCTCGTTCATGTATCTACTGGGGGGTACGAGCGAGATGGCAGAGGATGACGCCGATGTCTCGATGTGCCAGAGTGGGTCATCTATCTCTTCTCTCTACATGTTGAGCGGGCTCCTGATCGTGGTGCCTTTCTTGGTATTGGGGTTCAGCTGCTCTATCTCTTCTTCTGTCCTCCCTGGGAGGATCTCTGTGAACTTTTCTTCTTTCACCCCTCCTGGGTTCTCTTTCTTCTTGCCTTCCTGGCTCTCTCTCTGGAGTCCTCGCCCGAGGTGGGGGAGGTTGTCTTCTCCGATCCTCGGCTGCAGTAGCCGGAACTCTCGGAGCATTATGGTCCACGTACTGCCTATAATATCCTCGTTGGATGAGGTCTTCTATTTCAGGTTGCAGGTTTCGGCATTCATCGATAGTGTGGCCGATGTCCCTGTGATACTGGCAGTACTTGTTCGGATTTCTCCTTTTTGCTTCGGTCACGATCTTCTGGGGCTTCTGTAGATACCCATCATTAGCAATGAGAGTGTACACGTCCCCGAGGGATCGGTTGAGTGGGGTATAATCACTGAATTTTTTCTGAAGTACCCTCTAGCCTGCGCTTCTTCTCTTCTCGACCTTTTGTTCTCTCCTGGCCGTGTGAGGTCTTGCCTCTCATCCGTACGTTTGTGAGGAATATCCACTAGGCCTTTGTTTGCTTCGTAGATTTCGTTGGCAGTGGCGAACTTCTCGCACCGTGCCAAGAGTTCTTGCAAGTCTGTCGGTTCCTTTTTAGCTATAGAAAATCTGAGCTTTGGGTCGGTGACCGCCGCTCTCAATGTGGCAAAGTGAACTGCCTCATCGATGTCCTTGACTTGTAGTACTTCAAGGTTGAATCTGGCCAAGAAAACCCTCAGGGTCTCACCGGACCTTTGTCTCATATTCATCAGGTGTGCGTTGGTCTTCCGCTACATCCTGCTTCCTTGGAAGTGCATCCTGAATAGTCTGCCCATGGTCTTAAAAGAGTCAATAGACCGTGGTGGTAGGTTGTTGAACCACATCCGGGCCGCGCCCTTTAGTGTAAGGGAAAGGCTCTGCACATAATGGCGTCGGGGTTTGCGTGGAGGACCATTGCGCCCACGAAATTGTTCAGGTGGTCGACAGGATCTGTAGATCCATCATAAGAATCCACCGGCGGCATGGTAAACCGCTTGGGTAAGGGTACCCTCATGATAATGTCAGTGAGAGGGTTATCTGTTAAATAATCCCTATCTTCGTCCTGGGTGACTCCGGCCTTCGCCATGGTCTCGACCTTTCGGTGCAATGCCGTCAGTTGGTCCGCTAATGTCGCCGCTACCTCTGGGTCCATGGGAGCACTTGGTTTGTCTGCGCCCATGACACCATCTGGTAGCGTTATGCGCCGCGGGACCAAAAGCTCATCCATTGCGTCTTCATCCAGTCGAGGTGCTGCTCCAGGTTGTGGGCCGAGCCTTTCTCGAGCGGGGATTCTTCCACGCTGTGAAGTTGATCCTGTGCCACTCAACTCTGGGACGGGACGAGCGCTGGTTCCTGGTCTCGTGGGTCGAGCTCCATCTCTCCCAAGGTGGTGACGAGGTTCTCTGGGGAGGTCAGTCTCCCTATGTGGGTCCGCTGGTGGGACAACTCCGACAGGGGGACGAGAAGTGGCTTCGGCAGCTGGGGACTGTAGCCCTTGTACAAACCGGGTTAGCACTGCAAGCTGCTGTGCCACGGTCTCAAACTATTCGTATGTGACAAGGATTCATGCGTGGGGACTGGGTCAGCCGCGCATTTTCCTCGGTCCCTGCTGGACCGCATTTCAGACCTGTCTCCTTCCTCAGGATTCACGCGTTGATCGATCACGGGGGGGTTGGGACTAATCATCTGGCTTCGAGTTCTTCTTGGACTCATGACTAAAGATTCCTCTCTGGCTTTATCTTACGATGCCGAATCTCACCGGCCCCACGGTGGGCACCAAACTGTTTCGGCCCAGATCCGTCCTGTGTGTCCTCCAAGCTGACTAGACCTGCAAGACAAAGAAAGGCGAAAGGGGGGAGGCGGGCTGGATGCCCCGGGTCCACTCCGATGCCAAAGTTAGGGCTCTGTGAACAGTCAGTGGGCTCGGTGTCGAGCCCACGAAGATGTTATAGAAAAGTGTGGGGTGAGGTGAGATTTTCCATCCCAAGTGTCAGAGCGTGAATCTCTAGGAGTAAATGAGCAGTAAATGTTGTGTACCTGAAAACCTTGGGATTCGCCCTCTTTATAGTGAATAGTGTGTATTTCTAAAATACCAATTTTACCCTTTGTTCTTTTGTTTTGAGGAGCTTTCTTATGTCGAATAGGGGATCTCCACGTGGCTCTGAGGTTGAGTCCTACGTGTCAAGGTCGTATAACCCGCGTGGCGTGATTCCCTAACAACATGTGAGATGCATATTACAAGCATACAAGCATAGAATCAATCATGGCATTGGACTCAGTAAAAATAAAGCAGTTTGTTATTATCCAATTAGTTTAGGTCTTGTTCCCTCACCTGTTAGCAATTTTCGATGTCCTTCCAAGCCTTGAAATTCTCTTTGAATTGATTTAACAACCTAAAAGTTATATGAATTTAAGTTAGGGTTCATATGTGACATGTTACAGTAGTTGGAAATCGAAACAGAGCACCGATAGGTGTCTAATTAGTCCTATGGTCTCATGCTGTATCGACCTGACTGTCTACGGTCGATACCCTACAGCCGCATATGGTGCGACCGTAGCTGCGACAATATGATTTCTGAAATCTGCCCGAATTCCTATAGTAAATCTTCTGGTCATATTGGTCATACTATGGTCGACCGTAGCTGCGACCTTGAGATTTCTGGTCACAGTCTACATGAAATTCGAGTTCTTCCTGAGTTAATTCTTTTTTTCTTCAATGGGGTTTATTTTAAGGTCATCCTATGGCCATCATTAGTAATTTTTTATCAACCCTAATCATCAAATTTACTCCTCATGGTTCTCTTTGGGATTTTCTCAAGGAAATCACATAGATCATAATAGGTGGATATTGTCTATCTTCCGTAGAAGTCTTATTCCTTAGAGTTTACATCTCTAGAGATTCGTTTCATACCTTGGTCTGTGATAGAGAGCCAATCCCTTCTCAGCAAATCCTTCTCCTTAGCTTTTTCTTTTTCTCCTTCTCTTCCTTCTCTTCCTTCTCTTTCTCTACGGTTTACTAATATTCTAAAAGAATGAAAAAGGGCTAAGGGACGTCCTTTATATAGAGGAAAACTCTCCATATAGAGTCCTCTTTCAATTAGGAAAGCAATCCCTTAGTTTAGGAAAGTTTCCCAAACTCGGAGTCTGATCTGGGTTCTCGCGGTCGATCATACGGTGGCATAAACCGTCGACCGTAGGGTCAAAATCATCAACCGTGGGGTTCTGGATTTAAGATTTTTGTTTCCCTTCCTTATGGTCGACCATACCTACCCAAGCATGCAACCTTAGGTATGTTTTTAGTGTTTTTAACTCGATTCTCATACCTAGTTTGCGATCTATCTTCACACGCTCGGTCCATTTAGTCCAGGAATAATGGGAAGACCTAGCACGACACGGTTAGACCAAGTTAGTGGAGTGCAGGTCTTACAACTCCCCCCTCTTATATAAATTTCATCTTCAAAATTTGCACATACCGTTCGAGTCGAATAGGTGAGGATATTGCTTCCGCATAGCATTCTCTTCTTCCCATGTAACTTCTTCTACATTTTGGCTTCTCCAAATAACCTTAACGTAGTAAATGTTGCGGTTGCAAAGACATTACACCTTTTGGCTAGTGATCTCAAAAGGTACTACTTCGAACGTTAAATCTTCAGTCAAATCCGGTGGATCCGTTGTTAACACGTGTGTTGGATCTCTGACGTACTTCTTCAGTAAAGAGATATGAAATACATCATGCACACTTGACTTGGATGGTGGTAGTGTTAACTGATATGCTACTTTTTCACGTCTATCTATAACTTCATAAGGTCCAATATATCTGGGACACAGCTTTTCATTCTATCCAAACCTTTTCAAACCACGCATAAGAGATATTTTCAGAAATACCTTATCACCTATAGTGAATTCGAGATCTCTGTGTCGATTATCTGCATATTTCTTCTGACTGTTCTGAGCTATTTGGACTCTTTCCTTGATAATGTCGACTACTCGACAAGTCTCTTCAACAAACTCTAGTCCAACAATACTCCATTCTCCAACTTCATTCCAAAACAAAGGAGTTCGACATTTCCTACCATACAGTGCTTCATAGGGTGACATCTGTATAGTCGCTTGATAGCTGTTGTTATAAGCGAACTCAATCAATGGTAATTTTTCATCCCATGATCCTTTGAAATCAATGACACAAGCTCGAAGCATGTCTTCTAAAATCTGAATAGTACGCTCCGACTATTCGTCTGTCTGAGGATGGAATGCAGTACTAAACTTCAATGTTGTACCCATAGCCTTCTGTAATCCTTCCCAAAACTTTGAGGTAAAGCGTGGGTCTCTGTCAAACACAATGCTTTCAAGTACACCATATAATCAGACAATATTATCTACATAAAGCTTAGATAACATCTCTAGGGTATACTGAGGTCGTATAGCTATGAAACGAGCTATCTTGGTCAAACGATCCACAATCACCCAGACCGCGTAAACTACTCAGGGAGTCAATGGTAACCCGGTGACGAAGTCCATAGTGATGCAGTCCCATTTTAATCCTGGTTTTGGCAGTGGCTGCAACAATCCTACAGGTCTTTGCCTTTCAGCCTTTACTTGCTGCAATTCAAGCATTGAGACACAAATTTAGCTACATTCGCTTTCATTCCTCTCCACCAATATAGTTTCTTCAGATCATGATACATCTTCGTACTTCTAGGATGTACCGAATAAGCGGTGGTGTAAGCTTCATTCATTAGTCTGTGTCTAATATCCAAGTCTTAATTTTCAGGAACACATACCCTTCCTTTGTATCTTAGTACCTTTTCAATGTCCAAGGTGAACTCTGGAGTAGTCCAACCTTTTTCGAGGTCTTCTTGCACGGTTCTCAGATAAGGATCTGATTTAATAGCTACTTTCACTTTGTTTAATAGATCAGGTACAATCTTCAATGTAGCAAATATGTTTGAGAATAAATGAATAAACCCTTGGTTAGTTGATTCATTCGGAATATCAATCATGAATTTCTCTTTATCGTAGTTAAATACTCTCCCTGTGACACGCCACAGCATTTGCACTAACTTCTTCTTGGGATTCTGTCATTGCTTTTCTGCTTAGTGCTTCAGCAACTGCATTAGCTTTTCCTAGATGATACTGGATATCGCAATCATAATCCTTCAATAATTCCAGCCATCTTCTTTGTCTCATGTTAAACTCCTTCTGATTAAAAAGATGAGTGAGACTCTTATGATCTGATTTAATCTGAAATTTCTCTCCATACAAATAATGTCTCCATATCTTAACAGCATGTACTACTGCTGCTAATTTCAAGTCATGAGTGGAAAAGTTCTTCTCATGTGTCTTCAGTTGTCTTGAGGCATATGCAATTACTTACTCTCCTTGCATAAGCACACATCCTAAACCTAACCCAGACGCATCAGTGTACAAGGTAAATGGTTGTTCTGGGATTGGAATAGTCAAGATGGGAATTGATATCAATCTAACCTTCAATGCTTGAAAACACTCTTCACATTTTTCGGTCCAAACAAACTTTTCTCCTTTCTTTGTCAAACTGGTGAGAGGTACGGCGATTCTAGAGTAATCTTCCATGAATCATCGATAGTAACCAGCTAAACCTAAGAAACTTCTGTTTCTGTAACATTCTTAGGTGCTTCCCATTTCACAATGGCTTTAATCTAGCTAGGATCCACTTTAATTCCTTTAGCGGATACAACATGGCCTAAGAAAGCAACTTCATTTAGCCAAAACTCACACTTTGTAAATTTTGCGTAAAGCTTCTCTTTTCTTAGTCGCTTCAGAGCGGCTCTTAGATTTGTGACATGAGTTTCTTTGTCCTTGGAGTAGACTAGTATGTCGTCAATAAATACAATGACTGACGTATCCAACATATCATGGAATACCCAATTCATGAGTTCCATAAAAGTTACGGGTACATTAGTTAATCCAAAAGACATGACTAAAAATTCATAATGTCCATATCTGGTTCTAAATGCTGTCTTCGGAATATCACCTTCCTTAATCTTCAACTGATGGTATCCTGAATGAAAATCAATTTTGGAGAACACTTTGGCACCTTGCAACTGATCGAACAAGTCATCGATCCGAGGCAACGGGTATCAATTCTTGATTGTAAGCTTATTCAATTCTCGATAATCTATAAACAGTCGAACGCTACCGTCCTTCTTTTTCACGAGCAATACTGACGCTCCCATGGTGATATGCTGGGTCTAATATAACCCTTGTCCAGTAATTCTTGTAATTATACCTTTAGTTCCTTCAGTTCAGTAGGAGTCATTCGATAAGGTGCTTTAGATACTGGTGCGGCTCCGGGCATAAGATTTATAACGAACTATGTTGCTCGATCGGGTGGTAGTCTTGGTAGTTCCTCAGGAAATAAATCCAAAAATTCACGCACAATTTCAATATCCTCCATTCGTGGTGCTTCCTTGGTGAGGTCTACCACGGATACTTGATACCCAATTCCTCCTTTCTCGAGGCATTTTCTAGCCTTTAATGCAGAGAGAATGAGTTTTCATTTACGGAGAAATTTGGTTCCCGCAAAACTAAACTCTGTTCCTTCCTTGTCTTTAAATGTCAATTTCTTTTCTACACATAATAGGTTTGCAGAGTGTCGAGCTAACCAATCCATTCCCAAGATAACGTCAAAGTCTACCATCTCAAGTTGAATTAAGGTTGCATCCAAAATCTTCTCGCCGAATAGAACTGGACATGGTCCATAACCTTTGTCTAGTTCCACTTCTAATCCCATAGGTGATCATAGAAGCAGTTTGTAGTCTAAAGGTCTGAGAGGTAGATTTAACTTCTTTCCAAACGACACAGATATAAAAGAATGAGTAGCTCCAGAGTCAATGAGTACTCTGGTGGGTAAGCCATTAATAGATACGATACTTGTGATTTGATTTAATTTAGTCTCCATGCTCACACAAGGTAGTACAAAATGAAAGGTTCAGGTCATACCTGTGACCACATCAGGCGATGCGATAGCATCCTCAGATGTAACTGCATAAACATTTCCTTGCTGTAGCTGCTTCCTTGGCTTAAGACACTCTCTTGAATAATTTCCTACTTGATCATAGTTAAAGCATTTAACTCCAGCACTACTTTGCTTCTGTTGAGGTTGGGCTGTCGGAGTAGTCTTGGCTGCAGCATTGAAGCCTTGAGTAGGGAAGGGTTTAAATGTCTTTGAATTCCCTCCGTTGTATGAGTTTCCATTAGGTCTTTTATTACCTCTGTTCTAAGCAAAATAACTTTCCCTCTGGCTCGATTCCAGTACTCGAGCAATTTGTACAGCTTCATTATAAATCTTATTTTCCAGTCCCAATGCATACTCACAAATGCTTTCCCTAATCCCATGACGAACCTTCGGGTTTTGGTATTTTCCTCCTGCATGCTAGAGGGAGCAAAGAAAAACAATTCTTTATAACGCTGTTGATATGCGTCTACAGTCATCTGTCCCTGATACAGACTCAGAAACTCCTTTTCCATTTGATCTCTGAAACTCCTGGGAAAATACTTCTTGAAGAAAGCTTCTTTATAAATAGCCCAGGTCAGTTGGGCGTGCTTTGTCAACAGATAACTCCGAGTAGATTTCCACCAATGGTGCGCATCACCTTTCAGCATAAAAGTGGCACATAATACCTTTTCTTCTTCATTTATAGTCATCATCTTAAAGTTTCTTTCCATCTCATTGATCCAGTGAGCTGACCATAACGGATATGATGACTTGCCTATAAATTCCTTCGGCTTCAACTTCAAGAAACGCTCGATCAATCTGGAGTGATCAAGCTGATACTGTGCATATGCTCCATACATAGGCGGTTGGTACTGATAATTTCCTTGGTTATACCCGCCTTGCGATGCTTCAAGGTTTTGCACTTGGCCTTGTACTATTGGTGTCTGCGGTGCTTGAGGTACAGTGTTGCTACCACCAGGTGCAGTACTAGCTTGCCTGCAGGTAGAGGTGTTGTGTTTGCAACTAGAAAAGCAATTCCTATAGCAGCTTGCATGTTGGCTTGCACTTACTGTATTTGCTGCATTTGTTGTGCTAAATTCATCACCGCAGTAGCCAAATCTGTAGGTGGTGCAGGTAGGTTGGTTGGGTTGGCTTGGGTGTGCACATTCTGAGGTGCAGCATTTTGAGTTTCGATATTTCCTTCATATCCTTGCTGACCTTTATTGTCATTAGTCTCCATAGGTGGTGGAGATGGGTTTGCATTTTGTCTCCTTCTACTTACTCTACGTCCAGCCATTTGAACTCTTGGTTGAATGGTACTTGGAAAGGTTGTACATGTGAGACAAGATATGATGGTAGTATTGGGTTAGTCTCACAATAGAAGGCGAGAGAAAAACAAAATCAATAGGCAAAAGTTCAAACAGAATCAAAATGCAGACAACAGTCATTCATACAGTCGATGGCCTACGGTCGCATGTTGTGCGACCATAGGTTTGACCTTCAGAATCCTGGCAACTTACCGGGACCCTTTGGTCGATCATACGGTCGAACATACGGTCGATGGTTTTGGTCGAATTGTGCGACCGTATGATTCAAAATCAGGTTTTTAAACCTGTTTTCGAGATTTTTCCCTGCCATTCTCCTTTCCTTTCCTACAGTCACAACTCAACTCTCCACCATTGAGTTGCTATAGTGTCTACCGTACGAACTTGGTGACTTTTCCATCGATCCACGATCTCCATTTCATTCCTTGAAGTATGTTCTCTACTTTTCTCCATTTTTAAGCTTTCATACCTTGGGTTCTTTCTATTTGTAGGGTTTTCTTCTAATTAATATTTTTCTGACCGTAAAAATTTAATTTTTATTGGGGGCTTTGGCTATTAGCCACCTAATGGATAAAAGGTCAAGAAAATATGAGTTTCATCGGTTGGTTTGGTAAAATTTTCGAAAATCCCAATTTTGACCTAAAATTTGGGGGTTTTGCCCAATTGTCAAAATTTTTCACATTCGACCTACCTAGTTAAAATTTTCGATTGAATATGCATTGCAGGATGGTTTGAGACCTATGTAAGTACTCCTGTCCAAATGTTTGGGTAAAAAGTGAGGTTTTTTCCATTTTACGTCGTTATGTTGTCAAATTTTCCAAATTTTCTAACTTGTTTTTCTTATTTTCTTTTCTTACAGCTATCATGGCTCGCACCAAAGTTCCTCGAGTTCATGACCCACTTTGCTTCAAGTCTGTGGAAGCAGAAACACAATACCCTTGGTTTAATCGAAAGAAAGTGGAAGGGGGTAGATGTGTGAACCTAGCCCACTTAGCCCTGTTTGATGTGGAGAGGGCATTTGGCGATATGGGTTGGCTTCCAGTGTTCCTATACGAGGCTTGCACTCGCCCAAACTTGGTTAAGCAGTTCTACTGTCACCTTCAGGTGGAGGGTGACCTAGAGGATGTGGAGAGGGGTAGAGAGCTTCGGATCACTAGCTGGGTGAAAGGGGTTTCGATTTCTTTCAACTGCCAGGATTGGCTGATCTCCTAGGTATCTCCAATGATGGGCAGTTGGTTTACTGTGCACCCAGAGAACCACAATTTCTGTCTACACATATGTGTGTAGAGATAGATAACCAAATTCTTCAGGATGACCACTGGGAGATGAAGGCAGTCAACCTGCATCCAGAGCCACGTGTTTACTACAAGATTATCTAGCATAATCTGATTCCCCAGGGCAGACATTATGAGATGGTCTCACAGCTGACCCAGTACCTGCTGTAGTGTATCTGTACTAGGTAGCCTGTCTGCATTCCATATATTATTCTCTGGACTATGCACCGAGCAACGTTGTCTGACTCGAGAGGTAACTTGCCCTATGGGCGGCTGATCTCCACCTTTCTCGCTCATCTACAAGTGGACCTAGTGGATGAGAGGATCCTTGAGGACACTTTCTCAGCTGACCTTGATCAGGAGGCCATCAGCAGGATGGGCATGAGAGAGATACAAGTCAGTGATGATGAGAGGATTGCTATAGACGTCTTCTCACTCGGGTAGCGGCAGTAGATGCAGAGGTGGCAGCAGCAGCAGCAGCAGAGGTAGCAGTAGAGGCACACGAGGGTAGTGATGAGGAGGATGATGATCGGATGTACATGGATGTAGATGCCATCCCTCCTCCATCGCCACAACATTCTACTGGAGCTGACCCTTCTAGGGCTTATCATTCAGCTGGCCCTTCATGCCTACCACCAGATGACATGATGGGGCTGTTACGTGAGATTAGAGAGGCTCAGCGCGTGACTGATTGGAAAGTAGGAAAGCTTCTAGATGCCCAGTGCTCTACAGACCAGTGGGTAGCGGATCTGGCAGCTAGTCTCCGAGCGACTCAGACTCAGGTGGCCTGGCTTGCGAGAGTATATGCTGAGGACTACGATAGAGATCGTGAGGCACCTCCTCCTCCAGCACGTTCAATTCCATGATTGCCATTTATATCTTTTTCCCTTTTATACTACAGAGTAACTGTCCGGATTGTAGACTATACTCTGAATTTAATGTACACTTGTCTTATTCCCATATATATATATATATAATTGGTTACCCCTTTACATATGTGCATTATTCTTTTTCTTAGTTTATGTCTAATACAACACAGGTGCTTATACTGTGTTCTTATTACAGCTTTTAAATTTTATCCTAACTCAGTTCATGACTCATGTGGAAGTAGTTAGGTCAATGGGTAAAACCTGAGAAGCTCTGATACCAAGTTGTTACACCCCAATTTTGGTCTAACCAGAATGGTGTGATGAACCGCCAATAAACCAATGGTTCACCCAAGATCTTGCATAGGTCTTACCCACCATATCAAACCACACACACATTCCACATTAATAATCAGAAGTAATAAACAAATAAGTGGAAGTCTTACAGATAATGAACTGAGAGTTTAACAGTAATAAATAAGTATTTAATCCAATTATCTCCAAACCACAAGACATAAAAATAAATAATCAATTACATATCCGATGTTCAAATTATAACTAAACTTAAGCAAAAAAACACATTGGTTGCACTCGCATGATGAATCATGCGCATCTTCTTCAGCGTCTACATCCATCGCAGCAACGTGTCCATACGTCGGCGCATCATATATTCTTCAATGGTAGGACCTGCATCATCAACTAAAAATATTCGACGTCAAAAGGGTGAGCACACATCACAGCTCAGTGAGCAAACAAAACAATGCAACAAACATATGCATGCATTCAATTCATACCTTTGGTCTGATTTATAAGTTTGCAATGTGCTATAGAAAGGTTTGGTGGCCGCCGCATCTCTATACACGAGTATGTGAATCCGCCCAATGGATCAAATATTATTGCCATCCCACATGAACCCACCATGGAATAAAGATAGAACTAAAGTATCTGGATCAAACACTGCCAACACTTCCCCTGATGCCCTACCCATACCAACACGTAAACCCCTATTGGCGAGGGCTTGCAAACTGGGCTCGCAACTAACCAATCCTAATGCCAAACAGTGTATCCAAGGCCTCACCCCAGAATCCCTCAATACGTCCATAGAGATAGAGTTAAGGCCCCCCGGCAGAGTCAAGGACCACACGGTCCGAGACTACCTCCCCTGATGCCCTACGACGTAATAGCTCTGCTAAGGTAATGGCCATATGACGATGTTAGTGGGCAAGACTTGAGTAGAGATAGAGCTAGAGTCTGGTGACGAGGTCGAAGACCACCATGCCATGTCCTCCCCTTGATGCTCCACTCGCATCCACATACCAACCACACACATACATTCACATGCCTATTCCTAGCGTCATTATCATCATCATATTATAAATAAACAGAATTAAATATGCATGAAAAGTAATAGCCAGAATCTTGGATGACATGTGAGATTCACATTACAAACATACAAGCATAGAATCAATCATGGCATTGGACTCAATAAAAATAAAGCAGTTTGTTATTATCCAATTAATTTAGGTCTTGTTCCCTCACCTGTTAGCAATTCTCGATGTCTTTTCAAGCCTTGAAATTCTCTTTGAATTGATTTAACAACCTAAAAGTTATATGAATTTAAGTTAGGGTTCATATGTAACATGTTACAGTAGTCGAAAATCGAAACAGAGCACTGATAGGTATCTGATTAGTCCTATGGTCTCATGCTGTATCGACCTGACTGTCTATGGTCGATACCCTACGGTCGCATATGGTGCGATCGTAGCTGTGACCATATGATTTTTGAAATCTTCCCGAATGCCTATGGTTGATCTTCTGGTCATACTGGTCATGCTATGGTCGACCGTAGCTGCGATCTTGAGATTTCTGGTCACAGTCTACATGAAATTCGAGTTCTTCCTGAGTTAATTCTTCTGTTCTTCAATGGGTTTTATTCTAAGGTCATGCTATGGCCATCATTAGTAATTTCTTATCAACCCTAATCATCAAATTCACTCCTCATGGATCTCCTTAGGATTTTCTCAAGGAAATTACATAGATCATAATAGGTGGATATTGCCTATCTTCCATAGAAATCTTATTCCTTAGAGTTTACATCTCCAGAGATTTGTTTCATACCTTGGCCTGTGATAGAGAGCCAATCCCTTCTCAGCAAATTCTTCTCCTTAGCTTTTTCTTCTTCTCCTTCTCTTTCTTCTCGTCCTTCTCTTCCTTCTCTTTCTCTAGGGTTTACTAATGCTCTAAAAGAGTGAAAAAGGGCTGAGGGACTTCCTTTATATAGAAGAAAACTCTCCATATGGAGTCCTCTTTCAATTAGGAAAGCAATCCCTTAGTTTAGGAAAGTTTCCAAAACTTGGAGTCTGATCTGGGTTCTCATGGTCGATCATGCAGTCACATAAACCGTCGATCGTTGGGTCAAAATCATTGACCGTGGGGTTCTGGATTTGAGATTTTTGGTTCCCTTCCTTATGGTCGACCATACCTACCCAGGCATGCGACCTTAGGTATGTTTTTAGTGTTTTTAACTCAATTCTCATACCTAATTTGTGATGTATCTTCACACGCTCGGTCCATTTGGTCCAGGAATGATGGGAAGACTTGGCACGACACGATTAGACCAAGTTAGTGGAGTGCGGGTCTTACACTTCATGTATGCCAAAGAAAGGGTTTAGTTTACACCCTAAAATGACCAACCACTTAATGCCTCTGCTGTTTGAAACCTTAAACCCAACATATAAGGACTAGGCAACACCATTAAGGTGCTGGCACAATCAAGCGGCCACACGAAAGCGTGTTGCTGCAAGCACCAGCCACACGCCTAGTACCCGGTAAGGTATGGCCGCAGCCACCAGCGGTATGCCTATTTGGCTGTTGCACTTTTCCATGTTAGGTTAGTAGCTGCTACTCAACCTTAGGACCCCTGTTAAAGTGCTAGAACACCCTAAACCTCATTAGAAGAAGTCCTTCTTAGTATTAAGGCTAATGAAATGTGGATATGTCTAATGAGTGCGCTATCTGGTAGAGAACCAACCCACTCTTCACCTATCATGTGTAGGCAGGATGTTTATTATATGTTAGAAGTTTCTGTAGACCATGAACGCTAATGAATGGAATAATAACTGACAATAAATGCTATGCTATGATAAACAGACAATAGACAGTAGGCATGATATATTAAACAAGTAACTAATACTGTAAATACCCGAATAATAAGCTTAAAGAGAAACCAGAACAATTCTATTGGATAATGAATTGATGCATAACATGTATTTGGCTTAGATAGAGATACAAAGACTTCAATAGGAAGCTACTTAATCGGGATTATTGTACTTTACTCTTCTATCTTTTGGTAAGAAAAGTAAACCTTTGGTGCATATGTTTCTCTATTTATTATTCTCTGTGATGATGTGAGATTGACAACATGTTCTTGTGCGATAACATGCCATCTGATATACTGTTCTGTGTGATCATGCATATGCATCCTTGAGTTTTGGGTCAGCAATGCCGGTAGGGATTGGAGGGTGAGTGGAATGGAACACTCGTTACCTTTCCACGAAAGCGACTGATCTGTGTTTTGATTCATGACATCTAGTTAAGTCAGTAAGGAGGAAGGTGGGTGAAATGGGACATTTGCACCACTTCTTACTGGCGCTTCTTTGCGTCGACCATATGTAACTTAGCTAAGTCACGATGTCCTAAGTGGGGACCGGACAGGGTCGGAAGCTTGACGACATTATGGTCCAGTAACATAGCTAATTAGGTAGACATGGCTAGTTGAACACTAATCACCCGTATAACTGTACCCTTATCCATTAGGGGGTTATGTAATGGCATGGGTTTAATAAAAAGGTGATATGAACATAGCTTCGATGCTCCCCATACGTAGTGTAGATGGGCGGACGAGTCGACTAGTGGGATTATCATCTCCTTAAGTGTTACGTAGTGGACTTGGGATGAGTTGTGGTCAAGCCGACCCAAACGACAGACCCATACATGGGGGATGTATTTGTATGTCGAGTGAGGCGGTATCATTCTGTGTCGAGATCCGTGCAACCTGGACACTCCGTGTGTAAGTTGTCTTGAGCTGACACTTACATTTATCTTACCTGACCATAGTTGATAGTTGCATGCATTTGTTTGTTGCACATTTATTTTTCTTGCTAAGCTCGGTGGTTGAGCTTACCCTTGTTCACACAACTATTTTTAGATCTCGTAGGTCCTTCGTTAGTTGCTTCAGGTAGCCTATCATCCGGTGTGGAGGATGAAGACAATGAGCCTGAGGAAGATGTTCATGATCCTTATGACGATTCGTATAGTTTGCTCATGGGCTTAGGATGTGCCTATAATTTTACTTTCTTTGGATTTGTGATTTTACTTATTTGGGATTCGTATTTGAGGATAAACTTTAAACAATGGTTTCTTTATTGTTCTTTTGCTTATTTGGAACCTTGGATTAATTTGGAGAACCTAAAGTATATCAGTAGAATAGTTGGCTTTTAATCTTTAAGACTTCTGTTACATACTGATTCTCTTAATTTATGATAAATATTTTAAGTGAGAATGAAATTTTTAAATTTTTATGTTATTTTGATAATTTTGTAAGTAATACTTGGGGTTGATATGTGGAATACAATGACTTGCGATCCTGGAAGGGGATTTCTTATGCCCTAAAAGGGTAAAGAGATCCCGTTGCTTTCCATAGTACCTTTACATCGGGAAGGGGGTGTCACAAAACATGTTTATGTTTGATATTTTATGTTGTCAAATTAAAGCATGTCTGGCTTGGTTTATGTAAAGATTAAATTTAACATGTAATCCCCACCCTCAAGAGATGTATCCCCTTTTATAATCACTTGGGTTGTAATAGTTTAGGAATAATCACTGCACACACAGCCCCCTTACAATGTTATATGAATGTTAGGGGACTCCAATGAGTCTACTCTTACTGGGACCCTGAATCCCATGCCGACCAGTGCAGGCCCACTTAAATTGAGGCCCGCTTATCCCCTAGGTTTGTTCCCACAAAGTAATTCTTTTGTTACTCACATATTCAAAAATATAAAAAAAAATGTATGTTTCGAATAATGGTCGGGATCATAATTGATCTTCAACTCGACGTTATCCTGATTTGTTTGTGGCCTTGGGCCATTCGTCTCCCAAGTTGGGATGTGAATATAATGTAATCGAGCTATCGTTTTCAAAGTTATTGACTCTTGCCGAGTGAGGGGAGCTGAGGTAGATACCTATTTGAGTGATGTCATACGAGACCCAACAGCGTGTCATCTGCTAGGAACTATGTTTGACCTAATTCTGTATAGAGATACATAGGCAGTGGGAAGTTGTTGCTTCACATATGGTTACACAGAGGTGCATTCCTTAATTAAGAAAGTACCTCATAGAAGAGCGTTCCTTAGTGAAGAAAATACCTTACACAAGTGCATTCCTTAATAAGGAAGTACCTCTCTCTCTCACATGCAAATCTCTGTTCGAATTATGTTTGGCCTGATTCCCATCGCATAGGGATACGCAGGCAGTTTGAGATATGTCTCAAACTTGGTCATCCATTTATTGCTATTTTTTTATTTTATTTTTTAGTTTGATTCATTATCTATTTATTAATGTCTATGTCATTCATTTATTCATTCAACTATTCATTCATTTATTTATTATAGTTGTGGAATTGTAATTTAGGCTAGACCAAAATTAGAAATTTGGTTTAGGATTCCTTATTCATCCATTTAGGCTAGATTAAACAACCCCAAGCATGCATAAATCAAAGGAAAGGATAAGACCGAGGGAGACCAGTCAGCGACTAGGCAAGTTGGGTGCTTAACACCTTCCCAATTCGTAAATTGACACATACCCATCTTTGGTATGATCAAAATGTCAATCCATTGAGTCATGAGTCATTAGCGTTTCTCCAAGTGAGAGACAATTTATAAGTCCTAGACCTCATCTAGGTGGCGACTTCAGATTTTACCATCCACCGGCGTGAGTAAATTAGAACATAAGGCGAAAGCCCTTTGATCTCCAGTTTTGCTGTTTAAAGTAGAGAGAAAAAATATCTTCCTTCTTTTAAGATTGCGAAAGAGAGGACCAAACTCATTTTGGGGATGGAAATAATCCTACCATTTGTCCTCACAGGACTATGGATGCCAGACGGAACCTATACCTGGGAATGATGAGCCACTGATCAAGGATTATGTGTGGTGGTTCACCCATGGAGATGCGGGGTCGTGGTCCAAGACTGTGGGTCCTATATCTTTTTCCTATACATGAGCATTGGGATCCATGTGAGTCGGGCCTATGCTGAAATCATGAGACAACACCGGCAGACCATTACACCAGACTTAATTAATGAATTTCATCATTGCATTCATGTGCATATGCATTATGACATGATTCCTCACTGAGCTGGTATGTGAGCTCACCCCTGTATCGATACTTGTTTTGAGATTCTGATGCAGGTTTACTATCGATGGCTGACTTTATGGGCTCCCTTTCTGTCGACACCAGTATATAACCCGCACCCAGAAAACCCAGCCTAACTTGGATTTTCTTTCATGCCAGGGTTTTCCACTGTAGCCGAACCCGATACGATGCCCAATTACCCTTTAAAACCCTTATATTTTTCTAACTATATGGGTTGTAGCTTTAAAGGGGAAGCCAGTCACTACCAGGAGGTCAGGAATCTCGATAGTCCAAGGACTGGTACCATCGATCGGCCAGGCCAACAATTGACTTGTTCTCAGGATTAACAATTGGATTTGTCTTAGGAGACCGTTTAGGATATTCCTAAGACCCATAGATGAATCTAGAAGGAACCCACAACCATCCTAACCACTTTGGAGTAGTAGAAGGGAAGGAGTCTCTCTTTAAGTTCAAACTCTTGCTAATTAGCAACCTTTTAGGAGTCCCATTCAAACTCAGAGTTCTATCCCAACAAGGAAACCTTAGAAGAATAAAAACCCTACCTTTCACCCTCCTCTATGTACGTATAAATCACAAAAAGTTCTAAAGCATTCTCCAGAGAAAGGGAGGAAAGAGAGGAAGAAGGTGAAGCTTTGCAACACTTGTGTTAGGAAAATTACCGAAGACATACACTGTCGATCAGCATTGATCAAGCCTTCATTGGTAAAACCTTTAACTCCTGTAAATTCTAATGCAAAACTTGATGTCCCATTGAAGGATGTAAATCTGATGTGACAAACACCCATCCTTCTTCAATAATGGAATTAGTGTAGGTTGTTGGTAGGGAGAACATCTCTTTCTAAGGAATGGCCTAGTTTAAACAATTGATTTCATGCTTGCTAGGATAGTACATAGACTAAAGAGACACCCTACCACTGGACTACATTATGCTAGTAATGTATGAACTAAATCATAGGATAGAATCCTAACTTGAGGAAAGAATCCTGGCTTGCTAGATGGAAAAATTGACCATAGGTAAGGGGCAGTCGATACATATGACTGTACACTGAAGGGACCGGCGTAGCGGCCTACCAATCCCAGAAAGTCTTGGGAGATAGCTGGATGATGTCACGGTCGATACTCTGTACCAACCGGTATATCAATCGACTAATGGAAGAATGTCTAGATTGTCTGTCGAACCATATACCAGTTGCGATGGTAGCGACCAATGTAAGGATCGACAAGCCCTAGACTTGTATAAGTCAAAAGTAAATCATGTAGGACTTCTAATTTATGACCTTACACCTTGTATAGGCATAGGACACCTCATGAATATAGATTTTTCTAGCATGGATAATTTTAATTAAGCAATATCAAGTGAGGAACAGAACCCCTAACTAATTTTGGAGTGTTTCTAATATATGATTGTTGTGCTAGATGCTTGCTGTGATAACATATCATCCAATAATTGTCTTGCGCATGTATTTGTATTTATATTATGATTATGGTGTGAATGTGTGTGACTAGAAATAGTAGGAAGTGGTAAAATGGTCGAAGACCGTTGGATCCGACTTGCCATATGATTATTGACAAGTATGCCACTCACCCTTCGCAGGATGACAGCATCTTGGGGGGGCAAAATGGATGGCCTAGGATTCCAACTTGGTTTAGTGAAAGGGATACATCGGATAACATGTAGGTTTTTGGTTAATGGCACTACCTCTGTATGTAACCTTGGCTAGTAGGGAGTCAAGTATTGGTAGAGTGGAGTGATGAGGGGGAAGGGTCAGTAGTGTTCGTTAGAGTGTCATTAGTTGAACTTGTGCTGCCCGATCACCATTTTGATTGGGACATCATGTGGAGGCACCAGAGCTATCACACCCCAATTCTGGTCTAACCGAAATGGTGTGATGAACCATCAATGAACCAACGGTTCAACCAGGAACTCGTATAAGTCGTACCCACCATACCAAACCACACACATTCCTCAATAATATTCAGAGGTAATAAATAAATAAGTAGAGGTCTTACAGATAATGAACTGAGTGTCTAACAATGATAATAAATAATTAATCCGATTATTTTCAAAACTCGAGACATAAAAATAATTAATCTATTACATGTTCCAATAGTCAAACATAGTTAAATTAATCATAAACACAGTGGTTGCACTCGCATGAAGAATCATGCGTCTCCTCCGTTAATTCCCCATCCATCGCCGCTACATGTCCATACATCGACGCATTTATAGAATCTTTAACAGTAGGTCCTGCATCATCAATTAAAAATATTTGACGTTGAAAGGGTGAGCACACATCACGGCTCAGTGAGCAAACAAAACAATGCAACAAACATATACATGCATTCAATTCATACCTTTGGTCTGGTTTTTAAGTTTGCAATGTGCTATAGAAAGGTTTGGTGGCCCCCGCACCTCTATACATGAGTGTGTGAATCCTCCCAATGGATCAAACACCATTGCCGTCCCATATGCACCCACCATGGAATAGAGATAGAGCTCAAGTGTCCGGATCAAACATCGCCAAAACTTCCCCTGATGCCCTACCCATACCAACACATAAGCCCCTATTGGCGAGGGCTTGCAAACTGGACTCGCAACTAACCAATCCTAATACCAAATAGTGTATCCAAGGCTTCACCCCAACATCCCTTAATACGTCCATAGAGATAGAGCTAAGGCCCCCTGGCAGAGTCAGAGACTACACAGTTCGAGACCACCTCCCCTGATGCCCTACGACATAATAGTTCTGCTAAGGTAATGGCGATACAACGATGTTAGTAGGCAAGACTTGAGTAGAGATAGAGCTAGAGTCTAGTGACGAGGTCAAAGACACCATGCCACGTCCTCCCCCTGATGCTCTACTTGCATCCAACACACCAACCACACTCATACATTCACATGCCTATTCCTAGCATCATCATCATCATCATCATCTTATAAATAAACATAATTAAATATGCATGAGTAGTAATAGCAGGAATATCGGATGACATGTGAGATGCACAACACAAGCATACAAGCATAAAATCAATCATGACATTTGACTCAATAAAAATAAACAGTTTATTATTAACCAATTAGTTTAGGTCTTGTTCCCTCACCTGTTAGAAAACTTGATCTCCTTTCAAACCTTGTAATTCTCTTTGATTTGGTTTAATAACCTAAAAGTTATATGAATTCAAGTTAGGGTTCATATGTAACATGTTACAGTAGTAGAAAATCAAAACAGAGCACTGATAGGTATCTGATTGGTCCTATGGTCTCATACTGTATCGACCTTACTGCCTACGGCCGATACCCTACGGTCGCATATGGTGTGACCGTAGCTGCGACCATATGATTTTTGAATCTTTTCGAATGCCTATGGTCGATCCTCTAGTCATGTTGGTCATGCTTTGGTTGACCGTAGTTACGACCTTGAGATTTCTGATCACAGACTACATGCACTTCGAGTTCTTCCTAGGTCAATTCCTCTACTCTTCAATTGGGTTTATTCTAAGGTCATCCTATGGCCATCATAGTAGTTTCTTATCAACCCTAATCATCAAACTCACTCCTTATGGTTCTCCTAGGAATTTTCTCAAGAAAATCACATGGATCATAATAGGTTGATATTGCCTATTTTCCATAGAAGTCTTATTCCATAGAGTTTACATCTCCAGGGATTAGGTTCATACCTTTGCCTGTGATAGAGATCCAATCTCTTCTCAGCAAGATCCTCTCCTTAGCCTTTTCTTCTTCTCCTTCTCTTCCTTCTCTTTCCTTCTCTTTCTCTAGGGTTTACTAATGTTCTAAAAGACTGAAAAAGGGTTGAGGGACGTCCTTTATATAGAGGAAAACTCTCCATATAGAGTCCTCTTTCAATTAGGAATGAAATTACTTAGTTTAGGAAAGTTTCCAAAACTCGAAGTCTGATCTGGGGTCTCACGGTCGATGGCTATGGTCGCAGAACCCGTCGACCGTAGGGTCAAAATCATCGAACGTGGGGTCCTGGATTTCTTATCTTCATTCTTACCATATGGTTGACCATACCTACCCAGGTATGCGACCATATGTATACAGGTTTGGGTGTTGAGTCAATTTTTATACCTGGTTTGTGATCTATCTTCACACGCTCGGCCCACTTGGTCCAGGAATGATGGGAAGACCTGGCACGACATGGTTAAACCAAGTTAGTGGAGTACGGATCTTACAAGAGCTATCAGTATAGGCTGGTGAATACCTAGTACTCCCGTGCATCGAGGTTGTAGTCAGCCTCTGAGAAATGTGGCTAGGCCTTACCATAACACAAGGCATACATGATACCTGACTATTGTATTGTTGTGTGTAATAAAAATAATCATGCATAATTGTTGCTTGCCTGTCTATTTGTCACTGAGCTCATGTTGGAGAGCTGACCCTTGCGTACGTCATTTTTTTTAGATGATGTTATAGGTACTATGATGGCGGATTATCTAAACACACCCGTGGTTTCTCAGTTGGCTATGCCAGGCAGAATGTCGTATGAAGAAGAAACACGCAACGCAGACTGCAAGTATGATGCGTGTGTCTTCGATGGATGATCATCCTAGGAAGAAGTTTTGGGCAATGAATACTTTCTATTTTCTTTTACCTCTTTTGGATAATTTGTTTACATTTAGATAGCCCATGATTTATAGGGCAATGCTACTTAAGATTCTTGGTTTAGAAAGTTAGTTGATGAACCTCGTTTTGAGGATGAACACATTGGGATTAATATTTTTGTTTATTAATAGTGAGCTCATATTTGTTTAGTATCTTCGTTATATATTACTCTGAATTATGAGTGTGGTATTATGTTGGTAGTGGTTGGTATGTGTATACATTGCTTATGAGGTCTTGGTGGGATCACATCCTAACCAAGGTGTTGATCCAGTCGTATCCCAAAAGAAATCCAAAAATTTTTAGACCAGTATTTTGGGGTGTGACAAGTTTGGTATCAAAGCGATAAGCTCTATTACACTATGCCAACCAAGTCAATGCTACAGCAATCTACAGTGACCTGAGCAATAGGATAATAAAAGATTAAAAAGCATAAATGGTAAAAATGTAACTAAACTTGCATGTAGCATGATAACACCAAGAAAGAGCATAAAATGCTAGGGAAAGACTAGAGATTAAGCATTGCAACTCGCCTAAGAAAATAAGACTTAGTTTTACAACAACAACATGAGAAAGAGGAAATTACTGAGATCACTCTGAATCTGATGGTGTGGGTTCATGAGTTCATTGGTAAGTCTTCACCCGTGATGTCGTGGCCACGTTTCTGGTGTCATCCTCAGACATTATACCCACTCTTGCCAGAGTCGTCTGCATGATGTTGAGCTGGGAAGAGAATGAAGTTTGGGCATGTCGCACTAGCCTAAAGTTGTTCTCTATAGAATGTACAAATTGCCTCTGGTGATCCCGAATGCCATGCAACTCAGCCAGAAGGATGCCCATGTCAAGGGGAGGTTGTAAGGGACTTGCTTGATCTCCACCCTCATCCTCTGCACCCAATTGTGCATCATCATCTTCTTCATCTGTTGACTCTCTGATAGTGTTCTGGGACGAGTACAGGCCTCTAACTCATCATCAAACAAGACTACATCAGCAAGGTGCATTTTAGAAATGGCATACCAACCAAAGGGAGAAGATACTATGTGCAACTTATATGCTAGAAGGAGAACCCAACACATAGTAGGAATCCACTTCGCCACTCTTGATGGCAAAACATCTACAGATCACCTGAGAAATCTTCAAGGAGGCCTTCTTTGATAGATACTTCCCTAGAAGCTTCAAGGACATGATGGAGGTAGAGTACCTCAATGTGTCGCAAGGGCAACAAACTATGGACGAATATCAACACAAATTCGAAGAGCTTTTCTATTTTGCTCTACTGAGCACAAAGGAAGAATTCGCAAAAGCTCAAAGGTTTACTAAAGGTTTGATGGGTAACATACGAGCTGCAGTTGATGCCCTTGGGAAGGAGATTTACTTTGAGGCTATCCAAACAGCCAAAGTTATTTGAGCAATAGTTACTTTACCAAAAGGGAGGTAACAAGAGGTCAGCTAACTATGTTGGTGATCAGGCGGCAAACCAGACTTTCAAGACAAATTATACCACAACCAAACCAGCAGCAGCCAAAGCCGCGCTTGCAGACAGTCGCATGGCAGCCCTAGCACCTACAAATGTGAGATGCTTCAACTGTGGACAGATGGGACATTATGCTAGGACCTGTCTACTCCCGCTCAAAGCAACACAAAGCTAAAGCATCACCAGATGTGGTGACAGGTATGCTTCTGAGACTAGCTATTTTTGACTGTGTAAGCATGCATCTAAAACATGGTTATGTAATTAGGTACCATTAATATAGCGGGAAAACCAGCTAGGGTACTTTTTGATTCCGGTGCCACTCACTCCTTTATATCTCCATCTTTCGGGGGAAACATAGGAGGTGGTACTAAGACCCCAAAGACATTATTAATTGTATGATCACCCCTAGGTGTGGAAGTAGTACTTGATGAATACCATGGACCATGTCCAGTCCTAGTCGAGGGAAGAAGTTTGGAAGCAAATTTAATCCATTTAGAGATGTCGGACTTCGACACTAGCTTAGGCATGGACTGGTTGTCACGACATGGAGCTAGTCTCCAGTGTGTAGAAAAGAAGCTGATATTTGAAGATGAAAATGGATATATGTTCGAGTTTAAGGGAGAAAAGAGAGCAAAGAAAAGGAAGTTGCTCCTTTCAGCATTCAAGGTAATCAAATGTCTTCAGAACGAATATTTGGGATTTATGGTGTCAGTCATGGATGTTACAGTTGAGTGACCCCATCTGGAAGATTTAGAGGTTGTAAAGCAGTTTCCAGATGTAATTCCAAAGGATCCACCAAGGTTACAACCAGAACGAGTAACAAAGTTTGTGATAGACTTGCTACCTGGCACAGCACCAGTATCGAAAGCTCCTTATAAAATGGCACCGATTGAACTCAAGTAGTTGAAGGTGTAACTACAAGAATTATTAGATAAAGGTTTCATAGGGCCTAGTATTTCTCCTTGGAGTGCACCAGTACTATTTATAAAGAAGAAGGATGGCAGCTGCATCAATTACAGAGAACTGAACAAGCTCACTATTAAGAATCGGTATCCACTACCCCGCATAGATGACTTGTTCGATCAACTACAAGGTGCCGCAGTATTTTTCAAGATTGATATCCGATCGGGATATCATCAATTAAGATTAAAAGAGAGGGACATACTAAAGACAACCTTTCATACTAGGCATGGACACTATGAATTTCTGATCATGTCTTTCGGATTGACTAATGCTCCTGCCTTGTTGATGAAACTTATGAACCGATAATTTCATGACATGCTGGACACTTTAATGATTGTATTTATCAATGACATACTGATCTACCCCAAGAATGTAGAAGAGCACAAGACACACATATGTCAGGCCTTACAAAGACCACGAGAAAGAATACTTTACGCCAAATTCAAGAACTGTGATTTTTGGCTAAACGAAGTGGCATTCCTAGGCCACATAATGTCGACAGAAGGGATTAAGGTAGACCACAGTAAGATTGAAGCCATTATCAATTGGGAAGCACCTAGAATGGTCACTAAAATTCAAAGTTTCTTGGGTTTAGTAGGGTACTACTGCAGATTTGTGGAAGACTATGCCAGAATTGTCGTGCCACTGACTAAATTAACTAAGAAAGGGGAAAGATTCATCTGGTCAGACCATGTGAAAAGAGCTTTCAAGCCTTAAAGGAGATATTAGTCTCAGCTCCCATATTGACAATTCTAAGATCGGGAGAAACATTCACCCTGTGTACTGATGCTTCTAAGCTCGGCTTAGGGTGTGTACTCATGTAAGGAGAATAAGTCATAGCATATGCCTCAAGACAACTGAAGAAGCACGAAGAGAACTACCCAACTCATGATTTGAAATTAACGGTAGTAGTATTCACTCTCAAAGCATACAGACACTACTTATATGTAGAGAAGTTTCAAATTAAGTCCGATTACAAAAGCCTCACATACTTGTTTAGTCAGAAAGACTTAAATATGAGACAGCAAAGATGGGTAAAACTCTTGAACGATTATGATTGTAAAATCTCATACCACCCTAGGAAATCCAACGTAGTAGTCGATGCATTAAGTAGGAAGAGTTTGGCAAAGCCTGAAGACAAAGTTGAACTGAGTTTGGTTCTAACAACCAAAGAAGAAGTTCATGATGCATTGGATCAATTAGAGGAATCCTTAGGAAACCAAGTCATTTGTGGACTTGCAAGCCTAATTACAAATCTGCAGATAAAAGCTTATTTGATTACTGAAGTAATAAAGGAGCTACCTACAGACCTCTACCTCCAAACTCTGAGAGAAGACCTACGAAGAGGAAAACTAGACCCTGACTTTGTCCTTTCTCTGGACGGATCACTCAGGTTCCAAGGCAGACTTTGTATTCCTTCAATAGCCATGGATATCAAGGAAAGAATCCTGAGGGAAGCCCACAATGCTCCCTATTTAACCCATCATGGCAGTATCAAGATGTATCACGACTTAAGAAAATCAGTTTGGTGGAGAGGAATGAAGGCAGATGTAGTAGACTATGTGTATAGGTGCTTAACATGCCAATAAGTGAAGGTAGTTTTCTAGAAACAGTCTGAACTACTTTAGCCATTATCAATACCTGAACGGAAATGGGACTGAATCACTATGGATCATGTCACGCTACCCTGACATCCAGAAATGTTGATGATGTTTAGGTAATAGTTGACACTCACGAAAATAGTAAGATTTATAGCAATTTGGCCCCAAATATACGCTGGACATACTGGCTAGACTACACATAAACCAAGTAGTTCATCTACATGGTGTGCCTCAAAACATTGTGTCAGACAAAGATCCTCGATTCACATCCAGATTCTGGGAGAGTCTACAATAAGCAATGGGCACAGAGTTGCGATTTAGTACAACCTTCCATCCATAAACTGACAGTCAATCGAAGAGGACGATTCAAATCCTGAAAGATATGTTCCCTCCTTGTGTAATAAATTAGAGGAGCAAGGGATGAGAAACTATCCTTGATGGAGTTTGCCTAAAACAATAGTTACCAAGCCAGCATCGACATGGCTCCATATGAAGCTCCTTATGGACGAAGATGCAGAACTCCACTATACGAGGCGGAAGTTGGAGAAAAAAGAATAGTTGGACCCAATTTTTTCCAAGAAACATGTCAAGAAGTGAATATAATAAGAGAAAGGATCAAAGTAGGCCATGCTCGATAAAAGAATTACTCGGATGTCAGGAGGAAAGACATTGAGTATGCTATGGGAGACAAGGTGTTCCTGAAAATTTTACCTTTCAGGAGACTAAAACACTTCGGTAAAAAGGGAAAGATGAGTCCTAGGTATGTAGGACCCTATGAAATCTTAAAGAGATTGGAAATGTAGCCTACCAACTAGCGCTACCACCATCACTAGCCGATGTGTACGACGTATTTCATATATCAATACTGAAGAAGTATGTACAAGACCCATCCCACGTACTGGAAGCTGATCCTCCTCATCTAAATAAAGACTTAACAATGGAACTTGAACCTCAAATGATATTAGATAGGAAGGTTTAATACTTAAGGAATCGAGACGTTCACTATGTCAAGATCATGTAGAAGAATCAACATGTGGAAGACCTATCTTGGGAAGAAGAAGAGTCTATGAAGAGAAGATATCCTCACTTGTTCGAGACAATGGGTAAGTAGGAATTTTTGGGATGAAATTCTTTTAAGGGGGTGGAGTTGTAAAACCCGCACCCAAAAAACCCAGCCTAACTCGGATTTTCTTTCGTGCCAGGGTTTTCCACCGTAGTCGAACCTATACAATGCCCAATTGAAGACCAACGTGGCAGGTACCCTTTAAGACCCTTATATTTTTCTAACTATACAAATTGTAGCTTTAAAGGGGAAGCTGGCCGCTACCAGGCAGTCGGGAATCCTGATAGTCCAAGGACCGGTACCATCGATTGACCAAGCCAAAAATAAACCTGTTCTCAGGATTAATAGTTGGATTCTTCTTAGGAGACCATTTAGATATTCCTAGAACCCATAGATGAATCTAGAAGGGACCCACACCCATCCTAACCACTTTGAAGTGGTAGAAGGGAAGGAGTCTCTCTAAGTTTAAACTCTTACCACTTGGCAACCTTTTAAGAGTCTCCATTCAAACTCAGAGTTCTATCCCAACAAGGAAACCTTAAAAGAATAAAAACCATACCTTTCACCCTCCTCTAAGTAAGTATCAATCTCAGAAAGTTCTAATGCGTTCTCAAGAGAAAGGGAGGAAGGAGAGGAAGAAGGTGAAGCTTTGCAGCACTTGTGTTAAGAAAATTACCGACAACGTACACCACCGATTAGCATTGATCAAGCCACCATTGGTAAAACCTTTAACTCCTACAAATTCTAAAACAAAACATGATGTCCCATTGAAGGATGTAAATCTGATTGACAAACACCCATCCTTCTTCAATAATGGAATTAGTGTAGGTTGTTGGTAAGGAGAGCATCTCTTTCTAAAGAATGACCTAGTTTAAAAAATTGATTTCATGCTTACTAGGTTAGTACATAGACATAAGAGACAACCTACACCAAACTACATTATGCTAGCATGGTATGAACTAAATCATAGGATAGAATCCTAACTTACTAGACAAAAAGATTGACCATTGGAAATGGGCGGTCGATACACTAGACTGTATACTATGGGGATAGGCATAGCGTCCGACCAATCCCAGAAAGATCTCGAAAGATAGCTGGAAGATGTCACGGTCGATACTCTGTACCGACTGGTATATCAATCGATTAATGGCAGAATGTCTAGATTGTTTGTTGGACCATACGTCGGTCGCGATGGTAGCGACCGATGTAACGATCGGAAAGCCTTAGACTTGTATAAGTCGAAAGTAAATCCTGTAGGACTTCTAATTAATGACCTTACACCTTATATAGTCATAGGACACCTCATGAATATGGATTTTGCTAGCGTGGATAATTTCAATTAAGCAATATCAAGTAAGGAACAGAACCCCTAACTAATTTTAGAGTGTTTCTAATATATAATTGTTGTGCCAAATGCTTGTTGTGGTAACATGTCATCCAATAACTGCTTTGCACATGCATTGGATTTATATTATGATTGTGGTGTGAATGTGTGTGACTGAAAATTAGTAGGAAGTGGTGAAACGATCAAGGTCTGCTAGATCCTACTTGCTTTATGATTATTGACAATTATGTCACTCACCCTTAGTGGGATGATAGCATCTTAATGGGGGCAAAACAGATGGCCTGGGATTCTTGCTAGGTTTTGTGAGAGGGATACATTGGATGACATGTAGGTTTTTAGTTAGTGGCATTACCCCTGTATGCAACCCTGACCTGTAGGGGGTGAGGTACTGGTAGAGTAGAGTGATGAAGGGGAAGGGTTGACAGTGTTCGTTGGAGCATGACTAGACGGACTTGCTGTCCGATCACCATTCTGATTGGGACGTCATGTAGGGGCATCAGTGCTATCGGTGTAGGCTGGTGAGTACCTAGCACTCCCATGCATGGAGGTTATAGTCAGCCTCTAGGTGCTATGGCTAGGCCTTACCATAGCACACGGCATACATGATACCTGACTATTGCATTATTGTGTATAACAAAACTGATCATGCATAATTGTTGTTTGCCTGTCTGTTTCTCATTGAGCTCATGTTGGAGAGCTGACCCTCGCATACGCACTCTTTTTAAATGATGTTGTAGGCACTACAGTGATGGATTATCTGAACGCACCCACGGTTTCTTAGGTGGCTATGCTAGGCGGAATGTCGTATGAGGACAAAGCACACGACACGGACTACTAGTGTGACGCGTGTGTCTTCAATGAATGATCATCCTAGGAAGAAGTTTTGGGCAATGAATTCTTTCTATTTTATTTTATCTCTTTTGGATAATTTGTTTACATTTAGATAGCCCATGATTTATAGGGCAATGCTACTTAAGATTCTTGGTTTAGAAAGTTATTTGATGAACCTCGTTTTGAGGATGAACAGATTGGGATTAATATTTTTATTTATCAATAGTGAGTTCATTGTTATTTAGTATCTTCGGCTATATATTTGTAAGACCCGCATCGAACTAACCGGTCTTACCACCTTGTACCAGGTCTACCTATCATGGTCGAGTCAAATGGACCAAGTGCGTGCAGAAAATAGTGAAACCAGGTATTAAACTGACCCAAAAACAGTAAAATAGGGGCAGGGTCGCATACCCAGATAGGCAGGGTTGGACCCCCCTCATTAGGGAGTCAGACCCCTGAAATTTTGACCGAGGGTCGGACAATTTAGACCTGAGGGTCGACGGGATCTCCGACCCCCTCATCGACCTCCTCATTGCCGACAGAAACCGTAAATAGGAAACTTTCCAAATTTCAAGGGGATTCTTACCTAATCTCAATGGAACTTATTTTGGGAGGTTCTCCTCTATAAATAGGACGTCCCTTAGCCTCTTTCACTCCTTTTGAAACCCTAATTGAAAGTGAGAGAGAGAAGAGAAGGAGAAGAGAAGGAAAGTTGGAGAAGAAGAATAAAGAGAAGAACTCAGAGAAACCTCTGAATCTCAGCAAACCTAAGGTATGGGTATGCTTCCATTAATGATTTAAGACCTTAGAATAGTTCATGAAGAGGGTATGGTCTAGGAGAAACCCAAATCATCCATCCATGGGAGGATTTCAATGAAATCCATGGAGGAAATCATGGTAGGCAAAGTAAGGAAGAAACCTAGAGTTTTAAGCCATAGAACAAGCATAGAATAGATTGTGGAAGTAAGACATAGGACCCAAACATGAAAGAATGGACTGTAGGATGAAATTCTCGACTCAAACCACAGGATCGACCCCCAGCATTCGGGAAGTCTAGGGATGCGGTGGTCGCACCCAGGGTCGATGGAACATCTGACCCTGGCATCGACCCTACCCCTAGGGGTCGCAGTAAACTGCTACCCTACCTGCGAACCATCCTACGACCCTCGCTTAACAGCAAGCCTAAAATTGTCGGAATGAATTCTAATTAAAATATATCGACTTGTTCGGTTCTCCTATTGATATAAAAGTGATTCTTAAAGCTTGAAAGATGATCTACACTCAAGCAAAGGTGAGGGAACAAGACCTAAACTAATTGGTTAATAATAAACTGTTTTTATTTTCTTGAGTCCAATGCCATGACTGATTCTATGCGTGTATGCTTGTAATGTGCATTCAACATGTCATCTAATATTCCTGCTATTAATGTTCATGCATATTTAATTCTATTTTATTTATAATGTGATGATGATGATGATGATGCTAGGAATAGACATGTGAATGTATGTGTGTGGTTAGTGTGCTTGATGTGAGCGGAGCATCAGGGGGAAGACGTGACATTGTGGTTCAACCTGGTCACTAGACTCTAGCTCTATCTCTACTCAAGTCTTGTCCACTGACATCGTTGTATCGCCATTACCTTAGCAGAACTATTACGTCGTAGGGTATTAGGGGAGGTGGTCTCGGACCGTGTAGTCTTCGACTCTACCGGGGGGCCTTAGCTCTATTTCTATGGACGTATTGAGGGATGCTGGGGTGAGGCCTTGGGTACACTGTTTGACATTAGGATTGATTAGTTGCGAGCCCAATTTAAAAGCCCTCGCCAGCAGGGGCTTACATGTTGGTATGGGTAGAGTATCAGGGGAAGTGTGATGCGGTGTGATCCTAAGCACTTTAGCTCTATCTCTATTCCATAGTGGGTGCATGTGGGACGACAATAAACGTTAACCTTTGGGCGGCTTCACACACTCGTGTATAGAGGTGAGGCGGCCACCGAACCTTTCTATAGCACATTGCAAACTTATATACCAGACCACAGATATGAATTGAATGCATGCATATGTTTGTTGCATTGTTTTGTTTGCTCACTGAGCCGTGATGTGTGCTTACCCTTTCGACGTCGAATTTTTTTAGTTGATGATGCAGGTACCACTGTGGAAGATTATATGAATGCTTCTGTATACGGGCACGTTGCTGCAATGGAGGATGAAGACATAGTGGAGACGCATGACTCCTCATGCGAGTGCAACTCATGCATTTTCGATTAGATTTTTATTTGAACTATTAAGGAAATGTAATTTGATATTTTATTTACTTATGTCTCGGTTGATACAACACAATTTGATATTTTATTTATGATTATCATAGTTAGATTCCTCAGTTCATTTAATATTAAGACTTCCGCTATTGTGTATTTATTCTGATTATGGTTGTGGATGTGTATGGTTTGTTCACAAGGAGACAGCCTATTAGAGATCCTGGTTGAACCGTTGGTTTATTAGCGGTTCATCACACCATTCTGAATAGTACGGAATTGGGGTGTGACAATATTACTCTGAATTATAATTGTGGCATTGTGTTGGTAGTGGTTGGTATGTGTGTGCACCACTTATGAGGTCCTCATGGGATCATATTCAAACTAACGTGTTGATCCAATCGTATCCCAAAAGAAATCCAAAAATTTTCAAACCCGTATTTTGGGGTGTGACAGGTTTGGTATTAGATCGATATACTCTGTTACACTATGCCAACCAAGCCAATGCTACAACAGTCTACAATAACCTAAGCAGTAAGATAATAAAATCCTAAAGAGCATAAATGGTAAAAATGTTACTAAACTTGTGTGTAGCATGATAACACCAAGAAAGAGCATAAGATGCTAAGGAAAGACTACAGATTAAGCACTACAACTCGCCTAGGGAAATAAGACTTAATTTTACGACAACAACATGGGAAATAGGAAATTAACGAGATCACTTTGAATCTAATGGCGTGGGTTCATGAGCTCATTAGTAAGTCTTCACCCATGATGCCGTGGCCTTGTTTCTGATGTCATCTCAGACATTATACCCACTCTTGCCAAAGCCGTCTGCATGATGTTAAGCAATGAAGAGAATGAAGTTTGGGCATGTCGCACTTGCCTAAAGTTGTTCTCCACAGAATGTGTAAATTGCCTTTGGTGATCCCAAAGGCAATGCAATTCATCCAGAAGGATGCCCATGTCAGGGGGAGGTTGTGAGGGACCTGCTTGATCTATGCACTCATCCTCCACACCTAATTGTGCATCATCGTCTTCTTCATCTTTTGACTCTTCATTTGATAGTATCTTAGGACGAAGACGGGCCTCTAACTCATCATTAGACAAGACTATATCAACAAGGTGCATTTTGGAAATGGCATACCAACCAAAGGGAGAAGATAATATGTGCAATTTATATGCTAGAAGGAGAACCCAACACAGTTTCAAAATGCTTACCAAAACTGATTATTAATTGGTTTTGATTTTTTGATTTTTAAACAGTTTCATTACTGGGAGAAAGAGGAAGAGAGTTAAGAACAATGTAGAGGGAAAGCCAAGGAAAACATTAATATTTTTTTTTAATTATACATGAAAGTGGACTTTCGATTTAAAAATATGCCATGTGAAAAGCATTAAAACAAAAAATTACTCTTACCTCCCTTGGACTATGGCCTAAATACAACTTCTAACCTAAAATTGCTAACAATTACAATTACTCCCTTTTGGTTAATGATGTTAGCCATAAATTTTAAAAGACAATATTACCCATGAATAGTATACAAGAAATAAAGGTTGAAATGATAAATTAACACTCACAAACCTTTCTCGAACCCTTATATTTCAGTAGTCTCATTCCCAAAACAGATGCTTTAAAATAATTTCAAAGTCAAACAAATTAATTAGTTTAGCTCCCTGAAACTTCAGCCAGTACCATTTCTTCTTCTTCCTTTGCAACAAAGGAGATCTGATCACAGTTGATGTTGTAGTTTAAGAGACCATATTGAGGAGTTCGTAGCTTTAGCTCTGCTCATCCTGGCTTGATCTTATAGGAAGTTTTCTGTGTAGAGAATGGTGACGGTGTCAAAAAGAGATCCCAAGAACGGTGACGGTAAAGGTAGTGAAGATCTACGTATGAAGGGAAGACTGTGTTGGTCACTGGTTCAAATTAAGAAAACAGCCTCTCTGCATTGTAGGGGTAAGGCTGCGTATGTTCTGTACCTCCCCAGATTCTATAGTAGTGGGAGCCTCGTGCACTAGGACACCCTTTTTTATGGTAAGGGATGAGAAACCCACCTTCATTGCTACAAGCAAGGCTTCTTCTTTTAGTGATAATAACAAGAAGAGCAGCAGCGATGAGGGTGATAAATTTGAGAAACCCGAGAAATTCCTAGACCTGAACCACAATAGAAACTAAAAGCATAGAACAAATTTTTCAAAAGAAATGAAAAATAAAATAAAACATAAAAAGCTTGGCCATGGCGGTGATCATGGTGGTTTTGCCGTTGCCTGAAAGGCCATAGAGAAAGTAACCCCTCTTCCAAGCTTTTCCAATCTTGGCATTGAATTCCCCTCCCCCTTCTCTCACTCTATCCCTTTAATTTTCAGTTTATAGGTTTTGAAGATCTTAAAAAGTGGCGGGTTCTGGTGCTAACAGTGGCGGCTACATATATCCACTATGTTTGTCTGCCCAATTGACACAATGTCGAACTCCACCTCATTTGAACGAAGTAAAGATTCCAGAAAGTGATGGATTTAGGGGTTAACAATGGCGACTTCGTATATCCACTATGTTTGTCCACCCAGTTGACACAACTCGAACTCCACCACTTTTGCACGAAGTACCTGATAGCAACGAGCATTTGCAATTGCTTCAAGAATGCTCTTCCAATCCATGGTGAATCTAGAGGTGATTGGAGTAAAAGAGGGAGAAAAACTTACCTTCAGTTAGGATTAGAAGTGACGATTTAAAAGGGGTGTTTTAGAAGGGGAGATTTAGAAGTGACCTTTTAAAAGCGACGATTTAGAAGTGGCGTTTTAGAAGCAACGATTGGTAGAAGAGGCGATTAGACGAAGAATATAAACCAAACCTTCCTACAACTTGATTAGAGATTGAACTCGCCGTCATCGTCATTGGAGATTGAACTTGCCATCATCATCATCAGAGAATGAAAGCCGTCGAAAGAAGTGTTAATAGCATACTTCGCACGACTAATCATAGAGCAACACATGTCCATCCGCATGTCATAATGAGAGGATGATGCTTGTCTTGCCAGATGTTGCCTCCAGGGTGCTTCCATGATCGTGAGAGGAAGAACATGTGGGTTTACATGTGTTAGGTCTCCAAGTCAGTCTCTAGAGGGCTATGGAGATTCCTATTAGGATACGATGGGGAGAGTTGAACTTCATGTAGGATTCTCCACCCGCAAAGGGTGCACATGATGACCTAGAAGGTCGGAGGTGGCAACTTCCCCCAGCCGTAGGATCTTCATCCTGTGGTTGCCAGAGATAATTGGATTGGCTCCCATAGAGTCATACATTCATATTCTAACACTATCACTAGATGGCGTGTCCAGTTCCTACTATATGTGTGCCTTCTATATATACACTCGACGATCATAGGTAATAGTATCTGATTTCTACTCTCTCTGAGAATACTCAGGGAACCCGACTCTCTAAGGAGCTTGCCTTCTTCTTGTAAGCTTTATATTGATTGCTCTGTTACGAACGCCACTGTCCAGCTCAGATAGCCTTCATCTTTCTTGCAAGAGGCGGGACACATCAACTAGCCCAGTTTCAATAGCAACAGGAAGGAATGCAGTTCTGGACTTTTGGTGTTTATTCACAAATGGATAAAAGATAAGATGAAGAAGATAGTGTTATTAGCCCATAGATGACATTTTATGCTTCAAAAGGGAAATATTAACATTTTATTGTCCCATTAAGGGTTTTTTTTTTTTTACTTTAAAATTTTGAGGCTAAGATCACATCAACAACTAATAGAAATCAGCTAATAGATTAAGCTGTCTATAATAGGTTTTGCAATTAGGGATAGTACGTGTAATTTTAATAACTTTAGAGTAGAGGTTGGTATTTAGGCCATAGTCCAGGGGGTACAAGTAATTTTCCTTAAAATAAAATTAATTTCTTCCAAGGATCATAATTACGATTTCGTGCCTGGTTTCGGCCAGGTCAGAAATCGAAATTTTCATGGTTTCGGCCAAAATTTAGGCAAAACATGGTAAAAAATATATAGTTTCGGATGTGGTTTCGGTAGCCAGGAGGTCAAATTTTGAGACAAAGACCACACACGTCAAAGATCTATATTGCAGGGTAAATTGATCCATATATGGCCACGCATACAGAGACAACTGCATACACAGTGCAAAAACATAAATACAAACACAAGTTTAAAAAAAAAAAGTTATCAGCAAAACTCCATGATTAAATTATCCTGACTGATTAATTTCTAGAATCAAAGAGAATATTGGATCAACTAAGCACCCAAAGAAGAAGCATAATAAAATCCTTTTGTATCATCTTTAACAAAGATACCCTAATCTATATAATATTATTTAATATATAAATAACACATTCCTACTTCCTCCTGCAAAAATGTACACTACGTATGGAATATGAACACATGAAAAACAATAGACAGTGCAGAGGACCAAACAAGCACTTACCAAAAAAGAAGAAGGGATGAGAGAGAAGATTCACAACTACAAGGTTGTATAACAACTTGAGGCATCTACAGGTTCATATCGAATATAACTAAACTCTTAGTTATAAACAAAAACTCAAAGAGTCCAAATATAACTTAAATTCTGTTATGGTTGGAAATCACCCGCCGATCTACGATCTGGATGACCTGCAACCATAGAGATAAGACAAGGGAGTTGGGCGACTAAGCCCCAGGTACACTCCGATGCCTAAGTCAGATTCCCATAGTAAGCAGTCAAGAGATAGCAGGAAGCTATCTCCAGTTTAAAGAAAGAGGGGGAACGAAGAGAGAGTTTGAGCACGGGAGAGAAAGAGTGAATGAATGAATAGTGAGTGTTTACCATGGGGTCATCCTGTACATATAGGGATAGGCATGAAGCATGGAGGTACCAGGACTCCTAAAGGGCATACGCCAGTAGGACTGCCAGGTGTTGCACTGTGGAATGCCCTAGTCATAGACTCCAAATAGGAGTACGAAACTATTGCCAAGGAAGCTAGGCCGATGAGGACAGGTGTTACTGTATGAGTGGTCGTTTGGCCATAATAGTCGACAGCGTATTCTAGTAGGAAAAGGACTCCCAATACGTAGTTGAGTTGCCCCAAAACTCTGCCTTCCGAGTGAGCAACATGTTCCAATGGGAAAGGAACTCTGATTATGTAATTGAACCACCTTAGGATTCTGACATCTGACCATGCGACGTAACCAAGCGGGATTATGCCTCCGAGCATCCCAAGCCGAGTACGACTGTACCACGTCTAGTCGGCCTATGTCACTTTTGGGTGCCATGTGTGAAATTTTTATTGGGTGATGTTTCCCCCCTAATAGTTTCCCCTTGCATTGTTGGATGTGTAAGATTCGATAGTGCAAATAATGTCTGGTCGACCACGCCGAGCTAATCAGTTGCCCCTTGCGCTTGCGGATGCTTGCATTCGGAGGTGCATAAGAGCTTTAGTCAGGGGGTGCTACTCGGAATGCTGACAGTTCAGTTTCAAAGGACGCTAGCTGTAGACAGGTGCATGCACAATGCCATAAAGATGAAAAATCGAACTGTTCCATAGACTCATTGGAGAAGGTGGGCGGACGTCTAGGAAGGGTGTATCCATTAAGTCACGATCGAGGTTCCATCATGACTCCATGTGCGTGCCTTAGGTGAGATCTAGAAACACACTCGAGAACTGCACCACATCCATGAAACTGACCATTATGACAGCTAGGGCAATAATGGCACTCTGAACCACTGAACCACATTTGTCAGCTCGCATTAATGGCGCTGACAAACATCCTGTAGAAAGCAACCACGTGTCCCACATCTCTTCACCTGCTCAGCCACATGGGAGCATTATAAATATCGCTCTTCCCCCTTCATTTTGAACGTTAGACACTGTTGGAGTTGCTGTCTGTCTGGTAGTCGGAGGCCGATCTTGCTACTCGTCTTCAAGCTTTGTCCCGTTTCCGAGTCTTCCACTTCCCACCAGTAAGTTTCCCTTCCTTTTTTCCTTGTTTCCTCTTTCCTTTTCCTTTTGGTTTATGCTTTGGAATTGTTCCTCGACAAACAACGTTGACCCATTGGTGAGAGAGGGAGGTGTCAATAGAAAAAATGGATAATGGCCCAGTATAGGAGTGAGACAGTCGTTTATCGAATCTGTGGAGTACACTGCCTCCAGCGATGTGTCTTCTTCGGTTAGGACAGAAAGAGAGCCAAAACCTAGCTCTTCGGAGTCGACCTTTGGGAATAGGTCCGAAGAGGAGGAAGAGGAGACCGAAGGATCCCCCATGGAGGAGGCTCCATTGGCCTCCATAGAGAGTGCATCTGAGTCTTCTGGTACTGTTAAGATGACTAGTCGGCCTACGATTACGTCTACCAAGAGAGCTCACAAAAAGAAGAGCAGGAAGCTGACTATCCCTAGGCTAGATTCTATTCTGGCTTCAAAGATTAAGAGCACGGTGTACTCGGAGGTGGCCCTAGCCCAACTACGCATCAAGTATCAAATTCCGTCCACCGTGCCTCTATGAGCACCCAAGGCCAACGAACCAGCCCATTCCACGAATGAGTCTGAGGCATGCGTATATGAACATGCCCTAAAATTGGGGTTGAGATTTCATATTCAACCTGCAGTCCTAGGTATTCTGAGGGCATACCGCATCGCCCCATCCCAACTAGCCCCCAACGGGTGGAGGTGCTTGTTTGCCTTCATCATCTTCGCATGCCGACTAGGCAGGGGGCCAACTGTCAACCTGTTTTGCAACCTCTTCCAATTCAATAACTTCTTAGAGAAGGAACCCAAAGCACTGACAAGTTGGTACTACTTCAGCCAGCAGGATGCTATGTCGTACGCCATGATATCCGAGAAACCCTCTTCTGTTCAAGAATGGCGGCAGAAGTTTGTGTTCATCGGCTCGGGAGAAGATAACCCCCTGTCAAACATCTGGAACTTGGTAGTTGCACCTACCTTCAACAAGAAATAGGCACTGACTCATGATGAGTCAGAGACCCTCCAACTGGCGAAGACGGGTCAGATTATCCCTTACTTAGACCTGACAAAGCTAGAAGTTATGGCCAAGTACGGTTTGTTAGGTAAGGCTCCAAATAGTAGCCAAGTATTTTTGGTACATACGGCTTTTATTCTGATTTGCATCTTTTATGACTTTCATAGTGAGCTTCACATGCGAAGAGCTAATCAAGAACTTGAAGGCCGCAAAGCAGGCCAAGGGTGGGCAAGTCAAGGCCCCAACGAAGACAACTACGCATAAACCTAACCCGACTGGCAGGAGTACTGGTAGCCCAGGGGGTGACCACTCTGACCCAGGCAAGCCAGGAAGCGAACAAGGGCAAGCAGGTCTTGGCCGAGGGCGATGCTCCAAAGGGCAAGAGGGCCAAGTTGGCCAACGACCTCCCTATCGACATCAATCAGAAGAGGGGTGGTCTGCAGGCAAGTGCCCTGGGCATACCCTAGGATGAGGCAACGGGGCATTCGGCCCCAACTACTAAGAAGTCTAGGTCTCCCCCCGAGGAGACCATCGATCTAACGAAGGGCCCACAGAAGGATGTTGGTGCCAGCCGAGTCAAGGAAAAGACTGGAAGACAGTCAACAAAGGTGTTAGCCAAGAGGGTGAAAGGGGGGCTGACAAGTCCAAGGCCCGCCCTTTTATGGTAAAGTTTTCTGTCGACGAAGGCGACTCTATCTTCGAGAGCATTGGGTGGCTCGCACCCTGGAGGAGCAGGCCTGACTACCCCTGGACATCAGCATGTGGAGGACTGGTCAAACTGGGAGGCCATCTAGCGATGCTACTGGTACGAGAAGATGGTGAGTTCTTTTATCACTTGTCTTTGTTTACCTATATGCTCAGCTTTGCATAGCTTAACCTCAACTTTCTTTTAATCGCAGGCGGATTCCACCTCTGGTGACATCTGCCGTCGGCTAGAAATGGCAAACTTCAAGCTTCTGCCAGCCGACACCAAATATTGGGAGCTTAAGGTGGCTCACGATGCCTAGGCGACCGCCATGGACAAAATGGTGACTGAGTGTACGAGTCTCCGCCAGGAGTTGTTGGCAGCCTAGGACAAGGCCAAGGGGGCCGAGGGGGAGCTAACCAGAGAGCAACAGAAACTCCAAAAAGCAGAGGGGGAGCTATGCCAAGCAGAAGAAAAGCTATGCAAAGTCAAAAGTGACCTCAAGTCCGCGGAGGAGAGGGTGCAGTCAGTGACCTCTAACACGAACAAGGCCAGGGAGAGTCTCCAATGGCTGAGGGAGCGGGAGAAACTCTACAGGGAGGAGGTCATCATGGAGTACCATAGGTCTGAGGGGTATAAACAAGCCTTGAAGGATATAGCCAGCGGCTACTTCAGAGAAGGCGCTTTGTATCTGCGGTCCTACCTTGACAACCAGGGTGTGGTGGCCTACTATTCTGTTTACCTATCCTTCGTAGAGGAAGCCGAGGATCTTGGTGGCCCCTCTGTTGAAGAGCTAGAGGGTGGTGTTAGGGATGACCATTCGCTTGACTTGTCCATGTTTGGTGCTCCTCCTTAGACTCCCTTGGCAGAAGAGGTTGTTCGGGATCCCCCATGGAGTAGACAACTATGTAAGTCACAGATCCAGTCGAGGAACCCCCATCTGCTAATGCTCTTTCTTTCGACCCTGACCATGGACCCCTCATGTAACACCCTAATTCTAGACGAACCAGAAATGTGATGAATCGTCATAATAACCAACGGTTTAAGCCAAGATCTCGTAAGACCGTGCCAACAATTCAAACCATATACATTCTACATCACAATCAAAGATAATAAAATAAATAGCGGAAGTCTTTATTAGCATTTTCATTAGAGTGTCTAACATGATAAATAAATATTAATCTAGTTATCTCCAAATAAACCAAAACATAAATAAATATCTATTACAAGTTCCATAACCAAAATAGGAAATTAAATCTAAGAGTAAACACACTGGAAGCACTCGCATGAAGAATCATGTTCATCCTCCACAGCTTGCATGTCCACAGCCGCCACGTGTCCATACGTAGGTGCATCGATATAATCTTCTATAATAGTACCTGCAACATCAAAAACTAAAAAGAATGGCACATGCAAGGGAAAGCTCTCTGATATGAGCTCAATGAGAAAACAAAACAATGCAACAAACATATGCATGCAGTCAAATACATATCTTTGGGTCTAGTATAAGGTTGCAAATGTGCTATGGTAAGGATAGGTGGCCACCACACCTCCATGCACGAGTGTGTGAGCATGTCCAATGGATCACACACCGTTGTTGCCCCACATCATCCACTATGGAATAAAGATAGAGCTAGAGTTTTTGGATCACATGCCGCTAGAACCCCCCTAATACCCTACCCTACACCAGTACTTATGCCCCTACTAGCAAGGGCTTACAAATTGGGTTCATGACTAACCAATTTTAGATGTCATCAAAGGTTTGTATCCAAGGCCTTACCCCAGCATCTCTCAATACGCCCATAGAGATAGAGCTAAGGCTCACTGGCAGAGCTTACAGCCACACACGGCGTGCACCTCCCTTGATACCCTACGACGCACTAGTTCTGCTAAGGTAATGATGATACGATGATGTCAATGCGAAGAGTAGAATAAAGATAGGGCTAGAGCCTAACAGATTACACAACTATACTCCCCCTGATACTCTATCCAATCCAACACGTCGACCACACACACAAGCACATGCCAATTCCAATTGTCATTATCATATCAAATAAAAATAATAATAAAATATACATTAATAGATATATAACAAGTATTGGATGACATGTGGGATGCACAAACAATCATACAAGCATGACATCATATCAGTTTGACAGAAAAGTAAAGGTAGTTTGTTATTAGCCTATAGTTTAGGTTTTGTTCCTTCACCTGTGAATGATGTTTATGCCACTTCTAAGCCTTGGAAATTATCTTGGTTTAATTGAAAACCTAAAGAATTAATGAATTTAGATTAGGGTTTGATTTCATCAAGTTACAGTAGTCGAAAACTTTGTCTGGTCTCCAAAATATGCTTCAAGTCATTGACTGGTCAACTCAGTGGTCTTGATATATGTTAACCAGTCATTATGTGGTCGACTCTGTGGTCATGCATCATGCGACCACTGATGCGACCACACAACCCTAGGACACTTCTTGAATATCTGTGGTTGACTCACTGGTTACACCATAGTTGACCAGTGATCCGACCCCACAATTCCTCCTAAGGTCATTCTATGGCCATTACACATTGTTTAAATCATTTCATTAAAACCCTAATCCTTGTAATGATTTTATATTAGAATCATCATTGATATTAGATCTGTCACACCCCAATTCTGATCCAACCAGAACGGTGTGAGTGAACCGTCATTGAACCAACGGTTCACACCAGGATCTCGAATAGGCCGTGTCCACCCATACAAACCAATTACACATAACCACAATCAGAATATAAATATACAGCGGAAGACTCTAAATAAAATGAACTGAGTGTCTAATGATAATTTAAATAAATATCTCATTATTCAAATTCAAACATGTTATAATAATCTTTTACATCTCTTAATAACAAACAAAAATAACTGAAATAAATAAATAAAATCCATCACAGGTACACGCAGAAAGGGCACTCGCATGAAGCGTCATGCTCGTCCTCTCCTGCTTGCACATCTAGAGCAGCCACACCTCCATACGCCGGAGCGTTCACATAGTCATCCACAGTGTAACCTGCATCAACATCTAAAAACAATGTACGTACAAAGGGTGAGCTCACAACACAGCTCAGTAAGACAATCAGACAGTTTCACAATATTATGCATGAGTAACAATCAATTTTATGTTGTGGTCTGGTTTTAAGTTTGCAATGTGCTATAGAAAGGTTTGGTGGCCCCCGCACCTCTATACACGAGTGTGTGGCGTCGCATAGTAATCACACTACCACCAACCCACATGCACCCATCATGGAATAGAGATAGAGCTAAGGTATACCCGCACCTCCCCTGATACTCTACCCATACCAGTACCTAAGCCCCTACTGGCCAGGGCTCGCAAACTGGGCTCGCAACTAACCAATCCTATATGTCAACAATGTATGCTCTATCCCAGCACAGCCATCTACGGCATAGAGATAGAGCTAGAGCGTGCAGGCCGGGTCGGAGACCACCAAACCTCACCTCCCCCTGATACCCTATCCGCAACTAACCCACTAAGATAGAAACAATACGCAGGTAGACCCTATCCCAAGTGCGGGTCTTACAAGATCTGATCTGACATTACTTTTAGTTCTAATCTTTCCTTACATCATTGTCTCAAAGCCATAATCTACTGTAACCTATCCCTCTACAGAGTCAAAGTACTTACCGTTGATCCTCGCTGTGGTAGGTTGAAGTTCCAACGGCAATTCCTCTGCCTGCAACTCCCTTTCTCCTTCCTTCAAGCTTTCTTTCTCTCCAAGTCTCCTTCTTCTTCTCCGCTCTCTTGCTTTCTTAGTTTTAGGGTTTGGGAATAAGCAAATGCGTATAATAGAGTAGAGGGACGTCCTCTATATAAAGAGAAAACCTCCATATAGAGTTCTCTCTCAATTAAGAGAGAGAGCTCCTTAAATTAGGAAAATTTTCTAAACACGGAGTCGGTTCTGGGCTTGACTGGTCGACTCACCGGTCTCATAATCTATCAACCACACAAACTAAAACAATCGACCACACGAATCTAAATTTGATCGGTCAACTACACAAACTAAACAATCGACTACACAGTCGACCACATAACTAAATTTGACTATTTTAACTGTTTTGATTGTTTTGACTAGTCTGCCTACCTGGATTGGTGGTTTCCTCATAAAGTTGGTTCATTTGAACCGATTACGATGGGAAGACTAGTCATGACACAAGAACATAAGGTCAAACTGGGTTCATGGCGTACGGGTTTTACACCTCGACTGCAAAGGACCCTACTCCTGTAGCCACTTGAAGCCTTCTTTTCTTGCCCTTGTTTGTACCTACCCCTATGGGGTTCTTCTCTTAGGCCCCATGCGTGTCTGTAAAAAGTTTAAGGATATTTATGAAGTGTTCCTTTGCTTTTTTTGCTTTTCACTGCTTGTGTTTGCTTTTTCGACTGTTGCTTGAATGTGTATTGTGTATACCCCTATGATACCCCTGAAGTGTAGTCAGGCTAGCTGTCTGGTAGGCCGAATGCACTTGTAGATTTGTCTTTTAAAATTGCTAAGTGTTCCAAAACCTGACGTTGTTGGACCTGCTTGGGGGTCTGGGTAGGCAGAGTCAGGGATGGACCTACGTGCTACTCGGACCTACTTGTGGGTCAGGGTAGGCAGAGTCAGGGATAGAACTGCATGCCACTCGGACCTACTTCTGGGTCTGGGTAGGCAAAGTTAGGGATGGACCTACGTGCTATGCCGACCTGCTTGTTGGTCTGGGTAGGCAGAGTCAAAGATGGACCTGAGTGCTACTCGGACCTGCATGTGGGTCTGGGTAAGAAAAGTTAGGGATAGACCTACATGCCACTTGGACCTACTTGTGGATCTGGATTGGCAGAGTTAGGGATGGACCTGTGTGTTACACGGACCTGCTTGTGGGTCTGGTTAGGCAGAGTCAAGGATGGACCTGCATGCTACTTGGACCTGCTTGTGGGTCTGGGTAGGCAAAGTCAAGGATGGACCTAGTTGCTACGCGGACCTACTTGTGGGTCTCAGTAGGCAGAGTCAGGGATGGACCTGCATGCTACATAGACCTGTTTATGGGACTGGGTAGGCAGAGTCAGGGAAGGACCTATGTCCTACTCAAACCTGCTTGTGGGTCTGAGTAGGCAGGCATGGCCGAATGGAACAGCTAGGATAGAACGCGAGCTGCTCAAATGTTGGGGCTCAACGAAAATTATTTCTTGTATTAAAACTTATATTGAGCTGGTGCCCCTAGCGAGCCCGGCTTACAACTGGAGACTACATGCCTTGGAGAGAAAACGTTACATAAAAGGGGCTTGGACTATTCGGCCTACACGATTGAAATAAAACCTACTTAAACTAAAGACTAAAGAGTAGTAAAACTAGACCAGTGCCGAAGGAGGCTTACTGGTAGTACTTGCACAGGTTTATGGCATGCCAAGTATGAGGCTTCTCTTCGCCAGCTAAGGTGGCCAAGGTATACGATCCAGGTCGGCCCATTTTGATCGCTTTGTAAAGTCCTTCTCAGTTGCTCCGTGCACCTGCGGATGCATGCATTTAGAGGTGCATAAGAGCTTTAGTCGGCTTTAAAACTAACGTCTTCTGGAGGATTAGATCTCCTACTCTGAATATCTTAAGCCGCAGGGTCTTGTCATAGTGTCTGTCCATGGCCTGTTGGTACTCAGCTACCCTGAACGCCGCTGACTCCCTGACATCTTCCAGGTTGTCTATGTCACACCCCAATTCTGCACTCTTCAGAATGGTGTGATGAACCGCTGGCAAACCAACGGTTCAACCAGGATCTCGGACAGACGATATTCGTTTTATCTAAACCTCATACATCCACATTCATAATCAGAATAAATACACAATAGCGGAAGTCTTATAGTAAAATGAACTGAGAATCTATTGTGATATTAATATTTAAATAGCGAATTATTCTGTGTCAAATAAGACATAAATAAATATCAAATACATGTCTTTACTAAATTCAAATAATGAAAATAACATCTAATCGAATACACATGAGTTGCACTCGCAAGAGGAGTCATGCGTATTCACTTCATCTTCAAATTCCATTGCCGCCATGTGCCCGTACACTGGAGCATTGACATAATCCTCGACGGCAATACCTGCATCATCAACCAAAAATATTCGACGTCGAGGGGGTGAACACACATCATGGGTCAGTGAGCAAACAAAACAATGCAACAATACATATGCATGCAATCAATTCATATCTTTGGTCTGGTTTAAAGTTTGCAATATACAATAGAAAGGTTTGGGTGGTCAAAGGTTAACGTTTATTGACCCCACCTCTATACACAAGTGTGTGACACCGCCCGAAGGTAACGTTTATCGTCGACTCACAAGCACCTAATTCATGAACATTGTACAACAAAGGTTAACGTTTATTGCTGTACATTGTCATACCAACATGTAAGCCCCCGTTGGCGAGGGGTTACAAACTGGGCTTGCAACTAATCAATCCTAATGCCAAACAGTGTATCCAAGGCCTCACCCCAGCATCCCTCAGAACGTCCATAAAGATAGAGCTAAGGCCCCCCGATAGAGTCAGAGACTACAAGGACCGAGACCACCTCCCCTGATACCCTACGACGTAATAGTTCTGCTAAAGTAATGGCGATACGACGATGCTAATGCACAAGACTTGAGTTAGAGATAGAGCTAAAGTGCTGAGGCCCAGCCTATGACACCCCCCTGATACTCGCTCGCATCAAGTATACCAACCACACACATACATTCACATGTCTGTTCCTATCATCATCATCATTATCATGTTATAAACAATAAAGTAAATAAGCATGAACATTAAATAGAAATATCGGATGACATGTTGAATGCACATTACAAGCATGTTCGCATAGAATCAAGCATAGCATTGGACTCAAGAAATAAATCAGTTTATTATTAACCAATTAGTTAAGAGTCATGTTTCCTCACCTTAGCTTGTTAGTGGATCCTCTTTCAAGCTTTAAAATCACCTTTATATTGTTATTATATTGCTAGAGGACATAACAAAGTCGATAGAATTTAATTAGAATTAATTCTGAATTTAAAAATAATGCTGTTAACTGGGGGTCGGAGCTAGGGTTTGAGTTATGATCGACCCTGGGTGCGACCACCCCTATTCTGGGCTTCCCGAACACTGGGGGTCGATGCTCAGGGTTTAGTAGGGTCGATTGCCATCGACCCCCCATGCGACCCCCTGTGGGTTTTGTCGATTTTTCTTCCTTCAGCCCATTCTTCATGTTTTGGGGTCCTATGGCTTGCTCCTACAGTCCATTCCACACATGTTCTATGGCCTAGAACCATGTTTCATTCACCTATATGGCTTTCATGATTTCCTCCATGGTTTTCCATGAAAACCTAACCATGGGTTGATGGTTTGGGTTTCTCTAAGATTATACCCTCTTCATTATCTACTCTAAGCTCTTTAGAAACTCATGGAAATAGTATCCATACCTGAGAAGATTACTCTTTCTCTGCAACTCTTCTCCTTTTGCTTTCTTCTCTTCTTTCCTTTTCCTCTTCTTCTCTTCCTTCTCTTCTCTTTCTCTCAATTCAATTAGGATTCTAAAAGGAGTGAAAGAGGCTTAGGGACGTCCTATTTATAGAGTAAAAACTCTTAAAATAAGTCCCATTGAGATTAGGAAGGAATCCCATTGAAATTAGGAAAGTTTCCTAGTTTCTGTTTTAACCGAGTACCGAGGGTCGATAGGGGGGTCGGAGATCCCGTCGACCCTTGGTCCTTAAAATGTCTAACTCCCCATATAAAACTGGGGGTCCGACCCTCCCTTGCTGGGTATGCGACCCTCCCCTTATTTAAGTGTTTTGGGTCAGTTGAATACCTGGGATCGTGATCTCCTTCACGCACTTGTCCATTTGGCTCAACCATGATGGGTAGACTTGGTTCAAGGTGGTAAGACCGGATTAGTTTGATACGGGTCTTACAACTCCCCCCTACTTATAAAAATTTTCGTCCCCGAAATTGTTCATACCTTCAGAGTCAAATAAATGAGGGTATTGCTTTCGCAAAGCATTCTCTTCTTCCCATGTAATTTCTTCCATGTCTCTACTTCTCCAAGTGACATCTCGTTTGCATAGTCGCTGAACCTTTCAGCTGGGGATTTCAGTTGGTGTTACTTCAAAGGTCAAATCATCAGTCAAATCAGGTGGATCTACTGTCGGAACGTGCGTTGGATCCTTGACACACTTCTTCAATAAGGAAATATGAAATACGTCATGCACACTTGACATAGATGGTGGTAGTGCTAACTGGTAAGCCACTTTCCCACGCTTAGCTAAAATCTCATATGGTCTGACATATCTTGGACTTAGTTTCTGTTTTTGTCTGAACCGTTTCAGACCTCGCATAGGCGATACCTTCAAGAATACTTTATCACCCACGACGAACTCAAGATCTCTGCGTCGAGTATCTGCATATTGCTTCTGACGATTCTGAGCTGTTCTCACTCTTTCCTTCATAATGTCGATCACTCGATAAGTCTCCTCAACAAATTCTAGTCCAACGATACTACGTTCCCCAACTTCATTCCAAAACAACGGAGTTCGACACTTTCTGCCATACAGTGCTTCATAGGGTGACATCTGTATGGTAGCCTGATAGCTGTTGTTATAAGCGAACTCGATCAGTGGTAACTTTTCGTCCCATGATCCTTCAAAATCAATTACACATGCTCGTAGCATATCTTCTAGAATCTGAATTGTACGCTCTGACTGTCTATCTGTCTGTGGATGGAATGTAGTACTAAACTTCAATGTTGTACCCATAGCCTTTTGCAATCCTTCCCAAAACTTGGAAGTAAATCGTGGATCTTTATCGGACACAATGCTCTCTGGTACTCCGTGTAATCGAACAATATTATCCACATACAGCTTTGCTAACCATTCTAGTGTATACTGAGGTCGTATCGGTATAAAGCGAGCTGTTTTGGTCAGGCGATCTACAATCACCCAAACTACGTCAACTACGCGAAGAGTCAATGGTAACCCTATGATGAAGTCCATAGTGATGCAGTTCCATTTCCATGCTGGTTCCGGTAACGACTGTAACAGTCCTACGGATCTTTGTCGTTCAGCCTTCACTTTCTGACCATTTAGGCATTGAGACATGAACTTAGCTACATCTGCTTTCATTCCTCTCCACCAATATAATTTCTTTAGATCATGATACATTTTAGTACTTCCCGGGTGTATCGAATAGATGGTGGTATGGGATTCTTTCATCAGTCGATGTCTAATGTCCACACTTTCTGTTTCGGGTACGCATATTCTTCCTTTGTACTTCAATACCTTCTTTTCGTCCAAGGTGAACTCAGGGTTAGTTCTACCTTTTTCGATGTCTTCTTGTACCATTCTCAGGTAAGGGTCTGATTTGATAGCTGTCTTCACTTCATCAATTATATCCGGTATAATCTTCAATGCAGCGAACATATTGGAAGACCGATGAATGAACCCTTGGTTGGCTGATCCATCCGTTGTATCTATCACATACTGCTCATTGCTGTGATTGAATACCGTCCCAGTAGTACACATTGCTGCAGTTGTGCTAACCTCTCCTTGAGATTTTATCATTGCCTTTCTGCTCAACGCATCCGCTACTACATTAGCTTTCCCCGGATGATACTGGATATCACAATCATAGTCTTTCAATAGTTTCAGCCATCTTCTTTGTCTCATATTCAACTCCTTTTGATTAAATAAATAAGTAAGACTTTTATGGTCCGATTTAATCTGGAACTTCTCTCCGTATAGGTAATGTCTCCATATCTTGACAGCATGTACTACTGCTGCTAACTCCAAATCATGAGTGGGATAATTTTTCGCATGTGTCTTTAACTGTCTTGGGGCATAAGCAATTACTTGTTCTCTTTGCCTAAGCACACATCCTAATTCCAGTCCTGACGCATCAGTATATAGGGTAAATGGCTGTCCGGGAACAGGAATAGTCAAAATTAGAGCGGATATCAATCTGGTCTTTAAGGTTTGGAAGCTCTTCTCGCATTTATCCGTCCACAAAAACTTTTCACCTTTCTTGGTCAGACTGGTGAGAGGTACGGAAATCCGGGAATAGTCTTCCACAAATCGTCGATAATAACCAGCGAGACCCAGAAAACTTTTAATTTCTGTAACGCTCTTTGGTGCTTCCCACTTTATAATAGCCTCGATCTTGCTGGGATCCACTTTGATTCCTTCAGCGGATACTACATGGCCTAGGAAGGCGACTTCACTTAGCCATAACTCACATTTGGTAAATTTGGCATATAGCTTCTCTTTCCTTAAACGTTGTAGAGTGGCGTTTAGATTCTTAATATGGGTTTCCTTGTCATTGGAATATACCAACATATCATCAATAAATACAATAACCGACGTATCCAACATATCGTGGAAAACCCGGTTCATAAGTTCCATGAAAGTTGCTGGTGCGTTTGTTAATCCAAAAGACATGACCAAGAATTCATAATGTCCATATCTGGTCCTGAAAGCTGTCTTAGGAATATCACCTTCTTTAATCATCAACTGATGGTAGCCTGACCGAAGATCGATCTTAGAAAATACTTTTGCTCCTTGCAACTGATCGAACAAGTCATCGATCTGAGGTAGTGGATATCGATTCTTGATTGTCAGTTTGTTCAGCTCCCCATAGTCGATACATAATCGCATTACCGTCCTTCTTCCTTACGAATAATACTGGCGCTCCCCATGGTGATATACTAGGTTGAATATAACCCTTGTCCAGTAGTTCTTGTAGTTATACTTTCAATACCTTTAGTTCAGTAGGAGCCATTCGATAAGGTGCTTTTGATACTAGTGCGGCTCCAGGTATAAGATCTATCACAAACTCTGTGGCTCAGTCGGGTGGTAATCCTGGTAGTTCCTCAGGAAATACGTCGGGGTAGTCCCGCACGACATCAATATCTTCCATCCGTGGTGCTTCTTTGGTGAGGTCGACCACTGATACTAGATATCCGACTACTCCCTTCTCAAGGCACTTCTTAGCCTTTAGTGCTGAGAGTATGAGCTTGCGTTTACGGGGAAGTTTGGTTCCCGCAAAACTGAATTCTGCTCCTTCTTTGTCTTTAAATGTTAGCTTCTTTTCGGCGCATAATAGGTTCGCAGAATGCCGAGCTAACCAGTTCATTCCCAAGATGACGTCAAAGTCTGCCATCCCAAGTTGGATCAAGGTTGCATCTAAGATTTTCTCGTCAATGAGAACTGGACATGGCCCATAACTTTTTTCTAATTCCACTTCTAACCCCATCGGTGACCGTACAAGTAGTTTGTAGTCTAATGTTTTGATGGATAAATTCAGCTTCTTTCCAAATGACACAGATATAGAAGAATGAGTAGCTCCTGAGTCGAAGAGTACTCTGGAGGGTATGTCATTTATAGGTACGATACCTGTGATTTATTTTAACTTAGTCTACATGCTCACACAATGTTATACAACTTAAAAGGTTTCAATCATACCTGTGACCACATTGGCTGATGCGGTAGCATCCTCGGATGTAACAGCATAAACCCGTCCTTGATGTAGCTACTTCCTGGGCTTGGGACACTCCCTTGCCATATGCCCCGCTTGGTTGCAGTTAAAACATTTTGGGCCTTCAGTATTTGGCTTTGGCTGATGTTGGGCTACTGGGGTAGTCTTGGGTGCAATAGTAAAGCCTTGAGCACGGAAGAGTTTGAATGTCTTATTATTCCCTCCGTTATAAGAATTTCCAGCTGGCCTTTTCATACCTCTGTTCTGCGTAAAATAACTCTCCTTCTGGCTCGATTCTATAACTCGAGCAATTTACACAGCTTCATTATATATTTTCTTTTCCAAACCTAGAACATGCTCTCTGATGCTCCCTCTAAGTCCCGTGACAAACCTACGGGTCTTAGTATCTTCTTCTTGCATGCTGAGTGGTGCAAAGAAAAATAGCTCCTCAAAACGCTGTTGATATGCATAAACTCAGGAACTCCTTCTCCATAGAATCTTTGAAGCTTTGGGGAAAGTACTTCTCGAAGAAAGCTTCTTTACATATAGCCCAGGTCAATAGGGCGTGCTTGGTCAATAGGTAGGCCCTGGTAGATTTCCACCAATGATGTGCATCACCTTTTAGCATGAAGGTGGCACATAATACCTTCTCTTCTTCTGTAATAGTCATCATCAGAAATTTCTCTCCATTTCGTCGATCCAGTGTGCCGGCCAGAGCGGATCAGACGGTTTTCCGTTAAACTCCTTGGGCTTCCTCATTAAGAATCGCTCCACCAGTCGGGAGTGGTCCATTTGATTCTGAGGGTATGCCCCAAACATAGGTTGTGGATACTGGTAATTAACTTGACCTGGTACTGGAATCTGTGCAGCTGGTGGTTGAGGTGTTTGAGGTGCTGGGTGGTTACCCACCGGTGCTGCACTTGTTTGTCCAGTCGGCATTGGTGTAGCATGTGTTGGCTGAAACATAATTCCTATTGTTGCTTGCATTTGAGTCTGTGCTCGTTGCATTTGCTGCAGCTATTGCGCTAGGTTCATAACCATGGTTGCCAGCTCCGGTGGTGGAGGTGGCAAGTTTGTAGGATTTGCCTGACCCGGATTTACTGGTGGTGCAACCTGTGGATTACCTTGTACATATATATTTTCTTGGCTGACTTCCTCCACGGGTGGTGGTGGTGGAACTGCGTTTCGGCTTTGCCTGGTTACTCTACGCCCGGCCATGTTTTCCTTCTGATAATGGTGGTGCCTGAAAATCATTAAAATACGTGAGGCAATCATTTATACTTCATGTAGATATGCTAACCGATGTTATTTTCAAACTTTTCAGATCATTCTATGAAAAAATACAGTCTTTTCTATCCAGGGTCGATGGTGGGGGTCGATGGTATATTCGACCCTCAATGTCCGACCCTGGGAAATCACTTATTTTTCCCGAGAGTCGGGGGTCGATATGGGGGTCGATCGGTGTCCGACCCCCAGGTGAGACCCCTGGTTTTCTGTCAGGTTCCCGAAGCTGGGGGTCGATATGGGGGTCGATGGTCCTGGTTGAATTCTCCGACCCCCGAACCAAAAATCAGATTTTTAATGTCCGATTCTGAGTTCATTTCCCATTCTTCCTCCTCCGTTTCGACTCGTCTCCTTCCCCTGAGTTGCTACAGTGCCAACTCCACTACATTGGTCATTTTGGTTTCGTGCTTCGACGTCTACATCATTCCTACAGGTATGTCTTCTTACCTTTACCTATTTTTAGGTTTTCTTTTCTAGGTTTTTATCCGTATATCTCGTTTTCTTCAAATTAAACTTTTTTCAGCCATAAAAATTCGATTTTTATTGGGGGCTTTTGTTATTGGTGACTCGAGGAATGAAAGCCCTCAAAAATATTTGGGTTTCATCGGTTGGTTGTCGAGAAACTCGAATTTTGCTCTTTTTGCCCTAATTTGTCAAAATTTTCTATTTCTCACAATTTCTTCAAATTGGATTCCATTAGCTAGGATTTCCTACTGTGTGAGTGTTGCAGGATATGTTAGAACCTACGTAAGTCCTCCTGCCCACGTGTATGGGTGAAAAGTGAGGCTTTTGGCCAACTTACGTCGTTATAATGTCCAAATTTCGGATTTTTCTATCCTACTAACATATTATCTGTTTTTTCTTTCTTATTTGCAGATACCATGGCTCGTACCAAAGTACCCAGAGTTCGCGATCCTCTTCGTTTCCATTCCAATGATGCCGAGGCACAATATGCCCACTACGCTCGCAAGAAAGTAGAGGGAGGTCGTAAGGTGAACTTGGCTGAGTTAGCCTTGTTCAATGTGGAGAGAGCATTTGGTGATATGGGATGGCTCCCTGTCATCACTTACGACGCATGTACCCATCCGGATTTCGTACGCCAGTTCTATTGTAACCTCCAGGTGGTGGGGGATTACAATGATGTTGAGAGGGGCAATGAGCTTCGCATCACGAGCTACGTCAAGGGAGTTGACATCGCGTTTGATTATCGGCAGCTGGCCGACCTACTGGGCATTTCCTATGCTGGCCCCATGGTTTTCTATGCTCCTGGAGAGCCCCAATTTTTCTCTCTTCAGATGAGGGCTGAGATCGACAGTCAGCTCATCCGACCTGATCGCTGGCAGATGAGAGCGTGCTATCTGCGTTCAAATCCATGGGTATATCGCAAGATCATACAGCATAACCTGATACCGCAGAGTGGTCATTACGAGAGGGTCTCCCAGCTAACCCAGTAGCTCCTATACTGTATATGCACTCGGCAGCCCGTCTGTCTTCCATACATCATTATGCGTACCATGATCACTGCCACGTTGCCCACTCACACCGGGCAACCTTCCTTATGGTCGGATGATCACTACCTTGCTTACTCGCCCGGGGGTTGATTTAGTGGATGAGAGGATTCAAGATAAATCCTTTTCATCGCCTCTAGATTGGGAGGCTATTTGCAAGATGGGCATGCGGGATGCCCGGGTCAGCGATGAGGAGAGGAACGCGATGGTGCGCCCTCACACTCGCGTAGAGATAGCTGACGCTGAGGCAGCTGCCGCTGACGCTGAGGCAGTCTGTACATGGATGTGGACTCCATACCACCTCCTTCACCTACACATGCTGCTGGAGCTAGTACTTCTTATGCGTCTGGTCCTTCACATGCGGCTGGTCCTTCACACCCACCTTCTGATATGATGGAGATATTGCATGAGATCAGAGAGGCTCAGCGCAGATCTGATCTGAGGATGGGGGAGTTACTAGACGCTCAACGTGTGAGAGTGGATGAGCTACTAGACGCCCAGCGCATATCAGACATGAGGATGGGAGAGCTCATAGATGCTCAGCACCGATCAGATATGCGGATGGAGGAGCTTTTGGGTGCTCAGCGCGGGACTGATCAGCAGGTTGCTGATCTTACAGCTAGTCTTCAGGTGACCCAGACTCAGATAGCCTGGTTGACTAGAGTCTACGCTGAGGATTATGACAGAGATCGTGAGGCACCGCCTCCTCCTTCACCTCCAGCTTCATGATTGTATTTATTTCCTTTCATTGTACTACAGAGTAACTGTCCGGGTTGTGGACTGTACTCTGCTTTAGCTATTTATATACGTTTGTTTCTCTCTCATTGTATTTAATATTGTTTCCCATTTAATAGATGCATTATTCTCTTTTCAAATTTGGTCTCAAACATCACTTGTGCATAGAGGGTGTTAAAATTACAGTTTTTACTTTTATCCTATCTCAGTTCACAATTCGACGTGAAAGTATGCTAGGTTAGTGGACACGGCCTGAGATGCTCTGATACCAAGTTGTCACACCCCAATTCCGTACTCTTCAGAATGGTGTGATGAACCGCTAGCAAACCAACGGTTCAACCAAGATCTCGGACAGACGATATCCGTTTTATCTAAACCTCATACATCCACATTCATAATCAGAATAAATACACAATAGCGGAAGTCTTATAGTAAAATAAACTGAGAATCTACTGTGATATAAATAGCAAATTATTCTGTGTCAACTAAGACATAAATAAATATCAAATACATGTCTTTACTAAATTCAAATAATGAAAATAACATCTAATCGAATACAAATGAGTTGCACTCGCAAGAGGAGTCATGCGTATCCACTTCATCTTCAACTTCCATCGCCGCCATGTGCCCGTACACTGGAGCATTGACATAATCCTCGACGGCAATACCTGCATCATCAACCAAAAATATTCGACGTTGAGGGGGTGAACACACATCATGGCTCAGTGAGCAAACAAAACAATGCAACAATACATATGCATGCAATCAATTCATATCTTTGGTCTAGTTTAAAGTTTGCAATATGCAATAGAAAGGTTTGGGTGGTCAAAGGTTAACGTTTATTGACCCCTCCTCTATACACAAGTGTGTGACGCCGCCCGAAGGTAACGTTTATCGTCGACTCACAAGCACCTAATTCATGAACATTGTACAACAAAGGTTAACGTTTATTGTTGTACATTGCCATACCAACACGTAAGCCCCTATTGGCGAGGGCTTGCAAACTGGGCTCGCAACTAACCAATCCTAATGCCAAACTGTGTATCCAAGGCCTCACCTCAGCATCCCTCAGAACGTCCATAGAGATAGAGCTAAGACCCCCGGTAGAGTCAGAGACTACAAGGACCGAGACCACCTCCCCTGATACCCTACGACGTAATAGTTCTGCTAAAGTAATGGCGATACGATGATGTTAATGCCAAGACTAGAGTTAGAGATAGAGTTAAAGTGCTGAGGCCCAGCCTATGACACCCCCCTGATACTCGCTCTCATCAAGTACACCAACCACACACATACATTCACATGCCTGTTCCTATCATTATCATCATTATCATGTTATAAACAATAAAGTAAATATGCATGAACATTAAATAGAAATATCGGATGACATGTTGAATGCACATTACAAGCATGTTCGCATAGAATCAAGCATAGCATTGGACTCAAGAAATAAATCAGTTTATTATTAACTAATTAGTTAAGAGTCTTGTTTCCTCACCTTAGCTTGTTAGTAGATCCTCTTTCAAGCTTTAAAATCACCTTTATATTGTTATTATATTGCTAGAGGACCTAACAAAGTCGATGGAATTTAATTAAAATTAATTCTGAATTTAAAAACCATGCTGTTAACTGGGGGTCGGAGCTAGGGTCTGAGTTATGATCGACCCTGGGTGCAACCACCCCTATTCTGGGCTTTCCAAACACTGGGGTCGATGCTCAGGGTCTGGTAGGGTCGATTGGCCATCGACCCCCCATGCGACCCCCTGTGGGTTTTGTCGATTTTTCTTCCTTCAGCCCATTCTTCGTGTTTGGGGTCCTATGGCTTGCTCCTACAGTCCATTCCACACATGTTCTATGGCCTAGAACCATGTTTCATTCACCTATATGGCTTTCATGATTTCCCCCATGGTTTTCCATGAAAACCTAACCATGGGTTGATGGTTTGGGTTTCTCCGAGATCATACCCTCTTCATTATCTACTCTAAGGTCTTTAGAAACTCATGGAAATAGTATCCATACCTGAGAAGATTACTCCTTCTCTGCAACTCTTCTCCTTTTGCTTTCTTCTCTTCTTTCCTTCTCTTCTTCTTCTCTTCCTTCTCTTCTCTTTCTCTCAATTCAATTAGGGTTCTAAAAGGAGTGAAAGAGGCTTAGGGACATACTATTTATAGAGTAGAAACTCCTAAAATAAGTCTCATTGAGGTTAAGAAGGAATCCCATTGAAATTAGGAAAGTTTCCTAGTTTCTGTTTTTACCGAGTACCAGGGGTCGATAGGGGGGTCGGAGATCCCGTCGACCCCTGGTCCTTAAAATGTCCGACCCCCATATAAAACTGGGGGTCTGACTTCTATACTGGGGGGGTCCGACCCTCCCTTGCTGGATATGCGAACCTCCCCTTATTTAAGTATTTTTGGGTCAGTTTAATACCTGGGATCGTGATCTCCTTCACGCACTTGGTCCATTTGGCTCAATCATGATGGGTCGACCTGGTTCAAGGTGGTAAGACTGGGTTAGTTTGATACGGGTCTTAAAGTCTAAGTTGGTACACAGATTGTCAAAATTGGTCTCCTTACTGAAGTTGAGGATCCTATAAGTGGGGTGGAATACCTCTACTTGGATGACCGCCTCCATGTCGAAGGCAAGCGTGAAGAGGGTTTCACCCATCGGGGTTATGCTAGTGGTCCTGTATGACTAGACACTGCTTTGCAACTCGTCCACCCACTTCCCATTCTCGTCGGCCACTATCTTCTTAAGACATGTCAGTATGGTCTTGTTTGTGGCCTCTGTCTGCCCACTGGTCTGATGGTAGTCAACTGACCCAAAGCGATAATCGATCAGGAATTCAGAGTAGAACTCGACGAACGATGTGCTGGTGAACTGTGTGCCATTGTCGGTGACAAGTATCCTGAGTACGTCAAACTTATAGATCACCGAGTGCTTGAAAAATTGCTCTATCTTGGATGAGTCAATATTTTCTATTGCCACAACCTCGATCCACTTAGTAAAGTAGTTGATGGCCATGACGACATACTTCCACTGATATGTAGCTCTAGGGAAGGGGCCCATGATGTTCATCCCCCATATGGTAAAGGGGAGAGGGCTGGTGATAGGCTACAGAGGAGTAGCAGGAGCATGGGGTACTGGTGCGTAAAATTGATACTTCTCGCACTTACGTACCAGTTTGATGCATTGGTCGTGCATCCTTGGCCAGTGATATCCTTGTCGTAGAATTTTTTGAAATAGTTATCTTCCTCCCTGGTGCCAACTGCAGATGCCTTAATGGACCCCTTTCATCACTTGCTCAGCTTCTTCGAACCTGAAACACCGAAGCAACGGCAAGGTGTAGGATCTCCTATACAATACATCCTAGTGAATGGTGTACTATCGTGACTTTGTCTGGATGTGTCATGTAAGAACCGTGCTCTGAAAACCCGGTCTAACCCATGGTTTTAAATGGTGATAGGTCTCCCAATCATAACTGGACCGGAAGGCGAAGCTGGGTGATGAACCATATAATCCAGGTACGAACCAAGTGTAAAACTGTAAAGATTACATACCGGTCTCACTTATGTGCGACCGGTATGTGCAATTTCGGCTGGAGACGGAATCCAGTGGGTCCCACACTCCGAATCAAAATTTTGGAAAGTTCTAGCCGTAGAAAACCTTCTTAGAACGGTCTCCCATTATTAATAAACACCTTGACCCTCCTTGGATCCTTCCCAAAATTCTAGTCGTCTGGAAGAGATCTGAGAAGGAGCAAAGAGGGAGAAAACCGCTCAAGAAGAGGATTTTCGTTGGAGGAGCACGCCACCAACCGACAAACACCGGTAAGTGCTCAATCCTCTTAGTAATGATAGGATTCCGGATCGGAGCCGTGAAGCAGCGCAGCGATCCAAAATCCTAGGACTTTCAATAAAGCCTAGTTTTCTCATTTAGATCTAATATGGGTATGATACGGCGTTCTAGTCGAAACCTAGAAGGCCAATAGAGTATTTGCACCTTAGAATGGGTTAGGAGAAACCCTGGAAACCAAGTCGATGACCGACGAGGAAGGGAGATCCGAGATTGGGTTCTCGGATCCAAACCATTGAACATACCAGTTGGACACAAGGTCATGCGGTATACCGCAGGCACATACCGGTCTCACTCAAGAGTTGACCGATATATACCGCAACCGGTATGTACCGCAGGCACATACTGGTCTCACTCTACTGAGACCGGTACCGCGACCGATATGTCTTCCGAGCCCTGTTTGCTTGGCCAAACATGGTTCTGACCAACTGTGACTTTAATAAATGAATTCTAACTTATGAGTATGACTATGTAGGACTTGTAGACAACGTGAGTAGATCTTGTGACGCTGTACGGAATTGTTCACGTGTCAGGTAAGGGACAAGACCCCAAATCCTAACTAACTAATTAACAGTAAACTGTTGTGATTAATTTACATCTGTGTTGATTATCTGATGTTTGTGCATTTCACATGCCATTGTAGCTGTTTAAATTATTATTATCTGTTCATGCATTTCATATGCTAGGTTGTTGAATGTTTAGGCATGTGGATGTTTTTAGTTGGTGTGTGGAATGTGAAGGGGAGTGGAACCCTGGATATATCCACACCCTAACACCTTTTTCGTATCGCCATCTACCTTAGCAGACTTGGTGCGAATAGGGTATCAGGGGGAGGACGTGGGATTGTGGTTCATCCTGCCCACCAGACTCGAGTCCTATCTCTATGTCGTAAGGAGTCGTGCTGGGGTAGGGCCATAGATACTGTATCGACATATAGGACTGGTTAGAAATGGAACCCACTTGTAAGCCCTTGCCAATAGGGGTTTAGGTATTGGTACGGTGTAGGATATCAGGGGAGGACGTGGGATTGTGGTTCATCCTGCCCACCAGACTCGAGCCCTATCTCCATACCGGAGTGAGTGATGTGGGGCAACAGCAGTAGTGTGGTTGGTGCCTGACTGTTGGGTGTGCTCACACTCTCGTGCATGGAGGTGTGGTGGCCGCCAAATCTTACCATAGCACTTTGCAAGTTAAACCTGACCCAAATTGTAATGTTATCTCATGCATTTTTGTATGTTGCATTGGTCTTGTACTTACTGAGCTAAGTTGTGAGCTCACCCGAATATATATTATATTTTTTAGATCTTGATGCAGGGTATACCGTTGAGGACTTCATGACTGCCCCAGCTTACAATACAGTTGCTGCCCTGGACACACAGCTAGTAGAGGACGAGCATGACGCATCATGCGAGTGCTCATTCTGTATTTTCCTGTAGAGATGAATATTTTGAAATAATACATTGTAATATTTTATTATTTAATTTTGTGAATGATGAAATAATTTGGATAATTATTTTAATTACAACATAGAATTCAGTTCATTTATTCTTTAGATTCTGCTGCTATGTATTACTCTCTGATTGTGTTAGATTGTTTGGAATGGTTGGTTAACACGGTCTATTGAGATCCTGGTGTGAACCATGGTTTTAGAGACGGTTCACTCACACTTCTGGTTCAATCGAAATTGGGGTGTGACATGTCAGGCTTCCTTTTTGTCTTCAGGGAGTGCTCCCGTTCGAAGGTAGTTGTAGATGGAGTCATACCAGCTAGGGGCTACGTCGATCAGCACTACCTCTTCTACAGTAGTGCCTGCGTGCTCCAGTAGCTCAACATACACCACAGTGTCCATCTCAAAGATGTCTGCTAGGGACAGCCTAGATAGCTCATCTACTTTTGTATTCTCTTATTGGCTTACATATTGTAGCTCAATGCTTCGGAAGGTTGTTATGGCCGAATTCCCTTCTCTAGGTACTTCTACATCCCTGGCTTCATAGTCGCCTTGTACTTAGCGGACTACAAGTTGTGAGTCACTGTGGACTATGAGCCGTTTGACCATAAGACCCCTGGCTAATCAGAGGCCAGCCAACAATGCCTCGTACTCGGCCTCGTTGTTCATCGTATTGAACCCAAACCTTATGGGTGAATGTACCTTGAATTTCTCCGGACTGGTGAGTATTACATCTGCGCCTAATTTTCTGTCCACGGAGGACCCATCAACCTGCAAAACCCATGGCTCCTCGATCAGTGTAGGTTTGTCTTCCTGATCTGGCACCACTATTTCCCCCTCTGGTAGTGTGCTTTCTACTAGGAAGTCTACTAGAGCTTGTTCTTTTATGGCGGTTCTGGGTACGAATGTAAGTTCGAACTCACCGAGTTCCACTGCCCAGTTTATCATTTGGCCAGAGGCATCCGACTTTGATAGTACCTTTTTGAGAGGTGTATTTGTAAGTATGGAGATAGGGTATACCTAGAAGTATGGTTGGAGTTTTCGAGCTGACAAGGGCAAGGGCCAGCTTCTCTACCGGCTTGTACCGAGTTTTTGCATCTAGTAGTACCTTGCTGACATAGTATATGGGGCACTGGACCTTATCTTCTTCTTTCAGTAGGACTACGACACCCCTAGGTACAATTGCAGCTCATCTCCAGGGTTGGGCTTTACCAACAGTGGGGGTGAAGCCAGATAGGTCATAAAATCCTTAAAAGCCTTATAGCACTCGTCTGTCGACTCAAATTTCCCCGCTCCTTTCAATGTCTTGAAGAAGGGCAGGCATCTCTCGGCCGACTTAGACATGAATCGTCCAAGTGTGGCTATTCGACCATTCAGCTCTTGGACCTGCTTCGGCTTGGTTGGTGCTACCATGTTGAGTATAGCAGTTATTTTTGAGGGGTTGGCTTCAATGCCCCTTTGTGATACCATGAATCCAAGGAACTTCCCTGACGCCACCTAGAAGGTGCACTTTGTCTAATTCAGCTTCATGCAGTGTTTCCAATGGACTTAGAAGGCTTCATCCAAGTCGGTCAGGTTCTGGTCGGCTTTCTTGCTTTTCACCAGGAAGTCGTCGATGTAGACCTCCATGTTGCGGCCTATTTGGTTCCTGAACACCTTGTTCACCAACCTCTGATAAGTGGCCCCTGCATTCTTTAGGCCAAAAGGCATGACCATGTAGCAGAAGAGCCCCTGGTTGGTGATGAAGGAGGTACACTCCTGGTTGGGCTTGTACATCTTTATTTGATTATACCCCGAGTATGCATCGAAGAATCTAAGTTGCTCGTATCCGACTGTGGCATCTATGAGCTGGTCTATCCATGGCAACAGATAGCTGTCCTTTGGGCAAGCCTTGTTGAGTGAAGTCTATACAAATCCTTTATTTGCCATTTGACTTGTAAAACATTACTACATTAGCAAGCCAGTTAGGGTACATTACCTCGGGGATGAAGCCGACATTCAGTAGTTTCTGGACTTCTTCATCAATGGTCGACTGGCGGGCCGGTGCAAAGCTTCTCTTCTTCTGCCTGACTGGTTGGTGTTGTGGGTTGACCGCGAGGTGATGCTCGATAACTTCTTGAGGGATTCCCGGCATCTCCGAGGCTAACCAGGTGAATACGTTGAGGTTCTGCTTTAGAAACTTGATCAACCCAACCTTCTGGTTCTTAGGTAGGAAGGAGCCGACCTGGACTATCTTCTCTAGGCAATCGATTGATATGGGGACCAGCTGTAACTCCTTTGCCAGAGTCCCTCTCTCCGGTTGGTTGGCGTCCCTAACATCCTCAATTTCCACTACCTAAACTGGTGCAAGTTTCAGTGCCCGCTGGTTATTCTTCAGCTCTACAGCATACCACCTCCTTGACGTACTTAGTCGGCTCTGCATTCTTCGACCCCGTTCTCTGTGGGGAACTTCACCACCAGATAGTACGTGGACATGCATGCCTTGAACTTGTTTAGTGACGGGTGGTCGAGGATCACGTTGTGATTTGAGGGTCAGTCCACTGTCATGAACTCCACTAAGACCCTTCGCTGCTTAGGTCTCTGGTCGACCAGCACTGGTAGTGTATAGCTCCTTTCACCGTCACTGGATCTCCCGAGAAGCTGATGAGATCAAATGTGATAGGTTACATTGGTCATCCCCTATCGACATTCTCTAATATGCATGGTAGAAGATGATATCTACCAAGCTGCCTATGTCTACCAAACATTTGGCTACGTCACAGTGTCCAATCCCTGCCGTGAAGATGATGGCATCCTCGTGGGGTACTGCAACATTGATGAGGTTTTTGTCACTGAAAGTAATAACTTATCTGGTTTGTGCCTTCATGGACAGTCACTCCGTCTTAGCCACTAGAAGTGAGTAGGCTTTGGCTGACCTGTTAGAGGCGTTCCAAGTCGAGGAGCCTCCTATAATTGTAAGGACTGTCTTCCCCTCTGCTTTGGGCCCCCTAGTGATTATATACCCCGTCGTCCCCGGGAATTATCAATCCTATAGAGGTGCAAGGCCGATTCTCCAATGGCAGGCTGGCTACCAACCGTCGACCACTGGATCACCTACGAAATGTAGAGCAAGACCTCTGACTCTCTCGACCAACTATCGCTGATTCCAAGAAGGATCCGAACTGGATATGCTGTCGGCCTCCGAGGCATTATTTGATTGGCGCCCTGGACTGATGATATCGTTGGAAGAAAGTCTAACTGTTCTGAATTGGATGGCTCCAACCCATTGCCTTGCTTTGCTACATTTTGCCCACCTTCTAGGTGTCTATCATCCCTCTATTTTGAGTTAGAGGCGTCTGCAGTGTCTGTCAGGCAGTCGTTGGGCTATTGATTTCTTGGAGGGGGTGGAGGAAGATCCCGATCTCTGCGCGCAGGGACTGGTCCTTGGCCTGCATCCCTGATGAAATTGTGGTAGTAGCCTCGACGGATGAGATCCTCTATTTCACCCTTCAGATACTTGTACTCATCAGCATTGTGGTCATAGTTTCAATGGAAGCAACAGTACCGGGAGTGGTCCTTGTCCTTCCCCTACCCGAGTGGCATTGGCGGTGGCTGGAGGTTCCTATCATTCCCGATCACCTCTAAGATCTTTGTCATGGAAGTGGTGAGGGGGTGTATGTCACACCCCAATTCTGAACCAACCAGAATGGCGTGATGAACTGTCCATAGACCAACGATTCAACTAGGATCTCGTATAGGCCGTGCCCATTCGATTAAACCAGATACATCCCACAAGCAAATTCAGAGTAAATAAACGATAGTGGAAGTCTTTAATACTAATGAACTGAGTATCTGACAGTGATAGCATAATAAAGTATCCAGTTATCTCCAATATACTTCAAGACATAAAATAAAGTAAAATAATCAATTACATGTTCCCATAACAACTAAGCTAATAAAAAACACATGAGTTGCACTTGCACGAAGAATCATGCACATCTTCTTCAACTTCTACACCCATCGCAGCAATGTGTCCATACGTCGACGCATTCATATATTCTTCAACAGTAGGACCTGCATCAAGAACTAAAAATATTCGACGTCGAAAGGGTGAGCACACATCACGGCTCAGTGAGCAAACAAAACAATGCAACAAACATATACATGCATTTAATTCATATCTTTGGTTTGGTTTTAAGTTTGCAATGTGCTATAGAAAGGTTGGTGGCCGCCGCACATCTATACACGAGTGTGTGAATCCGCCTAATGGATCAAACACCATTGCCATCCCACATGCACCCACCATGGAATAGAGATAGAGCTAAAGTGTCCGGATCAAACACCGCCAACACTTCCCCTGATGCCCTACCCATACCAACACGTAAGCCCCTATTGGTGAGGGCTTGTAAACTGGGCTTGCAACTAACCAATCCTAATGTCAAACAGTGTATCCAAGGCCTCGCCCAGCATCCCTCAATACGTCCATAGAGATAGAGCTAAGGCCCTTCGACAGAGTCAGAGACCACACGGTCCGAGACCACCTCCCCTGATGCCCTACGACGTAATAGTTCTGCTAAGGTAATGGCGATATGACGATGTTAGTGGGCAAGACTTGAGTAGAGATAGAGCTAGAGTCTGGTGACAAGGTCAAAGACCACCATGCCACGTCCTCCCCCTGATGCTCCACTCTCATCGAACACACCAACCACACACATACATTCACATGCCTATTCCTAGCATCATCATCATCATCATCATGTTATAAACGAAATTCAATATGCATGAACAATAATAGTAGGAATATTGGATGACATGTGAGATGTACATTACAAGCATACAAGCATAAAATCAATCATGGCATTGGACTCAATAAAGTAAACAATTTATTATTATCCAGTTAGTTTAGGTCTTGTTCCCTCACTTTTGATCATTGGTTGTTCCTCTTCCAAGCTTTGTAAATCACTTTTGGACCACTTGGAAACCTAATAAATTTATGGATTCTAAGTTAGAGTTCATATTCATTAATTATAGTGTTTAAATGTCCCATCTGGAGCCAATCAGACCTCCAGAAGCTGAGTGGTCGCAAGTGTGGTTACACCTGTGGTCTCAGTTTCTGCAACCACAGGGTGAGTGGTCGATACGTGTGGTCACATATCATGCGACCACACACATGCGACCACACCCTCCCTGAAAACTTCCCGAGGGTGTGTGGTCGACACATGTGGCTCGTATGGTCGACCATAGCTACGACCGCAAGAGTGTTTAGTCGACTTTCATTCTCAGTTTAACCCCTTCATGATTTGATTCCTTGAATTATCACTAGGGTCCTTCCTATGATTGATCTATGGCCTTAAGTTCGTATTTTTCACAATTATCTACTCCAACCTACTCTTCATGGATTTCCTTTGAGTTTTCATCTATGGGTCTCATGGTTGAGATCCTACTTTAAATCAATACTTCCTCTATGATCTATTTTAGGCATTCAACTAATGTAAGGGATGTTTTCATACCTTAAATTTGCTGAAGAATCAAAGCTCTCTCTGAAATTCCTTCTCTTAGTCTTCCTCTTCAATTCTCCTTCTCTTCCTCCTCCTCTCTTTCTCTCTCTTTCAGTTTGAGTTCTAAAAAATGAAAGAGGTTAAGGGACGTCCTATATATAGAGGAAAACTCTCTATATAAAGTCCTCATTTGATTAGGAAAGAACCCCCTTCAGATTATGAAGGTTTCCTAATTTCGGAGTCAATTATACCATCATGTGGTCGCACGTGGGGTCGCATGATCAGTCGACCACGGGTCCCAAATCTGCGACCACACGTCCCAGACTCCAGTGGTCTCATTATTCTGAGGTGTGGTCGACCACACCTATTTAGGTATGTGACCACACATCTCAATTAGATGATTTATGGTTTGAATTACATACCTAGCCTTGTGGTTTCTTCACGCACTTGGTCTGCTTGGTCCGACCATGATAAGAAGACCTGATACAAGGTGGTAAGACCGGGTTAGTATGATACGGGTCTTATAGTGTAGTAGTCAAAGGTCTTGTAGAGATGTTTGTCCACTTACTCCTTGCAAGATCGCTGCTTCTTTGAATCAGTATTCTGAACTTGATCCTCATGGTTGGACCGCTTCTTATCAGCCATTTTATTGTCTGCCTTTGCAGTATTATCTGCATTGGTCTTCTAGGCTCTGGTCGTCTCATCGGTGGCCACATACTTCTCGCGTCTGGTGATCAAATCGTTCAGGTCTCTGGGGGGCTTTTTGGCAAGGGACAAACAAAGCTTTTCATCCGTGACGTTGGCTTGCAGATTAGACAGGTGCACAGCCGGCTCAATGTTTTTTATCTCCAAAACTTCGATGTTAAAATACTTGATGAAGTCTCACAGCGATTTGTTCTTCTACTGCTTCACCGTGGACAGATGTAGGGCGTCTTCTTAAGCACTCGACTTGCCTAGAAGTGCGTCAGGAACTTGCTCGAAGGAGGTAATACTCCTCGACAGTAGATTATTGAATCATGTGCGAGCAGGACCTCTGAGTGTTGATGGAAACGCCTAACATATCAGACTGTCACTTAGGGGGTAAAAGAGAGTGGTGGAGATGAAAGCATCTAAGCGTCACACCCCAATTCTGCACTATTCACCCCAATTCTACACTATTCAGAATAATGTGATGAACCGCTAATAAACCAACGGTTCAACCAGGATCTCGAGTAGGCTATCCCCGCGTTATCTGAACTTACACACATCCGTAATCATAATCAGAGTAAATACACAATAGCGGAAGTCTTATAATAACATGAACTGAGAACTAAAATGATATTAATAATTTAATAACAAATTATTCTGTTTTCAACTGAGACATAATTAATTATCAAATACATGTCTTAATAAATCCAATAAAGAAACCTATAAAATATCTAATCAAATACACACGAATTGCACTCGCAAGAGGAGTCGTGTGTATCCACTTCAGCTTCAGCTTCCATCGCCGCTACGTTCCCGTATGCAGACGCATTCACATAGTTTTCAACGGTATAACCTGCATCATCAACTAAAAATATTCGACGTCGAGGGGTGAGCACACATCACGGCTCAGTGAGTAGTCAAAACAATGCAACAATACATATGCATGCAAATCAATTTATATCTTTGGTCCGGTTTTAAAGTTTGCAGTATGCAATAGAAAGGTTTAGGTAGCCAAAGGTCACGTTTATTGACCCCGCCTCTATACACGAGTGTGTGACGTTACCCGAAGATCACGTTTATCGTCAACTCACATGCACCCAATCATGAACATTATATAACAAAGGTTACGTTTATTGCTATATAGTGCCATACCAACACGTAAGCCCCTGTTAGTGAGGGCTGCAAACTAGGCTCGCAACTAACCAATCCTAATGCCAAAAAGTGTATCCAAGGCCTCACCCTAACATCCCTCAGAATGTCCATAGAGATAGAGCTAAGGCCCCCCGGTAGAGTCAGAGACTACAAGGACCGAGACCACCTCCCCTGATACTCTACGACATAATAGTTCTGCTAAAGTAATGGCGATACGACGATGCTAATGCACAAGACTTGAGTTAGAGATAGAGCTAAAGTGCTGAGACCCGCCAAAGGTTAACGTTTATTGACATTCTCATCACACCTCCCCTGATACTCGCTCGCATCAAGTACATCAACCACACACATACAAGCACATGCCTATTCCTATCATCATCATGTTATAAACAATAAAGTAAATATGCATGAACAAATAATAGAAATATTGGATGGCATGTTGTATGCACATTACAAACATATTCGCATAGAATCAAGAATAGCATAGGACTCAAGAAATAGAAAACAGTTTTTTGTTATTAACCAATTTAGTTTGGAGTTCTGGTTCCTCACCTTAGCTTGCTATAAGATACTTTTTCAAGCTTTAGAATCACATTTACAGTGTTATTATATTGCTAGAAGCCCTAACAAAGTCGATAGAATTTAATTAGAATTTATTCGGAATTTAAAAACTACTCTGTTAACTGAGGGTCGGAGGTAGGGTCGAAGTCAAGTTCGACCCTGAGTGCGACCCTCCCTTAACTCTGAACTTCCCAAACACTGAGGGTCGATGGTCAGGAACACCTAGGGTCGGATGGTCATCGACCCTCGGTGTGACCCTCAGTACATTTTGGTCTAATTCCCTCTTTTAATTCATTCTTCGTGTTTGGAATCCTATAACTTGCTCCTACATTCCATTCTACATGCATTCCATGGTCTGAAACCATGTATAACCCACCTAGATAGCTTTCATGCACTTTTCTATGGTTTCCCGTGGAAACCTAACCATAGATTTATGGTTTGGGTTTCTCCGAGATCACACTCTCAACATTAACTAACCTAAGGTCTGTAGAAACTCATGGAATTAGTACCCATACCTGAGAAGAATAATCTTTCTCTGCAACTCTTCTCTTTTGGCTTAATTTCTCTTCCTTCCCTTTCTTCTTCCTCTTTCCTTCTCCTCTCTTTCTCTCAATTCGATTAGGGTTGTGAAAGGAGTGAAAGTGGCTTAGGGACGTCCTTTAAATAGAGTAGGAACATCCTAAAATAAGTCCCTCTGAGATTAGGAAAGAATCCCAATCGAAAATTAGGAAATTTCTTAATTTCTATTTCGGCAGAATCCGAGGGTCGATGGGAGGGTCGATGATCCCGTCGACCCTAGGGTCTTAAGCTGTCCGACCCTCCCTTCAAAACTGAGGGCCTGACTTTCTGTTTTGGGAGGTCCGACCCTGCTTAGCTGGGTATGCGACCCTTCCCCTATTTTAAGTGTTTTTGGGTCGATTTGATACCTGGGATCTCGATCTCCTTCACGTCTTTGGTCCATTTGACTCGACCATGACAGGTAAACCTGGTTCAAGGTGGTAAGACCGGGTTAGATTGACACGGGTCTTACACTAGGTGCTGCTCCGGGTCGGTTGTTCAGTTATAAGAGTTGAGAACCCGCATCTTGAAGTTTTCTAGGGGAGGGGCCTGCATAATCTCCTTAGAGAGCGCCGTGACAGCAGTATAATCGGTTCTCAGCAGGGCGACCCGATTCTGTTCTTCTTGCTGGAGCCGAGTGGCTAGTTCCTGCAATTGCCTCTTGACCTTAGTCTGTGGAGCTGCCTGCGGAGGAGCCGCGACAATCGTATGTGTGTCCAAATTGACCCTCACCCTCTACTGGCGGATTTCTTCAAGGAAGGACCTTGCATCTTGCTCATGATTAAGGTTAGGACCGTGTTGGCCATAGGTCGGTGCTTGGCCGTCAGGAAGATTGCGTGCAGAGGAGCCCACTGCACTAGGGGCTAGTCCTCCAGGTACCCTATTGTGAGAATGAGATACGGCAGGAGGAGGGGGTTACTTTGTGGTTGGCACGACGCCGCTCTAACCAATCTCACTGGTGCAGGATGAGAGGCAGCCGAGCTAACCGCTGGTGGTGCACTTGACACTGGAGCAGGGGGAGGATTCGCCCCTCCTCCTTCGACTACGGAGTTGGCGGCTTGGACTCCTTGTAGTGTTTGAGCCAGTTGATTGATCTGCTGACTCAGCTCATCGAATTGTTGACGAGTCATGTATTACTGAGGGGCCGGTGGTAGCAAAGCTGTTGCCTTTGGGGCAGGCACCGGCGGTGGAGCATGATTGACCCCTGCTGTACTGGCATTGATGCCTTCATGCACTTGCACAGACAACACCTCAGAGGGAGGTAGCTGAGAAGCCTGAGCACGAGTTCTTCTATGAGCCATGGAGCAATTGTTGAATTCCCTCGTACGTTGTTCGTCAAACTCGGTCTAAACACCCCAAGATGGGCGCCAAACTGTTATGGTTGGAAATCGCCCACCGATCTGCGATCCGGATAACCTACAACCACAGAGATAAGACAAGGGAGTTGGGTGACTAAGCCCCGGGTAAACTTCGATGCCTAAGTCAGATTCCCACAGTAAGCATTCAAGCCACCAACAACTCAATTAGAAACAGGATTTCATCACTCAACACACTAACCAAACGAGTTGGGGCAAAGCAACCTGACGCGTTGCGTTCCCTACCGGGCGCCAGATAGCAGGAAGCTATCTCTAGTTTAGAGAAAGATGGGAACGAAGAGAGAGTTTGAGCGTGGGAGAGAAAAAGTGAATGAATGAACAATGAGTGTTTACCTTGGGGTTGTCCTGTACATATAGGGGTAGGCATGAAGCATGGAGGTACCAGGACTCTTGAAGGTCGTACACCAGTAGGACTGCCAGGTGTTGCATTGTGGGACGCCCAAGTCATAGACTCTGAATAGGAGTAGGAAACTATTGCCAAGGAAGCTAGGTCGGTGAGGACAGATGTCACTATATGAGTGGTTGGCCGTAATAGTCGGCAGCATATTCTGGTAGGAGAAGGACTCCCAATACGTAGTTAAGTTGCCTTAGAACTCTGCCTTTCGAGTGAGTAACGTGTTCCAACGGGAAAGGAATTTCGATTATGTAATTGAACCCCTTAGGATTCTAACATCTGACCAAGTGATGTAACCAAGTGGGATTATGCTTCCGAGCATCCCAAGCCGAGTATGACTCTACCATGTCTAGTCGGCCTATGCCATTTTTGGGTGCCACGTGTGAGATTTTTATTAGGTGATGTTTTTCCCCCCTACCAAACTCTATTTACTGTTAGCTACCTATTGAAAAATAAATACGAAAAACAATCCTAAAAACCAATATGTTTGTATTGCTGAAATCAACAAATCATATCGAAATTTGGCCGAAAGCAACAAATCGGACCGAAACAAGGCCAAAATTAACAAATTGGACCGAAATGTGGTACAAATTGTACCGCCACCCATGTTCATATCGGTTTTGGTAAAAACCCATACTATGAACTATGGTTTTGACATAAAATTTTACGTATAACATTTTTAAATCAGAATCGAACCATTTGATAATCCGTTTCACGGTTTGATTAGATTTCATTTTTGACACCTTTAATCCCAACCGGTATTAGATGGAAAAAGATCCTCTGTGGTGAGACCACCATGTACTGAGGATCACATCCACTCAAAGTGGATCAGAATATATCCGATCCATTCCAAGGGCATTGGATATATGTGAATCCACTTTGACTGGGAGGGATTTTCATTAGTGGGGTGCCTCACTACATAGGATCCCAATCCGCATTAGGTACTATAAGTAAACCCCTATTTGTTTAAAAAAAAAAAACCTTAAACCCTTAAAAGCCATTAAATACCCCGCCCACATTCAAGGGCGGGCGAACATGGCTTTTCTGGCCGGAACAAACCAATCCGACCCGTGAGGACTGCTAACAGAAGAACCGCTGCAAACGAAGGGAGGATTTTGGCTGGGGATTTGCAGAAAGCTCATTAATGGCTGCAACTAGTGGGGGCGGTTCTTCAAATCCATCCTCTGCTCTTCCGAAAATCCTCTTAGCGAAACCTGGTTTGAACCGTGGCGGCGGAGCTGGTGGAAGCGAAGACGAATCTGTCACTCTTCGGTCTCGGCTTCCACCTCTTGCATCTCTAAATCTCCTCTCCGACTCTTGGGAATTTTACACTGATCGGATTCTCCAGGTAATACTGTGAACTCCTCATGACCATTCTCTTTTTCCTTCCGCTTCTTATATGTGAAAACGATGTAAACTTTTTATTTTTTTTCAGTTCCTAACTGAGAATACTGATTTCACTGTTATTGGAGTAATTGGACCTCCTGGGGTTGGCAAGTCGACCATCTTGAATGAGATTTATGGGTTCGATGCGAACTCTCCTGGTAAGATCACTATTAGTTTTCTTAAATTTATTTCAGGATCCATTTATATTTATTGGTTCACTTTGCAACTTTCTTTTAACCCAGTCAGTTTGCATTAGGATATTAATCGATAGCCAATTGTTGTAATTGGGGAAAGGGAAAAAAACAACGGTTTGAATCACTCGTCAATTTGTAATCGTCCTGTTTTCCACGTTTTAGTTTGGAATTTTATTAGCCTTATATTCACAAACAGTAGGAAGTTATTGAATGGGAATGACCATAGCATTAGCAACCTTCAACGGATAAAAAATGGCTTATGGAATCAACCAACTAAAATATTAATTTTCTTCTTCTTTAGGGGAAAATACGTAGGCTACCAACACATGCCACTCAAATGATGCTGATCCATCTGAATTAAGATGGCATCTGCCCACATCTGGTTTGAAGCATGTATACCATCTGCATCATAGGAGAATTTGAAGGGCTTAATTTGAGAATTTGGTGGGAATTTACGTTAATTTCAGGAATAGTTGGATGAAGGAACCGTAATTGAACTCACAATGTTCATGTTTGAGCTGCAAAACATTAGTCATTTGCTTTCCTTCCTTTTTTTTTTTGCCTGGGGGGTGGTTGGGGGTTGCAGCTGAAGACTCAGAACATGATGTCAAAATTATTCAATTTTTTTATTTTAGCTTTACGCTTAAAAAATTTATCTGTTTCAAGTACTCTCCACTTGCACAGAGGACTGGTCACAGGTGGCAAGTATCGAGGTTAACCCAATCTTCCAAGTAATAGTCTTTACTATCTTAGAATAAAATTTTATCTATATATCACTTATATTGTCAATGCTATTTTTTTAACAGCTGTTGTTTTGGAAATTCTTATTGTAATAGTATATATCTACCAATAGAAGACAATTTATCAATTTATCGCAAATACTTAGTTATTTGCAGAGAAGATTGTTGGAGTGTGTATGCTCACACTTCTAAGTTGGTTTGATGATAAAAACATATGAAGGTTTACTACCCTTTACATTGAATGTTGAATAGTAAAATTTATAATCAAGATGTTAAAGCCAAAGTGACACACAAATTGGTATCTCTTGAAGATGAAGATTGAAGGTCAAGAGAAGGAAAGATGTCCACAAAGCTTAAAGTCCAAATATTGGGTAGTGAAATAGATCTTAAACCCGTAAGTTTTTAAACTACAACGGCTATATTGGACTTTAGCTGTATAACGGTCGACTGGTATCCTATAGAAGTCGACCGAAACAGATCAAATAGATCCATTGGAGATTATTTTAATCACCCACTTAAGCTACTTCTTTGGCTGTAAGTACACATCCTTTGGAAGGGTTAAAGATCAACAAATACACATCAAGTCAAGCCAATTCTTGAGCTCAAATTGCTACGAGCAATCATCCTAGTAAGAGATCAAGCTTTCACTTACAAGTCTCAAATTGTGATCTCTCCAAGCTCAATGCTCAAGTTCAACATCCTACTTCTCTCAACTTCTGCATCCAAAGAGAAGCATCATTTTGCATCATCTTCATCACATTTCACATTCACAAGGAGTATTTGTCATACTTCTTGTCTAGAAAATATCTTTACTTTTTCCATCTTACGTTTATTTGATTTGATTTGATAGGTTCCTCTTGACCTTGAATGAAGATTGTAAGGTTTCTCTTTACCGAAAATATTTGTAAAAATGAGTTATTCTCCAACAAAAATGAGGGTTTTGAATCTTTTGTATATCAATCGCAAAGTTTCTTGGGCCTTGTGTGATGCATTTTTAACCTTTTTCACAAATCTATTGAATGATTGTCACTAAAAAAACATCATAAGTTGATTTTTTATGTTAGGACCATAGTATGCTAATGTACGTTGGAACTTGAGGATTGTATTCAGAGTTGGATAGGCAGTACTTAATTATGACTACTTAAGATATTATTCACAAAAAAACAAACACTCACCATTTTAATTCAATAAAAATATTCTAAAATTCAGATTCCAAAATGATAAAATATCAACTTTCTAGTTCAAGAACAAAAACTAGATTTTTGATCGCGAGACGATTTTTAACTTTCAAATGCTAGCTTTTTTCTTCAATTTAAAAATTCCATAAATCTTATTAAAGTAATTATCACTAAAACCAAGAGTCAGTCAAATTGATCTCTTTGTTTTGATATCTAAAAAATTATTCCTATTCAGATGACTTTGAAGAGCGTTCGCATACTCCAAACAAGGTTTGACCGGAGCATGACTCCTTCAATAACTCTGATTCAAGCAATGTTATATTTGTTAGAAAACTAGCATCATCAGCTTTGCAACAAATTCGAGATTGTTTAAATCCGAATTATATTGAAGGAGTAATGTTCGGATCAAACCTTGTTTGGAGTATGCAAATTCTGTTTAATGTCGTTTGAATGGAAATAATTTTTTGGACATTAAAACAATTTTTTTTTTGGTGGACTCTTGATTTCTAATGATGTTTTAAGCTAATAAGATTTATGGAATTTTTAAATTGAAGAAAAAAACTAGCATTTGAAAGTTGTAAATCGCCCCACGATCGAAAATCAAGTTTTTTATATTTTTTATAACTGGGTAGTTGATCTCTTATTTTTTTAGAATTTAAATTTTAAACTATTTTTGTTGGATTCAAATGGGGGTGTTTGCTTATTTATGATTAATATCATTTAAGTAATTTAAGTGAAAACATTTACTTAAATAGTATTAATCATAAATAAGTGTTGTGTGCTGTATGCTATTCCCCTGTCTTGTACTACTCTAACTTCTAAGGTCAGACCGTCAAAGTAAACCAAACTTCGATTGAAACTTGATATTTTATAAGGTGTTTGGACCCAGTTTCGGCTGAAATTAGAGATTAGACTAAAAGATGGTTGAAATAGTGATTTCGGACCGAAATTTGGGACTTTTCTATTTCAACTCTATATTTCGTTTTGGTTTTGCAAAACCAAAACATTTCGGTCAAAATTTAGAACTATGTATACTTCTAGTTTGAGGAGCCAAATCCTTGGAATTTCGAAAGACCCTTCCCTATTTATGGTGGTTTATATACAAAATTTAGACCCTTCCCTATTTATGGTGGTTTATATACGGAATTTAGTTTCCTTTTGAAATCTTCAAATTCTGGTTAACTAATGATGGTGGAATTTTGTTATTTGAAAATTTTGGTGGATTGATGTGGTTGGCTCCGGAGAAATTTAAGGTATCTAACACTAGTATGGAGTGATGTTGTACAAATTAGAGGAGCTAAAGAACAAGGGATAGCTGAAAAGGACCTGAAGGGAAGTGCTAAGAAATGACATGGATATCTCTTTTTCCGATGGCAAAACATGATTCTGAAGGTGCAAGTTCTTGTCCCAGTGATGACCATATTTTATGTTCCGGTTGGGTCTTAACTTTAAGATCCACTCATCCAAAATTAACTCTTTACTACCAGCTTTTGATCAGCTAAGAAGAGGAGCTATGATATTTTTCTCTTTTGCGGGTTGTTTTTACACTTCTCTGCAAGGTATTCAGTATATTTTCGAGTGTGGGGGTCACATGGGCTGTGATCAGGATAGGGTCTGGAATGCTTGTTAGTTTATGTTTGAGGAATCCATGGTTTAAATGGGTTTTTCATAGGCCAAGTATTATGTCGGTGTCAAGGCTTCCTTTTTACTTTTATGTGCTAGGGTAATTTTTTGGTTTTTCAAAAGTGGGCTTGTGTGCTTTGAGTTTGATGATTAGCGCTCTTGTTTGGTTAGATTTTGTTATGGTTGGAAATCGTCCTACCGAGCTGTGACTTGGAAGACCTGCAATCGCAGAATAGAGACAAGGGAGTTTGGGCGACTAAGCCCGGAGTACACTCCAATGCCTATGTTAGATTCCCTTACATAAACAGTCAAGAGTGAGTCGCATGAGGCAAACTCCAGTTTTAAGATGGGGCCATGGAGAGAATTCGAGTGTAAAAGAGAAGAGTTATCAGATAGTTTACCATGAGGGACTGCTTATATTTATAGGGCGAGACAAGAGGCATGAGTGCACCCGGATTCTGCATAGCGTGCGTAAGAAGGATTGCTAGGTGTAGCAATTCGCGGCACCTAGTTCATAGACTTTGAGTAGGGGTGGAAGTCCTCGGCGTGGACAACCGAGTTCGCAAGACCAAGTATGACAGGTGTCCCATACACATGAGTTCCGTGTTGCAAGATTAGACTTGAGCATGTGGCGTATGCTAGTAGGAGGGGGTCTCTTGTGTCAGTGAGGCTCGGTTGAGTCGGTTCGAACACGTGGCAAGAGTACAGTGTCAATCATTCTGTGAGTGGGTCGGGTATCCAACTAGGTGAGGGAACTGCACAACGTATCCCAGTAGGAATTGGCCGTTGGTTGAGCCTGGCCGAGTGCCACTATGATGAGTGAGGTTGGCCCTCGACGTATAAGGTGCCACGTGTCAGTTTTTTTATTGTAGGGGTATTTTCCACCCCTAACAGATATGAACTAATATAAAATCTTCATTGTAAAGTTAAAGGGAATGAAAAGGACAATTCTTTAATGGGATGTTTGGTTGGACCGTAAAGTTGAAGTAAAGTGGTATGAGAACCATGTGGGTACTACAAAGTAGATGAGGTACGGTTTGAAAACTTTTAGTTGTATTCCTACAGAAAAATAAAAGTAATCGTTTTAGGTAAATATTTCCCAACAAAAAAAAAAAAGTAAAAGAAAAAGAAAGGAATGTATGGGCTAACATCAATTCCAGATTAAGATCGAAGATTAGATTGGCTTCTCCACAGGCCCAGCTCTAAACATTTTCCTGATAAAATAGGTTTAAAAAGTGTTGAATTAGAGAATGGAAGAGAATAGAAGAGATTAATGATCTTCTCCCTACACACCTTTATTTATAATGAAGTAAGAAAAAACAAGATTACAATAACAACCTTCACACTAAACATAAGCAACTATACCAAATACCCCTAATGACACAGATCTAGCGCTATAGTGCTATTTACATAAAACTCGACAACACTCCCCCTCAAGTTGGTGCATTCCTAACTTGGACAATATTATTTGAAATGGATTTACAGGTAAGCCTTTTGTGAAAGTATCGGCCAGCTGATCCTCTGAACTGACATGTGAAATCTGAATCTGGCCATAATTTACAAGTACTCATTATATGAAAGACTTAAATACTCAAAATGAAATAATACATTCCCATCAGTCCATCCCAATGTCTAATCATCTGTAGAGCGGCGTGCAGGTTCCATTTGATCAGATTGACTTTGTTGAAGAAAATATATCTCGGTTTGATAAACAAAGTCCTGCCACGACATCCTTCGGCTATAGAAGGTCTGGTAGTCTTCCACATATTTCTCATATACATGATCCGGGAAGTTTTTAAAGATACCCAACCTTGGTTACAATTCTCTATAATGTGGGGTAAAGTGAGCATATATTGGCTGGTGTGGGGGCGTGGTTCTTTGCAAATTTGGGACTGAAAAGAGACTATCCACAAAGTTTGAGCCAGTCTGTGATGTAGCATTACTAGTATCAGCGGAATAATCATATGCACTTCCCATCATGCGGTCATCATCACCGGAATAAGAACTTTACGCTGAAGTGGTACTAAATCCATGAGCACTCCACTGCCTCTGCTCCTGTCCACTGCTACCCTCAATGCTCAGCCCTCCAAAACTTGTGGACATACTATCAATTTCAACATCAGGCATAATATCAGGATCAGGAACGATGTTGAAACGATTTTCTTCTTCTTCCACTGGTTGCAAAGGGCGTTCCCGTTGACGAGACCTACGTGTATACCCAGTCGTAGGCCGTGATGAAGATGCGCGTCCACCATGATCTAGATCCTGTGTAGTGTGTATATACTGACTCTCACTGGTCCATCTAATAATGGGTACAGTTGGTCTAGGATCACCACCACCACCCTCATCACCACCACCACCCTCATCACCACCACCACTACCATCATCACCACTACTATCAGAAGTTGACCAGCCACTTTGATCCATTGTATCATCATCGCCTTCAGAGTCACTACCAGTACCAGCTGGGGGGTCAAACGCTCTAGGCGACTGTGCGTGTACATGACCCTCATCCGAGGACATAAATCGCTCGAGATTTGAACCCATCGGAGCAGACACAGTGGGGTCGGGCATCCCACTAGGCTTATCCATCACTGGAACTGCTTTGTCTCTCACCCATTCCACATAGGGATGCTCTTCATCTGAAGATAGCTGGAAGACGTCGGCTAGCTCGATCAGCTCTTGTTCATTTCTTTGTTCAAATTTCAAGCACTGTACCCTCAGTCTCATGTTGTAATGGGTGTAGACCAAGTCATTTAGCCGTTGAGAGCCCAATTTATTCCTCCTCTTTGAATGGATAAGGGAGAAAGTACTCCAATTTCGCTCACACCCAGATGCGGAATATGTCTGAGATAGGACTTTGATTGCTATTCTCCTCAACTCAGTTACATGCTCGCCATACAACAACTACTACTCAGCTGCACAAAATGAAGAACACATTTTAATACACATATTAAACAAGATATGTTACTTGAAAATTTCAATTTTCATAATTCCATACCCGGATCGGTCTTATCTCGTCCAGCCACTGTGGCGGGAATTCCAAAACTCCCAAGACCATCTCTGAACGTTTTCATCTACACCCATTTCAAAATTTATAACCATTAGCCATTGTAATATATGGATATTCAAATAATTCAACACTTAAACCATACAACTCACCTCCAGATTGACCACCTTTGTACAGTATAATCTGGCACCAATTTTGCCACAACATCTTTTATCGCACCGATAAGGTCAGAATTGAGGCCAAGCACATGTGAATATTGACACTTGGGGTTCAAATAGTATGCTGTAAAATATGAGTCGCCAGATTAAAATAGAGTACTGACTGTTAAGTGGAACTAAATTAAAGACATTATTAAATATATTCACCAGCCTTATGCAATGGGTGCATCAACTGACTCTCCCATCGATCTTTGATAATCTTCACAAAATGTTTGTTTCCACGTGGGGAAACACAATTTTTATACGGTCCTTCAACATATCCATGGCAGCATATAAATGTGGCATGGTGGGCTGGAATGCTGTATCCACTAATCTCAGCACTTTCGCCACTGGCTCCAGAATTTTGACTACATCCTTGAGTGTTCTTCAAAATTTCTCTGAAGCTATAGTAGTCTGTGCTTGAACCCCAGTAGGAGAGCTGGACTCCCTCCACCCAAACCAGTCCTCAGATCCAAACATCGATCTGAGGCCTACCATCTTTGGCTGAAAGCTCTTTAGTACTACTATGTAGTTGGTAGCAAATCTAGTAATGTCGGGTCTTACCAAGTCCCCTTCACATCTCTCCCTCAGCAAGTTCAAAGAATAGCCATGGTTGTATACAAATGTTGTCACCTGGCGTACTTGTTCTACCACTTGCTTTACTTTTTGGATCTTGCCCATGTCCTTTAACATCAAGTCAATGCAATGGGCAGCACATGGAGTCCAAAAAAGGTTATAGTTAGCCGTCATCATCTCTCCTGCCTTCTTGTAGTTGTTGCCATTGTCTGTCACAATTTGCATCACATTTGTAGCAGCAACTTCATCCACCATTGTCTGTAGCAATCCATAGATGTAGTTAGCATTTTTTGTGCATGCAGATGCATCCACAGACTTCAAGAATGATGTCTTCCCATCACTGTAGACCATGAAGTTGATGATGGACTTTCTAGTGGGACCAGTCCAACCATCACACATTATAATGACCCCATATGCACCCCAATTATTCTTTAACCCTTCTATCCATACTTTTAACTCTTATTTAATTCTTGGGAGATAGACATTCATCACTTTATATGGAGTAGGGGCTTTCACACCAGGACCAGCCTGAGCAACTGCATCAAAGAAAGGTTGATAGTATGGGCCACCACTGACATTTGCTGGGATATTATTATAGATGGACCACCTAGCAAAGGCATCCCCAATAAATTCTTTTGTACCCTTCCAGTTCCACATACTCTTCAATCTCTTCTGTTTGGCGCCAGTCTTTCTAAAAACTACTGGATCCTGCTGTAGAATCTCAACATAATCCTCATCCCTAGCAGTAGGTGGTGGTGCTTGGGGTTGTGCTCTAGTACTTTTTTATCTTCTAAACATAGAAGCCAACCCTCCCTTACTCCGTGTTTGTGGTTCTTCGGGCTGTTGAAATGATCTACTACCACCTGCCCCTAAGGCTCTTTGCTTCAACCTTTCCATTTCCATCTCATGGTTGACTTTACTAGCCATTGTTGCCTGTCTCAGATCTCTGGCCTCTTCCTCAGTCAAACCCCTGGTATCTAGACCATCATCATCTGAACTATCATCATCTAAACCACGCACTATGTCTTGGATTGCTTCCTCAAATTGTTGTTTACTTTTTTCTTTCTCTGCCCTTCTTTGCTGGCCTCCCTTCATTTGTGCAGCTATGGCCTTGGTAATCTCCACATAGCACACTTTGCCATGTCTGTAGAAGTCCCACTCAAGTGTTGCTTAAGTCTGATAATCCCCCCAGACATAAGCTTCTTCTCACAAAATTTGCATTGGGTCTTCTTTCTATCACCGTCAATGGCGGTGTAATACTGCCAAGTCATGTCAGTACGACCAGCATCACCACCTCCCTCACGAAAACCCGAAGCAGTCATAATATTTAGAACGAGACACTGTTACATAAGATGATAAATAGAGAAATTTAAATCAATAGATTTGCATTAATAAAACTTAAAATTGAATAACATAAAAGCATCAAATATGCGAATACAACTCAAAACACATTGAAATTACTTTTAAAATTTTTAAAACTATGTTATAGAACACATAATATTTTTCCTAATTTTCCATAATTATTTAGATATTATTAATAATTTTGGATATTAAATAAAAATTATATATTTTTCGAAAAATATAATCTGACAAGATGAAACCTTAGATTGGCCAATGATGTTCAACATATATTATTTTGAACACCAATAAATAAGTATTAATATATTTTTTTAATTTTTTATTGCTGAAAAATAGGATTTATTATTAAAAAATTCATAAAAATAAAAATATGCAGAAAAAAAAACTGAAACCATGACTGCGTAGATCGGCCAACGATGTTCAACATATATTATTTTGAACACCAATAGATAAGTATTAATATTTTTTTATTAATTTTTTATTGCTAAAAAATAGGATTTATTAATAAAAAATTCATAAAAATAAAAATATGTACAGAAAAAAAAAATTGAAACGGTGACCGCGTTGATCGGCTAACAGTATTCAACATATATTATTTTGAAAGTAAACCAATTAATATTTAAGAAATGTATTTTTTATTTTTTTAAACAAAAAATAATATATATATATATATATATATATATATATATATATATATATATATATATATATATATATATATATATATATACAAAAATAAAAATGAAACCGTGGCCGCGTAGATCGGCCAACGGTGTTCATCATATAATATTTTCAACATCATCTAATTAATATTTATCATATATTTTTTTTAATTTTTAATTGCTGAAAAATACATTTTTTTTAACAGAAAATCAAAATAAAAAATATATATGGGAGAAAATAATTTTGGAAGGATGAAGTTGTTGATCGGCCTAATGACTCTCACATATATAAATTTCATGATGAACCAACATGTGTTGAACATATTCATGTAAAAAAGTAAGTTTTAGGGAAAAAAAACCATACCTCAAACTTAGAGAAAAAATGAGCTTCCAACAGCACTTTGATGGAGAGATTTGCAAAGAACAGAGGTTTTCGAACCTTAGATGCAAGGTTGGAGAAGAAGAAAACAGAATCAAACTTAGAGAAAAAATGAGTTACTCCTATTTATTACTTAAACCAGTTCGAAACTGGTCGAGAACTGGTCGAGACTGGTCGAGACTCAGTTTTGAACCAGTTTCTCGTCTCAACCCTTTCGAGACTACCGAGAAGGTCGAGATCTTAACCCTTCTCTGTCGAGTTTTAAAACTATGGTTGAAGCAGGCAGTCTAGGTGAAGCAGGCGGCGGTATCTTTGTGGGGTGAGGTGAAGGAGCAGAAGGAGCAGGCGGTATCTTTGTACTTCTTGCTTTTGGACTCTGTCTGTCTCCATCTCCATTGGTATAATCAAAGGCACATCTTCAAGATCAACTGCATTTGTCTCCCCCTGAAGATGTGACTGATAGTACATTATGTCTTCATGGAAGAGAACATCCTTGGTGATAAAAGTCCATCGACTCGGGGGATGGTAGCATTTATACCCTTTTGTATAGCAGGATAACCGAGAAATATGCAACGAACTTGCTCTAACGAGGGTAATGGCTCTTTATTGAGGATTTGAGCACGAATTTGATCAAACTTAACATTAAGTCTAGCAAAAAAGTTGTAGACCCGAAGTTTGTCTTTGGCAAGTTTCATTGCAGCAACATCAGTTGAACACGCAGCAGTAAAGGTATCATATTAGTCAAATTCTTGCCACAAACTGCGGAGCTCAGAGTAATATTGGGATACAATAATATCCTATTGCTTAGTGGCACCAATCTTCACATGGAATCATAAATCAAGGTGTAATTTCCAACTTGTGAATAGGTCTCCTTGGCAGCCTTCTAGATCTCAGTGGCATCAGGTAACAAAACGTACCCCTGGCCAATCTTGGGTTCCATAGATCCAATTAAATATTCCATTACAATAGAGTTCTCAGATGCCCACTTGTCATAAAGCCCATCTGTAAGGGCAAGTGCCTTTTTTTTACCATTAATATAACTTAGTAGGCCTCTGGTAGAGATGACCATCTGTGCTGTTTTAGACCGCATCAAATAGTTGGTCCCATCCAACTTAATTGGGTTAAGGGGAATAGAGGTAAATTCAATCTTGGAGATTTCCATATTAGGGGAAACGACTTCAGAGGAATCAACCATGGAGATAATCACAACTCAAGCACAATCTGACTAATAACTTTGAGTAGATCAATAGAAAATACCTTCAATGGAGATGCCGTGTATCAACTTTTGGGATTGAGAGACATCTGCAGCAAGTTTCGATCTCTTCATATAATCAGGGAAGAATCGAGGTTGGCTATACGTGTGATTTCTCCAAAACACATCCTTGTAATAAGGGATACACGGCAACATGTGCAAAAAAAAAACTTTTGGAGGGGTTTAGTTCATGGGTAAGAAATTAGACAGGATAAAGGGAAGGTTTAAAGGATAAGGGTTAGATGGTTTAGATGATTTTAGGTTTAAGAGGGGTTTAGATGGAGTTTAGAGACCAAGGCTTATGGCGGTAGGACTGCAGCTAATGGTGGTAAGACTGTGGGTGATAATAGGTGGTGGCGGTAATTCTAGGAGGTGCTGCAATGATTTACGGGAGGTTTTGGGGTGTGTGATTGATATCAGCAGGGCTGGAAGAGAAGAAAAGTGGAGTTGCAGGTCTTTAGGTAATGGCGATAATGGCTTCAAGTTATTGGCAGTACTGGTGGCTGTCGGCTGGGGTAGTAGGGCTGTCGTCTGGGGTAGTAGGGCCTGGCAGCAGGTTTATGGAGATAGATGAGAGGCTGGCGGCAGGTTTAGAAGACAGATTTGGTGGCAGGTAGAAGACAGATCTGGCGGCAGGTTTAGAAGAGAGGATAAAAAGAAAAAAAAAGAGAGAATGGAGAGAGAACTAACCTTGCTTTGATACCATGTTGAATAAGAGAATGGAAGAGAATAGAAGAGATTGATGATCCTCACCCAACACAGCATTATTTATAATGAAGTAAGAAAGAACAAGATTACAATAATAACCCTCACACTAAACATAAGCAACTATACCAGAAATACCCCTAATGACATAGACCTAGCGCTATAACGCTAGTTACATAAAACTCGACAACAAAAAGGATTGCTGGTTTGTTGATTTCAGCATCCTGCAATGGGAAAAGAAAGAGAGAAGAAAGAAGAAGAGATAGGGGTTGCTATAGGACTGTGGGCAGTACCATAACAGTAATTGATGAAAAGGAAGAGAGGGATAGGGGAAAGAAAAGAGAAAGTGCATGCCTTCTCTTGGCTACCAACTCAAATCCAAGCTCTATATTCTTCTATTCCATTAACCATCATCACTTGGGGGGGGTATTAACTGTTATATATTTATGAGAAAATAAAAAAAAGGTCTCCTAAATAAAAAAACTCTTAGGTAGCTAGACGAACCTAACGAAGATTCTAAAATACATAACTAATTAGAATTGAAGCCTAAGGTGTCTAGTTTACTCATGGATCATGGTTTGAGGTGCCGATCGAAACGAGTGCTTTAGACCGGCACAACTCGGTTTCGACCAAGGTCGAAATGAAACCTTAGGTCGGTACTGAAAAGTACCAGGTTTTGGTCAAAACTTGGTCCGACTTGACTAAATGTTGACCGAAACCTTGTTTCAACTTTGTTTTGGTCCACCCAGCCTTATAAAAGTCTAGGTTTTGATTGAAACCTGTCTATTTCGACAGGTTATCGACAGGTTTCGACCCAAACTTGACTTGGTTTTGACTCTAAAGGCAGGTTCTACATAGGAACAATACTTATTAGGCTACATCGTAACAACATTTATTAGGCTATTATTTGCTGACTAATATCATTTAAGTAAACATTTACTTAAGATATTATTCATAAAAAAAACAAACACCCCCCATTTGAATCTAATAAAAATAGTCTAAAATTCAAATTCTAAAAGGATAAAAAGTCAACCCTTTAGTTCAAGAACAAAAACAAATTTTTGGGTGCAGGGGCGATTTTCAACTTCCAAATGCTAGGCTTTTTTTCAAATCTAAAAATTTCATAAATTTTATTATAGTAAAACAATACTAAAAACCAAGAGACACCAAAATAATCTTTTGCTATGATGTCTAAGAAATTATTTTAATTCAGACGACTTTAAACAACATTCACATCCCCGAACAAGGTTTGACCGGAGTGTAACTCTATTATAACTTAGATTAAAGCAATCTCAGATTTGTTGGAAAGCTGATTACGCTAGATTGGCAACAAATCTTTGCTTGAATCTGAGTTATATTGAAGGAGTTACGCTCCGGTCAAACCTTGTTAGGATTAGGAGTACGTGAATGCTGTTTAAAGTCACCCTGGATGAAAATAATTTTTGGACATCAAAGTAAGAGATTAGTTTGGTGTACTCTTGTGATTTTAGTAATGCTTTATTATAATTAGATTTATGAAATTTTTAGATTTGGGTAAAAGCCTAGTATTTGAAAGTTGAAAATTGCCCCCGCACCCAAAAATCCGATTTTTGTTCTTGAACTGGAAAGTTGATTTCTTAAACTTTTGGAATTTGAATTTTAAATTATTTTTTTAATGGATTCAAATGGGGGTGTTTGCTTATTTATGAACACTATCTTAAGTAAATGAAATATAAAATTATATTTTATATACTTAAATGATATTAGTCATAAATAAGTACTACCAACTTAACTCTATATACAATCCAAGGTCTCAGTGTACACTAGCAAACTTGGGTCTACCCCCCATGTTGTTATTTTGGATTACCACTGAGCAACAAAGATGGTAGTCTACACAACTTATAGAAGTAGTAGAAGACCAAAGGATTCATTTTTGGAAAAAAAAAAAAAAAATCAAAATTTGTACTGTTCTTCAAAAAATTCTCAAATCGAACCTCAAATTAGTGTTTAAATCCATGTATGTAGTATGTATTCACCAAATATGATCATACTTTACTGATTCATGGGAAGAAACAACCCAAAAATCGATTTATTTTGAAAAAAAATAAAGTTGAAACTCATACCTTCAATGTTTTCCGCCCTTGGAGCTTGAAGAGATGATTTCAAGCTCTAATCTTCACAAAAACCAAGTTTCTTGCTTCCTTTCCAGTCGTTTTAGGGCTAAGAATCAAAGCCCTAGTTTTTTTAGAAGAAAATGAAATTGCAGAGAAGGAATGAAGCTCAAATGGTTGTCAGCTTCTTGGAAAAACGTCGTTTTTGCAGATATTCGATACTGCTCGATACTAAAAGGGTGTATCGACCAGTATCGAACCGTATCGGTTCGATACAGGTTAGTTTTTTTTTTTTAAACCATATTTAAAGTGTATCGATACACTCGGTAGTGTATCGAGTGTATCGAGGCGTATCGAGCCGATACACCTTGATACGCTTCGATACGCTCGATACTGTGTTTTTTTTAAGAACTAAGAGACGAATCAAGGGGTATCGTATCGACTAGTGTCGATACCGATATGTATCAGCCGATACGGTGCGTATCGTGTCGATACTTGATTCCTTATATACACATACAAGTAAGGCAGTAAAAGTGTTAGAGTGTTTTATGAATAAAGTATGATCACCATTGCTTTGAACATAGCCAAATGCTACCATAGCTTTATTAAATCTCCCAAACCATACTCTAGGGGATTGTTTTAAGCTATATAGGGACCGCTTCAGCTTGCAGACTTTTCCACGGCTTCTATCATCTGTGAAACCCGGTGGATAGTGCATATAGACATCTTTAGTGATTTCTCCATGAAGGAAAGCATTCTTCACATCTAACTGTTGCAAGTCCTAGTTGTGGTGCACAACACATGCTAGTAAAACCTTGATGGTAGTCATTTTGGCCACTGGTGCGAAAGTTTTTTGGTAGTCAATCCCATATGTTTGAGTAAATCCACGTGCAACTAGTCTAGCCTTATACAGATCGACAGTCCCATCCGGTTTCTGTTTTACTGTAAAAATCCACTTACATCCTACTGGCCTTGATCCTGCAGTAAGTGGAACAAGATCCCATGTATCATTTTTCTTCAGAGCCCTCATTTCTTTCACCATTGCAGCTTTTCACTTTTCATCCATAATTGCATCCTACCATTTCTGAGGAACAGACACAGAAGAGAGCGACGATACAAACGCACGAAAAGAAGGGGAAAGAGAGTCATATGAAACATAATTTGAAATAGGATGTAGGGTGCAGGCCCTACTACCTTTGCGAAGTGCAATTGGAAGATCAAGATCCGAGGAAGGAAGTTCCTTACCAGAAGATGGCTCAGTAGACTTAGTTTCTGGATCCAGGACTGGCGAAGGGACATGTGCAGGTGTGGTAGTGGTCTTTCCTTGCTTGTCTTTGGCACGACTATAAACTTGCAGAGGTGGTCTAGTGGTTGAAGGCTCGAAAGATTTAGCTGTATCTGGCACTTGTTTTTGGACTAGTTCCGGTACATCAGGTACATCTGGTACAAGTGCTACTTCAGATATATCCGGTGCATCTTCAACTGTATCTTTCTCCCCCTGAAGATGAGATCGGTAATAGGAGCGATGTTCATGAAAAATGACATCTCGACTAACAAGGACCCGACGAGTGGCAGGGTGATAACACTTGTATCCTTTTTGTATTGTAGAATACCCCAAAAATATGCACCTCAATCTATGTGGATCGAGCTTGCCAGTTGAACGATGGTTACGAGCGTAACAAATACAACCAGACTCTAGGAGGAAGGACAAAATCAGAATGACCAAGTAAGACGTCTAAGGGAGCCTTGTTGTCCAAAATACGAAAAAGAAGGTAGTTGATTAGGGAAGCCGCAGTGAGAACAACATCACTCCAGTATTGAGAGGGAACATGTCTCGCAAACATTAGTGCCCTGGCTGTTTCGAGCAGATGGTGGTTCTTTCTTTCAGCTACTTCATTTTAGGCATGGGTGTCCACACAACTTGTCTGATGGATTATCCCATTATTAGCTAAGTATTGCTGAAAAAATCCTTCAACATGTTCCTTACAATTGTCACTGCGGAGCATCTTCAACTGGGTTTGAAATTGCGTCTTGATCATATTGTGGAAATGGCGGAAGCCTTCAAAGACTTCATTTTTTTTGATGCATCAGATAGACCCATGTAATACGAGTGTGACAATCAATAAATGTTACAAACGACCGATGGCCAGAAATAGAGGTAGTCTGTGCCGGTCCCAAACATCATATTAGACTAAATCAAACATACTGGTACTTCTAGAAATAAAAGGTAAATAAAAAATATGAGCCTGTTTGGCCAAGACACAGGCATAGTTGTCAAGGCGACAAGGTGATTCAAGGCGTTTGGGGCCATCCTAGCGCCTAGGCAACGCCTAGGCGACCAAGGCGTTCCCAGTGTATTTTTTTTATTTTTAAAATATTAATGCTATATATATATATATAGCATTAATATATAAATGGGCTAAAAAAATGCCCAATTTTGAAAGAATGCGACATAGATTTGTGCCGCTGCGGCACAATTTGTGCCGCACCGATCGGGCAAAAACGACTATAAATAGGGCCTTAGGGGGGTTCTTTTTCAAGTCAGTCCTTCTTCTTCTTTCTCTTTTCCAAGAAAATAGTGACCTTTCCCCCTTTCTTTTCCTACTTTGGTTATTCTGAGATGGACAAGGCTCTGAATTCTTGGATTTCATCGATGTTGGATGATGATAACGAGGTGCTGGGCCGACTTCATCTCCACCCAATTGCCCATATGAGGGGTATGGTTCTGTGTTGGGATATATATATGCAGCATTCTACATAAATAATCAACATTTAAGACATAGCTTAATTAATATGAGAAAACCAACAAAGAAACAAATAATTGAGTTAAGTAAGCAACACGTATTTATGACTAATATTTGCTTATTTCAAACAAATTTGACTGGAACGTAACTCCTTTAATATACTTCGGATTCAAGCAATCTCGAATTCGTTGCAAAGCTAGTATAATCTGCTTTCCAATAAATCCAAGATTGCTTGAATCCGAGTTATAATGAAGGAGTTACACTCCGGTCAAACCTTGTTCGGAGTATGCGAATGCTATTTAAAGTCATCTGAATGTAAATTATTTTTTGGGCATCAAAGTAATAGATTATTTTGGCGCGTTCTTGGTTTTTAGTGATGCTTTACTATAAAAAGATTTATGGAATTTTTATATTTGAAAAAAAAACTTAGCATTTGGAAATTGAAAATCGCCCTCGCACCCAAAATTACGATTTTTGTTCTTAAACTGGAGGGTTGACTTTTTATCCTTCTGGTATTTGAATTTTAGACTATTTTTATTGGATTCAAATAGGGGTTATTTGCGTATTTATGAATAATATCTTAAGTAAATGAAATATAAAATTAAAGAAACGTTTACTAGAAAAAAAAAAAAACACATAAGACCCTAGGCGACCGCCCAGGCATTCTGGGCGCCCAAGGCGTCCAAGGCGGTGCCTAGGTGACGCCCAGAGAGCCTGGGCGGTCGCCCAGGCAACACTAATAAGGAGCCCAGGTGCCCAGGCACTGGAATCACGCCTGGACGCCGACGCTAGGCGACACTCTGACAACTATATACAGGCCTCACATAATAACTCGTCTTTATTACATTGTTTGATTAACTTAGGGAAAAAATGAGATAAAATAGCAGAAGAGGGATGCCCAAGACGACGGTCCCACTGCTAAACAGTGCTGATAGCGGAATGAGAAGAGGGTGCTAAATGTACTAAAGGACCATCATCAAACAAGTACAGACCACCATGCACACTAACATGTCCAATTGTCTTCCCGTTCTCTAGATCCTGAATCACATAGTAGTTAGGAAAGAACGTTACTTTACAATTTAGAGACTTGGTAAGACTACTAATAGAGAGTAAATTTGTGAAAAAACTAGGAACATGAAGACATAATTCAAATTAAGGGAGGACGGACGACGAATGGATCTAGTTCCAGATATAGGAGAAAATGATCCATAAGCTACCTTGACAGTATATGTTCCAGAGGAGGGATAATACAAATAGAATGACTCTGGCAAACTAGTCATGTGATCAGTGGCTCCAATGTCCATAACCCAAGGGTTAGAGACAGATAAAGCCCAATGACCATCATGAGAAATACTTGACTCAACAAAATAAGAACCTGGATTGGCAGACGAGGATGATTGATTTGTATCTGCAGTAGGTGGTCGAAGTAGATTCCAGAGGGTTTGAATTTCTTCGGTAGAGAGATGTTGCAGAGGGCCAGTAGGAGTGTCAGCTTCAGTTTGATGAGCTTGAGGTACGTGGAAGGTCTTCACCTTTTGCATACCTTTTTCCCGGTGTTTTGCTTCAAAGTTGGCAAGTTTTCCATGTATATTCCAGCAGGTGTCTTCACATCAAACAGGCTCTTGGGTAGAGAAATACTTAGGAATCTACTGGGTGCTTTGAAATGTTGACCTTTCAACAGGGAGTTTGGCATCATGGCTGTACGGCGCAAGTCTTCAGATTGAACCAGAGAGTAGGCTTGCTTCAATGATGGTAGTGGCTCACGATTGAGAATTTGAGCTCTGATTTGATCGAATTCAATATTTAATCCAGCCAAAAAATTATATACCCTGAGTTTGTCTTTTGCAAGTTTTACAGCGGAAGCATCAATAGCACAGTGAGTGGTAAAAGTATCATAATAATCTAGTTCTTGCCAAAGACTTCTTATTTCAGAGTAATATTGAGAAACAGACATATCTTTTTGCTTCATAGAGTTCAATTTTACATGTAGGTCATAGATTAATGAGTAATTTCCAACCTGTGAATAAGTTTCTTTTGTGGCAAACCAAATATGTGCCGCATCAGGAAGTAGAACATACCCACGGCCAATGGTAGGTTCCATGGAACCAATCAAGTAGGCCATGACAATAAAATTCTCGGATGACCATTTTTCATATAATCGATCATCAAGGATAGGAGCTTTTTTCTTGCCGGTAATATAGCCCGAGAGCCCTCTGGCAGATATGGCCATGTGAGCCGTTTTGGACCACTTTAGATAGTTAATTCCATCCAACTTGAGTGGATTAGGAACAATGGCAGTAAACTTGATTTTGGTGGGAATATCAGAATGAGGAAGGACCTCCTCGTTAGACTTATACATGATTGAAGTCTAACAAATTGATTCCCAAAAAGAACTTCAAAAATCCGATACCTGGATTTAGAGGTACTGCATAAAAAATCGATCACTCAAAGATAGATCAGCACAGCATCAACAAAGTTCGATCTTCGTATCCTTCAAGAAGAGTCGATAGGGGCCTTTTGTGTGATCCGTATAGAGTGATCGACAAATTGGTAGAAACACCAACCAGTCCTCACAACATGGAGAACATCATGTAAGGGCACCCAGAGGCTCCCGACAGTGGTTGGCTAGGCCATTGAGAGACTCCGGTGATAACTAATTTAAATCAAGAGGGCAAGAGGACAGAGGGCGATGGTGGTGACTGGTTGCAGCGGCTTCAAAGAGAGGTGGAAGGAGGGAGGAGGCGGTACCTAGGGTTGGGGCTCTGATACCATGTTGATAATGGTTTGACTTGTCCTGAATAGACAGAGGTCTATTGTGTTTATAGATGTGAAAGATTACAAAATAGAAGAATGGTAAGTGAGAGTAGGAAACACTGAACCTAGACAGTACATTGAACCTGAACAGAAGTAGGAAACACTGAACCTAGATAGTACATTGAACCTGGAAAGAAGTTGGTAACATTGAACCTGGACAGTTTGTAATCTGTCTAGGTACATCATCCACACCTTATAAAACATCCATAAATCCTGTTTTACAACAGTAAAAAAGAAATCTATTGAAGATTAATAGTAGAAGGGGAACAAGTTGAGGCATCTGCCTTACAAAGATCAAGAAGCTAGGGAGAGGATATGGGCCATGTAACTGTCCCCGAAGAAGTTAAGGCTCTCTGGACAAGGGAATGAGGAACACAGTTAGCTTCCTTTGGAATAAAATTGAAGGATACATTTTCACCAAAGGAGGTAAAAGAACGTATAACTTCAATGATAGGCTGCATATGGGCTTCACCATTGAGATTAGGGATGGTTTAGAATTTTGATCACCTCTTTGCAATCAGACTCCACAATAATCTTGAGGAAACCATCATTCAAAGCCTCCCTCAAGGCACTTCGAATTGCAAAGGCTTCTCCAATTTTGGCAGATGAGAAGACAGCAGGCATGGACACCGCCCGAATTGGATCCCCGTTATGGAATCGAAATACAAAACCAACTCCACTTTGATTAGAGTCCTTAGACCAGCTTGCATCAGAATTAATTTTGAGAACACCATTAGGAGGAGACCAATGGGCTTGTGGAGAGCATTTTTTCTTGCCTCTATTTTCAAAATGCAAAAAGGAAGCTGAAGCTTGATGAAATTCATTAAAGGCTCTTTCAGCATGGTGTAAGACCTCCATGGGTGTCCACTCCTTATTAAATTACAAATCAGTGCGGGCTTTCCATAGCAACCAGCTAAGGAAAGCCGCCAAGCTAAGAGATTCATGGGCTGTGTTTTTAGAAACCAAAAATAATTTATCCCATTGCTGAAACCACTGGAAAAGCTTGATTTCCTCTAAATCTGGAACCATGAAGGACATAGAAGAGCCAAACCATGTTGCCTGGGCAAATGGGTAAGAAAGGAGTATGTGATCAATTATTTCGGATGTAGCCCCACATCCTCGGCATGCTGGATCAATAGAGATTTGTCTATATAAAAGCCCTTCGTTTGATGCAACTCCTTGAGCACAAGGTCTCCGTAAAAAAGCTCTGCTTTTGGGTAATGTGTTGCAGCTCCAAATCCTCTTCCAATTGTATTTAGGCATCACTCTCCATTGCCAAGTCAAGAGGAAGAATGATGGGATAAAAGATCTTCTTCCCTCAAATTTAACAGCATATGCTATGCTCATTTGACAGTGAACTTTCCATCTTTAAATCCCATCCAAATTTGTTTGTCAGCCTCAGGAAAATATCTTAACTGAATATTCTGGATTGCTTCAACTTCGTCCTTCTGAAACAATGTATTTAAAACTCTCAATGTGACTTTGTCTATGAGATCTGGAAAGAGGTTCTTTCCTTTTGTCACCCACATCACATCTGGGTGGAAGCAACATGCAGAAAAGGAGGAAAATTTGGTATGCTTGGAAGGGTGGCGTTCTGTGCTTCCATCTATCACGTGTGGCAAGAGAGGAATACGCGGAGATTCCGGAATTGTGCTGCTCCAAGTGCCATTGTTTCCTGATCTATTAAAGAAGAAGTCAAGATGAAAGCTTCAACTATGTCTTTCTCCAACTCTATTCCATCTTGCGTTGCTTTTCTCAAATCTAGATGGGACCTTGATGTAACATGAGTTTTTCCCCTTTGTTTCAGGGTTGGTCAGGTTCTTGTTTGTGGCTGATTGGCTAGTGTTGGTCTTTGGTTCCTCGTGAGGGCCTTTGTTTTGCCTTGTCGTGTCTGGCCTTCTTTTGAAGGGTGTGGTGTTCTCTCTCCTTTGGGTTAATAAAATTTTTACTTACCCAAAAAAAAATTTATTTAAAATATCAATCTTCCAAGATCTTGAAGAGTCGATGAGATCACCAACAAAATTAAATTGTGTAGAAGTAGGCTTGGTAGACCTCACACGAAAATTTTTAAGAGTTGGGATCCAACTATGGCCCATAGAAGCATTGAGAAAGTCCTTTTGTGGATAATAGATGTCTTTAAGCAGCCGCACCTAAGAGGAGTCAGGATTTGTCCATACTCCAAGCCAATTTTGCCAATAAAGCCTTATTTTGAAGATGAGAGTCTCGAAAACCCAAGCCTCCCCTTTCCTTTTGTGGAGAAAAGAATTGAAGAGAATATATCTCTCCACTCACACCTTTTATTTATAATGAGAACTAAAAAAGGAAATTACATCAATAGCCTCTTATAATAATAAGAGGAAACTAAACAGAATAGAAAAATAATAAATAGAAACTATCTAAAATAGACTAGCGTTATTACTAAGGTTTAAAATCTCGGGTTTCGGAGGAGTCTCGGCCTCCTCCGAAACCGAGATCTCTCGGCGAGATCTCGCCGAGACTATGCATTTTGTCCGAGACAGCCTAAAAAGGCTGTTTTTAGGCTGTCTCGGTGGCCAAAATGCCTTTTTTAGGTCTCCAACTTTAGGGGAACCTTATTTTTACATACATAAACACATTTAGAGTATAAAATTATAAAAATAATGACCATTTGTGGTTGTTTGGGTTTACACCCATGTTTTCACAGTCAATGCTGAAGTCTGTTGTTAATTTAGGTTAATATTAGCTATTATATTCAATCAAATATGGCAAATGAGACAATAACATAATGCATTAGGGGAAAGAGAAACAAAATTACACTTCATTATAAATCATTACATAATTTACATCATAGTTCAAAATTCAAATATTCAACATTGAATGATCCCATAGTCCCCATGTGCCTATAGTTCACAATTCCACAATCCTTATACAGATACAATGTCTAGTAATACGTAGAGTGTCGTGGATGATCCATCATACTATCATCATACATCTGGGAAAGTTGACGCAAATTGTCTTCCAATTGAGCAACATAATCTTCCCATGACATTCTTGATGCAAAGTAGTTCTGGTAGTCTTGCACATGATTCATAAATATAACATCAGTAGCTGTCCGAAGGATACCTATCTTTGGGAAGAATGGAAAAACTTCAAGTAGTACTTTGGTGCGTAGAATCTCGGAAGTACCGATGGAATGGAATAGAAGTTGGTTGATCCACTATGACTCCGTGTATGTGCTCCCCGCATCCGAACCATCGTCGAAAGAAGAACCATATGCAGTCGTAGTGGGATGGGGGACGAAGTTGATATCAACATAATCATTTGAGGTGTATGCTGAACCAGTGCTATATCCAGGAAAGTTTCACTGCTCATGTCCACTGCAGTAACTGCTATTCTCCTCCACACTCAATCCTCGTAAGCCACTAGAGAGGCTATCAACGTCGGCGTCCATCGTGCTACTACAATCAGCATCTTCATCATGTTGAGAATGGGAATGATGTCGAGGCCTACGCGAATACGAAGTTGGTCTACGTGATGAGGATGGCGCATGTGCACCATGGTCATCATCCTGTGTTGTATGAGTATACTGACTCTCCCCAGTGTATCTAACAGGTGATGCTCGTGGCTCTGGATCAGCCCCAATATTGACAAAAGTGGCTCGACCCCCACCCCCATGATCACTACCACTAGCTCCACTACCACTCCAACTCCACTCAGGATCTTTTGTATCGGTGCCGGCAGGGAGGGTTAAATGGCACGGGTGACCGTGTATGGACTCGACCCTCTTCCGAGGCTAAAAACTCGTCGACATCGGTATCCAAATGGCTGGCCAAATGGGAGTCGGGCATCCCCCCCGGGCTCGTCCATCACGGGTACTCCCCTGTCCCGCACCCACTCTACTAATGGATCTTCCTCTTCAGAGTCAAGCTAGAAGATGTTGGCAAGCTCGAGCGGGGTATCATCCTCTTTATCAAAGAACATGTTTTGCACCCTCACCCTCATGTTGTAATGCACAAAGACCAAGTCATTTAGCCGTTGGGAGCCAAGTCGATTCCGCCTCTTTGAATGAATGAGGTTGAAAATACTCCAGTTTCGCTCACAACCAGATGCAGAGCATGTCCGAGCTAACACTCTACTTGCTATCTTCTTCGGGAGCAGGTGCATCTTTACCATACAACACCCACCATTCAATTGCATAAGAACAATAACATATTTTAATTTCGTATGTCATTTAAATGTAATACATAAAACATAAGATAATTTAATTTCGTATGTTAATTAAACGTAATACATACACGGATCACTTTTGTCACGTCCAGCCACTGCAGCGGGGAACCCAAAACTCCCACGGGCTTCCCTGAAGGTTTTAATCTACACACAATCGAAAATTTATAAATATTTGCAATTACAATATATAGTTGAAGCACATATTTCCAGTATTTGAAGCACACAACTCACCTCTAGGTTTGCCAATGCACGTGGCTTGGGGATCCGGCTCCAACTTTGCAACCACTAGCTTCATTGGCTCAATGAGTTCTGCGTTCGTCCCAAGTACATGCGTATACTGGTACTTGGGGTTCAAATAGTATGTTGAAATATTTGACAGTGGACACATGGTTAAAGCAAATAAAAATTATATTGGTACATAAGTAACACTAAAGTAAATACATCATCAAATTTACTCACCAGCCTTATGCAATGGATGCATGAGTTGGCTCTCCCATCGGTCATTGATGATCTTTATATAATTCTTGTAGCCACGTGGTATCAAAGCTTTAACACGTACTTTCAATGCGTCCACAACAGCATAAATAAGTGGCATGGTTGGTTTTCGCTTAGTATCTACCAATCTCAACACTGTACTACAGGATGCAACACCCCGACTACCACCTTCACATTTTGCCAAAATTGCCTGCGGCGATAGTACTGCGTGCTTCCACTCCCGGGGGGGGTAGCCGATTGTCTCCGCGAAAACCAATCCTCGGATGCAAACATCGATCCGAGTCCGGCCATCTTCGCTCAAAGCTCTTCAATGCTATGAAGTTCGTAGCGAATCTGGTGATGCCTGGTCTGACCAAGTCCCCCCCACATCTCTCCCTGAGCATGTTCAAGGAATAACCATGGTTGTAGATGAAAGTGGTTACTTGTCTTGCTTGCTCAACCACTCTCTTGACTTTACTTATCTTGCCCATGTCCTTCAACATCAAATCAATACAATGGGCAACACATGGAGTCCAGAAGAGATTGTAGTCGGGATTGTTCATTAACATATCCCCTACCTTCTTAAAATTGCTGCCGTTGTCCGTCACAATCTGGACAACATTCTGAGCTCCCACCTCAACCACCACCTCTTGCAACAGTCCATAAATATAATCGCATCTTTTACTTCAGCTGATGCATCAACGGACCTAAGGAACACCATCCTCCCATCACAAGGAAACCATGAAGTTGATGATGGACTTTTCGGTAGGACCGGTCCAACCATCACACGTAATAGTTACTCCGAAATCTTCCCAATTCCTCTTCGGCTTAGAATCCGGTCTTGTAATTCCTTCTTATGTTGAGGCAAATAATGAGTCATTAACTCATATTGATTTGGCCCTCCAACCCCCGTACCGCCTCAAGAACCGCATCTAGCATGCTCGAAAGAAAGGGCCTATGGTGGCGTTCTTTGGGATGCCATGATAAAACGACCACTTAGAGTAAGAATACCCTACTCGACTCCCTATTCTTTCCCCCAAACATTGCCTTTTTTTTTTTTTTGCTTACTACCTTGCTTCGTAAAGACTGCGGGATCTTGCTCTAGAACTTGAACATAATCATCCCCGTCTCCGTGGCACGGGTTCTTCCCTTCTACTTCGTGATCTAGAAAACCAAGAACCAATCCCTTTGCTCCGTCTGCGTGGCTCGGGCTCAACAAATCCACTACCACCGCCACCCGCTCTAGATGTACCTGCTCCCGTCCGTCTCCTCTCTCAGATCCGATCTAAGGGGTTTCTCTACTAGCCATTGCCGCATGATGCATCTGTCTTGCCTCAGCCTCTGTCATATCTTCTACATCCCATCCCTCAGCCTCATGTTCCTCACTAGATTCTGGTACGGTGCCTCGAATTGCCTCTTCAAATTGTTGTTTTGTTTCATAGAAAACACAAACTTCAATAACATTACAAACTTGAACACAGCAGAAATTACATTTCAAAATTTTTCTCATATTTTAAATTGGATCAGAACATTTTTCCTTATTTTTCCCGATTTTATAGCATTTTTAATCAATTTTAAATTAATTTTTAATTGCTGAAAATTATTTTTTTAATATAAATAATTCAAAAAAAAACATACAACAACCGAAATCGAAATCTGAAATCGTAGGACAGTAAATCGGCCAACGGTGATTAACATATAAATAGGTCATCATCATCAAATGAGTAATAATAATTATTATTTTAAATTTTAATTGCTGAAAATTCATTTTTAAATGCAAATAATTGAAAAAAATACCTACAACAATCAAAATCGAAATCTGAAACCGTGAGCTAGTAGATCGGACTCACGTAACTAACATATAAAAATTTCATCACATTCTAGAAAAAAAAAAATTTCTCCCCTTTGTAGTCTCATGTAAAAATTTCATTTTTCGGCAAGAAACTTACCTTCAACAGTTGATATGAAGCTCTTACAGCAATCCCCGCAGTCCGAAGTACCACTCGTAGCAATTTAGAAGTCCAAACAAAAAAAAAATGGGGAAGAAATGAAGAAACTTTGAAAATTTAAAGAAAAAAACAGGGGGTCTGTTCTCGGTCGAGTTCTCGACCGAGAACAAACCTTCTGTCTGTTTATAAAGCAAAAAAAAAAAGCAAAAAGCAAAATCTCACGCGATCTCGCGAGAAATAGCGAGAAATAACGAAAAATAGCGAGATCTCGGCGAGAACAGGTAAATGCCGAGACGAAAATGGTTATCGCCTCTGTTTTAGTCTCGGCTAGTGTCGAAACTAGCGAAAAAGGCGAGATCTCGCCGAGATTTTAATCCATGGTTATTACTATTAGCGCTGTTACACATTATAATACTCCCCCGCAAGTTAGTGCATATATATCATGCGTACCCAACTTGGACAATATGGTATGTAATAGTTTCCCAAGTAACCCTTTCGTGAAGATGTCTGCCAACTGATCCTCTGATCGGACAAATGGAATCTGAATCTGACCACTTTCTAGTTTCTCTTTGATGAAGTGATAGTCAATCTCAACATGTTTGGTCCTATCATGCTGAACTGGATCGTGAGCAATAATGATGACAGCTTTATTGTCACAAAACAAAGTCATAGTTGAATAGCTTTTAACTTTCAAGTCCTCAAGTAGACCCTTCAACCACAAGAGTTCATATATTCCCTGAGTCATTGCTCGGAACTCTGCTTTTGCACTGGAACGAGCCACTACATTTTGTTTCTTGCTGTGCCAAGTGACCAGATTTCCATCCACAAATGTGCAATATCCTGAAATAGATATTCTGTCTGGAATCTGTATAAGCCTCTACTCTCGGGTGATCATGTGGTGAGAGAAGAATCTCTTTTCTTGGAGCTGCCTTTAGGTAATGAAGAATCCTATAGACTACCTCCAAATGAGTGGAATAGGGATCATGCATGAATTGGCTCACCAAACTCACTACAAATGTAATATCAGGTCTGGTATGTGATAGATATATCAGCCTCCCAACTGCTGGTACTATCTTTTATCAACCGGAGTTCCTTCTTTCTCCTTGAGTTTTGCATTGGAGTCCAAAGGAGTATCACATGGGCGGCACTCTAATAATCCTGTCTCTGAGAGAAGATCAAGAACATACTTTCTTTGAGAGAGAAAGATGGCCTTTGTAGAGCGAGCAACCTCTATCCCAAGAAAGTACCTAAGCTTTCCGAGATCCTTGATTTCAAACTCTTTTCCCAAAAGCAGCTTCAATTTCCTTATTTCATCATCATTGTTTCCAGTAACAATGATATCATCTACATATACAAGAAGTGCCGTGAAGCTTCCTAAAACATGCTTGATAAACAAAGTATGATCAGCATTACTCTGAACATATCCAAATGCTATCATAGCTTTGTGAAACCGTCCAAACCATGCTCTAAGAGATTGCTTAAGACCATAAAGGGAGTATTTCAGCTTGTATACCTTCCCTTCAGTGCTTGCATTTGTAAAACCAGGTGGACAGTCCATATAGACTTCTTCTTTGAGTCCCCCGTGAAGGAAGACATTTTTCACATCGAGCTGTTGTAAATCCCAATTGTGATGCACAACAAATGCCAAAAGAATCTTAACGGTGGTCATCTTGGCTACTGGAACAAAGGTTCTTGATAATTTATCCCATATGTCTGGGAGAATCTATGAGCAACCAACCTTGCCTTATATCGATCAACTGTGCAATCACTTTTCTGCTTGACCTTGTAGACCCACTTGCACCCTATTGGTCTCTTACCAGGTGGAAGAGAAACAAGATCCCATGTATCATTCTTCTTTAAGGCCCTTATTTCCTCCAACATTGCAGTTTTCCATCGTTTATCTGTAATTGCATTTTGCCATTTCTGTGGAATAGAGATAGAGGAAAGCGAAGACACAAATGCAAGGAAGGTAGGAGATAAAGAAGTATATGACACAAAATTAGAAATTGGGTGAGTGGTGCGAGACCTAGTACCTTTACGCAGGGCAATAGGGAGGTCAGAATCAGAGGAAGGAACTTCCTTACCAGGTGATAGCTCAGTCTCTGGATCCAGGCGAAGGGACATGTGTAGTTGCTTTAATGGTAATGGTACTTCCTTGCTTGCTTCTGGCACAGCTGTGGCTGTAAGTTTGTAGAGGTCTAGGACTGGTAAAGATAAGACCAGGTGAAGGAGGTACATCTATCTCAACCGAAGTTGGGTGGGTAGTATCAGTATCATCTTCTTCCAGAGCCGAAATTGTTTCTCCCCCTGGAACTGAAACTGGGACACTAACACTGATGGGAACTTCCTCTGGCACATCTTCAAACATAGGTACATCAGTAGCATCTTGCTCCCCTTGAAGATGTGGCTGGTAGTACATCTGATGCTCATGGAAGATAATATCATGAGTGATAAAAGTCTTCCGGGTAGGAGGATGGGAGCACTTATTACCTTTTTGTGTCGTAAGATAGCCAATGAAAATATACCGGAGCCCCCTTGGATCAAGCTTGCGGAGATTGATGATTGCATGTGTAACAAACACAACCAAAAATCTTCGGCGCAAGTACAAATGTAGTGGAGCCAAGAAGTAGGTCCAAAAGAGCTTTGTTGTTGAGGATGCGAGATGAAAGCCTATTGATAAGAGAGGTAGCAGTGAGAACAACATCACTCAAAAAATGAGCAGGAACATGGCCATCAAACGTAAGGACTCTAGCTGTCTCCAGAAGGTGGTAATTTTTCCTCTCAGCCAGCCCATTTTGAGCAGGTGTGGCAACACAACTGGTTTGATGAATGATGCCATGGTCAGACAAATACTACTGAAACATTCCATCAAGAAACTCCTTCCCATTGTCATTACGAAGGACCTTCATCTGAGCTTGGAATTGGGTCTTGATCATGTTATGGAATTGGCGGATGCATTGAAACAGATAACTTTTGTTGTGCATGAGATAGACCCAAGTAGTTTGTGAATAACAATCAATAAATGTTACAAACCATCAATGGCCAGAAATAGAGGGAGTCCTAGAAGGACCCCAAACATCAGAGTGCACCAAATCAAAAGAAACACTACTTTTATTAAGAGAAGGGGAATAGGTAGTTCGAGCCTGCTTAGCCAAAGTACAGGCTTCGCCTAATAACTCGGTTGGATTACAATGCTTAAATAAAGAGGGAAACAATTAAGATAAAACTACTGGAGATGGGTGACCAAGGCGCCTGTGCCATTGTTGGAGAGTGCTGATGGTTGTGGAAAGCTGTTGTGGTGTAGGCTGTAATAAAGGTGAAGATGATGTGTGTGCTGAAGGACCATCATCAAGCAAGTAGAGACCACCATGCAGTCTACCATGTCTAATCGTCTTCTCGTTTACCAGATCCTGAATTACACATGAGGAAGGAAAGAAGGTTACTTTACAATTCAAGGATTTTGTAAGACTACTAATAGTAATAGATAACAAATTGGTAGAAAAACTAGGAACATGGAGAACAGACTGTAAATTAAGACTAGGGGAGCAGCGAATGGAGCCTTTTCTAGAGATAGGAGAAAGGGATTTATCTGCTACTTGGACTGTATCATTCCTAGAAGAGGGAGAGTACAGATAGAAGGAGCTGGCTGAACCGGTCATGTGATCAGTGGCTCTAGTGTTCATAACCCAAGGGCTAGGAGCAGAGGAAACACAGTGACAATCATGAGAAATACATGATTGGACAAAATATGAACCTAGTGTGATAGATGATGATGTAGTTGCAGTAGATGGCCGGAGAAGATTTTTGAGGGCCTAAGTTCTTCTGTGGACAGCATAGCTTGAGGTCCAGTAGGGGTACATGTTTCTGTTTGATTTGCCTATGGTGCTTTGAAGTTCTTGGATCTCTGCTGTCCTCTCTCACGCCTCTTAGTTCAAAGTCTGTTGGTTTGCCATCTAATTTCCGGCAAGTATCCTTCGTATGGCGTTCTTTCCCACAATATTCACACTGGACTATTTTGTTACCTGTAGGGGCTCCTGGCTGAGTGGGAGCACATGGTTGCGTGGTTTGGAGAGCTAACCTTTCTGCATGAAGTGGAGGCATTATAGAGGTACGACGCATATCTTCAGATTGAACCAAGGCATAAGCCTGTCCTAGAGCAGGAAGAGGCTCTCGACTGAGAATCTGAGCTCGAATCTGATGAAATTCTACATTCAGACTGGCCAAAAAATTATATACTTGTAGTTTATCCTTTGCAGTCTTCATAAGAGGCATCAGCAGCACACTTAGCAGTGAAAGTGTCATAATAATCAAGTTCTTGCCATAAGTTACAAAGTTCAGAGTAGTATTGGGAGACGGTAGCATCACGTTGCTTTGTGGCACCAATCTTCACATGAAAGGTCATAAATCAGGGCATAATTTCCAACCTGAGAGTAAGATCCTTTGCAGCCTTCCAAAATCTCTGTAGAATCAGGTAACAGAACATACCCCCATCCAATTTTAGGTTCCATAGAACCAATCAAATAGGCCATCATAATAGAGTTCTCAGATGCCCACTTGTCATAATTTATCTGTCAAAGGAGGGGCCTTCTTCTTGCCATTGATATAACCTAAAAGACCTCTAGCAGATATGGCCATCTGTGCCGTTTTAGACTACATCAAATAGTTGGTCCCATCCAACTTAATTGGGTTAAGGGGAATAGAGGTAAATTCCATCTTGGAGGTCTCCATGTTAGGGGAAACAACTTCAGAGTAATCAGTCATGAGAATAAGTACTCAACAATGTGAAATACCTTTAACTGAGATGCCGTGTATCAATCTTATGGGAACGAGATACACATTTGCAGCAATTTTCGATCTTCAGACTTGCATGGAAGAATCGAGGTTGGCTATCAGGTTGTTCTCTTCAATAATGGATACACGGCAATGCATAATAGAAGTATTTTGAATTCTGGTTTTGGTCATCTCTTCAATAGAGAGAAGAGAACAAAAAAATTTATGGATCAATAAGGGTTCTAGAGTTCTGGTAGGAAAAAAAACACACACACACACACAGACAGATATTAGAATTCTGGTTAAACCAGAAACAAAGGGTAGATGTGGGGTGGTAAAATCAGTAAAAAACAGGTTTAAATGGGTCAGGGACTTCATACAGGTGAGAGGAAGGGAAAAACAATGACAATAGGGTGGTTTTATGGGGTAAAATCTGGACAGATGAGTGGAGGTAGATTCTGTTACTGTTGGTGGCGGTAATATGCTGAGCAGCTGGGTGTCGGTGGCGGTAGGAAAGACTGGGAGGCTAGTTGTTGGTGGCGGCAGCAGGTACTCTAGGTTTTGGAGAGGAGAGATGGCGGCAGTAACTTGCAGAAAAACAGAAACTAGAAAAAAAGGAAAGAAAAGAGAAAAAAAAAGAAAGAGAAGAGAATGTTGTTGGAGCCTAAGGTGGATCTAATACCATGTGGAGAAAAGAATTGAAGAGAATGCAACTCTCCACTCACACCTCTTATTTATAATTAGCACTAAAAAGGAAATTACATCAATAGCCTCTTCTAATAATAAGAGGAAACTAAACAGAACGGAAAAATAATAAATAGAAACTATCTAAAATAGACTAGTGCTAATACTATTAGTGCTGTTACACATCATCGACACCTTTGATAAACAAAGTCTGTCCCATGAGATACAGTGAATGAATTTGTCCTTTTTTTTTTTAATTTTTTAGGTGAATGAATGAATTTGTCCTTACTTCCATTGCTCCAATAAAATTTTGCCACTGCCTTTCTGAGAGTATTGTGTAATGGGCAGGTAATTTATAATGGGATCCTACAAAATTTGACATAGAAAGTGCCACTGATTAACCAACTATGGTGGCATGTTTGGAAGAAGGAAATATATGACATCTTGCACCATTAAAGTAGGAAGAAACTGAAAATTCTAGGAAAACATCACCATTAGATTCAATGATGATCTCATCTGTCTTAGACAGCAAAATAAAGTATTCATAGGCATGTTAGGGTAGGCTCTGATACCAAGTTGATGCTGCTAGTAGCTAACTTCAATTCCCGATTAGAGATCGAAGATCAGATTGGCTGCTCCACGGGTCCAGATCTAAACTATTCCTGATAAAACAGAGTTGAAAAAGATTGTTAGTTTGTTGATTTCAGCAGCCAGCAATGGAAAAAGGAAGAGAGAAGAAAGAAGAAGAAATAAAAGAGATAGGGGCTATTATGTGACTTTGAGCAGTACCATGAATATTGACTAAAGAAAAGAAGAGAGAAGAAACTGGTAAGAGGAGAATAGTTTAGCAACTCAAATCCAACTTTGTTTCTATTCCAGTAAGTTGTTCTAGATCTTCTATGCCTGTAGATGTTTGTCTTAGGCTTCTGTTGCCTTTATCAATTTGTTAGATCTTCTCAGATCTTCTTTCTCATTTGATTTAGGATGCTCAGAAGTTCTTAATATTCTAATATAGTATGACACACAGTTTATTACACATAGACATATCAAAGAATATTTGCATATTAATATAAGATATTTTCTTAAGATGATCAAACAAGCACAAACAGAGTTATATATCATTCAGCTCATCCTCAAACAGAGATAACTCTTTGAATCATCTCAAGGTGGAGGTGGATATTCAGTAGTTAGTTTAACTTACTAACAAGGATTCTAATATACTTGACTAATTAGAATTGTCGAAGCCAAGTCTTCTAGATAATTTGGGCCCGGTACAACAAACCAAAATGGGATTCTTTAATGATTAAACTAAAGCCAACTACATTACCTAATGTACTCCACTGTTTATTTTCATATACGCCTTTAGTCCCCCTCTTTTATTCATATACCCCTTTAGATCCCCACTTTTAAGCCCTTATAATGTAGCCTATTACAAATAAAACCCAAGAATTAAAAGCTCATACCCCATAAATATTAAAATATGACCGACTTTTTAAATGAACCTGCATTAAGAAGTTGAGCTTGGCATCATCTCGAGACCGTTCCTATTGATCTTCTTTTGTTCGTTGCCAGGTTGCAGACCTTCGTAACCATGACTTGAAGAGAATTAGCAAATCCTGAGGCAAATAATAGTGGTTAAGATGCATTTGACACCTCTTGAGGTGTTAATCTGAAAACCGAAAAGTAATGTCTCTCACTAAAAATTAACATATCCAAATTATTTTAACAGAAAAGGCAGAGCTTTTGAAGGAGATAAAAAAAAATTTAAGGAGGAAGGAAGGAATATATTTTACATTTTCATTATGAAAAATCAGTACAATTTCATTTCTCATGTAGTACTTGCTTCAGTGATTACTGAGTTGTTCTAGAGATATTGTCCCAAGATAAATTTAGCTATGCTACCTTGCAGGGGTGTTGCCTCCTTTTGCAACACAGACGGAGGAAACTAGAGCAATGGCAAGGCACTGCACTGTGGGTATGGAACTCAGGGTTTCTTCTGAGCGGCTTATACTTCTTGATACCCTGGTATTCTATTTATATCTTGCTCTCTGCTCCCCCTTTACATTGATATTGTTGAAGTAAGTCTATTTGACACCAGATGCTGTCTATCTCATTTTATTTCAGATGTTTCAGTTTATGCATATATGTTAGTTTTGAGTTTTTGTAACTAGTAATCCAGGGGGTGATTTGCCTTTAGACCAACTTTCTAATCACATGCTACGGAGCCTTCTTGCTATCTTTCTCCAAGATTTTCTTTTATCCTTCGTGCTTCACATTCCTATATGCTAAAGTTTAATTTCTTTGATGTTCAGCAAGAGATCCTTTGTGTGGGATAAACTAAATAAATCTTGTTACGAGTGTTAGGTTAACTATTTCTGTAAGCAAGCTAATATCAAGAATTTGTGTGGGTAAATGAGAATTAACCTAGTTCATTATGAAGGAATACAGAAAGGTGATGCCTGATCTTGAAGGAGATGGGACAGTGAAGTAGAACTGTTTGCTTTGTACGAGAAACACATTTGGGATTACTTTCTTCCTTGAGATGAAATGATCCAAAGCAGGATATTCCCAAGAACTAAGGCAATTCTTGTCAAGAGTGCTATTGTCCTGGGTATATGTGGGTTCTAAAGGAAGTTCGGGGTGATGGCATACATGGTTCGAAATCTTGGATCTCGAGGGTGTCTCGACCCTTGAGAAAACCGAGATTGGTCGAGATCTCGGCGAGAACCTGCCGAAACTCCCAAACGGTAAAAATGGGAGTTTCGACAGGTTTTTTTTATGGTTTAAGCCATTTTTTGATGTTCTAAGTCCATTTTAGAGCCATTTTAAGGCTATATTGCAGGAAAATACTTATTTAACATATATAAACACATTTGAAGCATAAAAAGGAATCACATTATCAAAAAATCATACATTCATAAATCATAAATCCCACAAAATGACATAATTTACAAGTACTCATTATATTAAAGACTTAAATACTCAAAATGAAATAATACATTCCCATCAGTCTATCCCAATGTCTAATCATATGTAGAGTGGCGTTGAGGTTCCATATGATCAGATTGACTTTGCTGAAGAAATATATCTCGGTTTGATAAACAAAGTCCTGCCATGACATCCTTCGGCTATAGAAGGTCTGGTAGTCTTCCACATATTTCTAATACACATGATCCGGGAAGTTTCTAAAGATACCCAACCTTGGATACAATTCTCTATAATGTGGAGTAAAGTGAGCATATATTGGCTGGTGTGGGGGCATGGTTCTTTGCAAATGTAGGACTGAAAATAGACTGTCCACAAAGTTTGAGCCAGTCTGTGATTTAGCATTACTAGTATCAGTGGAATAATCATATGCACTTCCCATTATGCGGTCATCATCACCAAAATAAGAACCGTACGCTGAAGCGGTGCCAAATCCATGAGCACTCCACTGCCTCTGCTCATGTCCACTGCTACCCTCAATGCTCAGTCTTCCAAAACTTGTGGACATGCTATCAATTTCAACATCAGGCATAATATCAGGATCAGGAACGATGTCAAAGAAACGATCTTCTTCTTCTTCCACTGGTTGCAAAGGGCGTTCCCGTTGACGAGACCTACGTGTATACCCAGTCGTAGGCCGTGATGAAGATGCGTGTCCACCATGATCTGGATCCTGTGTAGTGTGTGTATACTGACTTTCACCGGTCCATCTAATAATGGGTACAGTCGTTCTAGGATCACCACTACCACCGCCACTACCACCACCACCCTCATCACCACCACCACCCCCCTCATCACCACTACTATCAGAAGTTAACCAGCCACTTTGATTCATTGTATCATCATCGCCTTCAGAGTCACTACCAGTACCAGCTGGGGGGTCAAACGGTCTAGGCGACTATGTGTGTACATGACCCTCATCCGAGGACATAAATCGCTCGAGATTTGAACCTATCGGAGCAGACACAGTGGGGTCTGGCATCCCATTAGGCTCATCCATCATTGGAACTGCTCTGTCTCTCACCCATTCCACATAGGGATCCTCTTCATCTGAAGATAGCTAGAAGACGTCGGCTAGCTCGATCAGCTCTTGTTCATTTCTTTGTTCAAATTTCAAACACTGTACCCTCAGTCTCAAGTTGTAATGGGCGTAGACCAAGTCATTTAGCCGTTGAGAGCCCAATTTATTCCTCCTCTTTGAATGGATAAGGGAGAAAGTACTCCAATTTCGCTCAGACCTAGATGCGGAATATATCTGAGATAGGACTTTGATTGCTATTCTCCTCAACTCAACTGCATGCTCGCCATACAACAACCACCACTCAGCTGCACTAGATGAAGAACACATTTTAATACACATATTAAATAAGATATGTTACTGGAAAATTTTAATTTTCATAATTCCATACCAGGATCGGTCTTATCTAGTCCAACCACTGTGGCGGTAGTTCCAAAACTCCCAAGACCATCTCTGAACGTTTTCATCTACACCCATTTCAAAATTTATAACCATTAGCCATTGTAGTATATGGATATTCAAATAATTCAACACTTAAACCATACAACTCACCTCCAGATTGACCAGTGCTTGTACAGTATAATTTGACACCAATTTTGCCACAACATCTTTTACCGCACCGATAAGGTCAGAATTGAGCCCAAGCATATGTGAATATTGATACTTGGGGTTCAAATAATATGCTGTAAAATATGAGTCGCCAGATTAAAGTAGAGTACTGACTGTTAAGTGGAACTAAATTAAAGACGTTATTAAATATACTCACTAGCCTTATGCAATGGGTGCATCAGCTGACTCTCCCATCGATTTTTGATAATCTTCACAAAATGTTTGTTTCCACGTTGGAGCATAGTTTTTATACGGTCCTTCAACATATCCATGGCAACATATAAATGTGGCATGGTGGGCTGGAATGCTGTATCCACTAATCTTAGCACCTTCGCCACTGGCTCTAGAATTTTGACTACATCTTTGAGTGTTCTTCAAAGTTCCTCTGAAGCTATAGTAGTCTGTGCTTGAATCCCAGTAGGAGAGCTGGACTCCCTCCACCCAAACCAGTCCTTAGATGCAAACATCGATTTGAGGCCTACCATCTTTGCCTGAAAGCTCTTTAGTACTATGTAGTTGGTAGCAAATCTAGTATTGCTAGGTCTTACCAAGTCCCCTCCATATCTCTGCCTCAGCAAGTTCAAAGAATAGCCATGGTTGTATACAAATGTTGTCACCTGACGTGCTTATTCAACCACTTGTTTTACTTTTTGGATCTTGCCCATGTGCTTCAACATCAAGTCAATGCAATGGGCAGCACATGAAGTCCAAAAAAGGTTATAGTTAACCATCATCATCTCTCCTGCCTTCTTGTAGTTGTTGCCATTGTCTGTCACAATTTGCATCACATTTGTAGCAGCAACTTCATCCACCATTATCTCTAGCAATCCATAGATGTAGTTAATATTTTTTGTGCATGCAGATGCATCTACAGACTTCAAGAATGATGTCTTCCTATCACTGTAGACCATGAAGTTGATGATGGACTTTCTAGTGGGACCAGTCCAGCCATCACACATTATAGTGACCCCATATGCACCCCAATTATTCTTTAATCCTTCTATCCATACTTCTAACTCTTTTTTAATTCTTGGGAGATAGACATTCATCACTTCATATGGAGTGGGGACTTTAACACCAGGACCAGCCTGAGAAACTGCATCAAAGAAAGGTTGATAGTATGGGCCACCACTGGCATTTGCTGGGATACTATTATAGATGGACCACCTAACAAAAGCATCCCCAATAAATTCTTTTGTACCTTTCCAGTTCCACATACTCTTCAATATTTTGTTTGGCGATAGTTTTTCTAAAAAATACTGGATCTTGCTGTAGAATCTCAACATAATCCTCATTCCTAGTAGTAGGTGGTGGTGCCTGGGGTTGTGTTCTAGTACTTTTTGATCTTCTAAACATAGAAGCCAACCCTCCCTTACTCCGTGTTTGTGGTTCTTGGGGCTGTTGAAATGATCTACTACCACCTGCCCCTAAGGCTCTTTGCCTCAACCTTTCCATTTCCATCTCATGGCTGACTTTACTAGCCATTGTTGCCTGTCTCAGATCTCTGGCCTCTTCCTCAGTCAAGCCCTTGGTATCTAGACCATCATCATCTGAACTATCATCATCTAAACCACGCATTATGCCTTGGATTGCTTCTTCAAATTGTTGTTTACTTTTTTCTTTCTCTGCCCTTTTCTGTTGGCCTCCCTTCATCTGTGCAGCTATGGCCTTGGTAATCTCCACATAGCACATTTTGCCACGTCTGTAGAAGTCCCACTTAAGTGTTGCTTAAGTCTGGTAATCCCACCAGACAAGCTTCTTCCCACAAAATTTGTATTGGGTCTTCTTTCTATCACCGTCAATGGCGGTGCAATACTGCCAAGCCATGTCAGTACGACCAGCATCACCACCTCCCTCATGAGAACCCGAAGCAGTCATAATATTTAGAACGAGACACTGTTACATAAGATGATAAATAGAGAAATTTAAATCAATAGATTTGCCTTAATAAACTTAGAATTGAAGAACATAAAAGCATCAAATATGCGAATACAACTCAAAACACATTGAAATTACTTTTAAAAATTTTAAAACTATGTTATAAGAAAACAAAATATTTTTCCTAATTTTCCATAATTATTTAGATATTATTAATAATTTTGGATATTAAATAAAAATAATTTATTTTTCGAAAAATATAATCCGACAAGATGATACCGTAGATTGGCCAATGATGTTCAACATATATTATTTTGAACACCAATAGATAAATATTAATATTTTTTTTAATTTTTTATTGCTGAAAAATAGGATTTATTAATAAAAAATTCATAAAAATAAAAATATGTACAGAAAAAAAAACTGAAACCATGACTGCGTAGATCGGCCAATGATGTTCAACATATATTATTTTGAACACTAATAGATAAATATTAATATTTTTTTTATTAATTTTTTATTGCTGAAAAATAAGATTTATTAATCAAAAATTCATAAAAATAAAAATATGTACAGAAAAAAATATTGAAACAGTGACCGCGTAGATCGACCAATGGTGTTCAACATATATTATTTTGAAAGTTAACCAATTAATATTTAAGAAATGTATTTTTTATTTATTTAAACAAAAAATAAAAAAAATATATATATATATATATATATATATATATATATATATATATATATATATATATATATATATATATACACAGAATAAAAATGAAACCGTGGCCGTGTAGATAGGCCAACGGTGTTCATCATATAATATTTTCAACATCATCTAATAAATATTTATCATATATTTTTTTTTTAATTTTTAATTGCAGAAAAATACATTTTTTTAACAGAAAATCAAAATAAAAAATATATATGCAAGAAAATAATTTCGAAAGGATGAGGTTGTAGATCGGCCTAATGACTCTCACATATATAAATTTCATGATGAACCAACATGTATTGAACATATTCATGTAAAAAAGTAAGTTTTAGGGAAAAAAACCATACCTCAAATCTTAGATTTGCAAAGAATAGGTCAAAATGAGCCTCCAACAGTACTTTGATGGAGAGATTTGCAAAGAACAGGGGTTTTCGAACCTTAGATGAAAGGTTGGAGAAGAAGGAATGGAGGAGAAGAAGAAGACAGAGTCAAACTTAGAGAAAAAATGAGTCTCGGTCGAGATCTCGACCGAGACTCCTATTTATTACTTAAACCAGTTCGAAACTGGTCGAGACTGGTCGAGACCCAGTTTCGAACCAGTTTCGAACCAGTTTCTCGTTTCGACCCTTTCGAGACTACCGAGAAGGTCGAAATCTCGACCCTTTTCGATCGAGTTTTAAAATTATGATGGCGTAAACCTCTTGAATTCAGTGACTGCATGCTTGTCCAATCTTTGAAGGGGTCTAAGAAGGTTGTTGATTTCCCAATGATTTATATTATGACCATAGTTGTCAAGGCGACAAGGCGATCCAAGGCGTTTGAGGCCATCCTGGGCGCCTAGGCGCCGCCTAGGCGTCGCTTAGGCGACCAAGGCGTTCCCAGTGTATTTTTTTATATTTTTAATATATTAATGCTATATTAATGTTTATATATATATATGCAGCATTCTACATAAATAAACATTTAAGACATAGCTTAATTAATATAAGAAAAACAACAAAGAAACAAATAATTGAGTTAAGTAGGCAACACGTATTTATGACTAACATTTACTTATTTCTAACAAATTTTACCGGAGTGTAACTCCTTTAATATATTTCGGATTCAAGCAATCTCAAATTCATTGCAAAGCTAGTATAATCAGCTTTCCAACAAATCCTAGATTGCTTGAATCCGAGTTATAATGAAGGAGTTACACTCCGGTCAAACCTTGTTCGAAGTACGCGAATGCTGTTAAAAGTCGTCTGAATGTAAATTATTTTTTGGGCATCAAAGCAAGATATTATTTTGGCGCACTCTTGGTTTTTAGTGATACTTTACTATAATAAGATTTATGGAATTTTTATATTTGGAAAAAAGCCTAGCATTTTGAAGTTGAAAATCGCCCCCGCACCCGAAAATACGATTTTTGTTCTTGAACTGAAGGGTTGACTTTTTATCCTTCTGGAATTTGAATTTTAAATTATTTTTATTGGATTCAAATAGGGGGTATTTGCTTATTTATGAATAATATCTTAAGTAAATGACATTTACTTAAATGATATTAGTCATAAATAAGTACTGTCTGGTAAATGTTGTTCCTGTCTAGCCTAATAAATCCTGTGAAGCAAATTCAGAGATCAAAAGGAAAAAAAAAAACACACATAAGGCCCAAGGCGATCGCCCAGGCATTCTGGGCGCCCAAGGCGACCAAGGCGGCGCCTAGGCAACGCCCAAAGAGCCTGGGCGACCGCCCAGGCAACATTCATAAGGCGCCCAGGCGCCCAGGCCCTGGAATCACGCCTAGGCATCGCCGACGCCTTGACAACTATGATTATGACAGAATCTTAGTTGCGTATATCTTCCCAAATATGTGTTGATCACCTCACCAACTTTAAATAATTTGAAAAAAGAAAAATGAAATTTTAACTTGAGGAAGAGCATTTTGTTTAGTATGCTAAAGATTTTAACGCACTGTCATTTGGAACATCCATTCCCAAATAAAGTCTAGTTTGGTCATTGGTGAAATTCTGTAGCTACCTACCCTTTTTAAGAACTGTTGCTTTACCTTTCATGAATACATTTCTCTTTATGGACTTGTATCATGAGAATTACATTAGAGGAGCAATTTGTAGGGAATCTTTGGGGGAGGAGGAGAGCAAACCGTACTAGGAGTCTAGATGGCATAGCATGCCAGAAATTTTTATTAGTTTGGTGTTCAACAGGTTGGTGCAGAGGCCTCAAATGTATGTATTGTAGTGCGCTGTAATGTATTTATGTCCAGGTTCAGTGTTACTTAACGTTGTCCAGGTTCAGTTTATGTCTAGGTTCAGTGTTACCAAACATTGTCCAGGTTCAATGTTACCTAACATTGTCCAGGTTCAATGTTACCTAACATTGTCCAGGTTCGATGTATCCTATTCTCTACCATATTTGTACAAATCTCATATTATAAATAGATGAGACCTCTGTCCATTACAGACAAGTCAAACCATTATTCAACATGGTATTAGAGCTAAGGTAATCAACTCTTCCCCTAGCATTGCCTCCTTTCCTTCCGCCGTCACCGCCACTGCTTGCTTCCGCCTCCAACCCTCTCTCTCTGAGGCTGCCCTTCTGCCTCCGGCAACCCTTCGGGGTTGTGTACTTCTAAACTTTTTTCAAACTTTTTTTGGTTGCTTTATATGATTTATTGTCAGTAGCTTCCTTTTCTCCATCATGTCAGATTTGACTATTACATCAACTGTCACCGAGGGCTCTAATGATCGGAGCTCCGGGTTTCCCACATTCCTTCCTTGTTCCATTAAATTGGATGGAAATAATTACTTGATGTGGTGTCGTTCTTGCTTCCTCTCGATTGCTTCCCGTGGCTTTTCAGGATTTCTTACTGGTGATGCTAAGAAACCTACCACAGATGATAATACCTTAAGCAAATGGAACACCGACAATTACCTTGTGATGTCATACCTCATCGGCGCCATGAATACAAACATTGCTCGCGGATATTTGTTACTAGATTCAGCGGCAAGCATATGGAAGGCAGCAAAGGAGACGCACTCATAGATAGGGAATGACGCTCAGGTATATGAGATTCAAAAAAAAATTCATGATACAAAACAAAAAGAACTTTCTTTATCTCAATACTATTTTGAACTACATGGCATGTGGCAAGAGATGGATTATTATGAAGGATTCTCTACTGCATGTTCAACTGATGCCATGAAATTTGCAAAGAGAGAAGACAAGTTTCGGGTTTATGTTTTTTTGGCTGGCTTATATATGGAATTTGATCAGATCTGTGCTCATGTTCTGGGTCGTGATCCTTTCCCCTCCTTAAAGCAAGCCTATGCCATGGTCTAGACTGAAGATAGCAGACGGACAGCCATGCTTCAACCGCCTCTACCAGATCGCTCCGCTTTATTCACCGGTACGAGTTCCTCTACCACAGGTAATTCTGTCCGTCATGGTTCAGACTGTGAACCAATTAAATGTGAGTTCTGTGGTAAAGAACGTCACACAAAAGAATATTGTTGGAAGCTTCATAGACATCCTACAAATGGCAAAGGTCGGGGGCGGGGTCGAGGTAACAACTCTGCCCAGGGCCATCAAACCGAGTCTGATAATGTTGGTTGCACTCCTCTTGGTAATGATGAATTGATGAACCAGCTACGCTGCCTTCTGCTTCAAACTAGCCCTTCAGAGTCAACTGCTGCCCCCTTTTCCAACTTTGCCAAATCAGGTATTTCCCTCGGTAGTCCTTATGTATTATCGGCCTATACACCGTGGATCATTGACTCCGGGGCCACTGATCACTGTACTGGGTCTTCCCATTCTTTTGTTGATTATTTTTCTAGTTTTGATAAAGGTAGAGTGCGAGCTGTTGATGGCTCTCTTTCCACTATTGTTGGGAAGGCTTCCATCAAATGCTCTCCTACTTTATCCCTTTCATCAATTTTCCATGTGCCTAATTTTTCTACTAATCTTTTATCCATTAGTAGTTTAACTTGTGATTTGAATTGTCAAGTCACCTTTTTTCCTTCTCATTATGTGATTCAGGACTTGATGACGGAGAAAACGATTGGCAGTGGTAAAGTAGTTGATGGTTTGTACCTGCTTACACCTGCATCCGAGTCCTCTGCTCTCATCTCACAGGTACCGTCTTCCAAAACACAGCTGGCCAGTCTCTGCAGATGGTACCACTGGTTGGGACATCCCCCTATCAGAAATATACCAGAAATATGCTTAAATTTTTTCCCTAGTTTTCCAAATTTTGTAATACAGACGAGTTCTTTTGTGATGCTTGCATTTTTGCCAAGCAAACTCAATCTGTCTATCCAATTTCTAATAAACGTAGTACAAATGCTTTTCATTTAATCCACTCTGATGTATGGAGTCCATCTTGATGTTCCTCAATTACTGGATACAAATGGTTTTTAACGTTTATTGATTGTAACACCCAGATCACCTGGATCTACTTGCTCCGCCAAAAGAGTGAAGTCTTTAGTTGTTTCCAACTGTTTCACCGGATGATCCAGACACAGTACACTGGGAAGATAGCAGTTCTTCGGTTTGATAATGGGACGGAGTATACAGAAGGGGTCTTTTAACATTATCTGGTGGAACATTGAATTCTTCATCAAACAAGTTGTGTCGATACTCCTGCACAAAATGGCGTCGCTGAACGGAAAAACCACCACTTATTAAAGGTTGCTCGATCCTTGATGTTTCATATGCATATACCCCCTTCATACTAGAGTGAGGCCGTCCTTACAACTGCTACCTCATCAACCCAATGCCTTCTCGAATACTTGACTTCCGCTGTCCAATAGAGATGCTACTAGGTACATCCACATTTATAGTTCCTCCTAAGATTTTTGGTAGTGTATGCTTTGCTCGTAATCACCCCATCCTGGCAAATTGGATCCCTAGGGTCTTTGATGCATTTTTGTGGGTTACTCTGCTACCCAGAAAGGGTACAAATGTTATCATCCTTCATCTTGCCGGATGTTTGTCTCTATGGATGTGGTTTTCCATGAGTCTGAGCCCTTTTTTGGGGTCCCTTCACATCTTCAAGGGGAATCTCCAAGTGTGATTGAACAAGTTAAAGTTGAAGATATGCTTGGACTTATTGAAGACCTCTCGGTGCCCGCTGATACAGTTCCAAGTGACATCTCCAAAAGTTTGGATCCTCTGGCTGCTCCAGCACCGCCTCCTGTGAAAGTATACACTCGATCCTGGCCTCAAAAACAAGAAAAGACAGATACCACTACCACAACTACACCACTCCAATCTGACACTCCTGATCTCGGTCCTATGTCGTCTGATGAGTCTGATTCTGGTAAGTCTGCTTCTGATCCTACTCTGGAATTGCCTATTGCTCTTAGAAAAGGTGTGAGATCTTGTACTCAACATCTGATTTCTAATTTTGTGTCTTATGAGCCTCTATCTTCTCTCTTTTGTGCTTTTGTTACTTCCCTTGCTTTCGTTTCCACTCCATCCACCTGGCAGGCAGCTCTGACTGATCCCAAATGGAAGACAGCAATGTTGGAAGAAATGCATGCTCTTGACAAGAACAAAACTTGGAATCTTGTCCCTCTTCCTCTGGGGAAGAGATCTGTAGGATGCAAATGGATTTTCACAGTGAAGTACGAAATTGATGGAACGGTTGATAGGTACAAAGCTGGATTAGTTGCAAAAGGGTATACACAAACCTTTAGGATCGACTATCAAGAGACGTTTGCACCTGTAGCCAAGTTGAACACTGTTCGGGTCCTACTCTCATGTGCGGTAAATCTTGGTTGGAATTTACGTCAATTAGATATAAAAGATGCCTTTTTACATGGAGAGATAGAAGAAGAAGTATATATGGATGTTCCACCCGGTTTTGTCAGCCCTCAGACTACTGGTAAAGTATGCAAATTAAAACGTGCTTTATATGGTCTCAAACAGTCTCTACGGGCCTGGTTTGGACGGTTCCATAAAGCCATGATATCAGTGGGATACCAACAAAGTAATGCTGATCACACTCTATTTATTAAAAAGGGGGGGGGGGGGCTTAATTACTGTCTTGATTGTGTATGTTGATGATATAGTGGTCACAAGAAATGACACCACTGAGATATCTCACTTAAAAACATTTTTGGGCACTGAATTTGAGATTAAAGACTTGGGTTTGTTACGGTACTTTCTGGGAATTGAAGTTGCCATATCAACTCAAGGGATCTTCCTCTCTTAGCAGAAATACACCCTTGATTTACTATCTGACACTGGTCTGCTTGGATGTGCTCCTGCGGATACTCCCCTTGAGTCCAATGCTCAGCTGGGAAAGAAGGTTGGGGAACCAGTTGACAAAGGTGGATATCAACGATTGGTTGGCTGCCTAATTTATCTATCTCACACACGATCAGATATTGCTTTTGCTGTCAGCATGGTGAGTCAATATATGCATGATCCCTACTCCAGTCATTTGGATGCTGTGTAGCGGATCCCACGCTACCTAAAATCAGCACTTGGTCATGGTGTTCTTTTGGCTCCTCATCAACATATGGATCTTGAATGTGCAACTTATACTGATGCGGATTGGGCCAGCTCTTTGGATGATAGACACTCCACTTCTGGCTACTGTACGTTAGTAGGAGGCAACCTTGCATATGGAGAAGCAAGAAACAGTTTGTGGTGGCTCGATCAAGTGTTGAAGCCGAGTTTCGAGCATTGGCTCATGGGATTTGTGAGCTCCTCTGGCTCAAAGGTCTTCTTCGAGATTTACATGTTCCCATCAAGCTTCCTATGAAACTCTTTTGTGATAACAAATCTGCCATCATCATTGCTCATAACCTTGTTCAACATGATCGCACGAAACACGTAGAGATCGATCGTCACTTCATCAAGGAAAGGCTTGAAGATGATCTTGTTTGCATTCCCTTTGTCAAATCTGAAGATCAACTTGCCGATGTCTTCACCAAAAGTCTTACGGCTAAGACATTTCATCCTATTATGTCCAAGTTGGGAATGACTGATATCTATTCCCCAACTTTGAGGGGGAGTATTGTAATGTGCTGTAATGTATTTGTGTCTAGGTTTAGTGTTCCCTAACATTGTCCAGGTTCAGTTTATGTCTGGGTTCAGTGTTACCAAATATTGTCCAGGTTCAATGTTACTTAACGTTGTACAGGTTCGATGTTTCCTATCACCTTACCTTCTCTACCATATTTGTACAAATCTCATATTATAAATAGATGAAACCTTTGTCTATTACAGACAAGTCGAACCATTATTCCACAATATGACTGTAAAGATAAAATAGAATGGAAATGATTGGCCGTATTGAAGATTTGTGAAAACTTTAAACACATCATAAAATGTAGATGATGAGAAGCTGGATCTTCTTCTCTAGTCAATTTTTTTCTTATCCTAGTTTATTGTCTTTGTTAACCTTTTCTGGATTTGTTTGTTTAAATGCTTTTTGTTCCTTCCTCCTTTCTAGTGAAGGTTTCATGCTTTCCTGACTTGGAATTTGTAAGATCTGGGATCCCAAATGCTATTAGTCATTTTGATTGGAGTGAAAAATATTGATGCTTGCAAAAGTATGATGTTTTGTCAACTAGAGAATCATATGTACTGGGAAAAGAAGAATAGGAGAAAGAGGGGCGAAGGGGTTGCTCAAGATAGGGTAAGGAGGGAGAAATTAAAGGAAATTTGTCAAATGATTGGAGTTTGATTACTTGAAAATGTTTTTTTAAAGGGATGTAGTACTGATCAATTACTGGTATCTACTGAATGGCTTATATTTTTGGATACCCTGGTATCCTATTTATAACTCCCTCTCTCCCTCTAACTGAGACGCTCACTCTTATTAATATTCCAGGCTTTGAGATGGGAATACGTGGGCTCAAGTCTGAGAGGGTTGCTACTAAATGCAAAACATGCTGAAGGTCAGGACCAACTCCAGTGCACCCCTCCTAGACCCTGCAAAAGCAGACTTGCACCTTGTTACAGCCCTTCTTTTAGGGAAGAGATCCCCATTGTCCACAAATGCTACTTGTGTGAATGAAAATCAAGGTCCTGTCTGGGAGCAAGATGGATTGATATTTGGAGGTTTCTAAGTTTGCATTTCAAAATCAGGTCTGTTCTAAGTTCTAACTACTGTGAGCACTCATAAGGAGAGAGAATGAGAGATGATGGGATCTGTTTTCAGGTGGATGATTGGGCTTAAAATTGATATTTTCACTGCTATTCTACAACAAGTAGGATAAGGTAAATAAATAAAATAAAATAAATAATTAAACAATATTATATATTTATACTTATATATACAAATAATTAAATAACTAATTTATTAGATTCATAAGTAGGAGATTTGAGGTGGATTGTGTGTTTCCCTTGTTTCAAAAATGGGAGTCAATAGACAGGGCTGGAGCTAGTCACCAGGAAAAAATGTCCTTGAAGTAGGTCATCTTGTATTCAATTAAGTCTTTAAGCTTTTATATAGGGGAGTTAAACAGAATTCATCAGTGGAACAAAAGTGGACAATATCAAATAACCAGTAACATAGCTATATAGATGCTTAATATGGCTGAAGAATAAAGGAAAGCAAATCACTATTGTGTTGAACAGATCAAGGCAGAAGATTTGGCTGCAATCTTGCTGGATTGTCTGGCTGATGTGGATGGACAGATGGTCAAGATCCCTACCACTATTACCTCCCTTCCAGCTGAGGGGTGGAAACACACGAAGCTTGCCTTGTAAATAATTGAAATGGGCAACTGGCAAGGACTTGATGAAGATATCAGCTGTGATGAGTTCACTAGGGACATGACAAACAAGAAGCTAACCACGAACCACTTGTTCCTGGATGAAGGGATAATCGACTTCAATATGGCAGGTGTGAGTATGGTAGATAGAATTAGCAGCAAGACAAGTAGTAGAAAGATTATCGCAAAGTAGTACAGGAGGATGAGCCCCCCCAAAAAAAAAAAAAAAAAAAATCCCAAGTCTCGAAGTAGAGACTGTATCCAAACCAGTTCTGCAGTAATGTAAGATAAATGTCGATTCTCCGCCTCAGTATTGGAGTTGGGAATCGTGGGCTGCTTCTTAGAACCCCGGGCAAACTATATTCGACCCAAGAAAAATGCACATGCCAGATGTGGACTGCCAATCATCAGTGTCACCATCCCAATTGACATCAGAAAAAGCAAGCAAACGAGGTTGAGAAGAGGGAGAAGTGTACACAAAATGAAGAGTGCCTTTTAAATATTGCAAAATCCACTTTAAAGAAACAAGATGAGTCATGGTAGGAGAGTGCATGAAGTGAAGACTTTGATTGACGGCATAAGAAATGTTGGGATAATTCATGGCGAACTGTAATGCACCTGCAATACTGCGATAATAAGCAGGATCAGGAAGCAATTTACCAGACATATACGAAACCTCAGAACTAGTAACCGGTGTGGCAACAGGCTTGGTACTAATCTTGATTGTACGCTTGAGAAGATCAACCATGTACTTGGAATGGGTTAAATATAAAAAATCAGAAGCCTAAGAGACCTCTATGCCAAGAAAAAAAATGAGACAAACCAAATACTTCATATCAAATTGGGCTCCCAAAGTCTCTAATAAACAATGAACCAGGCTAGAAGAACCAGTGACCAAATGTCATCCACATGGAGAAGTAATCTAAGAATAAAGGAATTCATCCCTCAAACAACATTGAAGAATCAGCATTGGGATTCTGAAATTCCAATTGCAATAAAAAAAAATACTAAAATGATGAAGTCAAGCACAAGGGGCTTGGCAGAAGTCATAAGTTGCCTTGTTTACGGGTTAAACATCGTGACGAAACCAAGGGTTATGAAATCCAGGAGATTTTGACAAGAAACCATGAAGAAAAGCATTCTTGACGTCTAGCTGACTAGCCTACCATTTGACCTATACCAAAAGAGCAAAGAAAACACGAATGTTACAGGTTTTACCACGGGACTGGAGGTTTCATTATAATTAAAGCTATACTCCTATGAAGAACCCTAAGCAACAAAGCGAGCTTTATATCGTTCAATTTAACTGTCAACTTTTTGCTTTTATCTGGTATACCCATGCATCTTTCCTCATTTGAATGCTTGTTTGACCAGGCAAGCCACCTTGATCAGGCCAGTTCCATGTGTGCCAATTACGTGTGGCGATTGTGCGCTATCCTATTCGTGAATGTTTGGAGCAGAAGAAACCAACATCCATGTTTTATTTTAAATTTATGCATCAAATTGGCTTTCATTGCATCTTGCCACTTTGAATCCTATATGGGCTCAACAAGGTTCTAAATGAGAAATCAAAGAGTAAGGAAAGATTAAAAATTTTCTGGGGCTTAGTCTTACTAATGGGAGAATGAGTCACCATTCGAGAAGGTGGTGAAGGAGGTAAAAAAGGCTATGAGGGGGAAGCCATCTCCGTTAAGGTGTAAGAGGCACTACAGGTGGAGTAGAAGAAGCCGGATCTTGTGAAGGCAAGGTGGAAGTAGAGGTGGAGAGTGGCTCTGTTGATGACCGATTTCAACAAAGATACACTTGAATAGTGGGAGGTTGGGTAGAAGCCAAAAGACTGAGAAGAGGAGGAGGCAAGGCAATTGGCAATGTATTAGAGTTGGGCTGCACAGAAATAACAGCATCAACATCAGTTGGACGCCTAGGCGTCCGGGCGTGATCCAAGGGCTTGGGCGCCAGGGCGCTTTATTAGTGTTGAAAAGGCGGTCGTCCAGGCTCTCTGGGCGTCGCCTTGGGCTCCTTGGACGCCCATAATGCCTGGGCGGTCGCCTTGGGCTTTATGTATGTTTTTTTTTTTTTTCTTATTTTTCTTCACAAGATTTATTAGGCTAGGCAGGAACAACATTTATCAGACATTACTTATTTATGATTAATATCATTTAAGATATTATTCATAAATAAACAAATACCCCCTATTTGAATCTAATAAAAATAGTCTAAAATTCAAATTCCAGAAGAATAAAAAGTCAACCCTCTAGTTCAAGAAAAAAAATCGTATTTTCGGGTGCGGGGGCGATTTTCAACTTCAAAATGCTAGTTTTTTTTTCAAATATAAAAATTCCATAATTCTTATTATATAAAGCATCACTAAAAACCAAGAGCGCACCAAAATAATCTCTTGCTTTGATGCCCGAAAAATAATTACATTCAAACGACTTTAAACAACATTCGCGTACTCCGAACAAGGTTTGACCGGAGTGTAACTCCTTCATTATAACTCGGATTTAAGCAATCTTGGATTTGTTGGAAAGCTAATTATGCTAGCTTTGCAACGAATTCGAGATTGCTCGAATCCGAACTACATTAAAGGAGTTACGCTCCGGTCAAATTTGTTAGAAGTACTCAAATGTTAGTCATAAATATGTTTTTTTTTATGTCCTATACTTTATTCATTATTTGTTGCCATGTTGGGTTTTTCATATTAATTAAGTTATGTCTTAAATATTGATTATTTATGTTGAATGTTGTATATATATATATATATATATATATAAACATTAATATAACATTAATATTTTAGAAATAAAAAAAATACACTGGGAATGCCTTGGTCACCTAGGCTGCTTAGGCGCCTAGGATGGCCCCGAACGCCTTGGATTGCCTTGTCGCCTTGACAACTATGGATGGTAGTAGCCAGCAAGCCAAATCAAAGTCCTTGTGACCCTATTCAAAATAATAAAAATGTTTCTCATCGAAAATCAAATACCGAGACATATAAGTGCGACGGGTGATTGGATTAAAGCAATTGTAAGCTATAACTAGGAGAATATCCAAGAAAAATATGCTGTTTAGTTCAAGGTTCCAATTTATCATGATTGTAAGGCCGCATAGGAGGATGGCATGTAGAACCATAAACTTGAAGTAAACTATAGTTAGGCTGAGCTTCAAACAACACCTGTAAGGAAACCTGTTGTTCAAAGTTCAAGTAGGTAATTGATTGATTAAAAATACTGTAGTCCAAAAAGAATCCACCCAAAAAATGCCTAGGCATGTGTGCACATTAGGGAGGAAGACCTGTCTTAGTAATATGCATATGTTTTCTTTCCACTAATCCTTGTTGAGGTGTGTGTGGGCTAACAAATAGTATCAATGGCTAGTTCGAGCAATGACAGGGGCAGGTTCCCAAAGACCCAAATTCAACAGTTCCAAAGGGTGTGTTTAACAAAAGTAGTGTGCACAAAAGGTAATTTTATGAGCTTTATCAGCCATACAACTTGAACAAAATTCTTTAAAAGTTCTATAACAATAAAAGGGTAATTTCTGTGATATTTGCAAAAAAAAATCTGAAGTCTTTCAATTGGGATGTCCCAACTGCTTATGCCATTCTGCCATTGTGGTCTGTTAGCCATGGCAGGTAAGAAGGTCACATTGGACCCATTACTTTGAGGTACGATGTGGCAGTTGTCGGCTCTAGTCATTGGGGTTGTCTCAATCTCATCGATGTATCATCAAAGTTATCCCTTATCACTAATGGTATCGGCAGTTATATGGAGAGTCGACATTAGTGGTGGTAGCTTCATGAGAGCGAGTTCCACGTAGTTTCTTCTATCTTCTATCTTCTATTTGATTACTTAAGTAATTGTATCGTTTTCTTTTGTTTCCTAGAGATAAGAGTTTTAGTAAGTCTTGGTTTCTTAGTGAGGTTAGAAGTTTTTTGGCTGTAATCTTTGTTTCCTAGAGATAAGAGTTTTAGTAAGTTTTGGTTTCTTTCTTACTTACCCAAAAAAAAAAGTTTTGGTTTCTTTGTGAGGTTAGAAGATTGAATGCTGGGGAGGAGAGCTATCGACCTCAACTCTGCTTCTTTGGCTCTCTCTCTCTCTCTCTCTCTCTCTCTCTCTCTCTCTCCATCAACTTCTATCTTTTGCCTTTCTCCTTCTTTGTGATTTCTGGTTTATTATTTCTTGTATTGTTACATGGTCTAAGCACCATAAAAACACTGGGCATATACACATAATTGTCAAGGTGTCACCTAGGCAGTGCCTAGGCACCCTTGTGATGCCTTGGGAAATCGAGCACCTTGGTTGCCTAGGCAGATGCCTTGATCGCCTAGGAGGGCGCCTTGGTCGCCTAGGCGTCTCGTCAGGCCTCTAACGCCTTGGTTCGCCTTGGCGCCTTGACAACTATGCATATACCTCCTTGACAACAATTGGATATAAGCATAAGCATTCATCATTCTTGCTGTGGAAGAGTATTCTCTGTCTATCGATCCATAACTGGAAAATCAAATGCATCAAAATCAAAAGTACAGTCATTGTCTTCAGTATACTTGGTAACAAATAATAAGTTATTTTGAAGCTAAGGAACATGAAGTACATCATAGAGAGCAAAAGACTGATAACTAGTGTGCAGTGTAACCTTACCCACAGCATGAATTGGATGATTAGATCCATTGCCAACCACCACCTGATTTGAGCCTAGATAGTCTGAATGCTGTTTTGTGCCAAGCTATTGGCATCGACTATCACGTGGTTGGTAGCTCTCGTATCCAGACATTGGGAGTTATCAGCAAGGCTCTGCAAGAGACAGATTAACATCGTCTGCCTGAAATGTCTGGTTATAATGATCATAATTATTGAGGGCTGATTGATATGTGTTGAATGATGGAATGACTTGTACAGAGGTCCTCTTATTTATAATGTGAGAATGAATACAAAGAAAAAAAGAGGTAGTACAAGTAGTACAATGAGGTAGTACAGGTAGTACAATTGTACAATACAGGTAGTACAATGAATCTAGACAAAAAATAAAATACGTAATATTCTCAACACTCTCCCTCAAGTTGGTGCATATATATCATGCATGCCAAACTTGGACAATATCATATGGAAGGATTTCCCTGGTAGACCTTTGGTGAAGATGTTTGTTAGTTGGTCCTCTGATCTGACAAACGGAATCTCGATTTGTCCACTGTCCAGTTTCTCTTTGATGAAGTGACGGTCTACTTCAACATGTTTTGTCCTATCATGCTGAATCGGATCATTAGCAATGCTAATGGTTGCTTGATTATCACAGAATAATTTCATAGACTTGTTACACATAACCTTCAAATCTTTGAGTAGTCGTTGTAACCATAGTAGTTCGCATATTCAATGCGCCATTGCTCTGTATTCTGCTTCTACACTGGATCGGGCAACCACATTTTGCTTCTTGCTGCGTTAGGTTACCAGATTGCCACCCAGGAATGTGCAATAACCAGAGATAGACTTACGATCAGGACTTCTTTTCCAATCTGCATCAGTATAAGCCTCCACCTGGATTTGTTTATTTGGCGAATCTGAAATGGCATATGCTTCCATTTTCAGAGGGTCATTAGGAGATAACAAGATTCCTCTTCTAGGGGCTGACTTTAGGTAGTGCAGTATCCGATAGACAGCCTCCATATGTCTAGAGTATGGGTCGAGCATAAACTGGCTTACCAAACTAACTGCGAATGCAATATCTGGCCGTGTGTGAGCAAGATATATGAATTTGCCAATAAGTCTCTGATATCTTCCTTTGTCTTCTGGTGTGCTTTATTTTGCCCTTAGCTTGGTATTGGGATCGAGAGGAGTATCACAAGGTCGAGCCCCAAGTAACCTTGTTTCTGAGAGAATATCAAGAACATACATTCTTTGAGACAGATAGATGCCTTTTGCAGACTTGGTAACTTTAATCCCAAGAAAGTACCTAAGTTTGCCAAGGTCTTTGATCTCAAACTCCTTCCCTAGAAATGCCTTTAGTTTCGTGATTTCATCATTGTTATTGCCAACAATGATGATATCATCTACATATACAAGTAAGGCAGTAAAAGTGTTAGGGGAATGTTTTATAAATAAAGTATAGTCAGCATTGCTTTGAACATAGCTAAATGCTACCATAGCTTTATTAAATCTTCCAAACCATACTCTAGGAAATTGTTTTAGACCATAAAGAGATCGCTTCAACTTGCAGACTTTTCCTTGGCTTTTATCATCTGTGAAACCCAGTGGGCAGTCCATATAGACATCTTTAGTGAGTTCTCCATGAAGGAATGCATTTTTTACATCTAACTATTGCAAGTCCCAGTTGTGTACAGCACAGGACAGTAAAACCGTGATGGTAGTCATTTTGGTTACTGGAGCGAAGGTTCCTTGGTAGTCAATCCCATATGTTTGAGTAAATCCCCGTGCAACCAATCTAGCCTTGTACCGATCAATAGTCCCATTTGGTTTCTGTTTCACTATAAAGATCCACTTGCATCTTACTGACCTTGATCCTGCAAGAAGTGGAACAAGATCCCATGTACCATTTTTCTTTAGAGCCCTCATTTCTTCCACCATTGCAGCTTTCCACCTTTCATCCATAATTGCATCCTGCCATTTTTGAGGAACAGACACAGAAGAGAGCGAAGATACAAAAACACGGAAAGAAAGGGAAAGAGAGTCATAGGAAACATAATTGGAAATAGGATGTAGGGTGCAGGCCCTAGTTCTTTTTTGAAGTGCAATTGGAAGATCAAGATCAGAAGAAGGAGTAAGTTCCTTACCAGAAGAAGGCTCAGTAGACTCAGTTTCTGGATCCAGGGTTAGCGAAGGGACATGTGTAGGAGTGGTAGTGGCCTTTCCTTGCTTATCTTTGGCACGGCTATAAACTTGCAGAGGTGGCTTGGTGGTTGGATGCTTGGATGGTGCAGCTATATCTAGCACTTGTTCTTGGGCTATTTCTGGTACATCAGGTATATCCGGTATAAGTACATTAGGGATATCAGGTGCATCTTCAACTGTCTGTGACTCCCCCTGAAGATGAGCTTGATAATAGAAGAGATGCTCATGAAAAATGACATCTCTACTAACAAGGACCTAACGAGAGGGAGGATGATAACACTTGTATCCTTTCTGTGTTGCAGAATATCCTAAAAATATGCACTTTAATCCACGTGGATCAAGCTTGTTAGGGGAACGATGGTTACGAGCATAACAAAGACAACCAAAGACTCTAGGAGGAAGAACAATATCAGAATTTCCAAGTAAGATGTCCAAGGGAGCCTTGTTGTCTAAAACTCGAGAAGGAAGGCGGTTGATCAGGGATGCTGCAGTGAGGACAGCATCACTCCAGTATTGAGCGGGAACATGTCTCTCAAACATTAGTGCTCTAGCTGTTTCGAGTAAGTGGCGGTTCTTTCTTTCAGCGACTCCATTCTGAGCAGGAGTGTCCACACAACTTGTCTGATGAATTATCCCGTTATCAGCCAAGTATTGCTGAAAAAATCCTTCAAGATATTCCTTACTATTGTCACTACAGAGCATCTTCAATTGAGTTTGAAACTGCGTCTTGATCATATTGTGGAAATGGCGGAAGCATGCAAAAACCTCATTTTTTTGACGCAACAGATAGACCCATGTAGTACGAGTGTGACAATCAGTAAATGTTACAAACCACCTATGACCAGAAATAGAGGTAGTCCGTGTTGGACCCCAAACATCAGAATGGACTAAATCAAAGATACAAGGACTTCTCGAAACAGAAGGTAAATAAAAAATACTAGCCTGTTGGGCAAAACACAATCCTCACATAATAACTCGTCTTTATTACATTGTTTAAATAATTTTGGAAAAAATTGAGATACAACAGCAGAAGAGGGATGCCCAAGATGGCGGTGCCACTGCTGAAGGGTACTGACTACAGAATGGGAGGAAGGTGCTGAACGACCATTGTCAAGCAAGTACATGCCACCATGCACACTACCATGTCCAATCGTCTTCCCGTTCTTCAGATCCTGAATCACACTATAGGTAGGAAAAAATGTTACTTTACAATTTAGATTTTTTTGTACGACTACTAATGGAGAGTAAATTTGTGGATAAATTAGGAACATGTAGAACGGAATTCAAATCAAGGGAGGAAAAACAGTGGATGGATCCAATTCCAGATATAGGAAAGAGGGATCCATCAGTGACCTTTACAGTATTATGTCTAGAAGAAGGAGAGTATAAATAAAAGGACTCAGACGAACCAGTCATGTGGTCAGTGGCTCCAGTTTTTATAACCCAAGGGTTAGAGACAGAGAAAGCACAATGACCATCATGGGATATACCTGACTGGACAAAAAAAGAACCTGGATTGGTAGATGCAGATATGGATGATTGATTTGTAGTCGCAGGAGGTAGTCGAAGGAGATGCCGGAGAATCTGAAGTTCTTGTGCAGAGAGTTGTGGCAGAGGGCCAGTAGGAGGACTTGCTTCAGTTTGATGTGCCTGAGGTGCATGGGAGGACTTTGCCTTGTGCATACCTTTTTCCCTGCGTTTTGCTTCAAAATCTGTTGGTTTGCCATGAAGTTTCTAGCATGTGTCTTTGGTATGCCAAAGCTTGCTATAATACTCACATTTGATAGCATCACGGGAAACAGGAGGACTCTTGTATGTTTGAGTATTTGTCTGGAGAGCAGATCTATCCGGAACAGAAGGGGACAACATTGTTATTCGTCGTTGGTCCTCTAACTGAACTATGAAATAAGTCTGTTCGAGGGTGGGGAAAGGGTCCCTGCTGAGAATCTATGAGCGAATAGGATCAAGATCCACATTTAGTCCTGCCAGAAAAGTATAAACCCTGTATTTCTTTTCTCTTTTGTGAAATAGGGTAGTATCTTCTTCACATTTAGCATGAATAGAATCATAAAAATCTATTGTTTGCCAATAGCTCCTGAACTTAGTATAATATTGGGATACAGTCAATTCTTTTTGGATAGTTTCATGAACACTTTTTTTAATGGTATAAATTAAAGCAGCATTCCCAACTTGGGAATAGGTGTCCTTAGCAGACTTCCAAATTTGTGCACAGTATCTAATAACAAATAGCCCTCGGCTATAATGGGTTGCATGGAATTGAGGAGATATTGCATTACCAATGAATTTTCAGCATGACATTTCTCCAAAACAATGTCCTTGGTCAGAGGTTTTTCCTTGGTGCCGGTGAGATATCCCGATAATCCCCGAGCTGTAATTGAGAGTTGGGTGGCCTCAGACCACATTAGGTAATTACCACCATCAAGTTTAGTGGTATTAGTGAGAATAGTGAGATTGTCCATTTTAAAACTCTCTATCCCAGAAGAGGTTACTTTAGATGTCATCCTTGAGTTGTGTATTCAAGAACAAACACCCAAAAACATTATGAACAGCCTCCCTGTTTGGTTATAGCACAATATATGGAGATCAAAGTAGAAATATCACTTGTCAGATATCCTAACTTGTCCCATGTGCAACTTAATATATGGAAATCAATTCTGGTTTGCACCCACTTTTTTGTTTATTGGGGTAAACTCAGAAACTCATAGATATCCGACCAGACTGAACCATATTATTAATATCCAGACTGATAAAAAAAAATTGATTTCCAATAATGAGAATAAAAAAATGATCCGTAATGAGGGATAAAAAGAATGGCAGTACCTATATCATTGTATGATTCCCTCTTTGGTTGCTGCCCCTAGTGGGGGGAAAGTCTCTGGTCAGCGGTGGTAAGTTGGCAGCGGAGGTGGTGAGGCGGTGGAGGGATCTGGCGGTAGAACTAACTTGGCTCTGATACCATGTTGAATGATGGAATGACTTGTCTGTAATAGACAGAGGCCCTCTTATTTATAATGTGAGAATGAATACAAAGAAAGAAAGAGGTAGTACAGGTAGTACAATGAGGGTAGTACAGGTAGTACAATTGTACAATACAAGTAGTACAATGAATCTAGACAAAAAATGAAATACGTAATATTCTCAACAATATGACTTGCTACAAATTTGATAGTACAAGGATGATTAGTTGTAGTGCTCATTTTTTTTTCCAATCAAGGTAACTAACATGTCATACAGCTGACTGAAAGTTGGAAGACCATCTCAAGAAGTGTTGAGATAAGTCACAAAACTCTTTAAATCAGGGGTGAGAATAGATAGGGTGGTGAGAACGAGGTCTTCACTATCTATGGTCTTATTGACAGCTGCAAGAGCAACTTCAATAGATTTAATATTTACCAAGATAATCCATCATGGTAAGCCCTTAGAGAGCTGACTAGTTGTTTCTTGAGTTGTAAAACCCGACTTGTCCTCTGATTGGGGCATTCTCTCAAGTGAAAGCCAGACTCCCTGAGCAGAAGCGATGCCAATCAATTGAGCTTCAGAGGTTCAGTTACTGATGCCACCTTCTTCAAAGGAGATTGCTGAAACGGACTATCATTCTATGTCCTGCTGAACAAAGCGTACCGGGATCTGGACCAGAGTGAGATCGCTGTAATGGAAAGGGAAGAGGTGGTGGTTATTTAACAAGATCGATTATCGCTTATGCTGGAAAGCGCAAACTAAATAAGATGTGACAAGGCCTGCCCGGAGGAATAAGAACTGCAGCTCCTGGGCTACCTTCTACAGCTCTGACACTTCAGACCTTCTAGGGGGCGTCAGCGGTATTCATGGAGACCTCCCTGAATAGGTTTATATGATGAGTCCACCAGGTTTTCGAGCTTAGGGGTAGGAAGATATAGAGATCTGCAGTTCATCCACAAGCTTCCTTCCTTCCAGTAATACATTAAGGTCCAAACCGGCTGAACCCTTAACAACCGGACTTAGGAATAAAATCCTTGAAAGCTCCATAAATTTTTGAATGAGGCTCGAAGGAGATAGAGATAGAGATAAATTCATTAACATGAAATTTGAGTTCTTTCTTTGGGCCAATTATCGATTAGAAGATTTAGCTTGTATGAATCGCTATTGGTTTTACCATTAATGGCAGTTGTTTCAGTTTGTCAAGGTGTGAAAGCCGCATGATTGAAATTGAGTTGATGGTACATTTCCCTATATATCCCATACCATATCTAATATATGAAGGCCAACAGATGTACACACGCACTGTGTTACATTCCATTCTGGAACATGATTCAATGATGTGCGTCATGCTCGGTACCGGGTTTTCCCTGTCAAGTTGAAATAAGGACCACTTTTTGATTGCCGCCAAGGCAAGAATGACATGAATGGTGGTCATTTTAGAAACCTGGGGCAAATCTTTTCGAAGTTTTGACTCAATATTTTTGTGTAGCTACTAATCTAGCTTGTATCGGATCAGGAGAGTGAAGTTAGAGCGTTTTTTTTTTTATCGGTTGAAGTTAGAGCGACTTACTTCTCTTCTAAAATGCAAATCAACTCCAAGGGTGGCTTACAACTCTTCTACGAAGTAGGTGAAGAACAAAAATCTTACTTTTCTAAGGAGAGAGAGTATTTCAGAGATTTTGAGGGGTAAACTCTTCAAGGTTCAAAGGAGAAGTCATGTTTCAATCCATTTTTTCATTCCAACAACTTCCTAGTACATGAGAACTAGCCACTATTTGTAGGCCTTACAAACCCTCGAATCCCTCAAAATAATCTCAACTATTCTCTATAGTCCTAGGTTGAGATTGCACATAGAGAAAAAAAAAGAAAAAAAAAAATAGTTTAATAATTCTAATACATTGGAACTTCCCCCAAGGTATTTATACTTGTTCCTAGACTTAGAAGCTTGTTCGTGGAGAATAGAAAGATTTTTCTTAGTCAAGCTCACAAGAGTTTCAGAAAAATCCACAAGTACATACGAAGAAACTTCAAGAGGAGTGTCCACATCACAATCCAACAAAGCACATGAAAGGGCAAACAACGTTGAGCGGACTGTTTTGCATGTACTCAGTAAAAAGAGCACAACTCTCTCAAGACAACTCGGATCGACCTCATTTCAAAGCCATATGAAAGTAGACTCATAAGGTTAGAACTTTAATGTTTTGATTATTTTCCAATCCGAAATTGAGATATCTTGAAACTACTTTTGAAGTCAGTACATGTGCTAAAATTGGGTTTTCACAGCATGAATGATGAGGGCTGGTCTAGACTTGGTTGTGCTGGCTCCAAAGATGGGTTGTGATGCTTGTAGACTATGTCTTGAGCTTAGGCTTTGCCTTGGGCCATGGCTTGAATACGGGCTGACCTTCTAAGAGCGCGAGGTTGGTTCACTTGAATAGAGAGCTGGTCGGGGTTGGCCACATGGGTGTGGGTGTGGCCTGCATGATTCTCCCAGTCTTTAAAGAATTCATCCTTGAATTCGGACGCCTCCTTACCCAACGGAGATTGCCAAACTTGGATAGGAAGAAGTTAAAACAAACATCGAAGAAAACAAAATTCGGAGGCAGGAATTTCCAGAAACATCAATCTTAGTAAAATGAGGATAACTCACTGATATAGATTGGATTGGGGTGATTTCAAAGCCAAAAGTTCGAGGACTGATGGCTCTACAAGTTTTTTGACAAACTCTACTTCAAAAAACCAGTATAAGACCTCCGAAAAAGTGCTTGAAGTAGAGGCATATGCATTGGATAGATTTTGGAAATGCAAGAAATGTAAATATGTTCTGAATATGGATAGATATGGGCTGAAATGTGTCTTCCTTTTCAAATGGTGAAGAAATCTCTTCTCCGTAAATGGAAATCGAATGGGGGTGTTGAGATTTACCTCGCTGATAAGGGAACCTATATTTTTCAATTTGTTGATGAAGAAGACTAGCTAAGTGTTCTTGAAAAAGGTATTTGGTATATAGATGGTAAGCCTATTGTTGTTCGAAGTGGGATGAATCCTCACATTTCGACAAAATGAACCTCAGATCCTTGCTCATTTGGGTTTCCTTGCCTGGGCTTCCTTTCCATCTCTGAAACGAGGAGGCCTTGAGCTCCATAGAATTGGCCATTGGCAGCCCTCTATTCTCTGATAGATGTATGAAAGCTCAATTCCGTTTGGCATTCGCCCGCATCTGTGTCGATGTTCAAGCTAATGCTCCCCTATCGGACTTTGTGACTATCAGCTCTGATGACCAGGACTCTTGGTTGCAGCTGGGAAATTATGAATGGAAATCGCCACTCTGCGCAACCTGTAAAGTCTTCGGCCATGCTACTGGTCTATGTGGGCCTAAGGCTTCTTTATTAATCATCGAAAAAAAAAAAAAATTGTGGGCCTAATGCTGGGGATCTAGCAGATCCCTCTGCTTGGCAATAAACTACAAGAATTCATTTGAAGGCTAGATTCAATGCTCTAGCGAAGGTCTTCACCAATTCTAGGGCTAATGAGGAGGGTGAGGAGGGTGAACTCTGCGAAGAAGATGATGTTGACGTGGCTTTTCCTCCTGTTATTGGTATGCCTAACCAACAGCCTTCGATTGGAAAAGACTCCATGTTAGGACCTGAAAGTGTGATAGTTTGCAACAGGTTCAAAGCCCGAGGGATCATTGAAGATGCTACGACTTCCTCTTCGGATGACGAAGACCTTCTACTCGTTGACTTCCCCTCTGTTGGCTTTGATCGGGAGATAGACCCTACTGATTCGCTTTCCCAAATCCCTTTGTTGACCCCAGTTAGGAAACTGTCTCTGCTCAGAAAATCCTTCACCCCGTTTCCATCCTTGGTATTTCCATTTCATTGTCGAGATCTCCTTGAACCCTATGTTTCGAGATATAAATCAAGAATATCCCGAAAATCCTCTCCATCCAAACCTCATGTCACAACTGGACCAAGGTTTTAATCAAGCTGATATTGTTTTGACCCTTTCTGATCCTGATGTGGATAATCCAGTTTGGCATTTGGACTCGAGTTTTTTCAAGATGCTTCTTCGCAGACCCGTCAGCCTAAACCCACTGAGTCATCTTCTAATCGTTTTCCTCAACTGGATGCCCCCTTACCTCATCTGGCATTCTTTCTTTGTACTCCCACCATTTTACCAAAGACTCCATTTCCCTCTCTTCTGTGCATCGCCCATTCCCTTGCTCTGAGGGTGACCAGGGGTTCTGCCTTCAAGAGGGAGATTATCAGCTGCTTGTTCATCAAGCCTCTATCTTTCAGTCTGAACCTACCTCTCTTCCCTTTGCTGTGGGGACAGCAAAGTCCCATCTGATCGTTCTTCTTGAAAAGCTTCTAGAGTCACCAACGCCTCAGGGTCTCCATCCCGATCCTAATGAGATCGTGTTTGTGCTTCTGTCCTTCCTGCTTTTCTCTATGTCAATGTTGATAGGTATTTTTTGGAATATTAGAGGGTTAAACTCCTCTTCCAAGCAGTCTGAAGTGAAATCCTATATTAACAAGCTCCATCTTTCCTTCTGCATTCTTTCAGAAACCAAGGTTAAAGAGGCCAAAAGTGGCCAATGCCTTAGATATTGCTAGATCTTTGGTGTCGGGGTGGCGGATGGCTTTCAATTACAATCATATAATATTCATGGTCATTTATGGTGCTTATGGGACAGCTTAAATGTTATCTTCTCCATGGTATGTTCGTTTAATCAATTCATGACTTAAAGTTACTGATTGTTTAAGCTCAAATTTCTGTCATATTCCTGTTGTATTCCTAACTCTTCGATTGTATGGAGGCCCCTCTGGGAGGATTTATATAACATCTCTCTGTCTATTGGGGACGGCCCTTGGGAAAGCATGAGGGATTTTAATGACCATTTTGAGGTGGGGGGTTGCCAATGAAAGGTGGGGTGTCATTTTGATGACCATTCTATGTGCAAGTTTTCGGCATGGCTTGACTCTATCAGGATGATCTTTCTCAAATGGCTTGGGATGAAGATCACTTGGAACAGTAGCAGGTTAGGTGATCAAAGATTGTCATGTAATTTTAAAAGAGCTTTGGTCAATGACAGTTGGCTGGCAACCTTCTGATCCTTTGAAGCCCAACCTTCTGATCCTTTGAAGCCCTCTTAGGATCAGCAGGAATCTTGGATATTACACAATTGTTCTTACTATTACTCCCTATATCTCTTTCGGCCCCAAGCCTTTTATATTCTTTGATATGTGGACAGCTCATGAGGACTTCTAGGCAATTTGAAAAGTGCTTGGGAGAAGACCCCTAAGGATATCACCAGCCCTTTATTAGCTTTGCCCAGAAGCCGAGGGAGGTCAAGTGTGCCCTTGGTAACTGGAATAAAAGGTCCTTTGGCAATATTTCGAAGGCAATTCAGGAGCATAGAGAGGATTTGAAACTTGCTTAGCTTAATCTTCAAGGTAGTGTGGATAATTATTACTTGATGATTATCGAAATGGAGTTAATTAAGTTGAATGCCTTGGTTTCTCAAGAGGAATAGTTTTTCAAGTTGATTGAGATTGGGTGATCGGAATGCTGCTGGTTATTTTCATAGATCGGTGAAGGCCAATCATAACCAGAATTGTATCTCCTTGTGGGCTAGTGATGATTCTATCATATCTGAACTTGATGGCATCAGACAGATATCGGAAGATTATTTTTTCAATATGTATTGTCCGAGTTCCCTTAGTTCTCTCGAGAGTATCCTTGTCCTTTTTGATAAAATTCTGTCTCAGGACAGCAGCATAGCTTGGCTTCCATTCCTATGGAAGATGAGATTCTCAGGGCAATCAAATCTATGAAAACTCAGATTGCTCTAGGGTGATGGATTCCATATGGGTTTTTTCTTTGCGGCTTGAGACACAGTCAAGGCAGTCATTAGTTTCTTCTCTAATCCTGACCAAATGAGGGTGGTTAGTCAAACCTTTTTATGTTTGATTCCTGAAAAAGGAGGGTGCTTGCTCCATTTCTGACTTTAGGCTCTTTACCCTTAGTAACACTATTTATAGGATTATTGCCAAGATTCTTGCTCATATGTTGAAGGGAGTGGTCATGGATTAGTCAGCCCCAATTAGCCTGCCTGCATTCAAGGGCGGAACATTGTGGATAATATTTTGCTTTGCTCTAACCTAGTGAGAGGTTTTGATAGAAATTCCCACCCTCCTGCGACTCTCCTCAAATCTCTACAAAGCTTATGACAATATTAGATCGGAATTTGTTTTGGAATCTTTATCTACAGTGCATTTCCCTATTTGCTTCACTCAATGGATTTTCTCTTGCATCTTCTTGGCAAGATTCTTGGTTTTGGTCAATGGCAACCTGGTGGGCTTTTTCAGTGTGAGGTGAGTTATAGACAAGGATTCTTCTGTCTCCCTTTTTATTCACGATGGTCATGGGAGGTTGCTCTAGATCCCTTTAGAAGGTTGCTCTAGATCCCTTTAGATCAGCTCTGACTAAATAACTATGATTTCTTTGATGTAAGGATATGAAGATCACTCACCTAGTGTTTGCGGATGACGTCATGATTTTCTCCAAAGGGGATTCCAAGTCGATAGCTTCGAAATCTGCTGTGCTTCTTTCTTTTGGTGCTTTGTCTGGCCTTTCCATTAATTAACAGAAGTCCCTCATTTTCTTCGCTGGGATTGATGAGTCATTATGAGAGAATCTTCAAAACATCGCGGGCTTTTCTTTGTTGACTTTGCTGATTACTTACATGGGTCTCCCGTTGATCTCTTCTAGACCGTTGTCTCATCATTGCTTCCTGATTCTGGACAGGCTTCAAAAAGCCTTCAGTTGTGGAAAGTGAGGTTCCTATCCTATGCAAGTCAGTTGGAGTTAGTCAGAGCAGTTATGCAAAGCTTCTATTTGTATTGGATTGGGATTTTTGATCTCTCTTGCTTGATTTCCCAGAAAATCGAGTCCCTTGTGAGTGCTTTTCTTTGAAAAGGGTCAGATAATAACATTTTTTTTTCACTTTATAGGCTGGGCCAAGGTGTGATTGCCAAAGGAGGAGGGTGGTTTAGGTAGTCGCAGAGTAAAGGAGGTTAATAAGGCTTGTATTCTTAAATTGATTTGGCGGGTGCCTGCTAAGAAAGATGTAGAAACAATGAACGGAATGACTTGTCTTACAATAGACAGAGGTCCTCTTATCTATAATATGAGAATGAATACAGGTAGTACAATACAGGTAGTACAATGAGGGTAGTACAAATGTACAATACAAGTAGTACAATGAATCTAGACATAAAGATAAATTAATCTAAACCACACGATAGTTAATCCATGTGGACCATACGATCTCTCAAAACTGCCCCTCAAGTTGGGGCGTGTATATCTGTCATGTACAACTTGGATAACACATGATGAAATTGTTTTCCTGGGAGTCCTTTGGTGAAGATATCTGCCAACTGATCACCAGAGGTAACATAGGGAACACAAACCTGTCCTTTCTCCAACTTTTCTTTGATAAAGTGATGATCAATTTCTACATGTTTGGTCTGGTCATGTTGTACCGGATTATGAACAATACTGATCACAGCTTTATTATCATAGAACAACCTCATAGGTCTTGTAGAACGAAAACCCAAATCCTGGAGTAGTCCCCTTAAGCATAATAACTCACAGATTCCCTGAGCCATGGCTCTAAACTCTGCTTTAGCACTTGAACGGGAAACCACATGCTGCTTCTTATTGCGCCAAGTAACTAAATTTCCTCCCACGAAGGTACAATATTCTGAGGTCGATCTCCAATCTGGATTTCTTACCAATTTGCATCGGTGTAGGCATCTATTCTGAAGTGACTCCTAGAAGAGAGTAATATTCCTCTTCCAGGGGCAGATTTGAGATAGTGCAAAATCCGAAGCCCAGCATCCATATGCAACGAGTAAGGATCATGCATAAATTGACTCACCAAGCTAATTACAAATGCTATATCAGGCCGGGTATTGACAGATATATCAACTTACCCACTAATCCTTGATACTGTCCTTTATCTACAGGTGTACCTACTTTTCCTTGCAATTTCTCATTTGGGTCAATTAGTGTGTCACAAGGCTGACACCCTAAGAGACTTGTTTCTGTGAGAAGGACAAGTATGTACTTCCTTTGAGACAAAAATACCCTTGGTGGAACGTGCTACTTCAATACCAAGGAAATATCTCAACTTTCCAAGGTCTTTGACTTCGAACTCCTTGCCCAAGAAGTCCTTTAGATGCTTGATTTCCTCATCATCACTACCTGTAAGGACAATATCATCAATATACACAATGAGAACAGTGATCTTACCATGTTTACATTTGATGAATAGGGTATGATCAGCATTATTCTGTTTGTACCTGAACATAGCTCGGTGGAATCGTTCAAACCAGGCCCTAGGAGATTGTTTTAGTCCATACAAAAATTTCTTCAACTTGCAGACTTTTCTTGTAGTAGCGGACGATTCAAATCCTAGAAGGACATCCATGTAGACTTCCTCTTCTAGCTCTCCATGGAGGAAGGCGTTCTTGAAATCTAACTGTTGCATATCCCAATCAAAATAAATAGTACATGCTAAAATTACCCTAATAGTGGTCATTTTAGCCATTGGTGCAAATGTCTCTTGGTAATCAATCCCATATGTCTGAGTGAACCTACGAGCAACGAGTCTGGCCTTGTATATGTCTATGGAACCATCTTCTTTCTGCTTGATGGCAAAGACCACTTGCACCCAACTGGTTTCTTCCCTGTCGGAAGGTCTACCAGATTCCAAGTCTCATTTTTCTTCAAGGCATTCATCTCCTCAACCATTGCTGTTTTCTATTTTACATCTTTAACTGCATCCTGCCAATGTTTAGGAATGGACACAGACAACAATGTAGAAACAAAAACACAATATGAAGAAAAAAGGGAGTTATATGAGACAAACTGAGACAAAGGATGTTGAGTACAAGACCTAGTACTTTTCCTAAGAGCAATATGAACATTTAAATCAGACTCAGAAGAAGAAGTCTTACCAGGCTGAAGTATCTCATCCTTTGTCACAGTCTCTAGTTCCAAAGTTGACGAATGAATGTGTGTAGGTGCAGTTGTAGTAGAAGAGGCCTGTCCTTTCTTGAGTCTGGTCCGGGTATAAACCTGTAGTGTAGGATCAGCAGGGTCAGTAGCAGTTTCGGCTAGGGGTATAGGTATAAGTGCAGGTGGTTCATCTTCAGTGTCAGGTTCAGCCAAGGTTTCATCAAGGGACGGTGATACAGGAGAAACATTTTTTGATGAATCTATGATCTCCCCCTGAAGTGGAGAAGCCGTAGGTTCAATCATTGGACCATCTTCTTGTAACAGTGACTCCCCTTAAAGATTGGACGGAAAGAAGTAGGGAAGATGTTCATAAAATTGAACATCCATGGAGACAAAGTGGCTACGGGTAGGAGGGTGGTAACACCGATATCCCTTTTGGGTTGGAGAATAACCCAAAAAAAGACACCGAAAACCATGGGGTTCAAGTTTTCTTGGAGATCGATGGTTGTGCACATAACACACAACCAAAGAGGGATAATATGGGTAGTGTTATTAATTAAGAGGTTTAAAGGAGAGCGGTGGTTGAGGACATGGGTAGGAACACGGTTAATGAGATAAGCAGAGGTAAAAACGGCATCACTCCAAAACTGCGGTGGAACGTTCCTAGCAAACATCGAGGCACGAGCTACTTCAAGGAGGTGTCGATTCTTCCGTTTAGCCACACCATTTTGTGCAGTAGTGTCGATGCAACTTGTCTGGTGGATGATGCCATTATCGCCAAGGTAAGTCTGAAAGGCCCCTCGAGATATTCCCGTCCATTGTCACTCTGGAGGATTTGGATTGTAGCTCTAAATTGGGTTTGAACCATACGATGGAAATGGCGAAAACATGTAAAAACTTCATTTTTATGATGCACAAGATATACCCAAGTAGTACGGGAATAACAATCAATGAAAGTGACAAACCATCTATGACCAGTGCTAGAAACAGTACGAGCTGGTCCCCAAACATCAGAATGGACCATATGAAAAGGAGTACTACTCCGTGTAAGAGATGGACGATTCGAAGATCGAGTTTGCTTAGCCAAAATACAAACTTCGTAAAAAAACTCGTCTTGTTTACATTTATTTGCTAATGACGGAAATAAACTTGACAAAATAGTAAAAGAGGGATGGCCAAGGCGTTGGTGCCATTGATGCAGATCGGAGGATGCCGGATCAAGGTGAAGAGCAGGGTTTGCGAAAACTGAAGGATAGAGACCGTCTTCAAGCAAGTACAAGCCTCCTTGCAGCCTATCACATCCAATCGTCCTCTCTGTTGCCAGATCCTGAAACAAACAATGAGATGAAAAAAACATAACTTTGCAATTTAAAGCAGAAGTAATCTGACTAATTGACAAGAGATTGGTAGAAAATTTAGGAACATGGAGAACAGACTGCAAAGTTAAATTAGGGGTGCATTTGATGGAACTAAGGAATTAAGTATCGTGTATCGGTATCGTATCGGTCAGTTGAAATTAAGAGACGTATCGTATCATATCATGGATACCGTGGATACGCATGGATACGGGGCATAATATGCATAGAAATGATGAGGGAACCTAGAAAACACAATTTTAAAACATAAAAACACTATAAATAACCAATATTGAAAAGAAAAATGTTTTTTACATTAAGTTTGCCGAGTTCGGGGCTATGTTTTGAGTCTTTAGTTCTTACTAGGATGGTGTCGATTTGAACAACCTAGGAGTAAGTGTGTTTAAGTGCTTTTTTTTTTATATTATTTCTCTTGTTTTCATTTGGTGGTGTATATATTTTCAATACTTTTTCTTTTGTTTTCATTGGGTGGTGTATATATTTTCAATACACTGTCATGTATTGGAACAGTTTGCATATCAAAAGAAGATGATGACTTGTTTTTGGATTGTATACATTATTAACTTACATGTAGATACATTATATCACATTAAACAAAATATGAGGGACAGGTATGTCGTTGTCAAAATATCAGGGACTGTTCAGAAAAAGAAAGAGGGCTTCGTGAAGGATTCTTCTCTCCGCCAGACTCAACAATGAGGATCTGTTTCTCTGTCGGACTCAACAAAAGAGGACATCGGTCAACACGGCTGCTTCCGTAAAAGGTATGTCGTCTTCTTCTTCTTCTTATTCTTCTGATTTTTCTTTTGATTCTTTTTCTTCTTCTTCTTCTTCTTCTTCTTCTGATTCTGATTTTTCTTTTATTTTTTTTCTTCGTCTTCTTCTGGTTCTGATTTTTCTTTTATTTCTTCTTCTTCTTCTGATTCTGATTTTTCTTTTATTTCTTCTTCTGATTCTTCTTCTTCATCTTCTGATTCTGATTTTTCTTTTGATTCTTCTTTTGATTCTTCTTCTAATTTTTCACAATAGACTTGTATCGCCAGTGATTTCTTCTGATTTCTATCGTATTGACATGTATCGACAAGTATCAATCTGTATTGGATTGATACAGGTTGATACTGACAAAAACAGGTCGATACGTTTCTTTATTTTTTTCCAATTTTTTCAAATGTTTATTTTTGCCGTATCGGAGGTTATCGTTCTATATCGAGGGTATCGATCTGTATCGAGCCGTATCGAACCGATACGATCGATACACTTCAATACAATACTTTTAAAAAAAATTGAGATACGAATTGAGCTGTATCGTATCAACTACTGTCGATACCGATACATATCGGCCTATACTTCCCGTATCGTGTCAATACTTGATTCCTTGGATGGAACCTTTTCCAGATATAGAGGATAGGATCCCATCAGCTACACAGACAGGATTAGTTTTAGGGACATAAACAAAATGAGAGAAAGAATCAGAGTTACCAATCATGTGATCTGTGGCCCCAAAGTCAATAATCCAAGGATTAGAGATAGTGGATGCACTAAAACACATACCTCAATGGACAAAATTTGAACCTGGATTATGGGAAGTGGTAGGAGCAGATGCAGATGATGATCCGGAAGCAACAGATGGCTGTAGCAGACGACTGATTGCTTGAAGTATTTGTTGAGTGTCTCCGAAAGATGTAGTAGAGGCTTCGGCCGGCTGGGAGGTAGTTTGGTGTGCCTGAGGGCCCTTGGAAAATCTATTTCTTTGCTTTTCTTTTCGCTTGGCTTCGAAATCTGCTGGTTTCCCATGGAGCTTCCAACAAGTGTCTTTTGTATGCCAAGGTCTACCACAGTGCTCACATGTCAAAGGTTCCTTCGAGCCAGGAGCGGTTGAAGTTACCTGGTGAGGTACTGAAGTCTGAAGAGCTGATCTTGCAGGAACAGCTAGGAAGAGCATCGTGGTTCACCGTTGGTCTTCAAATTGCACCATTGCATATGCTTGTTCCAAAGATGGGAAGGGGTCCTTGCTGAGGATCTGGGATCGAATGGGATCCAATTCAACTTTCAGACCTGCTAAAAAAGTGTAAACCCTGTACTATTCATCTCTTTTTTTTGTACTGGGTTGCATCAGCATCATACTTGGCATAAAAACCATCATAAAAATCCAGAGTTTGCCAAAGACTTCGGAGCTTAGTATAATACTCAGATACAGTCAATTCATTCTATACAGTTGTCGTGATCTTCTTTTGGACCGTATAAATCAAAGCATAGTTCCCCACTTGGGAATATGTGGCTTTGACAGATTTCCAGATCTGGGCACCTGTATTTAACAGGAGGTACCCCTCAGCTATTGTTGGTTGCATAGAATTAAGGAGGTACTGCATAACCAAAGAATTTTCGGCATTCCATCTTTTAGGACGGTGCCGGCAGTTGGTACACTTTCTCTACCGGTAAGATAGTCAGCTAGTCCCCGTGCAGTAATTGAAAGAAGGGAGAATCGAAACCACATTAAATAGTTTCCACCATCCAATTTTGTGGTATTAATAAGAATTGTAAAATTTTTCAATTTAAAGGACACAGTCCCAGCAGAAGTAATTTCAGATGCTTCAGACATGATAAAAAATCTAGATAACCAGCAGTGGGCGTATACCAATCCTGTTGTTTATGAAAAAACTTAGTCCACCAACAGGGGTACCGTAGTGGGCCGTGTACCAATCCTATTGTTTATGAAATAAGAGAATCAAGTTCCGCAAAGAACACAATCTTCAATTAGGAATAGAAGATCGGTATATACGTAAGGACTGATCTCAAACAAACCACTAACAGGGATACACGGAAAAAAAGGAAAAAAGTGAAAAAAAAACCTTCTAGATCATGGTAGGATCAAAAGAAGATTTCCGGTAATCTTAGTGCCAGCGGTGATCTAGGTAGATGGCGGAAAAAGATTCCGGTAGGTGGTGGCGGTGTTGGAGATGGAAGATGATGAGGCAGAAAAAGATTCTCTATCATTTTACCGTTTCTGGCCTCGGAGGAGGGTCGTGTACATATGTAGTCACCCGAACTGTTTGACCCTCTACTAGCAGAGATGAGGCAGAGGACTCTGATGGGTTTAGTGGCTATACTCGCACACCATCTGATGGTAGTGTTAGTAACGGTTCTAATCATCATGGTGGTGGTGGTGGTAATAGAGGCACAATTGAGTAGTACCACTACCATATCCCTGAGCAACAAGAGCCATAGCCACAACCACCACTTGTTAGATACATTAGGGGGACCTACTATACTCACGCCACATAGGATACAGACCGCGATGATCTAGGTAGATGGCGGTAACCTTAGTGCTGGTCAGGGGTAGTTGAGTCGGCAAGGAGCCTACGCCTCAGGAAGCAGAAGGTACTGAGTTTGACTCCTCTTACTACCTTGGGGCCACTCGCATGGGGGTGTTAAGTGCTCTTTCTTTCCTGCTATGGGTGCAAGTGGAATGGTTCTCATTCAACCTTGGAATGACCCGGTTCATGCGGTTGTGGGGTTAATATGGGCTTATGGGATTGGTCAGGCCAAAGGTCTGGATACCCGTCAATAGCAAAAAAAAAAAAAAAAAAAAAAGGTGCTGCAGTGTCGGTTAGCACAGGAGGTGGATCGGGTGTAGGGATATTAGAGCTGGAGGGCACAATCAATCTGTGAGAGTAAACATTAGGAAAAGGAACCATAAGGGGACGGGAAGTAGATTTAGTAACAGGTAGAGAAATAGATTCGGGAGTGGAGGAGAATTCTTCAGAGGTAACAATCTCTGGGAAGGGGTCAAGTAAAATAAGATCATCTTTAGAGGCAGGAGCTACATTTGCAGGAACAGTGTAATATGGAATATGCTCAAGAAAAACCACATGACGTGACACATACAATTTATTAGACATAGGATCATAACATCTTTAACCTTTTAATGAATACCATATCCCAATAACACGCACAAGGTGGAGCGAGCAGTCAGTTCACTATGATCTCGCTTTGGCAGTAAAACAGAACAAGTATAACCAAACACACGAAGTAATGAGTAATTAGGCACATTGATCAAACAATTTTTCTTAGGGAGAAATACCAGACAAGATAGGTGTAGGTATACGATTAACAAGAAAGATAACAGTAAGAGCAGCCTCACCCCGAAAGACAGTGGGAACAGATGCAGATAACAACAGAGCATGAGTGGTTCAATGATGTGACAATGTTTCCTTTCTGCAACTCCATTTTGTTGTGGTGTTGTAGAACATGAATATTGATGAATAATACCACATGAAGCAAGAAATTTTTCAAAGTCTCCTAAGAGGTATTCACCACCCAAATCAGAGCAGAGAATCTTGATTGTGGTGGAGAACTGTGTATGAACCATGGCATGAAAGTTGCGATAAATGGAGAAGAAATCAGATTTGCGAGTCATAAGAAATAATCAACAATATCTGATGTAATCATCTACGAACGAAACATAGTAAACAAACCCACTTTTGGTAGGAACCTGAGAGGGTCCCCAAACATCAGTATGCACAAGAGAGAAAGGGGAAGAAGATAAAGATGTGCTAGTATTAAACGATAAAGCAGACATTTTGGCAAGTTTACAGCCATTTCAAGAGGACACATTACTATCAAGTAAAGTAAATTTTCCCAAATGACCAACAACAACAACAACAACAACAAAGTCTTATCCCAACTAAATGGGGTCGGCTACATGGATTCTTGTTCGCCAATCAGCTCTGTTCGATGTCAAACTTGAAGCAAGGCCTAAGCTATATATGTCTTTCTTCACCACCTCCCCTAGGGTCATCTTAGGTCTACCCCTAGCTCTCATAACCCCGTCAATCTGAATTACTCCTCCGAACGGGAGCATCTAACGGCCTCCGTTGAACATAGCCATACCATTTCAAACGACTTTCTCGTAACTTATCATGTATTGGCGCTACTCCCAAATCAGCTCTAATACGGTCATTCCTTACCTTATCCTTCCTAGTTTTGCCACACATCCATCTTAACATCCTCATTTCAGTTACACTAAGTTTATCAATATGATGCTTCTTGACTGTCCAACATTCAACACCATACATCATAGCCGGTCGAATAACTGTTCTATAGAATTTTCCTTTACGCCAATCGTACAACACTCCATACGTACTTCTCCATTTCATCCATCCTATTTTAATTCTCTGTGAAACATCATCGTCTATATCACCTTCTTTGTTTATGATTGAACCTAAATACTTAAAATGATCACTTTGCTGTATTTCCCTCTCAAGAATGTTCACCACCTCATTATCCGTCCCTGTGTGACTAATGTTGTACACCATATACTCCATCTTCTTTCTACTTATCTTAAAACCTTTTGATTCCAAAGATGATCTCCATAGCTTTAACTTTGCATTAATCCCTGCTTTTGTCTCATCCACCAAAACAATATCATCAGCGAAAAACATACACCAAGGAACTTCATCTTGAATGTCTCTGGTAAGATCATCCATGATGAAGGCAAACAAATAAGGGCTTAAAGCTGATCCTTGATGTAACCCAATTGTAATTGGGAATTCACGACCTTGACCCCCCACGGTTTTCACACTAGTTGCCACATTATAAGACATATCCTTAACTATGTCCACATATTTGCTTGAAACACATCTCTTCTCTAGTACTTGCCAAATTAACTCCCTAGGGATTCTATCATAAGCCTTTTCTAGATCGATGAAAACCATATGGATGTCCTTCTTGCCTTCTCTACATCTTTCCATGAGTCTTCTAAGCAAGTAAATAGCCTCTGTTGTGGATCTACCTGGCATAAAATCAAACTAGTTCTCCGTAATGGTAGTTTCTTTTCTCAAGCGGGTTTCAATAATTCTTTCCCACAGTTTCATAGTATGACTCATTAGTTTTATACTTCTATAATTATTGCAACTCTGAATATCGCCTTTGTTTTTGTAGATCGGAACCACAATACTACTCCATTCATTTGGCATTTTTCCTGAGCTCATAATTTTATTGAACAACATAGTTAGCCAAGATACTCCATACATTCCTAGGCTCTTCCAAACTTCTATTGGGACCTCATCTGGGCCAGGTGCTTTGCCTACATTCATCCTCCTTAAAGCCTCTTTCACTTCTGTCACCCTAATTTTACGTATATACCTATGACCTGTGGTGTCATGGTGAGTAATGGAGCAATCTAGAGCACTATTTTCTGAGACGTCTTCATTTAGTAGGCTGTAAAAATAATCGTTCCATCTCTCTTTAATGTCCTCATCCCTTACTAAAACTCTACCATCTGTACTTTTAATACATCTAACATGGTCTAAATCTCTACTCTGCCTTTCCCTCATCTTAGCTATTTTATGGATAGTTTTTTCTCCTTCTTTAGTACTTAGATTGATATAAAGATCTTCATATTTCTTCGCCCTTGCTTGTCCTACAATCTTCTTGGCTTCATTTCTAGCAAATCTATATCTTTTTAGATCCTCTATATCCTTAGTCTTTTGCCATGCCTTAAAACTATCTTTCTTAGCTTTAGTGGTTGCTTGAACCTCATCATTCTACCACCAAGACTCTATAGGAGAATGACATTTTCCTTTTGATACACCTAGAACCTCTTTAGCAACTTTTTTAATACAAGCAGTCATCTCGTTCCACATTGTATCAGTGTCTCCTTCAAAGTTTTACATTCCTTTTTAATCACATTATCAGCAAAAGTTTTCAAGGTATTTCCGTTTAAGCACCACCACCTTATCCTAGGGCACAAAACCGGACCTTTCCTACTACTCGGCGTAGTGAGACATATATCCAAGACCAATAATCTATGCTGAGTGGTTAGACTCTTCCCAGGTATAACTTTACAATCCTTACATAATAATCTATCGGACTTTCGAGTTAGAAAGAAATCTATTTGGCTTTTATGGTGCCCGCTTTTAAAGGTGACTAGATGCTCCTCTCTCTTTTCAAAGTATGTGTTTACGATGGATAAATCATAAGCTGTAGCAAAATCTAGAATTGAGGTCTCCTCTTCATTCCTTACTCCAAAACCATATCCCTCATGCACATCTTCATAACCTCTACGATCTCCCCCTACATGTCCATTCAAATCTCCCCCTATTATAGTCTTTTCACCTTGTTGTAAACCTTGTACTAATCCATCTATGTGTTCCCAAAATTGTAGCTTACTATTCGCATCCAATCCTACTTGGGGTGCGGAAGCGCTAATTATATTGACTATCTCTTTCCCCATCACTAGCTTGATGGCTATAATCCTATCATCAAATCTTTTCACATCCACCACATCATTCTTTAAATCTTTATCTACTATTATACCCACTCCGTTGCTATTATTTTTATCCCCCGTATACCAAAGTTTAAAGCCATCCAACTCCTTAGCTTTTTTACCCTTACATCTAGTCTCTTGTATGCAAGCTATGTTAATCCTTCTTATCCTCATAACATCTATCAATTCTAGACTCTTACCCATTAAAGATCCTATGTTCCAAGATGCTATTTTAATCCTACGTTTATGGACTAGCTTCTTTGCCCGCACTCGTCCACAGTGCGAGAACCCTTGCCAATTTATCACCGCACCCGGGCGCCGATGCGGCGGCCCTAGCAAACTTTTCACCTCATTCGGGCAATGTGGTGGCCCTTGCCCATTTTTCGTTTCACCATGGACTAGGTGTAACGTGCCGTTTACAGAGAATGCTCTGGCATTACGCTGATTATCTTTTGTTTGTGAATCCATGATAAGGGTTTGGCTGTGTTATTGGTGGTACCGGCTGCCAACCTGACGTACCAACCCTCCTACTTTATCCGGGCTTGGGACCGGCAACATAACACTGACGGAGTTTTTAACCAGATACATATATTTCAAGAGAGAAATCAAAACTGCAACAACTAACAATGACTAATGCAATAGTTGGTATAAAGAAACAAAACTATTTCACAAAAGTGACCATTTAACTTACTTATAACGGTTTCTTAATAGCGTGCTTGTAAGCCATCCAGAACGCAACGTCTCCTCTAGATATGTTGGAGAAACTGTCACAACTGCATTGCTATACCAAAATTTTCCCAAATGACCATGAACACTTAATTGTTTCAAAATTATACCAAATATATGTCCCGGTTTAGAATGCCATAAATAAAATGGGGAAGAATTACAATTCAAATGAAAAGAAGAAAGAATAGAGGATGTAGAAACAAAGATGTGCAAATTGTCTAAAATATAAAGTCGTCCAGCTCTATGCCCAGTACCAACTAGTTTCTGTGACTCTATCCTGCACAATACAGCTAGAAGACGAAAAAAGAACACCATATCCAGAGTTGGCCAATTGACTAATGGAAAGTAAACCAAGAGATAGCTGAGGTACATGAATAACATTAGACAAAGATAAAATAAAGGAACAGACAGACCCAACAGATTCAACACGCATGGAAGAACCATTAGTGGTTAAGATACTTACATGAGAAGATGAGATATGACAACTACTAAGAAAAGAAATGTTAGGAGTCATGTGATGGGAAGAACCACAATAAAAAATCCAATGACTAGAGGTTAAATGAGAAGTGGGTGATCTAACCAAACCTGAGTAGGCAGTGGTCATGGCAGAGACATGCATATGATCCGAAGAGGTTGAAGGTAACATAGAGTATAGCTGCTTAATCATTGACTGGACCATAGAGGTTGGGAGATGATCACTAGATGCTACTGAAGAGGATGCTATTGGTGTTGCAAGTGCCGTGGGTCCCTGTGGGAATTGCGGATATCCAAGACAAGGTGATGCTTTGAACTGCTAAGTCAAAATGGGGAAGTGGCCATTTTGGAGTTTAGGACAACTAGATTTCTAGTGCCCCTTCTGTCGGCAAAAACTACACTCATCAATTCCAACCCGAGGTCTCGGTTTTCCAGTAACTTAAACAAGGTTGCTCATAAGAGTAGGTAGTAAAGAGGCAGAGGAGGCTGCAAATACAGATGGTTGAGAGGCGCTGACATGAGCAACCTTGAATTGTGTCTCTTCAGTAATTAGTTCTCGAATGGTAGCATTTACAGAAGGAAGAAGAGTTCAATACAAAATCGATCCTCTAAGTGGCTCGAACTGATCCCACAAAGCCATAAGAAATTGTACCAGCTGTTGCCTCTTCCTGTAGGTAATATAATTGTCAGAGGATTGGAGGTCCTGAGGTTCCATGAGGGCTAATTGATCCCAAAAGTACGTCATATATATATATATATATATATATATATATATATATATATATATATATAAAAGATCTGGTTGTAGAATTCCTAAATTGACTTTCCATCGTGCTTTGCACATCTTTTTCGATGCAAAGAGGAGAAAGAAACGATGGGAGAATCTCTGCAACTTGTGATGATAGGTGCTAATAGGGAGAGACAAAGATGTTGATGCTTGCTACAGAGATGCCGATACTTGTTGTGAGATCCGCAATGAAATTCTTAGATCGATTCAAAGAACCTGCTTGATACCATGATAGAATTGAGATTTGAGAAGAAGAAAAAAAGAAGAAACAATTTATCCTTTATTCTTTCAATGTGAAAGTCATAATCGAATAATAGGTTAAAAGATATTTAAGTAAGAGAACTATCTTGAACATAAAAGGAAAATAAAAAAAATAAAATCCAAAAAATTCTAATGCTGCCTACCTACTACCGCCAGCACTAGTACCGCTAGCAGTACTACCGATAGTACTGCTGGTGGTACTATCGATTGTACCACTGGTGGTACAATATTACAATATCTCACAGTAGCATACCCCAGCCAGCTCTCTATTCAGGCCATGACCCAAGGCAAAGCCTAAGTTCAATTCATGGTCTACAAGCACTACAACCCATCTTTGGAGCCTACACAACTGTTGATGCTGAAAACTGGTATAGCCGAGTTGTACGTCACGTCAAATGAGTTGTGAGCGAAATAACCGAGTTGGTGACGTTGTAAATGAGTTGTATAAAATGACTTGTATTCAGTTATAAACGAGTTGTCCACGTTATAGTCGAGTTATCCACATTGTAGATGAGTTCACACATTTTGGGCGACTTCAAGGATAAGTCTTGGAAAAGATAGAGAAAACTAGAGGGGTGGAATGGATAGTTCGGTGGCCACTTCGATGATTAAGTTAGTCTTCAGTTCAAACAATATGAAGTAAAAGGAATATTTCTGTAAGAGTGGGGTAAGGTTTGAGTTTAGAGAGAGATTGGATATATCATCATCCATCCCTTGTACCTTTGTATTCTGGAGTATATATAGACTGAATAGCAACTGACCGGAGTGGTCCAAAATACCCGAATGAGAGGGGGTAGTTATTTATTGTGCCCATAGCAATTCACCATAGGATGAAAATCTTACAGTCGCTTTGAGAGATTGGTGGGAGCTGTCTAGTAGAGTAGTGGTCCACCAAACATGGATGATGGTTGCTGAACGTGAAATGGTTTCCTACTAAAAATAGGAAACTGCTTATTTGAATGGATGCTTGCCATGTGTTCTACACGAGTTGAGAGGATGTTGTCCCTTGCTTCTTTTTGTTGGTTGTAGAACCGTTGATTACTGAAGTCCTCAGCAGTTAATTGTATAAGCCGTTGGATGATGATCCTACGGTTATGATAGATGCGGTTATGGGTGCATATCCCCTTAGGTTTCTCCTTGTTTCTAAGAAAGTGACTGATAGAAGTCCAAACTGTTAAACTGTCCCTTGTATTTAGGGGAACCACTAATATCATTAGATTATCGCCACATGTTGTCATATATATGCCCACAATAATATGGACACATGTCGCTCTGTCATTGATCAGCAGAATATGGTATTAACAGATGCCCCTTGCTTTTTTGGATTTATAAAATTTGAGGAAGCAACTTGATACCGAGTTGGCTCTTAGGTACTTTAGCCGAGTTAAGTTACAACTCGTTTAGATCTTCAACTACTACCAGTACTCTTGGATGTATTTTGGGATAATCTTTGCCAACTGCCCCAATTTCTGCAAGTCGGCTAAAGACTCGCTTGAGAATGATGCCTTGATCAGAAGTCGGCTACAGCAGTTGAGGTTGAGAAGTCGGTTACAACTGCCAAGGTTAAGAAGTTACGCTTGTAGAATGGTGCCTTGATTTGAAGTCGGATAAAGCGTAATGCTTCTACCTCGAACCATGCAACGACGATTGCTTGTTAGGAGAGTTGAATCATAACTCGATTAGGTCTTCGCCAATTCTTGGACATATTTTGAAGTTACATTTGTTGAATGTTTCGACTTCTGGTAACTTCCGTAAGTCAGTTAATCAATACTCGCAGATACGCATTTGCTTCTCTTTATTTTTGTATGTCGATTTGCGGCTGACCATTTCTTGTGTGTTCGGCAGTGGGAAGAATAAAACTTGTCTTGGTAAAATTCAAGAAAGCTGGTAAAGAAGTGATCGTTGAGGAAACGTTCCCCTCCAGATTGGTAAATATCTTAATTCAAATTGTGTTCAGCCATGTGTCATTCACGTGTTGTGATATTGATGTCCCTGAGTCTATGGACACGTGTCACTCCATTATAGGTTGGGGAAACATGGTATTGATAGAAAATTGTTGATGCTGAAAACTAGTCTAGCCGAGTTGTACATCACGTCAAACGAGTTGTGGGCGAAGTAACCGAGTTGGTGACGTTGTAAATGAGTTGTATAAAACGACTTGTATTCAGTTATAAATGAGTTGTCCACATTATAGCCAAGTTGTCCACGTTGTAGATGAGTTCACACGTTTTGGGCGACTTCAAGGATAAGTTCTGGAAAAGATAGAAAAAACCAAAGGGGTGGACTGGATAGTCCGATGGCCACTTCGATGATTAAGTAGTCTTCATATCAAACAATATGAAGTAAAAGGAATACTTCTTTGAGAGTGGGGTAAGGTTTGAGTTTAGAGAAAGAGATTGGATATATTATCATCCATCCCTTGTACCTTTGTATTCTGGAGTATATATAGATTGAATAGCAACTGGCCGGAGTGGTCCAAAATACCTGAATGAGAGGGGTAGTTAGTAACTGTGCCCCTAGTAGTTCACCGTAGGATGAAGATCTTACGGTCGCTTTGAGAGATCGGTGGGTGCGGTATGGTAGAGTTGTGGTCCACCAAACATGGATGATGGTTGCTGAACGTGAAATGGTTTCCCGCTAAGAATAGGAAACTGCTTATTTGAATAGATGCTTGCCACATGGTCTACACGAGTTGAGAGGATGTTGTCCCTTGCTTCTTTTGTTGGTTGTAGAACCGTTGATAATCAAAGTCCTCAGCAGTTAATTGTATAAGCTGTTGGATGACGATCCTACGGTCGTGATAGATGCGGTTATGGGTGCATATCCCCTTAGGTTTCTTCTTATTTCTAGGTAAGTGATTCATAAAAGTTCAAACTGTTGAACCGTCCCTTGTATTTTGGGGAACCACCAATATCATTAGATTATCGCTATGTGTTATACACGTATGATATGTATGCCCACAATAATGTGGACACATGTTGCTCTTGTCATTGATCGGCAGAATATGGTATCAACAACAACCAAGTCGAAATCAACCCTTATGGTTTATGTTGTAAAAAGCCAGTTTTATCACATGTACTGACTTTTAGAGTAGTGTCAAGATATATCTCCATTTCAAATTGTAACATACTCAAAACAAGAAAGTTTTAGCCTTATGAGTCTACTTTCGTATGGCTTTGAAATGAGGTCAATCTGAGCTGTCTTGAGGGAGTTGTGACTTTTTACTGAGCACGTGCAGAACAATCTGCCTAGTCTTGTTTGTCGTTTCGTGTGCTTTGATGGTTGGTGATGTGGGCACTTCTCTTGAAGCTTCTTTCTATCTTCTCCACTAGTGTGACTCATCATATGGACTTAGTGGATTTTTCTAGAACTCTTGTGTGCTTGACTAAGAGAATCTCTCTAGAGTCTTCTCCTTGAAGCAAGTCTCTATGCATAGGAACATGTATCAATACCTTGGGGGAAGTTTCTATTTATTAGAATTATTAAACTCTTTATTTTTTTTATGTGCAATCTCACCCTTAAGAGTTAAGATAATAAAAGATGGTTGAGATTATTTTGAGGGATTCAAGGGTTTGTAAGGTTTATAAATAGTGGCTCATTCTTCATATCTTCTCCTTTGAACCTTGAAGTATTCATCTCTTGAAATCCTTAAAGTACTTTCTCTCCTTCCTAGAAGAGTAAGAGTTTTATTTTTCACCTACATCCTGGAAGAGTTGGTAGGCCACCATTAGAGTTGATTTGCATGTATTCTAGAAGAGAAGTAAGTCGCTCTATCTTCACTCTCCCGATCAGAATTTGGCAATCTCATTTGGGGAAGGTTGTATCAGTAAGAGTAGTAGCGATTTAACTCAAAACAACCTGGTCAATATGGGTGTAAATATCAAATTCTGGATTAGGACAAAGAGAACCATCCTTTCGTTTAATAGTTGTAGGAGGCTGATGGTAAGAACAGTCAAAACTTATATAAGTCCTGGCTATGCATGGCCAGAATGTTATTGGTTATCCAGGACATGCAATTGTCCTTGTTCAAGTGAACAGAGACAAGACTAATGAGATTTCTATAGCTAGGTATCGTAGGTGAGGAGGCCATGAGAACGAGGGAGATGATCATACAACCAGAGACCAGAAAGAGAAAAAGGGCCTACTGTTCATAGAGCAGGGGAAAAAAAAAAAAAAAAACAAACCAGAATGTAAAGCTTCAGAACGGTACCCACTCTGATACCATGAAAATTTGAAACTACCCTTATTTGCTAGGCTCATGGTTGCTCTTATTTATAGGCAATGAACCTCAGAAAATATGAGGAAAGTGTAGGAAAACAAGGAAACCAGCAACACAGCTATAGACTACCATACAGATGCCTAATATGAATGAATAACAAAGGAAAGCAAATCACTATTGTGCTGAACAAACAAGGCAGAGTGTTTGGTTGCAATCTATCTGGATCCTTTGGCTGATGTGGAAGAAGGATCAAGATCCCTATCGCTATTAAAAAGACGAGGAAAATTTCTTCTATGGTTGGGGGTACAGCCTCTTCCTCACTTTCATGAAATGTCTATGTTGGACCATATAATTTATTGGCAATGCTTTTCACCATGGCCAAGGGATCTAGCTACAGAAACTATTTTGGAGGAGTTAACCAAGAGATTGTTTTGGATGTGTCATGTGTGGGTCTAAACTCTTTACATTGGAGGGAAGAGAAAAATCCGTACCATCTGCTTCTGAAATACCATCTATTGATGTCTATCTGATTTAACACTGAGGAGTCCATAAAACTTACAGTTTCTCTTGAAGGAATCTAATAGAAAATTCTTAGTTAATCTCTTCTGTTGATGCCTGCCCCTACTTTATGCATGTTCAATAGTTCCTCTCTTGTGGACAATGTGATGGCTGGCCCTTGGGTGTGCTTATACATATCTTGTCTGGCTAGAACATGATCTTCTAGCCTGGGTGCAATATATATATATATATATATATATAGTTGTCAAGTCCTATGTAATCAGCGCTATAGCCCTAGTGCAGTGTCGTTAGGGGTGTTTTTGGTATTTAGGTTGTTATGTCTTTTGTCTTTTTCTATCTTATTTGTGTGAGGGTTATTATTGTAATCTTGTTCTTTCTTACTTCATTATAAATAAAGGGGTGTGGGGAGAGGATCAGTAACCTCTTCTTTTCTCTTCCATTCTCTGATTCAACATGGTATCAGAGCAAGGTTAGTTCTCTCTCCTTTTTTCTCTTCTTTTTCTTTTTATCCTCTCTTCTGAACCTGCCGCGCCCATAGCCCTGCTGCCAGATCTGTCTTCTAAACCTTCTGCCAGCCTCTCTTCTATCTCCATAAACCTGCTGCTAGGCCCTACTACCCCAGCCGATAGCCACCAGTACTGCCAATAACCTGAAGCCATTACCGCCAGACCTGCAACTCCACTTTTCTTCTCTTCCAGCCTTGCCAAAATCAATCACACATCCCAAAACCTCCCGTAAATCCTTGCAACACCCCCCAGACTTTCCGTAACCACCTGCAGCTTTATATCTCATTACTGCGACCACCTATTATCACCCACAGCCTTACCGCCTTTAACTACAGTTCTACCGCCATAAGCCGTGGTCTCTAAACTCCATCTAAACCCCTCATTAAAACCTAAAATCATCTAAACCATCTGACCCTAATCCTATACACCTTCCCTTTATCCTCTCTAATTTCTTACCCATGAACTAAACCTTTGCACAAGGTTTTTTTTTTTTTTTTTTTTTTTTTTTTGTCATCTGTTGCCGTGTATCGCTTATTATAGGGATGTGTTTTGGAGAAATCACACGCATAGTTGTCAAGGCGTTGGGGCGGTTTTTATAGGCTTGGGCGCCAGGGCGCCTTATGAACATGAAAAAGGAGGTCGCCTAGGGTGTCTGGGCGTCGCTTAGGCATTCCTTTCTCTGATTTTGATTTTGACCTCCCTATTGCCATTCGCAAAGTTTCTAGGACTTGTACTCTTCATCCAATCTCTAATTTTGTCTCATGATTCTCTATCTCCTTCCTTCCATGCATTTGTGTCCTCTATTTCTTATATGCCTATTCCTCAGAAATGACAATATGCAATTTTGGATGAGCGGTGGAAAGCTACAATGATGGAAGAAATGAGAGCCTTGAATAAGAACAATACTTGGGATCGTGTTTCACTCCCACCGGGTAAGAGACCAATAGGGTGCAAATGGGTTTTTATTGTCAAGCGGAACAGTGATGACACAGTGGATCGGTATAAAGCTATACTAGTAGCACGTGGATTTATACAAACATATGGTATTGATTACCAAGAAATTTTTGCACCAGTAGCTGAAATGACAATAGTGCGGATTCTCTTAGCATGTGCCGTCCACCACAATTGGGATCTGCAATAGCTTGATGTAAAGAATGCATTCCTCCATAGTAAACTTAAAGAGGAAGTGTACATGGACTGTCCACCTACGTTTACAGATGCAAACACCCATGGGAAGGTATGTAGATTTAAGCGCTCACTTTATGGACTCAAGCAGTCCCCTAGAGCATGGTTTGGCAGACTTCGTAAAGCTATGATAGCTTTTGGTTTTGAACAGAGCAATGTTAACCATACCTTGTTTATCAAACATTCAACTGGAAACTTTACTACCCTTCTGGTATATGTGAATATTATTGTTACTGAAAATAGTGACGAGGAGATAAAGAAACTCAAGGCGTTTCTTGGGGAAGAGTTTGAAATTAAAGATTTAGGAAAGCTTAGGTACTTTCTTGGGATTGAAGTTGCTCGTTCTGTAAAAGGCATTTTTCTTTCTCAAAGGAAATACATCATTGATCTTCTTTTTCAGAGACAGGTCTGCTAGGCTGCAAACCATGTGCTACCCCACTAGATGCAACTACCAAGCTGAAGGAGAAAGAACGCACATCAACAGATAAAGGAAGATACCAAAGATTGGTTGGAAGGCTCATCTACTTATACCATACCAGACCAGATATAGCATTTGCAGTCAGTTTATGCATGATCCCTATTCTACGCATTTGGAGGCTGTTTATAGGATTCTTCATTACCTAAAAGCAGTTCCAGGGAAAGGGATCTTACTCTCACCACGTGATGATTTTAAAGTAGAAGCTTATACTGATGTTGACTAAGTAGGCAGTCTAGACCGGAAATCTATTTCTGATTATTGTATCTTTGTGGGAGGAATGTTAGTCACTTGGCACAGTAAGAAGCAGAATGTTGTGGCACGTTCCAGTGCAGAAGTAGAATTCAGAACAATGGCTCAAGGAATATGTGAACTTCTATGGTTGAAAGGTCTACTCGGTGATTTGAAAGTAGAATGTCCTTAACCCATGATTCTTTCTTGTGATAACAAAGCTGCCATCAGCATTGCTAACGATCCAATTCAGCATGATTAGACTAAGCATGTTGAAATAGATCATCATTAGTCAAAGAGAAGCTAGAAAGTGGTCAGATTTAGATTCCACATGTCAGATCAGAGGATCAGCTGGCCGATATTTTCACAAAAGGCTTATCTGTAGAGCCATTTCAAATAATATTCTCCAAGTTGGGAATGCATGATATCTATGCACCAACTTGAGTGCGAGTGTTGTCGAGTCCTACGTAATCTGCCTTATAGCACTAGTGCAGTGTCATTAGGGGCGTTTTTGGTATTTAGTTTGTTGTGTCTTTTGTCTTCTTCTATCTTATTAGTGTGTGGTTATTATTATAATCTTGTTCTTTCTTACTTCATTATAAATAAAGGTGTGTGGGGAGAGGATCAGTAACCTATTCTATTCTCTTCCATGTTATGTTAAGATAAAACTTTAACTTATGTAATGTTTTGCTTCACTCACTCTTGCACAATTTCATAGTTTTCATTTTGCTGTTTTATTTGGTGTGTTAAATATTTATAGATTGTTTCTTGTTAGTTTATGTATCGATTTTTCTGGGTAGGATTAACAAAATTCCTCCTCACGCAGCCTATCTTCAGTCCTTCTGTTTTGGCTGAAATGATGAGGCCTGATGGTTCATCAACAATTTCTGTACTACATGGTGAGTCCTTGTCAGCTGACCTGGCTCATGAACTGATGGGTATTCAGGTAACAATTTAATGCCTTGCTTCCTTTAATTTCATTGCTGAGCGCAAGATCATATGAACATATTAAGTGTATTTGACAGTTTTTAAAGTTGTGTAGCTGATCTAATGGAGTTAAATCAATTTTGGATTGCTGCAAGGAATCATTCTAGCTTGGTGTTTTCCTGGTATCCGTTTGTCATGTTATCCTGGTTATATCAGAGGGAGTTCACGATATGAACATGTGGCATCTGATGCTGACTGTAAGCCTCCTTGCTTGACTATTGCTTACTCGCGATGTGTTTATAGGTTCTCATACTCGGTGTAAAGTGACTGTCTGAACTGATGTTTTTATATATCAACTTCTAAAATAAACTCCTGGCAGTTAGATTGAGAAAACATAATTCCTTTTAATATTTAAATGTTGTTTTTATTTATACTAAGGACCTTTTAAATATACACTTTATTTCAATATCCACTCATGACGTCTGCAAGTACAAGACTTTGTATGGTATTAGGTTATGGATTGGATTGTAAATCTTCACAATTGATCTTTAAGGAGAAGGTTGGCATATTAAAGTTATTTTATTGTGATTGTATACTTGCTTTTTCTTCAGTCTGCTCATCCACAGCCTATCTGCAAATCAGTTCACTTCCCCTTATTACTCTTGTCTCTAACTATTGGTTATTTTGGTTGCTGAAACATTTCCACGGGGTACTATAATGAATATTGTTAAAGGGTACAATTAATAGGTCTGGTTTGGAAATTTCAGTAGTGTAATTTATTCCTTTTCCCTTTTCGAATTTTGGTTTTTAAGGACACTATTGTACTTTGTTATTTTACTTCTATTCAATAGAGTTGTGAGGGGAAAGGAGTCCTTTTACTCGATCTCTGCTCCCCTTTCACGTATTCAGTTCATTCCACCTTCTTTGTCCCCCTTCTCTTCTTCTCTCCTTTCTTTCTTGATATTGGTAGTCTATCGTTACAACTAGTTACATATATCACATCCTAAATCCACCATTTGAACAACTATCTATCTTGGTAACACTAGCACTCTGAAATGGGCTGGCAAAAGGTCCAAGCCCAGCTCTGAAAAATTTAATAGTCAACCAGCTATCCAGGAGTCGATCCATGATGCTCTAATATAATCATCCCAAGTCAGAATTGAGAATAACTGATGCAGTTGCACTTTCGTGGTTGGAATGGCTTGACCTAAGAAAAACCAGGTCCAAACCTGGGTTTTGGTGCGATAGGGATGTTTTGGGATTTATTTATCATTTGAGGTTATTTTTATCAATTAATATTTTTATTTTGATATTGTAAGTGGTCAATAGGAGTCATGGGAGATAGAGTTCGTTTCAGTTCAGTTTCCTTGTTTGATTCAACTTTCTTAGGAAGTAAACTATATGAAGGTGAAACCCATAGATTGAAGAGTTAGATTGGAATGAAAAGAAGATTTTTTTTTTTTTTTTTTTTTTTTTTTTTTTTCTTTTTGTATGTGCCTGCTCTAATTATGTGCATTGCATTGACGGGGAGAACCAGATCTGGTTGATAGTTTCTGTTCCTACTTTTCTTCCCCTGCTCTCTTTACTTCCAGGTGTGATCCATTCCTTTTCTCCACCTTATTCTTTCCCCTCATTCTCTGTTATTGATCTTTGTTGATAATGGTTTGACTTGTCTATGAAAGACAGAGGTCCATAGTATTTATAGAGTGAATGAATTATAAATAAAGGAATGAATTACAAATAATGAAAGAGTAGGTGAGGTAGGTGAGGATACATTGAACCTAGACATCACTGTGCGGCTGATACCATCAACCGCACCACACCCATTGAATAAAATCTCGGTGAGATCTCGCCATTTTCGCCATTCTCGCAAGTAACCGAGACGAAAACAGGGTCTGTAACCCTTTTCGTCTCGGCATATACATGATCTCGCGAGATCTCGGTAAATCTCGGGAGATCTCGGCGAGAAATTGCTTTTCATTTTTTTTTTCTCTTTATAAAAGAGAGAAGGCACTGTTCTCGGTCGAGTCTCGACCGAGAACTCCTGCTTCCTCTTTTTTCTTAGTTTTTTGAAGATTTTTTCATTTCTTCCCCATTCTTTCTTTGTTTGGACTTTTAACTTGCAACGGGTGGTGCTTCGGACTGCGGGGATTGCTGTAAGAGCTTCATATCAACTGTTGAAGGTAAGTTTCTTGTCGAAAAATGAGATTTTTACATGAGACTATGAGGGAGAATTTTTTTTTTCTAGAATGTGATGAAATTTTTATATGTTAGATACGTAAGCCCGATCTACAAGCTCACGGTTTCAGATTTCGATTTTGATTGTTGTAGGTTTTTTTTTTTAATTACTTGCATTTAAAAATTAATTTTCAGCAATTAAAAATTAAACTAATTATTATTTATACTTATTTGACGATGATGACCTATTTATATGTTAATCACCATTGGCCGATCTACTGTCCTACAGTTTCATATTTCGATTTCGGTTGTTGTTGGTATTTTTTTCAATTATTTGCATTTAAAATAAATTTTCAGCAGTTAAAATTTAAAATAATTATTATTATTACTCATTTGATGATGATGACCTATTTATATGTTAATCACCGTTGGCCGATCTACTGTCTTACGATTTCAGATTTCGATTTCGGTTGTTGTATGTTTTTTTTTTGAATTATTTATATTAAAAAAATAATTTCCAGTAATTAAAAATTAATTTTAAAATGATTAAAAATGCTACAAAATAGGGAAAAATAAGGATTAATGTTTTGATCGCATTTAAAATATGAGAAAAATTTTGAAATGTAATTTCTGCTATGTTCAAGTTTGTAAGGTTATTGAAGTTTGTGTTTTCTATGAAACAGTGCTTGAAAATTATGTCGAGACCAAGTTCTGGGGCAGGCGATGGGGGCGACGGTACCGGTTCCCGAACTGACCCTGCATGACAGTATGGGACTGCCCTTCTGGGTGATAGGAAGAAAACCCAGTGTAATTTTTGTGGGAAAAAGCTTCAGTCTGGCGGCATCACAAGACTGAAGCAACACTTGAGTGGATTGGGCAAAGATGTTTCCAAATGCCCGCAGTGTCTTGTGGAGATATCCAGGGCCATAGGTGAACAGTTGAGGGGAAGGAGGTAGAGGAGGGCAGCAGAAAGAGAAAAACAACATTTTGAGGAGGCAGTTCGAGGCCCCATACCAGAATCCAGTGAGGAACATGAGGCTGAGGGATGGGATGTAGAAGATATGACAGAGGCAGAGGCAAGATAGATGCGTCATGCGGCAATGACTAGTAGAGAAACCCTTAGATCAGATGCAGAAAGGAGACGGACAGGAGCAGGTACATCTGGAGCAGGTGGCAGTGGTAGTGGATTTGCTGAGCCTGAGCCATAGAGACGGAGCAAAGGGATTGGTTCTTGGTTTTCTAGATCACGAAGTAGAAGGGAAGAACCTGTGCCTCAGCCACGGGGACGGGATGATTATGTTCAAGTTTTAGAGCAAGATCCCGGAGTCTTTACGAAGCAAGGTAGTAAACAAAAAAAAAAATAAAATAAAGGCAATGTTTGGGGGAAAGAATAGGGAGTCAGTAGGGTATTCTTACTCTAAGTGGTCGTTTTATCATGGCATCCCAGCAAACGCCACCACAGACCCTTTCTTTCAGAGATGCTAAATGCAGTTGCTGAGGCAGGTACAGGGATTAGAGGGCCAAATCAATATGAGCTAATAACTCATTATTTGCCTCAACATAAGAAGGAATTACAAGATTGGATTCTAGGCCAGAAGAAGAATTGGAAAGATTTAGGAGTAACTATTATGTGTGATGGTTGGACTGGTTCTACCAGAAAGTCCATCATCAACTTTATGGTTTACTGTGATGGGAGGACGGTGTTCCTTAGGTCTGTTGATGCATCAGCTGAAGTAAAAGATGCAGATTATATTTATGGGTTGTTGCAAGAGGTGGTGGTTTAGGTGGGAGCTCAGAACGTTATTCAGATTGTGACGGACAACGGCAGCAATTTTAAGAAGGCAGGGGAGATGTTAATGAACAATGCCAACTACAATCTCTTCTGGACTCCATGTGCTGCCCATTGTATTGATTTGATGTTGAAGGACATGGGCAAAATAAGTAAAGTCAAGAGAGTGGTTGAGCAAGCAAGACAAGTAACCACTTTCATCTACAACCATGGTTATTCCTTGAACATGCTCAGGGAGAGATGTGGAGGGGACTTGGTCAGACCAGGCGTCACCAGATTCGCTACGAACTTCATAGCATTGAAGAGCTTTGAGGCGAAGATGGCCGGACTCAGATCGATGTTTGCATTTGAGGATTGGTTTTCGTGGAGACAATCAGCTACCCCTTAGGGAGTGGAAGCACAGAGTACCATCGCTTCAGATGAATTTTGGCAAAATATGAAGGTGGTAGTCAGGGTGTTGCTTCCTGTAGTACAGGTGTTGAGATTGGTAGATATTGAGCGAAAACCTATCATGCCACTTCTTTATGCTGCTGTGGACGCATTTAAAGTACGTGTTAAAGCTTTGATACCACGTGGCTACAAGAATTACATAAAGATCATCAATGACCGATGGAAGAGCCAACTCATGCATCCATTGCATGAGGCTGGTGAGTAAATTTGATGATGTATTTACTTTAGTATTACTTATGTACCAATATAATTTTATTTGCTTTAACCATGTGTCCACTGTCAAATATTTCAGCATACTATTTGAACCCCAAGTACCAATATACGCATGTACTTGGGACGAACGCAGAACTCATTGAGGCAGTGAAGCTAGTGGTTGCAAAGTTGGAGCCAGATCCCCAAGCACAGGCATTGGCAAACCTAGAGGTGAGTTGTGTGCTTCAATTACTGGAAATATGATCACCGTGACACTAATTGTACTGGTTACTGCTATTGCTAGTGCGGCAAAACTATATATTGTAATTGCAAATATTTATAAGTTTTCGATTGTGTGTAGATTAAAACCTTCAGGGAATCCCGTGGGAGTTTTGGGTTCCCCATTGCGGTGGCTGGACGTGACAAAAGTGATCCGTGTATGTATTACGTTTAAATGACATACGAAATTAAATTATCTTATGTTTTATGTATTACGTTTAAATGACATACGAAATTAAAATATGTTATTGTTCTTATGCAGCTGAATGGTGGGTGTTGTATGGTAAAGATGCACCTGCTCTGAAGGAGATAGCAAGTAGAGTGTTAGCTCAGACATTCTCTGCATCTGGCTGTGAGCGAAATTGGAGTACTTTCAACCTCATTCATTCAAAGAGGCAGAATCGACTTGGCTCACAACGGCTAAATGACTTGGTCTTTGTGCATTACAACATGAGGCTGAGGGTGCAAAACATGTTCCATGATAAGGAGGATGATACCCCGCTCGAGCTCGCCAACATCTTCCAGCTCGACTCTGAAGAGGAAGATCCATTAGTAGAGTGGGTGCTGGACAGGGGAGTACTTGTGATGGATGAGCCCGGGGGGATGCTCGACTCCCATTTGGTCAGCCATTTGGACATTGATGTCGACGAGCTTTTAGCCTCGGAAGATGGTCGAGTCCATACACGGTCACCCGTGCCGTTTGACCCTCCTGCTGGCACTGACACAGATGATCCTGAGTGGAGTTGGAGTGGTAGTGGAGCTAGTGGTAGTGATCATCGGGGTGGGCGTAGAGACCCAGGTGGAGGTCGAGCCACTATTGTCAATATTGGGGCTGATCCAGAGCCACGAGCATCACCTGTTAGATACACTGGGGAGAGCAAGTACACTCATACAATACAGGATGATGACCATGATGCACGTGCTCCATCCTCATCACGTAGACCCACTTCGTATTCGCATAGGCCTCGGCATCATTCCCATTCTCAACATGATGAAGATGCTGATTGCAGTAGCACGATGGACGTCGACGTTGATAGCCTCTCTACTAGCTTACGAGGATTGAGTGTGGAGGAGAATAGCAGTTACTGCAGTGGACATGAATAGTGGAATTTTCCTGGATATAGCACTGGTTCAACATACACCTCAAATGATTATGTTGATATCAACTTTGTCCCCTATCCCACTACGACTGCATATGGTTCTTCCTTCGACGATGGTTCAGATGCAGGAGCACATACACGGAGTCAGAGTGGATCAACCAACTTCTATTCCGTTCCATCAGTACTTCCGCAAGAGTCTACGCACTAGACTACTACTTCAGAAGTTTTTCCATTCTTCCCGAAGATGGTATCCTTCAGACAGCTACTGATGTTATATTTATGAATCATGTGCAAGACTACGAGAACTACTTTGCATCAAGAATGTCATGAAGATTATGTTGCTCAATTGGAAGACAATTTGCGTCGACAACTTTCCCAGATGTATGATAGTAGGACGGATCATCCACGACACTCTGCGTATTACTAGACATTGTATCTGTATGAGGATTGTGGAAAGGGGGACTATGGGCACAGGGGGACTATGGGATCATTCAATATTGAATATTTGAACTATGATGTAATGATTTATAATGAAGTGTTATTTTGTTTCTCTTTTCCCTAATGCATTATGTTATTGTATCATTTGCCATATTTGATTGAATATAATAGCTAATATTAACCTAAATTTACAACAGACTTCAGCGTTAACTGTCAAAACATCGGTGTAAACCCAAACTACCACAAAGAGTCATTATTTTTATAATTTTATATTCTAAATGTGTTTATGTATGTAAAAATGAGGTCCCCCTGAAGTTGGAGACCTAAAAAATGCATTTTGGCTTAGGCTGTCTCGGACAAAATACAGTGTCTCGGCGAGATCTCGCCAAGATCTCAGTTTCGGAGGAGGCCGAGACTCCTTCGAAACTCGAGATTTTAAACCTTGACCACACCATCAGCTGGACCTTTACATTAACTCTGAGTTTCAACACCCCTCTCAAGTGGGTGCATATATATCATGCATGCACCGCTTGGACAATATCATATGAAATGATTTCCTAGGCAGTCCTTTGGTAAAGATGTCTGCCAGTTAATCCTCTGATTTGACAATGGAACTTGAATTTGTCCACTGTCGAGTCTTTCTTTGATAAAGTGATGGTCTATTTCAACATGTTTCGTCCTATCATGCTGAACCAGATTATTAGCAATGCTAATAGTTGCTTTATTGTCACAATACAAGGTCATGGATTGAGGACATAGAACCTTCAAGTCTTTGAGTAACCTTTGTAACCACAAGAGTTTGTATGTTCCATGTGCCATTGCCCTATATTTTGCCTTTGCATTGGATCAAACCACTATATTCTGCTTCTTGCAGCACCAAGTAACTAGATTTTCACTTACAAAAGTGTTGAGAATATTACGTACTTCATTTTTTGTCTAGATTCATTGTACTACCTGTATTGTACAATTGTACTACCTGTACGACCCTCATTGTACTACCTGTACTACCTCTTTCTTTCTTTGTATTCATTCTCACATTATAAATAAGAGGACCTTTGTCTATTACAGATAAGTTATTCCATCCTTCAACATGGTATCAGAGCCAAGTTAGCTCTACTGCCAGATTCCTCCGCCGCCTCACCACCGCTGCCACCAACCTACCACCGCCGACCACCGACTTTCCTTCTTTTCTTTTCTTTTTCTTTTGTTTTTTTTTTCTCTCCCCACTAAGAGTAGCAACCAAAGAGGGAATCATACAATGATATAGGTACTGCCATTTTTTTTATCCCTCATTACGGATCATTTTTTTATTCTCTTTATTGGAAATCAATTTTTTTTATTAGTCTGGATATTAATAATATGGTTCAGTCTGGTCGGATATCTATGAGTTTCTGAGTTTACCCTAATAAACAAAAAAGTAGGTGAAAACCAGAATTGATTTCCATATATTATGTTGCACATGGGATAAGTTAGGATATCTGACAAGTGATATTTCTACTTTGATCTCCATATATTGTGCTATAACCAAACAGGGAGGCTGTTCATATTGTTTTTGGGTGTTTGTTCTTGAATACACAACTCAAGGATGACATCTGAAGTAACCTCTTCTGGGATACATGGTTTTAAAATGAACAATCTCACTATTCCCACTAATACCACTAAATTTGAAGGTGGTGATTACCTAATGTGGTCTCGGGCCACCCAACTCTCAATTACAGCTCGGGGATTATCGGGATATCTCACCGGCACCAAGGAAAAACCTCTGACCAAGGACATTGTTTTGGAAAAATGGCATGCTGAAAATTCATTGGTAGTGCAATATCTCCTCAATTTCATGCAATCCATTATAGCCGAGGGCTATTTGTTATTGGATACTGCTGCACAAATTTGGAAGTTTGCTAAGGACACCTATTCCCAAGTTGAGAATGCTGCTTTAATTTATGCCATTAAAAAAAGTGTTCATGAAACTATCCAAAAAGAATTGATTGTATCCCAATATTATACTAAGTTGAGGAGCTATTGGCAAATAATTGATTTTTATGATTTTATTCATGCTAAATGTGAAGAAGATACTACCCTATTTCACAAAAGGGAAGAGAAATACAGGGTTTATACTTTTTTGGCAGGACTAAATGTGGAGTTTGATCCTATTTGCTCACAGATTCTCAACAGGGCCCTTTCCCCGCCCTCGAACAGGCTTATTCCATGGTTCAGTTAGAGGACCAACGACGAATAACAATGTTGTCCCCTTCTGTTCCGGATAGGTCTGCTCTCCAGACAAATACTCAGACATACAAGTGTCCTCCTATTTCCCGTGATGCTATCAAATGTGAGTATTGTAGCAGGCTTTGGCACACCAAAGACACATGCTGGAAACTTTATGGCAAACCGGCAGATTTTGAAGTAAAACGCCGGGAAAAAGGTATGCACAAGGCAAAGTCCTCCCATGCACCTCAGGCACATCAAACTGAAGCAAGTCCTCCTACTGGTCCTCTACCACAACTCTCTGCACAAGAACTTCAGACTCTCTGGCATCTCCTTTGACTACCTTCTGCGACCACAAATCAATTATCCACATCTGCATCTACCAATCTAGGTTCTTTTTTTCTTTAGTCAGGTATTTCCCATGATGGTCATTGTGCTTTCTCTGTTTCTAGCCCTTGAGTTATAGATACTGGAGCCACTGACCACATGACTGGTTCGTCTGAGTCCTTTTATTTATACTCTCCTTCTTCTGGACATAATACTGTGAAGGTCGCTGATGGATCCCTCTTTCCTATATCTGGAATTGGATCCATCCACTGTTCTTCCTCCCTTGATTTGAATTCCGTTTACATGTTCCTAATTTATCCACAAATTTACTCTCCATTAGTAGTCTTACGAAGTCTTTAAATTTTAAAGTAACATTTTTTCCTACCTATCGTGTGCTTCAGAATCTGGAGAACGGGAAGACGATTGGACATGGTAGTGTGCATGGTGGCCTGTACTTGCTTGACAATGGTTGTTCAACACCTTCCTACCATTCCACAGTCAGTACCCTTCAGCAGTGGCACCGCCGTCTTGGGCATCCCTGTTTTACTGTTCTATCTCATTTTTTTCCAAAATTATTTAAACAATGTAATAAAGACGAGTTATTATGCGAGGCTTGTGTTTTGGCCAAACAGGCTCGTATTTCTTATTTACCTTCTGTTTCGAGAAGTACTTGTATCTTTGATTTAGTCCATTCTGATGTTTGGGGTCCAACACGGACTACCTCTATTTTTGGTCATAGGTGGTTTGTAACCTTTACTGATTGTCACACTCGTACTACATGGGTCTATCTGATGCGTCAAAAAAATGAGGTCTTTGCATGCTTCCGCCATTTCCACAATATGATCAAGACGTAGTTTCAAACTCAGTTGAAGATGCTCCGTAGTGACAATGGTAAGGAATATCTTGAAGGATTTTTTCAGCAATACTTGGCTGATAACGGGATAATTCATCAGACAAGTTGTGTGGACACTCCTGCTCATAATGGAGTCGCTGAAAGAAAGAACCGCCACTTACTCGAAACAGCTAGAGCACTAATGTTTGAGAGACATGTTCCCGTTTAATACTGGAGTGATGCTATCCTCACTGCAGCATCCCTGATCAACTGCCTTCCTTCTCGAGTTTTAGACAACAAGGCTACCTTGGACATCTTGGAAATTCTGATTTTGTTCTTCCTCCTAGAGTCTTTGGTTGTCTTTGTTATGCTCGTAATCATCGTTCCGTGGATTAAAGTGCATATTTTTAGGGTATTCTGCAACACAGAAAGGATACAAGTGTTATCATCCTCCCTCTCGTCAGGTCCTTGTTAGTAGAGATGTCATTTTTCATGAGCATCTCTCCTATTATCAGGCTCATCTTCAGGGGGAGACACAGACAGTTGAAGATGCACCTGATATCCCTAATGTAGTTATACCGGATATACCTGATGTACTAGAAATAGTCCAAGAATAAGTGCTCGATACAACTGCACCATCCAAGCATCCAACCACCAAGCCACCTCTGCAAGTTTATAGCCGTGCCAAAGACAAGCAAGGAAAGGCCACTACCACTCCTGCACATGTCCCTTCGCTAGCCCTGGATCCTGAAATTGAGTCTACTGAGCCTTCTTCTGGTAAGGAACTTACTCCTTCTTCTGATCTTGATCTTCCAATTGCATTTCGAAAAGGAACTAGGGCCTGCACCCTACATCCTATTTCCAATTATGTTTCCTATGACTCCCTTTCCCCTTCTTTCCGTGTTTTTGTGTCTTCGCTCTCTTCTGTGTCTATTCCTCAAAAATGGCAAGATGCAATTATGGATGAAAGGTGGAAAGCTGCAATGGTGGAAGAAACGAGGGCTCTAAAGAAAAATGGTACATGGGATCTTGTTCCACTTCCTGCAGGACCAAGGTCAGTAGGATGCAAGTGGATCTTTATAGTGAAACAGAAACCAGATGGGATTATTGATCGGTACAAGGCTAGATTGGTTGCACGGAGATTTACTCAAACGTATGGGATTGACTACCAAGAAACCTTCGCTCCAGTGGCCAAAATGACTACCATCAGGGTTTTACTGTCCTGTGTTGTACATCACAACTGGGACTTACAACAGTTAGATGTAAAAAATGTATTCCTTTGTGGAGAACTTACTGAAGATGTCTATATGGACTGCCCACCGGGTTTCACAGATGATAAAAGCCAAGAAAAAGTCTGCAAGTTGAAGCGATCTCTTTATGGTCTAAAACAATCCCCTAGAGTATGGTTTGGAAGATTTAATAAATCTATGGTAGCATTTGGCTATGTTCAAAACAATGCTGACTATACTTTATTTATAAAACATTCCCCTAACACTTTTACTGCTTTACTTGTATATGTAGATGATATCATCATTGTTGGCAATAACAATGATGAAATCACAAAACTAAAGTCATTTCTAGGGAAGGAGTTTGAGATCAAAGACCTTGGCAAACTAAGGTACTTTCTTGGGATTGAAGTTGCCAGATTTGCAAAAGGCATCTATCTGTCTCAAAGAAAGTATGTTCTTGATCTTCTCTCAGAAACAGGGTTACTTGGGGCTCAACCTTGTGATACTCCTCTCGATCCTAATACCAAGCTAAGGGCAAAAGAAGGCACACCAGAAGACAAAGGAAGATATCAGAGACTTGTTGGCAGACTCATATATCTTGCCCACACACGGCCAGATATTGCATTCGCAGTTAGTTTGGTAAGCCAGTTTATGCACGACCCATACTCTATACATATGGAGGCTGTCTATCGGATACTGCACTGTTTAAAGTCAGCCTCTGGAAGAGGAATCCTGTTATCTCCTAATGACCTTCTGAAAATGGAAGCATATGCCATTTCAGATTCACCAAATAAACAAATCCAGGTGGAGGCTTATACTGATGCAGATTGGGCAAGAAGTCCTGATCGTAAGTCTATCTCTGGTTATTGCACATTCTTGGGTGGCAATCTGGTAACCTGACGCAGCAAGAAGCAAAATGTGGTTGCCCGATCCAGTGTAGAAGCAGAATACAGAGCAATGACGCATGGAATATGCGAACTACTATGGTTACAACGACTACTCAAAGATTTGAAGGTTATGTGTAACCAGTCCATGAAATTATTCTGTGACAATCAAGCAGCCAATTAGCATTACTAATGATCCGGTTCAGCATGATAGGACAAAACATGTTGAGGTAGACCGTCACTTCATCAAAGAGAAACTGGACAGTGTACAAATCGAGATTCCGTTTGTCAGATCAGAGGACCAACTAGCAGACATCTTCACCAAAGGTCTGCCAGGGAAATCCTTCCATATGATATTGTCCAAGTTGGGCATGCATGATATATATGCACCAACTTGAGGGGGAGTCTTGAGAATATTACGTATTTCATTTTTTGTCTAGATTCATTGTACTACCTGTATTGTACAATTGTACTACCTGTACTACCCTCATTGTACTACCTGTATTGTACTATCTGTACTACCTCTTTCTTTCTTTGTATTCATTCTCATATTATAAATAAGAGGACCTCTGTCTATTATAGATAAGTCATTCCATCATTCAACAAAAAGTACAGTAACCAGATACAGACTTACGATCTGGACTACCTGCCCAATTTGCATTAGTATAAGCCTCCACCTTTAGGTGATTATGAGGCGACAAGAGAATCCCTAATGCCTTGCCCCTCTCCCTCCAGTCGGGAGCTAAACCCTGGGAGTGAGAGAGATTGAATGACCCGGCAGGCGATAGTAGATTCAACCTTTATCGGCGATGGTCTGTCTCAAAACCGGGATATGCAAGCACGGGATTCCCTACTTCCGGATAGAGAGGCATTTTCAAATGCATCCCCAACCTTTTTTTCTGTTCCGCCGACTTCACGGCTCATTTCACGGCTCATTTACTATCTATTTCAATTCCCGGCTTTAAGACAAGACGATGAGTCAGGGAAGGCTGGTATCGAATCCTTAAATAGGGAGTATCGGATTTCGTCAGGGGATGCCTTTAGGTAATGAAGTATCTTATAGACAACATCCATATGTGTAGAGTATGGGTCATGCATGAACTGGTTTACGAAACTCACTACAAATTCAGTGTCAGGCCATATGTGTGCAAGGTAGATAAGCCTGCAAACTAATCTCTGGTACCTACCTTTATCTGTTGGTGTTCCTTCCTTCTCCCTGAATTTAGTATTGAGATCTAGAGGTGTACCATATGGTCGGCCCCCAAATTCATTTGAGAGAGATAGATGGTTTTTGTGGATTTGACAACTTCAATCCCAAGGAAGTACCTAAGTTTTTCAAGATCCTTGATTTCAAACTCCTTCCCCAGAAACGCCTTCAGTTTTCCGATCTCATCATTGTTATTTCCAGCAATGATGGTATCATCTACATATACTAGTAGGGCTGTAAAGGCGCTAAGTGAGTGCTTTATAAACAAAGTATGGTCAGCATTGCTATGAACATAATCAAATGCTAACATAGTTTTATTATATCTCCTAAACCATGCTTTAGGGGACTGATTGTGGCCATATAGTGACTGTTTCAATTTCCATACCTTCCCTCTGCTTCTAGCATTTGTGAAGCTAGGTGGACAATCCATATAAACTTCCTCAGTGAGTTCTCCATGGAAGAAGGCATTCTTCACATCTAACTGTTGCAAATCCTAGTTATGATTTATGGCACATGATAGAAGAACCCTGATAGTAGTCATCTTGGCCATTGGAGTAAATGTTTTTTGGTAGTCAATCCCATATGTCTGGGTAAATCCACGTGCAACCAGTCTAGCCTTATACCAATCTACAGTCCCATCTGATTTTTGCTTTACTGTGAAAATCCACTTGCACCCTACTAGCCTTGTACTTGCTAGAAGTGGAACAAGGTCCCATGTATCATTCTTCTTCAAGGTTCTCATTTCCTTGCAGCTTTCCACTTTTCATCTATAATTGCATCTTGCCATTTTTGAGGAACAGACACAGGAAAGCGAGGATACAAATGTATAAAAGGAAGGGGAAAGGGAGTTATATGAAATAGAATTTGAAATAGGGTGAAGTGTACAGGCCCTAGTCCCTTTTCGAAGAGCAGTGGTCAGTTCAAGATCGGAGGGAGGAAGTTCCTTACCTTGAGAAGACTCAGTCTTTGGATCTAGGGCTAGCGAAGGGGCATGTGAAGTCGCGTTGATGGTAGTGGTCTTTCCCTGCAGAGGTTTGGCACGGCTATAGACTTGCAAAGATTTAGGACTAGTTATGGGTATAGGAATGGCTGGTGATTCACAAGGCTCGGTACATCTGTTTCCGGAACATTTTGGTCCGAGTCAGGAATAGATAGAACTTGGACTTTCTTTGCTTCTTCTGGTACACAAAGAGGTACATCTTCAACTGCATTCTTCTCCCCCTGAAGATGTGGTTGGTAATAAACAAGGTGTTCATGGAAAATAACATCTTTGCTAACAAAAGTCCGTCGGGTGGGAGGATGGTAACACTTGTACCCTTTTTGTGTGGTGGAACAACCCAGAGATATACACCACAATCCCCTTGGTTCAAGCTTGCCAGGGGATCGATGATACGAGTATAGTAGACATAACCAAAAACCTTCGGTGGAAGGACAAAGTCGGAATAACCAAGCAATATGTCCAAAGGAGCTCTATTGTCCAAAATCCAGGATGGAAGGCGATTGATAAGAGAAGTAGCAGTGAGGACTGCATCACTCCAGAATTGTGATGGAACATGATTCTCAAACATTAGAGCTCTGGTAGTTTCGAGGAGATGACGGTTCTCTCTCTGCAACCCCATTTTGAGTAGGGGTATCAACACAGTTAGTCTGATGGATAATCCCATTATTAGTCAAGTATCATTGAAAAATACTTTCAACATATTCTTTACCATTGTCACTGCGAAGCACCTTCAGTTAGGTTTGGAACTGCATCTTGATCATGTTGTGAAAGTGACGAAAGCACTAAAAGATTTCATTTTTGTGATGCATTAGGTAAACCCATGTGGTGCGAGTGTGACAGTCAATAAAAGTTACAAACCAATGATGTCCAGTAATAGAGGCAGTCCTAGCAGGACCCCAAACATCAGAATGGACTAGATTAAACATCCCATTACTTCTAGTATGAGAAGGTAAATAAGACGTGTGAGCCTCTTTGGCCAAAACACAAGCCTCACATAATAGCTCGTCTTTATTACAATGTTTGATTAAAGCAGGAAAAAGATGAGATAACACATTTGTAGAAGAATGCCCAAGATGGCGATGCCACTGTTGGAGGGTACTCACGGCTGAATGGGATGAAGGTGGGGTATGGGTATGGTTTAAAGGAGGTGCTGAAGGACCGACATCAAGCAAGTAGAGACCACCATGCAAACTACCATGTCCAATTGCCCTCCCGTTCCCCAGATCCTGAATCACACATGAGGTAGGAAAAAATGTTACTTTACAATTAAGAAACTTAGTAAGACTACTAATAGAAAGTAAATTGTGGAATTACTAGGAACATGAAGAACAAAATGCAAATTAAGAGAGGACGAACAACGAATGGAGCCTATTCCAGATATAGGAGAAAGGGTCCCATCAACAACCTTGACTGTATCGGTCCCAGAAAAGGAAGAGTACAGATAAAAAGAATCAGCGGAACCAGTCATGTGGTCAGTGGCTCCAGTGTCCATAACCCAGGGGCTAGAGACAGATAAGGCACAATGACCATTATGAGGAATACCTGACTTAGCAAAATATGAACCTAAATTGGCATATGCTGATGGTAGGGTGGTGGTAGCTGCAGTAGATGGCTTTAGCAGATTTTGGAGAGTTTGAAGTTCTTCAACAGAGACTTGTTGAAAAGGTCCAGTAGGAGGACAAGTCTCCATTTGGTAAGCCTGAGGTACTCGGAGTTCTTAGGCTTCAGCATCCCTCTTTCACAGCCCTTGGCTTCAAAATTTGCAGGTTTCCTATGTAGTTTCCAGTAAGTGTTTTTAGTATGCCTGTCTTTGCCACAGTGTTCACAGTGGATAGATTCTCGATAACATTTGGGAAACTGTTAAGTAGTCTGAAGTGCGGATCTCTCAGCTGGTAATGCTGACATCATGGCTGTACGTCGCACACCCTCAAATTGGACCAGAGAATAGGCCTATTCTAATGATGGCAGTGGCTCACGGCTGAGGAATTTGAGCCCTGATTTGGTCGAACTCAACATTCAATCCAGCTAAAAATTTGTACACCCTGAGTTTGTCCTTTGCGAGCTTCATGGCAGTCGCATCAGATGTATCATAATAGTCCAACTCTTGCCATAGGCTTCTGAGCTCAGAGTAATATTGGAAAACAGTGATATCTCTTTGTTTTGTAGCATTCAATTTTACATGCAGATCGTAAATTAAAGAGTAATTTACCAACCTGTGAATAGGTTTCTTTTGCCGCATTCCAAATATGCGCAGCATCAGGTAATAAAACATACCCCTTACCAGTATTGGGTTCCATAGATCCAATCAAGTAAGCCATCACAATAGAATTTTCAGATGATCACTTCTCATACAATCGGTCGTCTGGGGTAGGGGCCTGTTTTCGGCCGGTAATATAGCCAAGTAATCCTCTGGCAGAGATAGCCATCTAAGTTGTTTTGGACTACATCAAGTAGTTGGTCCCATCCAACTTGAGTGGATTAGGAACAATGGCAGCGAATTCAATTTTGAGGTTTTCGGTATGAGGAAACACCTCCTCATTAGACTTAGACATGGCAATAGAAGTCTAACAAATTGATTGCCCAAAAAAATACTTGAATCCAGAGGTACCGCAAGGAAAAAATTGATCAACTATGAATGAATCAGCACGGCATCAGCAGGTTTCAATCTTTATATCTTCAGAGAAGAATCAATAATGGTCACTCGTGTGTTTCTTACGAATCAATCAAATAGATAGGAATGATTAGCTATAACAAGCCAAAGAAAAATAACCAGCACCTTGTAGTCGTCGAATACATGGAGTAGTTCTTCACAATGATCATAGCAGGGAAAAAATATATATGCCAACCTGTTCTCACAACATTGAGAACATCATGACTAAGAGAAACCGGAGGCTCTCGGCAGTGATTGGCTAGGCCACTGAGAGACTCTGGTGGTAGCGGAAGCGAAAGGAGGCAAGAGTAGGAGTGAAGGCGGTGGTGGTAGGCAGTAACTTCAAATAAAAAAAAGGGAACCAGAGAGAGAGAGAGAGAGAGGCGGTACCTAGGGTTAGGGTTCCTAGGGTTTAGGCTCTGATACCATGTTGATAATGGTTTGACTTGTCTATGAAAGATAGAGGTCCATAGTATTTATAGAGTGAATGAATTACAAATAAATGAATGAATTACAAATAAAGAAAGATAGTGGGTGAGGTAGGTGATGATACATTGAACCTAGACATCACTGTGCAATAGATGGGTAGTGCAGCTGATGGTATCACTGTGCGGTAGATGGGTGGTGCGGCTGATACCATCAGCCGGACCTTTACATTAACTCTGAGTTCCAACAATCTTCTTTCTTATTAATGTGAATCCAAATCACCTAATGATAGGGATTTAAAATCAATAGAAAAAAGAAAAAGAAAAAGAAAAAAGAAATAGAATCATAGTGAAGGTTTATAAACCAGAATTGAAAGGAATGAATTTCCCTATCCATTGGTTTATCTAGAGTTATCAGTCATTCCCTATTCTGTCTTTTTCTTCTCTGTGTTAGTTCATTGCGATCCTGATTTTCTGTAGGAGTGTTGGTGTTGTTCTCTTGCAGCCTAGCTGTCCTACATTACTGTGTCTGCATCTTAATCGGTCGCTTGTTTTGCCCGACATCTAACTGAGTTTTTAAGGGTTTTTATTATTATTATTATTATTATTATTTTTTTTTTTTTTTTTTTTTTTTTGAGATAAGTAAGTTAAATTGCATTGTAAATGAAATATATTACATGATACAAGCCCATTGGGCTGCTAAGCCACTTAGGAGTCATCTAAACCTGAATTTGGGAAGGACGTTCCATGCAGCTAACTAGAGATACAAGAGGAAGTCCAGACTAACACAACTTGGAGGAAGGAACTGGGGTTACATCTCTTTTCCATTTAAGAGTTCTTTTCTTATGTGTTTCCAACAGTGTCGGCTAAAGCAAGGGTTAGGTTAAGGCTGAGAGCTAACCTAGTGACAGAGTAACGTAATAAGAACAAGAGTAAATTTATTGTGCCAATAAGCGAAGCTAAAGTGGGGGGAAATTCTTTTGTTTTGCACTAGTCGCTGGCAAATGCCAACAGAGAAGGGAGAACAAATGGCACAAGAATTGACTGGTTCCGAGCAGACTCGTGGTAATGAAATTGGATTATTGTAGAATAAGAGGAGCCATTTTAGGAAATGACTTGACTTAAAAGACAGATGTTGTCCTTGCAGGGAGATCTTTTTATTATGAAGTTATGCATAGGGATCCAGCAGATGTGCCCCCGACCGACTACAATACAACAGTCGTGACCTACTTTGATTTGAAAAATAAAAAAGAAAGGCCTTTCTTTTTTGCCCTATCTATAAGCCCTTATTTTTATGTAAAGGATCTAGTAGGTCAGGTAGCTTCTACTATCTTTTATTCAATTTGGATTTTTTATGCTACATGGAGCTATACTAAAATGCTGGGTCTTGATCGAGAGCTAGTCGAACCTCGGATTCCCATGTTGTAAGCAGGAATTCAAGCTATACAAGCGCGAGAGGCAATAGGTAGCTTTGCTTCCATCAAGCTGATTTTGACCTAAGAATGAATGTCAGGGCTTGAGGGTGCCTCATCCACCTGAGGCAACCAAGCACGCTTCGCATGTAGCTGCCATACTGGTGAGCTCAGCCCAAAGCTCTCTTATTTCTTTCAGTACATTAGGCTAAGCGCCTCGATTGGGCCTCACTCTTATGTCATCTATTGACTTACCAGGGTGCTAGATACCATAAGAGATGCCCTGCAAGGCTTGGAGACAACTGAGTGGAATTTGAACGTGGGTACTTCTAAAAAATATAGGGACCTAGGACATGAGATACCATGCAGTCATTTTCACCCTTTGCAGATCCATCCCAAGGAGGCTGCTATCTCTGAATCATTGCAATGATCCGACATGTTGCAATCCTCCTCGTCTCCCACACAGCAGTCACGTTGACTGTCTCGAATGGGTTTGCTCTTGGGGTACTTCTCTAGTTGGATAGCATGTGATTTCGTCACCTGGTTCTTGTAGCCATCCCTGTAAGAGGTAGGTAATCCTCTGTCTGAGATTGGTCGACGGTTGGGATCATATTCTCCCTCCTTGAGGGAGGGATTTGTCTCATTTTCTGGGCTATCATTTTCCACCTCAGAGGAATAGTGCTTGTGGGCCTGTGGCCCGTTGTTCCCTGCGGATAAATCTAAGGGACGACTTAGACTGATTTCCAGCCCAGGATTTTCTCTCGCGTAATGTCCGATCATCCCCTCCTTAGACTGGTCATGAAAATTATTTCAGATCCTAAGCATACTTTACCAATTTTTATTTTTTTTCCATGTTGTAATATCTGACGGTAACATCTTAATTGGTTGCTTATTTTTCTCCCAGGTAACTGAAAGCTGTAAAGTCAATACTTATCCAGATTCTAAGCATCCTTTCCTAAAGTTGTTTCTTATTTGTCTATGTTGTCATATTATCTGAGGCTACATCTCCCTGTTATTCTGTTTGAACCACGACTTCTATGCCTGATTTGTTCTGTCCTATTTTCTTGAAGTAAAATAAGCATCCTATCTGAGCATTTCTTTTGTACTATTGATTAAATTTCTATGACAGTTTCTTAGCCTGAGATAATCCTATCTGATTTCATTTACATGCAGGTTGATTTGTTGAAACATGGCATTCCAGACCCATCATCTTTAACTTCTTATTCCAATTTGGGTCATGAAAAGGAAATCAAAGACACTGCACAGGAGGCTGATGAAGAGTACTTGGCTGCTCCAATTTTCGTGCACACAAAGTGAGTATAGTGTCTCCATACCATTGATGAGGAAAGGATTCCCCCAAAAGCCAGAATCACAGTGAACTGGATAGGACCAGAATATGATTATTGCAAATAATAGAAGATCCATTCCACGGATTGGGACCAGATTTAGAACACAAGCAAGTAATATGACTAAGAACAGTATATCCGAAAATCAAAGTAATCCAATGGCTGGATTGATTGATATGAAGAGTCCTAGAAGAAGCCCGTACTACCTAAGGTATCCATGTGTACTCCTATCGTGGAAAGGAAGGCTGCTCCGCTAAAGGTCTAACTCTCTGCCGTCCCAAAACTGGAACCAAAGATTGCCTGTATCCAAGATGACATCTTCAACGAAAACTACAGGCAATACATGAAGCCATGGGATAGAGTCACCCAAATCCGGTGTGGTCGAGCTGATCTACGACCACTCTCTCCCGGTGGTCGAGCTGATCTAGGATTAATGGAAGGATGCAAGCTGAATTTTGATGGAAACTAAATCATCAAAATATAACCAATGGATTGATGATCAGACTTTGGAATAATGCAAAACAGAATTACAACATCATATCAGAATATGAAGTGGATCAATAGAAGGATGGTGATAGATGATAGAGCCCTAATAGATCATTGATGTAGCAAGGGTTAAAGTATCGTGTATCAGTAGCAAATCGGTCGAGAGATTTTAAGAGACGTATCGTATTGTATCGTGGTTCCGGTGGATACGCTAAGATATGGGGCATAATACACACTGGAATGATTAGGGAACATGTAAAACACAAATTTTAAGCATAAAACACTATAATAAACAATCTTGAAGTATTTCCAAGGATTAAAGACATAATTGATGATATTTAATGAGCTACAACCTTCGCTTCACATGAACTGTAGATTTTCAGCAAGGAAGAAGACCAGAAAAGGGGGAAAAAAATCAGTTGTATCAAGCTTTATAAGTGCGTATCAACCATATCAAACCGTATCGGTTCGTATTGAGGTGTATTGGTCTGTATTGGAGTGTATTGGTCCGTATCGGTATGTGTATCTTATTTTTTGCGAGAACGGAAACATAAGTGTATCGACACGTATCGAGTGTATCAACCGTATCGAAGTGTATCAAGCCATATTGGTTCGATACAGTCGTTACATGTGGATACACTTTTTGTTTTAAAAAAAAAAGAGATACGTATCGAATAGTATCGTATCGACCACTGCCGCGGATATGTATCGGTGGATACGGGGCGTATCGTATCGATACTTAAAACCATGGATGTAGGTGTCGTGAAGGGATGTTGAACAGTAGCAGATGAGAATCTGATTTCGATGCACGAGTGCAATCTGAGATCAATTTCAGTCAATGCATAATGGACAGAATTGAAGGATGAATGGGTGAATGCAAACATAAAATAAAAGATGATTAATGGAGGCTAATAGATTTGAAATAAACAGCAAAACAGTAACTTACTTGAAGATTAATGGAAGGTAAGAAGAAGGATATGAATTTCAGGATTCACCACCTGAAATCCTACCTTGGATTCACCACCAAGGAGTTCATTCCGAATCACCGTAGCAGGGAGGCATTCTGAATCATCACAGAGAACGAAACATGGTTACAGCCAATCGCTTTCATTAATTCATTCTCAAATTGGTCCTCAGGCTTGTAGCCCTCTACAAACTTGTATAGAATACTTAAAACATGAAGCAAACTAGTCCTAAAATTCCTCCAAACAATAACTTATCTAGGAGGTAGTTTATTTCTTATATAAGTATAGAATTCAACCTAAAATAGAGGAAAGTAACTTAAAACACTTGAAGCAATGAAAGACTTAAAGCAATAAAAGTCCTATCTAATTAGATAAAGACTATCCAACTAGATAAAGACTTTTCTAACTGGACTTTTGATGTGAATGCACTAATCTCATACTCCTATCTTCTACCTATAGTTTAGGTCCATTAAAGTGGCCTATTACAATGAAAACCCATGGATCAAATGCATAACATACAAATAATCTAACTTAAGACTCATTTCCATTAAAATAAGACCAATTTAGTGTCATATCTGCATCAAGCATTAGATTATTTGAGTGGATTCCTGTTCAATTTGAATAAATGTGGTAATATGTCGCATAAAAGTAGAAGTTCTCAGAATATGGAACTCATTTTTTTCTTCTTTGAAATTGGTAAGGACCCTTTTGCATCATCATTATATAGAACTTCAAGGTCATGTATTCACTGGGTTTATCTTCCCAATGTACTCATACCAGTCACAATTGGCTAAGGGGAGGACAAGTTGCATAATGTTCTCCCTTCTTTTTTTTTTTTTTTTTTTGGGTAAGGAATGATGAACTTTATAACAAGAGAATATAGCTATGGTACAGAGAGTACAACAAGAAAGGCCAAGACCTAACTCATAACGAGGGAACCAACAACAGGCTTAACTCCTCGAGTCCAATGATTCCCTATTCAAACCCCGGCTTACTCTTCAGCCGTAGGAAGTTGGCAGTCCTCATTCTCCAGCACAAGGATCTGGCTTTCTTAAGAAGATGGAAATAACGACCCTATAGAGTGTGATTGCAGCCAGTGAATCAACAGCAACAAGTGTCCTTCCACACTCATGCTCAACAAACCATTAGCCAAAGACACTTCCAAACCTTTAGTAATTGCCTTCAGCTCAGCAATGATCGAATCTGACTGATCCCGTGCAGCAACCTTGCAACACGGTATAAATAGGATCAGTCAACCATGACTGTTCTAGGCGGGGCGGGCCACCCACCTTCGAATGGTGTTGGTCCTACGGACCGTAGCGTGAAACCCCATGCAACCAAGCAACGGATGAGGTAGCTGATCTACGACCACCGTTGCGCGTTAGCACTCCTTATTAAGGCTTTCTTGCTGGGCGCTTGCGCGCCCCTATGTGAGTAAGGCGTTGCTTGTTGGGTGCGGACTTGGAACTGCACCTATCACCCCAGAAAGAACCTTCTCTTTGATCTACCGCTTGAGCCTGCTACTCGGACTGAAACGCCAAGTCAACTTCGTCTGTAACGGAAAGAGTGATTTATCTTCGACTCCCTGTTCACATCGCTCTCTTCGGTACCGGTTTCCGATAAAAGAACTACCTAAAGGCAGCCTTACTAATCTCTCTTCATAAGTTAGATCAGAAGATCGAAATTACGTAAAATCAGAAGAGAGTTTCGAGAATGGGTTCAGAAAGTCGACTTCATCTTCATTGACCAGCAACTGTTGACTCTTTACGGTCTTGCATGAGCCTTGAATGAGAGTTAGGTTTCGACATATTTTGTATATAAGAGAAGAGATTGAATATATAATCTTTCTAAGTTATTTTGTATTAGAATGAGCCTTGGCGGGAGTCTTACATCCGAGCGAGAGGTCAGACCAATCCCATTCATCCTGGTCCGATCCGAACGGATCTTGTTGAATGAATTGATCTATTGTTGTATGTCCCACTTCTTAGTGCATTTTTTCCTACTCGGACTCGAAACAGCCGGAAACTCGAGAGGGTCGCCTTTGGAAGCGTTCACCGGTAACCAAAGCGTCTCGTTCTGTTCCCGCAACTCTCAATTTGAGAGAAATACAGGGAATGAGATGAGTTGAACATTGATTAGTGCTTGTTCGCGAAGTGCCCTGGACCTTTCCTTCTTTCTTCGTTCTTCTGCGAGAAGAATGTTCCGAGCCGAGGATCCAGCTAACGAGCAACTGGTCCGTCTTCACTCACTTAGTTTACTTCGGATTTGAGGAGTTCTTGTCATCGTCTGTGAATTGGTTCGATCTGGTCTGACCTTGCAGAGTCGGGCGTGCCAACGGATCCTTGATATAATCTTCTTCTTCCTTTTTTTTCCCGGTTTTTTCAACCCTACCGACCGAGCTCCATTCCCCCTTCAATTTCTCACTCCTTAGTCAACCAAATCTTCTGAAAATTGGAGGGTACCATAGTGGTTCGCTGGAGATTGCATCCACCTTCTTCAATCAGCCGGATATTGCAAGGTTGGATCGGATCTGGGCCACGAACATTGTCTGTTTTCCCATTGAAGTTGCAAAATTTTCAGAAGGACGGATCTCTTCCATCCGGCATCCAATTGGCCTGATATTTTGTTTCCCCCACCATTTTTGGGAGCTCTTTAAATCCACCATGCTTGATCTCTGTGGTGACCGGGGCCGGAGTTACAATCTGAGTAGGCCGAATCTCTTCTTCAACCTCCCATATTTGGTAATAGACTTAAAAGATCTTGCTTTTTCCATTCTCTTTCTCATTATGATTTGTTGATGTATCCTATCAAGCCATATTTGCATTCGGCCATGTCCATATTTGCTTGTTTATCCATGCAATCGACCATAAGTTGATTTCAAGTTCCTGAAGTGTTTGGGCAGAATCAAAACACTTGAAGAATGCATTCCGGTAGGGCTATGAAGGGATATGGAAAATTCTTTATAAATTACAATAAGCTTCACAGAACCTGAAGGCAGCATTTTGCCATGGCTTTGAATTTTTTCAAAATTTCAGTTTTTTTTTTTTTTTGATAGTAAAATGCCCGATTCAGGCCCCGTACAAAATAAATAAATAAATTAATAAAAGGATCAGATGCCAAGGATTGGCTAGTATTGGGCCCATCCCGTGCTTTTGAACCCCGCCGGAAGGAGCTGCCATCTGTGTTCAACTTGATAACCTTAATCCATGGTAGGGCCAAGTATGTTGAATTTGCTTCTGCACAACATTTGAAGAGTCCACAAGATTACCAAATCTCATAAAGTAATCAATAAATTCAATGAGGCAAGCTTGGGGCAGATCAAATGGGCTCAAATTTGAGGGGAACTTATAAAAGGACCTCGTTTCAATTTCTATTCTTCTTAGTGCATGGATTACTGACCGAACAGACAAGAGAAGAAGACTAATCGGCTTAAACAATTTCTATGTGGCTTCTTCACTAGGCTGCATAGGCCCATTTTGTGGCCTTATTTGGTAAGAACTGGTACCTCAATGTATTAACCCCAAGGGGATGGCTCAGTTGGCAAAGATTAGCATCTCAAAATGAAGAGGTCATGAGTTCAACTCTCCTTGGGGTCATGACTATCCAAAAAACTGGCACCCTCAAGAAATCTGTGAGTCGTATGGAGTTTTCACAGTTGATTTCTATTAGCAGAGGAGGAGAGAGGGGGGTTTTTTTTTTGGAGATTCTGTCTTTGGCCATCATATTGACTCTGCGGGAAATGGAATAACAGGATGTTTCAAGGATGACTGAGATTTACCCATGAGATAATTGAAATGGTTATGTTGAGAACTGCAAATGGTTACCATCTTGGAGACCTTCTGGGACAAGTTGCCTGAAGGATGGCCTATCACTTAATTGATCAAAATAAGCAGTAGCCTTGAAGCAGAGCAAACTGATATGTACTGAGAATTTATACCTTTTTTTTTTATTTTTTTATTTTTTTGTAGATTGCAAGAACAGGATCTCTTTCCTATTAATACTCTTCAGCTGAGGAGAGCGCTTTCACAATATTTAAGCTCGTCTTCATTTATCGAAAAGAAATATGGAAACAATATCAAAGAGAAAATCCAATCTTCTGGGTATTCTGTTAGCGACACTCATGATTTGGGCTCAGCAGAGCTGGAGTTGTTTCTGCTACCATCTAAGAGTCGAGATGACTCACATAGAGTTCAAAGTGAAAGCTATGTTTCCACATTAGGGAAACTCCGTGATATGGTACTCTCTCTCTCTCTCTCTCATCTAGAAGGTTTGTGCCTGCTTTACCTGAAATTTCGGATTGAAGGTCTTTTATTCATTTATATTTTCCTCAGGTACTGTCCATGAATTGCCGGCCTTTTGCAAAGGCTGTGTCAGAACGTGAGTGGTTGAGGAATTCTGCCCGAATATGGGAAATAGTAAAGAATTCTCCGGTCATTGCTGAGTATAGCAGAACACTCCAAAGTTCAGGTATGTTCAGGAGATAGCAAGTACTTGCTCATCTTTCTTGTTGACCTCTGCCGAAGTGAAGAAAAATGTAATAGTTTTCACTGATTTGTAGCAACCTTTTCTAGCTGCTAATGTGCAGTTCTTGGAAGTGAGATATATTTCATCTAAAATTCTTGTGGGTTAAGCTCTTTCATGGTTAGGACTTGATGTTGGTGGTGTAATGTATAAAGATCATTTAGCTGTATTTAATCTGGTTTGAATCTGATTAATTTCTTTAATTATGGTTTTCGTTAAGGCAAAAACAGTCTTTGGATGTCCCTAATGTTTCAGAAAGAGAAAGGACTTCAATAACAAGAGACCAAATATTTCAGAAAAATGATTATATTGTATTTCATTGCTTACATTGAATGTCTACCAATTCTTACTGGTTTTATATTCCCAAGAATGAAAGAGCAAGACCACTCAACATAGGACCTGAGGCAGGACAAAACTACCAGAAAGAACCACACAGCTCAGATCATCCAACTACATTTTGAGTCCAGGACTCCAGATTACATACCATTTGTACTAGCATTGCTTCGTTAGCTTGTTAGCAATATAATTAGGTTATGTAGGAGACATCATCTCTGTACTGAAAGCCAAACTCTCCAACAAGACTTTGTAGACATGAAAAACTCTCCCTAAAAGAAAGGGCTATATGTGTGTTGTCATCAGACCAAAAACAAAACCAAAAAATAAAAGTATTTGCAACCTAATTAATAATCAGGCTCATACCAAGTTAACCCAACTGGTTTATCATTGAATGGGTTGGAATTGGCTGAGGGTTCTGGCTAACGGCTTAATATGTGGTTTAACCCCAGGATGTACCCAAACCAAACAAGCTGGATTAGCAAGTCAGCCCTAGGATTAATAGTTCCTCTTTATGGTCTTGAAATCTGCCATGTTGCATGTCAAGAAGGTCCAAATATTGAGCCCAGTTTAGACTCAATGACCAGGATCCGCTATTACGAACAGAGTTCGTCATTTGTTGATCTTGTGGTCAAACAAATCTTTAAAAATCTATTGATAACTTGAACTTAAGAAACAAATGAATTTCAAACATCCAAACACTCCTACCCGAAAGTTACATGCTCTTCTTGAGAGCCAAGTGAAACACAACAACAGCATCGACGGCAAATAATGTAAAGAATGGAATAACAAATTACAACCACCTTATTGACCATTGCAATCTGCATGGATGAGAGATTGCTGAAAGCCTGAGCAGCCGCACCTGTGGAAGAAAAACATTCTTCAGCTCTTCTCTATCACACAATATTCTTATTATGACCAATATTTATTTATGAGAGGAGGGGTCTCACATGAGCTGGGAGGAGAGAGAATGTGAGTTTGAGACCCATATGATCACAAGAGAAGACGTGGGAAAGCAATTATACATTGTTGTCATGGAAATCTTTTCCCCTTTATTTATATGGCTTCGGCTGCCGACATTTGTCCTCGACTCCATCCAATGGCTGCATTGTTGATGGTATATCGGAAAGCATACGGTGAGAGAACATATCAAACGCATTTAAAATTGAGAAACCCTTGATCCTTTCATTTCAATTCAGCCTCTTTTCCCGCCCCATTTGAAACCAATATTTTTCAGCGAGGGTTTCAGGAATTGTAAAACGCAGGGAGGAAGGAGGGGGATGAATCGATATCAGCCCTCACGAATTATGGTCAATATCTCAACTATATTATTAATAGTTGAGTATGCCATGAAGCTTAAGTCAAGATATGTACACTATAGCATTCGGGTTGAGCGTTCTCTCTCTCTCTCTCTCTCTCTCTCTCTCTCTCTCTCTCTCTCTCTCTCTCTCTCTCTCTCTCTCTCTCTCTCTCTCTATATATATATATATATATATATATATATATATATATATATATATATATATATATATATATATATATATATAAGGGTTAAAGTATCATGTATCTGTAGTGTTTCGGTTGGGAGATTTTAAGAGATGTATCATATCGTATTGTGGATACGGTGGATACGCTAAGATATGGGGCATAATACATAAGGGAATGATTAGGGAACATACAAAACATAAATTTTAAGCATAAAACACTATAATAAGCAATCTTGAAGTATTTCCAAAGATTAAAGACATAATTGATGACATTCAATGAGCTAGAACCTTCGGTTCACATGAACTGTAAATTTCCAACAAGGAAGAAGACCAGAAAACTAGGAAAGAAAAATCAGTTGTATCAAGCTTTATAAGTACGTATCGACTGTATCAAACCGTATCGGTTCGTATCGAGGTGTATTGGTCCGTATTGGGGTATATTGGTCCGTATTTGTAACTATATCATATTTTTTGCGAGAATGGAAACGTATTGACACGTATTGAGTGTATCAACCGTATCAAAGTGTGGGTACACTTTTTGTTTAAAAAAAATAGAGATACGTATCGAATAGTATCGTATCGACCACTACTGATACAGATACGTATCGATGGATACATAACGTATAGTATGGATACTTAAAACCATGCTGATAACTCCCAAAAGCTGCAACTATGAATTGGTCAGCCCAGAAAGTATATATGGAACTCAGATCTGCAGTGATATTTCAAATTTCATACCTCAGACATATAAACAAAGTGTACAATTGTGTTGGCATCTCCACGCACTAATAGTTGTCCGGAGGATCATTTTTACTGTTGACAATAGAAGCCCTCTCTTCAGAATCAGACTCGAGATCAAAGCTGAACCTTTGGTCTTCTGCCATTTCAGCTTCCAATGAGTGACCATCTGCTTTTAGAAGATCTTTTAAGCCATCCAAAATGTAGCAAAAAAAATCCTTTCCCACACGCCAGCCCACCAGACAAACATCTGAAGGGCTAGGATACACGGGCACACATATCGATGTATCTCAGCCCGTCAAATGTTTGGCTGGCAGGCTGGCGCGTGGGAGAGGATTTCAGTCCCAAAATGTAAGGTTCAGTAAGTTTCCAGAGCCAGATAGAGTTGCTTCGCATGAAACCAATCCAAAACACTTTCCCCTTCCTCTTGACCTTGGGGTCCAATGATTTTGCTTTCAATGGCGTAACAATTCTCTCAACATCTTCCTGACTACCACTCTTTATTTTCAGCAAAATATCACCTGAGGGTGTTCTGAGGCCCCCATACATGTACCAGTATGCTAGAACACGAGGTGACAACCACCGATGAATGAGCTTTGGAATCACAGGCTGTCCTTTGGGCTAGAACTGGTCTGATAAAATCCAAAATAAGTATGTGAAATCGTACAAAATTGATTTGGTATGTCATCACTCTCAAATCCAAAATAAGTATGTGAAAATCGTACAAAATTGATTTGGTATGTCATTACTCTCATCATCTGGCCCACAATGAAAATTTAACCTTTCATGGTAGAGGTCAAATAGATGTCTTTTTAGAATACAATGTACATCAGAGTTTTCATTGAAATAAAAAAGGAGTGCATGATTTTCCTTTCTTCATCCAATTCTATCTGCAAACCATCTGTTAGGGATAAATAAACACCCTCCAATAAACACACGACACGTGTAGGGACAAGCGGAGACTAGTCAACGTAGTCCAAAAGATGAGCCCACCAATGGCCAGTCGACATCTCAGCCAGGGAAAGGAGATGTAGGAAATAGTTGATCACAAGGAAAAATATATTGTTTAAGACTATCTAATAAGTATATGATATTAAAAATAATATCAACAATCAAACCATATGATTAAGAATCTGAACCAATATAATATAATATAATGAAATCTAAACACATACCTCATATGGTGTTAATTAAGGAATCGATTAGGGCTGAGTCGTATTGGTACACTCTCCTTAAGATTGTGTTTGCCCCTTATACAGTGCAACGAGTCTTCGCAAACCAACATCCAAGATAAAACAACCATTCAGTAAGACACCCACCCAGTGTGCATCCAATGTTAGGTGTATGCAGACCTGACGGCTAAGGTTAACAATCCTTTAAAACAAGGATGAAACAGACTCTATTGATAAATCAGAGTAGAGAGAGAGAGAGAGATGGAAGGAGAAGGAGGAGAGACATGAATTTTGTATTCAAATCTTGAATGTTTTGGAATGAGGCAACATCCTCTATTTATAGAGGATATGAGCCTCTCAAAGGGTCACTACCAAGGGGTATGGGTGTATCTCTTCATACCAAAAGGTATAAGTCACCACTCTTCTAAAACGGTACACTTGAATAAGTATGTATCCACACTCATATCCATATCCATTTCACTATCCATATCCATATTCATTTCTATATCCAACTCAAAACAAAATTCAAATTAAATTTCCCTCAAAATTAAAAACAAAACATTGAATTTAATTTTTATAACTTTTTGAAAATTTATTTGTTTTTTGATATTAAAAACAACACGAGACCAGTTAATAGGGGCAAAATGGAGATAAAAAAGGACAAAGGCGGGGTATTACCTGGATTTATAAGGGCAATGACGGAATTACGCCCCACATGACGTTAGCCATAGCTATGGCTATAAATACCCCAACCGCCAGAAGTCAAATCACGCTACTATTATACTCTTTGTCCCCCCACTTGTACTAACAGCATCATCCTCACCCTCGAATTGGTATTTACTGAACTCCCCCGCCTCGCTTAAATATAAGGTCGGGATTAATCCTGATCATCTATAGGCTATAGAGTTCTAACTTGGGCATCTGAGAGGTCACGAGGCATCAGGCCCGATCCTCCTGTGCTTTGCTTGTTTTGCTTGCAGGTCTAACCCAGAGGAAGACCCGGGCGAGGGGAATTCTATCCGCAACAGTTGGCGCCCACTGTGGGGCCCTTGGAAAAACTTTAGTGAAGACCAATTGAACATAGCTTGAAAAGAAAACCATGTCTAAACGTACCACTCGTAGCCAGGGGTTGAACCTACCCCCTCTTTAGCACCCTCAGGGCAGGGAAAATGTGATAAAAGAAGAACCAGAGGTTGACGATGTCAGTAATGGATGCACCCAATCGCCACACTGCCAAGAAGCTATGCGCCGTCAGGAGTCGAAATTTGTCACCAGGGAAGAATATGAAAAAATGGCTAAGACCATGGGCAGCCTGACACGGTTACTTCGAACCTTTTAGATCACTCCGTCACCTCCTCCTGTCAGACAGGAATATCACGGATGCCCTCATCAAGCATCGGTGGACCCGCCCCTCAGAAGGCCAATGCTACGAGAAAAGCAAGGAAGAGAAGCATTCCACCAAAGGCCAATCGGCCACGTCTCTCAGTCGTTCAGCGTTTCGTTTTACAAAGGAGAACCATCTGAATCAGACTCATCCATTTATGGACAGCGGGTCCCCGTAAGAGAGCGGTTAAGACCACGAGTGGGAGGAGCGGCAGCACCCAACCATTTCCCATATCATGTGTGGGCGGAAGCACCCTTGCCCAATGATCCTCCCGGTCAAACTGTGCACCAGCCCATGGTTCCAATAGCAAAGGAAGACCTGGAGGGGCAGGTAGCGGCCTTATATGAACAAATGAGCAAGGTTTTGAAGCAGACTGCCGAGGCAGAGGAAAAGGACTACAGTGTCGACAATCCCCTGTCGGACATAATCATGAGGAGATTGTAGAAAAAGGATTCACTCTGCCCAAGTTGCCTACCTATGATGGCACCATAGACCCCGAGCAGCATCTAGGGAGAGTCATGACCATGATGCTCCTACATGGATACAAGGACCCTATCATATGTCGGGCATTCCCTTCTACTCTGAGAAGCTCAGCTCCGCTCTGGTTCATGAATTTACCTCCATGGCCAATCAATTCTTTCAAGGAGCTTAGCGCTAAGTTCCGTACCCATTTTTAAGGAAGCAAGGCTCAGAAGAAGACAGTAAAAAATCTGATGAGAATGAAGCAGTGGCAAGGAGAACCACTCCGCGCCTTCATCGCTAGGTTCAACCAGGAGGTCCTAGAAATTAAAGACATAGAAGACAATGTGGCCATGACCATGCTACAGTTGGCCATCATTGACCCAAACCTCCTGTTTTTAGTTAACAAGAAGGAACCAACGAGTTACAAGGACCTTTTAGCCCGATGTGAGAATTATGCATCGGCAAACAAAGCCCTCCAATACCACCAAATGTCTCAACAGGCGGAGGCGGTATCGTTGGAAAAGAGGGAGCAAATGGCACCATATAATGATTAGGATAGGGAAAGAGAAGGAAAGAAGGCAAAGAGGAAGGAAGAGGGCCATCGACGAAGAGACGACTTGCCTAGAGGAACCCATAAACGTTTCAATCATTATACTCCTTTGAACATGCCGATCGGTGAAATATACAACCTCATTTAGGGAGACCAAAAACTACAAAGACCAGAGAAAATCTTAACTGACCCTCTGTTCAGGAACACCCAAAAGTACTGTGCCTTTCACAGAAACCACAGACATGACACAGGTAAATGCCGCCATCTCCAGGGAGAAATAGAAGACCTGATCCAAAGAGGTTACTATGGCCAGTTCATAGACTGACATGCTGTGGATGAAGGGAACCTCCACGTTCGAGAAGGAAGAGACAACAGGAGACAAGGTGGAAGAGAAGAAGGAAGAGGACCCAAGGGCAAGGAAGCAGCCCCTGGGGAGCGAGAGGAAAATGCTGACTACCCCCCACTACCACCACCAAATCATAGGGTGGGAATGATTTCACTCAAGGCCAAGCTTGCTCCAGAGATAACACACTCAATGCCATTCCAACATGAAGAAAGAAGAAGATCCCCCAGAAGGACTAACCCAAGAATCAACAGACAGAGAATCGACCATACTCCTCCGTGTCCGCCTCGGGTCATCATCGGCGATCTAGAAGAAGAATTGTCTCTCGTAGCCGACAAGGCACCCTTGGCCACCGAAGAGAAACTATTGGGGTGACCTTCACAGTGCGAGAAGGGACTCTCGATCAAAGCAGGAACAAGTGCTAATGGCCAACTGATTGGGTCCAAGGACACCAACTCGGCTAAATTACCATTAGCTCACACTAAGAGGTGCCTGTAAAGGAAGGGTGAGAGGAATCCCGACTCAGTTTTTGATGCGGGAAGACGAGATGAGATACAACGAAGAAATTCGCACCATCTCAAGATGACCAGCGGCAGGGAACACCTCCACCTGAGCAAGGAAGGACTACGCACAGAGTGTCAAGATGACATAGTGGCCAAGAAAGAGAGCTCGCACTGGGGAGATCCTCACATTTAGGGATGAAGACCTCTAGAGGGCTAGAGTCACTGCATGACAACCCCCTTAACATCACAATGAGAATTGTAGATAGTGAGGTCCAGAAGGTGTTCGTCGACATGGGTAGCTTGGCTGACATCATATATTACAGAGCGTATAAGAGGATGGAGATAGGGGATGACAAGCTCATTCCGACTGACATTCCTTTGATCAGTTTCTCGATGGACGTAGTCCCACCTATGGGTTATGTTCCGATCCGTATCGGCACTTACCCCCGAGACTCCCTGGTGTAGATGGTTTTCATTGTGGTGGATTTGCCCTCAACCCATAACGTCATATTGGGAAGACCTTGGATGAAATCGCTATGGGCCGTAGCATCCCCAGTGCACCAAGTGCTAAAGTTTCCCACCCCCAGGGGATCCGAACAAGTCAGAGGAAATCAGAGGCTAGCCCACCAGTGCTATTCAACGAAAATGAAAGGGCATCGAAAGATGGAGGCAATGCCCATTGACATCACAGAACTCAGGGATGACCCAAAGCAGCAGAGAGGAACACCTGTGGATGACCTTGTCCCTATTATTCTAGATGAGTCCAGGCCTGAGCGAACCATGCAGATCAGTGCTGCCCTGAAAGGAGAACCTAAGGAGGAGTTCATAGCCTTTTTAAGGAAGAACGTTGATGTATTCGCCTGGTCAGCCGTGGACATGCTAGGGATTCCGAGGGAAATCATTGAACATAGGCTTTGCGTCAATTCATGACTCCATTCAATCTGACAGAAAAAGAGGAATTTTGCGCCCGCGTGACCGGCACTCATAGATGAAGAAGTCGACAAGCTCTTGAAAGCCAAGTTCGTGCATGAGGTGACATGTCCAAAGTGGGTGTCCAACGTGGTGATGATGCCCAAGAAAGATGACAAGTGGAAAATTTGCACCGACTTTTTGGATTTAAACAAGGCATGCCCCAAAGATAGTTTTTCCCTCCCTTGTATCTATCATCTGATTGACGTTACGACAGGGCATGAATATCTCAGCTTCATGGACGCTTACTCAGGCTACAACCAGATCCGCATGCACTGGCCGGACGTAGAAAATACCTTATTCGTTGCGAACTGAGGGCTCTACTGCTATGATGTCATGCCATTTGGCTTGAAGAACGCGGGGGCGACCTATCAAAGGCTTGTCAATAAATTATTCGAAGGTTTAATCGGCAGAAACATGGAGGTCTATGTCGATGACATGTTGGTCAAGACATTAAAGGGTGAAAAGCATGTGGACGACCTAGAAAAGGCCTTTACCATCCTAAGGAAAAATCAAAGGAAACTGAACCCAGCAAAGTGCGCCTTCGGGGTCACGTAGGGAAAGTTCCTAGGGTTTATGGTCTCGAGCAGGGGGATCAAATCCAACCCATCCAAGATTTCTACCATACTTGACATGCCCCCTCCAATAAAAACAAAGCAAGTGTAGGAACTCACGGGCCAAATTGATGCCCTAAGTCGGTTCATGTCTAGGTCTGCGGACAAGTGTTTTCCTTTCTTCAAGACCTTAAAAGTGAACAAGGGAACCAAGGAGTTCAGATGGATGGAGGAGTGTCAGGAAGCATTTGAGGAGCTCAAGCTCTACCTAGCCTCCCCTCCCTTGTTGGTAAAATCGCACCTGGGAGATCACTTGCAGCTCTACCTGGTAGTATCAAACTATGCAGTCAGCACCATGCTTATAAGAGAAGAATCCAAGGTACAGAGGCCCGTCTATTACATCAGTAAGGTACTCTTGGATGCTGAGACCAGGTACCAAAAGGTGGTAAAGCTAGCTCTCGCAATGGTAGTCGCTGCAAGAAAGCTTCGCCCATACTTCCAAGCACAAACAATCTCCGTATTAACGGATCAGCCTTTAAAGAAGATACTCTCCAAACCATATGTTTCAGGTCGGTTGGTCAATTGGGTGGTAGAGTTGGGTGGATTTGATAACATTACCAGCCTCATACGGCCATCAAGGCCCAAGCCCTGGCCGACTTTTTAATTGAAACTACAATCCCCGACGAGGTCACAGGTGAAGGGGGTGGTGTCAACATGGGACCTCAGCCAATGGAGATCGCTAGAACACCACCAACATGGTCCTTGTACATGGACGGTTCATCCAACCCCAAGAAAGCGGGAGCAGGGATGATCTTGACAAGTCCCGAGGGATTTCAAGTACAGTATGCCTTGAGGTTTAAGTTCAAAGCTACAAACAATGCTGCTGAGTATGAGGCCCTCTTGGCTGGGTTGCGGATTGCTGGCACCTTAATGATCCAATGCATTGATGCATGTAGTGACTCACAGCTGGTTGTGTGACAGGTAACCAGTGAGTACGTGGTAAAGGAAGAGAAAATGGTAGCTTACCTCGCCAAGGTCAAGGAAGCAGTGGCCCGATTAAATGGTTTTACCCTCTGCCATATCCCACGCAGGAAAAATGAGCAAGCTGATCTATTGTCAAGGTTAGCCTCGATCAACCTCTCAGAAATCGAACACGCGGTGTACGTTGAGATTTTTGACCATCCAAGTATTGAACCTACTGATGAAGTGGTGATGGAATTAGAGGCAAAGCCAAGCTGGATTGATCCGATCAGTTCGTATCTCAATAGCGAAACTTATCCACTGACAAGGCAGAGGCCAGAAAGATCCAGTCAAGGGCGAGTCACTGCATCTTACAAGAAGGAATCCTATACAAGAAGTTGTTCACCTTCCCCCTACTCAAATGCCTCCGACCTTCTCAAGCCAAGAAGGCAATTCGTAAAGTGCACGAGGGGATCTATGGCGCACACCTCAAAGGACGAGCACTATCCCACAAAATCCTGAGGCAAGGATACTACTAGCCAAAGATAGCTAACAGTGCATGGAGTACGTTCGTAAGTACTAGAAGTGTCAGCTTTTCGCACCAGTACTACATCTACCGACCACACCCCTACAACCGATCACCAATCCCATCCCTTTTGCGCAATGGGGAATGGACCTATTTGGACCATTCAAGGCGGCTCGACACCAAAGAACTCACCTGAATGTTGTAGTGGATTACTTCACTAAATGGATCGAGGCCGATGCAGTTTCCTCCATCTCAGAAAGCAAAATTAGGGAATTTTTCAAGAACTCAGTGGTATACCAGCGGATAATGGCAAGTAGTTCAATCACCGAGCCTTCGCAAAATTTTGCGTGGATAATAGGATAAATCACCGACGGGCTACGATGAAGCATCCAGAAACCAATGGGTTAACAGAAAATTGCAATCGGACTTTGTTAAATGGACTCGGCACAAGGTTGGGACAAGCCAAGGGTGGATGGATAGATGACCTCCCAAGTATCCTCTGGGCTTGGCGGACTACGCCTAGGATGGCCATAGAAGAAACACCAAATATGTTGGCTTTCGGCTCAGAGGCCATCATCCCCCTAAAGGTCAAGGAACCATCCCATCGAATCCTTAACTTTGACCCTCAAGCCAATGAGGAAGGCCTGCTAGCAAACCTAGACATGATCAAGGAAGGGAGAGAACGGGATTGCATCAGGGCAGCACATTGCCAGAAGAAGATGACACGACATTACAATGCTAAGGTCAAAGATCGCAGCTTCCAAGTCGAGGATCTCGTTCTAAGGAAGACGGAAGCATCTGACCCTACAAATCAAGGGAAATTGTCGCCCAATTAGGAGGGCCCTTACAAGGTCGTCCGAACAACCTGACCAGGATCATACCATCTGAAAGATATCGAGGGCAAGGCCATCCCTAGGGTTTGGCACGCGGTTAATCTCCGCAAATCTATCAATAAGGAGGTAGTACCAAGTGAACTGAGGTAGCATCAAGTGAATTAATGTAATATCCCTTTTTGAGCATCAATGAAAAGTTTAAAGACTACGGTTTAGCTTATTGAAAAGAAATTTTTCTTCATGATCAAGATTTCACTAACGGAAAATCGACCAGAAAGGCCTGAGAGGGGCATATCGGACTTCAACAAAATTGGTGTGTTGAAAAACTACTCGACCCGTCATGGTCACAAAGACAAACTAGAATGGCCCGAAAGGGGCATATCGGACATCAACAAAATTGGTGCGTTGAAAACCAACTCGACCAGTCCTCGTCGGAATGACTGACCAGAATGGCCCGAAAGGGGCATATCGGACTTCAACAAAATTGGTGCTTCGAAAAACTACTAGACCCGTCCTGGTCAGAATGACTAACCAGAACGGCCCAAAAGGGGCATATAGAACTTCAACAAAATTGGTGCGTCAAAACGCTACTCAACCTATCTTGATCGCTATGACTGGCAAGAACGGGCCTAGGGGGCAGCAATATTCATACAACTACACAAGTTCAAAGAAAAAGAGAGGTGAAAAGAGTTCTACTTTCATATATATATATATATATATATATATATATATATATACGGCCAAGGAGAAAGACTCTGTTACAAAATTGTTGCTTGTTAAAAAAAAAGAAAAAGAAGGGGTATTACAATGCTTAACAGGACCTTCGCAAAAGTTACAACCAAAAGACCAGTGTGACCACCTAGACAGACGCCCGACCATCATCAGGAGGAGACACTACCACTTGGTACTGACTATCGAGGGTAGCAAGGCATTGGCGAGAATGAGGACCGCAGGGTGAATGCTCAGAACCTGATTGACCAATACCACTGGACCGAGGAGTTTCATAACTCGTAGGCTCCTCGCCATCAACTAAACCCCTGGCATCGACCACTTCCCCAAGTTGTTAGAAGATAGTCTCATCATCCCCGTCATCTTCATCAGAAGACATCTCCAACTGCACCAAGGCATCGCAGTTGGCCTAGTTCATGGCCCCTGGCGCATCCTCATCTGCGTAATTTTCAGCAGCTATAGCCCTAGTCTGGTTAATGAGTTGGCGGCTTTCATCACCAACTTCTGGAAGGTCACAAACTTCATGTACAAACGGACAGAGCCCGCCGCAATCTTTCGAGCTCGCCTAAACTGCTTCTCAACAGCGTCAGCAAGTCTAAGGGCCAATTGCTCGGCCTACTCGGCTCGAGCAGCACAATCCTTGTTATCCTATTGACTCTTCTTCGCCTTATTAGTTTTGGCAACTAGTTTATCGCGCTCAACCCGCACCAAATCAAGCTCAACCTGTAGATTGCTGACCTTGGCCTCATTAGCCTCCTTCCCTTTCATCGCAAGATTGCCCTCCTGGTCGGCCTCCTAGATCATGTCGGACATAAGGATGTACCGCTCCACTGCCTCCTGCTCGAAGTTCTAGACCTACAAGACAAAATTTTTAGTCCGACCCATGAGTACCATAATTAACAAAATAAAACAACCAAGAGGAAAGGTTTAAGAACTTATAAAAGCTGCCAGGGTATCGAAGCTAGTGATAAAGGCAGGCCCAGTCATCTATCGCAGCATGGCTCGATCTCAAGGCAACCGATTGTGGGCCAACAATTCACGGGCAACCTGTGGATCCCCAAGCGCCATATCATTCTGGACGATCGCCTAGTCAGGACGAAAGGCGTGGTTGGTCTCGGTCCTTTGATGAGGAGGGGGGCCCATCAGCAGAATCTGCCACTACAGCTGCTTCTCTCGGTGGGTCTGAAGAATGTCCTCATTCCTGTAAAAATCCTGCAGGGTGAATTCATGACCAAGGAGCCAATAAGCAGGGACTCTAGGGTAGAACCGGGAGACATGGTGTGGCTAAGTCTAACACCTGAGATGTCGGTCACCTACGGGTTAGGAATCAAAGGTTGGGCATAGGCACGGGCATTGTCGGCAAGGACCTTATCCCTCGCTGACTCCGTAGACCGCTCGGAACGATCGGCCAATTCCTTGTACTTCTTCTTCAAGCGCTTCTGCACACGCTCTTCCGAAGGTTCTGCGCCGACTGACAGCTCAACACCACCCTTCCCCCTCTTCCCTCGGGCCTCCTTGCCATGGTCTCTTCAGACATGCATTTCATCTTCTCGGCTATGGGCCTCATGCTCCTTCTTCTTCTTGGCAAGCTCCTACACCTTCTTCGCCCACAGGGCCTTCAACTGCTCCTCATTAACCTTCACTGTTACAGGAAGAAAGAAAGGTTAGGCAAGGCAGAGAAATACTCAGCCGAACTGACTACAAGCAAACATACTCACACATGTTAAAAAGGGTCAAGAAAAGATTGCAGCGCAGATCACTGACTTTCACCTGTGCCCCCTCGAGCTTCGCCAATCTCATTTTTTGCTCTTCGTCCGGGGTCAGGGTGACCAAGGAGTTATAATACTCAGCGTTCGATTCTACCCAAACGTTGTTAAGGGGTAGTTTGTTATAGGGCCGACACAATTGTTCTTCTATCGCTTCATGGAGCTGGACTTCTCGACCATTACGTCTGGGAATTCCTTCTTTCGCGTAAAGAAGTACCAGCCCATCAGAGGAGCTGCATTGAAGGTGAACATATGATGGAACATATTCAGGGTCGGTTCCTCCTTCATGGCTTGGAAAAATATCACAAAAGCTATGATGGTCTTCCACAAGTTCTACGTAATCTGGCGGGGGCAATATCGTAAAAATTAACTATGTCACATACTATTGTAGGGGGAGGCAACCGGAAACCCGCCCGCAACATCTCGGTGTGAATACACATCTCGCCCCCTTTTCAACCAGCAGGCCCGCTCAACCTCCAACGACTTCCAGAGAACCAAGTAATGCGGCAGTAGATATTTCTTTTTCAAGCCATCAAACTCCGCCTGACTCAGGGTGGAAGGCACATTCAGTGCATTAAAATCGGGGTAGGGCTCCGCCTCTTCCTGGGCCTGACCAATAGCCTATGCCAAGACATTATCCTCCCGGCCCCTAGGTGACGGACCAACTACATCCTCTTCCTCACCTTCTCTGTCACATGGTGACACTCCAACAACAACAACTTCCTCATCTTCCCCCTAGGCATCCTCCGCAGTCAAAATAGGGCAGGGAGCGGTCTCTTTCCTAGGCCGATGGGATTTACTATCATCAGTGGATGACCAACTTTCGGTACTATTACTTGGACTACTGGTAGATGTCCCCTCCGAAGAAGAAGCACGAGAATTTTCCCCCAACACTATCATACTCCCCTCCTCGGACACAGACATAATTTAAAAAGTAAAAAAAAAAAAAGAGAGAAAGGAAAGGCTAAGGACAAGAGACTTACTGATGGAAATAGACAACCTCGACCCTCGACCACGGCTTACTTAATAAGTTTGTTTTTCCTGACTGACTAACGGACTAGACCAAGATGACTAGCCTACGGCAGACAAGAGAGTCAGAGCGAAGAAACAAGAAAAGAAACACTGGACTAAATAAGACCACCACCAGATATATATAGAGAATTTTGATTGACCTAGATTAAAGTGCCACCGCCAGACACGTGTCAACACGGAATTGGATTCGGCTAGAGGTACAATAAATGTCGCCTTTCTAAAGTCGTTCCGGCGAGCGGGTACCGCCTAGCAGTATTTACCCATTTACCCAATAAAAACGGGTCAATGGATCGACCCATAGGAAAGCATCAATGAAACAAGATGAATCTCGTCGGCCTCTGCAACTTTGGCAACACATAGATAAGGCAGGGCCAATCGGAATTGGCCAAGCAGAGCAACTCGATCATTTTGGGTCGTCCATATTGAATCTCATGAAGATCCATAGGGAGCGTGACCGACCAAAGTAAGACCGACCTAAAATGGCCGAGTAGAGCAACTCGATCATTTTGGGTTGACCATATTGAATCTCATGAAGACCCACAAGGGAAAGTGGCCAACCACAGAAAGATCGAAAAAGAGGGGCCAAGGTGAGAAACTCGATCATTGTGAGTCGGCCATCACGATTCTCATCAAGGCATATAAGATAGTGACCGACCACAGAAAGACCGACCAAGTGGGAACGAGTTGAGCAGCTCGGTCATTGTGGGTCGGCCATCACGATTCTCATCAAGGCGTACAAGATAGTGGTTGACCACAGAAAGACCGACCAAGATGGGCCGAGTTGAACAATTCGATCATTATGGGTCGGCCATCACGATTCTCATCAATATCAACAAGGGAACATGGCCCACCAGAGAAAATAGAAGGCCGAGAAGAAAAAGGCAGACCAAAAGGGGCTGAGAAGAGCAACTCGGACCATCGCGGTTTGGCTTATTTTTTACCAGCCATGATGGCCTAAAACTGAAGGACGAGCAGAAAAATGCTGACCAAAAGAGGCCGAGAAGACGAACCCGGACAGCCAGAAGGCTGACCATAAATGCCTGAAAGAAATGCTCGAACTAATTTATGATCGACCGTAGCCGTACAAAAATGAAAACCGATAAGAAAATGGCCAACCAAACGAGGCCGAGTAGGTCACCTCGGACACTCAATGGGCCGACCAGAAGCATCGGACGTTAAGACTTTTTCTAGCCCATCCGCCTCGGACAAGCTGAGGCAAATGAACTTCAGGGTTGGTGTCAACCTTGTAACTCTAGAGGGTCGACCAGATGTGGCCGACCAGAAGCCAGAAGGCTGACCATAATCGCCCTGACAAGAAATGCTTGGACTAATTTATGACCGACCGTAGCCATACAAAAACATAGACCGATAAGGAATTGGCCGACCAAACGGGGCCGAGTAGGTCAACTCGAACTCTCAGAAGGCCAACCACAAGCATCCGACAAGATAGCTTAGGACAACTTATGGCCAACCATAACAACTCGGGAAGACCGAAAGAATACTGCTTACCATAACATTTTGAGAACTCTTCTAGCCCATCTCCCTCGGACAAGGCAAGGCAAATGGGCTTCAGGGCAGATGTCAACCTTACAACTCCAGAGGACCGACCAGATGTGACTGACCAGAGGCAAGAGGGCCAACCGAAAGTGTCTGACAAGGAACCATCGGACAACTTCATGGCAAACCATAACGACTATGGAAGACCAACAGAATATGACCGACCATAACATTTTGAGAAGACTCTTCTAGCCCACCTCCCTCGGACAAGCCAAGGCAACTAGACTTCAGGGTTAGAAATAGGAGTGTACGAACACCCCCCAACCAGGAATTTTTTCCCTTTTTGCTTACTCATTTGACTCTTGCAGATCCAAAAGAGCAAGGAAGCAACTGTTAGGGATAAATAAACACCCTCAAATAAACACACGACATATGTAGGGACAAGCGGAGACTAGTCAACGTAGTCCAAAAGATGAGCCCACCAATGGCCGGTTGACACCTCAGCCAGGGAAAGGAGACCAATCAATAAGGGAAAAATGGAGATGAAAAAGGACAAATGTGGGGTATTACCTAGATTTATAAGGGAAATGATGGAATTACGTTCTACATGACGTCAGCCATAACCATGGCTATAAATACCCCCAACCGCCTGAAGTCAAATCACGCTACTAGTATACTCTTTGTCCCCCCACTTACACTGATAGCATCACTGTAAGACCCATATAAAACTAATCCGGTCTTACCACCTTGAACTAGGTCTACCCATCATGGTTGAGCCAAATGGACCAAGTGGGTGAAGGAGATCATGATCCTAGGTATTAAACTGACCCAAAAACACTTAAATAAGGGGAGGGTCGCATACCTAGCAAGGGAGGGTCGGACCCTCCAGTATAGAAGTCAGACCCCCAGTTTTATATGGGGGGATGGACATTTTATGGACCAGGGGTCGACGGGATCTCCGACCCCCCTATCAACCCCCGGTACTCGGTAAAAACAGAAATTAGGAAACTTTCCTAATTTCAATGAGAGTCCTTTCTAATCTCAATGGGACTTGTTGTAGGAGTTTCTACACTATAAATAGGACGTCCCTAAGCCCCTTTCACTCCTTTTAGAACCCTAATTGAATTGAGAGAAAGAAAAGAAAAGGAAGAGAAGAAGAAGAGAAGGAAAGAAGAGAAGAAAGCAAAAGGAGAAGAGTTGCAGAGAAGGAGTAATCTTCTCAGGTATGGATACTATTTTCATGAGTTTCCAAAGACCTTAGAGTAGATAATGAAGAGGGTATGATCTCTGAGAAACCCAAACCATCAACCCATGGTTAGGTTTTCATGGAAAACCATGGGGGAAATCATGAAAGCCATATAAGTGAATGAATCATGGTTCTAGGCCATAGAACATGTGTGAAATGGACTGTAGGAGCAAGCCATAGGACCCCAAACACGAAGAATGGGCTGAAGGAAGAAAAATCGATAAATCCCACAGGGGGTCGCATGGGGGTCGATGGCCAATCGACCCTACCAGACCCTGAGCATCGACCCCCAATGTTCGGGAAGCCCAGAATAGGGATGGTCGCACCCAGGGTCGATCATAACTCAGACCCTAGCTCCGACCCCCAGTTAACAGCATTGTTTTTAAATTCAGAATTAGTTCTAATTAAATTTTATCGACTTTGTTAGGTCTTCTAGCAATATAATAATAATATAAAAATGATTTTAAAGCTTGAAAGAGGATCTACTAGCAAGCTAAGGTGAGGAAACAAGACTCTTAACTAATTGATTAATAATAAACTATTTTATTTCTTGAGTCCAATGCTATGCTTGATTTTATGCGAACATGCTTGTAATGTGCATTCAACATGTCATCCGATATTTCTATTTATTGTTCATGCATATTTACTTTATTGTTTATAACATGATAATGATGATGATGATTGAATAGGCATGTGAATGTATGTGTGTGGTTGGTGTACATGATGCGAGCGAGTATTAGGGGGGTGTCATAGGCTGGGCCTCAGCACTTTAGCTCTATCTCTAACTCAAGTCTTGTGCATTAGCATCGTCGTATCGCCATTACTTTAGCAGAACTATTACGTCGTAGAGTATTAGGGGAGGTGGTCTCGGTCCTTATAGTCTCTGACTCTACCAGGGGGTCTTAACTCTATCTCTATGGACGTTCTGAGGGATGCTAGGGTGAGGCCTTGGATACACTATTTGGCATTAGGATTGGTTAGTTGCGAGCCCAGTTTGCAAGCCTTCGCCAACAGGGGCATACGTGTTGATATGACACTGTACAACAATAAACGTTAACCTTTGTTGTACAATGTTCATGAATTGGGTGCTTGTGAGTCGACGATAAACGTTACCTTTGGGCGGCATCACACACTTGTGTATAGAGGAGGGGTCAATAAACGTTAACCTTTGACCACCCAAACCTTTCTATTGCATATTGCAAACTTTAAACCAGACCAAAGATATGAATTGATTGCATGCATATGTATTGTTGCATTGTTTTGTTTGCTCACTGAGCCATGATGTGTGCTCACCCCCTCGACGTCGAATTTTTTTAGTTGATGATGCAGGTATTACCGTCGAAGATTTTGTCAATGCTCCAGTATACGGGCACATGGCGGCGATGAAAGTTGAAGATGAAGTGGATACGCATGACTCCTCTTGCGAGTGCAACTCATGTGTATTCGATTAGATGTTATTTTTATTATTTGGATTTAGTGAAGACATGTATTTGATATTTATTTATGTCTTAGTTGACACAGAATAATTTACTATTTAAATATTAATATCACAGTAAATTCTCAGTTCATTTTACTATAATACTTCCGCTATTGTGTATTTATTCTGATTATGAATGTGGATGTATGAGGTTTAGATAAAATGGATATCGTCTGTCCGAGATCCTGGTTGAACCGTTGGTTTGCTAGTGGTTCATCACACCATTCTGAAGAGTACGGAATTGGGGTGTGACAACTTGGTATCAGAGCATCTCAGGCCGTGTCCGTTAACCTAGCATACTTTCACGTCGAATTATGAACTGAGATAGGATAAAAGTAAAAACTGTAATATTAACACACTCTAAGAACAAGTGATGTTTGAGACCAAATTTGAAAAAAGAATAATGCATCTATTAAAGGGGGAACAATATTAAATACAATGAGAGAGAAACAAACGTATATAAATAGCTAAAGCAGAGTACAGTCCACAACCCGAACAGTTACTCTGTAGTACAATGAAAGGAAATAAATACAATCATAAAACTGGAGGTGAAGGAGGAGGCAGTGCCTCACGATCTCTGTCATAATCCTTAGCGTAGACTCTAGTCAACCAGGCTATCTGAGTCTGGGTCATCTGAAGACTAGCTGTAAGATTAGTAACCCGCTGATCAGTCCCGCGCTGAGCACCCAAAAGCTCCTCCATCCGTATATCTGATCGACACTGTGCATCTATGAGCTCTCCCATCCTCATGTCTAATATGCGCTGGGCGTCTAGTAGCTCATCCACTCTCACACGCTGAGCGTCTAGTAACTCCCCCATCCTCAGATCAGATCTGCGCTGAGCCTCTCTGATCTCATGCAATATCCCCATCATATCAGAAGGTGGGTGTGAAGGACCAGCCGCATGTGAAGGACCAGCCGCGTAAGAAGCACTAGCTCCAGCAGCATGTGTAGGTGAAGGAGGTGGTATGGAATCCATATCCATGTACAGACAGTCATCATCATCAGCAGGCTCCCTATGAACTCCAGCGGCTGCTGCTGCTGCTTAAGCGTCAGCTATCTCTACGCGAGTGCGAGGGCGCACCATCACGTTCCTCTCCTCATCACTGACCTGAGCAACCCGCATGCCCATCTTGCAAATAGCCTCCCAATCTAGAGGCGATGAGAAGGACTTCTCCTGAATCTTCTCATCCACTAAGTCAACCCCCAGGCGGGTAAGCAAGGTAGTGATCATGTGTCCATAAGGAAGGTTGCCGGTGTGACTGGACAACGTGGCACTGATCATAGTACGCATAATGATGTATGGAAGGCAGACGGGCTGCCTAGTGCATATACAGTATAGGAGATATTGGGTCAACTGGGAGACCCTCTCGTAATGACCACTCTGCAGTATCAGGTTATGCTGAATGATCTTGCAGTATACCCGTGGATCAGAACGCAGATAGCATACTCTCATCTGCCAGCGATCAGGTCGGATGAGCTGACTATCGATCTCGGCCCTCATCTGAAGAGAGAAGAAATGGGGCTCTCCAGGGGCACAGAAAACCATGGGGCCAGCATAGGAAATGCCCAGTAGGTCGGCCAGCTGCCGATAATCAAATGAGATGCCAACCCCCTTGATGTAACTCGTGATGCACAGCTCATCACCCCTCTCAACATCATTGTAATCCCCCACCACCTGGAGGTTACAATAGAACTGGCATACCAAATCCGGACGGGTACATGCGTCGTAAGTGATGACAGGGAGCCATCCCATATCACCAAATGCTCTATCCACATTGAACAGGGCTAACTCACCCAAGTTCACCTTACGACCTCCTTCTACTTTCTTGCGAGCGTAGTGGGCATACTGTGCCTCGGCTTCGTTGGAACGAAAACGAAGAGGATCTCGAACTCTGGGTACTTTGGTACGAGCCATGGTATCTACAAATAAGAAAGAAAAACAGATAATATGTTAGTAGGGTAGAAAAATCCAAAATTTAGACATTATAACGACGTAAGTTGGCTAAAAGCCTCACTTTTCATCCATACACGTGGGCAGGAGGACTTACGTAGGTTCTAACATATCCTGCAACACTCACACAGTAGGAAATCCTAGCTAATGGAATCCAATTTGAAGAAATTACGAGAAATCAAAAATTTTGACAAATTAGGGCAAAAAGAGAAAAATTTGAGTTTCTCGATAACCAACCGATGAAACCCAAATATTTTTGAGGGCTTTCGTTCCTTGAGTCACCAATAACAAAAGCCCCAATAAAAATCAAATTTTTACGGCTAGAAAAAGTTTAATTTGAAGAAAACGAGATATACGGGTAAAAACCTAGAAAAGAGAACCTAAAAACAGGTTAAGGTACGATACATACCTGTAGGGAAGGTGTAGACATCGAAACAAGGAACCCAAATGACCAATGTAGCAGAGTTGGCACTGTAGCAACCCAGGGAAAAGAGACGAGTCAAAACGGAGGAGGAAGAATGGAAAATGAACTCAGAATCGGACCTTAAAAATCTAATTTTTGGTCCAGGGGTCGGAGAATTCGACCAGGACCATCGACCCCCATATCGACCCCCATATCGACCCACGGCTCTCAGTAACCTACCAGAGAATCAGGGGTCGCACCTGGGGGTCGGACACCCATCGACCCCCATATCGATCCCCGGCTCTCGGGAAAAATAAGTGATTTCCCAGGGTCGGACACTGAGGGTCGAACATACCATCGACCCCACCATCGACCCTGCATAGAAAAGACTGTATTTTTCACAGAATGATCTGAAAATTTTGAAAATAACATCGGTTAGCGTATCTACATGATGTATTAATGATTGCCTCACGTATTTTAATGATTTTCAGGCTTCACCATTATCAGAAGGAAAACATGGCTGGGCGTAGAGTAACCAGGCAGAGCCAAAACGCAGTTCCACCACCACCACCCGTGGAGGAAGCCAGTCAAGAAAATATATATGCACAGGGTAATCCGCAGGTTGCACCACCAGTAAACTAGGGTCAGGCAAATCCTACAAATTTGCCACCTCCACCACCAGAGCTGACAATCGTGGTTATAAACCTAGCGCAACAGCTGCAGCAAATGCAACGAGCACAGGCTCAAATGCAAGCAACAATAGGAATGATGCTCCAGACAGCACATGTTACACCAATGCAGACTGGACAAACAAGTGCAGCACCGGTGGGTAACCACCCAGCACCTCAAACACCCAAACCACCAGCTGCAGAGATCTAGTACTAGGTCCGGAAGCAGTTCAGGTTAATTACCAGTATCCACAACCTATGTTTGGGGCATACCCTCAGAATCAAATGGACCACTCCCGACTGGTGGAGTGATTCTTAAAGATGAAGCCCAAGGAGTTTAACGGAAAACTTTCTGATCCGCTCTGGCCGGCACACTGGATCGACGAAATGGAGAGAAATTTTCTGATGATGACTATTACAGAAGAAGAGAAGGTATTATGTGCCACCTTCATGCTAAAAGGTGATGCACATCATTGGTGGAAATCTACCAGGGCCTACCTATTGACCAAGCATGCCCTATTGACTTGGGCTATATATAAAGAAGCTTTCTTCGAGAAGTACTTTCCCCGAAGTTTCAAAGATTCTATGGAGAAGGAGTTCCTGAGTTTATATCAGGGACAGATGTCCGTGGATGCATATCAACAGCGTTTTGAGGAGCTATTTTTCTTTGCACCACTCAGCATGCAAGAAGAAGACACTAAGACCCGTAGGTTTGTCACGGGACTTAGAGGGAGCATCAGAGAGCATGTTCTAGGTTTGAAAAAGAAAATATATAATGAAGCTGTGCAAATTTCTCAAGTTATAGAATCGAGCTAGAAGGAGAGCTATTTTACGCAGAACAGAGGTATGAAAAGGCCAGTTGGAAATGCTTATAATGGAGGGAATAATAAGACATTCGAACCCTTCCATGCTCAAGGCTTTACTACTGCACCCAAGACTACCCCAGTAGTCCAACATCAGCCAAAGCCAAATACTGAAGGCCCAAAATGTTTTAACTACAACCAAGCGGGGCATATGGCAAGGGAGTGTCCCAAGCCCAGGAAGCAGCTACATCAAGGACGAGTTTATGCTGTTACATCCGAAGATGCTGCCGCATCACCCGATGTGGTCACAGGTATGACTGAAACCTTTTAAGTTGTATTACATTGTGTGAGCATGTAGACTAAGTTAAAATAAATCACAGGTATGGTACCTATAAATGGCATACCCGCCAGAGTACTCTTCGACTTAGGAGCTACTCATTCTTTTATATCTGTGTCATTTGGAAAGAAGCTGAATTTACTCATCATAAAATTAGACTACAAACTACTTGTACGGTCATCGATGGGGTTAGAAGTGGAATTAGAAAAAGATTATGGGCCATGTCCAGTTCTCATTGGCGAGAAAACCATAGATGCAACCTTGATCCAACTTGGGATGGCAGACTTTGACGTCATCTTGGAAATGGACTGGTTAGCTCGGCATTCTGCGAACCTATTATGCGTCGAAAAAAGCTAACATTTAAAGACAAAGAAGGAGCATAATTCAGTTTTACGGGAACCAAACTTCCCCGTAAACGTAAGCTCATACTCTCAGCACTAAAGGCTAAGAAGTGCCTTGAGAAGGGAGCAGTCGGATATCTAGTATCAGTGGTCGACCTCACCAAAAAAGCACCATGGATGGAAGATATTGATGTCGTGCGGGACTATCCCGATGTATTTCTTGAGGAACTACCAGGATTACCACCCGACCGAGCCACAGAGTTTGTGATAGATCTTATACCTGGAGCCGCACCAGTATCAAAAGCACCTTATCGAATGGCTCCTACTGAACTAAAGGAATTGAAAGTACAACTACAAGAACTACTGGACAAGGGTTATATTCGACCCAGTATATCACCATGGGGAGCGCCAGTATTATTCATAAAGAAGAAGGACGGTAGTGTGCGATTATGTATCGACTATCGGGAGCTGAACAAACTGACAATCAAGAATCGATATCCACTACCTCGGATCGATGACTTGTTCGAATCAGTTGCAAGGAGCAAAAGTATTTATAAGATCGATCTTCGGTCAGGCTACCATCAGTTGAAGATTAAAGAAGGTGATATTCCTAAGACAGCTTTCAGGACCAGATATGGACATTATGAATTCTTGGTCATGTCTTTTGGATTAACAAATGCACCAGCAACTTTCATGGAACTTATGAACCGGGTTTTCCACGATATGTTGGATACGTTGGTTATTGTATTTATTGATGATATATTGTTATATTCCAAGGACAAGGAAACCCATATTAAGAATCTAAACACCACTCTACAGCATTTAAAGAAAGAGAAGCTATATGCCAAATTTACCAAATGTGAGTTTTGGCTAAGTAAAGTTGCCTTCCTAGGCCATGTAGTATCCGCTGAAGGAATCAAAGTAGACCCCAGCAAGATCGAGGCTATTGTAAAGTGGGAAGCACCAAAGAGCGTTGTAGAAATTAGAAGTTTTCTGGGTCTCGCTGGTTATTATCGGTGATTTATGGAAGACTATTCCTGGATTGCCATACCTCTCACCAGTCTGACTAAGAAAGGTGAAAAGTTTGTGTGGACGGATAAATGTGAGAAGAGCTTCCAAACCTTAAAGACCAGATTGATATCCGCTCCGATTTTGACTATTCCTGTTCCCGGACAGCCATTTACCCAATACACTGATGCGTCAGGACTGGGATTAGGATGTGTGCTTATGCAAGGAGAAGAAGTAATTGTTTATGCCTCAAGACAGTTAAAGACACATGAGAAAAATTATCCCACTCATGATTTGGAGTTAGCGGCAGTAGTACATGCTGTCAAGATATGGAGACACTACCTATACAGAGAGAAGTTCCAGATTAAATCGGACCATAAAAGTCTTACTTATTTATTTAATCAAAAGGAGTTGAATATGAGACAAAGAAGATGGCTGGAACTATTGAAAGACTATGATTGTGATATCCAGTATCATCCGGGGAAAGCTAATGTAGTAGCGGATGCGTTGAGTAGAAAGGCAATGATAAAATCTCAAGGAGAGGTTAGCACAACTGCAGCAATGTGTACTACTGGAACGGTATTCAATCACGACAATGAGCAGTATGTGATAGATACAACGGATGGATCAGCCAACCAAGGATTCATTCATCGGTTTTCCAATATGTTCGCTGCATTGAAGATTATATCGGATATAATTGATGAAGTGAAGACAGCTATCAAATCAGACCCTTACCTGAGAACGTTACAAGAAGACATCGAAAAAGGCAGAACTAACCCTGAGTTCACCTTGGACGAAGAGAAGGTATTGAAGTACAAAGGAAGAACATGTGTACCCGAAATAGAAAGTGTGGACATTAGACACCGACTGATAAAAGAAGCCCATACCACCATCTATTCGATACACCCGGGAAGTAAAAAAATGTATCATGATCAAAAGAAATTATATTGGTGGAGAGGAATGAAAACAGATGTAGCTAAGTTCGTGTCTCAATGCCTAAATTTTCAAAAAGTAAAGGCTGAATGACAAAGACCCGCAGGACCGTTACAGCCGTTACCAGAACCAGCATGGAAATGGGACTCCATCATTATGGACTTCGTCACAGGGTTACCATTGACTCCTCGAGTAGTTGACGCAGTTTGGGTGATTGTAGACCGTCTGACCAAAATAGCTCGCTTTATACCGATACGACCTCTATATACACTAGAAAGGTTAGCAAAGCTGTATGTGGATAATATTGTTCGATTACACGGTGTACCAGAGAGCATTATGTCCGATAGAGATCCACGATTTACTTTCAAGTTTTGGGAAGGATTGCAAAAGGCTATGGGTACAACATTGAAGTTTAGTACTGCATTCCATCCACAGACAGATGGACAATCAGAGCGTACAATTCAGATTCTAGAAGATATGCTACGAGCATGTGTAATTGATTTTAAAGGATCATGGGATGAAAAGTTACCACTGATCGAGTTCGCTTATAACAACAGCTATCAAGCTACCATACAGATGTCACCCTATGAAGCACTGTATGGTAGAAAGTGTCGAACTCCGTTGTTTTGGAATGAAGTTGGGGAACGTAGTATCGTTGGACCAGAATTTGTTGAGGAGACTTGTCGAGTGGTCGACATTATCAAGGAAAGAGTGAGAACAGCCCAGAATCGTCAGAAGCAATATGCAGATACTCGACGCAGAGATCTTGAGTTCATCGTGGGTGATAAAGTATTCTTGAAGGTATCGCCTATGCGAGGTCTGAAACGGTTCGAAAAAAAAGGGAAACTACCACACTTATGTCAAGTGTGCATGACGTATTTCATATTTTCTTATTGAAGAAGTATGTCAAGGATCCAATACACGTTCTGACAGTAGATCTACCTGATTTGACTGATGATTTGACCTTTGAAGTAACACCAACTGAAATCACCAGCCGAAAGGTTCAACGACTACGCAATCGAGATATCTATTATGTTAAGGTCACTTGAAGAAGTAGAGTCATGGAAGAAATTACATGGGAAGAAGAGAATGCTATGCGAAAGCAATTGTAAGACCCGTGTCAAACTAACCCGGTCTTACCACCTTAAACCAAGTTTACCCATCATGGTCGAGTCAAATGGACCAAGGGCATGAAGGAGATCGAGATCCCAGGTATAAAATCGACCCAAAAACACTTAATTTAAGGGGAGGGTCGCACACCCAGCTAAGCAGGGTCGGACCTCCCAAAACAGAAAGTCAGACCCTCAGTTTTGAAGGGAGGGTCGGACAGCTTAAGACCCTAGGGTCGACGGCATCATCGACCCTCCCATCGACAGTCACACCCCAATTCCGCACATTTCAGAATGGTGTGATGAACCGCTAAATAACCAACGGTTCAACCAGGATCTCAAATAGGCTATCCCCGCGTTACCTGAACCTTCATATACTCACCATCATAATCAGAGTAAATACACAATAGCGGAAGTCTTATAAATAAATGAACTGAGTACTAAAATGATATTCATAAATAATAGCAAATTATTCTGTGTTTAACTGAGACATAAATAATTAAGTACCAAATACATGTCTTATAAATCCAATAAAGAAACCTATAAAAATATCTAGTCAAATACACACGAGTTGCACTCGCAAGAGGAGTCGTGTGCATCGTCTTCAGCTCCAACTTCCATAGCTGCTACATTCCCATACGCTGACGCGTTCATAAAATCTTCAACTGTATAACCTGCATCATCAATTAAAAATATTCGACGTCGAGGGGTGAGCACACAACACGGCTCAGTGAGTAGCCAAAACAATGCAACATTACATATGCATGGAAAAAGTCAATTTATATCTTTGGTCTTGGTTTATAGTTTGCAATGTGCAATAGAAAGGTTGGGTGGTCAAATGTTAACGTTTATTGACACCGCCTCTATACACAGGGTGTGGAAGCCCGCCCGAAGGTTAACGTTTATCGTCGTTCCCATCCACCCTACCATAACATTATACAACAAAGGTTAACGTTTATTGCTATGCTAAGGTAATGGCGATACGACGATGTCAATGCACAAGACTTGAGTTAGAGATAGAGCTAAAGTGCTGAGACCCGCCAAAGGTTAACGTTTATTGACGTTCTCATCACACCTCCCCTGATACCCGCTCGCATCAAGTACATCAACCACACATATACAAGCACATGCCTATTCCTATCATCATCATCATCATCATGTTATAAACAATAAAGTAAATATGCATGAACAAGTAATAGAAATATTGGATGGCATGCTGTATGCACATTACAAACATATTCGCATAGAATCAAACATGGCATAGGACTCAAGAAACAGAAAACAGTTTATTATTAACCAATTTAGTTTGGGGTTAAGGTTCCTCACCTTAGCTTGCTAATAGATATTTTCCAAGCTTTAAAATCACCGTTACAATGTTATTAGATTGCTAGCAGACCTAACAAAGTCGATAGAATTTAATTAGAATTAATTTGGAATTTAAAACCATTCTGTCAACTGAGGGTCGATGCTAGGGTCGATGGGTCTATCGACCCTCCCTCCATTCTGAACTTCCCGAATGCTGAGGGTCGATGGTCAGAAACACCTAGGGTCGGATGGTCTATCGACCCTCGGTGCGACCCTCGATGCACTCTGGTCCAATTTCCACTTTTAATCCATTCTTCGTGTTTGGGGTCCTATGGCTTGCTTCCTACATTCATTCAACAGTCGTTCCATGGTCTAAAACCATGTATAATCCATCTAAATAGTTTTCGTGCATCCTCCTATGGTTTTCCATGAAAACCTAACCATAAATGGATGGTTTGGGTTTCTCCGAAATCCTACACTCAACCATATCTAACCTAAGGTCTGTAGAAACTCATGGAATTAGTATCCATACCTGAGAAGATTACTTTTCTCTGCAAATTCTTCTCCTTTTTGCTAAGTCTTCTTCCTTGCCTCCTTTCTTCCTCTTTTCCCTATTCTCTCTTTCTCTCAATTCAATTAGGGTTGTGAAAGGAGTGAAAGTGGATTAGGAACGTCCTTTAAATAGACTAGGAATGTCCTATAATAATCCCATTGAGATTTGGAAAGAATCTCAACCGAAAATTAGGAAATTTCCTAATTTCAGTTTCGTCAGAAACCGAGGGTCGATGATCCCGTCGACCCTAGGGTCTTAAGCTGTCCGACCCTCCCTTCAAAACTGAGGGTCTGACTTTCTGTTTTGGGAGGTCCGACCCTGCTTAGCTGGGTGTGCGACCCTCCCCTTAAATTAAGTGTTTTTGGGTCGATTTTATACCTGGGATCTCGATCTCCTTCATGCCCTTGGTCCATTTGACTCGACCATGATGGGTAAACCTGGTTCAAGGTGGTAAGACCGGGTTAGTTTGACACGGGTCTTACAGCAATACCCTCATTTATTTGACTCTAAAGGTATGAACAATTTCGGGGACAAAATTTTTTATAAGTAGGGGGGAGTTGTAAGACCCGTATAAAACTAACCCGGTCTTACCACCTTGAACCAGGTCTACCCATCATGGTTGAGCCAAATGGACCAAGTGCGTGAAGGAGATCACGATCCCAGGTCTTAAACTGACCCAAAAACACTTAAATAAGGGGAGGGTCGCATACCCAGCAAGGGAGGGTCGGACCTCCCCAGTATAGAAGTCAGACCCCCAGTTTTATATGGGGGGTCGGACATTTTAAGGACAAGGGGTCGACGGGATCTCCGACCCCCCCTATCGACCCCCGATACTCGGTAAAAACAGAAATTAGGAAACTTTCCTAATTTCAATGGGATTCCTTCCTAATCTCAATGGGACTTGTTTTAGGAGTTTCTACTCTATAAATAGGACGTCCCTAAGCCTCTTTCACTCCTTTTAGAACCCTAATTGAATTGAGAGAAAGAGAAGAGAAGGAAGAAAAGAAGAAGAGAAGGAAAGAAGAGACGAAAGCAAAAGGAGAAGAGTTGCAGAGAAGGAGTAACCTTCTCAGGTATGGATACTATTTCCATGAGTTTCTAAAGACCTTAGAGTAGATAATGAAGAGGGTATGATCTCTGAGAAACCCAAACCATCAACCCATGGTTAGGTTTTCATGGAAAACCATGGGAGAAATCATGAAAGCCATATAGGTGAATGAATCATGGTTCTAGGCCATAGAACATGTGTGGAATGGACTGTAGGAGCAAGCCATAGGACCCCAAACACGAAGAATGGGCTGAAGGAAGAAAAATCGACAAAACCCACAGGGGGTCGCATGGGGGGTCGATGGCCAATCGACCCTACCAGACCCTGAGCATCGACCCCCAGTGTTCAGGAAGCCCAGAATAGGGGTGGTCGCACCCAGGGTCGATCATAACTCAGACCCTAGCTCCGACCCCCAGTTAACAGCATGGTTTTTAAATTCAAAATTTTTTCTAATTAAATTTTATCGACTTTGTTAGGTCTTCTAGCAATATAATAACAATATAAAAGTGATTTTAAAGCTTGGAAGATGATCTACTAGCAAACTAAGGTGAGGAAACAAGACTCTTAACTAATTGATTAATAATAAACTGTTTTATTTCTTGAGTCCAATGCTATGCTTAATTCTATACGAACATGCTTGTAATGTGCATTCAACATGTCATCCGATATTTCTATTTATTGTTCATGCATATTTACTTTATTATTTATAACATGATAATGATGATGATGATAGGAATAAGCATGTGAATGTATGTGTGTGGTTGGTGTACTTGATGCGAGCGAGTATCAGGGGGGTGTCATAGGCTGGGCCTCAGCACTTTAGCTCTATCTCTAACTCAAGTTTTGTGCATTAGCATCGTCGTATCGTCATTACTTTAGCAGAACTATTACGTCGTAGAGTATCAGTGGAGGTGGTCTCGGTCCTTGTAGTCTCTGACTCTACCGGCGGGCCTTAGCTCTATCTCTATGGATGGGATGCTGGGGTGAGGCCTTGGATACACTGTTTGGTATTAGGATTGGTTAGTTGCGAGCCCAGTTTGTAAGCCCTCGCCAATAGGGGCTTACGTGTTGGTATGGCACTGTACAGCAATAAACGTTAACCTTTGTTGTACAATGTTCATGAATTGGGTGCTTGTGAGTCGACGATAAACGTTACCTTCGGGCGACATCACACATTTGTGTATAGAGGAGGGATCAATAAACGTTAATCTTTGACCACCCAAACCTTTCTATTGCATATTACAAACTTTAAACCAGACCAAAGATATGAATTGATTGCATGCATATGTATTGTTGCATTGTTTTGTTTGCTCACTGAGCCATGATGTGTGCTCACCCCCTCGACGTCGAATATTTTTAGTTGATGATGCAGGTATTACCGTTGAAGATTATGTCAATGCTCCAGTGTACGGGCACATGGCGGCGATGGAAGTTGAAGATGAAATGGATATGCATGACTGCTCTTGCGAGTGTATTCGATAAGATGTTATTTTCATTATTTGGATTTAGTAAAGACATGTATTTGATATTTATTTATGTCTTAGTTGATACATAATAATTTGTTATTTAAATATTAATATCATAGTAGATTCTCAGTTCATTTTACTATAAGACTTCTACTATTGTGTATTTATTCTGATTATGAATGTGGATGAATGAGGTTTAGATTAAATGGATATCGTCTGTCCGAGATCCTGGTTGAACCGTTGGTTTGCTAGCGGTTCATCACACCATTCTGAAGAGTGCGGAATTGGGGTGTGACAATCACCCTCACCTTCGGATTGGTATTTACTGAACTTTCATCCCTGCTTGAATATAAGGTCGGGATTAATCCTGATCATCTGTAGCCTATAGAGTTCTAACTTGGGCATCGGAGAGGTCACAGGGCATCAGGCCCGAACCCCCTGTGCTTTGCTTGTTTCACCTACAGGTCTGACCCAGAGGAAGACCCGGGCAAGGGGAATTCTATCCGCAACACCACCTAAAAGCAAGCCAACCAAAATATCCCTCTTTTCTTTGCTAAGTTTTAGACTTATGGGCTTCTTAACCACCTTTCTGTTTAAGCTTAGAATATACTCAAGTTTTTCCATTAGTGGAGATTCAATGTCATATTTCTTCTGGCACATCAAATCATAAATCTTTTCTGCCTTCACGAACTCTCCAGAAAAGAGATACCTATGCAAAATGGCATTGCATGATCGAGTATTGGCACCAATCATTCCATTACTGAGCATTTGGTTGAAGATCTCTCCGGCCTTGTTGATACTAGCAATTTTCACCAATGAATCCAAGTATATATTGTAAATAGTTCGATTGGGATGGCATTTCTCAAGGCAACGAGTAAAAGTTGACTCCACTTTGTCATGCAAGCTCAAATTGAAGTACATATCCATTAGATCAATAAAAGATGGCATAAGGGGCTTTAGACCACTATTTTGGAACTCGATCATTAAGGTTTCTACAACTTCCATTTCATGGGCTTTACACATCACCTCTATGATCTTACAATATGCCACAACACTGGTAGGCCCCAAATGCTCCTACATCCCTTGGAATATCTCCAATGATTTCATAGGTTCTCCAACTTGTGCATAAACCTCCATTCTATAAACGAACGCTTGAAAAGGGAGACTATATTCAGACTTCAGAAGTTTAAGCCAAGTTCGTTCTGCTTCTTCTGTGTCCCCTTGTTTGGAGCAAGCCCTCAAAATGGAAACAAGAACATCTGCTCCCTCTTTGATTCCTGCCTGTTGCATCTCTTTCCTCAATTCAGTAATCCTTTCTCTATCTATAGTATCCTGATAACTGTGTAGCCATATCAGACCAGTGTAAATGTCCTTGTGTATTTCGAGTCCAGATGTTACCAAGTTAAGAAAAATGAGCTCAGCCTACTATAAATAATATTTTGAGGCACATCCAGGTTTACTAATGAGAGCTTTAAAAAGAGAATTGTGTAAAACTAAGGCGGGGCTGGTAACATCCAAATTGAATCATGCGGTTGTAAATGCCACATGTTTCCTCCAAACAACCTTGAACAGGTGCACTGAGATATTAAACAGTTAGAATATGAAATGTAGATTCAGTAGGCCCTTTACCCTAATTGATTATGTCATCATCAAATATTTCATGACATTTCAAAAATTTTAGCTCTTTGCCCATGAAATCAGCTAGTTTAGTAGCAAGTGCAAAATCAAATCGAAACCAATGCTGCTGGATCATCCATTTGTACACCTGAAATTAGACAAGCCATTTTTTATGAGGAAAGGAAATTATTATAGCTATCTTCTACAAGGAAAAGTTAACTCAACGCACAAAATCTACGAGGCAACATCAGAAACAAAAAGAAATCATAAGTCCACTTATTCTAAAAGAAAAGAAACGAAAATGATTAAGAAAAATTGAAACTTTCCAACCGTGTTCATTTATAACAAAAAAAAAAATTCTAGAAAAGGAAAGGGTTTTGCTTTGTATAAATTAAAAAAAAAAATTCTTCTACTTTAATCTTTTGTGTGAATCCATGGGAGGGGAAGAGAAGTAGATGGACCTTATGCTTCTTCTGGTAACTGAGAAAAACAGTATGGGTGTGAGAGTAGTAGAGTGGCTGCTTGGTCCACCAAGATTGGAAAAGGAAAAGGAAAAGGAAAACACACACACACAAAGAGAGAGAGAGAGAGAGAGAGAGAGAGAGAGAGAGTGGATGTCAAAGAGGGAGACAGAGTTGATTGAATCCTTCTTTGCCGAAGGAAGAAACAGAGAGACAAGAGTGAACTCAATCTCTATCCCGCTAGGATCATTCGATGGCGGATTTAAGTAGATTTGATCAACTTTGAGAAACGCAATGTCCAGATGTAGCACTAAAACCACCGATTGGTTTCTATTATTGCCTACAGCCTAGGTAGCTCCTTTGTTGCAGCAACAACAATAAGGTCAAGTCAACCCTGACGCAGATGTAAGCTTCAATCGGGATGGAAAGAAGCTATCACCAGCAAGGATGACACGAAGAAGCCAAGGGGATTAGGCAGTAAAAGGGAAGCCTATTTTCAGGAGAAATCCTGTGAATTTGTGTCGTATTTCTCCATTTAGAACATGACAAGCATTTAAAAAGTGCTGAGGTTTTTTTTTTTTTTTTTTTTTATCCTTTCCCCTACTAGCAAACAAATGCCATAATATCTGAATTTTCTATGGACCCCACTTAAGTCCCCTCTGTTGTAGTCGGAAATCACACCGTCAATTTGAAGCAAGAGAGGCCTGCGATCAGAGAAGAATAGGGAGAAGTGGTTGGGTTAGAAGACCTATGGGACATTCCGATGCCTAAGTTAGATCCGAGTACAAGCAGTCATGAACTCAATCAATTATGAGCTCCAGTTTATAAGCGAGGTTGTAAAGAGAGTTCGTTCGTAAAAAATAGTATACGTTTTACCTTCAGGACTGCATGTATTTATAGAACTAGGCATAGAGTGTGTATAGCCAAATTTTCCCCTGAGCGGGTTGGGTTAGCTACCAGCTGCCTTCATTAGATGGCTGTGATTACCTCCAATCCATGCTGGAGTCTTGGAGTTCGAATGGGAGTGGGAGATCAAAGCATAAATGGTCGAGTCCCGATCTTATCAGGATGATGGATGTCCTCGTGTCACGGAAGCCTTCTCGGTGTAGAACTCTTCTAGGATGAGGCTTGCGGGCCAAGTCTGAACATTTCGGAGTGACAAGTGTCCTCACGCCATGGAGTCCTTCTTAGAGTAGAACTCTACTAGGATGAGGCTTGAGAGTCGAGTCTGATCATTTTGGAGTGACAAGTGTCCTCACCATAGTTGTCAAGGCGTCGCCTAAGCATCCGGGCATGATAATAGGGGCTAGGCGATGAGGCGCGGAATGGAATGTTAACTAGGGGACCAACTTGGGCTTTTGGGCGCCACCTAGTCGTCACCTTGGATGCCTTGGATGCCTTGAAGGCCTGGGCGGTCGCCTAGTTGTAAATGTATATATAAATAATAAATAAAATGATTTATTTCACGTACCTCCATTAAGGTTTCCGTTTACCCATAGTTCAACCATCCCCCAACGTTGGCCATAATGTCAACCGCACCCCACGGTGTTAAGCTCTTTAACAGAAAAGATGAAAAGAGGTTTTTTATTTTACTCTTGTACTAAAAACCAGTCCGAAAATGGGATGCCGATGTTGTCGAAAAATTTATTCCTGGCAGTCGAGGTGCTTCAAAGCTAAGCAGTTTAGGGTTTTAACTATTTCTTGGGGTTATTTTAGTTCATTAGTAGTTAATTATTTCGGTAGTTATACATGTCACAATGGAATGTGATGTTTCCAAAAAGTTGAAAAGAGTTTTTAACCTTATACTAAAACCTAGTCCGAGAGTGGGATATCAATGTCGTCGGAAACTTTATTCACTAACAGTTGAGGTGCTTCAAAGCTAAGCAATTCAAGGTTTCAACTATTTCTTGGGGTTATTATAGTCCATTAGTAAAATATTATTTCGCTACTTATCCATGTCATAATGGAATGTAATGTTTCCGAAAAGATGAAAAGAGTTTTTTTACCCTTGTACTAAAAACCAGTTCGAGAGTGGGATACTGATGTCGCGGAAAATTTATTCCCTAGCAGTCGTGGTGCTTCAAAGCTAAGCACGCCAAAAGACGGAACTTTCCCCTAAGGAATTGTTGGACGAGAGATCGAGTTATTCCAAATTTCAGCAAATAGATATCGAAATATCCTCATTCCCCAAATATGGGGATAAGCAACGAAATTTCTAGACTCAGAAATCACATTTCATGCAACGAAATTTCCTATAACGGAGCAGCGAGCTAGCGAGTCTCTGAACTCTGAAGCCGATATCTCCATATAAACTCAATATCTCCATATAAACTGCAGACATGGTTCAAGGGAAGAGAACTCAGATTCAGAGCCAAAACTCTCGAGTCCTTACAACTTACAAGTAACTCCAGTGAAGTAGCAATTAGCAAGGATTCTGATTTAGCTGCCAGTTTTGAAGCACGCTGGAGTCCAAAATCGTACCTTTAAAAAAAGCAACTGTTGAGCATCATTAGCATCTCCATTAAGAACCATCGGCACCACATATCCGAAAATGAGGGGTGGTTGAATTAAGGGTAAACCTCCAGGGAGGTGTGTGAATTTTTTTTATGATATATTAATATGTTTAGTATTTGTATTTTTTAATTATTTGATTCTAAAACTAACTTTTCAGTTGGCTTTGTGTAAAATAATACATTGTATATGATACATGGAATCATCAAGTATATAAGGGGGAAAAGAGTCAAAGAAATTTGAAAAGAATTAGAATCCTTCTCTGTGTTGCTATTAGGGCTGCAAGTTTGCCTTCCTCTTCCTCTTCTGGCGGTTGGCTCCCCTTCAGGTATGTTAGTATTTTTTTTTTTTGGGAAAATTTCACGTAATACCCAAGAACTATCACTAACATCAACTACCACCCATGACTATCTGACAATATCAACTACCACCCCAAATATTGAAAACATGTAACATAGAGTCCCGGTCTGTTAACAAATTTCCGTTAGATGATGATGTCAGCTAACATTTTAAAATTGAAGGACAATACTGCCGTAATTGTACTTTTAAAAGAGCATTTTACCCTACACCTTATTACCCTAGCCTCAAATCGACAAATCAAATCGAAACAATAACCTAAATCTAAAAAACAGTGATTGAGAAGAATGAGGAAGAGGGGAGAGTCGCCGGTGGCTTTTGTTGGATATCTAGAAGAAACTGGACTAAACTGAAGGCCATCAAGAAGCAATTTTCACCGTTTTCTCTGAATGTACTGGAAGCGTTCTCTCCACAGATCCCCAAAATCGTATCATTGGAACCCTGATCTTCTCTGAACCGAGCATCGATCAGCTGCTCGTTCTTCATTGTTCGTCTTCTTCTCATCGATCGATTGCTTGTTCTTCGTTGTTCGTCTTCTTCTCATCGGAACAGAGATCCTCACTATATCTTTCTCTTGAATATTGATGATTGTTCTGGTGTGACTTCTTCTGATTAGAAAGGTTTCTAGACGTTTTACAAGTTGCTTTTAAAGAGACCTTCATGTCTTAGGTTTGAAATCTATATTCTAGAAGTTTACCAAGTCTACTTGTTGGTTGGATACAAAAAATTCTTTTCGTCAGCAGAGGGTGGTTTTTGAAGCAGAAGATGAAGTCAGTCAATACTAGTGTGTGGTCGAGAGGAGGAGCTCAACTTGATGCAGCGACAAAGGGGATTTATATACTGAATAAGGATTTCAATACAGTGAATGGTCTCGTGATGAGGTTGTATGATGAGATAGAGCATGGGAAGGATATTGCTCAAATATGTGTCAGTAATCAGAATAAACAGTTGTTTTGATGGAGGTGGTTAGGGAGTTTAAGATAAATGAATCTTGTTTTGTGGAGAAGCTAAAGGATTTGGAGGAGCATGTCTATTTGTGTTTTCTTACCATTAAGAGTGCTAGAAGATTTGTGTTGCAGGAAATAATGGTGCCTGAAACCCCATTTAGAGCAATATACTAGATTTGTATTAGGGTTTGGCTGAGAGAGTGAAAACAAAATGGGAAGGTTAGTGTTATTTTCAATTGAAGGTCAAAGCAGTAATTTTAATATTTCTCCAATTCAAATAACAATGGTATAATGTCTTTTACTTTTTTAAGTTTCTATCGTCAATTAAATGGGTGTGGTTGATGTTGTCAAATAGTCATGGTGGTAGTTGATGTTAGTGATAGTTCTTGGGTAGTATGTGAAATTTTCCTTCTTTTTTTTTTTTTTTTTTTTTTTTGTAAGTTGTTCTTCACTTCTTCTTCCTCCTCTCTACGATTTTTTTTTCTTTCTTTCTGGTCTTCTTCTTCCTCTGCTGCGAATTTTTTTTCCTGATTCTTCATTCTGGTCTTCTTCTTCTTCTTCCTCTTCTACTACAGTTTTTTTTTATTCATCTTCAGCTAATTCTGATTCTTCTTTTCTAGATCCCATCTCATCTTCCTCCTCTCTGCTCCTCCTCCTCCTCCTCCTCCTTCTACCTCTACTCTATGTTGTTTTTTCTTCATTCTGGTCTTCTTCTTTTTCCTCCTCTGTTGCCTTTTTTTTTTCAATTCTTCATTCTGGTCTTCTTCTTCCTCTTCTTCTACGAATCTTTTTTTTTTCTCGATTCTTCATTCTGGTCTTCTTCTTTTTCCTCCTCTGCTACGAATCTTTTTTTTTCCCTCGATTCTTCATTCTGGTCTTCTTCTTCTTCCTTTATTGCGATTTTTTTCTCTTTCTATTCTTCATTCTGGTCTTCTTCTTCCTCCTCTTCTGCTATGAATTTTTTTTTATTCTTCATTATGGTCTTCTTCTTCCTCCTCCTCTGCTATGATTTTTTTTTATTACTCATCTTCTGCTTTTGATTCTTCTTCTTCTGCTTCAATTCTTCTACTACTATTTTTCCTTCCTCTGCTACTGCAAGTCTACAACTCCTTTTTTTTTTTTGTCAATTCCTTCTGTGACTACATGTTTTGAACATTGACAACTCCTATTCATGAATTGAGTTTGTACTATTGGCTATGTAAGTTCTCTAAATAGTACTATCTCATATTCGAATGTATTATGTATTATACCCTGTGCAAAGTGCAATAAAATTTAAAATCCTAATTTTTGCTTAGGAAGTCTGCAACACCCTCTTCTTTTTTTTTTTTTTGTCGATTCCTTCTCTGCGACTACAACCAATACCTTTGATACTTATTTATCTTTCTATTTGTTTTTACATGTGGCTCAATGACTGGACTGACTCTTGACTAGGCTACAACTATTGTGATTGTTAAGGAATTAAGTATCGTATATCGGTACCATATCGGTTAGCTGAAATTAAGAGACGTATCGTATTGTATCATGGATACAGTGGATACGCACGGATATGCATGGATGCGGGGCAAGATACGCAAAAAAATCATTAAGGAACATACAATTTTAAAGCATAAAAACACTAAAAATGATATTGAAAAGAAAAATGTTTTTTTTTACATAAAGTTTAATACTAGGCCGAGTTTAGGGCTATGTTTTAAGTCTTTAGTCCTTATTAGGATGGTCTCTAGGCAGATTTCAACCTCGTAGGAGTAAGTGTGTTTGCATGCTTCATTTTGGTGGTTTTCAATACACTATCAAGTGTGTGTGTGTGTGTGTGCGTATATATATATATATATATATGATGTTTTCATAATTTTTGTTGGATGATATACATTATTATGTTACATCTAGATACACTGTATCACACTATATACAGTATCAACACTTAAACGAAAGAGAAATCAATTTAAACAATGCTCCTCAAAGGCTCTATTTCTTCTGCTGTACTCAACGAGGAGGAAGCAAGATTGATCAGCTTTAGGGCTGCTTCGCCAACTAAGGTATGGTATGTTTTTCTCTTCTTCTTCCTCCTCCTCCTCCTCTGTTTTATTTTTCTCTCTTCTCTGAGTTTTTCCGCACTTGGAGCTTGAATGAGAGGTTAGATCCTTCAATCTTTACAAACATAGTGGTTGATGCTTCCTTGCAAGTCGTTTTAAGGTAAGGAGTTAAAGCCCTAAGGTTTTTGTCACACCCCAATTCTAGACTAACCAGAATGGTGTGATGAATCGTCAATAAACCAACGGTTCAACCAGGATCTCGTATAAGCTATGCCAACCATGTTAAACCAAAACACATTCCATATTAATCAGAGTTAATAAAGTATATAACGGAAGTTTTATTAATAATGAACTGAGGTCTAATCATGATAAATAATTAATATTCCAGTTATCTCCAAGTAACTAAAACATAATTTAATACATATTACAAATATCCAAATACAAAATTAAACACTAAGCGCATCCATAGTTGAAACACTCGCTTAATGAATCATAATAGTCTTCCACAGTTTGCTCATCCATAGCTGACACCTGTTCATATGTTGGCGTATCGACATAATCTTCAACCGTAATACCAGCAACATCAGAAACTAAAAGAATTGCGTGCACAAGGGTCAGCTCTCCAACTTGAGCTCAGTGAGAAAACAAAACAATGCAACAAACATATGCATGCATTCAATTCATATCTTGGGTCAGGTTTATAAGTTTGCAATGTGCTATAGAAAGGATTGGTGGCCGCCGCACCTCTATACACGAGTGTGTGAAGTCGCCCAATGGATCAAACACCATTGTCGTCCCACATGCACCTACCATGGAATAGAGATAGAACTAAAGTGCCCGGATGAAACACCGCATAACACTTCCTCTGATGCCCTACCCATACCAACACGTAAGCCCCTATTGGTGAGGGCTTGCAAACTGGACTCGCGACTAACCAATCCTAATGCTAAAAGTGTATCCAAGGCTTCACCCCAGCATCCCTCAATACGTCCATAGAGATAGAGCTAAGGTCCCCCGACAGATTCAGAGACTACACAGTCCAAAACCACCTCCCCCGATGCTCTACGACGTAATAGTTCTGTTAAGGTAATGACGATACGACAATGTTAGTGGGCAAGACTTGAGTAGAGATAGAGGTAGAGTTTGGTGACCAGGATGAACCACAGTGTCACGTCCTCCCCCTGATGCTCTACTCGCATCAAGCACACTAACCACACACATACATTCACATGCCTATTCCTAACATCATCATCATCATCATATTATAAATAAACAGAATTAAATATGCATGAGCAGCAATAGCAGGAATATTAGATGACATCTGAAATGCACATTACAAACATACAAGCATAGAATCATTTATGGCATTGGACTCAATAAGTAAAACAGTTTATTATTAGCCAATTAATTTAGGTCTTGTTCCCTCACCTTTGGTCGATGATTGTTCCTCGTCCGAGCTTTGTAAATCACTTTTAGACCACTTGAAAACCTAACAAATTTATAGATTTTAAATTAGAGTTAATTTCCATAAATTCAGACTTCCAGAAACTGAGTGGTCGCAGGTGCGGCTGCACTCGTGGTCTCAGTTTCTGCGACCACAGGGTGTATGGTCGCAAGGTGTGGTTGCATATCATGCGACCATACATGCGACCAGACCCTCCCTGAAACTTCCCCGAGGGCGTGTGGTCGCTATGTGTGGTCGCATATCATGCAACCATACATGCGACCACACCCTCCCTGGAATTTTCCCGAGGGCGTGTGGTCGATAGGTGTGGTCGCATATCATGCGACCACACATGCGACCACACCCTCCCTGAAACTTTTCCGAGGGTGTGTGCTCGATCATATATGCCTCGTGTGGTCGCATATCATGCGACCATACATGCGACCACACATGTGATGGTCGACTTGTCCACTCTCAACTCAATTCCTTCATGTTTTGATTCCTCGGCTTATCATCATGATCCTTCCTATGATTGTTTTATGGCTTAAAATTCATATTTTACACAATCCATCATCCTAATAGATTCCCTCCATGGATCTCTTAGAATTTGTCTATAGTTTGATGATTGGGGTCTCACTTTGAATCACTATCTCCTCCATGATCTATTCTAGGTATTCAACTGATGTAGAAAATGTTTTCATACCTTAAACTTGTTGAAGATTCAGAGTTCTCTTTGAAATTCCTCCTCTTAGTCTTCCTCTTGAATTCTCCTCCTCTTCTCTTTCTCTCTCTTTCTGTTTGAGTTCTAAAAGGATGAAAGAGGCTAAGGGACGTCCTATATATAGAGGAAAACCCTCCATATAGAGTCCCACTTAGATTAGGAAAGAACCCCCTTCGGATTAGGAAGGTTTCCTAATCACGGAGCCTGTTTGACTTCGTGTGGTCGCACGTGGGGTCGCAGAACCCGTCGACCACACATCTAAACTCTGTGATCACACAACCCAGACTCCTGTGGTTGCATTGTTCTGAGGTGTGGTCGACCACACTTGTTTAGGTATGCGACCACACACTCCTAAATAGATGATTTTGGGGTAAATTTCATACCTAACCTTGTGGTTTCTTCACGCACTTGGTCCACTTGGGCCGATTATGATGGGAAGACTGGTCACGACACGAGAATGTAAGGTTAGACCGGATTCGTGGCGTGTGGGTCTTACAACTTGACCACCCTTAAAAAAAATTTTGTCGTCGAAATTTGAATTTACTTCGGAGTCAATAGGTGGAAATACTATTTTCGCATTGCATCTTCTTCTTCCCATGCAATCTTCTTCCCATCTTGGCTTCGCCAAGTTACCTTCATATAATATATGTCACGGTTGCGTAGACGTTGAACCTTTCGACTGGTAATTTCGGTTGGTGCTAATTTGAATGTCAAATCATTAGTTAGACCCGATGGGTCCTCTGTTATCATGTGTGTTGGATCTCTGACGTACTTCTTCAGTAATGAGATATGAAAATCATGCACACTAGACATGAACAACGGTAATGCTAGTTGATATGCAACTTTTCTACGTCTCTCCAAAAAAAAAATTTATGAGGTCCAAAACATATATAGGATACAACTTTCCCTTCTTGTCTAATCGTTTCAAACCATACATAAGTGATATCTTCAAGAACATTTTGTCACTTATGGCGAACTCGAGGTCTTGGTGTCTCTTCTGACAAACTTGAGCTATCTTGGCCCTTTTCTTTGATCTTGTCTGCCACTCGACAGGTTTCTTCAACAGACTCAGGTCTTACAATTCTTTGTTCTCCGACTTTGTTCCAAAACAAAGGAATTCGACATTTCTACCGTACCATGCTTCATAGGTGACATCTACATGGTATCTTGATAGCAAATTCAATCCGTGGTAACTTTTCAACTCAAGCTCCTTGAAATCAATTTTACAAGCTCGGGGCATATCTCTTAGGATCTGTATAGTCTGCTCCAATTGTTCGTCGGTTTAAAGTAAAATGTGGTACTAAACTTCAACTTCGTTCCCATTGTTTTCTATAGATCCTCCCAAAACTTCGAGATAAAGCATGAACCTCTGATCGACACTATGCTCTCAGGCATACCGTTCAATCCAGAAATATTATCCACATATAGCTTAGTTAGCCGTTGCAAAGCACACCGAGGTCGTATAGCAATGGAATGAGCTTTCTTCATAAGGCGATCAACAATCACCCAAACTGCGTCAACCGATCTAGGAGTCAGTGGAAAATTGGTGACATAGTTCATTGTAATGCAATTTCACTTCCAGATTGGTTCCGATAGTGGTTGTAGTAAACCATGTTAGCCTTTGTCTTTCAGCCTTTACTTGCTGATAATTCAGATATTGGAACACGCACTAAGCCACATCTGTTATCATTTCTCTTTACCAGTACAATCTCTTCAGGTAATGATACATATTGGTACTCTAGGATGTCCTAAATATAGAGTACAATGGGCTCTTATCATTATCCTCTTCATGATATCAGAGTCTTGACCTTTAGGTATTCAGAATCTACCTCTGTATCTGAGTACCATCTCCGCATCCAAAGTAAGTCAGGGTTAGGCTTTTCTTTCTCTAAATCTTATTGCACCGTTCTTATATACGGATCTAACAAAATTGTTACTTTTACTTCATCCATCAATTCAGAGATGATCTTTAATGCCACAAGCGCAGTCGAAGAACTATTGCTCCATAAGTTCATCCATAAGTTCTCGCTCAATTGGATCATCACGAGTTTCTATTATATGTTACTCTTCTTCTAAATCTGAATCTGTTACTGTGAAACATAAGGCAGCTATTATACTAGGTCCTCCTTTTGGCTTCATTATTCCTTGTTGCTCAAAACCTCAGCTATCATATTAGCCTTGCACCGATGACATTGAATATCATGGTTTTAATCCTTCAAGAGTTCCAACTATCTCCTTCGCTTCCTATTCAACTCTTTCTGGGTGAAGAGATAAGTAAGACTCTTGTAATCCGATTTAATCTGAAATTCTTCTCTATATAGATAATGTCTCCAAGTCTTGATTTCATGAATCACAGTGGCTAACTCCAAATCATGAGTTGGGTGATTCTTTTCATGCTCTTTCAGTTATCTTGAAACATATGCAATCGCTTGTTTACCTTACATCAAACCGCATCCTAAACCCAATCCAAAAGTATCAGTGTTTAGGGTAAAAGGTTTCCCTGGTGCAGGAACGATCAAGATGGGAGTTGATATCAACCTTGTTTTTAGAGTTTGGAAACATTCTTCACACTTGTCAGTCCAAATAAACTCCTCTGCCTTCCTGGTTAGCTTGGTAAGAGATTTTGCGATCTTAGAGTGGTCCTCCATAAATCGTCTGTAATAACCAGCTAAACCCAAGAAACTTCTGATCTTCGCAATATTCTTTAGGTGTTTCTCACCATATGATTACTTCTATCTTAATAGGGTCCACTTTAATCCCGTTTTAGGATGCTACGTGATCTAAGAAGATCACTTTGTTTAATCAGGTCTCATATTTCTTGGACTTGGCATAAAGCTTATCCCTTCTTTACTTTTGTGAAGCTGATCTAAAATTCGCTATAGAACTTTCTTCGTCTTTGGAATAAACCAATATAAAGTCTATGAAACTATGACCGACGTGTCCAACATATCATGAAACACCCGGTTCATAAGCTCCATAAAATATGCTGGAGCACTGGTTAATCCCAATGATATACCTAGGAACTCATAATGCTCATTCCTGGATTTACCAACTATCTTCGGAATATCACTATCCAAATTCTTCAGCTGATGATATCTTGACCGAAGATCAACTGATGATATCTTGACCGAAGATCAATCTTAGAAAATACCTTTGCTCCTTGCAACTGTTTAAACAAGTCATCGATCTGAGGTAATAGATATCGATTCTTGATCGTGAGCTTGTTTAGTTCCCGGTAGTCTATACATAATCTGACACTACCGTCCTTCTTCTTCACGAATTGCATTGGCGCTCCCCGTGATGCAATACTTAGCCGATTAGAACCCTTGTCTAATAACTCCCGTAGTTGAGTCTCAATCCCTTCAACTCCATAGGAGCTACTTTATAGGTGCCTTTGACACAGGTATCGTCCTTGGTAACAAGTCGATGACGAACTCGGTCGCACGATCAGATGGTAACCCAGGTAAGTCTCTTGGAAACACATCAGGAAATTTACGCATCACATCAATATCTTCCATCTGTGGTGCTTCTTTGGTAACGTATACCACATATACCATATATCCAACTCCTTTCTCTTCAAAGCATCTCTTCGCCTTTAGCATAGAGAAGATAAGCTTCTACTTCCTAGGCAATATGCTTCCCATAAAACCAAATTATGTGCCATCTTTGTTCTTAAATGATAAACTCTTTTATGCACACAACAGCTTTGTAGAGTGTTGAGATAACCAGTCTATCCTCAAGATCATGTCAAAGTCTGTCATCTCACATCGAATTAGGTTACATCCAACTTCTGTCCATCCATACAATTCGAACATTGTTCATAACACTCATCCAATACAACATCTAGTCCAAAAGGCTTGAACTAGTAAAATCTGGTATAAAGGTCTTAAGAGCACATCTAGCTCCTTAATCTGTTACGATTTTTCAAAGACTAACGCCAATAATCTCATATCCCAAAAAGCTCATTAGCTTACACCTTCTTTATCACTGTTGTTCTACCCTGATCTCTCTTCCATATACCTCAAAAAATATCTTGTGATTGTTACTTACTTTCTTGCTCATGCACTCTTTTATAGACATAACTCATATCCATCTTTCTAGCAATCTTGAAATAGATTCTCTACTACTTCATCTAAGGTTTCTTAGCTATATAGATTATTCTGAATTCAATCATCTTCCTTCCAATAATTCTTTATTAACTAAACATCTTATCAATGGATGTCGAGAAATGTAATAATCAGAATGTTTATCCAAAAGTAATTCATTTCCTTCTTTCGAATTCAGTATGATGAAGGACACTTGTTTTATTTAATGAACTTAGGTTTAAAGGATCAGGAGTAAATCTATGGTAATCCAACCGTCATCCAAAGGTCGTTAAGTTGCACGGTGGTCTGAATACAAGGAAATAGAAGTTCTACAGCTCTTAACCTCATGGTTATAGGTTCAATCGAGTATATAATGCCATTGGTTGAGGCATTACAGGAGTAAATCTGGAGAAAGTTTTGGTACATCAATAAATCAGGTATAAAATCGAAAAGATGTACGCTCAAAATGATTAAGCCCTTAACTGTTCATTCAATTGGTATCTGTATTCATGTTATCGATCATGAGAGTAGCTTAGATTGGTATAATCAGGACTAATTCAAAAGAAATAACATCTATAACTCCAATTGACAGGTTGAATCAAGAAGGTATCCTATCAAGACATGATGATTTAAAATCAGATATGTGTATCCTCTATAATCATAAGAGTAAGTCAATGATGCACCGCATCCTATATAAACCTATCTAGTTATATGGTCACAATAGATTTGATCATTTGCTGAAAACGTTTGAGGCTTTATCTTCAGAAAATATTCCTCAATCCTTGTTGGATCATTCTGCCATGATGCAGCTATCCCATACATCAGTGGCTGATAAGGGTAACCACCTTGATACACTGCTTGTTGTGCACCAAGCTTCTGCACTGGGGTGTACGTTACTGGGACTTGTTGTATGGTAGGCACTGTGTTATAGCTAATAGGTGCTGGGGGTACAGTGTTGCTACCAATCGATACCGTAATTGATTTGACCCGGAGGTGTTGATGTAGCATTGGCAACTTGGATAGAGATTCACATAGCAACTTGCATAGTCGGTCTCATCTGTTGTTGTTCATGTATTTTATCGGGCCAAATTTATTACAACCGTGGCCAAGGCACTTGGTAGTCTAGGTAGATTGACTGAAGTAATTTGGTTGTTCACTTCCTTTGATTTGCTCCAATCTAATTATCATTATTTAGCATCTGCTTAGATGAGTTTTCACTACCCGTTCTCGACCCAGATAGTGATGGGGTCAAGTTGCAACCTCTTCTTAATGCTCAGCGGGCAATGGATCAGCTTGTGGTGGATCTTACTCTAAGTTTCCACGTCACCCAGGAGTATAGCTTTATCTTCTTTTATAGTTACTCATATTTTTGGTGTATGGTCATTGTTCTCCTATCTCTGTTGGATTTAGCCCGAGATCTTTCCCTTTACTCTACAGGGATTTAGGTGTTACTAGCCATTTTTCTTCTTCCTCTGTCATAAATCGGGTTTCCCATCTTGTGAGTACCAACTCGATATTCCAATTTCCTGCTTTATAGATGTCCCGTTCTTTCTACTGGACTATATCCTTTGTATACTTAGACAACTGCCCGACTTATAGATCATACCCTATATTATTTGTTTATCATGATACATTTAGATTTTCTTTTTCTGTCTGTATATACATATGGTTCCAACTTTTATATATACATTATTCCCTTGTTTAAGTTCTGTCTCAACCAACACAGGTACTTATGGTGTGTTTGTATTAAAGCTTTTAATTTATCCTAACTCAGTTCATGGACTCTAGTGGAAGCATTCAAGTTTGATGGGCAAGGCCTGAGAGCTCTGATACCAAGTTGTCACACTTCAATTCTAGACTAACCAGAATGATGTGATGAACCGTCAATAAACCAACGGTTCAACCAGGATCTCGTATAAGCTATGCCAACCATGTTAAACCAAAACACATTCCACATTAATCAGAGATAATAAAGTAAATAGCGGAAGTCTTATTAATAATGAACTGAGGTCTAATCATAATAAATAATTAATATTTCAGTTATCTCCAAGTAACTAAAACATAATCTAATACATATTACAAATATCCAAATACGAAAGTTAAACACTAAGTGCATCCATAGCTGAAACGCTCACTTAACGAATCATAATAGTCCTCCATAGCTTGCTCATCCATAGCCGCCACCTGTTCATATGTTGACGTGTCGACATAATCTTCAACCGTAATACCAGCAACATCGGAAACTAAAAGAATTACGCGCGCGACGGTCAGCTCTCCAATTTGAGCTCAGTGAGAAAACAAAACAATGCAACAAACATATGCATGCATTCAATTCATATCTTTGGTCGGGTTTATAAGTTTGCAATGAGCTATAGAAAAGATTGGTGGCCGCCGCACCTCTATACACGAGTGTAAGAAGCCGCCCAATGGATCAAACACCATTGCCATCCCACATGACCCATCATGGAATAGAGATATAGCTAAAGTGCCCGGATCAAACACCGCATAACACTTTCCCTGATGCCCTACCCATACCAACACGTAAGCCCCTATTGGAGAGGGCTTGCAAATTGGGCTCGCAACTAACTAATCCTAATGCCAAACAGTGTATCCAATGCCTCACCTCAGCATCCCTCAATACGTCCATAGAGATAGAACTAAGGCCCCCAGTAGAATCAGAGACTACACGGTCCGAGACTACCTCCCCTGATGCCCTACGACGTAATAGTTCTGCTAAGGTAATGGTGATACGACGATATTAGTGGGAAAGGCTTGAGTAGAGATAGAGGTAGAGTCTGGTGACCAGGATGAACCACAGTGTCACGTCCTCCCCCTGATGCTCCACTCGCATTAAGCACAATAACCACACACATACATTCACATGTCTATTCCTAACATCATCATCATCATCATGTTATAAATAAACAGAATTAAATATGCACGAGCAGTAATAGTAGAAATATTGGATGACATGTGAAATGCACATTACAAACATACAAGCATAGAATCATTCATGGCATTGGACTCAATAAGTAAAACAGTTTATTATTAGCCAATTAATTTAGGTCTTATTCCCTCATCTTTGGTCGATGATTGTTCCTCGTTCGAGCTTTGTAAATCACTTTTAGCCCATTTGGAAACCTAACAAATTTATAGATTTTAAATTAAAGTTAATTTCCATAAATTCAAACTTCCAGAAACTGAGTGGTCGTAGGTGCGGCTGCACATGGGGTCTCAGTATCTACGACCACAGGGTGTATGGTCGCAAGGTGTGGTCGCATATCATGCGACCATACATACGACCACACCCTCCCTGAAACTTCCCCAAGGGCGTGTAGTCGCTATGTGTGGTCGCATATCATGCAACTATACATGCGACCACACCCTCCCTAGAATTTTTCCGAGGGCGTGTGGTCGATAGGTGTGGTCGCATATCATGCGACCACACATGCGACCACACCCTCCCTGGAACTTTCCGAGGGTGTGTGGTCGATCATATGTGCCTCGTGTGGTCGCATATCATGGGACCACACATGTGATGGTCGACTTGTCCACTCCCAACTCAATTCCTTCATGTTTTGATTCCTTGGCTTATCATCATGATGTGAGGACATGGGAAAAAAATATTTTGAAATTTTAATTGGATTTATCCTCATTTTTAAAATTGAGTTTTCATATAGTTAAAGTTGTCTACCCTCAATACACTCAAACTAGGACCTGAAAAGTTCTCACCTTCAGATCCCATCCACTCATGCCAGTGGAGGGTAAGAAGACTGGAGTCGCCACCTAGATAAGGTCTAGGACCTATAAATGATGTCCCTCAATAGAGGAACACTATTGACTCGCGTAAATGGAACGACTATCTTGTGTCACCAAAGGCGGGTAAGTGCCAAATTACGAGTTGGGAAGGTGTTAGGCACCCAACTCGCCCGATTGAACCGGTCTCCCTAAATCCTATCATTTCCTACAGTTTATGAATGTTTGGGGCTATCTAAATACATTACAAGGTAGAAGGGGGAATCCTAAGTTAATTTCTAATTCTTTGCTAACTAGGCATGGCATAAGCTGAAATTAAACAGATTAAATAAGAAAATAATTACAAAATGAATCAAAGAATTAAAAGAATAGCTTAATCATACATCAAAAGAAAGGGAAAAAAAGATAATTAACATATGACCGAGGTCTGGGAAAATCTCAGGCCGCCTACGTATCCATGTGCGGCAGGAATCAGGCGAAACGTAGTTCGGACGGGTGTGTACGTACCAAGTTTGTGCAAGAGAAGAGGAACGCTTCCAAAATAATGGAACGCATCCCAAGCGACGGATGCTCCCATAATCATGGAACACATCCAATGGTGAGAGATGTCCCCACAATAGTGGGACCCATCTCAGTGTTGAGGTACTCCCTATCACAAGGAAGTCCCCTCGGTGAGGTAATCCCATAATACATGGAACTTACCTCAATTTGAGTGTGTGTGTGTGTGAAATGATGCTCCCAAAATATTGGAACACATTCGAAGGATGAGATGCTCCCACAATGGTGGAACACATCTCGGTGTACAGGTATTCCCTTCCACAGGGAAATCCCTTTCCTGAAGTAATCCCATAATACATGGAACTTACCTCAATTTGATCGAGCGTGGCGCGACCAAACTCCCCCGCAGCCTACGTATCCCTCGAGACCTCTGTCTCTCCAGAATCAGGTCAAGCGTAGTTCCCATGGATTGACGAGCCATGGACACGCGTGGCAACACTCAGGAAAGGCAAAATGCCTCAGCTCCCCACACACGGGGTACATTAATATCTCACTCATATCCCACATTCGGGATGCCTAGGTGGACCGTCTGTCGGACCACCAATCCTATGCATACGTCTACCTAATCGCACATTTTTTCATTAATATACATTTTTGATACAACGGTTTCCCACACTCTTGGATCCAATCCTAGAGTTGGGTGGGCTCATTCTAAATTGGCCCGCAAAGGATAGCTGAACTCATTGGAGTCCCCTAATCAATCACATTACGGGAAGCAAGCATCCTAGCATACATCTACCAAAAATTGGATGTCATAGATCACCTGGGGGTATGGACGATGCCTTCAAATTAAATCATACAAATATATAAGCATATAGGCATGTGATAGAAATTAAATAGAACATGTGATAAAAACCAAAAATAGAAAGCAACTATATACATGTGGTGTCAGAACAGAAGGAACCATCAAATGTGTAAAACAGGAAACCATAATGAGAACCAGGATATATGAAGCAAAAAGAAATAAAAAACAGTATGTATTATGTACAATGAAATGACCTACATACCCTACCTGAGATAGATTGATCCTAACAAAGGACATTAGATAAAAAGATAAAAGACATGAGCACAACACTAAGCCAAACCAGAACCAACATTCAGACTGAGATGAACCAAATCTAACTCAGGTCAAGCAAAACCTAAATCATGCTATACCTAAACCAGGTCCATAAAGCCAAAACAAAATGAACCAAACCAATCCACTCCCACACAAATCGGACTTGGTCATTAAAATAAACATGGTTTAACCCGAACCAGGTTTGATCTTAATATATAAACACCATAAATAGGATCAGATTCATTTAAAATACTCAGAAAGACAATCCAATGGTTCAAATTCATTTTAAGCATCCATGATGAAGATCTGATGGTCTAGATTCATCTAAGACACTTAAGGTGAACATCCAAAGGTTCAGATCATTCAAAATGATAATCTAACGGTTCAGAATCATTTAAGTCACTCTCAAAGACAATCTAACTGTTCAGATCGCTTATCATGATAATCTAACTGCTCATATTGATTAAAGTCACTCCCAAAGACAATCTAATGGTTTAGATTACTTAAAATCACATCTAATGACTATATTAAAATTCACATTAAAAATTTATGATCAATGGGTGTACATTAATCACATCAAAATTCCAAATCAATGGTTAAGATCGACTCATTAAAATCCCAATTATGTGGTCATGATCAAATCTCATAAAATTCAGATCATGTGGTTGGATCAACCACATTAAAATTTCGATCACATGGTCGGCCCAATCATATTAAAATTCTCATCATATGGTCAGACCAATTACATTAAATTTCCCATTATATGGTTGGACGAATCCAAACCGGCCCTCACTTAGACCCAACCAAACTAGAACCCGTCCTAGACCAAAACAAACCAAAGCAATCACTTGAAAAAAATAAATATATAAATAAATAAATAAACTATACCTGTCGACCGAGATCGCCGGCGAAGTTGGGGAGGGGGAAGTGGCTCCTTCCTTCACATCGGCGGCGGCTGTGCTGTCGCCTCTACGGCGGCGGTGGCTGTGCTGTCGCCCCTTTCTTCTCCTTTTTGCTGGATTTTTTTTTCTCCCGGAGCAGCAGCAGCTGCTCCCTCTTTTTCTACAGTGGAGGCCTTGCTGCCGCTGCCTTCTTCTTCCTCCTCTTGTTTCTTCTTCCTTCTTCTTCTTTTTTCTTCTTTCTTTCTTCTTTCTTCTTCTTTCTTCTTCCTCTTTCTGGTTTTTTTTCCTTTGGTGGCGGCGGCTATGCTGCCGCCTTCTTCTTCTTCCTCTTCTTCTTTCTTCTTCCTTCTTCTTCTTTCTTCTTCTTTCTTCTTCCTCTTTCTTCTTTCTTCTTTCTTCTTCTTTCTTTTTCCTCTTTCTGGTTTTTTTTTCCTTTGGTGGCGGCGGCCTCTGCTACCGCCTTCTTCTTCTTCTTATTCTTCTTCTCGTTTTCTTTTTTTTTTTTCTGGAGCAGCAGCAGAGCTGCTCCTTCTCTCTCTTCGACGGCAATGGCTCTGCTGCCGCTGCCTTCTTCTCCTTTTCTCCCTCTTCTTTCCCTCTCCCTTTTTCTTCTCCTCCTCTTCTCTGGTTTTTCCTCTTTTTTTTTTTTTTTCTTTCTTCTCTGGTTTTTTTCTCCTTCTTTTTTTTCTTTCTTCTCTGGTTTTTTCTCCTTCTTTTTTTTCTTCTTGGAGTAGCAGCCGTTGCTGCTCCTACTTATACTCACAAAGGGGTGGTTGAGGCCGGGAAACCGGTGGGTTTCGGGGATGGTTTTTGGGGAGGAGGGGTGAGGTGTCGACCACCCCCTCTTCCCCTGCAACCTCTCCCTTACCACCTCTCCATCTCACTACTTCTTTTTCCTTTTTTTTCTCATTTTCTCTCTCTCCCCGATTTCTCTCTGATGGGATTTGTGATAGTTTGATTTGAGTTTTTTTTTTGTAACCAAACTGTCCCCCTTTTCTTATTTATTTTCAACGGTCCTTGATCCCTTCTTTTTAGGGATCTGGGCCGTTGTTTGTTGTGTCTTGTTTGTTCTTCTTTTTTTTTTTTTTAATACTCAAACTGACCCACCCCTTTTTTCATTTTACGGGAATATATATATATATATATATATATATATATATATATATATATATATATATATATATATATATATATATATATATATATATATATATATATATATATATATATATATATATATATATATATATATTATTTTCTTTTTTTCTTTTCTCTCTTTTTTCTTCTTTTATTATTATTATTATTATTATTATTATTATTATTAAAAATTATATTATATTTTTTTTATGACACACCCCTCTCATCGCGTATGGTAACCCAATGAGCGGGGATCCCTGCAATGGCAAAATCGGGGTGCTGACACATGATCCTTCCTATAATTGTTCTATGGCTTAAAATTCATATTTTACACAATCCATCATCCTAATAGATTCCCTCAATGGATCTCTTAGAATTTGTCTATGGTTTGATGATTGGGGTCTCACTTTGAATCACTATCTTCTCCACGATCTATTCTAGGTATTCAATTGATGTGGGAAACGTTTTCATACCTTAAACTTGTTGAAGATTCAGAGTTCTCTCTGAAATTCCTCCTCTTAGTCTTCCTCTTCAATTTTCCTTCTCTTCTTCCTCTTCTCTTTCTCTCTCTTTCAGTTTGAGTTCTAAAAGGATGAAAGAGGCTAAGGGACGTCCTATATATAGAGGAAAACCCTCCATATAGAGTCCCACTTAGATTAGGAAAGAACCCCCTTCGGATTAGGAAGGTTTCCTAATCACGGAGTCTGTTTGACTTTGTGTGGTCGCACGTGGGGTCGCAGAACCCGTTGACCACACATCCAAAATCTGTGACCACACGTCCCAGACTCCTGTGGTCGCATTGTTCTGAGGTGTGGTCGACCACACCTGTTTTGGTATGTGACCACACACTCCTAAATAGATGATTTTGGGGTAAATTTCATACCTAACCTTGTGATTTCTTCACACACTTAGTCAACTTAGGCCAATTATGATGGGAAGACCGGTCACGACACGAGAATGTAAGATTAAACCGGATTCGTGGCGTGTGGGACTTACAGTTTTAGTCGATAAAATCAACTTGTAGAAGAGATCTGAGGTGAAACACGAAGGAGGTAGTTCGCGGACAGAAGGTTTCTGCAGAAAATGGTTTTTTCCCAGTGTATTGACCGTATGGACATATATAGGTCTATATTGACCAGTATCAAACCCATACGATTCGATACTGGTCGATGCACACTGGTTTATGTTTTTTTTTTTTTAATTGTAAAAAAACACAATATCGATATAGCCCATCTGTATTAACTGTATTGATACGTATCTAGCCGATACGCTTGATATACGTCGATATAGTACTTTTCTTAAAAAATGAGATATGAATAGGTCAGTATCGTATCGAGTAGTGTCGATACTGATACGTATCGATCGATACGGCCCGTATCGTGTCGATACTTGAAACCTTGGTGATCGTCACATTGTCACCATCATTCCATCATTATATCAGATAGAGTGTGATATTTCCTTGTGATTATTAGGAACTTTGAATTTAAAATTGTTAGTTGCTTTCAATTTTCATTTGTTTGGTTCTTTATATGGAAATTAGCACAATTAACTAGCATATTATTTGTAAAGAAAAATGACTAGATTTTGACCAACATTATCTTCCAATAGGACCATAACCTAGAGCTTGCTTGGACATACCCAAGAAAGTAGTGTGCACCATCTTTGCATGCCTAGGTTGGGATTTTTTTTTAGATAAATTTTGTCATTTTCTACTATGTAGGGAAATTTTACAAGAGCAATGGATAGTTAATTCTTCATCACTAGGAAACATGGGAAATGGATAGTTTATTTTGTTTTGAAAAAATTTCATCTAACTCCCGAAAACTATGTCAAATTCGATCTAACCCCCAATAATTTCAAAAATCTCATCTACCACCCAAATGGTTTGCATAAACTTCAATCGACCCCAATTAACTGAGGGACTTGACTGAAAATGTGATAAGACATTTCTACCCTTTGTATTTGAAATTAAAAAAATATTAAACTGAGATAAAATTACTAATTTGACATTTTACCACTTTCACAATCCAAATTATTCTTTTAACCCTTTGAAAGACATTCTCAAGCAAAAATAGACCTATTTTTTTTTATTCTCCCACAAAGAGGACCTGCACAATCAACCGAATCCCAAGCTCACTGGAGATGATACGAACCCTTTCTTGATCTGTGGCGAGGTTTAGCAAAGAACTGGCAGCGGAAATTTGGGCATCAGGAGAGGTGCCTTCCTTCAAGGTTGCAGCATCGGAGAAGAGGGTTTCAAGGGTTTGGTTGTTCGAAGGTTGCAGCGGTGGAGAACAAGGGTTCGAAGAAGAGTGGCTTCTCCGGCGGAGAAGAGATCTTCATGGCTTCGATTGTAGTGGTTGAAGTGACGGAGAGTTGGTTGGATGAGATTAGTGATTTGAAGATCAGACCGGCCAATCCGAAGTCGATCCTGATCAGCAACAGAATCGACAAGGGTTGCAGAGGGCGATCCTAAAATGGCAAAGTAAAAAAAACGTAAAAAAACAAAGTTGGTCCCAGACGGATTCTGATCCCCTATCCAGCTCCTTGCTCTAAAAACCCCTAAATCCACCTGACCAGAGACTATACGGCAACAGGGGAATTCAAAGAGGAGAACGGTGAGGGGGAACCCCTAAGCAACCTACATGAAGAAAACAAAAATAAATAAACCCCTGAAAGGAAAAGTAACAACCTTCACTTCAATTTCATCCTAAATGAAACAGAAATTTGAAAGGAAAATACCTATATTTGGCTCTTAAGAGACGACCATGGCATTGTACAAGAAAGCAACAGAGCAGAGAATGGAAGCAACGAATGCGAAAATTCCCAAATCAATTATCAGAAAAATCTTTGCTAACACTATATCCATCATCTTCTTTGAAAAATCTGTTAGTTTTTGCCACTTCACAGGATTAGGTAAAATAGGATATTTCAATTCACCAACCGGATCTTTTACTTTTCATTTCTCCTAAGCACCAAGGAGAAGCTGTGAGAAGAGAGAGAGAGTGCAATGTTCTTTAGAAGATATCGATAAAACTAGAAGCAAAATAAGAGCGATGAAACCAGATTTGTGGAGGTGGAGGAGGATGATGTCCAGTGGGTGGCGGTAGTGGAGGAGGTGTTGAAGGTGTAAGCTTGGCGGAGAGTTCGAATGGTTGCAAGATTGGGGAGAAAGAGTTGTGGATGATGGTTCAATAGGGGTAAAATGGTCTTTCTATTTGAGAATAAGGGTATTATCATCCCAAGATTTTTTAAATAGTGCTTACGTCATCGACTAACGGGACTCTACTAAAGGGTGGGGTCTCTTTGACTAACGGTGGAAAATTTTTGGGTGGTAGATGAGACATTTGGAAACTTTTTGGGTGGTAGATGAGACTTTTGAAATTGTTGGGGGTTAGATCGAATTTGACATATTTTTTGGGGGTTAGATGAAATTTTTTCTTTTGTTTTTCTTGCTATTGATTGCTGAATGATTATATTTAAATATTTAAAAATTTTATTGTGTTTGTTTTGTGCAGTGTGGATCAATGGATGTGATATTGTGAATCTGTGATTTTGGATTTTGGAATATTAGTATTTGCAATATGGTTGGAATTGGTAGTAATTCTTTACCCAGTGTACCATCAAGCACTGCTGAAAACACAGTGAACACTTCAAGTTCAACCATTGATCCAAGCAAAGATCTGGCCATGAAGGCCAAATCAAAGGATCCTGGATGGAAATATGGTTATTGTCTAGACTTAACAAACAAAGCTGTAGTAAGATGAAATCTGTGTGGTAGAGATTGTAATCAAGGGATCAAAAGGTTGAAGCAATACTTGGCTGGTGGATATGGAGATGTAGCCAAGTATACGAAGGTCTCCGTTGAGATATCTAGGGAGAAGCATGACTTTATAATGAAGAATAAGAAGAGGAAGGCAGAGGATTTGGATGATCCCGTGGATGATTTAAATATATCCATAGATATCGAAGGCGGAGACGAAGGGCAAATACAAGCCCCAACTGAAGAAGTTCTTGTTCCTAGAGCTATCTCAAGCTCTAAAACAAATGCTAAAAGAAAGCAAGCTTTGATCCAACAACAAATAAGGGGACCCATGGATGTTCTTATGAGGCAAACTCTTGAAGAATTGGTTGATGAGAGGTGGAATTCCAATAAACTTACACAAACAACCATGCAAAATAGGATTAGATCAGCTAAATTAAAAAGATGATTGTTGATAATCATGTTGCTAAGTGGTTTTATATGTATGGGATTCCATTTAATACTGCCAAGGACAGGGACTTTGTGGTAATGGTTGAATCCATTGCATAATATGGGTCAGGATACAAACCCCCATCTTATCATGAGTTAAGAGTGCCTCTCTTGAAGTTTGCAAAGGAGGAAGTTGTGAAAATGAAAAAAAAAAAAAAAAAATATATATATATATATATATATATATATATATATATATATATATATATATATATATATATATATATATATATATATATATATATATATATCTATATCTAATGGGTGGTCAAACAAAAGATGAAGACATCTCAAAAACTTCCTTGTTAATTGTCCAAAGGAACCTATTTCATGGAATCTATTGATGTATCCCAATGTATTCAAGATGCTAATTGGTTGTTTCAATTGCTAGACAAAAAAATTGAAGAGATTGGAGAAGAGAATGTTATCCAAGTGATAACAGACAATGCAGCAAATTACAAAACAGTTGGGACATTACTGATGAATAAGAGGTCTCAACTGTACTGGACGCCTTGTGCAACACATTGTATTGACCTAATGTTGGAAGACATAGGGAATTTGAAGGTATTTAAGGGGGCAATAAGAAAAAGGGTAGAAGAGTCATAGCTTTTATTTATAGACACACCCGCCTTCTTGAGGCCATGAGGGCAAGAACTAGAGGGAAAGAACTGGTTAGAGTTGGAGTAATCAGATTTTCTACATCGTTTTTGACACTTCAAAGCAAGTTGAGAAACGGAGATGCTTTGAATCAATTATTAGTTTCTGATGATTGGATGAAGAGAAATTTGTCGAAGATAGAGATAGAGAAGAAAGTAGCTAACATTGCTTTCCATCTAATTTTGGAAAAGTGTGCAAGATTGTTTGAGAACATCACAACCCATTGTTATTGTATTGAGAATTGTGGATGGGGATGAGAATCCTGCAATGCCTGAAAAATACTTGGCAATGGAAGAGGCAAAAAAAAAAAAGATGAAGATAAAATACAACTTTGCTAATAAATGAAGACTTTGGAAAAGAATTGTCAATATCATTGATAAGCACCTGTGGTCTCAGTTTCTGTGACCACAGGGTGTGTGGTCGCAAGGTGTGGTCGCATATCATGCGACCATACATGCGACCACACCCTCCCTGAAACTTCCCCGAGGGCGTGTGGTCGCTATGTGTGGTCGCATATCATGCAACCATACATGCGACCACACCCTCCCTGGAATTTTCCCGAGGGCGTGTGGTCGATAGGTGTGGTCGCATATCATGCGACCACACCCTCCCTGAAACTTTCCCGAGGGTGTGTGGTCGATCATATGTGCCTCGTGTGGTCGCATATCATGCGACCACACATGCGACCACACATGTGATGGTCGACTTGTCCACTCCCAACTCAATTCCTTCATGTTTTGATTCCTTGGCTTATCATCATGATGTGAGGACATGGGAAAAAAATCTTTTGAAATTTTAATTGGATTTATCCTCATTTTTAAAATTGAGTTTTCATATAGTTAAAGTTGTCTACCCTCATTACACTCAAACTGGGACCTGAAAAGTTCTCACCTTCAGATCCCATCCACTCATGCCAGTGGAGGGTAAGAAGACTGGAGTCGCCACCTAGATAAGGTCTAGGACCTATAAATGATGTCCCTCAATAGAGGAACACTATTGACTCGCGTAAATGGAACGACTATCTTGTGTCACCAAAGGCGAGTAAGTGCCAAATTACGAGTTAGGAAGGTGTTAGGCACCCAACTCGCCAGGTTGAACCGGTCTCCCTCAATCCTATCATTTCCTACAGTTTATGAATGTTTGGGGCTATCTAAATACATTACAAGGTAGAAGGGGGAATCCTAAGTTAATTTCTAATTCTTTGCTAACTAGGCATGGCATAAGCTGAAATTCAACAGATTAAATAAGAATATAATTACAAAATGAATAAAAAATTTAAAAGAATAGCTTAATCATACATCAAAAGAAAGGAAAAAAAATATAACATATGACCGAGGTCTGGGAAAATCCCAGGCCGCCTACATATCCCTGTGCGGTGGGAATCAGGCCAAACGTAGTTCGGGCGGGTGTGTACGTACCAAGTATGTGCAAGAGAAGAGAGATGCTTCTAAAATATTGGAACGCATCCCAAGCGATGGATGCTCCCATAATCATGGAACACATCCAATGGTGAGAGATGTCCCCATAACAGTGGGACCCATCTCAGTGTTGAGGTACTCCCTATCACAAGGAAGTCCCCTCGGTGAGGTAATCCCATAATACATGGAACTTACCTCAATTTTAGTGTGTGTGTGTGAAAATGATGCTCCCAAAATATTGAAACACATTCGAAAGATGAGATGCTCCCACAATGGTGGAACACATCTCGGTGTACAGGTATTCCCTTCTACAGGGAAATCCCTTTGCTGAAGTAATCCCATAATACATGGAACATACCTCAATTTGACCGAGCGTGGAGCGACCAAACTCCCCTGTAGCCTACGTATCCCTCGAGACCTCTGTCTCTCCAGAATCAGGTCAAGCGTAGTTCCCATGGATTGACAAGTCATGGACACGCGTGACAACACTCAGGAAAGGCTAAATGCCTCAGCTCTTCACACATGGGGTACACTAATATCTCACTCATATCCCACATTCGGGATGCCTAGGTGGATCGTCCGTCGGACCACCAATCCTATGCATAGGTCTACCCAATCACCCATTTTTTCATTAATATACATTTTTGATACAACGGTTTCCCACACTCTTGGATCCAATCTTAGGGTTGGGTGGGCTCATTCTAAATGGGCCCGCAAAGGGCAGCTGGACTCATTGGAGTCCCCTAATCAATCACATTACGGGAAGCAAGCATCCTAGCATACATCTATCAAAAATTGGATGTCATAGATCACTTGGGGGTATGGACGATGCCTTCAAATTAAATCATACAAATATATAAGCATATAGGTGATTTCAGAACAGAAGGAACCATCAAATGTGTAAAACAGGAAACCATAATGAGAACCAAGACTTATGAAGCAAAAAGAAATAAAAAACAGTATGTATTATGTACAATGAAATGACCTACATACCCTACCTGAGATAGATTGATCCTAAGAAATGACATAAGATAAAAAGATAAAAGAAGACATGAGCACAACACTAAGCCAAACCAGAAACAACATTGAACCGGACTGAGATGAACCAAATCTAACTCAGGTCAAGCAAAACCTAAATCATGCTATACCTAAACCAGGTCCATAAAGCCAAGGCAAAATGAACCAAACCAATCCACTCCCACACAAATCGGACATGGTCATTAAAATAAACATGGTTTAATCCAAACCAGGTTTGATCTTAATTTTTAAACCACCATAAACGGGACCAGATTCATTTAAAATACTCAGAAAGACAATCCAACGGTTCAAATTCATTTTAAGCATCCATGATGAATATCCGATGGTCTAGATTCATCTAAGACACTTAAGGTGAACATCCAACGGTTCAGATCATTCAAAATGATAATCTAACGGTTCAGAATCAATTAAATCACTCCCAAAGATAATCTAACGGTTCAGATCGCTTATCATGATAATCTAACTGCTCATATTGATTAAAGTCACTCCCAAAGACAATCTAACGGTTTAGATTACTTAAAATCACATCTAATGACCATATTAAAATTGACATTAAAAATTTATGATCAATGGGTGTACTTTAATCACATCAAAATTCCAAATCAATGGTTAAGATCGACTCATTAAAATCCCAATTATGTGGTCATGATCAAATCTCATAAAATTCAGATCATGTGGTTGGATCAACCACATTAAAATTTCGATCACATGGTCGGCCCAATCATATTAAAATTCTCATCATATGATCGGACCAATTACATTAAATTTCCCATTATATGGTCGGACCAATCCAAACCGGCCCTCACTTAGACCCAACCAAACTAGAACCCGTCCTAGACCAAAACAAACCAAAGCAATCACTTGAAAAATAAATAAATAAATAAAATATACCTGTCGACCGAGATCGCCGGCGAGGTTGGGGAGGGGGAAGCTGCTCCTTCCTTCACGGAGGCGGCAGCTGTGCTGTCGCCTCCATGGCGGCGGTGGCTGTGCTGTCGCCCCTTTCTTCTCCTTCCTGCTGGATTTTTTTTTCTCCCGGAGCAGCTGCAGTTGCTCCCTCTTTTTTTACGGCGGCGGCCTTGCTGCCGCTGCCGCTGCCTTCTTCTTCCTCCTCTTCTTTCTTCTTCTTTCTTCTTCCTTCTTCTTCTTTCTTCTTCTTTCTTTTTCTTCTTCTTTCTTCTTCTTTCTTCTTCTTTCTTTCTTCTTTCTTCTTCTTTCTTCTTCTTTCTTTCTTCTTTCTTCTTCTTTCTTCTTCCTCTTTCTGATTTTTTTTTCCTTTGGTGGCGGCGGCTGTGCTGCCGCCTTCTTCTTCTTCCGTCTTCTTCTTTCTTCTTCCTCTTTCTTCTTTCTTCTTCTTTCTTCTTCCTCTTTCTGGGTTTTTTTTTCCTTTGGTGGCGGCGGCCTCTGCTGCCGCCTTCTTCTTCTTCTTCTTCTGCTCGTTTTCTTTTTCTTTTTTTTTTTTCTGGAGCAGCAGCATAGCAGGTCCTTCTCTCTCTTCTACGGCGGCGGCTCTGCTGTCGCTGCCTTCTTCTCCTTTTCTCCCTCTTCTTTCCCTCTCTCTTTTTCTTCTCCTCCTCTTCTCTGGTTTTTCCTCTTTTTTTTTCTTTCTTCTCTGGTTTTTTTCTCCTTCTTTTTTTCTTTCTTCTCTGGTTTTTTCTCCTTCTTTTTTTTCTTCTTGGAGCAGCAGCCGTTGCTGCTCCTTCTTATACTCACAAAGGGGGGTTGAGGCCGGAAAACCGGCGGGTTTGGGGAAGGTTTTCGGGGAGGAGGGGTGAGGTGTCGACCTCCCCCTCTTCCCCTGCAACCTCTCCCTTACCGCCTCTCCATCTCTCTACTTCTTTTTCTTTTTTTTTTCTCATTTTCTCTCTCTCGCCGATTTCTCTTTGATAAGATTTGTGATGGTTTGATTTGAGTTTTTTTTTTTTGTACCCAAACTGCCCCCCTTTTCTTCTTTATTTTCAACGGTCCTTGATCCCTTCTTTTTAGGGATCTAGGCCGTTGTTTGTTGTGTCTTGTTTATTTTTTTTTTTTTTTATAATATTAAATTCCTTTTTCTTTTTACGGGAATATATATATATATATATATATATATATTTATATATATATATATATATATATATATATATATATATATATATATATATATATATATATATATATATATATATATATATATATATATTATTTTCTTTTTTCTTTTCTCTCTTTTTTCTTCCTTTGTTATTATTATTATTATTATTATTATTATTATTAAAAAAATTTATATTATATTTTTTTTAATGACACACCCCTCTCATCGCGTATGGTAACCCAATGAGCGGGGATCCCTACAGTGGCAACATCGGGGTGCTGACAGATACCCCTCTTCAGTCGAAATTATACTAATTGAGGCTGAAGACAAGAAGACCCCAGTTTTGCCACAACCATTATTGGAAAGCTAAGAAAAACAAAACACGGGTTCTCTTGGGTAGCGGCTATGACGACCTTGGAACTCTCAAAACGAACCTGAAAAACAAAAGATGAGCTTTCACGCATTTCACGGAACCGCTTAGAGAGATTAATCCCGAACAAAGGAATCAAATCTCAAAAGCCAAACTGACACCTCGCACACACGAGCCCCAAAGTCAGAATCGAAGGCGAGCTTTCACGCATTTCGCAGAACCGCTCGGGGAGATTATTCCCAAACAAAGGAATCAAATCTCAAAAGCGAAACTGACACCCCGCACACACGAGCCCCAAAGTCAGAATCGAAGATGAGCTTTTATGCATTTCGCGGAACTGCTCGGGGAGATTATTCCCGAACAAAGAAATCAAATCTCAAAAGCGAAACTGACACCTCGCACACACGAGCCCCAAAGTCAGAATCGAAGACGAGCTTTCACGCATTTCACAGAACCGCTCAGGGAGATTATTCCCGAACAAAGGAATCAAATCTCAAAAGCGAAACTGACACCTCGCACACACGAGCCCCAAAGTCAAAATCGAAGACGAGCTTTCATGCATTTAGCGGAACCGCTCGGGGAGATCATTCCCGAACAAAGGAGTCAAATCTCAAAAGCGAAACTGACACCTTGCACACGCGAGCCCCAAAGTCAGAATCGAAGACGAGCTTTCACGTATTTCGCGGAATCGCTCGGGGAGATTATTCCCGAACAAAGGAATCAAATCTCAAAAGCGAAACTGACACCTCGCACATGCGAGCCCCAAAGTCAGAATCGAAGGTGAGTTTTCACGTATATCGCACAACCACTCGGGGAGATTATTCCCGAACAAAGGAATCAAATCTCAAAATCGAAACTGACACCTCGCACACGCGAGCCCCAAAGTCAGAATCGAAGATGAGCTTTCATGGATTTCGCGGAACCGCTCGGGGAGATCATTCTCGAACAAAGGAATCAAATCTCAAAAGCGAAACTGACACCTCGCACATGTGAGCCCCAAAGTCAGAATCGAAGGCGAGCTTTCACGCATTTCGCGGAACTGCTCGGGGAGATTATTCCCGAACAAAGGAATAAAATCTCAAAAGTGAGACTGACACCTCGCACACGTGAGCCCCAAAGTCAGAATCGAAGATGAGCTTTCACGAATTTTGCGGAACCGCTCGGGGAGATTATTCCCGAACAAAGAAATCAAATCTCAAAAGCGAAACTGACACCTCGCACACGTGAGCCTAAAAGTCAGAATCGAAGGTGAGCTTTCACGCATTTTGTGGAACCGCTCGGGGAGATTATTCCCGAACAAAGGAATCAAATCTCAAAAGCGAAACTAACACCTCGCACACGCGAGTCCCAAAGCCAGAATTGAAGGCGAGATTTCACGCATTTCGTGGAACCGCTCGGGGAGATTATTCCCGAACAAAGGAATCAAATCTCAAAAGCGAAACTAACACCTCGCACATGCGAGCCCCAAAGTCAGAATCGAAGGCGAGCTTTCACGCATTTCGTGGAATCGCTCGGGGAGATTATTCCAGAACAAAGGAATCAAATCTCAAAAGCGAAACTGACACCTCGCACACGCGAGCCCCAAAGTCAGAATCGGAGGCGAGCTTTCACGCATTTTGCGGAACTGCTCGGGGAGATTATTCCCGAACAAAGGAATCAAATCTCAAAAGCGAAACTGACACCTCGCACACGCGAGCTCCAAATTCAGAATCGGAGGCGAGCTTTCATGCATTTCGTGGAACAGCTCAGAGAAGACGAGACTCTCTTGAGTAGCAGCCAAATCGGCTTGATAACCCTCAAGACTAGTCAGAATAAAGCGGGTCTTCCTGCATGTCGCAGAACAAACCCCAACAAGGCAAACTCTCACACACCTACACGGAACGAGTCCCAAAATAAACACATTGACAGCTGCACAAGGAGGGGGGCCAACAAAATAATTGCTACCAAACCCCAAATGCGACTATCCATTGAACCGGGTGAGGTCTTAGCCCAAGGTGTATGAAAACCAATACAACAACAAAAACAATGCAACAACAGATGTCAAAAGTTGACAATGTAGAGGGTTGTGTCCAAAACCATCGATCAGGCGAGAGGCCCACTAAACCCAAAATATACGAAAACCAATGCAACAACCCAAACAATGCAACGACAGATGTCAAAAGATGACAAACAAGAGGGTTGTGTCCAAAACCACTAATCAGGTCTGAGGCCCACTAAACCCAAGATATATGAAAATCAATGCAACAACCAAAACAATGCAACGACAGATGTCAAAAGGTGACAAACAAGAGGGTTGTGTCCAAAACCACTAATCAGGTATGAGGCCCACTAAACCTAAGGTATACAAAAACCAATGCAACAACCAAAGCAATGGAATGACAGATGTCAAAAGATGACAAACAAGAGGGTTGTGTCCAAAACCACTAATCAGGTCTGAGGCCCACTAAACCCAAGGTAAACGAAAACTAATGCAACAACCAAAACAATGCAACGACAAATGTTAAAAGGTGACAAACAAGAGGGTTATGTCCAAAACCACCAATCAGGTCTGAGGCCCACTAAACCCAAGGTATACTAAGACCAATGCAGCAACCGAAACAATGTAATGACAGATGTCTAAAGGCGACAAACAAGAGGGTTGTGTCCAAAACCAATAATCAGGTCTGAGGCCCACTAAACCCAAGGTACACTAGGACCAACACCACAACGAGATAGCTCAACAAAAAAGTCAAATCCAAATATTAATTGGCAATCAAATGCCTAAATTCACAGATGAAAATAAACCTCAAACTGATTGCCATCATCAAGCGTTAAACATATTGAGCACGAAATGAAAGCATCATTCAAGGAGAAGCAACATTAATACAACAAAACACAACCACGATGACCCTAAGGCTCTCGGACATGGTTTGGAAGGGCTACAGATGAAGCTCTAAATAGAACCACAATGACTCGCTCGCCCTAACCAGGAACAGGAGACACCAAAATTGGTAGATTCTTCAGTTAACCACAGAGGCAGATCAAATTGATAAAATAGCCCAGAAAGTAAGCAAAAGAGATATAGATCAAGCCCATGATCCAATGATGTAAGCTACTTAGAAATTTCACACCTTCACAAGATTTGAGTAATACATGAATTTGGCCCAAACTAGGCGCCCTTGCAACAAGATCAAGATTCTCTTAAAACAGTAGTTGAATTTCCCAACCACGAGACTTGAGGAAATACTAAATCAATCTTCCAAATACAAATGATTATGATTAAACAATCAAACAGCAATAGGTACAAAACGAAAATAAGTTCCCTCTAACAGACGGAAGAAATAAAAGAAGCATATGAAGGGTGATTGAATGGAGATGCTCTCCCAATCATAATTGTCTATGATTCCAAGATTGACTGTTTAGAGCTTAAGCAAATCCAGAAATAACACGCAGGGCGACACATATACTTGAGGCAACATGATTTGAGTTTGACTCCACTTAACAAGACACACCCATACCACAATGTCTATATATCATGACAGACCACGTTTTGGTTCAGATGGGAATGACATGATATGAATCTGACTCCCTCGAAAAGAATGCCTCCATACCCCAGTGTCTGTATATCACGACTGACCACTCTTTGGTTCAGATGGGAATGACATGATTAAATCTAACTCTCTCAAAAGAATGCATCCATACCCCAGTGTCTGTATATCATGACAGACCACTCTTTGGTTCAGATGAGAATGACATGATTAAATATAACTCTCTCAAAAGAATGCATCCATACCCCTGTGTCTGTATATCACGACAGACCACTCTTTGGCACATATGAAAACAAATAGGAGGACATGGAGATCATGCCCAAGAATTGAAAGCACACACGACTGGATCATATATGAAAACCAACCAAATCAAACGTCAACACAAAGATCTCCTTTCTCACAGGAGAATGACAAAATGATTATCGAGTACTCTCTAGCAAAAGGGTACCCTAATCCGGATCCTATGAGACAAGGAGGATGACTTGCTCAATCCCCCATGGATGATAAAAATGAATCTGATGAACTTGGCCACATAGAACAGGAGATCCGAATGAAGTTTCTGAAAACACAAGCAGGCAACGAATGGTTTGAAAACTATATTCATTAGTGAATGCTACTCCCAAATCCAAAAAACAAAGAGAAATGATTTAATCACTTTTCTCCAGACATGACTCACTCTAGGATGAGAGAAAATTTCTTCAGTCCTATGGAGGATAGATTCAACATGCTTTGCATCTTTTGCCAAAATTACACAGATCGCACCTTGAACCCATGACCAATACAGTCCTTTCCCTATGACAGGAAAACATGGGTATCCCATCCAATTTTGTATTTTTCTTTACAACTAAACCCAATTACAATTTCAAACAAAGGGTCCTAATGTGGCGAACTGTCGCCAGCAGATTTAGGCATATTCAAAATGGTCTAGACTCACAATGAGCCTCCTATGTTCATGATATCAAGACAATGAAAATTTTACCCTAGAGTTTAAGTTTTCAACGGCACACATGGATAAACAGACGACTCTTTGGGTCATCGCAAGAATCAACCTATAGGAGATGCCCCACATCAGAATTAAGCATAGCACCAAATAATGCTTTCCCCTCTTAGAGACGCTTAGACAGTACATATGTGTCTCGATAAGCTATTTACCAATGCTAAAGTAGATACAACCACAACTGAGCTCAAAACTTATAAATCCATAGACAATACGATGATGAAGGTCCAACAGGATAGATAAGAAACTACCCACATGGGTCCACCACTGGGGAGAGTTTTTGTTATTTATGTAGAATGGTCAAATCCCACTGAGGAGATACCATCTTATTGGCTAGCAAAAATGGACTTTTGGAATTGTTGGATGCCGTTGAAACAATGAACAATCGATAGAAATTCCAGTCAGATTTATTTGAACAAAATTATACACAAATAGAATGACGCGCTCACAAGAGACGGCGTCATAAACTTATTTGATGATTGAATGAACCTCTTCTAATGAAGACTCATGGAAGACCGTCGGATTGATGGACGGGAGGAAGAGTCTTTTGTCGATGAGAAATCATCCTCTGATGATGACAAAGCGATGAGACCACCCCCTGTAAAGGCGGGATGTATCGACCAAAATTGAAAATTCAGCCTAACACACATCGTGAAGCACTGCAAACAATCAATACTCCCCATGATGCTCCAGAGGAAATTACCGTACATTGATGCACAAATTATTGAACCGACTCACCTTTGATCCTTGATAGAAAGTAAATACTGCGTGAAGCATGACAACTGACCCACTGTCCAAATGCAATGAAAAATGCCATCCCACATCTATACCTTTGTATGGCCCTTTTTTTTTTTTTTGTCCCTTTTTTCCGGCTCTTTTCTTTTTTGAGCATTTTTTTTAATGGATGTTGAGGCAATACATGATCACTCTTTGCTCGATCAAGTTGTAACGATGTACCTCAAATATAAGGCCCCTGCTCTTGAAAGCCATTGGTCCATGAGGATCTTTGGAGACTGTATCTTCAACTCAAGAAGCGACAATAATTCCACACTACAGACCAAAAAGGATGGTGCTACCTTAGTCAGAATTCATCTTTTGTAAGCTGATACAGCAAAGCCGCTCATTTAGCCCCAATCGGTATCTTCTTTGACTATATCCCTTTTTATTTTTATTTTTTAGGATAACTCATTTTGCTCACTGTAGCGATCGCCACGATCCATGATGTAAGGAGGCATGTGTCTGATAATAAGAACATGAACACAACACTTGTTCTCCTTTCTGTTTTTCTCTTTTTTTTCTTTTCATTTTTCTTTTCAATGATGATATCTTTGACCTAGACCAAATCCATAAGGCATCTCATCTCATTTGTAAAACCAATCAAAACCACCAGAATAAGTCCAGGATTGCTCGACACCCTTTGACAACATCTCATGGAGCTCTTTTAGTTTATCAAGGGTGGTTTTCTGAACCTTTGAAACTTGCCAAACTATCTCTCCAAGACGGCTTTTGTGTTTCTGGATCAATCATTTGCAGTTTTTCACAAATGAGCTAGACTTTCTTTTCTCAAAAGGCCAGGTGGCGTAGAAGTTCAGGTGATAGCTCATCACCCCAATCATCATCGGAGTCAGAATTGACCGAGGGCACAGAAGTGGAAAGAATATCAAACTGGAAAAAAAATATTTTGGAAGCTATAAAGCTCAATAGTTGAAGTCCCAAGTGGGATTATTTTTTTTTTATTAGACAGAGCAAATTGGACTGGATTGCCTACAGACATATCAGCCTCAAGCCCAAACATGGCCGACCTATCAGATACAACCAATAGCAAGCCGAGACAAAACAACTTATCTAAACACACCCCAATTAAGTGCAACACCATTGGCACCAGCAATGATCGACATGGGACTAAATCTCCACCTAGGCTACCACTAGTAGGACTCGTCATGCCTACCTACCAATATGTGCCTGATGCACACCAAACTCAACTATACCCCAGTTTAGATCCATAAAAGCTCATTATTGGGTTACCCGCGATGCCGGTCACTCTGATCAATACCCCAGCTCGGGTTCATTAAAATTCCTCTTTTAGGTTACCCTTAATGGGGATCACTCTTCTATATCCCAGCTTGGTTCATTAAACTCATCAATTAGGTTATCCCACTGTTGAGATAGATAATAGCCACAAGGGATCCTCTATTATCACAGATAATTCTGGGAGGAAAATGCAACCCCTGAGAGTTTGGGATGGTCTTTGAGTCAGGGTTCTTTGATTAATCTTGGATGGACGGCATAACTGTACTCAGGAGTCTGAAATTAACTCCACCAGACTGTACTCAGCAGTCCAAAATTAACTTTGTCAATCAAGGAGGCACAATTACCAAATATGCCTAGCATGTTGCTGTGACTCATGATTTTCCGATGATCTAGAACTTAGGATAGGACTTCGATGGAATCTGTAATGACCACTCTAAGAAGTCTCCTTAGTTAGATTTTCGACCAATAAAAAGAGTATATCTCTTGTCTGGGTTTCATCACATGATGAGAAAAGGTAGACACTAACTGCTCATGATACAAACATACTTTTAGAGACTCCAACAGAGGAGGTAACCTACTCCAATAAGATTTGAAGATTTTCGCCAAACAAAAAAAATGGAGAAGACTTCTCGCTTGCTATTCTCAATCATCAATTCTAGATCTACAACACTAGGCTCTAACTGATAGAGACAGAGGGTGACAATGATACATCAAGCTCTAACAATTAGAGACAAAGAATCACAGAAAATGAAAAATCTTTGTAGAGGCAAACGACTACAGAAGATACAGACTCTAGCTAAGACAAAGAGTCATAGAAATACAAGCTCCAACCTAGTAGAGACAAATAACCACAGGAAATACAGACTCCAGCTAGAAAGACATAGGAATCACATAAGATACAAGCTCTAACCTAGTAGAGACAAATAACCATATAAGATACAGCCTCTAGCTAGAGGGACAAAGAATCACAAAATACAAGCTCTAACCTAGTAGAGGCAAATAACCAGAAAAGATACAACCTCTAGCTAGAGAGACAAAGAATCACCAAAATACAATCTCTAACCTAGTAGAAACAAATAACCACAGAAGATACAGCCTCTAGCTGAAGAGAAAAGAATCACAAAAATACAAGCTCTAACCTAATAGAAACAAATAACCACATAAGATACAGCCTCTAGCTAAAGAGACAAAGAATCACACAAATCAATTACACCCTACCTAGTAGAGACAAAGAATGACAACAAATCAATTGCACCCTACCTAGTAGAGACAAAGAATGAAAAACCTGCCAAAGCCCTGACTAGTGGAGACAAATAATTACAGGAAATACAAACTCCACCTAGTAAGGACAAAGAATCACAAAATAAGCCCTGACTAGAGAGAAAAATTACCAAAAGTTCAAACCCTAATAAATAAAAACGAGTGACCAAAATGAATTAGGCTCTATCTAGTTCAAACAAAGAATGACAATAATCAGTCCTTGACTGGTAGAGACAAAAAATGATAAACATACAAGGATCCTAACTAATGGAGACAGGAATGAAAAACCCACAAAACTAACTAGTAGAGATGAGTAATTACAAGAATACAAACTCTACCTAGTAGAGACAAAGATGGGTCTCTATCTTGATAAAAACAAAGAATGACAGACATACGAGATTCCTAACATTATGCTCTTTGCCTGCAGCAGACATATAATAACCAGAATATTTCACACCTTCATGATGGATCTGAATCTGAATTGAAGATGATGAAACAAGCCTAAGAGGAAACAGCCTAGGGGGATGGTATCTTGCCAACTCTCTCACATACTCTCTCAGGGCATGGGCAGTTGTTGCTGCCCAGACATGGATGCTTTGATGGATAGGCCTCACTAGGATATAGACAACATGTTCTAACCTAGGAATCATATCCTCAACAGTACTAACTCTTGCTCTTTCCCATAATTTTCATTTAATATTTAAGAGCCAAAATCAATGGCTAGGTAGACTCTAAGAGAGGAGCCCTAGGCAATTTCCAAGAGACAAGGTCTCTTACCCAGACGGTGGATAATGAGGGAGACACTCAGGAGATTCTAAAAAAAAATGAAATCTAAAACAAGATAAATACATTGAACACACAGGGTTGAGACCATGAACAAATACATATGTACAATCATGCTGACTCAACCAAACAAAAGGTTAGCTCTGTGCAGGAACTCCCTTAGGTTAATCCTCGCCAATTCCGGTGATTCAGATTGATTCTTTGGTTGGTTTTCAGCAAGAGGATATCTGTGATATATCTCTGGCTGAAACTCCAACCAAACGAACACATCGGAATCATTGGATTTGGGAGGGATTTACCGTCTGAAAGGACATACACAGGATATCAAAGAATTTTGATTCAATCTTGAACAAATGAGTGATGGCTTCATCAGTGACCACCCGCGTTGAGCGAGGTGAAACTGGGTAAAGACAACACTCAGGTGTTCAGGGATGAATCAAGCATACAAGTGTCAGTAATGTGATAATGGGACACGACAAGGCTACCTTGACAATGATAAGAATGCCTATCACCGTATACACGATGAGTCAAAGACACCTACATCCCTTTATATACCCGCATAGCCACAGGTACAGGCCAAGGTTGTGGCTTCGCCTGGCAGGTCATCCAATATACACTGGAGCCCGTTTCAGCTAACCACGAGGTTTGTAACAATAGTAACCAATATCTCAAGAACCATGATATCACTATATCATAAAATAATCATCAATGTATACAATGCACCTAAACAATCAAGGCTACAAGTAAGGGTGTTCGCTACTTCTACACCTAACTACAACCTAAAGCCCCAAGATATAAGTTTATGCATAAAGAGAAAGGGATAGGGATTTACAATCTGGAGTTTGGCATGAATATCCCCAGCGGAATCGCCACTGTGAGGACATGGGAAAAAAATCTTTTGAAATTTTAATTGGATTTATCCTCATTTTTAAAATTGAGTTTTCATATAGTTAAAGTTGTCTACCCTCATTACACTCAAACTGAAACCTGAAAAGTTCTCACCTTCAGATCCCATCCACTCATGCCAGTGGAGGGTAAGAAGACTGGAGTCGCCACCTAGATAAGGTCTAGGACCTATAAATGATGTCCCTCAATAGAGGAACACTATTGACTCGCATAAATGGAACGGCTATCTTACCTCACCAAATGCGGGTAAGTGCCAAATTATGAGTTGGGAAGGTGTTAGGCACCCAACTCGCCCGATTGAACCGGTCTCCCTAAATCCTATCATTTCCTACAGTTTATGAATGTTTGGAGCTATCTAAATACATTACAAGGTAGAAGGGGGAATCCTAAGTTAATTTCTAATTATTTGCTAACTAGGCATGGCATAAGCTGAAATTAAACAGATTAAATAAGAAAATAATTACAAAATGAATCAAAGAATTAAAAGAATAACTTAATCATACATCAAAAGAAAGGAAAAAAAAGATATATAACATATGACCGAGGTCTGGGAAAATCCCAGGCCGCCCACGTATCCCTGTGCGGCGGGAATTAGGCCAAACGTAGTTCGGGCGGGTGTGTACGTACCAAGTGTGTGCAAGAGAAGAGGGACGCTTCCAAAATATTGGAACGCATCCCAAGCGATGGATGCTCCCATAATCATGGAACACATCCAATGGTGAGAGATGTCCCCACAACAATGGGACCCATCTCAGTGTTGAGGTACTCCCTATCACAAGGAAGTCCCCTCGGTGAGGTAATCCCATAATACATAGAACTTACCTCAATTTGAGTGTGTGTGTGTGAAAATGATGCTCCCAAAATATTGGAACACATTCGAAGGATGAGATGCTCCCACAATGGTGGAACACATCTCGGTGTACAGGTATTCCCTTCCACAGGAAAATCCCTTTGCTGAAGTAATCCCATAATACATGGAACTTACCTCAATTTGACCGAGTGTGGAGCGGCCAAACTCCCCCGCAGCCTACGTATCCCTCGAGACCTCTGTCTCTCCAGAATCAGGTCAAGCGTAGTTCCCATGGATTGACGAGCCATGGACACGCGTGGCAACACTCAGGAAAGGTCAAATGCCTCAGCTCCCTACACACGGGATACACTAATATCTCACTCATATCCCACATTCTGGATGCCTAGGTGGACCGTCCGTCGGACCACCAATGCTATGCATACGTCTACCCAATCACATATTTTTTCATTAATATACATTTTTGATACAACGGTTTCCCATACTCTTGGATCCAATCCTAAGGTTGGGTGGCCTCATTCTAAATGGGCCCGCAAAGGGCAGATGGACTCATTAGAGTCCCCTAATCAATCACATTACGGGAAGCAAGCATCCTAGCATACATCTATCAAAAATTGGATGTCATAGATCACTTGGGGGCATGGACGATGCCTTCAAATTAAATCATACGAATATATAAGCATATAGGCATGTGATAGAAATTAAATAGAGCATGTGATAAAAACCAAAAATAGAAAGCAACTATATACATGTGATGTCAGAACAGTAGGAACCATCAAATGTGTAAAACAGGAAACCATAATGAGAACCAGGACTTATGAAGCAAAAAGAAATAAAAAACAGTATGTATTATGTACAATGAAATGACCTACATACCCTACCTGAGATAGATTGATCCTAAGAAAGGACATGAGATAAAAAGATAAAAGAAGACATGAGCACAACACTAAGCCAAACCAGAACCAACATTGAACCGGACTGAGATGAACCAAATCTAACTCAGGTCAAGCAAAACCTAAATCATGCTATACCTAAACCAGGTCCATAAAGCCAAAGCAAAATGAACCAAACCAATCCACTCCCACATAAATCGGACTTGGTCATTAAAATAAACATGGTTTAACCCGAACCAAGTTTGATCTTAATATTTAAACCACCATAAACAGGACCAGATTCATTTAAAATACTCAGAAAGACAATCCAACGGTTCAAATTCATTTTAAGCATCCATGATGAAGATCCGATGGTCTAGATTCATCTAAGACACTTAAGGTGAACATCCAACGGTTCAGATCATTCAAAATGATAATCTAACGGTTCAGAATCATTTAAATCACTCCCAAAGACAATCTAACGGTTCAGATCGCTTATCATGATAATCTAACTGCTCATATTGATTAAAGTCACTCCCAAAGACAATCTAACGGTTCAGATTACTTAAAATCACATCTAATGATCATATTAAAATTCACATTAAAAATTTATGATCAATGGGTGTACTTTAATTACATCAAAATTCCAAATCAATGGTTAAGATCGACTCATTAAAATCCCAATTATGTGGTCATGATCAAATCTCATAAAATTCAGATCATGTGGTTGGATCAACCACATTAAAATTTCGATCACATGGTCGGCCCAATCATATTAAAATTCTCATCATTATGGTCGGACCAATTACATTAAATTTCCCATTATATGGTCGGACCAATCCAAACCGGCCCTCACTTAGACCCAACCAAATTAGAACCCGTCCTAGACCAAAACAAACCAAGGCAATCACTTGAAAAAAAAAATAAATAAATAAATAAATAAATAAATAAAATATACCTGTCGATTGAGATCGCCGGCGAGGTTGGGGAGGGGGAAGATGCTCCTTCCTTCACGTCGACGGCGGCTGTGCGGTCGCCTCCACGACGGCTGTGCTGTCGCCTCCACGACGGCGGTGGCTGTGCTGTCGCCCCTTTCTTCTCCTTCTTGCTGGATTTTTTTTTTCTCCCGGAGCAGCAGCAGCTGCTCCCTCTTTTTCTACGGCGGCGGCCTTGCTGCCGTTGCCTTCTTCTTCCTCCTCTTCTTTCTTCTTCCTTCTTCTTCTTTCTTCTTCTTTCTTTCTTCTTCTTTCTTTCTTCTTTCTTCTTATTTCTTCTTCCTCTTTCTGGTTTTTTTTTTCCTTTGGTGGCAGTGGCTGTGCTGCCGCCTTCTTCTTCTTCCTCTTCTTCTTTCTTCTTCCTTTTTCTTCTTTCTTCTTCTTTCTTCTTCCTCTTTATTCTTTCTTCTTCTTTCTTCTTCCTCTTTCTGGTTTTTTTTTCCTTTGGTGGCGGCGGCCTCTGCTGCCGCCTTCTTCTTCTTCTTCTTCTGCTCGTTTTCTTCTTTTTTTTCTGGCATAGCAGCAGAGCTGCTCCTTCTCTCTCTTCGACGGCGGCGGCCGCTGCCTTCTTCTCCTTTTCTCCCTCTTCTATCCCTGTCCCTTTTTCTTCTCCTCCTCTTCTCTGGTTTTTCCTCTTTTTTTTTCTTTCTTCTCTGGTTTTTTTCTCCTTCTTTTTTTTCTTTCTTCTCTGGTTTTTTCTCCTTCTTTTTTTTTCTTCTTGGAGTAGCAGCCATTGCTGCTCCTTCTTATACTCACAAAGGGGGGGTTGAGGCCGGGAAACCGGCGGGTTTCGGGGATGGTTTTCGTGGAGGAGGGGTGAGGTGTCGACCTCCCCCTCTTCCCCTGCAACCTCTCCCTTACCGCCTCTCCATCTCTCTACTTCTTTTTTTTTTCTCATTTTCTCTCTCTCACCGATTTCTCTCTGATGGGATTTGTGATGGTTTGATTTGAGTTTTTTTTTTTTTGTACCCAAACTGCCCCCCTTTTCTTCTTTATTTTCAACGGTCCTTGATCCCTTCTTTTTAGGGATCTGGGTCATTGTTTGTTGTGTCTTGTTTGTTCTTTTTTTTTTTTTTAATACTCAAACTGACCCACCCCTTTTTTCATTTTACGGGAATATATATATATATATATATATATATATATATATATATATATATATATATATATATATATTCTTTCCTTTTTTCTTTTCTCTCTTTTTTCTTCTTTTATTATTATTATTATTATTATTAAAAAAATTATATTATATTTTTTTATGACACACCCCTCTCATCGCGTATGGTAACCCAATGAGCAGGGATCCATGTAGTTGCAAAATCGGGGTGCTGACATATGATCCTTCCTATGAGGGCTCTATGGCTTAAAATTCATATTTTACACAATCCATCATCCTAATAAATTCCCTCCATGGATCACTTAGAATTTGTCTATGGTTTGATGATTGGGGTCTCACTTTGAATCACTATCTCCTCCATGATCTATTCTAGGTATTTAATTGATGTGGGAAACGTTTTCATACCTTAAACTTGTTGAAGATTCAGAGTTCTCTCTGAAATTCCTCCTCTTAGTCTTCCTCTTCAATTCTCCTTCTCTTCTTCCTCTTTCTCTCTCTCTCTCTTTCAGTTTGAGTTCTAAAAGGATGAAAGAGGTTAAGGGACGTCCTATATATAGAGGAAAACCCTCCATATAGAGTCCCACTTAGATTAGGAAAGAACCCCCTTCGGATTAGGAAGGTTTCTTAATCACGGAGTCTGTTTGACTTCGTGTGGTCGCACGTGGGGTCGCAGAACCCGTCGACCACACATCCAAAATCTGTGACCACACGTCCCAGACTCCTGTGGTCGCATTGTTCTGAGGTGTGGTCGACCACACCTGTTTAGGTATGCGACCACACACTCCTAAATAGATGATTTTGGGGTAAATTTCATACCTAACCTTGTGGTTTCTTCACGCATTTAGTCAACTTGGGCCGATTATGATGGGAAGACCAGTCACGACACGAGAATGTAAGATTAAACCGGATTCGTGGCGTGCGGGTCTTACAGTTTTAGTCGATAAAATCAACTTGTAGAAGAGATCTGAGGTGAAACACGAAGGAGGTAGTTCGCAGACAGAAGGTTTCTGCAGAAAATGGTTTTTTCCCAGTGTATCGACCGTATCGACCTATATAGGTCTATATTGACCAGTATCAAACCCATACGATTCGATACTGGTCGATGCACACTGGTTTATGTTTTTTTTTTTTAATTATAAAAAAACACAGTATCGATATTGCCCATCTGTATTAACTGTATTGATACGTATCTAGCCGATACGCTTGATATACGTCGATATAGTACTTTTCTTAAAAAAATGAGATATGAATAGGTCAGTATCATATCGACTAGTGTCGATACTGATACGTATCGATCGATACGGCCCGTATCATGTCGATACTTCCCGTATCGTGTCGATACTTGAAACCTTGGTGATTGTCACATTGTTACCATCATTCCATCATTATATCAGATAGAGTGTGATATTTCCTTGTGATTATTAGGAACTTTGAATTTAAAATTATTAGTTGCTTTCAATTTTCATTTGTTTGGTTCTTTATATGGAAATTAGCACAATTAACTAGCATATTATTTGTAAAGAAAAATGACTAGATTTTGACTAACATTATCTTCCAATAGGACCATAACCTAGAGCTTGCTTAGACGTACCCAAGAAAGTAGTGTGCACCATCTTTGCATGCCTAGGTTGGGATTTTTTTTAGATAAATTTTGTCATTTTCTACTATGTAGGGAAATTTTACAAGAGCAATGGATAGTTAATTCTTCATCACTAGGAAACATGGGCAATGGATAGTTTATTTTGTTTTGAAAAAATTTCATCTAATGCCCAAAAACTATGTCAAATTCTAACCCCCAATAATTTCAAAAATCCCATCTACCACCCAAATGGTTTGCATAAGCTTCAGTCGACCCCAATTAACTGAGGGGCTTGACTGAAAATGTGATAAGGCATTTCTACCCTTTGTATTTGAAATTAAAAAACATTAAATTGAGATAAAATTACTAATTTGACATTTTACCACTTTCACAATCCAAATTATTTTTTTAACCCTTTGATAAGACATTCTCAAGCAAAAATAGACCTATTTTTTTTATTCTCCCACAAAGAGGACCTGCACAATCAATCGAATCCCAAGCTCACTGAAGATGATACGAACCCTTTCTTGATCTGTGGCGAGGTTTAGCAAAGAACTGGCAACGGTAATTTGGGCATTAGGAGAGGTGCCTTCCTTCAAGGTTGCAGCGCCGAAAAAGAGGGTTTCAAGGGTTTGGTTGTTCGAAGGTTGCAGCGGTGGAGAACAAGGGTTCGAAGAAGAGTGGCTTCTCCGGCGGAGAAGAGATCTTCATGGGTTCGATTGTAGTGGTTGCAGCGACGGAGAGTTGGTTGGATGAGATTAGTGATTTGAAGATCAGACCGGCCAATCCGAAGCCGATCCTGATCAACAACAGAATCGACAAGGGTTGCAGAGGGTACACATCCTAATCCCAGTCCTGATGCATCGGTGTACAAGATAAATGGTTGTCCTGGAATTGGGATGGTCAAGATTGGAGCTAATATCAATCTAGCCTTCAAGGTTTGGAAACTCTTCTCGCATTTATCCGTCCAAACATACTTCTCGCCCTTCTTAGTCAAACTGGTAAGAGGTACAGCAATTCGGGAATAGTCTTCTACAAATCGTCGATAATACCCAGCTAGACCCAAGAAACTTCTAATTTCTACAACGCTCTTCAGTGCTTCCCACTTTACAATAGTCTCGATTTTGCTGGGATCCACTTTAATTCCTTCAGCGGATACTACATGGCCTAGAAATGCGACTTCCTTTAGCCAAAACTCACACTTTGAAAATTTTGAGTAGGGCTTCTCCTTCCGTAGTCGCTGTAGAGAGGTGTTTAGATTCTTAATATGAGTTTTCTCATCTTTGGAGTAGACCAATATATCATCAATGAATATAATAACTGACGTATCCAACATGTCGTGGAAAACCCGATTCATAAGTTCCATAAAAGTTGCTGGTGCATTTGTCAACCCAAAAGACATAACCAAGAATTCATAATGTCCATATCTGGTCCTGAATGCTATCTTAGGAATATCACCGTCCTTAATCTTCAGCTGATGGTAGCCTGATCGAAGATCGATCTTGGAGAACACTTTGGCACCTTGCAACTGATCGAATAGGTCATCGATTCGAGGCAATGGATACCGATTCTTGATTGTCAGTTTATTCAGTTCTCGGTAGTCTATATACACAAGCGAACGCTACCGTCCTTCTTCTTCACGAATAATATTGGCGCTCCCCATGGTGATATACGAGGGCGAATGTAACCCTTGTCCAGCAGTTCTTGTAGTTGTACTTTCAATTCCTTCAGTTTGGTAGGAGCCATTCGATAAGGTTCTTTCGATACTGGCGCGGCTCCAGGTATAAGATCTATAACAAACTCTGTGGCTCAGTCGGGTGGTAATCCTGGTAGTTCTTCAGGAAATACGTCGGGAAAGTCACGTACGACATCAATATCCTCCATCCGTGGTGCTTCTTTGGTAAGGTCGACCACAGATACTAAATACCCGACTGCTCCTTTCTCAAGGCACTTCTTAGCCTTTAGCACAGAGAGTATGAGCTTTCGTTTACGGGGAAGTTTGGTTCCCAAAAAACTGAACTCTACTCCTTCCTTGTCTTTAAATGTCAGCTTCTTTTCGGCACACAATAGGTTTGCAGAATGCCGAACTAACCAGTCCATTCCCAAGATGACGTCAAAGTCTGCCATCTCAAGTTGGATCAAGGTTGCATCCAAGGTCTTTTCATCAATAAGAACTGGACATGGTCCATAACCTTTTTCTAACTCCACTTCTAATCCCATAGGTGATCATACAAGTAGTTTGCAATCTAAGGATTTAAGGGGGTAGAATTAACTTCTTTCCAAATATCACAGATATAAAGGAATGAGTAGCTCCTGAATCAAAGAGTACTCTGGCGGGAATGCCATTAATAAGTATGATACCTGTGATTTGTTTTGGTTTAGTCTACATGCTCATACAATGTAACACAACTTACTAAAAATTTAAGTCATACCTGTGACCACATCAGGCGATGCGGCAGCATCCTCAAATGTAACCGCGTAAACTCGTCCTTACTGTAGCTGCTTCTTGGGTTTAGGACATTCCCTTGCCATATGTCCTACTTTGTTGTAGTTAAAACATTTTATCCCTTCAGTAATTGGCTTTTATTGCTGTTGAGATACTGGAGTAGTCTTGGTTGCAGCGGTAAAGCCTTGAGCACGGAAGGGTTTGAATGTCTTGTTATTCCCTCCGTTATAAGAATTTCCAGCTGGCCTTTTATACCTCTGTTTTGCATGAAATAACTCTCCTTCTGGCTCGATTCTATAATTCGAGCAATTTGTGCCGCTTCATTATAGATTTTATTTTCATGTCCCCAGAACATGCTTGTAGATGCTTTCCCTAAGTCCCATGACGAACCTTCGGGTCTTGGTGTTTTCCTCCTGCGTACTGGTGGGTGCAAAGAAGAACAGCTCTTCATAACGTTGTTGATACACATCCACGGTCATCTGCCCCTGATATAAACTCAGGAACTCTCTTTCCATAGAATATCTGAAACTTCTCGGAAAGTACTTTTCAAAGAACGCCTCCTTATAAATATCCCAAGTCAGTTGGGCGTGCTTTGTTAATAACTAAGTACTGGTAGACCTCCACCAATGGTGTGCATCTCCTTTCAGCATAAAGGTGACACACAACACTTTTTCTTCTTCATTTAGTGTCATCATCATAAAATTTCTTTCCATTTCGTCAACCCAGTGCGCCGGCCGTAAAGGATCTACTGGCTTGCCATTAGGTTCTCTGGGCTTCAGTTTCAAAAAATGCTCCACCAGTCTGGAGTGGTCTAGTTGCTGCGGAACATATGCTCCATACATAGGTGGTTGGTATTGATATCCACCTGGAGCTATCTCAGGATTTTGTACTTGAGCCTGCATGATAGGAGTCTGAGGTGCGTGGGGTACTGTGTTACTTCCCCCTGGTGCTGTGCTTGCCTGTCCTTCTGGCATTGGAAGTGTCTGTGCAGCTGGAGGAGTTATGCCTTTGGCAGCTTGTATAGTAGCTTGTGCCTGTTGCATTTGCTGCAGCTGTTGGGCCAAGTTCATTACGACTGTGGCCAAGTCTGTAGGTGGAGCTGGCAGATTTATAGGATTTGTCTGCCCATTTATGACGGATGGTGTCGTGTTCATGTTCCCCTGTGTTTCTGGGTGTGTCTGGCTATTCTCCCCCACAGGTGGTGGTGGTGGGATAGAGTTACAGCTCTGTCTGGTTACTCTGCGTCCTACCATTAATTAATCTGATAGTGGGATTGCCTTAAAATCATTGAACACGAGAGACAATCATTAAATACTTCATTCTTATATTTTAAAACCATTAACAATTACAAATTTCAAATTTTTCAGATCATTCTATCAAAAATGTTGTGTTTTCACTACAGGGTCGATGGTGGGGGTCGATGGTTGTCCGACCCTCAGTATGCGACCCTGGGAAATCAACAATTCTTCCTGAGAGTCGGGCGGTCGATGGGGGGGTCGGAGGATGTCCGACTCAGGGTGCGACCCCTGGTTCTCTCTGTCAGATTCCTGAGAGCCGAGGGTCGATGCGGGGGTCGATGGGTGGGTCGACTGTTTTAATCGAATTTTCCGACCCCCGGACTAAAAATCAGATTTTTAAACTCCAATTCAAAGTCCATTTCCCATTCTTTCTTCTCCGCTTCGACTCGACTCGTCCCTCTGAGTTGCTACAGTGGCAACTCCGCTCCGTTGGTGGTTTGCACCCCTTGTTTCGTCGTCTACACCTCCGCTACAGGTATGTCTTCTACCTTTTCATGTTTTTAGGTTTCTTTACCTAGGTTTTTGCTCGCATATCTAGTATTTTTCAAATTAAACTTTTTTCAATCGTAAAAATTCAATTTTTATTGGGGGATTTTGTTGTTGGTGACTCGAGGAACAAAATCCCTCAAAAATATTTGAGTTTCATCAGTTGGTTATCGAGAAACTCAAAATTTACTCTTTTTGCCCTAATTTTGTCGAGATTTCAAATTTCTTGAAATTTCTTCCAATTCAATCTTATTAGCTAAAATTTCTGACTGTATGAGTCTCACATGATAGTTTAGGATCTATGTAAGTCATCCTGCCCACGTATATGGCTGAAAAGTGAGGCTTTTGACCCATTTACATCGTTATTATGTCGAAATTTCAGATTTTCATCTCTACTAAGCCATTATTTGTTTTTCTTTGTTATTTGCAGATACTATGGCTCGTACCAAGGTACCCAGGGTTCGCGACCATCTTCGCTTCCGTTACAATGAAGCTGAGACGCAGTATGCCCACTATGCTTGCAAGAAAGTAAAGGGAGGCCGCAAAGTGGACTTGGCTAGCTTGGCCTTGTTCAATGTGGAGGGGGCCTTTGGCGATATGGGATGGCTCCCTGTCATCACCTATGATGCATGTACCCGTCCTGACTTGGTACGCCAGTTTTATTGTAATCTCTAAGTGGTGGGGGATTACAACGATGTTGAGAGAGGTGGTGAGCTTCAGATCACCAGCTACATCAAGGGGGTTGATGTTTCATTTGATTATCGACAGCTGGTGGACTTGTTGGGCATTTCCTATGATGGCCCCTTGGTGTTCTGTGCTTTTGGAGAGTCCAGTTCTTTTCGTTACAGATAAGGGCTATGATAGATCGTCAGCTCATCAGACCTGTTCGCTGGGAGATGAAAGCGAGTTATCTATGTTCAGATCCACGGGTATACTGCAAAATCATTCAGCATAATCTGATATCGCAGAGTGGTCATTACGAGAGGGTCTCCCAGTTGACCCAGTATCTGTTGTACTGCATATGCGCTAGGTAGCCCGTCTGCCTTCCCTACATCATGCGGACGATGATCAGTGCTATGTTGCCCAGTCACACTGGCAACCTTCCTTATGGAAGCATAATCACTACCTTGTTTATCCGCCTGGGGGTTGATTTGTTGGATGAGAATATTTAGGAGAAGTCCTTCTCATCGCCTCTGGATTGGGAGGCTATTTGCAAGATGGGCATGCGGGATGCCCAGCGATGAGGAGAGGAACGCGATGGTGCGCCCTCGCACTCGAGTGGAGATGGCTGACACTGAGGCAGCAGTAGCAGCAGCCGCTAGAGTAGGGGTTCATGGGGATGATGACGATCGGCTATACATGGATGTAGATGCCATACCTCCTCCATCACCTACTCGTGCTACTGGAGCTGGTCCGTCTTCTTCAGCTGGTCCTTCGCATGCAGTTGGTCCTTCGTATGCTCCTTCTGACGACATGATGGGGATCTTGCATGAGATTCAAGAGGCTCAATGTATGTCTGACTTGAGGTTGGGTGAGCTTCTAGAGGCTCAACGCTTGTCCGATCAGCAGGTGGGAGAGCTTTTGGTTGCTCAGCGCTTGTCGGACCAGCGGGTGGGAGAGCTTCTAGCTGCTCAGCACATGTCGGATCAGTGGGTGGGAGAGCTTAGGGATGCTCAACGTGTGACTGACTAGCGGGTGGCTGATCTCATAGCTAGTCTCCAGATGACCTAGACTCAGATAGCTTGGTTGACTAGAGTCTACGCTGAGGACTATGATAGAGACCGTGAGGCACCGCCTCCCCCATCACCTCCAGCTTCTTGATGTATTATTTTTTATCTTTCTTTTTGTACTTCAGAGTAACTGTTCGGACTGTGGATTGTACTCTGCTTTAATCATATATATATATAAATGTTTGTTCTTCCTTTGGTTGTATATAAAAAAAATTATTTCTCATTTAATAGATGCATTATTCTCTTTCAGTTTTGTCTCAAACAACACAGATGCTTATAGTGTGTCATTATTACATCTTTTAAATTTTCATCCTATCTCAGTTCACAATCTTTTGTGGAAGTATACGGTTTCACACACAAGGCCTGATATGCTCTGATACCAAGTTGTCACACCCCAATTCTGCACCATTCAGAACGGTGTGATGAACCGCTAATAAACCAACGGTTCAACCAGGATCTCTAATAGGCTATGTCCATTAAAAATAAAAACCATGCACATCCACAACCATAATCAGAATAATACACAATAGTGGAAGTCTTATAGTAAATGAACTGAGGAATCTAATTGTGATAATCATAAATAAAGTATCAAATTATGTTGTATCAACTGAGACATAAGTAAATAAAATATCAATTATATTTTCTTCATAATTTCAAAATGAAAAATCTAATCGAATACGCATGAGTTGCACTCGCATGAAGAGTCATGCGTATCCACTAATCTTCGGCTTCCATTGCAGTAACACACGCATACACCAGAGCACTCATATAATCTTCGACCGTGGTTCCTGCATCATCAACTAAAAATATTCGACGTCGAGAGGGTGAGTACACATCATGGCTCAGTGAGTAAACAAAACAATGCAACAAACATATGCCTAATGCCAATCAGTGTATCCAAGGCCTCACCGCAGCATCCCTCAATACGTCCATAGAGATAGGGCAAAGGCCCCCCGGCAGAGTCAGAGACTACACGGTCCAAAATCACCTCCCCTCATACCCTACGACGTAATAGTTCTGCTAAGGTAATGGCGATACGACCATGTCAATGGACAAGACTTGAGTTAGAGATAGAGCTAGAGTGCTGAGGCCCGGCCTATGACACCCCCCTGATACTCACTCGCATCAAGCACACCAACCACACACATACATTCACATGCATATTCCTATCATCATCATCATCATCACGTTATAAATAATAATTTAAATATGCATGAACAGTAATAATAAAAATATTGGATGACATGTTGAATGCACATAACAAGTATACACGCATAGAATCAATCATGGCATTGGACTCAAGAATAAAATAGCTTATTATTAACCAATTAGTTTAGGTCTTGTTCCCTCACCTTTGCTTGATCGTGGATCCTCTTTTAAGATTTAAGAATCAACTAAATATCAATATTATATCACTAGAAGACCTAATCAAGTCGATAGAATTTAATTAGAATTAATTCTGATTTTAAAAAGCATGCTGTCAACTGGGGGTCGATGCTAGGGTCAGAGGTTCCATCGACCCTGGGTGCTACCACCCAGATTCTGGACTTCCTGAACACTGGGGGTCCATTGTTAGGGTCGGGTTGGGTCGATTGGCCATCGACCCCCCGTGCGACCCCCTGTGGGTTTAGTCAAATTTTTATCCTACAGTCCATTCCTTCGTGTTTGGGATCCTATGGCTTGCTTCTACAATCCATTCCACACATGTTCTATGGTCTAGAACCGTAGTTCATTCACCTATATGGTTTTTATGATCTCTCCCATGGTTTTCCATGAAAACCTAACCATGGATGGATGATTTGGGTTTCTCCTAGATCATTTCCTCTTCACTATCTATTCTAAGGTCTGTAGAATTACATGGAGATAGTATCCATACCTGAGAATTATGAAGCCTTCTCTTTGATCCTCTTATCCACTTTCCTACTCTTCTCTTTCTCTTCTCCTTCTCTTCTCTTTCTCTGAATCCAATTAGGGTTCAAAAAGGAGTGAAAGAGGCTTAGGGACGTCCTATTTATAGAGTAGAAACTCCCAAAATAAATCCCATTGAGATTAGGAAAGAATCCCATTGAAATTTGAAAAGTTCCTAATTCATGATTTCTGTCGGCAGACTGGGGGTCGATGAGGGGGTCAGAGATCCCATTGACCCCTGGTTCTAAAATGTCCGACCCCCGGTTAAATACTCAGGTTCTGACTTTTATACTGGGGGGTCCGACCCTGCCTTGCTGGGTATGCGACCCTCCCCCTTATTTTAGTGTTTTTGGATCAGTTTAATACCTGGGATCACGATCTCCCTCACGTACTTGATCCATTTGGCTCGACCATGATGGGTAGACCTGGTTCAAGGTGGAAAGACTGGGTTAGTTTGATACGGTTCTTACAAAGTGCATGAAGGAAATCACAAGACCAACCCAGTTCCTATTAATGACTTATGAATCTATTTGGTCTATGGTGGAAAACCCTAGTAGCACAATAGAAATCTAATTACACCGGGGTTTTCGGGTGCAAGTTTTACAGAAACCATCCAAGTTACTTCAACCGTTATCGGTACCCGAATGGAAATGGGACTATGTCACAATGTATTTTATTATAGGTCTACCCTTGACACCTAGAAATATGGATGCTATTTGAGAAATAGTCGATAGACTCACAAAGACAGTAAGATTTGTAGCAATTCGACCTCAATATACGTTGGATAGACTAGCTAGACTGTACGTAAATTAGGTAGTTCATCTACATGGTGTATCTCAAAGCATTGTGTCAAACAGAGATCCCCGATTCACTTCCAGATTTTGGGAAAGTCTGCAACACGCAATGGGCACAGAACTACAATTTAGTACAACTTTTCATCCCCAAATAAATGATCAATCAAAGATGATGATTCAGATACTAGAAGATATGCTCCATGCTTGTGCGATAAACTTCAAGGGAGCATACGATGAGAAGTTATCATTGATAGAATTCTCCTATAACAATAGCTACCAAGCTAGTATTGGTATGTCTAAGTGGAACCCCACTATATTGGGAAGAAGTTGACGAAAGAAGAATTTTTGGACCAGATTTTGTCCAAGAGACTTGTCAAGAAATGGACATAATAAGGAAAGGATCAAACTAGCGCAAACCTGATAGAAAAGTTACTTCAATGTCAGAAGATAGTGATTTTGTTGTAGGGAACAAAGTGTTCCTAAAAATTTCACCTTTCAAAGGACTAAAATGCTTTGGTAAGAAGGGAAAGTTGAGCCCCAAATACATGGGATCTTATGAGATCCTAAAGAAGTGTGGACCTGTAGCCTACCAATTAGCATTACCACCATCATTATCAGATGTGTACGATGTGTTCCACGTATCAATGTTGAAGAAATATATGCAAGACCCATCTTATATACTAGAAGTTGATCCTCATCAACTAAATGAAGACTTGACATTGGAACTAGAACCTCAAATGATCTTAGATAGGAAGGTTCAGCACCTAAGAAATCGGGACGTTCACTACGTCAAGGTTATGTGGAAGAACTAGCACGTGGAAGACCTATCTTGGGAAGATGAACTATCCTCACTTATTTGAGGCGATGGGTAAGTAAAAATTTTGGGGACAAAATTCTTTTAAGGGGGGGAGTAGTAAAACCTACGCCCGACCTAACTCAATTTTTCTTTCGTGCCAAGGTTTTCCTCCATTGATGGACCTGATTCGATGTCTAATTAGTGAGTAGTACCACAAGTAACCTTTAAACCCTCTAACTTTTCTGGCCACGAGTTAATGCACAATTTAAAGGAGGGTCAGTCACAGCTATCAGTCGATAAACCCGATGGGTAGCTACCGGGACCATCTGTAAGACCCGTATCAAACTAACCGGTCTTACCACCTTGTACCAGGTCTACCTATCATGGTCGAGCCAAGTAGATCAAGTGCGAGAAAGAAATCACAAGACCAGGTATGAAATTGACCAAAAATAGTAAAACTGAGGGTAGGGTCGCATGCCTAAACAGGTAGGGTCGACCCCACCTCAACAGAGTCCAACCCATGACTTTTCAGTCCTAGGGTCGGATGACTTGAGACCCTAGGGTCGACGGGTCCTACGACCCTAGCATCGACCCTAGGATGACAAACTGAAATCGTAATTAGGAAACTTCCCTAATTTCAAGGGAATCCTTTCCTAATCTTGATGGGACTTATTTTGGGAGGTTTTCCTTTATAAATAGGAAGTCCCTTAGCCTCTTTCACTCCTTTTGAAACCCTAATTGAAAGTGAGAGAAAGAGAAGAGAAGGAAAAGAAAAGGAGAATTAGAGAAGAAGACTAAGGAGAAGAAATTCAGAGAAATCTCTGAATCTCAGCAACCCTAAGGTACATTCTCCATGAATTATGTAAGACCCTAGAATAGTTCATGAATAGGGTAGGGTCTAAGAGAAACCCAAATCATCCATCCATGGATAAATTCCAATGGAATCCATGGAGGAAATCATTGTAAACAATGTAAAGTGTGTAACTTGGAGTTTTGAGCCATAGAACAATCATAGAATGGACTATAAAAGTAAGCCAAAGGATCCAAACATGAAAGAATGGACTGTAGGACGAAAGGTCGACTCAAACTATGTGTGGTTGCATGTATGGTCGATTGGTAACTGACCCTACCAGACCACAGGATCGACCCCATGCTCTCGGGAAGTCCAGGGAGGCTGTGGTCGCACCTAGGGTCGATGGGTAACCGACCCTATGACCGACCCTACACCTTGGGGTCGCAGAAAACTGCTACCCTACCTGCGACCCAACCTGCGACCATAGAAATACAACAAGCTTAAAATTGTTGGAATTAATTCTAATTAAAATCTATCGACTTGTTAGGTTCTCCTAGTGATATAAAAATGATTCTTAAAGCTTGAAAGAGGATCTACGCTCAATCAAAGGTAAGGGAACAAAACCTAAACTAATTAGCTAATAATAAACTGTTTTCGTTTATTGAGTCCAATACCATGTATAATGCTCTGATTATATGATTGTAATGTGCATATCACATGTCATCTACTATTTCTGTTATTACGGTTCATGCATATTTAATTCAATTTATTTACAACATGATGATGATGATGATGATGCTAAGAATAGGTATGTGAATGCTTGTGTGTGGTTAGTGTACTTGATGCGAGTGGGGCATCAGGAAAAGTGTGATGCAGTGCGGTCCTAAACACTTTAGCCCTATCTCTACTCAAGTCTTATCCACTAGCATCGTCGTATCGCCATTACCTTAGTAGAACTATTACGTCATAGGGCATCAGGGGAGGTGGTCTCGAACCATGTAGTCTCGGACTCTGCCGGGGGGCCTTAGCTCTATCTCTATGGACGTATTGAGGGATGCTGGGGTGAGGCCTTGGATACACTGTTTGACATTAGGATTGGTTAGTTGTGAGCCCAGTTTGCAAGCCCTCGCCAACAGGGGCTTACGTGTTGGTATGGGTAGAGCGTCAGGGGAAGTGTGATGCCGTGCGGTCCTAAGCACTTTAGCTCTATCTCTATTCCATGGTGGGGTGGATATGGATGACAATGTTGTTTGATCCATTGGGTGGGCTTACACACCCTGTGTATAGAGGCGAGGCGGCCACCGAACCTTTCTATAGCACATTGCAAACTTATATACCAGACAAAAGATATGAATTGAATGCATGCATATGTTTGTTGCATTGTTTTGTTTGTTCACTGAGCCGTGATGTGTGCTCACCCTTTTTAAATTCGAATATTTTTAGTTGATGATGTAGGTATGACCATGGAAGATTATATGAATGTTCCCGCATACGGGTACGTTGCGACGATGGACGCAGAAGATATAATGGAGACGCATGATTCGTCATGCGAATGCAACTCATGTGTTTTCAATTAGATTTTTATTTGGATTATTGAGGAAATATAATTGATTATTTTATTTACTTATGTCTCAGTCAATGAAAGATAATTGGGTATTTTATTTATGATTATCACATTTAGATTCTCAGTTCATTTAATATTTAAAACTTCTACTATTGTGTATTTACTCTGATTATGGTTGTGGATGTATATGGTTTAAGCAAATGGACACAGTCTATTTGAGATCCTGGTTAAACCGTTGGTGTATTAGCGGTTCATCACACCATTTTGAATAGTGCGGAATTAGGGTGTGACACCATCAATCGGCCAGACCAAAACAGACGTATCCGTGCGTTTAGCAGTTGGATTCATTTTGGAAGCCATTTAGATATTCTCTAGACCCATGGACGAGTCCAAAGGGGCCCACACCTATCCTAACCACCTTTGAAGTTAGGGAATAAAGGGAGTCCCTTCCTAACTCAAACTCTTGCCACTTGGCAACTCCCTTTGAGTTCCATATTCAAACTAGGAGTTCTACTCCAAGAAGGACACTTTAATAGAATAAAAACCTACCTTTTCACTTTCCTCTAAGTTTGTACCCACCTTAAAAGTTCTGACACATTCTCAGAGAAAGGGAAAAAGTTAAAGGAAGAGGGAGGAGCTGGGCAACACTTGTGTTGGGGATTTATCGACGTCGTACACTGTCGATCAACATTGGTTAAGAAATCTTCGATAAAACTCTAAAGCTTTCTATAGATTCTAATAAAAATTTCATACTCTATCGAATATTATCTTAAGGTGTTGGATGATCACTCAACTTTAGTGGTGGAACCATTGTATTGCTTCTTGATCTCGAGAAGACATATTATCGATGAGTAATTTAGGGTAAACCTTGAATCCATCCTTGTTATGTTTAATAGCTAGGCCTAGGAAATATTCCATTGTTAAATCACACTAGGTCAGAAAGGTATGGACTAATCTTATAGTAAAATTCTCATCTTGAAAACTATTGACAAACTCCATAGAAGAATTCCGAAGTGTGTTATGGAAGAGGTCGGAAGATACCCCAGACGATGAACAGTTCCAGAAAGCCACTAGAAGTGGTCAGACGTAGCGGAGGTTGTTGCTACTGTACTTGTAAGACCCACACTCCACTAACTTGGTATAACCGTGTCGTGTCAGGTCTTCCCATCATTCCTGGACCAAGTGGACTGAGCGTGTGAAGATAGATCACAAACCAGGTATTAGAATCGAATTGAAAACACTAAAAACATACCTAAGGTCACATGCCTGGGTAGGTATGGTCGACCATAAGGAAGGGAACCAAAAATATCAAATCCAGAACCCCACGGTCGATGATTTCGACCCCACGGTCGATGATTTCGACCCTACGATCGACGATTTATGCGACCGTATGATCGACCGTGAGAACCCAAATCAGACTCTGAGTTTTGGAAACTTTCCTAAACTAAGGGATTGCTTTCCTAATTAAAAGGGGGCATTATATGGAGAGTTTTTCTCTATATAAATGATGTCCCTCAGCCCTTTTTCACTCTTTTAGAACATTAGTAAACCCTATAGAAAGAGAAGGAAAAGAAGGAAAAGAATGAGAAGAGGAAAAAGCTAAGGAAAAAAAATTTCTGAGAAGAAATTGGCTCTCTATCACAGGCAAAGGTATAAAACGAATCTCTGGAGATGTAAACTGTCACACCCCAATTCCGCACACTTCAGAATGGTGTGATGAACCGCTAGCAAACCAACAGTTCAACCAGGATCTCATACAGACGATATCCATTTTATCTAAACCCCATACATCCATATTCATAATCAGAGTAAATACACAATAGCGGAAGTCTTATAGTAAAATGAACTGAGAATCTATTGTGATATTAATATTTAAATAGCATATTATTCGGTATCAACTAAGTCATAAATAAATATCAAATACATGTCTTTACTAAATCCAAATAAAGAAAAGTAAAAATCTAATCGAATACACATGAGTTGTACTCGCAAGAGGGGTCATGTGTATCCACTTCATCTTCAACTTCCATCGCCGCTACGTGCCCATACACTGGAGCATTGACATAATCTTTAACTGTAGTACCTGCATCATCAACTAAAAATATTCAATGTCGAGGGGGTGAGCACACATCATGGCTCAGTGAGCAAACAAAACAATGCAACAATACATATGCATGTAGTCAATTCATATCTTTGGTCTGGTTTAAAGTTTGCAATGCGCAATAGAAAGGTTGGGTGGTCAAAGGTTAACGTTTATTGACCTCGCCTCTATACACAGGGTGTAGAAATCCGCCCAAAGGTTAACGTTTATTGTCGTCCCCATCCATCCTACAATAACATTGTACAACAAAGGTTAACGTTTATTGTTGTACAGTGTCATACCAACACGTAAGCCCCTGCTGGCGAAGGCTTGCAAACTGGGCTCGCAACTAACCAAACCTAATGCCAAACACTGTATCCAAGGACTCACCCCAGCATCCCTCAGAACGTCCATAGAGATAGAGCTAAGGCCCCCCGATAGAATCAGAGACTACAAGGACCGAGACCACCTCCCCTGATACTCTACGACGTAATAGTTCTGCTAAAGTAATGGCGATACGACGATGCTAATGCAAAAGACTTGAGTTAGAGATAGAGCTAAAGTGTTGAGACCCGCCAAAGGTTAATGTTTATTGGCGTTCCCATCACACCTCCCCTGATACTCGCTCGCGTCAAGTACACCAACCACAAACATACATTCACATGCTTATTCCTATCATCATCATCATCATCATGTTATAAACAATAAGGTAAATATGCATGAAAAAATAATAGAAATATTGGATGACATGTTGTATGCACATTACAAACATATTCGCAGAGGATCAAGCATGGCATTGGACTCGAGAAAAGAGAAAACAATTTATTATTAACCAATTAGTTTAGAGTTCTGTTTTCTCACCTTAGCTTGCTAATAATCCTCTTTCAAGCTTTAAAATCACATTTATAATATTATTATATTGCTAGAAGACCTAACAAAGTCGATAGAATTTAATTAGAATTAATTCTGATTTTTAAAACCATGTTTTAACTGGGGGTCGGAGGTAGGGTCGAAGTAAAGATCGACCCTGGGTGCGACCACCCCTATTCTGGACTTCCCGAACACTGGGGGTCGATGCTCAGGGTTTGGTAGGGTCGATTGGCCATCGACCCCCCATGCGACCCCCTTTGGGTTTTGGTTGATTTTTTTTCCTTCAGTCCATTCTTCGTGTTTGGGGTCCTATAGCTTGCTCCTATAATCCATTCTACACATGTTCTATGGTCTAGAACCATGATTCTACCACCTATATGGCTTTCATGATTATCCCCCATGGTTTTCAATGAAAACCTAACCATGGGTAGATGGTTTGGGTTTCTCCGAGATCATATTCTCTGCATTATCTATCCTAAGGTCTTTAGCAATTCATGAAATTAGTATCCATACCTGACAAGAATACTCCTTCTCTGCAACTCTTCTCCCTTGGCCTTCTTCTCTTCTTTCCTTATCTTTTCCTTCTCTTCCTTCTCTTCTCTTTCTCTCAAATCAATTAGGGTTGTAAAAGGAGTAAAAGAGGCTTAGGGATGTCCTATTTATAGAGCAGAAACTCCTAAAATAAGTCCCATTGAGATTTGGGAGGAATCCCATGGAAATTAGGAAACTTTCCTAATTTTCAGATTTACCGAGTACCGGGGGTCGATAGGGGTGTCGGAGATCCCGTCGACCCCTGGTTCTTAAAGTGTCCGACCCCCCATGTAAAACTGGGGGTCTGACTTCTCTCTTGGGGGGGGGGGGTCCGACCCTCCCTTGCTGGGTATGCGACCCTCCCCTTAATTTAAGTGTTTTTGGGTCAGTTTAATACCAGGGATCATGATCTCCTTCACGCACTTGGTCCATTTGGCTCATCCATGATGGGTAGACCTGGTTCAAGGTGGTAAGACCGGGTTAATTTGATACGGTCTTACAACTCCCCCTACTTATAAAAATTTTGTCCCCGAAATTGTTCATACCTTCTGAGTCGAATAAGTGAGGGTATTGCTTCCGCATAGAATTCTCTTATTCCCATGTAATTTCTTCCATGTCTCTACTTCTCCAAGTGACCTTGACATAATAGATATCTCAGTTGCGTAGTCGTTGAACCTTTCGGCTGGTGATTTCAGTTGGTGTTATTTCAAAAGTCAAATCTTCAGTTAAATCAGGTAGATCTACTGTCAAAACGTGCATTTGATCTTTGACATACTTCTTCAATAAGAAAATATGAAATACGTCATGCACACTTGACATAGATGGTGGTAGTGCTAATGGGTAAGCCACTTTTCCACGCTTAGCTAGAATCTCATATGGCCCGACATATCTTGGACTTAGTTTCCCTTTCTGTCCGAATCGTTTCAGACCTCGCATAGGCAATACCTTCAAGAATACTTTATCACCCACGACGAACTCAAGATCTTTGCATCGAGTATCTGCATATTGCTTCTGACGATTCTGGGCTGTTCTCCCTCTTTCCTTGATAATTTCGACAACTCGACAAGTCTCTTCAACAAATTCTGGTCCAACGGGACTACGTTCCCCAATTTCATTCCAAAATAAAGGAGTTCGACACTTCCTGCCATACAGTGCTTCATAGGGTGACATCTGTATAGTAGCCTGCTAGCTATTGTTATAAGCGAACTCGATCAGTGGTAACTTTTCATCCCACGATCCTTTAAAATCAATTACACATGCTCGTAGCATATCTTTTAGAATCTGAATTGTATGCTCTGACTGTCCATCTGTCTGTGGATGGAATACAATACTAAACTTCAATGTTGTACCCATAGCCTTTTGCAATCCTTCCCAAAACTTGGAAGTAAATCGTGGATCTCTATCGGACACAATACTCTCTGGGACACCGTATAATCGAACATTATTATCCACATACAGCTTTGATAACCTATCTAGTGTATACTGAGGTCATATCGGTATAAATGGAGCTATTTTTGTCAAGCGGTCTACAATCACCCAAACTGCGTCAACTACTTGAGGAGTCAATGGTAACCCTGTGACGAAGTCCATGGTGATGCAGTCCCATTTCCATGCTGGTTCCGGTAACGGCTGTAACAGTCCTGCAGGTCTTTGTTGTTCAGCCTTTACTTTCTGACAATTTAGGCATTGAGACACAAACTTAGCTGCATCTGCTTTCATTCCTCTCCACCAATATAGTTTCTTTAGATCATGATACATTTTTGTACTTCCACGATGTACCGAATAGATGGTGGTATGGGCTTCTTTCATCAGTCGGTGTCTAATGTCCACACTTTCTGTTTCGGGTACACATATTCTTCCCTTGTACTTCAATATCTTTTCTTCGTCCAAGGTGAACTCAGGGTTAGTTCTACCTTTTTCGATGTCTTCTTGTACCGTTCTTAGATAAGGGTCTGATTTGATAGCTGTCTTCACTTCATCAATTATATCCGGTATAATCTTCAATGCAGCGAACATATTTGAAAACCGATGAATAAACCCTTGGTTGGCTGATCCATCCGATGTATCTATCACATATTGTTCATTGCCGTGATTGAATACCATTCCGATAGTACACATTACTACAGTTGTGCTAACCTCTCCTTGAGATTTTATCATTGCCTTTCTGCTCAATCCATCTGCTACTACATTAGCTTTTCCCGGATGATACTGGATATCACAATCATAGTCCTTCAATAGTTCCAGCCATCTTCTTTGTCTCATATTCAACTCCTTTTGATTAAATAAATAAGTAAGACTATTATGGTCCGATTTAATCTGGAACTTCTCTCCGTATAGGTAATGTCTCCATATCTTGACAGCATGTACTACTCCCGCCAACTCCAAATCATGAGTGGGATAATTTTTCTCATGTGTCTTTAACTGTCTTGAGGCATAAGCAACTACTTGTTCTCCTTGCATAAGCACACATCCTAATCCCAATCCTGACGCATCAGTGTACAAGGTAAATGGTTGTCCAGGAACGGGAATGGTCAAAATCGGGGCGGATATCAATCTGGTCTTCAATGTTTGGAAGCTCTTCTCGCATTTATCCGTCCACACAAACTTTTCACCTTTCTTAGTTAGACTAGTGAGAGGTACGGCAATCCGGGAATTATCTTCCATAAATCTCCGATAATAACCAGTGAGACCCAGAAAACTTCTAATTTCTGCAACGCTCTTTGGTGCTTCCCACTTTACAATACCCTCGATCTTGTTGGGATCCACTTTGATTCCTTCAGCGGATACTACATGGCCTAGGAAGGCGACTTCACTTAGCCAAAACTCACATTTGGTAAATTTGGCATATAGCTTCTCTTTCCTTAAACGCTATAGAGTGGCGTTTAGATTCTTAATATGGGTTTTCTTGTCCTTGGAATATATCAATATATCATCAATAAATACAATAACCGACGTATCCAACATATCGTGGAAAATCCAGTTCATAAGTTCCATGAAAGTTGTTGGTGCGTTTGTTAATCCAAAAGACATGACCAAGAACTCATAATGTCCATATCTGGTCCTGAAAGCTGTCTTAGGAATATCGCCCTCTTTAATCTTCAACTGATGGTAGCCTGACCGAAGATCGATCTTAGAAAATACTTTTGCTCCTTGCAACTGATCGAACAAGTCATCGATCCGAGGTAGTGGATATCGATTCTTGATTGTCAGTTTATTCAACTCCCGATAGTCGATACATAATCGAACGCTACCGTCCTTCTTCTTCACGAACAATACTGGCGCTCCCCATGGTGATATACTGGGTCGAATATAACCCTTGTCCAGTAGTTCTTGTAGTTGTACTTTTAATTCCTTTAGTTCCGTAGGAGCCATTCGGTAGGGTGCTTTTGATACTGGTGTGGCTCCAGGTATAAGATCTATCACAAACTCTATGGCTCGGTCGGGTGATAATCTTGGTAGTTCCTCAGGAAATACGTCGGGTTAGTCCCGCACGACATCAATATCTTCCATCCGTGGTGCTTCCTTGGTGAGGTCGACCATTGATACTAGATACCCGATTGCCCCTTCTCAAGGCACTTTCTAGCCTTTAGTGCTGTGAATATGAGCTTGTGTTTACGGGGAAGTTTGGTTCCCGCAAAACTGAATTCTGCTCCTTCTTTGTCCTTAATTGTTAGCTTCTTTTCGGTGCATAGTAGGTTCGCAGAATGCCGAGCTAACCAGTCCATCCCAAGATGACGTCAAAGTCTGCCATCCCTAGTTGGATCAAGGTTGCATCTAAGGTTTTCTCGCCAATGAGAAATGGACATGGCCCATAACCTTTCTCTAACTCCACTTCTAACTCCATCGGTGACCGTACAAGTAGTTCGTAGTCCAATGTTTTGATGGATAAATTCAGCTTCTTTCCAAATGACACAGATATAAAGGAATGAGTAGCTCATAAATCAAAGAGTACTCTAGCGGGTATGCCATTAATAGGTACGATACCTGTGATTTATTTTACTTAGACTACATGCTCATATATTTGTAATACAACTTAAAAGGTTTTAGTCATACCTGTGACCACATCGGGTGATGCGGCAGCATCCTCGGATGTAACAGCATATACTCGTCCTTGATGTAACTGCTTCTTGGGCTTAGGACACTCCCTTGCCATATGTCCCGCTTGGTTGCAGTTATAACATTTCAGACCTTTAAAATTTGGCTTTGGTTGCTGTTGAGTAACTGGGGTAGTCTTGGGTGCAGTAGCAAAGCCTTGAGTACGGAAGGGTTTAAATATCCTATTATTCCCTCCGTTATAAGAATTTTCGGTTGGCCTTTTTATACTTCTATTCTGTGTAAGGTAACTCTCCTTCTGGCTCGATTCTATAACTCGAGCAATTTGCACACCTTCGTTGTATATTTTCTTCTCCAAACCCAGAACATGCTCTCTGATGCTTCCTCTAAGTCCCGTGACAAACCTACGGGTCTTAGTGTCTTCTTCTTGCATACTGAGTGGTGCAAAGAAAAACAGCTCCTCATAACGCTGTTGATATGCATCCATGGACATCTGGCCCTGATATAAACTCAGGAACTCCTTCTCCATAGAATCTTTGAAGCTTCGGGGAAAATACTTCTCAAATAAAGCTTCTTCATAAATAGACCAGGTCAATAAGGCATGCTTGGTTAATAGATTGGTCCTGGTCGATTTCCACCAATGATGTGCATTGCCTTTTAGCATGAAGGTGGCACATAATACCTTTTCTTCTTCTGTAATAGTCATCATAAGAAAATTTCTATCCATCTCGTCGATCCAATGTGCTGGCCATAAAGGATGCAGACAGTTTACCGTTAAATTCCTTGGGCTTCATCTTCAAGAATCTCTCAACCAGTCGAGAGTGATCCATCTGATTTTGTGGGTATGCCCCAAACATAGGTTGTGGATACTGATAATTAACCTGAGCTACTTTCGGACCTGGTACTGGAATCTGTGCAGCTGGTGGTTGAGGTGTTTGAGGTGCTGGGTGGTTACCCACCGGTGCTGCACTGGTTTGTCCAGTCGGCATTGGTGTAGCATGTGCTTCCTAGAACATAATCCCCATTGCTGCTTGCATTTGAGCCTGTGCGTATTGCATTTGTTGCAGTTATTGCGCTAAGTTCAAAACCACGGTTGCTAACTCCGGTGGTGGAGGTGGCAAGTTTGTAGGATTTGCCTGAACCGGATTTACTGGTGGTGTAACCTGCGGATTACCCTATGCGTATATATTTTCTTGGCTGGTTTCCTCCACGGGTGGTGGTGGTGGAACTACGTTTCGGCTTGCCTGGTTACTCTACGTCCAGCCATCTTCCTCTGATATTGGTGATGTCTGAAAATCATTAACAGACGTGAGGCAATCATTTATACTTCATGTAGGCACGCTAACCGATGTTATTTTCAAAACTTTCAGATCATTCTGTGAAAAATACTGTCTTTTCTATGCAGGGTCGATGGTGGGGGTTGATGGTATGTTCGACCCTCAGTATCCGACCCTGGGAATGTACCTATTCTTCCCGAGAGCCGGGGGTCGATGCGGGGGTCGATGGGTGTTCGACCCCCAGGTGCAACCCCTGGTTTCCTGTCAGATTCCCGAAGAGCTGGGGGTCGATACGGGGGTCGATGTGTGTCCGACCCTAGGTGCGACCCCTGGTTTTCTGTCAGGTTCCCGAGAGCTGGGGGTCGATATGGGGGTCGATGTGGGGGTCGATTATCCTGGTCGAATTCACCGACCCCCGGACCAAAAATTAGATTTTTAAGGTCCGATTCTGGGTTCATTTCCCATTATTTCTTCCCCGTTTCGACTTGTCTCCCACCTCTGTGTTGCTACAATGCCACTCCACTATATTGGTCATTTCGGTTCCGTGTTTCGACGCTACAGGTATGTCTTCTCACTTTTACCTGTTTTTAGGTTTTCATTTCTAGGTTTTTGCCCATTTATCTTGTATTTATCAAATTAAACTTTTCCAACCGTAAAAATTCAATTTTTATTGGGGGCTTCTGTTATTGGTGACTCGAGGAATGAAAGCCCTCAAAAATTTTTTGAGTTTCATCGGTTGGTTATCGAGAAACTTGGATTTTTCTCTTTTTGCCCTAATTTGTCAAAATTTTTTATTTCTCGCAATTTCTTCAAATTGGATTCCATTAGTTAGAATTTCCTACTGTGTGAGTGTTGTAGAATATGTTAGAACCCACGTAAGTCCTCCTGCCCCCGTGTGTGGGTGACAAGTGAGGCTTTTGGCCAACTTACGTCGTTATAATGTCAAAATTTTAGATTTTTCTACCCTACTAACATACTATCTGTTTTTCTTTCTTATTTGCAGATATCATGGCCCGTACCAAAGTACCCAGAGTCCGCGATCCTCTTCGTTTCCGCTCCAACGAAGTCGAGGCACAGTATGCCCACTTCGCTCGCAAGAAAGTGGAGGGTGGTCGTATGGTGAACTTGGCTGAGTTGGCCCTGTTCAATTTGGAGAGAGCATTTGGTGATATGGGTTGGCTCCCAGTCATTACTTACGACGCGTGCGCCCGTCCAGATTTGGTACGCCAGTTTTATTGTAACCTCCAGGTGGTGGGGGATTACAATGATGTGGAGAGGGGTGATGAGTTGCGCATCACGAGCTACGTCAAAGGGGATGACATCTCTTTGGATTATTGACAGCTGGCCGACCTGCTGGGCATTTCCTATGCTGGCCCCATGGTTTTCTGTGCTCCTGGAGAGCCCCAGTTCTTCTCTCTATAGATGAGGGTCGAGATCGATAATCAGCTCCTACGACCTGATCGCTGGCAGATGAGGGCATGTTATATGCGTCCAGCTCCACGGGTATATTGCAAAATCATTCAGCATAACCTGATCCCGCAGAGTGGTCATTACGAGAGGGTTTCCCAGCTGACCCAGTATCTTCTATACAGTATTTGCACTAGGCAGCCCGTCTGCCTTCCGTACATCATCATGCGTACCATGATCACTGCTATGTTGCCCAGTCACACTGGTAACCTTCCTTACGGACGTATGATCACTATCTTGCTTACCCGCCTGGGGGTTGATTTAGTGGATGAGAAGATTCAGGAGAAGTCTTTCTCATCGCCTCTAGATTGGGAGGCTATTTGCAAGATGGGCATGCAGGATGCTCAGGTCAGTGATGAGGAGCGGAACGCGATGGTGCGCCCTCGCACTCGCGTAGAGATAGCTGACGCTGAGGCAGTTGTCGCCGCCGCTGGAGTTCATACAGAGCCTACTGGTGATGATGACCATATGTACATGGATATAGACTCTATACCACCTCCTTCACCAACACATGTGGATGGAGCTAGTACTTCATATGCGGCTAGTCCTTCACATGCAGCTGGTCCTTCTCACCCACCTCCTGATATGATGGAGATATTGCATGAGATCAGAGAGGCTCAGCACAGATCTGATCTGAGGATGGGGGAGTTACTAGACGCTCAGTGGGTGAGAGTGGATGAGCTACTAGATGCCCAGCGTACATCAGACATGAGGATGGGAGAGCTCATAGAGGCTCAACGCCGGTCAGATATGCGGATGGAGGAGCTTTTGGCTGCTCAGCGCGGGACTGATCAGCGGGTAGCTGATCTTACAGCTAGTCTTCAAACGACCCAGACTCAGATAGCCTGGTTGACTAGAGTCTACACTGAGGATTATGACAGAGATCGTGAGGCACCGCCTCCTCCTTCACCTCCAGCTTCATGATTGTATCTATTTTATATATTTTTTTGTACTACAGAGTAACTGTCCGGGTTGTGGACTGTACTCTGCTTTAGCTATGTATGTACGTTTGTTTCCCTCTCATTGTATTTAAAATTATTTTCCCTTTAATAGATGCATTATTTTCTTTTCAAATTTGGTCTCAAACATCACTTATGCTTATAGTGTGTTAATATTACAGTTTTTACTTTTATCCTATCTCAGTTCACAATTTATCGTGAATGTATGCCAGTTTAGCGGACATGGCCTGAGATGCTCTGATACCAAGTTATCACACCCCAATTCCGTACACTTCAGAATGGTGTGATGAACCGCTAGCAAACCAACGGTTCAACCAGGCTCCCATACAGACAATATCTGTTTTATCTAAATCCCATACATAATCAGAGTAAATACACAATAGCGAAAGTCTTATAATAAAATGAACTGAGAATCTACTGTGATATTAATATTTAAATAGCAAATTATTCTGTATCAACTAAGACATAAATAAATATCAAATACATGTCTTTACTAAAGAAAAATAAAAATCTAATCGAATACACATGAGTTGCACTCGCAAGAGGGGTCATGTGTATCCACTTCATCTTCAACTTCCATCGCCGTTACGTGCCCATACACTGGAGCATTGACATAATCTTCAACTGTAGTACCTGCATCATCAACTAAAAATATTCGACGTCGAGGGGGTGAGCACACATCATGGCTCAGTGAGCAAACAAAATAATGCAACAATACATATGCATGCAGTCAATTCATATCTTTGGTCTGGTTTAAAGTTTGCAATGCGCAATAGAAAGGTTGGGTGGTCAAAGGTTAATGTTTATTGACCCCGCCTCTATACACAGGGTGTGGAAGTCCGCCCAAAGGTTAATGTTTATTGTCGTCCCCATCCACCCTACCATAACATTGTACAACAAAGGTTAACGTTTATTGTTGTACAGAGCCATACCAACACGTAAGCCCCTGCTGGCGAGGGCTTGCAAACTGGGCTCACAACTAACCAATCCTAATGCCAAACAGTACATCCAAGGCCTCACCCCAGCATGTCACACCCCAATTCTGATCCAACCAGAATGGTGTGAGTGAACCGTTATTGAACCAACGGTTCACACCAGGATCTTGAATAGGTCGTGTCCACCCATACAAACCATTACACATAACCACAATCAGAATATAAACATACAGCGGAAGACTTTAAATAGAATGAACTGAGTATCTATTGATAATTTAAATAAATATCCCATTATTCAAATTCAAACACATAAAATAAATATCTTTTACATCCCTTTAATATCAAACGAAAATAGTTGAAACAACTAAATAAAAATCCATCACAAGTACACACAAAAAGGGCACTCGCATGAATCATCATGCTCGTCCTCCCCTGCTTGTACATCCAAAGCAGCTACACCACCGTACGCCGGAGCGTTCACATAGTCGTCCACAGTGTATCCTGCATCCACATCTAAAAACAATGTATATACAAAGGGTGAGCTCACAACACAGCTCAATAAGACAATCAGACAGTTTCACAAGATTATGCATGAGTAACAATCAATTTTATGTTGTGGTCTGGTTTTAAGTTTGCAATGTGCTATAGAAAGGTTTGGTGGCCCCCGCACCTCTATACACGAGTGTGTGGCATCGCACAGTAATCACACTACCACCAACCCACATGCACCCATCATGGAATAGAGATAGAGCTAAGGTATACCCGCACCTCCCCTGATACTCCACCCATACCAGTACCTAAGCCCCTACTAGCCAGGGCTCGCAAACTGGGCTCGCAACTAACCAATCCTATTTGTCAACAATGTATGCTCTATCCCAGCACAGCCGTCTACGGCATAGAGATAGAGCTAGAGCGTGCAGGCCGGGCCGGAGACCTCAATACCTCACCTCCCCCTGATACCCTATCCGCAACTAACTCACTAGGATAGAAACAATACGTCGGTAGACCCTATCCCAACATAACTCCCAACGGCATAGAGATAGAGCTAAAGCATCGTGGACAAGCCAGCGTCGACTCGGAATCCTCAGTACCACACAACGATGGCAGGGACAACATCAATATCGGAGACCACCGTACCACGACCTTCCCCTGATACCCCACCCGTACCAAGCATGTTAAGACAGAATACTACAAAAAGGTGCCAGTGTGAAGAGCGATCCCAGGCCCATGCCCCACTCCACACACCAACGAAAACAATCACATGCCTAACAATCACATCCTATGAATGCATGAACAATAATAATAACTGAAAGTAAAGGATGGCATGTGAATACGCACAAACATCACATCATAGATATTCAATGATTAACAACGATTTACTGTCCATTAATTATAAGGTTTAGTTCAGATTCCCTTACCTGACGCTCGTTCAATAACTTGCTCCACGTCGCAAGGTCCAAACGATATGTCACAAAGTCCTACAATATTATTTGGGTTTCATTAGAATACATTGCTTAGGGTTTCATGTTGGTCGGAAACCAACAGGGTTACAAATATCCTCACAGAGCTGACCGGTGGCATATACCGGTCGCAGCTCTGTGGGAAAGACTGGCGACCGATATGGTCAGCCGATCCCCCACAGACAACCTCCCGAGAGATAGCGGTCGCACATACCGGTCGCACCATGTGCACCCGGTATAGTCGACCAGTATGTCTCCGGAAGACCATACATGGGTTTTTCGACTGCCGACGATCATCCTCCATGGATTTTCAGGGTTTCTCCTATCCATTATAAGTCTAGGCTTTGAGTTAGAGTTATCCCCAACTCATTCAAGTCTCGTTTCGATGAATAGCATCTCGAAACTCGAATCTAGGGTTTGACGGCAACTTAGGGTTTATTGGCCAATTTAGGGTTTTAGATCAATACCTACTTTGCATGGTATTGATCCACCCACACAACTAACATAGGGTAAGAAGAGGGATTCAAACACTTACCGTTGACAGGCGTAGCATGAGCTTCGTCGAACGGTAATGGCGGCTCCTTCTTCTTCTTCCTAGCTCCTTCTCCTTTCCAAGCTCTTTCTCTTCTCTAGGGTTTGTGAGAGACAATGGAAAGGATTTGAGGAGGGTTAAGGGTGTATTTATAGGCTAGAAATAGGGTTTAGTAACCCTACTAGGATTAGGAAACTTCTAGGATTCGAAATCAGGAAAGCGGGACCCACAGAGACCAATTTCCAAATTCCCGCACATAGCTGTGCAGGCCATACCGGTCGACCGGTACCATCATCCGGTACCATCCACCGGTATCTAAAATCAGTTATAATTGGTCGACTTTGGTCTGATTTTGTACCTGTTTGTTATCCGCTTGCCCCGTCTGGCTCGGTGATGATCGGAAGACCTGTCACGACACAAAACAAAGGTTAGACCGGGATTTCAGAGTGCGGGTCTTACAACTCCACCACCCTTAAAAGAAATTTCATCCCGAAATTTGCATGTAGGTACTACAACTCCCCCACCCTTAAAAGAAATTTCGGCCTCGAAATTTGAACGTACCTTGATCGTTAAAAAGGTTAGGGTACTCCTTCCTCATCGCGCTCTCTTCTTCCCAAGTAATTTCCTCTACATTTTGGCTTCTCCAATGCACCTTCACATAGTGGATATCCTTGGTTCGAAGTTGCTGAACTTTTCGGCTTGAGAGCATTACAGGCACCACTTCGAAAGTTAAGTCTTCAGTCAAGTCTGGAGGATCAGCGCTCAAGATATGCGATGGATCTTTGACATACTTCTTCAGTAATGATACATGGAACACATTATGAACGCTAGACATAGATGGTGGTAGAGCCAATTGATATGCTACATTACCACGTCGATTCAATATCTCATATGGTCCCACATACCTGGGGCATAGCTTCCCCTTTTTACCAAACCGTTTCAGACCTCGCGGTGACACCTTCAAGAATACTTTGTCACCCACTGCAAATTCCAGATCTCGACGTCGATTATCTGCATAATGCTTCTGTCGAACTTGAGCTGTCTTTACTCTCTCTTTGATCTGATCAATCACTCGGCAAGTTTCTTCAACAAACTCCGGTCCTACAATTCTTCTTTCCCCCACTTCATTCCATAACAGAGGTGTACGACACTTCCTTCCATAGAGAGCTTCATATGGGGCCATCTAAATTGTAGCCTGATAACTGTTGTTGTAAGCAAACTCGATAAGTGATAGCTTCTCATCCCAAGCTCCTTTAAAATGTAGTGCACAAGCTCGGAACATATCTTCCAAAATTTGAATAGTTCGTTTCTGACTGTCCGTCCGTCTGAGGATGGAAAGTTGTCTTGAACTTCAACTTTGTTCCCATAGCTTTTCGTAATCCTTCCCGGAACTTTGATGTAAAACGGGGATCTCTCGTCGGATACTATACCCTCTTGGAACGCCATGAAGTCTGACTATATTATCCACATATAACTTGGCCAGTTTCTCCATGGTATACTGAGGTCTGACCGCAATAAATCGAGCTGTCTTGGTCAGTCGATCTACTATAACCTAAACTGCATCCACTGACCTTGGTGTCAATGGTAGGCCAGTGACGAAATCCATAGTAATACAATCCCACTTCCATGCCGGTTCTGGTAATGGCTGTAGTAAACCTGCGGGTCTCTGCCTTTCTGCTTTAACTTGTTGACAATTCAGACATTAAAACACGAAACGAGCTATATCAGCTTTCATACCCCTCCACCAATAAAGTCTTCTTAGATCATGGTACATCTTGGTACTTCTTGGATGTACCGAATATGGAGTGTAATGAGCTTCAGTCATAACTCGACCTCTGATATCGTAGTCTTCGCTCTCAGGTATACATAACCATCCGCGATACTTGAGTACTTTGTCTGATTCCAAGGTAAAGTCAGGATTGCACGTACCCTTCTCTAAGTCTTCTCCCACTGTCTTGAGATATGGATCCTGTAGGATTGCTACCTTGACTTCATCAATTAGACCCGGTGAGATCTTCAATGCGGCGAACATCATAGTGAACTTATGAATCAAGCCTTGCTCAACTGGATCTTCTGCAGTTTCAATTATATGCTCTTCGTCACCTTCGATTGAACTAGAGGCTGCGGCACACAATGCAGCGTTTGTACTCGGTCCTGCCTCAGGTTTCGATGCCCACTTTCTGCTTAAGGCGTCAGCCACCACATTTGCTTTACCCGGATGGTACTGGATGTCGCAATCATAATCTTTTAACAATTCCAGCCATCTCCTCTGTCTCATATTCAGATCCTTCTGAGTGAAGAGATAAGTTAAGCTTTTGTGATCTGACTTAATCTGAAACTTCTCACCGTACAAGTAGTGTCTCCAAGTCTTGATTGCATGTATAACCGCTGCTAGCTCCAAGTCAAGCGTAGGATAGTTCTTCTCATGCTCTTTTAACTGTCTTGATGCGTAAGCGATCACCTGTTCTCCTTGCATCAGAACACACCCAATACCCAACCCTGAAGCATCCGTATATAGAGTAAACGGTACGCTTGGTTTTGGGATGGTCAAGATAGGTGCAGAGACTAGTCTTGACTTCAAAGTCTGAAAGCACTTCTCGCACTCCTCTGTCCATATAAATTTCTCTCCCTTCTTGGTCAATCTGGTGAGTGGAACAGCGATCCTAGAGTAATCTTCCACGAATCTTCTATAATAACCAGCTAACCCAAGGAAACTACGAATCTCCGCAACAGATTTTGGTGCTTCCCATCCTACTATAGCAGCTATCTTGCTTGGATCAACCTTGATACCGTCTTCAGATACAACGTGGCCCAAGAAAGCCACTTCCTTCAGCCAAAACTCGCACTTCTTGAATTTTGCATAAAGCCTCACATTCCTCAGCCGTTCTAATGCGCTGTATGAGTCTCCATGTCCTTAGAGTAAATCAATATGTCATCGATGAATACGATGACCGAAGTGTCCAACATATCATGAAACACTCGGTTCATCAGTTCCATAAACGACGCTGGAGCATTGGTCAACCCGAAAGACATAACTAGAAACTCATAATGCCCATACCTCGCCCCGAAAGCGGTCTTCGAATATCTCCGGCCTTGATCTTCAATTGGTGATACCCCGAACGGAGATCGATCATCAAGAAAACCTTTGCACCCGCAGCCTGATCGAACAGATCATCGATCCTAGGCAAAGGATACCGATTCTTGATCGTCAACTTGTTCAGCTCACGGTAGTCAATACATAGTCGTACACTTCCATCCTTCTTCTTGACGAATAATACAGGTGCTCCCCAAGGCGATATACTAGGTCGTATGAAGCCCTTATCCAGTAATTCTTGTAATTGGGTCTTCAACTCCTTTAACTCGGTCGGGGCCATCCCGTATGGTGCTTTAGACACCGGCGCCCGAACCCGGCATAAGGTCTATCACAAATTCGGTAGCCCCGTCGGTGGTAAACCCCGGAAGATCTTCCGGAAATACATCCGGAAACTCCCGAACCACATCTATATCTTCCATCTTGAGTGACTCTGCTTCGTGAGGTCGACTACGGATACGAGATAACCCACTCCCCCCTTTCTCCAAGCATCTCTTAGTCTTTAGGGCGGAGAGGATCAACTTCCGCTTCCTAGATAGCTTAATCCCAAATAAACTGATATTCCCTTCCCTCTTTGTCAAGAAGCACAAGCTTCCTTTCACCACATAAAAGGACGGCCGAATGATGGCCTAGCCAATCCATCCCCAAAATGACATCAAAGTCCGCCATCTCAAGTATTACTAGGCTTGCTTCTAAGTCTCGGCCCTCAATACATACCATACATGGTCCATAATACTTGGTCAAAGCCACTTCGACTCTAGTGGAGAGCGAACTATCAAGCTTTGGTTCAATTGCTTGATTGGTAACTCCATTCGCTTCCCAAAGGAAACGAAACAAAGGAGTGCGTGGCCCTAGAGTCAAATAATACTGCGGCGGGTAAACCAGCTACATTTACAATTCTTGGAATATATTGCCCCTTAGTTCTACATGCTCATGCAACTGAAAGAATAAACCAAATAGTAAGGGATAAAGTCATACCGGTTATCACATCGGGTGATGCGGCTGCCTCTTCGAAGCAGGATCGCATAAACTCTTGCTTTGCCGGGAGCTTGCTTCTTAGGTAGAGTGCAGTTCCTTGCAACATGTCCCACTTGCCGACGGTTATAACATTTAATATTTGGGTTGGGGGTTGGCGGTGTGGCAATGTGTGGTACCAAGGTTGTTTCTCGCAGTCTTTGAGCGGTCCGCCCCCGTATGGGCGGAATGGTCTAGTATTACCGCCACCCGAGCTCTCTCCAGCCAGATCTCTTCACTCCCCCGTTCCGAGCGAAGAAGCTGTCCCTCCGACCGGACTCTATCACCCTCGCAACCCGCACCGCCTCGTTGTAAGTCTTCTTGTCCGGACCCAAAAGGTGCTCTCTCGATGCTTCCACGTTGTCCCATGGTGAACCCCACGTATCTTTGTCTCCTCTTCCCGCATACCGGCTGGTGCGAAGAAGAACAGCTCTTCCTCCGCCGAGATGCATCTACGGTCGACCGAGCCTCGCTGCGGGTTGAGAAACTCTCTCTCCATTTGATCTCCAAGCTCTTTGGGAAATATTTGTCAAAGAAAGCCACTTTAAACACTTCCCGGCCAACTAGTGTGTACTTATTCTCCGGGATATGCCCGTGTAGAATTCCACCAAGCATTTGCGTCTTCTCTCGCAAGATGTGAGTGGCAAACGAACCTTCTCCTCCTCGGTGCAAGTCATCGGTCGAAAGTTCTTTTCCATTTCGAAACCCACCGTGCTGGCCACAATGGTTTCCTTGTCCTTCCCGTGAACGATGAAGGTTTCAACTTCAAGAATCCGTCCACCGACCTGCTCGGATCATGCTGTCCCTCGTGTCCGCGCTCCGTACCATGGTGGTGGATACGGATACGCCCCGGATACGCAAGGCGACGGAAACCGATGCGATGGTGGTACATTATGTGCTTGGCCCCTCGGCCTTGGGCTACTCGCACCGGTTGGGTAGTGTTAATTCCTCCCGACTCGGGCATATTTCCGGCAGGGAACAGACCCGCTGGCCCGAGCATCTTCAATACTTCGCTCGAAATTCCTTCGTTGAGCCCCGCATCTAGTAGACCAAGTTTGTAACAATGGTCTCGGAATTCTCGTGGGGTGGGCCCGGTAATTCGTCGGTACTTCCGGGACCTGTTCCTCCTCCACTTCAGGACTCGGTTTCTCTAACCCGGTCTTGCTCAGCCTTGCTCTTCTTCTAGGCGCATCCCGGCCCGATGACGCTTCCGACCCCTTCGACCGTTTCCACTGCCATCTCAGACTATTTATTTGGATCTGAGAAGAAGACATAACACGTGAGAACATCAATAATAGTAGTGTTAGTCTTGAATAATGCAAGGAAAAATAGTCGAAAAGTAACATTTCAATTTACACAATTTTAGAAATTTTTAATTAAATTTTCTGGATCTTTGGGGCGTACCGGTCGCAACATACCGGTCGCACCCCTGTGGAACAGTATGCGGCCGATATAGTTGACCGGTCAGAATTCAATTTCTGGCCGAGACATACCGGTCGCATGTCTAGGAGATACCGGTCGACACTCGATATCCGATGTTGCGACCGGTATAGTCGACCGGTCAGAAAAATTTTCTGGCCGAGACATAGTGGTCGCACACCTAGGTTGATACCGGTCGACCGGTATAGGCATAACCGTCGACCGGTATGCCCAAAATGGCTTTAAAATCGCGAAAAAGTGAGAATTTTCTCACTTTTTCTTTCTTTTTCCTCTCCGGTGGCAATTCCTCTCTGCCCAACTGAGTTGCTACAGTCCGGCCGGTACTCTTAGAAGCCGATTTCTCGCATTCCAAAGCTAGAACATCGTCTCCAGGTAGGTCTCTTCCTTCTCTTTCAAGTTTTTAGATATTTCCCATATCGTCTTTATGTAGAAATTTAGGTTTTTCTTTGTTCGAGATGATTTAACCGTTGGAATTATTTTCCTTCGGCTTGGAAAGGGTTTAGGGACCCCCAAGAGCAAAAGCCCTCAACTAATTTGGGGTTCCACCGAACGGTTTTCCTAAAAATCAAATTTTTCATCTTTTGACCTAGGTTTTTCCCATTTTTTTCGAAATTTCTTGATTTTTCTTAATTTCTTGAAATTTTTTGAAATTTCTTGTTATAATTGCCTATGATTGGTTTGTTGAAGAGTGTGGAGGTTACATAAGTCCTCCTCCCCATGTTTTGGGTGAGTTCGAGGCTTTTTCTTGAATTATAGCCGTTATGCTGCCGAAATTTCGAAAATTTCTAACTTTTTATTTTTGTTTTTCTTTTGTTTTGCAGATTTTAAATGGCTCCTAGACGTGCTCTTGGCAAGCGTCCCCACGACTCAAGTTCACGTGCCCCCCAGCCTCCAGTTCCCCAATTAGATGAGCAATGGTTCCGTTCTTTGGAAGCACAAGCTCGATTTCCATGGTTCGATAACAAGAATATAGAATCTGGGCGTCGGGTTAACTTGGAGCAGTTAGACCGATTCGACGTTCGAGCGGCTTTTGACAGGCTTGGTTGGTTTCCCGTCATCTCTTACACCTACACTACTCATCCCAATCTGGTTAAGCATTTCTTTGCTAACCTGGAGCTGCACGGAAATGTGAACGATCCCAACCAAGGTAGGGATTTACGTATCTCCAGTTATGTCAGGGGTGTACCCATTTCATTCGACACCCACCAGCTGGCCGACCTTCTAGGGGTTCCAAATGATGGAGACCTAGTATATTGCCCTCCCAAAGCGAAGGGCTATCTGACTGAGGACCTGCGTCGAGAGATAGCTCATCAGATCCTTAACCCTGGGGCTCCTATGAAGGCGGCTAGCTTGAGACCTGTACCTCGGGTCTACATCGCATCGTCCAAAGACAACATCGTCCCCCGGAGCGGCCATTATGGTGAGTTATCCCAGCTCACTCAGTACATCCCCTTATCGCATCTACACCGGAGAGCGGGTCTCTCTCCCATACCTCATCATTAGGACTATGCCGGCGACCCCGGCCGATCAAGGCCAAGAACCTTCCCTACGGTCGTCTCATTACCTTTCTTCTTCGCCGTCTGGGCGTGAGCATGAGAGGCGAGGTGACCGTCGAGGACACTATGACGTCTGATATAGACTGGGACGCCATTTAGAGGATGCAGATGGTTGATCTGCCAGTTAGTGATGACGAGTTGGAGGCTCGCCCTCGTCCACTTGGGAGAGTAGCTGCAGCAGCAGTAGCAGCCGCGGCCAATGCGACCTATGCGGCAGAGATGGGTGATGATGATGATGACGATGTAGCTGGGGAAGCACCAATGCCTGCCCCACAGCCTGCACCTGTACCACCACCATCTGTTCCCACATCGGGCCATCTCAGCCCCCTCCCGACTCGGTGTTGAGTATGTTCACCTGAGATCGGGGACACCCGGAGGGTCATCCCGGAGTCTCGCCGAGAGATGGGTCAGGAGTTGGGACGCCTGGCTCGTAGTCTACGGGTGACTCAGGACCAGGTGCATTGGTTTAGGGTCGCATACGAGCGGGACTATGATATAGCAGACCCCATTCCTCCCAGGCCTCCTACCCCATGATTTCCCATTTACTTTTCTTTTCATATGACGGTTTATATAACAGGGTAACTTTCCGGTTTGTGGACTGTACCCTGTAGCACTATTACATTTGATACACTTTTCTATTTAATGAAAGTTCATGGTTTTTCCTAACTAGTGTATGTGCACATATTAAATTTCATATTTAGAATAGTACATTATTCTCTTTCTTAGTCCGTCTCAGGTATCAAACAATGCTTAGGGTGTGTTTGTATTAAGATTTTTAAACTTCCTAACTCAGTTCATCGACCCAGTTAAGTGCAGCATGGTTTGTTGGAACAGAGCCCGAGAGCTCTGATACCAAGTTGTCACACCCCAATTCTGATCCAACCAGAACGGTGTGAGTGAACCGTCATTGAACCAATGGTTCACACCAGGATCTCGAATAGGCCGTGTCCACCCATACAAACCATTACACATAACCACAATCAAAATATAAACATACAGCGGAAGACTTTAAATAGAATGAACTGAGTATCTATTGATAATTTAAATAAATATCCCATTATTCAAATTCAAACACATAAAATAAATATCTTTTACATCCCTTTAATATCAAACGAAAATAGCTGAAACAACTAAATAAAAATCCATCACAAGTACACACAGAAAGGGCACTCGCATGAAGCATCATGCTCGTCTTCCCCAGCTTGTACATCCAAAGCAGCTACACCATCGTACGCCAGAGCGTTCATATAGTCGTCCACAGTGTATCCTGCATCCACATCTAAAAACAATGTATATACAAAGGGTGAGCTCACAACACAGCTCAATAAGACAATCAGACAGTTTCACAAGATTATGCATGAGTAACAATCAATTTTATGTTGTGGTCTGGTTTTAAGTTTGCAATGTGCTATAGAAAGGTTTGGTGGCCCCCGCACCTCTATACACGAGTGTGTGGCATCGCACAGTAATCACACTACCACCAACCCACATGCACCCATCATGGAATAGAGATAGAGCTAAGGTATACCCGCACCTCCCCTGATACTCCACCCATACCAGTACCTAAGCCCCTACTGGCCAGGGCTCACAAACTGGGCTCGCAACTAACCAATCCTATATGTCAACAATGTATGCTCTATCCCAGCACAGCCATCTACGGCATAGAGATAGAGCTAGAGCGTGCAGGTCGGGCCGGAGACCTCAATACCTCACCTCCCCCTGATACCCTATCCGTAACTAACCCACTAGGATAGAAACAATACGCAGATAGACCCTATCCCAACATAACTCCCTACGGCATAGAGATAGAGCTAAAGCATCGTGGACAAGCCAACATTGACTCGGAATCCTCAGTACCACACAACGATGGCCGGGACAACATCAATATCGGAGACCACCGTACCACGACCTTCCCCTGATACCCCACCCGTACCAAGCATGTTAAGACAGAATACTACAAAAAGGTGCCAGTGTGAAGAGCGATCCCAGGCCCATGCCCCACTCCACACACCAACGAAAACAATCACATGCCTAACAATCACATCCTATGAATGCATGAACAATAATAATAACTGAAAGTAAAGGATGGCATGTGAATATGCACAAACATCACATCATAGATATTTAATGATTAACAACGATTTACTGTCCATTAATTATTAGGTTTAGGTCAGATTCCCTTACCTGACGCTCGTTCAATAACTTGCTCCACGTCGCAAGGTCCAAACGATATGTCACAAAGTCCTACAATATTATTTGGGTTTCATTAGAATACATTGCTTAGGGTTTCATGTTGGTCGGAAACCAACAGGGTTACAAATATCCTCACAGAGCTGACCGGTGGCATATACCGGTCGCAGCTCTGTGGGAAAGACTGACGACCGGTATGGTCAGCCGGTCCCCCACAGACAACCTCCCGAGAGATAGCGGTCGCACATACCGGTCGCAGCATGTACACCCGGTATAGTCGACCGATATGTCTCCGGAAGACCATACATGGGTTTTTCGACTGCCGACGATCATCCTCCATGGATTTTCAGGGTTTCTCCTATCCATTCTAAGTCTAGGCTTTGAGTTAGAGTTATCCCCAACTCATTCAAGTCTCGTTTCGATGAATAGCATCTCGAAACTCGAATCTAGGGTTTGACGAAAACTTAGGGTTTATTGGCCAATTTAGGGTTTTAGATCAATACCTACTTTGCATGGTATTGATCCACCCACATAACTAACATAGGGTAAGAAGAGGGTTTCAAACACTTACCGTTGACAGGCGTAGCGTGAGCTTCGTCGAACGGTAATGGCGGCTCATTCTTCTTCTTCCTAGCTCCTTCTCCTTTCCAAGCTCTTTCTCTTCTCTAGGGTTTGTGAGAGATATTGGAAAGGATTTGAGGAGGGTTAAGGGTGTATTTATAGGCTAGAAATAGGGTTTAGTAACCCTACTAGGATTAGGAAACTTCTAGGATTCAAAATCAGGAAAGCGGGACCCACAGAGACCAATTTCTAAATTCCCGCACATAGTTGTGCAGGCCATACCGGTCGACCGGTACCATCATCCGGTACCATCAACCGGTATCTAAAATCAGGTATAATTGGTCGACTTTGGTCCGATTTTGTACCTGTTTGTTATCCGCTTGCCCCGTCTGGCTCGGTGATGATCGGAAGACCTGTCACGACACAAAACCAAGATTAGACCGGGTTTTCAGAGTGCGGGTCTTACACAGCATCCCTCAGAACGTCCATAGAGGAGCTAAGGCCCCCCGATAGAGTCAGAGACTACAAGGACCGAGACCACCTCCCCTGATACTCTACGACGTAATAGTTCTGCTAAAGTAATGGCGATACGACGATGCTAATGCACAATACTTGAGTTAGAGATAGAGCTAAAGTGTTGAGACCCGCCAAAGGTTAACGTTTATTGGCGTTCCCATCACACCTCCCCTGATACTCGCTCGTGTCAAGTACACCAACCACAAACATACATTTACATGCTTATTCCTATCATCATCATCATCATCATGTTATAAACAATAAGGTAAATATGCATGAAAAAATAATAGAAATATTGGATGACATGTTGTATGCACATTACAAACATATTCGCATAGGATCAAGCATGGCATTGGACTCAAGAAAAGAGAAAACAATTTATTATTAACCAATTAGTTTAGAGTTCTGTTTCCTCACCTTAGCTTGCTAATAATCCTCTTTCAAGCTTTAAAATCACATTTATAGTATTATTATATTGCTAGAAGACCTAACAAAGTCGATAGAATTTAATTAGAATTAATTCTGATTTTTAAAACCATGTTTTAACTGGGGGTCGGAGGTAGGGTCGAAGTAAAGATCGACCCTGGGTGCGACCACCCCTATTCTGGACTTCCCGAACAGTGGGGGTCGATGCTCAGGGTTTGGTAGGGTCGATTGGCCATCGACCCCCCATGCGACCCCCTGTGGGTTTTGGTTGATTTTTTTTCCTTCAGTCCATTCTTCGTGTTTGGGGTCCTATAGCTTGCTCCTATAATCCATTCTACACATGTTCTATGGTCTAAAACCATGATTCTACCACCTATATGGTTTTCATGATTATCCCCCATGGTTTTCAATGAAAACCTAACCATGGGTTGATGGTTTGGGTTTCTCCGATATCATACTCTCTGCATTATCTATCCTAAGGTCTTTAGCAATTCATGAAATTAGTATCCATACCTGAGAAGAATACTCTTTCTCTGCAATTCTTCTCCCTTGGCCTTCTTATCTTCTTTCCTTATCTTTTCCTTATCTTCCTTCTCTTTTCTTTCTCTCAATTCAATTAGGGTTGTAAAAGGAGTAAAAGCGGCTTAGGGACGTCCTATTTATAGAGTAGAAACTCCTAAAATAAGTCCCATTGAGATTTGGAAGGAATCCCATCGAAATTAGGAAACTTTCTTAATTTTCAGATTTACCGAGTACCGGGGGTCGATAGTGGGGGTCGGAGATCCCGTCGACCCCTGGTTCCTCAAGTGTCCGACCCCCTATTTAAAACTGGGGGTCTGACTTCTGTCTTGGATGGGGTCCGACCCTCCCCTGCTGGGTATGCGACCCTCCCCTTAATTTAAGTGTTTTTGGGTCAGTTTAATACATAGGATCGTGATCTCCTTTACGCACTTGGTCCATTTGACTCATCCATAATGGGTAGACCTGGTTCAAGGTGGTAAGACCGGGTTAGTTTGATACGGTCTTACATAAACTCTAAGGAATAAGACTTCTATGGAGGATAGGCAATATCAAGCTATTATGATCTATGTGATTTCCTTGAGAAAATCCCAAGAGAACCATGAGGAGTGAATTTGATGATTAAGGTTGATAAGAAATTACTAATGATGACCATAGGATGACCTTAGAATAAACCCCATCAAAGAACAGAAGAAGTAACCCAGGAAGAACTTGAATTTCATGTAGACTATGACTAAAAATCTCAAGGTTGCAGCTACAGTCGACCATAACATAACCAGTATGACCAGAGGATCGACCATAGGCATTCGGAAAGATTTCAGAAATCATATGGTCGCAGCTATGGTTGCACCATATGCGACCGTAGGGTATCGACTGTAGACATTCAGGTCGATACAGCATGAGACCATAGGACCAATCAGACACCTATCAGTGCTCTGTTTCGATTTTCGACTACTGTAACATGTCACGTATGAACCCTAACTTAAATTCATATAACTTTTAGGTTGTTAAATCAATTCTAAGAGAATTTCAAGGTTTGGAAGGACATCAAGTATCGCTAACAGGTGAGGGAACAAGACTTAAACTAATTAGATAATAACAAACTGTTTATTTTTATTGAGTCTAATGCCATGATTGATCCTATGCTTGTATGCTTGTAATGTATATCTCACATGTCATCAAATATTCCTGCTATTACTGTTCATGCATATTTAATTTTGTTTATTTATAACATGATGATGATGATGATGCTAGGAATAGGCATGTGAATGTATGTGTGTGGTTGGTGTGTTAGATGCGAGTAGAGCATCAGGGGGAGGACGTGGCATGGTGGTCTTTGACCTCGTCACCATACTCTAGCTCTATCTCTACTCAAGTCTTGCCCACTAACATCGTCGTATCGCGATTACCTTAGCAGAACTATTACGTCGTAGGGCATCAAGGGAGGTGGTCTCGGACCGTGTGGTCTCTGACTTTGTCGGGGGGCCTTAGCTCTATTTCTATGGACGTATTGAGGGATGCTGGGGTGAGGCCTTGGATACACTGTTTGGCATTAGGATTGGTTAGTTGCGAGCCCAGTTTGCAAGCCCTCGCTAATAGGGGTTTACGTGTTGGTATGGGTAGGACATCAAGGAAAATATTGGCGGTGTTTGATCCGAACACTTTAACTCTATGTCTATTCCATGGTGGGTGCATGTGGGACGACAATGGTGTTTAATCCATTGAGCAGATTCACACACTCGTGTATAGAGGTATGGCGGCCACCAAACCTTTCTATAGCATATTGCAAACTTATAGACCAGACCAAAGATATGAATTAAATGCATGCATATATTTGTTGCATTGTTTTGTTTGTTCACTGAGCTGTAATGTGTTCTCACCCTTTCGACGTCGAATATTTTTAGTTGATGATGCAGGTCCTACCATTGAAGAATATATGAATGCGCCGACATATGGATACGTTGCTGTGATGGATGTAGAAGCTGAAGAAGATGTGCATGATTTATCATGTGAGTGTAACCAATGTGTTTTTGCTTAAGTTTAGTTATAATTTAAACATCAGATATGTAATTGATTATTTATTTTTATGTCTTGTGGTTTGGAGATAATTGGATTAAATACTTATTTATTACTGTTAGACTCTCAGTTCATTATCTGTAAGACTTCTGCTTATTTGTTTATTACCTCTGATTATTAATGTGGAATGTGTGTTTGGTTTGATATGGTGGGTACGACCTATACGAGATCCTAGGTAAACCGTTGGTTTATTGGCGGTTCATCACACCATTTTGGTTAGACCAGAATTGGGGTGTGACAGTACTAACCAACGCTCTACCGACCCTTGGCAGAAGGTTTTGACCTTCATTGGACACTACACCTGTCGAGATAGGCCCGACCAAGGCACCAATAGGGCAACCCCAGAGAACTATTATTCAGCCTACTGAGAATACAATCAAGGGAATAACATTAATTTGCTTAATCTAGGTGTCATGTGCGTAGATATTATTGACTCACGTGGTGCAGATAGTAGGAATTGCAAGAACCCAGGTGAGAAACAGAATCCCTGACTAATTTTGAAGTATTTATGATATATGTTTATTGTGTCACATGCTTATTGTGATAACATGTTATCCAATAATTGCTTTGTACATGCATTTGCATTTATATTATGATTGTTGTATGGATGTATGTAACTAAAATCTCATAGGCAGTGGTAAAACGATCGAGGATCGCTGGATCCAACCTACTAGACAATTCTTGACGAGTATGTCACTCAGCCCTAGAGGGATGACAACATCTTGGAGGTGCAAAACGGATGGTCTGGGATTCCGCTGGGATTGATGAGAGGAATATTTCAGATGATATGTAGGAATTGGTTAGTTGCACTACCCCTGTATGCAACCCTGGCTAGTAGGGGGTCAGGTATTGGTAGAATGCAATGATGAGGGGGAAGGGTCGGAAATGTTCGTTGGAGCGTCACTGACCGAACTTGCTACCCGATCACAATTATGATTGGGATGTCACATGGCTTTACCAGGACTATTGGAGTAGTCTGGTAAGTGTCCAAACACTCCTGTGCATTTATAGTCAGTTTTAAGAAGTGCGGCTAGGCTTTACCATAACATGCTAGCATACATGATATCGGACTCTTGCATTGCTATGTATAATAAACTAATCATACATTTTGGTTGTTTACCTTTCTGTTTCTCACTGAGCTCATGTTGGAGAGCTAATCCTTGCATACGTCATTCTTTTTAGATGATGTTTCAGGTACCACTATTGCTGATTTTCTAAATGTACCTATGATCTCTCACTTAGCACAGTTAGGAGGAATGTCATTCGAGGATGAAGCACATGACACAGATTGCGAATGCGACGCATGTGTTTTCGATGGATAAATATTCATGATAGAAGATTCTTAAATAATGATAGTTTATTATTTTTACTTTTGATTATTTAATTTATATTTAGTTAACTCATAATTTATAGGGCAATGATACTTTAAGTTTAATAGATGGAGACGATTGATGAACAAGTTTTAAAAAGATGTAATGCACCGATAGTATTACTTTTATTTATCATTAGAATGCTCATGGTTATTTAGTTATCTTCTGCTATTTAATACTCTGAGTGTGTGTGTGGCATTGTATTGGTATGTGGTTGGTATGTGTGTGCATCGCTTATGAGGTCCTGGTGGGTCACATCTAAACTACAGTGTTGATCCAATCGTATCCCAAAAAATTTTCATACCGGTATTTTGAGGTGTGACATAATGTTTCTGGATGAGACTTAGGGATGAGTCTGTTATATGTGCTTTTCCATGATGGATTGGACGTGTACACAGTGAAGTGGTTGAGGTATAGAATAAGATGTTAGGGAAGCCTATGATGGGAGAATGCTGGCAGGTGCCAGGGCATAGTCCTTAGGTCGTTATCTTCATTCTGTGAGTAATGTTTCACAAGAGGCGCCGTCAAATGTGTCTCATTTATTTCACCAGTGCTTGAGTATTCATTACCAGTATTTAGTGTGATACAAATTGCGTATACTAGTTTACTAACTAGAGACTTAATAAATTGTTCATGTATTTGTGTGCTTTTGTGTGCTGATTTCGTCACCAATCGTGTAATTTTCTCACCCCATTGTACGTACACATTTTAGATTGTTTTGTAGGTAATAATAATATTGTTGATATGTCTGAAGAAGAAATGCCTAAAGATGATTCGCATGACTCTACATGTGAATGTGATGAATGTCTCTATGGACCAGGGATAGGGTTTTGCTTGATGTGAAGATGTGAAAACGTCTCTATCTTGAGAGACGGGATTTTATTTAAGTTTTACTTAGGTTATTATATTTGTTCCAGGAGTTGTTTGACCCATGATAGTTAATGAGTTTGAATATTGAATTACTTAGTATTATTTATTTTATGTCTTGGTTTACAAATACATTTATAACGTCTAAACATGACTTCAAATTAATATATTGATTCCACTATTTACGTGGTATTCTCTGATTTTGCACCTTGATTGGTTGGCTATGTATGTTGTGTTTGGCTGTGAGTGTCAGTATTGTGAAGGGATCTTGGTGTGAAATATTCGCACTGCGAAAAATCTATTGTCATACCAAAACATAGTGATTTTGGGATGTGACACAAGCCCATCAGCACCAAAGTAAAATGGCATCCCTTATCGGGTCAAATGGATCCGAAACTAAACTGGCCCAAAGTCCGCCCGATAACAAACCAACACATGCCCGGCCTATTAAATAATGTGCACAGTGCAGCACACCCAACTTGAACCTCTTTATGGATATGTTTTGGTCAGGCCCTATAAAGCCCGACACTGATATGGTCAAACCGAAACCGACTCGGATTGGCCCCATTGACACCGCTAATCACTCGGATCCTCCATTTGGAACTTGGTGGTTATAAGCACTTGAACACAATGTTGGCATCTATAGGGGTATCGATGGGCCAGTTCGGGTCGGTTTGGGTCCAAGCCAAGTTGATCTCAACTTTTTAAGGGCAGCCCGAAACATGTCCAATAAGATATTCAGGCTGCGGTGGGATGCACTGTTCACATTAATTAATGAATGAGCCGGTCTGGTGTCGGTTTGTTATCGTGCTGGCTTAATGGACTCTTATCGGTCCGCTATCGGTTCGGTTTCAGTTTTCTATATATATATATATATATATATATATATATATATATATATATATATATATATATAGTACAAAAAAATCGGATTAATGGGCTCTATCGGGCCATTATCGGGTTGGTTCAGTTTTAGTGTTGGTCTCCTACATGTATATCTAATAAAGTTGGCTTAAAGTACTCTTATCGGTCCATTATTGGTCTGATTCGGTTTTGATCTTAGTGGTCTGATTTGATTCGGGCTTATCAATTAGATCAGTCTGATTTTGGTTTTTCATCGACCTCTATAAACACAACCAAATCCACTCCTGCGGCTGATCCAAGGGCTGGATTTCAGCTGGCCGGTATATCAATACATTGGTATGGGGTCCAGTTGAAATCCAACTCTTGGCAGCCCGCAGTGCAAAGTAGAGGATTTCTATCCCCTTAAATCGTGTTCATTAAGGTTCAGTTTTGATTTGGTCTGAATCGAATCGGGTATTTTGGCGGGACTAGCGTCCTTAGGCGCTTATTTATTAAAGGAAAACCACAAGCAAACCCGCTTGCGACGGTTAGGAAAACAAAGCGAAGAAGGAAAGGATAGAAACCAGTCTGGCAGATCCGAGAAATTCTTTTCCTCCATTTCAAAATTTTCATTTCGAGTCACCTTCCATTGAGGAATGTGCTTTCACCTCTCTTTGATGAACTCTTTTCTTGTTTTTAATCTTTCCCTCCTTTCAGCCCACTTCAACGAATGTGCTTTCTCCTCTCTCCACTGCTTTCACATTCTTGCTTCCTCCATTTCCAGCCAAAGAGAGTTGATTCCATTTTCTAAGTTGAAACCGAAAGCAAGATCATAACAATAAAAATAAATAAATAAATAAATAAAGAACTAGAATTAATCAGAAAATCCTCTCTATAAATTGTTTCTTCACGCCTCGGCTCGATGAATCAAACTGCCTTTCCTTTCCTGAATTAAGAAGTTTTCTGCTTCAGAGCTTTTCAGATTTCAATATTCGATTCAATGGCTTCTGGATCTGGTTTGAGACGATCGGACACCATTGCTGATAGCATGCCCATGGCCATGAGGCAATCTCGATATCATATGAAGAGATGCTTCGCTACGTATGTGTGATATTTGATTTCCTTGGAACTCATTCTTTTTTTGTTGTACCATTCTTATTCATGAGAAGTTTCAGTTTTCACATTGTGAAATTTGAACTAAAATAGGTTTATCTCGAAGGGGACGAGGTTAATGAAGCTCCACCATTTAATGGATGAAATCAAAAGATCAATCGAAGACAAAGATGAAAGAGACAAGGTCACGGAGGGGCTGCTCGGCTTCATCCTGTGTTCCACTCAGGTGTTAATTAGTGCCCTCTCTGTATTTTCTTTCCTTAATTCCTCCGGTGAGATTTTATTTTCTTTCCTTAATTCCTCCAGTTTAAGAAAACCTCACCGATACATGTATTCTGTTTCTTGGATATTGCAGGAAGCTGCTGTTGTTCCTCCTCATGTTGCCTTTGCTATAAGAACGAACCCCGGATTTTGGGAATTTGTTAAGGTGAACTCCGAAGATCTTTCGGTAGAGGGAATCACTCCTGCAGAGTACTTGAAGTTCAAAGAAATGATCTGTGATGTGAAATGGTAAGCCACCTCTACGCCTCAAAAATAAAAAAATTCAACTAAATGCAGAACTGCTGGGCAGGTTCAGTCACCAAGTCGAGTGAGCTACTGGGGAGATACAGATGAATATCAATGAACAAAACCAACCACTCTTAAATTTTCATAATTTATCTGATAATATTAGATAAATAATCAAACAGGCTGATCATCCTGATTTGATCATTGATTTGGTTAGACTTTGAAATTACTTATATCATATGCACCTCAATTCACAATTTCTGTCTAGTACTTTGTATGAATGCAGAATAACATAATTTGGATATGCAGGGCAACCGATGACTATGCATTTGAAGTCGACTTTGGAACATTTGACTCCTCTATTCCTCATGTGACCCTATCATCTTCAATAGGGAATGGACTCATTTATGTCTCTAAGTTTATAACTTCAAAGTTGGCAGGGGGCTCCGAGAGTGCAAAGCCTTTGCTAGACTTCTTACTTGCTCTTAATCATCAAGGAGAAGTATGGAAACAATAAAACCATGTAAAAGAGGCGATGATGTTAATCATGGAACAATGTTAGAAATTCATGTTCACTTTCCTTTTTGTTTGAAACTTGCAGAATCTTATGATCAATGAGACCCTCAACACTGTTGCCAAACTTGAAGCAGCATTGATTGTAGCTGATGTATATCTCTCAGCACTTCCAAAAGAAACCCCATATGAGAATTTTGAACAAAGGTCCCTGCTTCACAGCTTGTTTGTCAATAGAAACTGAACAACATAAAAAAGATTCAACTGATAAGCCTTAAATTTCCTTTTCTTTATTTACAGGTTTGCTGAGTGGGGTTTTGCGAAAGGATGGGGTGATACAGCAGAAACCGTCAAAGAGACAATCAGATCACTCTCGGAGGTACTCCAAGCACCAGACCCGCTGAACATGGAGAATTTCTTCAGTAGGCTTCCGACAATATTCAATATTGTAATCTTCTCTATCCATGGCTACTTTGGCCAAGCAGATGTCCTTGGGTTACCTGATACTGGTGGACAGGTATAAATCAAGTCCAACTGCTAATAGAAACAGTTTACATGCAACATTAATGAAAGAACTTATGGTTTATGCCATTTTAAATAGGTGGTTTACATTTTGGATCAAGTAAAGGCATTGGAGGATGAATTGCTTCTCAGGATTAAGAAGCAAGGGCTGAGTGTCAAGCCTCAAATTCTTGTGGTATGCTGATGCCATTGTGAATGATTTCATAATTGCCACCAGTTCAGGTTGATATAGCATTTTTTATTTGCACAGGTTACACGACTTATACCGGATGCTCGAGGGACCAAGTGCAACCAAGAGTTGGAGCCAATTTTAAACACTAAGCATTCTCACATCCTCCGAGTTCCATTTACGACAGAAAGTGGCATCCTTCGCCAATGGGTTTCCCGTTTTGATATCTACCCCTACATTGAGAGGTTTACTCAGGCATGTACCCCATTAAAATGCAAACCCTTCTTTTATTTCAACATCTTAGTCTTAAAACATACACAGATCATGTCAATCAAATATTGCCTTTCCTGAATTCCCAGGATGCCACTGTCAAGATCCTTGATCACTTGGAAGGGAAGCCTGACCTCATTATTGGAAATTACACTGATGGAAACCTGGCAGCATCTCTCATGGCAAGCAAACTTGGGATAACTCAGGTATGATAATGTTGTTTACAGCTACGATCAACTTGTAAAGCTCAACTTTCACTGTTACTGATCTGATGCACTCTAAACCTAGGGAACCATTGCACATGCTCTAGAGAAGACAAAATATGAAGATTCAGACATCAAATGGAAAGAACTAGATGCTAAATATCATTTCTCATGCCAATTCACAGCTGACATGATTGCAATGAATTCTGCTGATTTCATCATCACAAGCACATATCAAGAAATAGCAGGAAGGTTAGATGCTTCGAATCTAAATATGTTTGTTAGAGATCCTATAGTTTGAAGTCTCATAGAATTAAGAAGAACTCAATCAAGTCAATCTCAAGCCTGACCTGGTTAGAGGTCTTCTAAAATTTGATTTAAGTAGATTTTCTTGGAAAGCCACCTAGTCTTTAATTGACTTCATCAATTTGGTGCTTTCATGAAAAGCTTGGACCAAATTTTAGATGCAGTTTATATTGTTACTATTACTACTTTGACTTGTTTAACGACAAAGAATCATTTCATTCAGACTTCTAAGTGAGTTTCAAGTTGAGTGCTAGAGAAACATTACTAAAAATTAACTTCAGGTTTTTTATTTCATCTGCAGCAAGGATAGGCCAGGACAGTATGAAAGTCATGCTACATTTACACTTCCAGGGCTGTGCCGAGTAGTTTCTGGCATCAATGTCTTTGACCCCAAGTTCAACATTGCACCCCCTGGTGCTGATCAATCTCTCTACTTCCCATACACACAGAAACAGAAGCGGTTGACCTCCTTTCACCCTGCCATTGAAGAACTCCTATACAATAATCAGGATAACGATGAGCACTTGTGAGTCACATACTTCCAACTTATTATCTCCAAAAATTATCTTGATTTGAGTGGAATACTCAATGAACAATGAAACAACAATGTCTCAATTCACTCCATTTCCCTGTGACATGATGAAAATCCAGGCTTCACCTCTATGTTTTTTAAGCACAAAACACAAGTCAGGATCACTTACTCATTTTTAACTTTTGAAACATTAATAATGCAACATTCAACTGCCTTCATTTGCATACTGTTTGTACATTTTGAGGAAAATACTAGATTGCACTATTTCTCTAAATTTCTAATATATGAACTGAACTCTACTTTGAGCAGTGGATTTCTAGAAGACAGGCAGAAACCAATTCTCTTCTCAATGGCGAGACTCGATATAGTGAAGAACATTACAGGATTAACAGAATGGTATGGGAAGAATAAGAGGCTAAGGGATCTGGTCAATCTTGTTATTGTTGCTGGTTTCTTTGATCCATCCAAATCAAATGACAGAGAAGAAATGGCTGAGATAAAAAAGATGCATAACTTGATTGATAAGTATCAACTCAAAGGTCAGATCAGATGGATAGCAGCTCAGAATGATAGAGTCCGGAATGGAGAGTTGTACCGTTGCATTGCTGACTCAAAGGGAGCTTTTGTTCAGCCTGCACTGTATGAAGCATTTGGTCTTACGGTTATTGAGGCAATGAACTGTGGGTTACCCACCTTAGCAACCAATCAAGGAGGCCCGGCCGAAATCATTGTGGATGGGGTCTCAGGATTTCATATTGATCCCAACAATGGAGATGAGTCGAGCAACAAGATTGCTGATTTCTTTGAGAAGTGCAAAGAGGATCCTGGATACTGGATCAAAATATCCACATCAGGTCTCCAACGTATATATGAATGGTAATTAAATCGTATGTTCCTTGAGTATATTCACTCATATAGTTGTAGTTATGTTTTCCTTCTCTGATACTTGCATCTTCTTAATGTTTTGTGTTTTGAAGCTATACATGGAAGATCTATGCAACCAAAGTGTTGAACATGGGATCCATCTATGGATTCTGGAGGCAGTTGAACAAGGAACAAAAGCTAGCTAAACAAAGATACATTCAAATGTTCTACAGTATCCAATTCAAAAACTTGGTAAATTGCCTATCAAGTTTTTTTCTTTTTTTCTTTTTTTCTTTTCTTGGTACTGGATAAAATTACTTGAAGGCAGACAGATCAACTTCAGTATTACTTACTGGTTTCTGTTCGATATTATTACAGGCAAAAAATGTACCCATCTATAGTGATGGAACCCAAACCCAAGAACCACCTACAAAGCCAGAAGTTAAACGTCAACCAACACAGAAACAGCCAACACAGAGGCAGCCAACACAAAGGTACAAAAGTGATAAGTAGTCAATTTTAAGTCTTCTATAGTATTGAGAACCTTGCTCACATGCTCTAGTGTTTTACAGTCATGTTTAGATTCTCAACATAAACATTTTCCACTGATGTAGCTTCATTTATAAATATTTATCCTAACCATTGCATATCTTCTTGTCGTTTGAAATCAGGCATACCCCATCTCGATTGCAAAGGTAATAAGTTCAGATCTCCTTTTACTCAGTACAAAATCCTTCACTATATCCTCACTTGGGTAACCACTTATATCAATTATGTAACTTTTAGGATGTTCGGTTAATTCCTGAAATCACAATGGTCTTAGGACCCTACCCTACTTCAACTCAACAGAGCCTTCTTCGCAGGGATGAAGGTTCAGAGGTGGAGCAGCTTGGCTCCCAAACCCCAAGTGACAGTCGTGTTCGTTCTACCTGGTGCCGGTGGTGCTTCTTATTTCTTTCTCTTGCCTTCCTCTTGTACATTGTAGTAAAAAAAATGTCTGGTGTGTTCATGTAATAAAAGACTGGGCGTTGATTGGATGAAGTTCAAATAAATTACTAAATAGTATAGAAAGGTTTGGTTTCCTGAATTGTAACCTTCTCCATAAGAGGCAAATTCATGCATATATTTTCTTCTTACTGGGTTCAATAAGATAATTATTTCAAAGTCAATCTACGCATATGGGAAATATGCGTACAGCAATGTGGTGGTGGTGTTTTCTACGAGTGAGAACATGGATCTTCTACAAGCAACAAGAAGTACTTGAGCACTTCTTGATAATTTTTATGCTTATCCGAAAAAGAAGAAAAACAAAAACAAAAAAAACAGGTACTTGAGCACTTGTACAACCCCTGACACTAGTAGACCATCTATTAACCCATTAAAATTTGAACCCACATTCAAGTACTGAAAAGCATTTTGAGGCCTAAACATGGACCAATGGCTCAGTCTAGGCAGGGATACTGAAAGTTCCCAAACAAAGAGAAACCCTAATTAGATCTTGCCCAACAAATCGGAAGGTTTTAGGAAACCAACTCAAGCTTTGTCCAAGTGGAGCCTAGCTTAATGCCTTAAGAGACATACACACACATTTACACACAAAAGAGCCGGCAGAGAGAGAGAGAGAGAGACTCATCTTTATTCTACAGTGCAACCTTAAATCACCTCTCTTTCTCAAAGGAAACCCTATTGTCAAACTGAATATCGAGCCCTCTGATGGTATAACAGTAGTGTCTATAAATGTAGTGGCAGCAAAGTGCAACCGGCCCATTTCTCTGATGAGATAGTCAGGTAAGCACATGGAGCACTTCTGCGTTTACTTACTCATTATAGGCCAAGTTGATGTGGGATCGGGTTGAGAAAACCCTAATTGGTCCAGTAAAAGACCCACCCAAATAATATAAACTTTAATTAAGCAAATCAATGGAACCCACCCAAATAATATAAGCTTTACTTGAGCAAATCAGTGGAATTATGTAACAACCCTTTGATGAAACAAATAGATAGGAATTAATTAAGGACGAAAGTAAAGTTTGAAAAGAAGAATATAAAAAAACAAAACAGAATTAAATATCTAGAGAAGGGTATAACTAGAAAAAACTCATAAAGGTAATAAAACAAACAAGAGAACCTGAAAATACAACCACCCCATCTTTGGTACATAAGTTCAGTCAACTCCCCTACATTTCAAAATAATCCATCTCAATTCATTTGATGATGAAAAAATATCATCACTTATATTTTTTTTTTACAATTTTACCCTTAAAATTAGAAAATATCTGTTTTAATCTTGGAACCAATTCACCTTCCTTCGCCGCTACAATCTCCAAGTGGAATTAGGAATGTAAAATTCATGGAGGATGCTGATGAGCGAATTGGCCTTCTTACTAGCACGTGAGTTGCCATCTGTAAGCAGAGAATACAGGAACGCCATGAGAGAAGAGGAGTTCTACAACATGGAAATCACTTCTGCTCCGCCATTAGACAGTGAAACACAGTACTCCTTTTCTACTCGAGATGTGGAGTTTAAACTCCACATGATCGCAATCAAAGGCCGATTCTTGAGACTGTTGAGGTATTTGAATTTCGTAACCCCTGTTTTCAGGGTCTTAAGAGATAAAATTTATAGAAAGAAACGAGGAAGATGACAACGAAGAAGAACCCAAGAATTAAGACCGTTATACTACTATCGTCGTCTTCTGCAATAAGCCTAAGCATCACCATGGAAGACCGATCAGAGAATCATGAATGCCGTTATTTTCCAGGCTCCCGAAAAGATGCAAGTTGTATCTGTAAGATTTGTCTGGCGAGCATCAGTGCGACTCTGGATCTCATGCCTTTGAGCATTCAACGGAGTTCTCTGATGAACCTCTCGGCCTCAAAATCTAAGGTCGAGGTCCCCATGATTGCAATCGTCGCATCGGGTTTCTCTGCTAGCCTTGCAAGAACTGCTAGAATTGGTAACGAGATCTTCTCTCAAGAGAGATGTTAGAAGATCAACCAGAGAAGGAATTGACCCTGCTGCAATCATCCTATCGTGGTTCCCTGGGTAGACAAGAAGACCGAAGATCGCCACCATTGCGTTCTTTTCCCCTCTCGGATTCCCCTCCCTGATTAACTTCACCAAAGAGGGGATTGCATCTAGTATTTCTCCTGTCAATTTCCTGTACTCTTCCACTGAAAGAAAGATAAAACAGAGTTGCAGGTCTCCGGAGATGGTCAGGGGTTTGCAGGTCACCGGAGGAAGTGAGGGGCTGTAGGTCGCCGAGATGGGGCTGTAGGTCTAACAAACCCTTTTTCTGTTTTTTATTTTCTTAAAATAGGTTATAGATTTTTGAAAAAGTTGTTTTATAATTTTGAGGGTATTATTGTCTTAAATATATTGGTGATGATGAATCTCATCACCAAATAGATTGAGAGGGAATACTTTCAAAAGTAAGGGAGGTGGTTGACATTGTGTATACTCGTACTCCACGAATCCGGTCTTACATGGGTATTCGTGGAGTGACTGGTCTTCCCATCATAATCGGATCGGATGAGATGGTTGGATGAAATAGTCACTTGTCAAGATAACATCAATGTAAAGGTTTCTAGTTATTTTACCTTGTCCGGTCTCATTGTCCCGTCTGCTGTCCGGATGGACTTTTCAGTTACCGGACAATGCACCCAAACAGCTTAAAATACTGACTTATGAGTTGTCCGGTCTCGCAGATTGTGCTACCGAACAAGAGACCGGACAAACCCAGAATAGAGTCTGTGAATTGGAAACTTTCCTAGTTTGTTTAGACTACTCTCCTAATTGGGAGAGAACTCTAATTAGGAGGTTAGTCCTCTATATAAGCTTTGTTTTCCACTCTCTTTCACTCTTTAGACGAACTACAAACCCTAAAAACTAAAAGGGGATCTGAAAGAGAGGCTTTAGAAAAGAAGGCTATGAGAATGAAAATCTAAGAAGAAGGCTATGCAAGGGAAGAAGAACCTGTGGGGAAGAAGTAGGCTGTGCGAGGGAAAAACCATTTTTGACGCAAGAACTCATCGTCGGCTTCCATCCACGTTGTCACGAAACCAACTATATATTTTGAAATTTTTTTGTTTTTCAAAAATTACACCTAGCAAGTAAACAAGGAATTGTCAATCACCCCCCAAACTTAATTTAAACATTGTCCTCAATGTGAAAATAAATAAGAAATGAAGAATAATATTTAAACCGATTTATTGCTTCATGTGCTTGTACCTGAACAACACAACTAAAAGAGGGTAAGTACAGTCATATTTATTCAACAACTAGAAGAAGAAGATAATAATAATAATAATAATAATAATAATAATAATAATAATAATAATAAGAGAAAGATAGAATTGTGTAGCTTGGGTTGCCTCCCAAGAAGCACTTGTTTATAGTCGTTAGCTTGACTATCAACCCATCAACCGTAGCTAGGTTCTTCCAAGGAGTATGTCACTCCTTTAAGTACCACATCACCAATAAGGTAGGGCTTCAGACGTTGCTCATTCACCTTGAATGTACCAATAGCCTCACTATGAACCTCAACAACACCATATGGATACGATTTTGTTACCGTGAATGGGCCAGACCACCTCGACCAAAACTTGCCTGGGAATAGCTTAAATCGTGAATTGAAGAGTAGTACTCATTGCCCAACCTCAAAGTTTCTTTTCTTTATATGCTTATCATGCCAATACTTGGTTTTTTCCTTGTAAATCCGAGTATTTTCATAAGCATCCAGCCTAAACTCCTCCAATTCACTCAACTATAAACAACCTCTTTTCTCCAACAGCCTTCAAGTCCATGTTCAGTTCTTTAACTGCCTAATAAGCCTTATGCTCCAAGTCAACTGGTAGGTGACAAGACTTCCCAAAGACAAGTCTATATGGAGACATACCTAAGAATGTCTTGAAAGGTGTCCTATATGCCTATAATACATTATCAAGTTTTGTTGCCCAATCTTTCCTTGATTTTCCAACAGTTTTCTCCAAAATCAGCTTTAGTTCTCGATTAGCTAATTCCACTTGCCCATTTATTTGAGAATGATAAGCAAGTGCCACCTTGTATGTGATTCCATATTTCTTTAATAGAGTGTCAAAGGATTGATTACAAAAATGGGATCCTTGATCACTGATGATAACTCTTGGTACACCAAACCTCAAAAAAATATTTTTCTTAAGGAACTTAGTCACCACCCAAGAATCATTGGTTTGAGTTGCTATTGTCTCCACCCATTTGGAAACATAGTCTACTGCTACTAGTATGAACTGATTGTTGAAGAACGATGGAATTGGACCCATGAAGTCAATGCCCCACACATCAAACAATTCAACCTCCAGAATGCTGGTTTGTGGCATCTCATTCCTTTTGGTCATATTTCCTGCTCGCTGACACCGATCACATGTAGCCACATATAGCTTGCCATCCTGGTACATGGTTGGCCAATAGAAGCTAGACTGCCACACTTTTGCCACTGTCTTAGAAGTGCTAAAATGTCCACCACACTCCAAAGAATGACAATGGCATAGTATGTCATGAATCTCTTCCTGAGGTACACATCTTCTGATCATCCCATCTGCACAATGCTTGTACAATAGAGGCTCCTCCCAAAAGTAGTGCTTCACAACCACAAGAATTTCTTCCTTTGATGGTAGTTCAGGTCCAAAGGAATAATATCACTAACCAAATAGTTTACTAAATCAGCATACCAAGGAACAACAGCAACCATAAGCAACTGCTCGTCTGGGAAGCTTTCATTGATTGGTACCTCTTCTACTTTTGATTAAACCTCCAGCCTGAATAAGTGATTAGCTACCACATTCTACATTCCTTTCTTATCTCAAATCTCTACAGCAAACTCCTGAAGCAACAGCACCCACCAAATCAGCCTTGGCTTCGCATCTTTTTTTGTCAATAGGTACTTGATTGCCGCATGGTCCGTGTAAACGATCACCTTGGACCCTAACAAGATATTATCGAAACTTATCAAATGAAAACACAACAGCAAACAATTCTTTTTCAGTAGTGGCATAATGTATTTGAGCATCATTCATAAGTCTGCTAGCATAATAAATAACATGCAACTTCCCATTTTTCCTTTGGCCTAAAAGAGCACCTAATGCAAAATCGCTTGCATCACACATCAGCTCAAACGATAAACTCCAATCTGGTGCAGCCATGATTGGTACAGACACCAACTCTTGCTTCAACCTGTTAAAAGAATTCAAACAATCAGTATCAAAATTAAATGCAACATCTTTATTCAATAGGTTACATAGAGATTTAAAATTTTAGAAAAATCCTTAATAAAATGCCGATAAAACCCTACGTGACCAAGGAAACTCCTGACTCCTTTCACATTTATAGGTGGTGGTAATTTCTCTATAACCTCAGTCTCAGTACCCCTTGCTGAGATCTTATGGCCCAACACAATGCCTTCCTGCACCATGAAATGATATTTTTCCCAATTTAAGACCAAGTTGGTCTCCTCACAACGCTGCACGACTTTAGACAAGTTAGTAAAACAACTGTCAAAAGAAGATCTAAACATAGAAAAATCATCCATGAAAACCTCCATGATCTTTTCAACAAAATAAAAAAAATAGCCATCATGTAACATTAAAATGTGGTAGGTGCATTACATAAACCAAAAGACACCATCCGAAATGCAAAAGTACCATAAGGACAAGTGAAAGTGGTTTTTTCTTGGTCTTCCGGAGCTATAGGAATTTGATTATATCCAGAATAACCATCTAAAAAACAATAATATTCATATCCAGCAAGTCTTTTAAGAATCTAATCAAGAAACGGCAAAGGAAAATGATCCTTACGGGTAGCACTATTAAGTTGTCTATAGTCAATACACACTCTCCACCCAGTCACTGTTCTAATGGGAATTAATTCATTATGTTCATTATGCACAACAGTCATCCCACCTTTTTTAGGTACTACATACATAGGACTAACCCATGAACTATCAGATATAGGATAAATAATTTCTACGTCTAACCATTTAAGAATTTCAGCCCTCACTACTTCTTTCATGTTAGGATTTAACCGTCTCTGATTTTCAACAATAGTTTTATGGTTATCTTCCATTAAAATTTTACATAATGAGGGGCTAATTCCTCTAAGGTCTGAAATAGTCCATCTTATGGTTCATTTTCTTAATCTCAACACACACAACAATTTATCAAGTTAAACATTAGATAACGAAGCACTTAGAATAACAGGTAAGTTATCATTTTCATCTAAAAAAGCATACTTGAGATGTGGGGGTAGTGCTTTTAACTCTAAAACTGGTACTTGCACATTAGAAGGGGGAGCTAGTGATTTACCTTTGCCTAGATTCTCAAAATAAAAACCTTTCTACCTTGATTTAGTCCATGTGTCCTCCAAATCATATGCCATTTCTGCAACTTCTAAATTTTCATCATTTGTTGTTCATGTACTCACTAAACATTTCTCAAGAGGTTCTTTAGGATTTTCAAGCTTAAAAACTTCTCGAGTGATTAGATCTATAAAATCAACTTGAAAAACATGGTCAGTAAAAGAAGGATATTTATTTGATTTAAACAAATTAAATTATATCTCTTCTTCACCAACCTTAAATGTCAACCTACCATTTTTAACATCTATGACAGCCCCAGCTGTGGCCAAAAAAGGCCGATCCAAAATAATAGGTATTTCGGTATCTTCATCAATTTCTAACACAATGAAGTCGAGAGGAATGATGAATTTTTTTACCTTAACCAACACATTTTCCAAAACACCTAATGGATACTTTATTGATCGATTAGCTAGCTGTAAAGAAATAATGGTAGGTTTTAGCTCCTTAAACTCAAGTTTTCTGCACACAAATAAAGGCATTAATGAAACACTAGCACCTAAATCATACAAAGCTCTAGAAAAATCAACTTTACCAATAGTGCAAGGAATTGAAAAACTCCCTGGATCTCTTAGCTTTGGTGGCAGCTTATTTTGAATGACTGCACTGCATTCCTTAGTTAAAGTAATAATCTCATAATCCTCTAATTTCTGCTTATTTGATATAATTTCCTTAAGAAACTTTGCATAAGTATGAATTTCTAAGGCATCTGCAAAAGGAATGTTAATATGCAATTGTTTAAATATTTCAAGAAACTTTTCAAATTTTTTATCAATTTTATTTTGTTTAGGTCTCTAAGGAAAAGGAATGGGAGGCACATAAGGTTTTACTTCCAGTGGTGGTTGTGATTGTGTCTAATTATGCTCAGTTTTTTCGATTTTATTCTCTTTAGTTACCTCTTCATGAGCCACTTCTTCTCCATCACTCACTACCACCTCTTTACTTACCTGATCGAGTTGTTTACCACTTCTCAAGGTAATTGCCTTGCATTGCTCCTTTGGATTAATCTCTATTTTGCTAGGCAAATTGCCTTGTCCTCTTAAGTTGAAAGTATTAGCCAATTGGCCCATTTGAATTTCTAGGTTGCAGTTGTAAGTGATTAACTGGTCAGCTTTGGTTTTCATCCTCTCAATTCTTTCTGAAGTCACATTGGCTAATTTTTCAATAGCCAGCTCCCATGATGGTTTGGTCTCAGGCTGTTGCACCACTCCTTAAGGCCTTAGTTGGAAACCTGGAGGATTGAAAGGTTTTGAACTGCTACCTTGATTGCCTTGGTCTCTCCAGGAAAAGTTAGGATGATTCCTCCAGCTTAGGTTGTAGGATTGTGAGTAAGAATTGTTTAACTGTTGATGGTGTTGCTACTACCTATTCATATTTGACACAAACTGTGCCTGTTCAACCTGCAAATACTCAGAACTAATGTGTGCGCCTCCACACTATTCACAACTCAAAGCAGGGTTATGGTTAGTAACAGAATTCACATTACCCAACTTACCAAACATTTTTACCAAGTTATCAACTTTTGCATTTAACATGTTAATGCCATCAATCTCATACATACTTGAAGCTTTCTTTGGTAGACCTCGTTCATTGGACCATTGATAATTATTAGAAACCATCTCTTCCAATAACTCATATGCTGCCTCAGTTGACTTACCCATCAAAGCTCCTCCTGCAGCTGCTGCATCTATGGTGATTTTAACTAAATGTGTCAAACCATTATAAAAAGTTTGCACAATCAACCATTCAGGAAGGCCATGGTGTGGACACCGTCTCTGTAATTCCTTAAATCTTTCCCAAGCCTCATATAATGACTCACCATCATATTGCACAAAAATAGTGATATCATTTCTAAGTTTGGCAGTTTTACCTGGTGGAAAGTAATTATTGAGTAATGCTTGGTATAATGCAATCCAGGTGGTAAATGAGTTGGGGGGGGGCTTGGAATTCAACTATCTTTTGGCCTTGTCTTTCAAAGAGAAGGGAAAGAGCCATAATTTAATTGCATCTTCACTCACTCCATTCAACTTAAATGTATCACAGATCTCCAAGAAGTTGGCCAAATGTGCATTGGGATCTTCATATATATCCCCCCCAAATTGCTCTTGCTGCACCATCTGAATGAGACCAGGTTTGATCTCAAAGTTGTTTGCATTAACTGCAGGTCTACTTATGCTGGTTTGGTTGCCATTGGTGCTTCGCATGGCATAGTCCCGTAGCAACATCTGATTCTGATTGTTCTAATTTTCTACCATGACTATTGCTCATTTTTGCTTGAGCCTATGCTCTTTTCTTAATGCCCGTAAAGTCTGCTCATCTCAGGATCAAATATTTCAATTAGCTCACCAGTATGTGCCATGCACAATTGCAATCTGCAACAGTTAATCAGAAAAAAAAATAATAAAAAAAAATAAGATAAATAAAATTCTGGCTAAATAATAAATTTAACACAATTAGATTAAAATTTACCAACAAATCCATCTAATAACCTTATTAAACTAGAAACACTAAGAATAATAAAATAAAAAATAAAATAAAATAAAATAATACAATCCAAATTAATAAAGAGAATCGTTTGTTTTGATATTGAAAACACCGCTCCCCAGCGATGGCGCCAATTTTCTTGTTGTCAAATCCGCAAGTGTACGAGTCGTACAAATAATATAGTGATAAGTCGAGTATCGTTTCCACAGGGAGAATGTTCAATTACCAAACCTAATTAATTCTCTCTATTATTTAGACAATTGAATTATCAAGATTAATAATTAATAAGTAGATTATGAAACCAAAAATTAATGACACAAGTTATAGGATTCGAACTTCCTCAATTAAATTATGCTTAACCAAACCAGACTTAATGAATAAATTTTTGTTGATACAATGATCAATTCCCTAAGATATCCTGTTATCTCTTTCAAGAATAACAAATTATGCTAGTATTAATCATTCATCTACTTTTGTGTTTGCAGGATTCTAATACAAACTCATTAAGTTCATTAAAATTATAACAAAGATCACAATGGCGAGCTTTTATTTCTAAGAAAATACTCAACCAAGGACTGATATTTTATGAACTAATATCAATCTTCCGTTTTCGCTCCATCAATTGATACCTTAAGACATGCAATTAGTGATCAATTAATCACATATAATTTTCCAAAAATACCAGATTACATAAAACATGATCATTCAAAAGTTAAGGATTTAATCAAAACAATTCCAATGAATCCATCCTAATCCTAGAATAAAAAATCTAGCAATTCATCATTGACAATTCTAAAACATAAACAAAGGGGTCACAGAGAAAAGGGACGAACTCGTTTTGGGAATAGATTAAGCTTGAATCCAAGATTTCTTTCTAATCTTCTAGCTTCATCCCTTTCGAACACTCCACCTCCAACGTGCCTTGTAGCCCCTTCTATGAATAGCTCATCTTGCTCTCTGCATTTTTCTTCTCTTCTTCTTCTTAATTTATAAGCTTTCAGTCCCTTAAAATCAGTCTTTTACAATCTAGCAACTTACCCAATTTGTTGGAGAATACTGATTTCAAGGTAGATTTTGATCAATTATCTTTCAGACCATTTAGGAATCTAACACCAAGCTTTGAGCTGTCTTGACACCTCTTATTTAGTCCTTATCCAATTCAAAAACCTATCAAACAACCAAAAATAACTAAGAATTAAATAAATTAATAAAATACTCAAAATATTAATTAAGTTAAACTAAATGTCCTAAAAAATTACAAAATTAAACTAAATATGATCAAGAGTGCTAATTAATTTCATGTATCAGTTGTGTATAAATTGAGATCATAGCCACTGATGGCTAAGGATCAATCCCAATATCATGATTTGGTCATTGGTTTATCCTAATTCATTGTTGAACCTTATAGTTTGGATGGTTTACAAAAACTAGTGTTGATAACATCATAGTAAACTAGGGTTACAATTGAAGACCTAACCCTAACGTGTTTCGAACCATAGAACGGTGGATGAGCCCTAAAATGAGTTGAGGGATCGACTCTGGAGAGAAACAAACCAAGGAGTTAACTCGGACACCTTTTAGGGCATTCTAGAATGTTGTCCGGAAGCCTGTCTGGTAGCACCACTATCAGACAGGACAGCAGACCGAACATGCTACCGGACAAACTCACAGAAAATCTAAAACTTGTCTGATCGGACTTTACGAATTCCAGGTGCTACCGGACAAGCGATTGGACACTCTCTAAAAGTATCTCAGGCTTTGTCCAGATTGATGACCTGTCGAACAATGCAAGACCAAATAAGCGACTGAATAATGTCCAGAATGACTGTTTTTCAGTCCGGACAGGGAGTCTGATGAATAGAAAACTATCAAAATAAAACCTAACCTAATCCTATTGGTTGTCTAAGACTTATAACCAAGAAAAGCTACTTTCAAGATCTTGAAGAAAGTCAAGTATCACTCAACAGGTGAGGGACAAAACCTAAACTAATTGGTTAATAATAAACTACCCCTTTTATTTCTATTCACTGCCTATTGCTATGTTTTATTGTTTATGCATATAACATGTCATCCAATAATTGCTATTATTATTCATGCATATTTTATTGTTATTTTCTTATGTGATGATGATGATAGGGATAGGCATGTGTATGTGTGTGGTCAGTGTGTTGAATGGGGAGAGGTTGTAGTATCAAACCATTCACCACACTGGCATCATCGTATCACTATTACCTAAGTAGACTTAGTACATTGCAGGGTATCAGGGGGTGATCACGGTGTGTGACTGTAGCTCTACCAACAGACTCTAGCTCTATCTCTATCATATTGAAGGATGCTAGGTTAAGGCATTGGATACAATTAGATGACACCTAGGATTGGTTAGTCACGAATCCAGTTTACAAATCCTCGCCAGTAAGGGCATACATACTGGTATGGGGTAGAGTATCAGGGAGAGTGCTGGCGGTGTGTGATCCATTAGGATCTAGCTCTTTCTTTATTCTGTAGTGAGTGATGTGGGGGGATAGTGGAGTTGGTAGGTGTCTTTCCATTAGGTGTGCTCACACTCTCGTGTATGGAGGTATAGTGGCAGTCTATCCTTACCATAGTACATTGCAAACTTAAACCAGACCAAAGAATTGAATGTGACATCATGTATATGCTTGCTGCATTGTTTTGTCTCTCACTGAGTTGAGTTGTGAGCTCACCCCACAATGTCTTATCTTTTTAGTTGATTATGCAGGTACTACCTTTGAAGATTACATGAATGCATCATTCTATGGATATATGGTGGCCATGGGCGTACAGACGATGGAGAATGAGCATGACTCATCATGCGAGTGTTCCTACTGTGTTTATACCTAGACTTTATTTTCATAATTGAGTTATAGAATTGTAATAAGATATTTAATTATGTTTGGACCATCCAGATAACTGGTTATGTATTATTTATCATTGTAGACTCTCAGTTCATTATTAGTTTAAATTTTTACTATTTATGTATTATCTTTGAGTATTGTTAAACGTATGGTTTGATTGTTGGTACGGTCCTATGTGATCTTGACTTGAGCCATTGGTTCTTTAATGGTTCATTCACACTTCTAGTTCAACCAGAATTGGGGTGTGACCATTGTGTGCAAGTTTGGGGGTGGTTGTCCTAAAAGTATTCTTCAGGGGAGGTGAAAGAAATTTTCCCAATAAACAACCACGACTTGAGGTTATCTTCAACCTCAAATAGTGAAACCAGTCACAGAAACTCCAGAATGTGAACCAATGACTCAACAAAGGCTCTAAATTACTCTAGTTTTTAGAATCTGTTTCTTAAACCCATGCTGATCTTAGGTATCCCAACCATTAAAGCCCAAACCCATGTGATATTTTAGAGAATAATCCTCAAAAATAGATCTGGGCAGACATGGAAGTTGCATGTCTTTTCAGACTCAATGATTTGGTGATTTCGGGTCATGGATCCTAAGGGCTTAGTCGTTTATGGAATAGTAGCTTATGCCCAAGGTTTCAAGGTAAACAGGTGGGATAGGAAGGGAGATTGAACCTAGTTTAGGTTACAAAATGTAAAAAGTAACCCAGAAGTAACCACAAGAAATAAGGAAGAGAAGAAGAATTAGGGAGAGGGAAGGAAGAAGGGAAGGAAAGAATAGACCTAGGTCGTTTCTGGTTGAACAGAGAGAGATATAGAGAGAGGGGGGGGGGAAGGAACCACAACTCACAAATCTTCAATTGATCAGGCAAACACCAAAATATTAAACTTTCAATTCATTCTCCAATTTGAAAATAAAAGCTCTATAACATGCATGTTTAAAGGAAATACCTTCCTAAATTAATTGGAATAAGTTTACTAACTAAATAAAATTTCCATAGAATAAAATCCCTAATACAATAAAATCTCTAATCAAAATAGAAGGCATAAGTAAGGAAACTTAAAATTGAAATCTTCATATTCTAAACTTAACTAAATTAGTTCCCTATCAATCTTGTCTAGACCAAAAGGTTGGTTTGGGTTTGGACCGGTTCTAGTTTGACTTAGGTAGCCAAAGTGGTTCACATCGGTCCATCCATGAGCAAGCTACTACATCAACTCTCGTTTCTCAAAAGAACTCGACTTCGTTGAGTCTGGATAAAGGCCAAGAAGACCATCAGATGGAACGTGCTAGAGAATAAGCGATTCAACAATCTTCTTAAGCTTTATGGTCTAAAGGTCCTTTATCAGGACAAATCAGATCTCGAGACCACCATGCTTAAAGGAGTTAAGTGTTCTCATATGCATCATGTTGAACCTTCTTATCAAACAGCCAAGGTCGGCCAAAGAGGATGTGACAAATTTTCAAGGGTAGCACATCATACTGAATTGTGTCGACCAATCCACTAATAGAATAGGTAACCAAATACCTCTCATGGACTTTAAGATTGGTGTTATTTATCCATGCAACCTTGTAGGGGCATGTGTGGGGTTTGGTCATCAAGCCCAATTTGCTAACAGCATTGTCAGAAACCACATTGGTGCAACTGCCACTGTCAATGATCATGGTGCATAGAAAGTCATTGCACCTTACCTCGTCTAGAAAATATTGCTACAATGCCAATTGTCCTCTTCAGGTATATTATGTGTAGCCAAGAGATGGCAAAAGACATAGAAAGGTTGAGGCTCATGATCAGTATCATTGTCTATAAAATTCGCATACAAAAAACCTACTTTAACCTTGGTTTTCCTTTCCATGCTAGGTTTTTCCATCGCAAGCGGGACTAAAGCGGTGTCGGTTTAGAGCTCTGGGTAAACCAGGTAGCAAATGTTTCATTATTGGATGTGAATTCAGACTAGAAACCACCAGAACATGTCCGGTCTCACTCGTCCCGTCGTAGTAGCCCCTGTATCATGGGACCGGACCCTTCAACCGGACAGGGCTGGAACCGTGTCTACTCGATTAACACATGTCTTATGTGAGTCTGAGGTTAGTTGGGGGTATCTTTTGAATGCTAAGCGACCCAAGTGGGTCCCACCATGCAGTTAACAACTTCCTTCAACATTGAGGGAAGTAGGTTTCTCTTCCATGAGTCCTTAGGCTTTGTCAACATTCCCTCACCCACTCCTTGATAGTTATATCTCCACTCAAGATGTCACACCCCAATTTCGCACTATTCAGAATGGTGTGATGAACCGCCAATAAACCAACGGTTCAACCAGGATCTCAAATAGGCTATGTCCGTTTGCTTAAACCATATACATCCACAACCATAATCAGAATAAATACACGATAGCGGAAGTCTTTAATATTAAATGAACTGAGAGTCTAAAGATGATAACATAAATAAATTATTCAATTATCTTCAAAATACTAAGGCATAAAATAAATAATCTAATCAATTACATCGTCTGTATAATTTAAATAAAATTCTAATCGAAGACGCATGAATTGCACTCGCATAACGAATCATGCGACTCCATCATAATCTCTGCATCCATCACCGCCGCATGTCCATACATTGGAGCATTCATATAATCTTCTACGGTGGTACCTGCATCATCAACTAAAAATAATTGACGTCGAAAGGGTAAGCACACATCACGGCGCAGTGAGCAAACAAAACAATACAACAAACATATACATGCATTCAATTCATATCTTTGGTCTGGTTCATAAGTTTGCAATGTGCAATAGAAAGGATCAAACACCAATGTCATCCCACATGCATCCACCATGGAATAGGGATAAAGCTAAAGTGATTGGGACCACATCGCATCACACTTCCCCTGATGCCCTACCTATACCAACATGTAAGCCCCTATTGGTGAGGGCTTGCAAACTGGGCTCGCAACTAACCAATCCTAATGTCAAACAGTGTATCCAAGGCCTCACCCCAGCATCCCTCAATACGTCCATAGAGATAAAGCTAAGGCCCCTCGACAGAGTCAGAGACTACACGGTCTGAGACAACCTCCCTTGATGCCCTACGACGTAATAGTTCTGCTAAGGTAATGGCGATACGATGAGTTAGTGGATAAGACTTGAGTAAAGATATAGTTAGAGTCTGGTGACCAGGATGAACCACAGTGTCACATCCTCCCCCTGTTGCTCCACTCACATCAAGTACACTAACCAAACACATACATTCACATGCCTATTCTTAGCATCATCATCAACATCATATTATAAATAAACAAAAATTAAATATGCATGGAAAATAATAACAAGAATATTGGATGACATGTGATATGCACATTACAATCATACAAGCATGGAATCATTCATGATATTGGACTCAATAAATGGCAAGAGTTTATTATTAGCCAATTAGTTTAGGTCTTGTTCCCTCACCTTTGATTGCTAGTAGATCCTTGTTCAAGCTTTATAATTCACTTTTAAACCACTAAAAAGACCTAACAAGTCGATAGATTTTAATTAGAATTAATTCCAATTTGTTTAGACTAACAAAAACTATAGGGTCGCAGGTAGGGTAGCACCTAGGGTAGCAGTTTCTGCGACCACAGGGGTAGGGTCGCAGGGTAGGGTCGCACCTAGGGTAGCAGTTTCTACGACCCTAGGGTGTAGGGCCGCATATGGGGTCGGATACCATTCGACCCTACTTGCGACCACACCCTCCCTGGAAAACTGATGAATAAACCCTTGGTTGGTTGATCCACCCGGTGCATCTATCACGAACTGCTCATTACCAAGATTGAATATTTTTCATGTAACACACATTGCTGCAGTCGTGTTAACCTCTCCTTGGGATTTTATCATTGATTTTATGCTTAGCGCATCAGCAACTACATTAGCTTTTCCTGGATGATACTGGATATCGCAATCATAATCCTTCAATAATTCCAGCCATCTTCTTTGTCTCATGTTCAACTCCCTCTGATTAAAAAGGTAAGTGAGACTCTTATGATCTGATTTAATCTGAAATTTCTCCATACAAATAATGTCTCCATATCTTGACTACATGTACTACCGCCACTAATTCCAAGTCATGAGTGGGATAGTTCTTCTCATGTGTCTTCAATTGTCTTGAGGCATACGCAAATACTTGTTCTCCTTGCATAAGTACACATCCTAAACCCAATCCAGACGCATCAGTGTATAAGGTAAATGGTTGTCCTGGAATCGGAATAGTCAAGATGGGAGCAGATATCAATCTAGCCTTCAATGTTTGGAAACTATTCTCATATTTATCGGTCCAAACAAAATTTTCTCCTTTCTTAGTCAAATTGGTGAGAGGTACGGCAATTCTGGAATAGTCTTCCACGAATCGTCGATAATACCCAGCTAGACCAAGGAAACTTTTAATTTCTACAACACTCTTAGGTGCTTCCCACTTCACAATGGCTTCAATCTTGCTAGGATCTACTTTAATTTCTTCAGCGGATACAACATGACCTAAGAAAGCGACCTCATTTAGCCAAAACTCACACTTTGTAAATTTGGCGTAAAGCTTCTCCTCCCTTAGTCACTGCAGAGCGGCTCTTAGATTCATGACATGAGTTTCCTTGTCCTTGGAGTAGACCAATATATCATCGATAAACACAATGACCGACGTATCCAACATATCATGGAATACCTGATTCATGAGTTCCATAAAAGTTGTGGGTGCGTTAGTCAATCCAAAAGACATGACTAAAAATTCATAATGTCCGTATCTTGTTTTAAATGTTGTCTTTGGAATATCACCGTCCTTAATCTTCAACTGATGGTATCCTGATCGAAGATCGATCTTGGAGAACACCTTGGCACCTTGTAACTGATCGAACAAGTCATCGATCCGAGGCAATGGGTACCGATTCTTGATTGTCAGCTTATTCATTTCCTGGTAGTCTATACACAGTTGAACACTATCGTCCTTCTTCTTTACAAACAATACTGGCGCTCTCTATGGTGATATGCTAGGTCTGATATAACCCTTGTCCAATAATTCCTATAACTGTACATTCAATTCCTTCAGTTCAATAGGAGCCATTCGATAGGGTGCTTTAGATACTGGTGTGGCTCTGGGTATCAGATCTATAATGAACTCTGTCGCTCGATAGGGTGGTAATCCTGGTAGTTCTTCAGGAAATACATCTGAAAAGTCACGCACAACATCAATATCTTCCATTCGTGGTGCTTCCTTGGTGAGGTCGACCACTGATACTAGATACCTGACTCCTTCTTTCTTGAGGCATTTTCTAGCCTTTAATGCAGAGAGGATGAGTTTCCATTTACGGAGAAGTTTGGTTCCCGTAAAACTAAACTCTGCTCCTTCCTTGTCTTTAAATGTCAGTTTCTTTTTTGCACACAATAGGTTTGTAGAATGCCGAGCTAACCAGTCCATTCGCAAGATAACGTCAAAGTCTACCATCTCGAGTTGAATCAAGGTTGCATCCAAAATCTTCTCGCCGATAAGAACTGAACATGGTCCATAACCTTTTTCTAGTTCCACTTCTAATCCCATAGGTAATCGTACAAGAAATTTATAGTCTAAGGATCTAAGGGGTAGATTTAGCTTCTTTCCAATTGACACAGATATAAAAGAATGAGTAGCTCCAGAATCAAAGAGTAGTCTAGTAGGTATGCCATTAATAGGTACGATACCTGTGATTTGTTTTAAATTAGTCCACATGCTCCCACAATGTAACACAAAATGAAAGGTTCAGGTCATACCTGTGACCACATGAGGCGATGCGGCAGCATCCTTAGATGTAACTGCATAAACCTTTCCTTGTTGTAGCTGCTTCCTGGGCTTAGGACACTCCCTTGAATAATGTCCTATTTGGTTGCAGTTAAAGCATTTTACTCCTTCATTATTTTGCTTTTGTTGTTGTTGGGCTGTTGGAGTAGTCTAGGCTGCAGCATTAAAGCCTTGAGTATGGAAGGGTTTGAATGTCTTTGTGTTCCCTCTGTTATAAGAATTTTCGTTAGGCCTTTTGATACCTCTATTTTGAGCAAAAGTATCTCTCCTTCTGGCTCGACTCTATCACTCGAGCAATCTATACTGCTTCATTGTAAAATTTCTTTTCTAGTCCCAGAACATGCTCACGAATGCTTCCCCTAAGTCCCATGATGAACCTTCGGGTCTTAGTATTTTCCTCTTGCATGCTAGCGGGTGCAAAGAAAAATAGTTCTTCATAATGCTGTTGATAAGCATCCACAGTCATCTGTCCCTGATACAGACTCAGGAACTCTCTTTCCATAGCATCTCTAAAACTTCTGGGAAAGTACTTCTCAAAGAATGCCTCTTTATAGATAGCCCAGGTCAATTGGGCGTGCTTGGTTAACAGATAAGTCCGAGTGGACTTCCACCAGTGTTGTGCATCACCTTTTAGCATAAATGTTGCACACAGTACTTTATCCTCCTCATTAACCATCATCATCATGAAATTCCTTTCCATCTCGTCGATCCAATGAGCTGGTCACAAAGGATCTGTTGGTTTACCATTATATTCTTTAGGCTTCATTTTCAAAAAACACTCGATCAGTCGAGAGTGGTCCAACTGATACTGAGCATAGGCCCCATATATAGGTGGTTGATACTGGTAACTACCTTGAGCTACCTCAGTATTCTGTACTGGAGCTTATATCAGCGTTTGAGGTACTTGGGGCACCATGTTGCTTCCCCCTGGTACTGTGCTAGCTTGTCTGGCTGGCATAGGTGTAGCATGTGCAGCTGGAAAAACCATTCCTATGGCAGCTTGCATATTGGCTTGCACCTACTATATTTGCTGCAGCTGTTGTGCCAGGTTCATTACGGCTGTAGCCAAATCTGTAGGTGGGGCAGGCAAGTTTGTAGGATTTGCCTGGCCATTAGCCCCTGGTGTTACCATATTCTGATTCTCTTGTACTTCAAGAATTTCATGGCTAGTTTCCTCTACAGGTGGTTGTGGTGGAATTGGGTTACATCCCCATCTGGTTACTCTTCACCCAGCCATTTTCCTGTTCTGGTGGAGGTAATGTTTGAAAAAAATCATAGAACATGTGAGGAAATCATAATGTACTTCATTCCCATGATAAAATCCAACTATCAATGTGAAATTCAAAATTTTCAAGTCATTCAGTGAAAATACTGAATTTTCCATCGTAGGGTCGATGGTAGGGTAGCTCTATATTCGACCCTAGGGTATGCGACCCCAAAAACCCCGTCAGCTCACCGAGAGCCTAGGGTCGATCGTAGGGTCGGTATATGTCCGACCCTAGGTCCGACCCATGGTGTCTATCAGATCACCAAGAGCCTAGGGTCAGTGGTAGGGTCGCACATTTTGTCGAATTTTGCGACCCTACGATCCAAAATTAGGTTTTTAAACCTGATTTTGGATTCATTTCTTATTCTTTTTCTTTTCCTTCCAACTCAACTCGCTTCCCCTGAGTTGCTACAGTATCGACCCCTAGTGTTTGGTGATCATTTCTTCCATTCGTGACTTCCGCTCCTTCCCTTCAAGTATGCTCTTTACTGTTTCTCATTTTTTAAGCTTTTAAAACTAGGTTTTCATCCATTTACATCATTTTCTTCAAATTAAAATTTTTTTAATCGTAAAAATTTAATTTGTATTGGGGGCTTTTGCTATTGGTCACCCAATGGACGAAAGCCCTCAAAAATATTTGAGTTTCATCGGTTGGTTATCGAGAAACTTGAAATTTTCCATTTTGACCTAATTTTTGAGATTTTTCCAATTTTATTGAAATTTCTTCAAATTTGATCTTTCTAGATTAAATTTCTAACTGTATGAGCTTTGCAGGATGGTTTGGAACCTATGTAAGTCCTCCTGGCCAGTTGTTTGGGTGAAAGTGAGGCTTTTGGCCAAATCATGCCGTTATAATATCGAAATTTTGAATTTTTCTTCTTATCTAATACCTTGTTTGTTTTTCTGTGTCTTGGTAGATAGTATGACTCGTACCACGGTTCCTAGGGCTCATGATCCCGTTCGTTTCCGCTCCAATGAGGCAGAAGCTCGGTATGCGTAAGAAAGTAGAAGGGGGTCGTTGTGTAAACTTGGCTAGTCTAGCCTTGTTTAACGTGGAGGGTGCCTTCGGTGACATGGGCTGGCTTCCTGTGATCACCTATGAGGCTTGTACTTGTCCTGCTTTGGTGAAGCAGTTCTATTGCAACCTCCAGGTGGTGGGGGATCGCAATGATACAGAGAGGGGTAGGGAGCTTAGGATCACCAGCTATGTGAAAGGGGTGGAAGTTTCATTTAACTGCCAACAGTTGGCTGATCTCTTGGGCATATCAAATGACGGCCCTTTGGTGTACTGTGCTCCTAAGGAACCCCAGTTCCTATCCTTGACGATGCATGCTGAGATTGATAGTCAGCTCCTTAGAGGTGATCGCTGGGAGATGAAAGCGATCAACCTACGGCCAGAGCCTCGGGTGTACTGCAAGATCATCCAGTACAACCTGATCCCCCAGAGTGGATACTATGATAGGATTTCTCAGTTGACTCAGTATGTCCTCTACTACATTTGCACTAGGCAGCCTATCTGTCTTCCTTATATTATCATCAGGACTATGATCCATGCTACGCTACCTGGTCAGCTAGGCAACCTGCCCTACGGATGTCTGATCACTACACTGCTCACCCGCCTACACGTTGATTTATTGGATGAGAGGATTCATGAGGATACCTTCTCATCAGACCTTGACTGGGAGGCTATCTATAGATGGCTATGCGGGATGCTCAGGTTAGTGATGATGAGAGGAACGCTCTGGTGCATCCTCGTACCCGGGTAGAGATAGCAGACGCTGAGGCGACAGCAGTAGTAGCAGCAGCAGCAGGGGTCCCTGGGGTGATGCTGAGGATGAGGATCGTATGTGTCACACCCCAATTCTGCACTATTTAGAATGGAGTGATGAACCGCTAACAAACCAATGGTTTAACCAGGATCTCAAGTAGGCTATATCCGTGTTATCTAAACTCCACACATCCACATTCATAATCAGAGTAAATATATAATAGCGGAAGTCTTATAGTAAAATGAACTGAGAATCTATTGTGATATTAATATTTAAATAGCTAATTATTTTGTATCAACTGAGACATAAATAAATATCAGATACATGCCCATAATAAATCCAAGTAAAGAAAACTAAGAAAATATCTAATCAAATACACATGAGTTGCACTCGTAAGAGGAGTCATGTGTATCCACTTCAGCTTCAACTTCCATTGCTGCTACGTTCCCGTACACTGGAGCATTTACATAATCTTCAACGGTATAACCTGCATCATCAACTAAAAATATTCGACGTCGAGGGATGAGCACACATCATGGCTCAGTGAGCAAACAAAACAATGCAACAGTACATATGCATGCAATCAATTCATATCTTTGGTTTGGTTTATAGTTTGCAATGCGCAATAGAAAGGTTGGGTGGTCAAAGGTTAACGTTTATTGACCCCGCCTCTATACACAGGGTGTGGAAGTCCACCCAAAGGTTAACGTTTATTGTCGTCCCCATCCACCCTAATCATGAACATTATACAACAAAGGTTAACGTTATTGCTGTATAGTGTCATACCAACACATAAGCCCCTGCTGACGAGGGCTTGCAAACTGGGCTCGCAACTAACCAATCCTAATGCCAAATAGTGTATCCAAGGTCTCACCCCAGCATCCCTCAGAATGTCCATAGAAATAGAGCTAAGGCTCCCCGGTAGAGTCAGAGACTACAAGGACCGAGACCACCTCCCCTGCTAAAGTAATGGCGATACGACGATGCTAATGCACAAGACTTAAGTTAGAGATAGAGCTAAAGTGCTGAGACCCGTCAAAGTTAACGTTTATTGACGTTCTCATCACACCTCCCCTGATACTCGCTCGCATCAAGTACACCAACCACACACATACAATCACATGCCTATTCCTATCATCATCATCATCATCATGTTATAAACAATAAAGTAAATATGCATGAATAAGTAATAGAAATATTGGATGACATGTTGTATGCGCATTACAAACATAGTCACATAGAATCAAGCATAGCATTGGACTCAAGAAAAGAGAAAACAGTTTGTTATTAACCAATTAGTTTAGAGTTTCGTTTCCTCACCTTAGCTTGCTAATAGATACTCTTCCAAGCTTTAGAATCACCTTTATAATGTTATTATATTGCTAGAAGACCTAACAAAGTCGTTAAAATTTAATTAAAATTTATTCTAATTTTTAAAACCATTCTGTTAACTGAGGGTCGGAGGTAGGGTCTGAGCTATAACCGACCCCTGGTGCGTCCCTCCCCAATCTGGACTTCCAGAACCCTGAGGGTCGATACTCAGGATCACATAGGGTCGGATGGTCATCGACCCTCTGTGCGACCCTCGGTGGTTTTTGGTCAATTTTCCTCCTTTTTGCCCATTCTTCGTGTTTGGGGTCCTATGGCTTGCTCCTACAGTCCATTCAACATACATTCCATGGTCTAGAACCATGAATCATCCACCTATGTAGCTTTCATGTATTCTCCCATGGTTTTCCATGAAAACCTAACCATGGGTTGATGGTTTGATTTCTCCGAGATCACACTCTCATCCTTATCTAACCTAAGGCCTGTAGAAACTCATGGAATTAGTATCCATACCTGAGAAGAATACTCCTTTTCTACAACTCTTCTCCTTTTTGCTTACTTCTCTTCCTTGTTTCTCTTCTTCTTCTCTTCCTTCTCTTCTCTTTCTCTCAATTCAATTAGGATTGTAAAATGAGTGAAAGAGGCTTAGGGACGTCCTTTAAATAGAGTAGAAACATCCTAAAATAAATCCCTTTGAGATTAAAAAAGAATCCTAATCGAAATTATGGAAATTTCCTAATTTCAGTTTCGGCGGCAACTAAGGGTCGATAGGAGGGTCGATGATCCCGTTGACCCTAGGTATCCTAAAGTGTCCGACCCTCCCTGTAAAATAGAGGGTCTGACTTTCTGTCTTGGGGGGGTCCGACCCTCCCTTGTTGGGTATGCGACCCTCCCCCTAATTTAAGTATTTTTGGGTCGATTTGATACCTGGGATCACGATCTCCTTCACGCCCTTGGTCCATTTGACTCACCCATGATGGGTAAACCTGGTTCAAGGTGGTAAGACCGGGTTAGTTTGATACGGGTCTTACAGTATGTTCATGGATGTAGACGTCATACCTCCTCCCTCACCACTATATTCTACTAGAGCTGGTCCATCTCGGGCTCCTTCACTCATTGCTGGTCCTTTACACCCACCTTCTGATGATATGATGGGGTTACTGCATGAGATTAGAGAGGCTCAGTGCGTGACTGATCTGAGAGTAGGAGAGCTTCTAGATGCTCAGTGCGCGACTGATGGGAGAGTAGGCGAGCTTCTAGATGCTCAGCGTGCGTCTGATCAGCGGATGGCCTAGTTGACAGCTAGTCTCCAGACGACCCAGACTCAGGTAGCCTAGTTGACTAGAGTGTATGCTGAGGACTATGACTGAGATCACGAGGCACCTCCTCCTCCAGCACCTCCAACTCCATGATGTATATTTTTCTTTTCTTTTTTCTTTGTACTACAGAGTAATTGTCTGGATTGTGGACTGTACTCTGATTTGGATATGTATAAACGTTGCTTTTTATTTGATATATGAAACTTGTTTCTCCTTTTAATAGTGCATTATTCTCTTTCTTAATTTTGTCTCATACAACACAAGTGCTTATAGTGTGTTATTATTACAACTTTTAAATTTTATCCTAACTCAGTTCACGAACTTTTGTGAAAGTATACTGGTTTAATAGACAGGGCCTGAGAGCTCTGATACCAAGTTGTCACACCCCAATTCTGTACTATTCAGAATGGTGTGATGAACCGTCAATAAATCAACGGTTTAACCAGGATCTCGAATAGGCTGTGTTCGTTTGCTTAAACCATACACATCCACAACCATAATCAGAGTAAATAAATAATAGCGGAAGTCTTTAATATTAAATGAACTGAGAGTCTAGCAGTGATAAAGTAAATAAATTATCCAATTATCTCCAAATAACAAAGACATAAAATAAAATAATTTAATCAATTACATCGTCTGAATATTCAAAGAAAACTAATCGAAGACGCATGAGTTGCACTCGCATGACGAATCATGCAACTCCATCATAACTTCTACATCCATCGCCGCAACATGATCGTACACCGGAGCTTTCATATAGTTTTCTACTGTGGTACCTGCATCATCAACTAAAAATATTTGACGTCGAAAGGGTGAGCACACATCATGGCTCATTGAGCAAACAAAACAATTCAACAAACATATGCATGCATCCAATTCATATCTTTGGTCTAGTTCATAAGTTTACAATGTGCAATAGAAAGGATAGGTGGCCACCGCACCTCTATACACGAGTGTGTGAAGCCGCCCAAAGGATCAAATACCAATGTCGTCCCACATGCACCCACCATGGAATAGGGATTGAGCTAAAGTGCTTAGGACCGCACCGCATCACACCTCTCCTGATGCTCTACCCATACCAATACGTAAGCCCCTATTGGCGAGGGCTTGCAAACTGCGTTTGCAACTAATCAATCCTAATGTCGAACAGTGTATGCAAGACCTCACCCCAACATCCCTCAATACGTCCATAGAGATAGAGCTATAGCCTCCCGGTAGAGTCAAAGACTACATGGTCCGAGACCACCTCCCCTGATGCCCTACGATGTAATAGTCCTACTAAGGTAATGGCGATATGAAGATATTAGTGGACAAGACTTGAGTAGAGATAGAGCTAGAGTCTGGTGACCAAGTTGAACTACAGTGTGACGTCCTCCCCCTGATGCTCTACTCGCATCAAGTACACTAACCACACAAATACATTCACATGCCTATTCCTAGCATCATCATCAACATCATATTATAAATAAATGGAAATTAAATATGCATGAACAATAATAACAGGAATATTGGATGACATGTGATATGCACATTACAATCATACAAGCATGGAATCATTCATGGTATTGGACTCAATAAACGGAAACAGTTTATTATTAGCCAATTAGGTTAGGTCTTGTTCACTCACCTTTGATTGCTAGTAGATCCTCGTTCAAGATTTATAATTCACTTTTAAACCACTGGAGAGACCTAACAAGTTGATAGATTTTAATTATAATTAATTCCAATATGTTTAGACTAACAGAAATTGTAGGGTTACAGGTGGGGTAGCACCTAGGGCAGTTTCTCCAACTACAGGGGTAGGGTCGCAGGGTAAGGTAACACCTAGGGTAGCAGTTTCTACGACCCTAGGGTGTAGGGTCGCATGTGGGGTCGGATACCATTCGACCCTACTTGCGACCACACCCTCCCTGGAACTTCCCGAGGGCATGTGGTCGATCATATCGTCTCCTAGGGTCGAATATCATTTGACCCTATGTGCGGCCACATGTGTTCTGTGTCGACCTTTCATTCTAAAGTCCATTCCTTCATGTTTGAATCCTTTGGCTTACTATCATGGTCCATCCTATGATTGGTCTATGACTCATAACTACAATTTATACACAATTCATTGTCCATAACGATCTCTTCCATGGAATCTCTTGGAATTTATCCATGGATAGATGATTTGGGTTTCTCATAATCCTATCTTCTTCATAAACTATTCTAGGCTCCCAATTCATGTAGGGATTTAGGTTCATACCTTGGATTTACTGAAATTCAGAGGTTTCTCTGAACTTCTTCTTCCTTAGTCTTCTTCTTCAAGTTTCCTTCTCTTCCTTCTCTTCTCTTTCTCTCACTTTCAGTTAGGGTTCTAAAGGAGTGAAAGAGGCTAAGGGATGTTCTATTTATAGAGGAAAACCCTCCATAATAAGTCCCAATGAGTTTAGGAAAGCCCCCTTCTAATTAGGAAGGTTTCCTAATTTTTGATTTCGAGCTATTTTCGTAGGGTCGGATGTAGGGTCGCAGAATCCGTCCACCCTATGATTTTTTAGTCATGCGACCCTACGACTAAAAACTCATGGGTTGGACTCTTTTGAGGTGGGGTCGGTCACACCTGTTTAGGCATGCGACCCTACCCTCATATCTGATTGTTTTTTAGTTAAACTTCATACCTGGTCTTGTGGTTTCTTCACGCACTTGGTCCACTTTGCTCGACCATGATAGGTACCGATTAGTTCGATACGGGTCTTACAACTCCCCCATCTTATTAGAAAATTTCATCCTTGAAATTTACACATACCTTCCGAGTCGAAAAGGTAAGGATATTGCTTCCGCATAGCATTCTCTTCTGTTCATGTGATCTCTTCTATATCTCGGCTCCTCCAGGTCTTAACATAATTAATGCCACGGTTGCGTAGACGTTGAACCTTTCGGCTAGTGATTTCAGTTGGTGCTACTTCGAATGTCAAATCATCAGTTAGATCTGATGGATCTGCTGTCAAAACGTGTATTGGATCTCTGACATACTTCTTCAATAATGAGATATGAAATACATCATGCACACTTGTCATAGATGGTGGTAGTGCTAACTGATAAGCCACTTTTCCCCATTTAGCTAGAATCTCATATGGCCCGACATATCTCGGACTTAGCTTCCCTTTCTGTCTGAATCGTTTTACCTCGCATAGGTGATACTTTCAAGAATACCTTATTACCTACGTCAAATTCAAGGTCTTTACGTCGAGTATCTGCATACTGTTTCTGACGATTCTGAGCTGTTCTAACTCTTTCTTAATAATGTCAACTACACGACAAGTCTCTTCAATAAATTCTGGTCCAACAATACTCCGTTCACCAACTTCATTCCAAAACAAAGGAGTTCGACACTTCCTACCATATAGTGCCTCATAGGGTGACATTGTATAGTAGCCTGATGGCTGTTGTAATAGGCGAACTTGATCAATGGTAGTTTCTCATCCCATGAGCCTTTAAAATCAATAACACAGGCTCGAGGCATGTCTTCTAAAATCAGAATAGTACGCTCCGACTGCCCGTCTATCTGAGGATGGAATGTAGTACTAAACTTCAATGTTGTACCCATAGCCTTTTGTAATCCTTTCCAAAACTTTGAAGTAAAGCGTGGGTATCTATAGGACACAATGCTTTTAGGTACACCATGTAATCTGACAATGTTATCCACATATAGCATGACTAACTTCTCCAGGGTATATTATGGTCGTATAGCGATAAAGCGAGCTGTCTTAGTCAGATGATCTACAATCACCCAGACTGCGTCAACTACTCGAGGAGTCAATGGTAACCCAGTGACAAAGTCCATAGTGATGCAGTCCCATTTCCATGCTGGTTTTGGCAGTGGCTGCAATAATCCTGCAGGTTTTTGCCGTTCAGCCTTTACCCTCTGACAATTTAGGCATTGAGACACGAATTTAGCTACATCTGCTTTCATTATTCTCCACCAATATAATTTCTTCAATTCATGATACATCTTTGTACTTCCAGGATGTACCGAATAAGCGGTGGTGTGAACTTCCTTCATTAGTCTGTGTCTAATGTCCAAGTTTTCTATTTCAGGAACACATACTCTTCCTTTGTACTTTAGTACCTTTTCATCATCCAAGGTGAACTCAGGAATAGTCCAACCTTTTTTGATGTCTTCTTGTACCATTCTCAGATAAGGGTCTGATTTAAGAGCGGCTTTCACTTCATCTATTATATCAGGTACAATATTTAAAGTTGCAAACATATTTAAAAATCGATGAATAAACCCTTGGTTGGTTGATCCACCCGGTGCATCTATCATGAAATGCTCGTTACCATGATTGAATACTTTTTCTGTAACACACATTGCTGCAGTCGTGTTAACCTCTCCTTGGGATTTTATCATTGCTTTTCTGCTTAGCGCATCAGCAACTACATTAGCTTTTCTTGGATGATACTGGATATCGCAATCATAATCCTACAATAATTCCAGCCATCTTCTTTGTCTCATGTTCAACTCCCTCTGATTAAAAAGGTAAGTGAGACTCTTATGATCTGATTTAATCTGAAATTTCTCTCCATACAAATAATATCTCCATATCTTGACAGCATGTATTACCGCCACTAATTCCAAGTCATGAGTGGGATAGTTCTTATCATGTGTCTTCAGTTGTCTTGAGGCATACGCTGTCACACCCCAATTCCGCACTATTCAGAATGGTGTGATGAACCGCTAGCAAACCAACGGTCAACTAGGATCTCGAGTAGGCTATATCCGTTTTATCTAAACCTCATACATCCACATTCATAATCAGAGTAAATACACAATAGCAGAAGTCTTATAGTAAAACGAACTGAGGAATCTAGATGTGATAATCATATTTAAGTAGCAAATTATTCTGTATCAACAAAGACATAAATAAATATCAATTACATGTCTTTACTAAATCCAAATAATTAAAATAAAATCTAATCGAATACGCATGAGTTGCACTCGCAAGAGGAGTCTTGCGTATCCACTTCGTCTTCAACTTCCATCACCGTCATGTGCCCGTACACTGGAGCGTTGACATAATCTTCGACGGTAGTACCTACATCATCAACTAAAAATATTCGACGTCGAGAGGGTAAGCGCACATCATGGCTCAGTGAGCAAACAAAACAATGCAACAATACATATGCATGCATTCAATTCATATCTTTGGTCTGGTTTTAAGTTTGCAATATGCAATAGAAATGTTCGGTGGTCAAAGGTTAACGTTTATTGACCCCTCCTCTATACACAGGGTGTGGAAGTCCGCCCAAAGATTAACGTTTATTGTTGTCCCCATCCACCCTACCATGAACATTATACAATAAAGGTTAACGTTTATTGTTGTACAGTGCCATACCAACACGTAAGCCCCTGCTGGCGAGGGCTTGCAAACTGGGCTCGCAACTAACCAATCCTAATGCCAAACAGTGTATCCAAGGCCTCACCCCAGCATCCCTCAGAACGCCCATAGAGATAGAGCTAAGGGCCCCCGATAGAGTCAGAAACTACAAGGACCGAGACCACCTCCCCTGATACTCTACGACGTAATAGTTCTGCAAAAGTAATGGCGATACGACGATGCTAATGCACAAGACTTGAGTTAGAGATAGAGCTAGAGTGCTGAGGCCGGGCCTATGACACCCTTCTGATACTCGCTCGCATCAAGTACACCAACCACACACGTACATCCTCATGCCTATTCCTATCATCATCAACATCATCATGTTATAAACAATAAAGTAAATATGCATGAAACAATAAATAGAAATATTGGATGACATGTTGAATGCACATTACAAGCATATTCGCATAGAATCAAGCATAACATTGGACTCAAGAAATAAAAACAGTTTGTTATTAACCAATTAGTTTAGATCTTGTTTCCTCACCTTTACTTGATTGTAAGTCCTCTTTCAAGCTTTAAGAATCAACTATATATCAATATTATATCACTAGAAAATATAACCAAGTCAATAGAATTTAATTAGAATTAATTTAGATTTTTAAAAGCATGTTGTTAACTAGGAGTCGATGCTAGGGTCGGAGTCTTGATCGACCCTGGGTGCGACCACCCCTATTCTGGACTTCCCGAACAATGGGGGTCGATGCTCAGGGTCTGGTAGGGTCAATTGGCCATCGACCCCCCATGCGACCCCCTGTGGGTTTTGTCAATTTTTCTTCCTTCAGTCCATTCTTCGTGTTTGGGGTCCTATGGCTTGCTCCTATAGTCCATTCCACACATGTTCTATGGCCTAGAACCGTGGTTCATTCACCTATATGGCTTTCATGATTTCCCCATGGTTTTCCATGAAAACCTAACCATAGGTGGATGATTTGGGTTCCTCTTAGATCATTCCCTCTTCTCTATCTTTTATATGGTCTGTAGAATTACATGGAAATAGTATCCATACCTGAGAAGTATGCTTCTTCCTCTGAATCCCTTCTCCTTGGTCTTCTTCTCCACTTTCCTTTTCTTCTCCTTCTCTTCCTTTTCTTCTCTTTCTCTCAATCCAATTAGGGTTGTAAAAGGAGTGAAAGAGGCTTAGGGACGTCCTATTTATAGAGTAGAAACTCCTAAAATAAGTCCCATTGAGATTATGAAGGAATCCCATTAAAATTAGGAAGGTTTCCTAATTTTAGTTTCGAACTATTTTTACAGACTACCGGGGGTCGATAGGGGGGTCGGAGATCCCGTCGACCCCTGGTCCTTAAAATGTTCGACCCCCCATGTAAAACTGGGGGTCTGACTTTTATACTGGGGGGTCCGACCCTCCCTTGCTGGGAATGCGACCCTCCCCTTATTTTGAGTGTTTTTGGGTCAGTTTAATACCTGGGATCGTGATCTCCTTCACGCACGTGATCCATTTGGTTCGACCATGATGGGTAGACCTGGTTCAAGGTGGTTAAGACCGGGTTAGTTTGATACGGGTCTTACAACTCCCCCCTACTTATAAAAATTTTGTCCCCGAAATTGTTCATACCTTCTGAGTCGAATAAATGAGGGTATTGCTTTCGCATAGCATTCTCTTCTTCCCATGTAATTTCTTCCATGTCTCTACTTCTCCAAGTGACCTTAACATAATAGATATCTCGGTTGCATAGTCGTTGAACCTTTCGGCTGGTGATTTCAGTTGATGTTACTTCAAATGTCAAATCATCAGTCAAATCAGGCAGATCTACTGTCAGAATGTCCGTTGGATCTTTGACATACTTCTTCAATAAGGAAATATGAAATACGTCATGCACACTTGACATAGATGGTGGTAGTGCTAACTGGTAAGCCACTTTCCCACGCTTAGGTAGAATCTCATATGGCCCGACATATCTTGGACTTAGTTTCCCTTTCTGTCCGAACCGTTTCAATCCTCGCATAGGCGATACTTTTAAGAATACTTTATCACCCACGACAAACTCAAGATCTCTGCGTCGAGTATCTGCATATTGCTTCTGACGATTCTGAGCTGTTCTCACTCTTTCTTTGATAATGTCGACCACTCGACAAGTCTCTTCAAAAAATTCCGGTCCAACAATACTACATTCCCCAACTTCATTCCAAAACAACAGAGTTCGACACTTTCTGCCATACAGTGCTTCATAGGGTGACATCTGTATAGTAGCCTGATAGCTATTATTATAAGCGAACACGATCAGTGGTAACTTTTCATCCCATGATCCCTTAAAATCAATTACACATGCTCGTAACATATCTTCTAGAATCTGAATTGTACGCTCTAACTGTCCATCTGTCTGTGGATGGAATGCAGTACTAAACTTCAATTTTGTACCCATAGCCTTTTGCAATCCTTCCTAAAACTTGGAAGTAAATCGTGGATCTCTATCGGACACATGCTCTCTGGTACACCGTGTAATCGAACAATAATATCCACATACAGCTTTGCTAACCTCTCTAGCGTATACAGAGGTCGTATCGGTATAAAGCGAGCTGTTTTAATCAGGTGGTCTACAATCACCCAAACTGCGTCAACTACTCGAAGGAGTCAATGGTAACCCTGTGACGAAGTCCATAGTGATGCAGTCCCATTTCCATGCTGGTTTCGATAACGGCTGTAATAGTCCTACGGGTCTTTGTCGTTCAGCCTTTACTTTCTGACAATTTAGGCATTGAGACACGAACTTAGCTACGTCTGCTTTCATTCCTCTCCACCAATATAATTTCTTTAGATCTTGAAACATTTTTGTACTTCCGGGTGTATCGAATAAATGGTGGTATGGGCTTCTTTCATCAGTCGGTGTCTAATGTCCACACTTTCTATTTCAGGTACACATATTTTTAATTTGTACTTCAATACCTTCTCTTCCTCCAAGGTGAACTCAGGGTTAGTTCTACCTTTTCCGATGTCTTCTTGTACCGTTCTCAGGTAAGGGTCTGATTTGATAGCTATCTTCACTTCATCAATTATATCTGGTATAATCTTCAGTGCAGCGAACATATTGGAAAACCGATGAATGAACCCCTGGTTGGCTGGTCCATCCGTTGTTTCTATCACATACTGCTCATTGTCGTGATTGAATACCGTTCCAGTAGTACACATTGCTACAGTTGTGCTAATCTCTCCTTAAGATTTTATCATTGCCTTTCTACTCAACACATCCGCTACCCCGGATGATACTGGGTATCACAATCATAGTCTTTCAATAGTTCCAGCCATCTTCTTTGTCTCATATTCAACTCCTTTTGATTAAATAGATAAGTAAGACTTTTGTGGTCCGATTTAATCTGGAACTTCTCTCCGTATAGGTAATGTCTCCATATCTTGACAGCATGTACTACTGCCGCTAACTCCAAATCATGAGTGGGATAATTTTTCTAATGTGTCTTTAACTGTCTTGAGGCATAAGCAATTACTTGTTCTCCTTGCATAAGCACACATCCTAATCCCAGTCCTGACGCATCAGTGTACAAGACAAATGGCTGTCTTGGAATAGGAATATTCAAAATCAGAGCGGATATCAATCTGGTCTTCAAGGTTTGAAAGCTCTTCTCGCATTTATCCGTCCACACAAACTTTTCACCTTTCTTAGTCAGACTGGTGAGAGGTACGGCAATCCGGGAATAGTCTTCCATAAATCGCCAATAATAACCAGCTAGACCCAGAAAACTTCTAATTTCTGCAACGCTCTTTGGTGCTTCCCACTTTACAATAACCTCGATCTTGCTGGGATCCACTTTGATTCCTTCAGCGGATACTATATGGCCTAGGAAGGCGACTTCACTTAGCCAAAACTCACACTTGGTAAATTTGGCATACAGTTTCTCTTTCCTTAAACGCTGTAGAGTGGCGTTTAGATTCTTAATATGGGTTTCCTTGTCCTTGGAATATACCAATAAATCATCAATAAATACAATAACCGACGTATCCAACATATCGTGGAAAACCCAGTTCATAAGTTCAATGAAAGTTGCTGGTGCGTTTGTTAATCCAAAAGACATGACCAAGAATTCATAATGTCCATATCTGGTCCTGAAAGTTGTCTTAGGAATATCACCATCTTTAATCTTCAACAGATGGTAGCCTGACCGAAGATCGATCTTAGAAAATACTTTTGCTCCTTGCAACTGATCGAACAAGTCATCGATACGAGGTAGTGGATATCGATTCTTGATTGTCAGTTTGTTCCACTCCCGGTAGTCGATACATAATCGAACGCTACCGTCCTTCTTCTTTACGAACAATACTGGCGCTCCCCATGGTGATATACTGGGTTGAATATAACCCTTGTCCAGTAGTTCTTGTAGTTGTAATTTTAATTCCTTTAGTTCAGTAGGAGCCATTCGATAAGGTGCTTTTGATACTGGTGCGGCTCCAGGTATAAGATCTATCACAAACTCTGTGGCTCGTTCGGGTGGTAATCCTGGTAGTTCCTCAGGAAATACGTCGGGGTAGTCCCGCACGACATCAATATCTTCCATCCGTGGTGCTTCTTTGGTGAGGTCGACCACTGACACTAGATACTCGACTGCTCCTTTCTCAAGGCACTTCTTAGCCTTTAGTGCTGAGAGTATGAGCTTGCATTTACGGGGAAGTTTGGTTCCCATAAAACTGAATTCTGCTCCTTCTTTGTCTTTAAATGTTAGCTTCTTTTCGACGCATAATAGGTTCACAGAATGCCGAGCTAACCAGTCCATTCCCAAGATGACGTCAAAGTCTGCCATCCCAAGTTGGATCAAGGTTGCATCTAAGGTTTTCTCGCCAATGAGAACTGGACATGGCCCATAACCTTTTTCTAACTCCAGTTCTAACCCCATCGGTGACTCAATAAGTTGTTTGTAGTCTAATATTTTGATGGGTAAATTCAGTTTCTTTCCAAATGACACAGATATAAAAGAATGAGTAGCTCCTGAGTCAAAGAGTACTCTGGCGGGTATGCCATTTATAGGTACGATACCTGTGATTTATTTTAACTTAGTCTACATGCTCACACAATGTAATACAACTTAAAAGGTTTCAGTGATACCTGTGACCACATCGGGTGATGCGGCAGCATCCTCAGATGTAACAGCATAAACTCGTCCTTGATGTACCTGCTTCCTAGGCTTAGGACACTCACTTGCCATATGCCCCGCTTGATTGCAAATGTAACATTTTGGACCTTCAGTATTTAGCTTTGGCTGCTGTTGAGCTTCTGGGGTAGTCTTGGGTGCAGCAGTAAAGCCTTGAGCACGGAAGGGTTTGAATGTCTTGTTATTCCCTCCGTTATAAGCATTTCCAGCTGGCCTTTTTATACCTCTTTTTTGCATGAAATAACTCTCCTTCTGGCTCGATTCTATAACTCGAGCAATTTGCACAGCTTCATTATATATTTTCTTCTCCAAACCTAGAACATGCTCTCTGATGCTTCCTCTAAGTCCCGTGACAAACCTACGGGTCTTAGTGTCTTCTTCTTGCATACTGAGTGATGCAAAGAAAAACAGCTCCTCATAACGTTGTTGATATGCATCCACGGACATTTGACCCTGATATAAACTCAGGAAATCCTTCTCCATAGAATCTTTGAAGCTTCAGGGAAAAAACTTCTCAAAGAAAGCTTCTTTATATATAGACCAGGTCAATAAGGCGTGCTTGGTTAATAGATAGGTCCTGGTCGATTTCCACCAATGATGTGCATCGCCTTTTAGCATGAAGGTGGCACATAATACCTTTTCTTCTTCTGTAATAGTCATCATAAAAAAATTTCTCTCCATCTCGTCGATCCAATGTGCTAGCCATAAAGGATTAGACGATTTACCGTTAAATTCCTTGGGCTTCATCTTCAAGAATCTCTCAACCAGTCAGGAGTGGTCCATTTGATTTTGAGGGTATGCCCCAAGCATAGGTTGTGGATACTGGTAATTAACCTGAACCGCTTTAGGACCTAGTTCTGGAATCTGTGCAGCTAGTGGTTGAGGTGTTTGAAGTGCTGGGTGGTTACCCACCGGTGCTGCACTTGTTTGTCCAGTCGGCATTGGTGTAACATGTGCTGCCTGAAACATTATTCCCATTGCTGCTTGCATTTGAGCCTGTGCTTGTTGCATTTGTTGCAGTTGTTGCGCTAGGTTCATAACCACAGTTGCCAGCTCCGGTGGTAGAGGTGGCAAGTTTGTAGGATTTTCCTGACCTTGGTTTACTGGTGGTGCAACCTACGGATTTCTCTATGCATATATATTTTCTTGACTGGCTTCCTCCTCGGGTGGTGGTGGTGGAACTGCATTTCAGCTCTGCCTGGTTACTCTACGCCCAGCCATATTTTCCCTCTGATAATGGTGATGCCTGAAAATCATTAAAAGACGTGAGGCAATCATTTATACTTCATGTAGATACGCTAACCGATGTTATTTTCAAATTTTTCAGATCATTATGAGAAAAAAAATGCTGTCTTTTCTATGCAGGGTCGATGGTGGGGGTCGATGGGTATCCAACCCTCAGTATCCGACCCTGGGAAATCACCCATTTTTCTCGAGAGCGGGGGTCGATGGGTATCTGACCTTCAGTGCGACCCCTGGTTCTCTCTCAGGTTCCCAAGAGCCAAGGGTCGATGCGGGGGTCGATATGGGGGTCGATTGTTCTAATCGAATTCTCCGACCCCCGGACCAAAAATCAGATTTTTAAGGTCCGATTATGAGTTCATTTTCCATTCTTCCTCCTCTTTTTCGACTGATCTCCTTCCTCTGAGTTGCTACAGTGCCAACTCTGCTACATTGGTCAATTGGGTTCCTTGTTTCGACGTCTACACCTTCCCTACAGGTATGTATCTTACCTTTGCATGTTTATAGGTTTTCTTTTCTAGGTTTTCACCCGTGCCCGTATATCTCGTTTTCTTCAAATTAAACTTTTTCCAACCGTAAAAATTTGATTTTTATTGGGGGATTTTTTTATTGGTGAGTCAATGGATGGAAGCCCTCAAAAATATTCGAGTTTCATCGGTTGATTATCGAGAAACTTGAAATTTTCAATTTTTGCCCTAAATTTGGTGAAATTTTGAATTTCTTGAAATTTCTTGCAATTCAATCTAATTAGTTGCAATTTCTGCCTGTTTAAGTCTCACAAGTTAGTTTAGGATCTATGTAAGTCCTCCTGCCCACGTGTATGGGTGAAAAGTGAGGCTTTTATCCAATTTACATCATTATTATGTCGAAATTTTGGATTTTTACTCTCTACTAACCCATTATTTGTTTTTCTTTCTTATTTGCAGATACTATGGCTCGTACCAAGGTACCCAGAGTTCGCAACCGTCTTCGTTTCCGTTCCAACGAAGCCGAGGCACAGTATGCCCACTACGCTCACAAGAAGGTAGAGGGAGGTCGCAAGGTGAACTTGGATGAGTTTGCCTTGTTCAATGTGGAGAGAGCATTTGGTGATATGGGATGGCTCCCTGTCATCACTTATGACGCCTGTACCTGCCCTGACTTGGTACGCCAGTTCTATTGTAACCTCCAGGTGGTGGGGGATTACAATGATGTGGAGAGGGGTGATGAGTTGTGCATCACGAGCTACGTCAAAGGAGTTGACATCTCATTTGATTATCGACAGCTGGCCGACCTACTGGGCATTTCCTATGCTGGCCCCATGGTTTTCTGTGCTCCTAGAGAGCCCCAGTTCTTCTCTCTACAGATGAGGGCTGAGATCGATAGTCAGCTCATCGGACCTGATCACTGGCAGATGAGGGCGTGCTATCTGTGTTCTGATCCATGGGTATACTGCAAGATCATTCAGCATAACCTGATACGGCAGAGTAGTCATTACAAGAGGATCTCCCAGCTGACCCAGTTTCTCCTATACTGTATATGCACTAGGCAGCCTGTCTGCCTTCCATACATCATCATGCGTACCATGATCAGTGCCACATTGCCCAGTCACATGGGCAACCTTCCTTATGGACGCATGATCACTACCTTGCTTACCCGCCTGGGGGTTGACTTATTCGATGACAAGATTCAAGAAAAAACCTTCTCATCGCCTCTGGATTGGGAGGCTATTTGCAAGATGGGCAAGCGGGATGCCCAGGTCAGTGATAAGGAGAGGAACGCGATGGTACGCCCTCGCACTCGCGTAGAGATGGCTAACGCTGAGGCAGCAGCAACAGCCGCTGGAGTTCATGGGGAGCCTGCTGGTGATGATGACCGTCTGTACATGGATGTGAACTCCATACCACCTCCTTCACCTACACATGCTGTTGGAGCTAGTACTTCTTTTACGGCTGGTCCTTCACATACGGCTGGTCCTTCACACCCACCTTCTGATATGATGGGGATATTGCATGAGATCAGAGAGGCTCAGCGCAGATCTAATCTGAGGATGGGGGAGTTACTAGACGCTCAGCGTGTGAGAGTGGATGAGCTACTAGACGCCCAGTGCATATCGGACATGAGGATGGGAGAGCTCATAGATGCTCAGCACCGGTCAGATATGCGTATGGAGGAGCTTTTGGGTGCTCAGCGCGTGACTGATCAGCGGTTGGCTGGTCTCACAGCTAGTCTTCAAACGACCCAGACTCAGGTATCCTGGTTGAATAGAGTCTACGCTGAGGATTATGACAGAGACCGTGAGGCACCGCCTCCTCCTTCACCTCCAGCTTCATGATTGTATTTATTTTCTTTCTTTGTACTACAGAGTAACTATCCGGGTTGTGGACTGTACTCTACTTTAGCTATTTATATACGTTTATTTCTCTCTCATTGTATTTAAAATTGTTCTCCCTTTAATAGATGCATTATTCTCTTTTTAAGTTTGGTTTCAAACATCACTTGTGCTTATAGTGTGTTAATATTATAGTTTTTACTTTTATTCTATCTCAGTTCACAATTCGTCGTGAAGGTATGCTAGTTTAGCGGACAAGGCCTGAGATGCTCTAATACCAATTTGTCACACCCCAATTCCGTACTATTCAAAATGGTGTGATGAACCGCTAGCAAACCAACGGTTCAACCAGGATCTCGAGTAGGCTATATCCATTTTATCTAAACCTCATACATCCACATTCATAATCAGAGTAAATACACAATAGCGGAAGTCTTATAGTAAAACGAACTGAGGAATCTAGATGTGATAATCATATTTAAGTAGCAAATTATTCTATATTAACTAAGACATAAATAAATATCAATTACATGTCTTTACTAAATCCAAATAATTAAAATAAAATCTAATCAAATACGCATGAGTTGCACTCGCAAGAGGAGTCATGTGTATCCACTTCGTCTTCAACTTCCATCGCCGCCATGTGCCCTTACACTGGAGCATTGACATTTTCTTCGACGGTCGTACCTGCATCATCAACTAAAAATATTCGACGTCGAGAGGGTGAGCATACATCATGGCTCAGTGAGCAAACAAAACAATTCAACAATACATATGCATGCATTCAATTCATATCTTTGGTCTGGTTTTAAGTTTGCAATATGCAATAGAAAGGTTCGGTGGTCAAAGGTTAACGTTTATTGATCCCTCCTCTATACACAGGGTGTGGAAGTCCGCCCATAGGTTAACGTGTAAGATTCATACGTTCAATTTCGAAGACGAAATTTCTTTTAAGGGTGGTGGAGTTGTAATACCCGCACGCCACGAACTTGGTCTAACCTTACATTTTGTGTCATGACCCGTCTACATATGATGGTCGATCCAAGTGGACCAAGTGTGTGAAGAAACCCAAGACCTAGTATGAAAATTTGCTCAAAAATAGTCAAAATGAGGGTAGGGTCACATGCCTAAACAAGCTGGTCCGACCCCCTCATCGACCCCCAGTATTCGCGAAAAACAGCATGAACCAAAAATTAGGAAACTTTCCTAATTTCGATTGGAACCTTTCCTAAACTCAATGGGACTTATTTTGGGAGGTTTTACTCTATAAATAGGACGTCCCTAAGCCTCTTTCACTCCTTTTACAACCCTAATTGGATTGAAAGAAAGAGAAGAGAAGGAAGAAAAGAAAAAGAGAAGCAAGGAAGAGAAGAAAGCAAAAAGGAGAAGAGTTGTAGAGAAGGAGTATTCTTCTCAGGTATGGATACTAATTCCATGAGTTTCTACAGACCTTAGGTTAGATAATGAAGAGAGTATGATCTCGGAGAATCCCAAACCATCAACCCATGGTTAGGTTTTCATGGAAAACCTTGGGGAAGTCATGAAATCCATTTAGGTGAATGAATTATGGTTCTAGGCTGTAGAACATGTGTAATATGGACTGTAGTAGCAAGCCATAGGACCCCAAACACGAAGAATGGACTGAAAGCAGAAAAATCAACAGAACCCATAGGGGGACGCACAGGGGGTCGATGGTCAATCGACCCTACCAGACCCTGAGCATCGACCCCCAGTGTTCGGGAAGTCCAAAATAGGGGGGTTGCACCAGGGGTCGATCATGACTCCGACCCTACCTCCGAACCCCAGTTAACAGGATGGTTTTTAAATTCGGAATTAATTCTAATTAAATTCTATCGACTTTGTTAGGTCTTCTAGCAATATAATAACAATATAAAGGTGACTTTAAAGCTTGAAAGATGATCTATTAGCAAGCTAAGGTGAGGGAACAAGACCTATACTAACTGATAAATAATAAGCTGTTTTATTTCTTGAGTCCAATGCCATATTGATTCTATGCGTGTATGCTTGTATGTGCATTCAACATGTCATCCAATATTTCTATTATTTGTTCATGCATATTTACTTTACTATTATAACATGATGATGATGATGATTATAGGAATAGGCATGTGAATGTTTGTGTTTGGCCAGTGTATATGGTGCGGGTAGGGATGGTATCAACCGGTACAGCCATGACCGTTCTTCATGGGGTGTATATTGAGCCATGGTCTACTCAAGTCATGTCCACTGACGTCGTCGTATCACCATTACCTTAGCAGAACTATTATGTCGTAGAGTATCATGGGAGGTGGTCTTGGTCCTTGTAGTCTCTGACTCTACCGGGGGGCCTTAGCTCTATCTCTATGGATATTCTGAGGGATGCTGGGGTGAGGCCTTGGATACACTATTTGGCATTAGGATTGGTTAGTTGCGAGCCCAGTTTACAACCCTAGCCAACAAGGGTTTATTTGTTGGTATGGTATCAACCAGTACAGCCATGACCATTTTTCATGGGGTGTATATTGTGCCATTTTGGGTGCTTGTGGGGTGACGGTACCATTTTCATTGGGCGTTTCCACACATTCGTGCATAGAGGTGCAGCGGCCACCTATCCTTTCCATAGCACAGTGCAAACTTTAAACCGGACCAAAGATATGATTTGACTACATGCATATGTATTGTTGCATTGTTTTGTTTGCTCACTGAGCCGTGATGTGTGCTCACCCTTTCGACATCGAATATTTTTAGTTAATGATGTAGGTATGACTGTTGAAGATTATGTAAGTGCTCCAATATACGGGAACGTGACGGCGATGGAAGTGGAAGAGGAAGTGGATACACATGACTCCTCTTGCGAGTGCAACTCATGTGTATTCGATTAGTTATTTTTCTAGTTTTCTTTATTTGGATTTATTAAGGACATGTATTTGATATTTATTTATGTCTCAGTTGATACAGAATCATTTGCTATTTAGATATTAATATCACAGTAGATTCTCAGTTCATTTTATTATAAGACTTCCGCTATTGTGTATTTATTCTGATTGTGAATATGGATGTATAGGGTTTAGATAAAATGGATATAGCCTACTCGAGATCCTAGTTGAACCATTGGTTTGTTAGCGGTTCATCACACCATTCTGAATAGTGCAGAATTATGGTGTGACAACTTGGTATCAGAGCTCTCGTAGGCCTTACCCATTAAACCTGAATACTTCTACTGGAGTCCATGAACTGAGTTAGGATAAATTAAAAGTTTTAATACAAACAAACCATAAGCACCTGTGTTGGTTGAGACAGAAATTAAACAAGACGATAATGTACATATAAAAGGTGGAACTATATATATACACTCAAACAGAAAGAGAAGACCAATTTCCCTAATAAATAAATAATATAGGGTACTATCTATAAGTTGGGTAGTTATCCAAGTATACAAGGATATAGTACAGTAGCAAGAAGGGAGCTTCTGTAAAGCAGAAAAGTGAATACCGAGTTGGTACTCACAAGATGTGAAACTCGATATAGGACAGAGGAAGAAGGAAAATGGCTAGTAATGCCTAATTCCCTGCAAAGGTAAAGGGAAAGATCTCGGGCCGAATCCAACAGAGATAAGAGAATAACGGTCCTACACTAAGAATAAGAGTAACTACAAGAAGATAAAGCTATACCCCTGGGTGACATGGAGACTCAGAGTGAAATCCACTACACGCTGATCCATTACCTGCTGAGCATTAAGATGAGGTTGCAACTTGACCCCACCACTATCTGGGTCGAGAATGGGTAATGAAAATTCATCTGAGTAGAGGCTAAATAATGATAATCAGATTGGAGCAAATCAAAGGAGGTGAACAACCAGACCACTCCAGCCAACCACCTGGACTACCAAGTACCTTGGTTATGGTTGTCATAAACTTGACCCAATAAAATACAAGAGCAACAACAGATGAGACCGACTATGCAAGTTGCTATGTAAATCACTACCCAAGTTGCTGATGCTACATCAACACCTCTGGGTCAAACCAAGTACGGTACCAATTGGTAGCATCACTGTACCCCAACACCTGTTAGCTATAACACAGTGCCTACCATACAGCAAGTCCCTGTAATGCACACCCCCGTGCAGAAGTTTGGTGCACAACAAGCAGTGTAGCAAGGTGGTTAACCTTATCAGCCACCGAAGTATGGGATAGTTACATCATGACAGAATGATCCGACAAGGATTGAAGAATGTCTTCCGAGGATGATGTCTCGGACATTTTCAACAAAGGATCAAATCTATTGTGGCCATGTAACTAGATATGTTTATATAGGATGCGATGCATTATTGATTTACTCTTATGATTATAGAGGATGCACATACCAGATTTTAATTTCTCAGGCCTTGACAGGATACCTTCTTGATTTAACCTGTCAATTGGAGTTATAGATATTGTTTATTTAGTATTAGTCCAGGTTATACCAATCTGAACCATTCTCATGATCGACAACATGAACAGAGATATGAACTGAATGAATAGTTAAATGTTTAATCGTGTTGAGCGTACATCTTCTGATTTATACCTGATTTACTAATGTATGAAAGCTTCTCCAGATTTACTCTTGTAGTGCCTTGACCAATGGCATTATATACTCGATAGACCCTATAACCATGAGGTTAAGAACTATAAAACCTCTTTGCATTTGGACCACTGTGCAACGTAATGATCTTGGTTTCCGGTTGGATTACCACAGATTTACTCCTAATTCCTTAAAACTAAGTTCACTAGATAAGACAAGTGTCCTACATCATACTAAATTGGAAGAAGGAAATGAATTGTTTTGGATAAACATTCTGATTCTTACATTTTTCGACATCCATTGATAAGATGTTTAGTGATAATGAAATTATTTGGAAGGAAGATGATTAAATTCAAATAAGATTTTATAGCCAAGAGACCTCCGATGAAGTAATGGAGAATCTATTGAGATTTCTAAACGGGTGGAAATGAATCAGGTCTATAAAAGAGTGCATGAGACAAAAAGTGAGAATTATCAAGGGTAGCCAGTAAAGAAATAGATAGCACCCTAGTAGAGTTAAAGATGGCTATATCGGTATGAATTTTGACAAGGTAGAAGATTCTTAAAGACAAAATCTAAGAGTGGATACAAGGACAAAGTTAAAAATCATAGCATTGATAGTATTATGTATAAGTAATACTGAGTTATGCCCAATGTTGAGTGAGATGATTAAGTAAAGACCAAAAGAGTTGGTTGATTTAATGAAATTATAAGCATATACCCTAATGCTTATAGATAGACTTGGGATATGAAGTAACAATCACAAGATATTTTTCGAGGTATATGGAAGAGAGAGCAAGGTAGAACAACAAGGATAAAAGAAATATAAGCTAATGAGTGCAATATGAGAACTTGACGATAGTCTTTGAAAAATCATAAAGAGATGAAGAAACTAAGCAAGCTCTTAAGACCCTTACACCAGATTTCTCTAGTTTAGCCCTTTTGGGACTAAATGTTGTTTTAGATGAGTATTATGAACAATGATTGAATCATATTAATGGATTGGATGAAATTTGGACGCAACCTAATTAGACTTGAGATGGCAGAATTTAACGTCATCTTGGGGATAGACTGGTTGTCTCAACACTCTACAAAGTTGTTAGGTGCATAGAAGAGGTTACCATTCAAGAATAAAGATGACATATAATTTAGTATTATTGGTAGTATGTTGCCTAAGAAAAGAAAGCTGATCCTCACTATGCTAAAGGCCAAGAGATGCTTTAAAGAGAAAGAAGTTGGATATATGATATCTGTGGTATACGTTACCAAAGAAGTACCACAAATGGAAGATATTGAGGTGATGCGTAAATTCCCTGATGCGTTTCCAGGAGACTTACCGGGTTACCACCTGATCGTGCGACCGAGTTCGTCATCGACTTGTTACCAAGGACGATACTTGTGTCAAAGGCACCTGTAGAGTAGCTCCTATGGAGTTGAAGGAACTGAGACTCAACTACAAGAGTATTAAACCAAGGTCCTAATCAGCTAAGTATTGCATCACAGAGAGCGCCAACGCAACTCGTGAAGAAGAAGGACGGTAGTGTCAGATTATGTATAGACTACCGAGAACTAAACAAGCTTACGATCAAGAATCAATATCTACAACCTCAGATCAATGACTTGTTTTACTAGTTGCAAGGAGCAAAGGTATTTTTCTAAGGTTGATCTTCAGTCAAGATATCATCAGCTGAAGAATTTTGGACAGAAATATCTCGAAGATAGCTTTTAGATTCGGGATTGGACATTATGAGTTCTCAATTATGACGTTTGGATTAACCAATACCCTTACATCTTTTATGGAGCTGATGAACTGGGTGTTTCATGACATGTTGGACACGTTGGTCATAGTTTTCATAGATGATATTTTGATTTATTCCAAGAATGAAGCAACTCATACAACGGAGCTTAGAACCGCTTCACAACAGTTGTGAAGTGAAAAGCTTTATGCCAAGTCCAAGAAATATGAGACCCGATTAAACAAAGTGATCTTCTTAGATCACGTACCATCATAAAAAGGGATTAAAGTGGACTCTATTAAGATAGAGGTAATCATATGGTGAGAAACACCTAAAGAGTATTACGAAGATCAAAAGTTTCTTGGGTTTAGCTGGTTATTACTGATGATTTTGGAGGACCACTCTAAGATCGCAAAACCTCTTACCAAGCTAACCAGGAAGGGAGAGGAGTTTAATTTGATTGACAAGGGTGAAGAATATTTCTAGATTCTAAAGTAAGATTGATATCAGCTCCCATCTTGATCATTCCGGCACCAGGGAAACCTTTTACCCTATCCATCGGAGCTTTCGGATTGGATCTAGGATGCGGGTTGATGTTAAGGTAAATAAGCGATTTCATATGCTTTAAGAAAATTGAAAGAGCATGAGAAGAGTTACCCAACTCATGATTGGAGTAAACAATTGTGATTCATGCAATCAAGACTTGGAGACATTATTTAAACGGAGAAGAATTTTAGATTAGATCGGATTACAAGTGTTTTATTTATCTCTTCATTAGAAAGAGTTGAACATGAGGATAAGGAGATGGTTAGGAATACTTGAAGGATTAAGACTGTGAGATTCAATGTCACCCGAGCAAGGCTAATGTAGCAGCTAAGGCCTTAAGCAAAAAGGGAATTATGAAGTCCGAAGAAGGAATCAGTATAAATGCTGCCTTATGTTCCGCAGCAACAGATTCAGATTTGGAAGAAGAGTAACATATAATAGAAACTCGTGATGATCTAATTGAGCGAGAACTTAGGGATGAAGAAAAAATAGTAATTTTGTTATATTTGTATATAAAAATGGTACAAGAAGATTTAGAGAAAGAAAAATCTAACCCTGACTTACTTTGGATGCGAAGACGGTACTCAGATACAGAGGTAGACTCTGAATACATGAAGATAAAGACTCGGATATTATAAAGAGGATAATGATAAGAATCCATTATACTCAATATTCAGGACATCCTGGAGTACCAATATGTATCATGACTTGAAGAGATTGTATTAGTAAAGAGAAACGATAACAAATGTGGCTTAGTGCGTGTTCCAGTGTCTGAATTATCAGCAAGTAAAAGCTAAAAGACAAAGACCACCATGGCTTACAATAAAAACTATCGGAGCCAGTCTGAAAGTGGAATTGCATTACAATGAATTATGTCATTGATTTTCCACTGACTCCTAGATCGGTTGACGCAGTATGGGTGATTGTTGATCGCTTTATGAAGATAGCTCATTCCATTGCTATACAACCTCGGTATGCTTTGGAGCGGCTAACTAAGCTATATGTGGATAATATTTCCAGATTGAATGGTATACTTGAGAGCGTAGTGTCTGTCAGAGGCTTATGCCTTATCTCGAAGTTGTGGGAGGATCTACAGAAAATAATGGGGACAAAGTTGAAGTTTAGTACCGCACTTTAATTTAAACCGACGGACAGTCGGAGCGGACTATACAGATCCTAAGAGATATGCTCTGAGCTTGTAAAATTGATTTCAAGGAACTTGAGTTGAGAAGTTACCATGAATTGAAGTTACTACTAAGCTACCATGTAAATGTTACCTATGAAGCATGGTACAGTAGAAATATCAAATTCTTTTATTTTGGAATAAAGTCGGTGAATGAAGAATTTTAAGACCTAAGTCTATTGCAGAAAACTGTCGAGTGGCAGACAAGATCAAAGAAAAAGGGGCCAAGACAGCTCAGGATTTTCAAGAGAGACACCAAGACCTCGAGTTCGCCATAAGTGACAAAGTATTTTTTTTTTTAAGATATCACTTATGCATAGTTTGAAACGATTAGACAAGAAGGGAAAGTTATATTCTATATATGTGTTGGATCTTATAAACTTTGGAGAGACGTAGAAAAGTTGCATATCAATTAGCGTTACCGCTATCCATGTCTAGTGTGCATGATGTATTTCGTGTGTCTCTATTGAAGAAGTACATTGGAGATCCATATCAAGGGTATTGACCATGGAATCACTGGATTAGATAGAAGATTTAACTATTGAAGTGGTACCAGCCTAGTTCACTAGTTGGAAGGTACAACATCTCAAAAACTAGGATAGTTATTATATGAAGATAATCTGGCGAAGACAAGACGTGGAGAAGATGGCATGGAAAGAAGAAGAAGCAATGCGTTAATAGAATTCCCACCTAAATTCAAATTTTGAGGACAAAATTTATTTAAGGAGGGGGGAGTTGTAAGATCCGTACGTTCAATTTCGAGGACGAAATTTCTTTTAAGGGTGGTGGAGTTGTAAGACCCGCACACCAAGAACTTGGTCTAACCTTACATTTCGTGTCGTGACCCGTCTACATATGATGGTCGAGCCAAGTGGACCAAGTGTGTGAAGAAATCCAAGACCCAGTATGAAAATTTACTCAAAAACAGTCAAAATGAGGGTAGGGTCGCATGCCTAAACAGGCAGGTCCAACCCCCTCATCGACCCCCACCATCGACCCATGACCAGGGGTCGCAGGGGGTCTCGGATTGTCCGACCCCCTCATCAACCCCCTCATTGACCCCCAGTATTCGAGAAAAACAGCACGAACCGAAAATTAGGAAACTTTCCTAATTTCGATTGGAACCTTTCCTAAACTCAATGGGACTTATTTTGGGAGGTTTTACTCTATAAATAGGACGTCCCTAAGCCTCTTTAACTACTTTTACAACCCTAATTGGATTGAGAGAAAGAGAAGAGAAGGAAGAAAAGAAAAAGAGAAGCAAGGAAGACAAGAAAGCAAAAAGGAGAAGAGTTGCAGAGAAGGAGTATTCTTCTCAGGTATGGATACTAATTCCATTAGTTTCTACAGACCTTAGGTTAGATAATGAAGAGAGTATGTTCTCAGAGAATCCCAAACCATCAACCCATGGTTAGGTTTTCATGAAAAACCATGGGGAAGTCATGAAAGCCATTTAGGTGAATGAATCATGGTTCTAGGCCATAGAACATGTGTAATATGGACTGTAGTAGCAATCCATAGGACCCAAACATGAAGAATGGATTGAAAGCAGAAAAATCAACAAAACCCACAGGGGGTCGCACAGGGGGTCGATGGCCAATCGACCCTACCAGACCCTGAGCATCGACCCCCAGTGTTCGAGAAGTCCAGAATAGGGGGGTTGCACTAGGGGTCGATCATGACTCCGACCCTACCTCCGACCCCCAATTAACAGGATGGTTTTTCAATTTGAAATTAATTCTAATTAAATTCTATTGACTTTGTTAGGTCTTCTAGCAATATAATAACAATATAAAGGTGACTTTAAAGCTTGAAAGAGGATCTATTAGCAAGCTAAGGTGAGGGAACAAGACCTATACTAACTGATTAATAATAAGTTGTTTTATTTCTTGAGTCCAATGTCATATTGATTCTATGCGTGTATGCTTGTATGTGCATTCAACATGTCATCCAATATTTCTATTATTTGTTCATGCATATTTACTTTACTATTATAACATGATGATGATGATGATTATAGGAATAGGCATGTGAATGTTTGTGTTTGGCCAGTGTATATGGTGCGGGTAGGGATGGTATCAACCGGTACAACCATGACCGTTCTTCATGGGGTGTATATTGTGCCATGGTCTACTCAAGTCATGTACACTGACGTCGTCATATCGCCATCACCTTAGCAGAACTATTATGTCGTAGAGTATCAGGGGAGGTGGTCTCGGTCCTTGTAGTCTCTGACTCTACCGGGGGGCCTTAGCTCAATCTCTATGGATGTTCTGAGGGTTGCTGGGGTGCGGCCTTGTGTAAGACCCGCACGCCACGAACCTGGTCTAACCTTACATTTCATGTTGGGACCCGTCTACATATCATGGTCGAGCCAAGTGGACCAAGTGTGTGAAGAAACCCAAGACCCAATATGAAAATTTACCCAAAAACAGTCAAAATGAGGGTAGGGTCGCAAGTTTTAACAAGCAGGTCTGACCCTCCCATCGACCCTCACCATCGACCCTCAACCATGGGTCGCAGGGTCTATGAGTTGTCCAACCCTCCCATCGACCCTCCCATCGACCCTCAATATACGGGAAAAGCAGCACAAACCAAAATTGAGAAACCTTTCTAATTTCAATTGGAACCTTTCCTAAACTCAATGGGACTTATTTTGGGAGGTTTTACTCTATAAATAGGACGTCCCTAAGCCTCTTTCACTCCTTTTACAACCCTAATTGAATTGAGAGAAAGAGAAGAGAAGGAAGAGAAGAAGAAGAGAAGCAAGGAAGAGAAGAAAGCAAAAAGAAGATGAGTTGCAGAGAAGGAGTATTCTTCTCAGGTATGGATACTAATTTCATGAATTTCTACAGACCTTAGGTTAGATAATGATGAGAGTGTGATCTCGGAGAAACCCAAACCATCAACCCATGGTTAGCTTTTCATGAAAAACCATGGGAGAATACATGAAAGCTATTTAGGTGGGTGATTCATGGTTCTAGACCATGGAATGCATGTTGAATGGACTGTAGGGGCAAGCCATAGGACCCCAAACACGAAGCATGGACTAAAAGGAGGAAAATTGACCAAAATCCACCGAGGGTCGCACAGAGGGTCGATGACCATCTGACCCTATGTGATCCTGAGGCCCTCAGCGTACGGGAAGTCTAAATTGGGGGAGGGTCGCACCCAGGGTTGATCATGACTCTGACCCTACCTCCGACCCTTAGTTAACAGCATGGTTTTTAAGTTCAGAATTAATTCTAATTAAATTCTATCGACTTTGTTAGGTCTTCTAGCAATATAATAACATTATAAAGGTGACTCTAAAGCTTGGAAGAGGATCTATTAACAAGCTAAGGTGAGGGAACAAGACCTAAACTAATTGGTTAATAATAAACCATTTTACTTCTTGAGTCCAATGTGTGAGGACAATGGAAAATCGATGTGATCCTCTCCTCGGGATGGAAATGTGTATCCTGTATCGATGAAGATCGATTTGTTCTGTTGAAGTCGCCACCTAGATTAAGGTCTAGGACCTCTAAAAATGTAGCCTCACCCTAAGGTAAGACTTCTATTGACTCGTGACCCAATGTATCGGTTCTTTGGTCTGCAAGAGATCGGATAAGTATTTAGGGTACGATTATGGGAAGGTGTTAGGCACCCAAACCGTCCGATCAATATCGGCCTCCTAAACTTTCCTTAAATTCTAATTTTGACTGTGCTTGGTCAACTGGATGACTAGGGTTCAATGGGGGATGTCGTAAACTAAGTTGCTAAGTTATTCTAACCTAGGGTTCAGCCAATCATGTTTTAAAGCAAATAAACAAGCAAATGTAATGTATAATATTATACAGTGAACCGAACCAAAGATGGTTCGGTCTTGGACTGAATCTAAGATGTGTAAGACATCTCAAACTGCCTACGTATTCCAATCCTGGAAATCAAGTCCAAAACGTAGTTCAAAAATGGGTTGTGTGATTAAAGATTATGGAAGTGATTTATGCATGTGCTTCAATTAGATTTTTTTTGTTCAAGTTGAAGTTTATGTTGGATGTATGGTTGATGGGTGGCTTTGTACCATATTTGGGATTCCCAAATTGCCTACGTATTCTAGGGTGTGCCCTAGAAATCAGGTACGACGTAGTTCAAAATTTGTGAGAGTCGGATTTAGAATGTATACCAAAATCCTTCCATTTTTGTCAATAGGATCTAGGGATGAGACCTAAATTCCTACCATTTTTATTTGAGATGTATACCAAATTCTTTCTATTTTTGTTAATAGGATCTAGGGATGAGACCTAAATTCCTACCATTTTTATTTGGGATGTGTACCAAATTCTTTCTATTTTTGTTAATAGGATCTAAGGATGAGACCTAAATTCCTACCATTTTTATTTGGGATGTGTACCAAATTCTTTCTATTTTTGTCAATAGGATTTAGGGATGAGACCTAAATTCCTACCATTTTTATTTGGGATGTGTACCGAATTCTTTCTATTTTTGTCAATAGGATTTAAGGATGAGACCTAAATTCCTACCATTTTTATTTGGGATGTGTACCAAATTCTTTCTATTTTTGTCAATAGAATCTAGGGATGAGACCTAAATTCCTACCATTTTATTGTTTCTATTCTTAGGTTTTTAGGGTTTTCTATCCCTTTTCATTGTGATTTTTATTTTTTTAAGGGTTTCATACCCTAATTATTCTCTTTATTCTAGGGTTTATTTTACCCTAATTATTCTTTCCATTTTTAGGGTTTCACTACCCTAATTGTTCAATTCTTTCCATTTTAGGATGTATCTTGCCCTAGTTGTTGTACAATGTAAACAATCTAACATAGCAATGTGAGCTTAAATATAGCAGTGTAAGCATCCAAATATAGCATGTTGGAAATATATTCAAATTTAACAATAAATCAGTCAAAGATGGCAAGTGAACATGTGAATCAATACAAACATGGTAAGTGTGCATCCAAACATGGCAGTAATCATCAAATATGGCATGTGAGCATGTGTAACAGACAAATATGGCAATAAGCATGTGTAGCATTCCAAGTATGGCATGTGAGCAATGTGAGCATCAAATATGGCAATTATGTGGCATCCAAACATGTCAGTGAGCATCTAAAACACTCATGATGCAAAATTAAATGGTATAAATCACTCTTGATGGTAATCTAACCGTTCAAAATCATTTAATCACTTCTGATAGCAATCCAATGGCTCAGATCGCTCAAGACAATAATCTAACCATTCGAAAATCATTTAAAATCAATCATGATAAAATCCAATGGTTCGGATCACTCAAAATCATAATCTAATGGTTCAAAATTAAATTTGACATCCAATGGTCCATATTCAAATTATCTTAAATTTCAAGCCAATGGGATCAAATTTAATATAAATTGCAAACATGTTGTGGGATCAATTTCATAAAAATTAAAATCATGTGAACCAATTTTAATCACATTCAATTCAAAATATATGGAATCAATCACATGGTACAATTTAATCATTAAAATTGCAAATCACATGGTCATAATCTAAACTCATTAAAATTTCAAGTCCCATGGTCATGTGGGATGTTGTAGTGGTGTACAGTAATGAAGGTGGATTTTGAGAGTAGTGGAGAGTTGACAGAAAGTGGGATTAAAGTGGGATGGGAGATGAAGGTATTCGGATTAGGTGGTAGCAAGGGGGTGTTGAATGGTGCAAGTGTTGGTGAATGGAGATGGTTGTTTGGCTAATGATTGTACACATGTGTGGGATTGGAAAAAGGGATATGCAGATGTTGTATGGGAAAGTGATCTATAGGGGTTTTAAGATGGGTTTGCAACAAGTGGCTTGTTGGATTGGGGTGAATCAGGTAATGGAGTTATGTCGGTGGTTTGGGTAATAAAGCCAAATGGATTCAAGTAAGCAGATTGGGTTTGGGAAGATAGGTGGATTAACAAAGGATTGAAAAGTGGCATGGTGGTGTGGAAGATAGATTTGGATCTTGGGTTTTGCAGGAATGAGGGTATCAATGGAGACTACAATAGATTGGTCGATGATTGGGTAATGGTGATAAACAGAAAATAAAAAAGGAGGGGGAGGGGCTTACCTCGAGTTGCAGGGAGTTCTCTCTCCCTCAGTTTTTTCTCTTCTCTTCCTCCTCTGTCCCGCAGCTCTCTCTCTCCCCAAAACCGAAAAATCCCCTTCTCTTCACGTCCCCTCACCTATCTTTTATATTATTCTTCTTTCCTTCTTCTTCACTCAATCTTTTTCTCACTCTCAATCTTTCCTTTTTCCTTTCTTTCCCCATTTTCCCAAAATAAAAAAAGTCTCTCTCTCTCTCTCACACGTCAATCGCTCCTTTCCTTTTCTTCCTCTTCTTTCCTTCTTCTTTACTCAATCTCTCTCTCACTCTCAAGCTTTCTCTCAATAGAAAAAAATCCCTCTCTCTATCTCTCACGTCTCTCTCACTCTCAATCCCTCCCTTTTTTTTATTTCCTTTTTTTCTCTTCTCTTTCTTTCCTTTTCTTCTCTTCTCTTCTTTCTTTCCTTTTCTTCTCTTTTCCTTTCTTTCCTTTTCTTCTCTTTTTCTTTCTTTCCTTTTCTTCTCTTTTTCTCTTTCTTTCCTTTTCTTCTCTTCTCTTTTTTCTTTCCTTTTCTTCTCTTTTTCTCTTTCTTTCCTTTTCTTCTCTTCTCTTTTTTCTTTCCTTTTCTTCTCTTTTTCTCTTTCTTTCCTTTTCTTCTCTTCTTCTCTTTCTTTCCTTTTCTTCTCTTCTTCTCTCTCTCTCTTTCACGTTTTCTTTCTAGAAAACGTGAAAGTTCTTTCTTTTTTTTTCCTTTTTTCTTTTGTTTCTTTCTCTTTCTTTTATTCTCTCTCTTTCTCTTATTCTCTCATATTCTCTCTTTTCTTTTTTTCCTCAATCTCTTTTGGATTTTATCATTTATATATAATAATATATATTATATACATATATACACATATATTTAATAACATATATATATATATATATATATATATATATATATATATATATATATATATATATATATATATATATATATATATATATATATATATAATATATATAAATACTATGCACATAGATGAACTGGTTCAAAACGGGTTGAGACCGACTTAGGTTGGCCCGAGTTAAACCGATATGGGTTGAGCTAGGTTGGACCAAAACCGGCTTGAACTGAGTTGACTAGATTGATTGGAATTAACTGGGTTTTCTCTCCTTGTCATTTCATGGGTCATTTTCGCTGTCATCCTGCATGGAATTTTCCGATTGCCTCTATTTCAAAAAAAAATTTTGCGTTCATTTTGTAGAACATTAAAAATGAGGAATATAGGAATTGGAATCACCTCATTTGGAAGTAAAATGGTCAACTTATGAATTTTTGAAGTTTAAGCGGACCAATTATCGATAATTTGGCTGACCATTCTGCATGAGATCCTTCGAATGCTTCTACCAGAAATATTTTACGTCCACTTTGTAGAGCACTAAAAATGGAACATAATGAGGCTGGAATCACCTAATTTGGATATGGGATGATCAAAATATGAATTTTTGAATATTAAATGACCATTTCCATATGTAATTTTGCATGGGACCCTCCGGAGACTTTTACTCGAGATTTTCCACGTCCACTTTGTAGGACATCACAAATGAAGAACAATGGCCTTGGAATCGTCTGAATCCGACGTAGAACTGAAAAGATATGAAGCTTTGAAGTTCTAACGATAATTTTGCATGAAAGCTTGCATAGGACCCACTGGTGACTTCTACCTGGGATTTTTTACGTCCACTTTGTAGAACATCATGAATGAAGAATAATGGCCTTGGAATCATCTGAATCCGATGTCAGATGATGAAGATATGATGATTTAAAATTCAAACAATCCGACTTACGATAATTTGCATGAAGGCCCCTGGGATTATTTATAATAATTTCATAAACCTCCCTTGTACGTATCATCTGAATAAAATGATCATAACTTCTTCATTTGATGTCAGAATCGAGCAATTCTGGTCTCATTTCGAAGATAATTCTATGACCTATGCATCCATGCAAAATTATAACCCATGATCTTGCTGTGGACCCATTGAAAACTTCCTCAGATTCACAGACCCATTGAAAACTTTCCTCAAATTCACAGTCAAAAATCCAAATTTTTGATCATCTTTCTCCTTTTGTTGTCCACATGCCCGCAGGACTTTGTTTAGCTGGGATGGCAAAAATGGGGTGCTTACAGATGCCCCTCTTCGGCCGAGATTGTGGGCAATTGAGGCCGAAGACAAAAGTGGCCCATTTTTGTATTATTCTGCACTTGATCTGGATTCTAACATTGCTCCCTTGAATTGATGCTGTAAAATTTTTTTTTTTTTTTTTTTGACATTGTACAACAAAAAAATGTAGATGTCAAGCTCCTTGAGTAGCGACCTTATCAGGTCTGTGACTTTGGCTCAAGACCGCTCATGATGTAATCAGAATCGTCAAGCTTCTTGAGTAACGACCTCATCGGGTCTGTGACTTTGGCTCAAGACCGCTCATGGTGTAACTGTAACTGTCAAGCTTCTTGAATAGCGACCTCATCGGGTCTGTGACTTTGGCTCAAGACCGCTCATGATGTAACTATAACTGTCAAGCTTCTTGAGTAGGACCTCATCGGGTCTGTGACTTTGGCTCAAAACCGCTCATGATGTAACTGTAACTGTCAAGCTTCTTGAGTAGCGACCTCATTGGGTCTGTGACTTTGGCTCAAGACCGCTCATGATATAACTGTAACTTTCAATCTTCTTGAGTAGCGACCTCATCTGGTTTGTGGCTTTAGATCAAGACCGCTCATGATGTAACTGTAACTGTGTTTTGTGCTCTGGATTTATAGCCTCTGGATGTATAGCATTTTGGCTATGTAGCCTTTGAATGTATAGCCTTTGGATGTGTAGCCTTTGGATGTATAGCCTTTGGATGTGTAGCCTTTGGATGTATAGCCTTTGGATGTATAGCCTTTGGACCGAATTTGGGGTGTCCCAAATTGCCTACGTATCCTTTGGGATTTCCGTCCCTCCGGAATCAGGTTCCGCGTAGTTCGGGCTAGATCTTTCTCTCTTTTCCCATGATCTTTCATTCTTTCTCTTTTTTTCTTTTTTTTTTTTTTTTTTTTTCATTCATTCTTCTTTGTTCTTGTTGTTCTTTCCTATTCTTCGTCTTTCTTCATTTCCAAAATGGGTTGAACTTTCCATAAATATTGAGGTAGCCACAATGGGGCTCAACATCTGCACTTTGTCCACTCACATTGCTCGGAATCCAAGAGGAATTAGAGATCATGATTTGATCAACTTTCCTTGACTTGACTTAATCTAGACTGAGTGAAACATGTTTCTTTTCTTTAAAAGCCGATCTTGATATGTGCTGCATTCCTTCCAAATTTTTATGGGTTTCACTTAGATCAAAAGGCAATCAGGTCATTTTAATGAGGGGCAACTGATGACAATGACTCAATTTTATTTCATTTTTTCAAATTTGTGTGGGTCATCTTTCTCTTACATTCAAATAAACTCAGCTAGAGTTTCAAACAGGGGGCTCAACTAAACTCATGATGTTTGGATAAATGGGTGATTTTGCCCCAGTGTCTAAGTTCAAGTCTGCACACATTGATAGGCAGGCGACTTTTGAGTCATCAATAGAAATAACCTTAAGGAGATGCAACCCTACACTAATCTTTAGAAAAACGTCAAAGAATGCTTTCTCCTCTCGGTATCATTCAGATAAAAAACAAATTTCAACAAGCTATGCTCAGATGTTGAATCAGTTGTAACCATGTTTGGGCCCAAATCCTTTAAGTCTGTATACAAGTATGACGATGAAGGTCCAGATGGACAAATAAGAAACTGTCCAATGGGTCTATCATTGGGAGAGTGTTTGGTTGTTTATGTAGAATGGTTTGATCTCCACTAGGCGATTCCATTTTATTGGCTAGCAACAAAGGACTATGGAATTCTTGGACGCCGTCGAAATGATGAACGACAGATAGATATTCCAGTCAAATTTATTGAACAATATTTATGCCTAACAAGACGATATGTTCACAAGAAACAATACCATAAAATTTTGTGACATTTGAAGTAAGGGCATGTAATGTAAACTCTGTGGAAGACCGTCAGATTGATGGACGGGAGAGAGTATCTTTAGCCGAAAAGAAAAAACCTCTGATGACAACAAAGTAATGAGACCACCCCCTGTATGGGCGGGATGTAGTGACCAAAATCAAAAATCCAGCTCAACACACAACGTGAATCACGACAAATGATCAGCTCTCCAATCAGGTTCTAAGAAATGGTGTCTATATGTCATTATACGAGTACCAATTGTCTTATTGCTTTATAACTGAACTTGTCCATCAGCCGGGCTCCAAAGGAGTTGCCCCATGTACATGCCTTGTAATCGAACTCACTCATCATTAGTGTTTCAAAGTAGTTGTTTCATGTCTATGCACCATAGTTGAGCTTGTCCACCATCATTGTTCCAATGTAGTATGCTAACCAACCTCATTATTTTGTATAGCTCTTTCTTTTTTCTTTTTTTCTTTTTTTTTCTTTTTTTTTATTTTTTTTTTATTTTGAGCTCATCTTTGACTTTGAGGTTGATCTGTAACACACTTCATGTCTGTAGATGTCATGTACTTGTAGAAGAGTTAATCATTTGAATGGTCCTTGTCTATAGAAATATCCCATAAAAAATTCTTTCTGTAAATTGACCAAATGGGACGACATTTTGATGTACCAACTTGTATCTTTGAGAATGCTTGCATCACTTCAACTTAATCATTTGTAACTTTCACATGTGTGTTGAACTTTTATTTTTCTAAAGGCCGGTAGAGTGGGAGTTCGGGTTGTAGCCCTTCATCGCAATCGTCATCGGAGTCAGAATTAGCAACGGACATGGAAGAGGAAGAAATATCAAACTGGGAAGGAATGGATTGGAAGTAGTAAAGCACTGTTGTTGATGTCTCAAATGAGATAATTATTGTTCATTTTTTCAGAGCATTTTGGACTGGACCGTCTACAGACACATCGAACTTACGCCCAAACATAGATGATCTATCAGATACCAATGGTAGCCAGTTTAGACAAGTAATTCACTGAGTTACCCCAATTGGATATGACATCATTGACGCCAACTTATGATTGGTTGTAGGACCAAATCTCCGTTCAGACTTTCGCTAGTAAGGCTCATTACGCCTATCTATCGACATGTGTTTGATCCTTTCCATCTTGAGAAAACCCTTCTTGGGTCTATTACCATTTTGATTTAAGCCCCAATTCGGGTTTGACATTCACCTGGCCAATGCCTCAATTTGGGGTAAATGTATTCCAATCTTATGCCCCAGTTTGGATGTCATGAAACTCTGACCTATACCCTTGTTGGTCCATCACCTTTTTGGTTTGCCCCACTTTGAATCCATTAACATTTTAATTATGCCCCAGTTTAGGGTGCAATGATATTTTTGTTGTGCCCCAATTTAGGGTATACTAACATTTTGGTTTTGCCCCAGTTTAGGGTGCACATGAAGTTCATTTTCAGGCTACCTTAATTTTGGGATATAATTGACCACATGGTCTTCCTTTTCATCCTGGATTTTGGGAGGTGGGTGGGCCATTCTTGAAGGTTTGAGGGCTACTCCTTTGAGTTTGGGTCACCTTGGGTGATGAAAATAATTAGGGAGTCGGAAACCAACTCCTTCAGTCAAAGTGGCTAAATTGCCAAGAGTGAATGAAATGCTTTCCAATCTCAGTTTTTTTTTCCATTTAAATTTGGAAGGTATGCTAGTATGGGAAAGAAACATATAATCTCTCAGAATCTATGATTCAGATTTCTACCCTCTTGGATTCCTCAACTCTGATCTTGGAATTTCAATTCCATTCTGAAATATTTGGGCTCTCAATATACTGTCTTCCAACCATTCCAACATTTTGAGGTACAAAAGTCCTCCTTATGACCATGAACCGAGACATGAACCGGTGATGATGAGACATTCCTATGAGTGGATGTAATAAGAGTGGATGCTTTGTCTACTCACTCAGGTGTTCTCTTAAGTCTAGACAATCATATCCTCCCTAGTTCAACCTTTCTTTCTTTTTTTTTTTTTTTTTTTTTTTTTTTTTTTTTTTTTTTTTTTTAATTTTATTTTTATATAAACAATGAACGAAGGTTAAGACTCAGAAGTGACTGGACACGAGAAGGATGCACATACACATACAAGCTGACTCGACTAAACAAAGTTAGCTCCTTCATGAAAACCGACCATTAGACATCATCTGTAACAATTTATTTGTATTTGAATAACCCCATGATTGGTCTTGGGGCCTCAAGATTCCGAATGGATCATTGTAGCACCAAGGTTCGACCATGTGGTTCATCAAATTTCAAAAAATTGAAACGGATGTGCTTATTTATAGTTTTCATGATGGATGACAAAAGCGGTTCATGATTGAAAAAACCGATAAATTTCTATTTGATCATAGTATCTATGCCGTGACGAAGATTTTTTGATCATTTTTGAGATTGATGTATCAATATTGAATGGTTAACACAATGAGCTTTGTACGATGGAGGGCATGTACAGACCGCCCACACAAATGTGTATGCGGGTATACGTAACCCTCACGCTCCCAACAAGTGAGAGACAAGAATACTCAAGTGTGGATCCAAACATGTTGACAAGTCAAGGACAAAAATGGGCAGAACTTCGACGTCTCAGATGTAAATATTATGATCGAGTAGATTTTACCATGTTGGTTCAAAGATGGACCAAAAATAACATACATATGGCTCAAACTTGGTTAGGACAAAAAAGGCCACCTTGACGAGGACGGGGTAACCTATCACCGAATGCTCGATGAATAATGGCCCCCATTCCCTTTATATACTATGTTGCAAGGATCCAAGCGACGTAGAGTAGCATAACGCATTCCCAGGCGGACCCAAGAAACGCTCGTTAGAGGCTGCTCGCCGGTCGTGGTCTCACAAAGCACAGGCCAAGGCTGTGTATTTCGCCTAGCGGGCTGCCCCACATGCATGGGACCCGGTTCGGCTACTCGCACGAAAGTGTGACTGAACCCATTCCCCTCAAAACAATATGTACAAACAATAAATATAGTACCCTAGACCTAGCATCAAATGACAAGAAAATCAATATAAGAAAAGTATGCTAGGAGTCTGAATATTCATCCCCGGTGGAGTCGCCACTGTGAGGACAATGGAAAATCAATGTGATCCTCCTCGGGATGGAAATGTGTATCCTGTATCGATGAAGATCGATTTGTTCTGTTGGAGTCGCCACCTATATTAAGGTCTAAGACCTCTAAAAATGTAGCCTCACCCTAAGGTAAGACTTCTATTGACTCGTGACCCAATGTATCGGTTCTTTGGTCTGCAAGAGATCGGGTAAGTATTCAGGGTACGGTTATGGGAAGGTGTTAGGCACCCAAACCGCCCGATCAATATCGGCCTCCTAAACTTTCCTTATTTTTCTAATTTTGACTGTGCTTGGTCAACTGGATGACTAGGGTTCAATGGGGGATGTCGTAAACCAAGTTGCTAAGTTATTCTAACCTAGGGTTAAGCCAATCATGTTTTAAAGCAAATAAACAAGCAAATGTAATGTACAATATTATACAGTGAACCGAACCAAAGATGGTTCGGTCTTGGACTGAATCTGAGATGTGTAAGACATCTCAAACTGCCTACGTATTTCAATCCTGGAAATCAAGTCCAAAACGTAGTTCGAAAATGGGTTGTGTGATTAAAGATTATGGAAGTGATTTATGCATGTGCTTTAATTAGATTTTTTTTGTTCAAGTTGAAGTTTATGCTGGATGTATGGTTGATGGGTGGCTTTGTACCGTATTTGGGATTCCCAAATTGCCTACGTATTCTAGGGTGTGCCCTAGAAATCAGGTACGACGTAGTTCAAAATTTGTGAGAGTCGGATTTAGAATGTGTACCAAAATCCTTCCATTTTTGTTAATAGGATTTAGGGATGAGACCTAAATTCCTACAATTTTTATTTGGGATGTGTACCAAATTCTTTCTATTTTTGTTAATAGGATCTAGGGATGAGACCTAAATTCCTACCATTTTTATTATTTCCAATTTTGTTAATAGGATCTAGGGATGAGACCTAAATTCCTACCATTTTTATTTGGGATGTGTACCAAATTCTTTCTATTTTTGTTAATAGGATCTAGGGATGAGACCTAAAACTCTTTCTATTTTTTTCAATAGGATTTAGGGATAAGACCAAAATTCCTACCATTTTTATTTGGGATGTGTACCGAATTCTTTCTATTTTTGTCAATAGAATTTAGGGATGAGACCTAAATTCCTACCATTTTTATTTGGGATGTGTACCAAATTATTTCTATTTTTGTCAATAGGATCTAGGGATGAGACCTAAATTCCTACCATTTTTATTGTTTCCATTTTTAGGTTTTTAGGGTTTCCTATCCCTTTTCAGTGTGATTTTCATTTTTTTAGGGTTTCATACCCTAATTATTCTCTTTATTCTAGGGTTTATTTTGCCCTAATTATTCTTTCCATTTTTAGGGTTTCACTACCCTAATTGTTCAATTCTTTCCATTTTAGGATGTATCTTGCCCTAGTTGTTGTACAATGTAAACAATCTAACATAGCAATGTGAGCTTAAATATAGCAGTGTAAGCATCCAAATATAGCATGTTAGAAATATATTCAAATTTAGCAACAAATCAGTCAAAGATGGCAAGTGAGCATGTGAATCAATACAAACATGGTAAGTGTGCATCCAAACATGGCAGTAATCATCCAATATGGCATGTGAGCATGTGTAACAGACAAATATGGCAATAAGCATGTGTAGCATTCCAAGTATGGCATGTGAACAATGTGAGCATCAAATATGGCAATTATGTGGCATCCAAACATGTCAGTGAGCATCTAAAACACTCATGATGCAAAATTCAACGGTATAAATCACTCTTGATGGTAATCTAACCGTTCAAAATCATTTAATCACTTCTGATAGCAATCCAATGGTTCAGATCGCTCAAGACAATAATCTAACCATTCGAAAATCATTTAAAATCAATCATGATAAAATCCAATGGTTCGGATCACTCAAAATCATAATCTAATGGTTCAAAATTAAATTTGACATCCAATGGTCCATATTCAAATTACCTTAAATTTCAAGCCAATGGGATCAAATTTCATATAAATTGCAAACATGTGGTGGGATCAATTTCATAAAAATTAAAATCATGTGAACCAATTTTAATCACATTCAATTCGAAATATATGGAATCAATCACATGGTACAATTTAATCATTAAAATTGCAAATCACATGGTCATAATCTAAACTCATTAAAATTTCAAGTCCCATGGTCATGTGGGATGTTGTAGTGGTGTACAGTAATGAAGGTGGATTTTGAGATTAGTGGAGAGTTGACAGAAAGTGAGATTAATGTGGGATGGGAGATGAAGGTATTCGGATTAGGTGGTAGGAAGGGGGTGTTGAATGGTGTAACTGTTGGTGAATGGAGATGGTTGTTTGACTAATGATTGTACACATGTGTGGGATTGGAAAAAAGGATATGCAGATGGTGTATGGGAAAGTGATCTGTAGGGGTTTTAAGATGGGTTTGCTACAAGTGGCTTGTTGGACTGGGGTGAATCAGGTAATGGAGTTATGTCGGTGGTTTGGGTAATAAAGCCAAATGGATTCAAGTAAGCAGATTGGGTTTGGGATGATAGGTGGATTAACAAAGGATTGACAAGTGGCATGGTGGTGTGGAAGATAGATTTGGATCTTGGGTTTTGCAGGAATGAGGGTATCAATGGAGACTGCAACAGATTGGTCGATGATTGGGTAATGGTGATAAATAGAAAATAACAAAGGATGGGGAGGGGCTTACCTCGAGTTGCAGGGAGTTCTCTCTCCCTCAGCTTTTTCTCTTCTCTTCCTCCTCTGTCCCGTAGCTCTCTCTCTCCCCAAAACCGAAAAATCCCCTTCTCTTCACGTCCCCTCACCTCTCTTTTATATTATTCTTCTTTCCTTCTTCTTCACTCAATCTTTTTCTCACTCTCAATCTTTCCTTTTTCCTTTCTTTCCCAATTTTCCCAAAATAGAAAAAACTCTCTCTCTCTCACATCAATCTCTCCTTTCCTTTTCTTCCTCTTCTTTCCTTCTTCTTCACTCAATCTCTCTCTCTCACTCTCAATATTTCTCTCAATAGAAAAAAATCCCTCTCTCTATCTCTCTCTCTCTCTCTTTCCCTCTCAATCCCTCCCTTTTTTTTTTTCCTTTTTTTCTCTTCTCTTTCTTTCCTTTTCTTCTCTTCTCTTCTTTCTTTCCTTTTCTTCTCTTTTCCTTTCTTTCCTTTTCTTCTCTTTTACTTTCTTTCCTTTTCTTCTCTTTTTCTCTTTCTTTTCCTTTTCTTCTCTTCTCTTTTTCTTTCCTTTTCTTTCTCTTTTTTTCTTTTTTTTTCCTTTTCTTCTCTTCTCTTTTTTTCTTTCCTTTTCTTCTCTTTTTCTCTTTCTTTCCTTTTCTTCTCTTATTCTCTTTCTTTCCTTTTCTTCTCTTCTTCTCTCTCTCTTTCACGTTTTCTAGAAAGAAAACGTGAAAGTTCTTTCTTTTCTTTTTACCTTTTTTCTTTTGTTTCTTTCCCTTTCTTTTATTCTCTCTCTTTCTCTTATTCTCTCATATTCTCTCTTTTCTTTTTTTCCTCAATCTCTTTTGGATTTTATCATTTATATATAATAATATATATTATATACATATATACACATATATTTAATAACATACATATATATATATATATATATATATATATATATAGTATATAATATATATAATATATATAAATACTATGCACATAGATGAACTGGTTCAAAACGGATTGAGACTGACTTAGGTTGACTGAGTTAAACTGATATGGGTTGAGCTAGGTTGGACCAAAACTGGCTTGAACTGAGTTGACTAGATTGATTGGAATTAAGTGGGTTTTCTCTCCTTGTCATTTCATGGGTCAATTCCGCTGTCATCCCGCATGAAATTTTTCGATGATCTCTATTCCAAAAAAAAAATTTGCGTTCATTTTGTAGAACATTAAAAATGAGGAATATAGGAACTGGAATCACCTCATTTGGAAGTAAAATGGTCAACTTATGAATTTTTTAAGTTTAAGCGGACCAATTTTCAATAATTTGGCTGACCATTCTGCATGAGATCCTTCGGAGGCTTCTACCAGAAATATTTTACGTCCACTTTGTAGAGCACTAAAAATGGAACATAATGAGACTGGAATCACCTGATTTGGATATGGGATGATCAAAATATGAATTTTTGAATATTAAATGACCATTTCCATATGTAATTTTGCATGGGACCCTCCGGAGACTTTTACCCGAGATTTTCCACGTCCACTTTGTAGGACATCACAAATGAAGAACAATGGCCTTGGAATCGTCTGAATCCGACGTAGAACTGAAAAGATATGAAGCTTTGAAGTTCTAATGATAATTTTGCATGAAAGCTTGCATAGGACCCACTGGTGACTTCTACCTGGGATTTTTTACGTCCACTTTGTAGAACATCATGAATGAAGAATAATGGTCTTGGAATCATCTGAATCCGATGTCAGATGATGAAGATATGATGATTTAAAATTCAAACAATCCGACTTACGATAATTTGCATGAAGGCCCCTGGGATTATTTATAATAATTTCATAAACCTCCCTTGTACGTATCATCTGACTAAAATGATCATATCTTCTTCATTTGATGTCAGAATCGAGCAATTCTGGTCTCATTTCGAAGATAATTCTATGACCTATGCATCCATGCAAAATTATAACCCATGATCTTGCTGTGGACCCATTGAAAACTTCCTCAGATTCACAGACCCATTGAAAACTTTCCTCAAATTCACAGTCAAAAATCCAAATTTTTGATCATCTTTCTCCTTTTGTTGTCCACATGCCCGCAGGACTTTGTTTAGCTGGGATGGCAAAAATGGGGTGCTTACACAATGACATATTGATTCTATGCGTGTATGCTTGTATGTGCATTTAACATGTCATCCAATATTTCTATTATTTGTTCATGCATAATTATTTTATTGTTTATAACATTATGATGATGATGATGATAGGAATAGGCATGTGAATGTTTTTGTTTGGCCAGTGTATATGGTGAGGGTAGGAATGGTATCAACCGGTACAACCATGACCGTTCTTCATGGGGTGTATATTGTGCTATGGTCTACTCAAGTCATGTCCACTGATGTCGTTGTATCGCCATTACCTTAGCATAACTATTTTGTCGTAGAGCATCAGGGGAGGTGGTCTCGGTCCTTGTAGTCTCTGACTCTACCGGGGGGCTTAGCTCTATCTCTATGGATGTTCTGAGGGATGCTGGGGTGAGGCCTTGGATACACTGTTTGGCATTAGGATTGGTTAGTTGCGAGCCCAGTTTGCAACCCTAGCCATCAGAGGTTTATTTGTTGGTATGGTATCAACCGGTACAGCCATGCCGTTCTCATGGGGTGTATATTGTGCCATTTTGGGTGTTGTGGGTGACAGTGCAGGAGTCATTGGGCGTATCCACACACTTGTGTATAGAGGTGCGACGGCCACCTATCCTTTCTATAGCACAGTGCAAACTATAAACCAGACCAAAGATATGAATTGATTGCATGCATTTGTATTGTTGCATTGTTTTGTTTGCTCACTGAGCTTAAGTTGGAAAGCTAACCCTCGTGCGCACAATTCTTTTAGTTTCTGATGTTGCAGGTACTATGATTGAAGATTTTGTCTACACGCCAACATATGGACGGGTGGAGGCTATGAATGAGCAAGCTGTGGAGAACGAACTTGGTTCGTTAAGCGAGCGTTTCAACGGTGGAAACGTTTAGTATTTAGTTTTCGTATTTGGATATTGTAATATGTATTAAATTATGTTTTGGTTACTTAGAAATAAATGGAATATTAATTATTTATCATGATTAGACCTCAGTTCATTATCTGTAAGACTTCCGCTATTTACTTTATTACCTCTGATTAATGTGGAATGTGTTTTGGTTTATCATATGTGGGATAGCCTATTCGAGATCCTGGTTGAACCGTTGGTTTATTGGCGGTTCATCACACCATTCTGGTTAGTGCAGAATTGGGGTGTGACAACTTGGTATCAGAGCTCTCTCAAGCCTTGCCATGAAACCTGAATACTTCCACTAGAGTCCATGAACTGAGTTAGGATAAATTAAAAGCTTTAATACGGACAAACCATAAGCACCTGTGTTGGTTGAGACAGAAATAAAACAAGACAATAATATACATATAAAAGGTGGAACCATATATATACACTCAAACAGAAAGAGAAGACCAAAAATTATCCTAATAAACAAACAATATAGGGTATTATCTATAAGTTGGGTAGTTATCCAAGTATACAAAGATATAGTACAGTAGCAAGAAGGGAGCTTTTGTATAGCAGAAAATTGGAATACCAAGTTGGTACTCACAAGATGTGAAATTCGTTGTAGGACAGAGGAAGAAGGAAAATGGCTAGTAATGCCAAAACCCCTATAGAGATAAAGGGAAAGATCTCGGGCTAAATCCAAACAGAGATAAGAGAATAATGGCCATACATTAAGAATAAGAGTAACTATACTCCTGGGTGACATGGAGACTCAGGGTGAGATCCACCACAAGCTGATCTATTGCCCACTAAGCAAGAAGAGGATGTTGCAACTTGACCCCACCACTATCTGGGTTGAGAACGGGTAATGAAAACTCATCTGAGTTGGTAATCAGATTAGAGCAAATAAGAGAAAATGAACAACCAGGCCACTCCAGCCAACCACCTGGACTACCAATTACCTTGGTCACGGTTGTCATAAACTTGACCCAATAAAATACAAGAGCAACAATAGATGAGACCGACTATGTAAGTTTCTATGTAAATTACTACCCAAGTTACCGATGCTATATCAACACCTTCGGGTTAAACCAAGTACGGTACCAACTAGTAGCAACACTGTACCCCAGTACATGTTAGCACACAGTACCTATCATACTGCAAGTCCCAGTAATGCACACCCCAGTACAGAAGTTTAGTGCACAACAAGCAGTGTATCAAGGTGGTTAACCTTATCAGCCACCGATGTATGGGATAGTTGCCTCATGACAGAATGATCCGACAAGGATTGAAGAATGTCTTCTGAATATGATACCTCGGACATTTTCAGTAAAGGATAAAATCTATTATGGCCATATAACTGGATATGTTTATATAGGATGCGGTGCATTATTGATTTACTCTTTTGATTATAGAGGATGCACATACCAGATTTTAATTTCTCGGGCCTTGACAGGATACCTTCTTGATTTAACCTGTCAATTGGAGTTATAGATATTGTTTCTTTAGTATTAGTCCTGATTATACCAATCTGAACCATTCTCATGATAGACAACATGAACAGAGATATGAACTGAATGAATAGTTAAATATTTAATCGGGTTGAGCGTACATCTTCTTATTTATACCTGATTTATTGATGTACGAAATTTTCTCCAGATTATACCTGATTTACTGATGTGCGAAATCTTTCTTCAGATTTACTCCTGTAGTGCCTCGACCAATGGCATTATATACTCGATAGAACCTGTAACCATGAGGTTAAGAGCTGTAGAACCTCTATTTCCATGTATTTGGGCCACCGTGCAACCTAACGACCTTTGGATGCCGGTTGGATTACCATAGATTTACTCCTGATTCTTAAAACCTAGGTTCGCTAGATAAAGCAAGTGGTTGTCATTATGATAATTGAAAGAAGGAAAAGAATTATTTTGGATGCACATTCTGATTCATAAACTCCCTGACCTTTATTGATAAAGATGTTTAGTGATAATGGAATTATTGGAAGGAAGATGATTAAATTCAGATTAGATTTTATAGCCAAGAAACCTCCGATGAAGTAATGGAGAATCTATTTTGAGATTTCTAAACGGGTGGATATGAATCATGTCTATAAAGGAGTGCATGCGACAAAAGTGAGAACTATCAAAAGTAACTATGAAAGAGTAGATAGCTCTCAAGTAAAGTTAAAGATGGTTATATCGGTATGAATTTTGACAAAGCCAAAGATTCCTAAAAGCAAATCTAAGAGTGGATACAAGGATAAAGTCAAAAATCATGGCATTAATAGTAATCTGTTTAATACAATGAAAATTTAGTTATGCCCAATGTCGAGCGATATGATTAAGTAAAGACCAAAAGAGTTAGCTGAATTAATGAATTTATAAGCATATATCCTAATGCTTAGAAGTAGACTTGGGATATGAAGTAACAATCACAAGATATTTGTGAGGTATATGAAAGAGAGATCAGGGTAGAACAGCAGGGATAAAAGAAATATAAGCTAATGAGTGCAATATGAGATTTTGACGATAGTCTTTGAAAAATCATAAGAGATGAAGGAACTAGCAAGCTCTTAAGACCTTAATACTAGATTTTGCTAGTTCAAGCCCTTTTGGACTAAATGTTGCATTAGATGAGTGTTATGAACAATGTCCAAATTGTATGGACGGGTGAAATTTGGACGCAACCTAATTAGACTTGAGATGACAGACTTTGACGTCATCTTGGGGATAGACTGGTTGTCTCAACACTCTACAAGTGATTATGTGCATAGAAGAGGTTATCATTCAAGAATAAAAATGACATATAATTTAGTATTATTGGATGTATGTTGCCTAGGAAGTGAAAGCTGATCCTCTCTATGCTAAAGGGGAAGAGATGCTTTGAAGAGAAAGAAGTAGGAGATATAGTGTCTGTGGTACATGTTACCAAAGAAGCACCACATATAGAAGATATTGATGTGATGCATAAATTTTCTGATGTGTTTCCAAGAGACTTACCTGGGTTACCATCTGAACATGCGACCAAGTTTGTCATCGACTTGTTACCAAGGACGATACTTGTGTCAAAGGCACCTGTAGAGGAGCTCCTACGGAGTTGAAGAAACTGAGATTCAACTACGAGAGTTATTAGACTAAGGTCCTAATTGGCTAAGTATTGCATCACGGGGAGCGCCAATGCAATTCATGAAGAAGAAGGATGGTAGTGTCCGATTATGTATAGACTACCGAGAATCGAACAAGCTCACGATCAAGAATCGATAAGTACAACCTCAAATCCAAGGCCTCACCCCAGCATCCCTCAGAACATCCATAGAGATAGAGCTAAGGCCCCCCGGTAGAGTCAGAGACTACAAGGACCGAGACCACTTCCCCTGATACTCTATGACATAATAGTTCTGCTAAAGTAATGGCGATACGACGATGCTAATGCACAAGACTTGAGTTAGAGATAGAGCTAGAGTGCTGAGGCCCGGCCTATGACACCCCCCCTGATACTCGCTCGCATCAAATACACCAACCACACACATACATCCACATGCCTATTCCTATCATCATCATCATCATCATGTTATAAACAATAAAGTAAATATGCATGAAACAATAAATAGAAATATTGAATGACATGTTGAATGCACATTACAAGCATATTTGCATAGAATCAAGCATAACATTGGACTTAAGAAATAAAAACAGTTTGTTATTAACCAATTAGTTTAGATCTTGTTTCCTCACCTTTACTTGATTGTAAGTCCTCTTTCAAGCTTTAAGAATCAACTATATATCGATATTATATCACTAGAAAACCTAACCAAGTCAATAGAATTTAATTAGAATTAATTTAGATTTTTAAAAGCATGTTGTTAACTGGGGGTCGATGCTAGGGTCGGAGTCTTGATCGACCCTGGGTGCGACCACCCCAATTCTGGACTTCCCGAACACTGGGGGTCGATGCTCAGGGTCTGGTAGGGTCGATTGGCCATCGACCCTCCATGCGACCCCCTGTGGGTTTTGTCAATTTTTCTTCCTTCAATCCATTCTTCGTGTTTGGGGTCCTATGGCTTGCTCCTACAGTCCATTCCACACATGTTCTATGGCCTAGAACCGTGGTTCATTCACCTATATGGCTTTCATAATTTCCCCCATGGTTTTCCATGAAAACCTAACCATGGGTGGATGATTTGGGTTCCTCTTAGATCATTCCCTCTTCTCTATCTATTCTAAGGTCTTTAGAATTACATGGAAATAGCATCCATACCTGAGAAGTATGCTTCTTCCTCTGAATCCCTTCTCCTTGGTCTTCTTCTCAACTTTCCTTTTCTTCTCCTTCTCTTTCTTTTCTTCTCTTTCTCTCAATCCAATTAGGGTTGTAAAAGGAGTGAAAGAGGCTTAGGGATGTCCTATTTATAGAGTAGAAACTCCTAAAATAAGTCCCATTGAGATTAGGAAGGAATCCCATTGAAATTAGGAAGGTTTCCTAATTTTAGTTTCGAACTGTTTTTACCGACTATTGGGGTCGATAGGGAGGTCGGAGATCCCGTCGACCCCTGGTCCTTAAAATGTCCGACCCCCCATGTAAAACTGGGGGTCTAACTTTTATACTAGGGGGTCCGACCCTCCCTTGCTGGGTATGCGACCCTCCCCTTATTTTGAGTGTTTTTGGGTCAGTTTAATACCTGGGATCGTGATCTCCTTCACGCACATGATCCATTTGGTTCGACCATGATGGGTAGACCTGGTTCAAGGTGGTAAGACCGGGTTAGTTTGATATGGGTCTTACATACGCAACTATTTGTTCTCCTTGCATAAGTACACATCCTAAATCCAATCCAGACGCATCAGTGTACAAGGTAAATGCTTATCCTGGAATAGGAATAGTCAAGATGGGAGCAGATATCAATCTAGCCTTCAATGTTTGGAAACTATTCTCACATTTATCCATCCAAACAAACTTTTCTCCTTTCTTAGTCAAACTAGTGAGAGGTACGGCAATTCTGGAATAGTCTTCCATGAATCATCGATAATACCCAGCTTGACCAAGGAAACTTCTAATTTCTACAACACTCTTAGGTGTTTCCCACTTCACAATGGCTTCAATCTTTCTAAGATCCACTTTAATTCCTTCAGCGGATACAACATTGCCTAAGAAAGCGACCTCATTTAGCCAAAACTCACACTTTGTAAATTTGGCATAAAGCTTCTCCTTCCTTAGTCGCTGCAGAGCGGCTCTTAGATTCATGACATGAGTTTCCTTATGCTTGGAGTAGACCAATATATCATCGATAAACACAATGACCGACATATCCAACATATCATAGAATACCTGATTCATGAGTTTCATAAAAGTTGCGGGTGTGTTAGTAAATCCAAAAGACATGACTAAAAATTCATAATGTCCATATCTTGTTCTAAATGCTGTCTTTGGAATATCACCATCCTTAATCTTCAACTGATGGTATCTTGACTGAAGATCGATCTTGGAGAACCCCTTGGCACCTTACAACTGATCGAACAAGTCATTGATCTGAGGCAATGGGTACCAATTCTTGATTGTCAGCTTATTCAGTTCCCGGTAGTCTATACACAGTCAAACACTACCGTCCTTCTTCTTTACAAACAATACTGGCACTCCCCATGGTGATATGCTAGGTCTGATATAACCCTTGTCCAATAATTCCTGTAACTGTACCTTCAGTTCCTTCAGTTCAGTAGGAGCCATTCGATAGGGTGCTTTAGATACTGGTGTGGCTCCGGGTATCAGATCTATAACGAACTCTGTTGCTCGGTTGGGTGGTAATCCTGGTAGTTCTTTAGGAAATACATCTGGAAAGTCATGCACAACATCAATATCTTCCATTTGTGGTGCTTCCCTGGTGAGGTCGACCACTGATACTAGATACCCAACTCCTCCTTTCTCGAGGCTTTTTCTATCCTTTAATGCAGAGAGGATGAGCTTTCATTTACGGAGAATTCTGGTTCCCGTAAAACTAAACTCTGCTCCTTCGTTATCTTTAAATGTCAGCTTCTTTTCTGCACACAATAGGTTTACAGAATGCCGAGCTAACCAGTCCATTCCCAAGATAATGTCAAAGTCTGTCATCTTGAGTTGAATCAAGGTTGCATCCAAAATCTTCTCGTCGATAAGAACTGGGCATGGTCCATAATCTTTTTCTAATTCTACTTCTAATTCCATAGGTGATCGTACAAGTAATTTGTAGTTTAAAGATCTGAGGGGTAGATTTAGCTTCATCCCAAATGACACAGATAAAAAATAATGAGTAGCTCCAGAATCAAAGAGCACTCTAGCAGGTATGCCATTAATAGGTACGATACCTGTGATTTGTTTTAATTTAGTCTACTTGTTCACACAATGTAACATAAAATGAAAGGTTCAGGTCATACCTGTGACCACATCAGGCGATGCGACAGCATCCTCAGATGTAATAGCATAAAACTTTCCTTGTTGTAGCTACTTTCTGGGCTTAGGACACTCCCTTGAATAATGTCCTATTTGATTGCAGTTAAATAATTTTACTCCTTCATTATTTTCTTTTGTTGCGGTTGAGCTGCTGGAGTAGTCTTGGCTGCAGCATTAAAGCCTTGAGTACGGAAGGGTTTGAAGGTCATTGTATTCCCTCCGTTGTATGAATTTCCATTTGGCCTTTTTATACCCCTATTTTGAGCAAAATAGCTATCTTTCTGGCTCGACTCTATCACTCAAGCAATCTGTACTACTTCATCGTAGACTTTCTTCTCCAATCCCAGAACATGCTCTCGAATGCTTCCCCTAAGTCCCATGGCAAACCTTCGGGTCTTAGTATTTTCCTCTTGCATGCTAGCGGGTGCATAGAAAAACAGCTCTTCATAACGCTGTTGGTATGCATCCACAGTCATTTTCCCCTGTTGTAAACTCAGGAACTCTCTCTCCATAGCATCTTTGAAATTTTTGGGAAAGTACTTCTCAAAGAATGCATCTTATAGATAGCCCAGGTCAATTGGGTGTGCTTGGTTAACAGATAAGTTCGAGTGGACTTCCACCAGTGGTGTGCATCGCCTTTCAGCATGAATGTGGCACACAGTACTTTCTCCTCCTCATTTACCGTCATCATCATGAAATTCCTTTCCATTTCATCGTTCCAATGGGCTAGCCACAAAGGATCTGCTGGTTTACCATTATATTCTTTAGGCTTCATCTTCAGGAAACGCTCGATCAGTCGAGAGTGGTCCAACTGATACTGAGCATAGGCCCCATACATAAGTGGTTGGTACTGGTAACTGCCTTAAGCTACCTCAGGATTCTACACTGGAGCCTGCGTAACTGGAATTTGAGGTGCGTGGGTACCGTATTGCTTCTCCCTAGTACTGTGCTAGCTTGTCCAGCTGGCATAGGTGTCGTATGTGCAGCTGGAAAAACCATCCCTATAGCAGCTTGCATATTGGTTTGCACCTACTGTATTTGTTGCAATTGTTGTGCCAGGTTCATTACGGTTGTAGCCAAATCTGTAGGTGGGGCTGACAAGTTTGTAGGGTTTGCCCGACCATTAGCTACTGGCGGTGTCGCATTTCGATTCTCTTATACTTTCAGAATTTCATGGCTATCCTCCCCCACAGGTGGTGGTGGTGGAATAGGATTACGACCTCGTCTGGTCACTCTTCGCCCAGCCATTTCCTGTTCTGGTGGTAGTAGTGTCTGAAAAGCAATCATAGCACATGTGAGGCAATCAATATAAGTTGTTCCCAAGTCAAAATCCAACTAATCAATATAAATTTCCAATTTTTCAAGTCATTTACTGAAAATGCTGAATTTTCCATCGTAAGGTCGATGGTAGGGTCGCACTGTATTCGACCCTAGGGTATGCGACCCTAAGAACACTGTCAGCTCACCAAGAGCCTAGGGTCGATCATAGGGTTGGCATATGTCCGACCCTAGGTCCGACCCATGGTGTTTGTCAAATCATCGAGAGCCTAGGGTCGATGGTAGGGTCGGTCGTAGGGTCGCATTTTATCGAAATTTGTGACCCTACGATCCAAAATTAGGTTTTTAAACCTGATTTTGGATTCATTTCCTATTCTTTCTCTTTTCCTTCCAACTCAACTCGCTTTCCCTGAGTTGCAACAGTATTGACCCCTAGTGTTTGGTGATCATTTCTTCCATTCGCGACTTCCACTCCTTCCCTTCAGGTATGCTCTCTACTGTTTCTCATTTTTTAAGCTTTTAAAACTAGGTTTTCATCCATTTACATCGTTTTCTTCAAATTTAAATTTTTCTAACCGTGAAAATTTAATTTTTATTGGGGGCTTGCTATTGGTCACCCAATGGATGAAAGCCCTCAAAAATATTTGAGTTTCATCAGTTGGTTATTAAAAAACTTGAAATTTTCCATTTTTGACCTAATTTTTGAGATTTTTCCAATTTATTGAAATTTCTTCAAATTTGGTCTTTCTAGATTAAATTTTCAACTGTATGAGCTTCGCAGGATGGTTTGAAACCTATGTAAATCCTTCTGCCCAGTTGTCTGGGTGAAAGTGAAGTTTTTGGCCAAATCATGCCATTATAATGTCAAAATTTTGAGTTTTTCATCTTATCTAATACCTTGCTTGTTTTTCTGTGTCTTGGCAGATAGTATGGCTCGTACCAAGGTTCCTAGGGCTCATGATCCCATTCGTTTCCGCTCCAACGAGGCAGAAGCTTGGTATGCTCGCTATGAGCATAAGAAAGTAGAAGGGGTTGCTGTGTAAAATTGGCTAGTCTAGCCTTGTTTAACATAGAGGGTGCCTTCGATGATATGAGTTGGCTTCCTATGATTACCTATGAGGCTTGTACTTGTCCTGCTTTGGTGAAGTAGTTCTATTGCAACCTCCAGGTCGTGGGGGATTGCAATGATACGGAGAGGGGTAGGGAGCTCAGGATCACCAGCTATGTGAAAGGGGTGGAAGTTTCATTTAACTGCCAACAGTTGGCTGATCTCTTGGGCATATCGAATGACGACCCTTTGGTGTACTGTGCTCCTAAAGAACCCCAGTTCCTATCCTTGGCGATGCGTGCTGAGATTAATAGTTAGCTCCTTAGAGGTGATCACTGAGAGATGAAAGCGATCAACCTACGGCCAGAGCCTCGGGTGTACTGCAAGATCATCCAGCACAACCTGATCCCCCAAAGTGGACACTATGATAGGATTTCTCAGTTGACTTAGTATGTCCTCTACTTCATTTGCACTAGGAAGCTTGTCTGTCTTCTTTATATTATCATCAGGACTATGATCCGTGCTACGCTACCTGGTCAGCTAAGCAACCTGCCCTACGAACGTCTGATCACTACACTAGTCACCCACCTACACGTTGATTTATTGGATGAGAGGATTCATGAGGATACCTTCTCATCGGACCTTGACTAGGAGGCTATCTGTAGGATGGGTATGTGGGATGCTCAGGTTAGTGATGATGAGAGAAATGCTCTGGTGCATCCTCATACCCGGGTAGAGATAGCAGACACTGAGGCGGCAGCAGCAGCAGCAGGGGTCCCTGGGGTGATGCTGAGGATGAGGATCATATGTTCATGGATGTAGACGCCGTACCTCCTCCCTCACCACTACATTCTACTGGAGCTGGTCCATCTCGGGCTCCTTCACACACTGTTGGTCCTTCACACCCACTTTCTGATGATATGATGGGATTACTGCGTGAGATTAGAGAGGCTCAGCACGTGACTGATCTGAGAGTAGGAGAGCTTCTAGATGCTCAGCGTGCGACTGATGGGAGAGTAGGAGAGTTTCTAGATGCTCAGCGTGCGTCCGATCAGCGGATGGCCTAGTTGACAGCTAGTCTCAAGACGATCCAGACTCAGGTAGCCTAGTTGACTAGAGTGTATGCTGAGGACTATGACAGGGATCGTGAGGCACCTCCTCCTCCAGCACCTCCAGCTCCATGATGTGCATTTTTCTTTTTCTTTTTCTTTGTACTACAGAGTAACTGTCCGGATTGTGGACTATACTCTGATTTGGATATGTATAAACGTTGCTTTTTATTTGATGTATATGAAACTTGTTTCTCCTATTAATAGTGCATTATTCTCTTTCTTAATTTTTTTCTCATACAACACAGGTGCTTATAGTGTGTTCTTATTACAACTTTTAAATTTTTATCCTAACTCAGTTCACGTACTTTTATGGAAGTATATCGGTTTAATAGACAGAGCCTAAGAGCTCTGATACCAAGTTGTCACACCCCAATTCCGTACTATTCAGAATGGTGTGATGAACCGCCAATAATCCAACGGTTCAACCAGGATCTCGAATAGGCTGTGTTCGTTTTCTTAAACCATACACAACCACAACCATAATCAAAATAAATACGCGATAGCGGAAGTTTTTAATATTAAATGAACTGAGAGTCTAAAGATGATAACATAAATAAATTATTCAATTATCTTCAAAATACTAAGACACAAAATAAATAATCTAATCAATTACATCGTATGTATAATTTAAATAAAATTCTAATTGAAGACGCATGAATTGCACTCGCATGACGAATCATACAACTCCATCATAATTTCTGCATCCATCGCCGCCGCAAGTCCATACGTTGGAGCATTCATATAATCTTCTACGGTGGTACCTGTATCATCAACTAAAAATCTTCGACGTCGAAAGGGTGAGCACACATCACGGCTCAGTAAGCAAACAAAACAATGCAACAAACATATGCATGCATTCAATTCATATCTTTGGTCTAGTTCATAAGTTTGCAACATGTAATAGAAAGGATAGGTGGCCGCCGCACCTCTATACACGAGTGTGTGAAGCCGCCCTAAGGATCAAACATCAATGTCGTCCCACATGCACCCACCATGGAATAGGGATAGAGCTAAAGTGCTTAGGACCGCACCGCATCACACTTCTCCTGATGCCCTACCCAAACCAACATGTAAGCCCCTATTAGCGAGGGCTTGCAAACTACACTCACAACTAACCAATCCTAATGTCGAACAGTGTATCCAAGGCCTCACCCCAACATCCCTCAATACGTCCATAGAGATAGAGCTATGGCCCCCCAGCAGAGTCAGAGACTACATGGTCCGAGACCACCTCCCCTGATGCCCTACGACGTAATAGTTCTGCTAAGGTAATGGCGATACGAAGATATTAGTGGACAAGACTTGAGTAGAGATAGAGCTAGAGTCTGGCGACCAAGTTGAACCACAGTATCACGTCCTCCCCCTGATGCTCCACTCGCATCAAGTACACTAACCACACACATACATTCACATGCCTATTCCTAGCATCATCATCAACATCATATTATAAATAAATGGAAATTAAATATGCATGAACAATAATAACAGGAATATTAGATGACATGTGATATGCACATTACAATCATACAAGCATGGAATCATTCATGGTATTGGACTCAATAAACGGCAATAGTTTATTATAAGCGAATTAGTTTAGGTCTTATTCCCTCACCTTTGATTGCTATTAGATCCTCGTTCAAGCTTTATAATTCACTTTTAAACCACTAGAAAGACCTAACAAGTCGATAGATTTTAATTAGAATTAATTCCAATATGTTTAGACTAACAGAAACTGTAGGATCACAGGTGGGGTAACACCTAGGGTAGCAATTTCTGCGACCACAGGGGTTGGGTCGCAGGGTAGGGTAGCACCTAGAATAGCAGTTTCTGTAAACCTAGGGTGTAGGGTCGCATGTGGGGTCGGATACCATTCGACCCTACTTGCGAACACACCCTCCCTGGAACTTTTCGAGGGCATGTGGTCGATCATATGGTCTCGTAGGGTCGGATATCATTCGACCCTACGTGCGACCACACGTGTTCTGTGTCGACCTTTCATTCTAAAGTCCATTCCTTTGTGTTTGAATCCTTTGGCTTACTATGATGGTCCATCCATTGTTCTATGGCTCATAACTACAATTTTTACACCATTCATTGTCCATAACGATCTCTTCCATGGAATCTCTTGAAATTTGTCCATGGATGGATGATTTGGGTTTCTCCTAATCCTATGTTCTTCATAAACTATTCTAGGCTCCCAATTCATGTAAGGATTTAGGTTCATACCTTGGATTTATTGAGATTCAAAGGTTTCTCTGAACTTCTTCTTCCTTAGTCTTCTTCTTCAAGTTTCCTTCTCTTCCTTCTCTTCTCTTTCTCTCACTTTCAATTAGGGTTCTAATGGAGTGAAAGAGGCTAAGGGATGTCCTATTTATAGAGAAAAACCCTCCATAATAAGTCCCAATGAGTTTAGGAAATCCCCCCTTCGAATTAGGAAGGTTTCCTAATTTCTGGTTTCGAGCTGTTTTCGTAGGGTCGGATGTAGGGTCGCAGAATCCATCGACCCTACGTTTTTTTAGTCATGTGACCCTACGACTAAAAATTCATTGGTTGGACTCTTTTGAGGTGGGGTCGGTCACTCCTATTTATGCATGCGACCCTACCCTCATATCTAACTATTTTTGAGTTAAACTTCAGACCTGGTCTTGTGGTTTCTTTACGCAGTTGGTCCACTTGGCTTGACCATGATAGGTGACCTGGTACAAGGTGGTAAGACCGGTTAGTTCGATATGGGTCTTACACTAGAGGAGGACTTCTTTTCTCTCCCAAGTTTCATTCTCTTCCTTAGAAGTTTTACCCTATGGTAAAACTACATCTTAGGTCCTAGACCTTAATCTAGGTTGACGACTCCAAATCAAGGACGACTATCCTCTTATGTCCACACAGTAGGCAATTTGGGAAGATTCTCAAATACAATCCAAAGCCCAGCCCACTTGAACCGTCCATCCATAGATCCACCAGAACTACATTTAGTCCATAATGGACTATCCGTTTCAAACCCACATGGGTAAATTTCAATCGAATTCTCATCCGACAGTTGAAATACATGGATCCTGATTCTTAGGGTAAACCCTAGGATACGTAGGCAATTTAGAAAATTTTCCAAATACGGACTCATGGTCAACATGGACTATCCACATATCCCCTACAGTTATCCACGGTCCATTAGGATTATCCAATTTGGTTTACATGGGCTATCCAATTAGCAGATCCATTATCCAGTTCAGTCCACATGGACTATCCAGATCTCGACCCATCAGGGTTATCTAGCTACATCAAGCATAAACTTCAACTTAAACAAAAAAAATCTAATCATGCTCAAGCATAAATCATAATCATAAACTTTAATCAATAACCTGAACTACATTGTGAACTTGATTTTTGGATCATTTCTGGGATACGTAAGCAGCCTGGTAAATTCTAGATTCGGTTTAATGATATCAAATCATCTATTTTGGTCTGGTTTAATAGAGTTTAGAAAAGGAAAGAAATAGGAAATCAATTTTTGATGTAGCAGTTTGGGTGCCTAATATCTTCCCAAATTGTAATCTGACGCTTACCCGATCCCTGATAGACCAAGAACCAATCTAATGGGTTATGAGTTAATAGAAGTTTTATCCTTTGGTCAAACTGCATTTTTAAGTCCTAGACCTTTAATCTAGGTGACGACTCTAAAATTTGAGGGTGAATTTCCTCTCATTGTCCTCACAGATATGAAGGTTGTAAGACCCGCACCCTACTAACCCAGTCTAACATGGGTTAACGTGTCATGACAGGTCTTCCCATCATAATCGGACCAGAAGATACGGATGGATAACAAACCATGAGTTAAGGTATGAAACTGGCAACTTTCTTTTTTGTTTGGTATGGCTGGTTGAGATTGATCGATCGCATGGGTTGTGCCTTTTTCCGAACATGCGACCGAACAAACTCAAAATGGAATCCAAGAATAGGTAAGTTTCCTAGTTTGTTTAGACTACTCTCCTAAATGGGAGTGGACTCTAAATAGGATATTACCCTCTATATATAAGCCATATTCCCTCTATTATCTCTCACTTTTGATCAGTCACAAACCCTAGCATTTAAAGAAAATCTGAGAGAGGAGTTGTGGGAGAAGAAGAGGTTGTGGAGAAGAAGAGTTCATCGACGATTTCTGATCAATGTCGCCAAGAAACCAATGGTAAGTTCTTAATCTCTGTAGATAAGTTAGGGTGAATGTGAAGTTCGGATTTACAGTCGTCAAAGACTGATTGATGAACTCCAATATGATAAGAATCATATTGACAAATTGTTCATAAGAATCTATCAAAAAGAATGTAAGTTAGAACTAGGGTTGCCATGGAAAACCTGGTCCCAATGCATCCTCGATCGTAGAACGGTGTAGGAGGAACCTTAGGATGAGTCGAAGGAATCCACCCTAAGAAAGGTTAGACAGAGAGACAGCCTGAAGGTTGTCTGGTCTGGTTGACCGGTGGCACCCAAAGTGACACTGGTGACAGCTCCAGACTCTCTCAGAAAGTATCTCAGGGTTATCCAGTGTAATGTCCGATCAGACATTATGCCACACCAGACAAATGATCGGGCAATGTTCGGAGAGACCTTTTGCCAATCCGGACAATGAATCCGATGAATGAAAATTTGTCAGAATAAACCCTAATTTAATCCTACTATTTGTCTAGGACTCATAATCAAGCAAGGATAGTTTCAACATCTCAGAAAGTGTTAGAATTACTCAACAGGTGAAGGACAAGACCCCAAACTAATTGGTTAATAATAAACTATCTTGCGTGTCATTGATTTACTAGTGTTGTGCATATAACATGTCATCCTTTTAACTGCTATATTACTATTCATCCGCATTTATTTCTTTTATGATGATGATGAGGATAGGCATGTGTTTGTGTGTGGTTGGTGTGTTGGATGGAAGAGTTTGGAGCCTTGAACTATTTACCGCACTGACATCGTCGTATCATGGTCTACCTTAGCATGCTTAGTATAAAATCGGGTGTCAGGGGGGTACTGGCATTATTGTCCATAGCCTTGCTGTTAGTCTCTAGCTCTATCTCTGTTTCATATTAAAGGGTATTTGGGTAGGACCTTAGATACAATTGTAATGACATCTCAGGTTGGTTAGTGACAAACCCCAGTTTACAAACCATCGCCAGTAGGGTGTAAGGTATCAGGAGGGGTGCTAACGGTTTGCTCGTAGTTTGCTGTTAGGCTCTAGCTCTATCTCTATCTTGTAATGAGTGTTGTGAGATGACAACTATTTTGGTTAGAGCCTGACCATTGGCTGTGCTCACACTCTCGTGTATGGAGGTATGGTTGTAGCCTATCCTTAATAAAGCACATTGCAAACTTACTAAACCAAATGATTAAATGTTATATCATGCATATTGCTTGCTGCATGTTTTGTTTCTCACTAAGCTAAGTTGTGAGCTCATCCCACGATATTATTTTCTTTTTAGTTTTGGATGATCCAGGTTATACTATGGACGACTACGTCAATGCACCTTCATTTGCAAGAGTAGTAGCTATGGACGTGCAATCGGTGGAGAACGAGCATGACTCGTCATGCGAGTGCCACTACTGTGTTTATCTTTAAGGTTTTACCTTGTGTTGGGATTATAAGACATGTAATGCATTATTATTATTTTATGTTTTGATAAACTTTGAGATAATTGAATTAATTATTTATCTATCATTTAGACTCTTAGTTTATTAATAAAGACTTCCATTGATATTTATATATTCTGATTATTGGTTATGATGCGATGGTATGAATGTTGGTAGGGTTCTTCATGATCCTGGCTTGAACCGTTGGTTCATTAATGATTCAATTACACTTCTGGTTCAACCAAAATTGGGATGTGATAGCTTATTATCAGAGCTCAAAGGCTTTGCCAATCAAACCAGTATGCAGTAACCTGTGTCCAAGAACTGAGATGGGATAACTTAAAAGCTTTAATACAAACACACATTAATAAACCATGTATGCTGGATGAGATAAGGAACCAAACAAGAGCATAATGTACAACATAAAAGGAAGAACCATATATATAAATGAATAATAATGTGTTCAGACATAAAGGACAGGGTATAGTCCACAAGCTAGACAGTTACCCTGGAAAAGAAAAGAAAACAGATAAAAAAACATGTAAAAATAAAGGAAAACGTAACACTGGGCTGGTGGGGGAGTTGGAGCAGGCGTCTCCTCATCACTCACATAATCCTACTCATAGGCCTCCCAGAGCCAGTGCACCTCATCCTGAGTGACCCTAAGATGCTGAAAGATCTCTTCTACTCGTCGATCGATTGTACGCTAAGCCTCCCTGATCTCTCAAAGTAGTAACAACATCTGGTCTGAAGTAAACTGTGAAGGTCCGGCCTTAGGAATGGGCTGGGGTACAGGGGCTGGAATGTCATCCATATCCATATGCATGTCTGCCCTTATACCCTCTGCAAGTGCTACGACTGCGGCTGCTAGCCCTCTCAATGGCAGCTCATGAGCCTCCAACTCCTCGTCGCTCAAAACAATGTAGTGCATCATCATCTTATAGATGGCCTCCCAATCCAGATTTGCCATCATAGTCTCCTTGTAGATCTACTTGCCCTCCATGTTCACATGAAGACGATCCAGGAGAGTGGTGACTAGTCGATCATAGGTCAGGTTACCCTTCAGCACGGGTGTCGTCGCTTGGTACATAGTGCCAATGATGATGTAACGGAGGCATACCTCCTGCCTAGTGGCCACACAGATGTTAGGTACTAGGTTAGCTGTGACACCTCATTATAATGACTGCTCTGTAAGAGGATGTTGTGCTGTATAATCCGACAGTACAAGCAGGGAAGAGGACGCAAGTTGGCCGCCTTCATAGGATGTCCAGGCTGAAAGATCTGACTCTATATGATCTGACAAAAGTCCTCAGTCAGATACTTGAGCTCCTTTGGTGCACAGTAAACCAACTCACCAACATCAAAGATACCCAACAACTCTACCAACTCCTGGGTGTCAAAAGAAATGTCGACCCCCTTCACCCGACTGGTGATGCAGAGTTCTTTGCCTCGAACAAAATTGTTGGGGTTTCCCTCTAACTACATATTGCAGTAAAACTATCGCACCAAGTCAAGATGAGTAGCTGCATCATATTGGGTCACTGGTAGCCAACCCAGCCTACTGAATGCTGCTTTCACATCAAACCTATGTAACTATTGCAAGTTGACAAAGTGGCCAACCTCCACACTCTTATCCTAGTACCATGGACACTGTGCTACCACCTCAACTGATGGAAACAAAACCCATCAAATAGCCGAGTCGATGATGGTGGGCCACGAGACCCGGATGCCACATTCTTGGCTGCTGCTCTATGTCTAAACATGACTAAACCTATAAGAATCAAGCCAAAATAAACATAATTTAGTCAAAATTTTAGAAATTTCGATAGCATAACGGCATAAAATAGTCAAAAGCCTCAAACTTGCCCCAAAGGGAGGGCAGGAGGACTTACATGGGTTGCAAATCATCTTGCAAAGGCAAACTAAGAGACAAGCATGGCCAATTTTAAGGACAAGATTAAAATTTCAAAAATTTGGAATTTTTCCCAAAACATAGGGCAAAATTCAAAATTTTTTAGGATTTTCAATGAAACCCCAAATTGATTAAGGGCTTTTGTTCATTGAGGCCCCAACATTGACTTCAAACCAAGAAATAACATTTCATATGGTTGGAAATTTTCTAATTTAAGAAAAAATAGAAAAAAGCATATAAACCCTAGAAAATACCCAAAAGAGAGGTTAAGAAGGAGAGCCTTACCTCTGGGAAGGAGATGGAGACCTTGACCGGAGGGACTCTAGAAGTTCACCAGAGCCAAGTTGGGTTGGAGCCAAGAAGAAAACAAAAAGAAGGAATGAGGAAAAATGACTCAAATCACAGTTTTAAAAGCAAATTTTGCTTGACCGATCGGAATTTTTGATTTCCAAGTGCGATCGGTCAAGCCACCGGACAAACCTTGACCCTCTCGGATATAATGTCCAGTGGGATGACTAGTCGAACAATTCTACAGTTGAGCCACACCTAACAGTTGGACCAGACAAATTTCCAAAACTTCTCGAACATGTCAGGTGGGATGACCGGTGGGACAAGGTATCCTAAACAAGCGACTAGACAAGCACGGCCGGATAATTTTCCTTATATGAATTTTTTTGTCTGGAAAATTTGCTGCTCAGTTCTAGTTTGGATTTTCGTTCACAGACATAGTATAGGACTAACACCGTATAATATCGACTTATTTTGTACAATTGTCTCATACATATTGGTCATATTTTTACTGATCCTCTAGGTACTACTAGACTGAAATGGCAGGCCATACCCGTAGAGGCAGTCTTAATGCCCGCAACATGACCCCACCACAAAATGAAACCGAGACTACAATGGACAACCAGTGTAAGACCCACTCTGATATCCTCACGGTTTGGATCTCTATGTATCGGGTCTTACTATGCCAACCCTTAGTACACTATCTTGGGACCCTACCTATGATGTGGATCAGCCCCTTAGGTCACTTAGGAGCACTAGATCATGTGGGAGGAGGTATTTGAAGCCTAGGAAGCATCACCATCAAATTGGACCCATGAAACTAGACCCAGATATGCTTTAAGTCTAACCAAAGGCACAATCGAAGGAACGTTCTTCTGCTTGAGTTCTATCGATAGAACGTTCCTTCGATTGAGCAAGAGTAGGACACACTCTCTCTCCACGAGTCCTATAAAAGGAGGGTTCACTCTCCTTATACCTCTCTTGTTGAACCATGGGAGAGTGAGAGTACTTGGGAGGGAAACTTAGAACGTGAAGCTTGGAGCTCAAACTTAGAACCCAAGCTCAAGCATCGATCTTCCTTAAGGTAGGTCTTCATCCTTCCTTCCTCTTCCATTCTTGTAGGAATATAGGCTTGAGACCATAGTGGAAGCTCTCCATTGATGGCCTCCATTAATTGAAAAATAAAGCTTGACCTAGAAGCTTAGGTTTTCTCCCTCTCCATGTATGGAGATGATAATGGAGTCTAAATGACTCTCATTGTATGCAACGATGGTAGATAGGTGTTTCCCACCATTTAGAGTGAAGGAAACCAAGGTGGAAAACCTTCCCCAAAGAATAAGACCTTCTCTGGTTCGTGTTTGGCTTCTGGGTCAGAACCGGAAGCACGAACCAGTAGACTGGCAATGGCCCTAATACCGGTTGACTCATGACCAGTCTATAGCCAGGACGAATACTTTAACCCATTAGGCTAAGTAATATCCGGTGTCACCCTAACCGGTATCACGTGACCTGAAGAACGACCCACCGGGTGCGACACACCGGTTATGTGCATGGCACCGTATGGTCGTACCTCCACGTAGGCTTAATTACAAGTGGAGCCAGTGCCGGATGATCAATCACTCAGCTCAGCTTTAAATGACCTACTATAATTCTCATCAAGGTAAACAGTATATGAAGCAGATGACCAATCGGATGATCAATCATCCGATCTGTCTTCCGGTTCAGTATATGTATGAAATGACTAAGTGTTAACCGGCATCATGTACCGGCGAAAAGCCCAATCAGTTCTATCTGTCGATTCAGTTTGTATTGACTTATAAGCCTAGAAATGATTAGGAAGACTATCATTTCGGTTCTTGATTTATCTTGGTACCCGTGCATGGACTCTAGGACTTGTCTATGCTGGTTCAAAAGATGTTTACCATCCTAATGAAGCTTATTTAATTAAATTAGGTAAAACACCGTAGGTAGTGGACGGAGCCTTCTGTCGGCTTCAAGGTTCAGCAGCACAGGTGAGGGGTCGGGTCACTTGGAGTTTGAGCATGTGCTTGTTGTGTGTTTATTGTTGTTTTTCTTTTATAACATACCATCCAATGAAATGTATATAACTGTTCATGCATTTGCATATAACTATAACTATGTATGTTGTTGGTTGTTGTTACCTTGGCAGAGGCACGGTGAACCATGGGAATGGGGATCCAGGGTCTCTGCAAGGGGTTATTTATTGATGTTGTTGTGTGCATAACCATGTAAGATGGTGCATGTGCTGTATGGGAGTACGGGCATGCATACCATGTTGGTGTGATGGTATTCTAGTAAAGACATGATAATCCATGGGAGTGGATATCCGGAGTTCTCTGTTGGGTTGCCACCCATGTATGGTGGTTCATGTAACGAGTTACCTCATGAATCACATTGGTAGTGGATGTACCTTAGTGGAGGCACAACGAACCATGGGAGTGGGGAGTTGGGGTTCTCTGCTAGGTGCAGTCTAGTTGAGACCTTGTATGATGGGCGTGTAGAGTATGGGAGTACAATACACGTGCCATGTTGGCTCTCTATGCTCTAGTGGGGACAAGGTCAGTCCATGGGAGTGGAACGGGGATTCCTATTGGAACATAGTTTTATTTACTACGTGCACATGCCATGTTGTGTAATTAATTGATTGGATATGGATGTGTTTGTGTGTGGGATATATGATCACGTAACGTGTGGGGACACGATACATGGCCATATGTCTGGTTGCACCTTAGTAGGGACACGATCATTCCATGGGAGTGGAACGGGGATCTCTGCTGGAGTGTAACCTTATTAATAACATACTCATTAATCATGCATCAACTTGACCAAATAACTTATGCTTTAGTGGGGGGAACTTAACTGAGGAGGTGGGGTATGGGGTACTCAAGCAGTAGGGTACAGGTACATACTCAAGTGGTGGGGTATGGGTATATGCTCAGGTGGTGGGGTATGGCGCACAGCTCAGGCGGTGGGGTACGGGGTAAGATCCTCACTAGGGTACAGGCCGGCCATGAATTTGCATACACACTTGTGTGATACTCACAATTGCTTATTTATTGGCTTCTGTACTACATTCATAAATTGTTGTATAGGATTGCATTGGATACCTAACTTTTCGATGAGCTAGGATGTGAGCTCACCCCTCGATATCGAATTTCTTTTAGCTTTGATTGTAGGTACTTATTCTACTGATGTAGCTATGGATCCAATTGATGATGAGGGCGCTTCTCTTAGTGGGATTCCTCTGAGAGACCATGTCAAGGGCTGTACCTATAGGGATTGCATCTATGGGACCTGAGTCAACTCCTTGATTCTGTTGATTTTGTTATCTGTGGATAAATGATAGTTTGGTCTATCCACAGGAACATATTTGGATTTATTCTAGTTACTAGAAGGGAATGTATGTAATAGTAACAATATTGTGAAACAGTTGTATTGAATAACAGATTTATGACATTTAGGTATCATTAGTTGGCATCTTATTCTATATTATGATTTCTGTTGCAACTCTGATATTCCTCTACAAATTATTAGTATTATCTACTATTGATTTATTGTGTGTAACAACCAGACTAGGTGGGTACCAACCAATGATAACCAAATAGAAACAAACCAAGGGGCAACCGTCCAGGCCACACAGACTACATTACCTAGACCACCTCCATGAGAAATGGCCATGGTCGTGACCAACCTAGTCCATCAGGTACAAGAACAACGGCAAGAGTTATTAAAGTTATGAGCTGTACTGGGACAAAACGTACCTACCACTGTCAACAATACACTAGTACCCCAAGGGCAAAACAATACAGCACTTATTGGTAGTAATACCGTCCCAGCGGCCCAACAACAACACCAACAGGTCCTGGTGATGAACACACCAGGATAGTACCAAGGCAGTTACCAGGGAGGGTACCCTTATCAGACACAGATGTATGGGATGGCTACACCATGGTAGAATGACCTCACACGCACAGTATAGCGATTTTTAAAAATGAAGCCATAGACCTTTTCAGGCAAGGGATCAAATCCGTTGTGGCCAGCACAGTGGATAGAATAATTAGAGAAGATCTTCCGTATGATGGTATGTACGAAGGACGAGAAGGTATTGTGCGCTACTTACATGCTAAGGGAAGGTGCAAACAACTAGTGGAACTCCACCCACACTTATCTGCTAACCAAGCACGCTCAGGTGACTTGGGCAATATTTAAAGAAGAGTTCTTCGATAATTACTTCCCCATAAGCTTTCGAGATCAGATGGAGAGAGAGTTCCTCAATCTACATCAGGGACAGATGACTGTGGATGTCTTTTAGTAGAAGTATGAAAAATTATTTTTCTTTACACCTACTAGCATGCAAGAAGAGGCTACCAAGACCCGATGTTCACCATGGGACTTAAAGGCAGCATCCATGAGCACGTGCTGGGTTTAAAGAAGAGCATCTAAAATGAGATAGTACAAATTGCCTGAGTTCTGGAGTCCAACCAAAAGGAAAGTTTCTTTGCTCAGAGTCACATATTGAAAAGGCCAAACACTAATATGTCAACTGGGGAAAATTCAAAGCCTTTTCGACCATTCAGGCCACAGACAGTTGCCGGACTAGCTAAAATTGCTTCAACCAATGCTCAACAAGAAGGCAGTCAGGCTGGAAATATCAAGTGTTTCAACTGCAACGAAATGGGGCATTATGCAAAGACATGCCCATAGCCCAAAAAGCAGTTGCAACAAGGAAAGGTGTACTTGTGACCTCAGAAGATGCAACCGCATTCCCTTATGTGGTTAGAGGTATGATTTAATTTATTTACAGTATACTTGTGTGAGCATATAGATTAAGTGATAGTTATAACTACAAGTACTATACCCACCAGAGTTCTCTTTGACTTTGGGGCCACCCATTTTTTTGTGTCCGTCTTATTTGGAAAGAGATTGGATGTATCCGTCAGACCTTTAGTCCAGAGCTTATTAGTAAATCTCCTTTGGGAGTAGAGGTAGTATTAGATGAATGCTACAGACCGTGTCCGATTTGTATTGATGGACGGGGTCTGGAAGCAAACCTAGTTCGACTCGAAATGGCAAACTTTAACGTTATCTTGGGAATGGATTGGTTAGCTCAACACTCAGCGAAGCTGATAAATGTCGAGAAGAAGTTGTCATTCAAGGGTAAAGACAGCATAGAGTTTTGTTTTATTGGAAGCAAATTATCCGAGAAGTGCAAGCTCATCCTATCTGCTCTCAAAGCAAAGAGGTGTCTCGAGAAGGGTAGAATTGGCTATCTTGTATCCGTGGTTGATGTTACCGCACAAGTGCCACGAATGGAAGACATTGAAGTAGTGAGGGAGTTACCTGATGTGTTTCCAGAAAACCTACTCGGGTTGCCACCAAATTGAGCAATAGAATTCATGATAGATCTCCTACCAGGGTCAGCACCAGTGTCTAAGGCACCCTATCGAATGGATCCTATAGAACTGAAGGAATTGAAGACTCAACTACGGAAGTTATTGGATAAGGGTTTTATGGGACCTAGTATATCATCATAGGGAGCACCAATGTTATTCGGGAAGAAGAAGGATGGCAATGTTCACTTGTGCATTGATTATCAGAAATTGAACAAGCTCATTATCAAGAATCGATATCCATTCCCTTAGATCGATGACTTATTCAATCAGTTGCAAGGTGTAAAGGTGTTCTCTAAGATAGACCTTCGGTCAGGGTATCATCAATTGAAGATCAAGGACGGTGACATCCCTAAGAAGCATTCAAAATCAATATCCCTAAGACAGCATTCAAAATCAAGTACGGACACTATGAGTTCCTAGTTATGTCATTTGGATTAACCAATCCTCCCGCATCATTTATGGAGCTTATGAACTGGGTATTTCATGACATGTTGGACACCTCGGTCATAGTCTTCATAGATGACATTTTGGTTTACTCCAAAGTCAATGAAACTCGTGCAATGTACCTTAGAGTAGTCCTACAACGGCTGAAGAGGGAGAAGCTCTATGCCAAATTCAAGAAATGTGAATTCTAATTGAACGATGTGACTTTCTTGGGCCATTTAGTTTCATCAGAAGGGATAAAAGTAGACCCTAGAAAGATCAAAGCAATTGTAGGGTGGGAAGCACCTAAGCTTGTTACAGAGATAAGAAGTTTCTTGGGATTAGTAGGTTGCTACAAACAATTTGTAGAGGACTACTCTAGGATCATAGTTCCTCTTACCAAGCTGGCCAAGAAAGGGGAGAAGTTTATTTGGACCGACAAGTGTGAAAAGTGTTTCCAGACCTTGAAAACAAAGTTGATATCGACTTTGGCCATTCCGACACCAGGGCAACCATTTACTCTTTATACAGATGCCTCTGGATTGGGTTTGGGATGTGTATTAATGCAAGGTGAATAAGTGATTGCTTATGCCTTAAGACAATTGAAAGAGCATGAAAAGAATTACCTTACATATGACTTAAAGTTAGCAGCAGTGATTCATGCGATCAAGACTTGGAGACACTACTTATATGGTGAGAAATTTCAGACTAAGTCAAACCACAAATGTTTCACCTATCTCTTTAATCAAAAAGAGTTGAACATGAGACACAGAAGGTGGTTAGAACTGCTGAAGGACTACGACTGTAATATTTAGTATCATCCAAGAAAAACCAATGTAGTAGCAGATGCGTTGAGCAGAAAAGGGATACTAAAGCCTAAGGGAGGATCAAGTACAAATGTCGCCTAGTGCGTCAAAGTATTGGCTTCTTAAAGGAACGTAGTGCAACTTATGTTGGAGTCTCTAGACAACCCTATAGAGCAGGGGTTGATCCATAAGTTTTTATTTATGTTCGCCGCACTGAAGATTCTACCAGATCTGATAGACGAGGTGAAAGCAGCAATTCTACAAGACCCGTATCTGATAACCATACAAGAGGACTTAGAGAAAGGTATACTCAATCCTAACTTTACCTTGGATGCGAAAAAGATACTCCGATATAGAGGCAAGTTGTGTATACCTAAAAGTGAAGATTCAAACCTCAGAGATAAAATAATGAGAGAAGCCCATTCTACTCCTTATTCAATACATCCCAAAAGCATTAAGATGTACCATGATCTAAAGAGATTATACTAGTGGAGGGGAATGAAAGCAGACGTGGCTAAGCACATGTTTCAATGTTTAAACTGTTAGTAAGTGAAGGCCAAAAGACAAAGACCACCAGGTATACTACAACCATTGCTAGAGCCAGCATGGAAATGGGACTGTATCATCATGGATTTTGTCACTGGACTACCGTTGACTCCTAGATTGGTTGACGCAGTCAAGGTGATTGTAGATCGCCTCACAAAGACAACTCGTTTCATCGTGATAAGACCCCAGTATACCCTAGGTAGATTGGCCAGACTATACGTGGACAATATTGTTAGACTCCATGGTGTACCCTAGAGCATAGTGTCAGACAGAGATCTTCGCTTTACCTCCAAATTTTGTCAAGGACTATAGATAACTATGGGAACGAAGCTAAAGTTTAGCACTGCATCCTCAGACAGATGGTCAATCAGAAAGGACAATTTAGATCTTTGAAGATATGCTTCGAGCTTGTGCAATTGATTTTAAAGGAGCTTGAGATGAAAAGTTACCATTGATTGAATTTTCTTACAACAATAGCTACCAGGCTACCATTTAGATGTCCTCGTACAAAGCATTGTACGGTAGAAAATGTTGGACCCCTCTGTTTTGGAACGAGGTTGGTGAACGAAGAATTATGGGGTCAGAATTCATCAAGGAAACTTGTCAAGTGGTAGATAAGATCAAGGAGAGAGGGAAGACAGTTCCAGTTCGACAGAAGAATTATGCGGATAATAGACACTGAGACCTTGAGTTTTCTATAGGTGACAAAGTGTTTCTAAAAATATCACCTATGAGAGGTTTGAAATGGTTTGATAAGAAAAGAAAGTTGTGCCCTAGATACGTGGGACCCTATGAAATTTTAGCAAGATGCGGCAAAGTGGGGTACCAGCTTCCATTGCCACCGTCGATGTTAAGCGTGCATGATGTGTTTTACGTTTTCCTACTGAATAAGTACATCAGAGACCCATCCCACATATTGACTGCGGATCCTCCAGACCTAGCGGAGGAACTAACCTTTGAAGTTGTACCAATCGAGTCACAAGTAGAAAGGTACAATGACTATGAAATCGGGATATCTTTTATATCAAGGTAACCTAGAGAAGCCAAGACATGGAAGATATCATCTAGGAAGAAAAATCCATGATGAGGAAATAATATCCTCATTTGTTCGACTCAGAAGGTACATTCAAATTTTGATGAAAAAAATTCTTTTTAGGGGAAGGGGAGTTGTAAGACCCGCACTCCACTAATCCGGTCTACCATGGGTTAACGTATCGTGACAAGTCTTCCCATCATAACCAGACAAGAAGATACGAACAGATAACAAACCACAAGTTAAGGTATGAAACTGGAAACTTTCTTTTTGTCTGGTCTGACTGGTTGAGATTGACGGATTGCACGGGCTGTGCCTCCAGACATGTGACCGAATAAACTCATAATGGAATCCGAGAATAGGGAAGTTTCCTAGTTTGTTTAGACTACTCTCTTAAATGGGAGAGGACTCTAAATAGGATATTGCCCTCTATATATAAGTCATATTCCCTCCATTCTTTCTCACTTTTGATCAGTCACAAACCCTAACACTGAAAGGAGATCTGAGAAAGGAGCTATGGGAGAAGAAGAGGTTGTGGAGAAGAAGAGCTCATCGTTGGTTTTCAATCAACATTGCCAAGAAACCAATGATAAGTTCTTAATCTTTGTAGATAAGTTAGGGTGAATGTGAAGTTGGGATTCACAGTCATCAAAAACTGATTCATGAACTCCAATACCATAAAAATTGTATTGATGAATTGTCCATAAGAATCCATCAACAAGAATGTATGTTAGAACTAGGGTTGCCATGGAAAACATATTCCCAATGGATCTTCAACCGTAGAACGGTGTAAGAGGAACCCTAGGATGAGTCGAAGGAATCGACCTTGAGAAAGATTAGATAGAGAGACATCTTGAAGGTTGTCCGGTCTGGTTGACTGGTGGCACCCAAAGTAACACTTGTGACAGCTCTAGATGCTCTCAGGAAGTGTCTCAGGGTTGTCCGGTGTGATGTCCGATCAAACATTATGCCACACCCGATCGGACAATGTCTAAAGTGACATTTTTCCAGTTTGGACAGTGAATCCGATGAATGAAAATTTGTTAGAATAAATCATAACTTAATCCTACTGTTTGTCTAAGACTCATAATTAAGCAAGGATACTTTCGACATCTCAAAAAGTGTTAGAATTACTCAACAGGTGAGGGACAAGACCCCAAACTAATTGGTTAAGAATTAACTATCTTGCGTGTTGTTGATTTACTTGTGTTGTGTATATAACATGTCATCTTTTTAACTGTTATATTACTGTTCATGCGTATTTATTTCTTTTATGATGATGATGAGGATAGGCATGTGTTTGTGTATGGTTGGTGTGTTGGGTGGAGAGATAGTGGAGCCTTGAATCATTCACTACACTGACATTGTCATATCGCCGTATACCTTAGTGTGCTTAGTAGGAGATCGGGTATCAGGAGGGGTGCTGGCGGTGTTGGCTATAGCCTTACTGGTAAACTTTAGCTCTATCTCTATTTCATATTGAAGGGTGCTAGGGTAGGGCCTTGGATACAATTGTGATGACATCTAGGGTTGGTCAGCAATAAGCCCCAGTTTGTAAGCCCTCACTAATAGGGGTGTACATACTGGTACGGGGTAGGGTATCAGGGGGGTGCTGAGGGTTTGGTTGTAGCCTACCATTAAGCTCTAGCTCTATCTCTATCTTGTAGTGAGTGTTGTGTGGCAACAACAGTTTTGGTTGGAGCCTGACCGTTCGATATGCTCGCACTCTCTTGTATGGAGGTATGGTTGTAGCCTATCTTTACCATAACACATTGCAAACTTACCAGACCAAATGATTAGATTTTTTTTTTTTTTTTTTTTTTTTGCTAACGAAGGGTATCCAGACCTTTGGCTTGACTAATCCCGCGGGCCCATACTGACCCCACAACCGCATGGACCAAGTCATTCCAGGGTTGAATAAGAACAATTTCACTTGCACCCATAGCAAGAAAGAAAGAGCACTTAACACCCCCGTGTGAGTGGCCCTAAGACAGTAGAGGAGTCAAACTCAATACCTTTCGCTTCCTGAGGCATAGGCTCCTTGCCGACTCAGTTACCCCCTTGGGGTTCGATTAAATGTTATCTCATGCATATTGCCTACTACATATTTTGTTTCTCACTGAGTTAAGTTGTGAGCTCACTCCACGATATCATTTTCTTTTTAGTTTCTGATGATGTAGGCTACACTGTGGATGACTACATCAATGCACTTTCATTTGGAAGAGTAGCAGCTATGGACGTGTAGTCGGTGGAGAACGAGCATGACTCGTAATGCGAGTGCCACTACTATATTTATCTTTAAGGTTTTACTTTGTGTTTGGGATTATAAGACATGTAATGAATTATTATTATTTTATGTTTTGGTAAACTTTGAGATAGTTGGATTAATTATTTATCTATCATTTAGACTCTTAGTTCATTAATAAAGACTTCCACTAATATTTATATATTTTAATTATTGATTATGATGTGATGGTTTGAATGTTTGTACGGTTCTTCGTAATCCTGGCTTGAACCATTGGTTTGTTAATGGTTCAATCACACCTCTGGTTCAACCAGAATTGGGGTGTGACAAAGGTCCAATAGCTACGCCACCGCTCTATCCCTTACGTGAAGGTGTACTGGTGTAGTTACACCATTGAGGAAGGAAAAAATGAGATACGGGAAAAGTATCTACACTTATTCAACAACCCAGGTACACCATAATATCGGGGACAAAATTCTAATAAGTTGGAGGGATTATAAGACCTGCACCCAAAATTCCCTACTAACTAGGATTTTTTTCCTGTGCTAGGTCTTCCCATGCCGTTAGCTGGTAGGCCCGATACAGACCAAAACATTACATCCAGATTCTAGGTAAGGGATTCTACCCGGACCCATAATGTGTGTACAGGCCTTAGGTGGACCCAAAGTAAGCAAAGTGCATTGGGCCCTGAAAGCAGCACACAGGGCTGCCCTTCTAGCCCAACCGACTAGAATGTACCTAAAGCAGGAGCAGCCGGTTGCTTGTCTCCAGCTTAGCCCACGACCTAATAGCCTCCTCTCTCTCTTCTTCATTATAAAAGGAGGCCAAAACCCTCATTTGGGGTTTTGGCCATCTTGGGGAGCTACAGCCTTGGTATGGGAGAAGACCTTAGAAGATCTTGGGAGATTGAAGCTCAAAGCTTCATTCCTTGCATTCAATTCCATCCTTCAAGGTAAGAACCAAAACCTCCCTCTCTATTTAATACAAATGGAACCCCCATTAATGGTGGTAGGTTCCACCATTAACAGTAGCTTAGAAAACCTAGTGTTTAATGGTCTCGAATTGTGTATACCTCCATATGAAGTGTTGCTTAACTTTAGATTACCATAAGTGGTGGGGGAATGTTCCCCACCATACCAATCCAGCATAAATGGGTGGGAGAAGCCTCCCCCAGCCTTAAGTGCTGCGGTGCTCAGTTGAGTCTGATTCTCGAACTCAACCAGCGAATGCGAGCTGGTAGCAAGGGCAAGCCCTTGCACCAGCTCCATCTTGGCTAATCGTGGGGTTCATGTCGGAGGATGTAGCTAGCAGGTTGGTTCGCCGGGCTACTATCCACTGATAGACCCCTCACTTATAATATTTGAGCTTGGGCTTAGTCAACAGATATACACTGGCATCACCTTCCGTTGGGCTAATATCAACCGGCTTGCCCTGGTGCTAGCTTGTACTCTCAGTAAGTTTATCAAAATCATTACAAAACCGACAAGAGGACCAGCCAAGTCTGATCAGCCGCCTCAATTACAGAAGCCCCCTATGGGCTTAAGCCTAACTGGCAGATTCACCCGTCGGGCTCCCCTCTACTGGGTAGACCTTGCCTTTCCTCCGAGCTACCTGTAGCCTAGCCTGTGGATAACTGCCAGTGGATACCACCACCGAGCCCCCATCCACCAATTGGTCTACAGATAGCTTATTGACTACCTATTTCCTTCGGGAATTGATTGTAGGGTTCTCGGCTTGCCTTGACACCCGCACAGCAGAATTGTGGACATGTCCACTTTGATTTAAAAGATACCTAACCAACGAATAAAATCTTATACAATTGTTTAGGTAAGCTTGCATGGGCCTCCAAGCAATGTCTTTTGCGACTTCCAGTTCTTCAGTACCTTTGCTATCAAGTGAGGATTGGGTCCATAGAATTAATAGATCATACGGTATGTTTGTCTATGAATGAGAAATAACATGTCATATGATAACTACTATACTTGTTCAGGCATTTGTTGAATGAGATGTGCTTAGTCTGTCTGGCATGCGAGCACCGAAGGACTAATGACGTATGGTCATATGAACCCTGCTTTGCATAGCTAGCATTCTAGTGGGGCACGACGCGAGACCCAAGGCTGAGGTCGGGGATCTCTGCTGGAGTGTGGCCCCTTTTATTATTATGTGACCATGTTAGATGTAGGAGGTTATGATATTCACGCCATGGCTCTGAACCCTTGCCTATAGGGCGTTACGTACTAGCATAGGATCAATAAAGAGGGAGGATCGCTGTCAAGGACCATGGGCTCAATCTTCCCCATATACGACAACGTAGTAGCAATGGGATGGGTCCGGTCAGCCAGGGGTTTCGAATGCCAATATGGAGCCTATACCAGAGGGTGGCATGCCACGGTTCGAGACCTATTACACTGCATCTACTTAACTCATGCATGAGTGTTGGGATGCTTTAGTCAGGGACTATGGTAGAATCATGAGACGGCACTGTCAAACCATTACACCAAACTTAATTAATGAACAACATTATCACTTTCATCTGCATGTGCATTATGATCTGATTCCTTCATAGTGAGCTGGGATGGGAGCTCACTCCCGTATTGTTACTTGATTTTAGACTCTAATGCAGGTACCATATCTATGGCCAACTTCATGGATTCTCCACTAGAGGACATTGGTTCTACTGGCGAGGATCTCAAGGAGGAGCACGTCGAGGGCTGCATCTATAGCGACTGCATATATGGACCTTGATGCGGCATGCCCTCTCTTCTGTTGATTTCGTAGATCGGTGTATAGTCTATTTATTGTAGGTTTTTGTTACTAATCTATTCATTTTGGGATTATACTTATATAGATATTTTATTATTTATGTTGAGGAACACAATGTATTGAGATATCAAACAGTATGATTTATTTTATGTAATACCATTTAGTTTGGCATCAGTCACTTATATGATTTGTTTGTGCTTCTGTTGTTGTATTATTGTTTCTTACTTGATTTATGATTGGATATTGCATATATAGACTGTTGTGTGGTGGTTAATAGTTCACAGCATGCACGTGATTTTTGGTGATTCTGGTCACCAATGAACAAGCTAAGTATCACGCCCGTATCCAGAAATGGGTCGTGACACTAATAAAGTGGTGGTATTTAATCGGCAAACCGGGATCTCCTATGTCTCAGTGCATTGGCATCCTTGAAGATATTCTTCACCTTCAACCATATTTCGAAAGTTGTATTTTCATCTTTATTAGTAGGAGGTAAAACAGCATCTCTAACTCCCTCTCTAGGAGGGTCCTGTTGTTAGCATGTACGACAATTTAGCCAAATTTCGATCCTTAGACTCTGGAAAACTATTGTCTGAATTCCTTAACTGTCGCAGGTACTATTAAATAAATTTCATCCTAAAAAAATTACATCCCTTTTTCTACAAGAAAAAAAAAACAAAATATTTTGGGCGCTTCAACAAATATACTGTCAGTTAATTAAAACAAAAACTCTATTTTTACCGAACTACTCCCATGCTGCAACTCGTGGGATGGGACTCGCTGGCAACCACAAGATGAACCAAACCCACCTCTAGCATTCTTCTCACTGCCGATGAGTTCCTCCCTATCTTTCTACACATATGGCCGGAGACCTAAAGCCTCCTGCCAAACAAAGATGGGTTTCTCATCGGCAGACCCCTGAGGTCTCCAAGCCCCCAAAAAACCGTTTGTAGAGAACAATCTACCTAAATCGACCAGCATGTTAACCAAATATCCCTCTCATCGTCACCACCATCAAGAGCTCATCTTTCAGATTAGATTGAATTGGAATCCAAATCCTCTCCTGCGGCAGGAGGGTCCTGCGGCTGATCCAAGGGCTGGAGATCAGTTGGTCCGCATACTAATACATTGGTTTGTGGGCCGGCTAAAATCCAACCCTTGGCAGCCCACAGGTGCGCAGGACAGGATTTCTACACATTGAATTGACTCCATGTCAGAAACAGTTTCAGATCTGCTCGAACTTCTCTGCCTTGACAATAATCCACTCCTCTCCGGGAAAAAAGAAAAAGAATGGCCTTAGCCATGGCCTATCCAGTATGCCACCATGCTGCTGCAAGGTAAATCAATACATCAACCCATTTCCTGGTGGCTACATCACTCTCCCTACATCACTCTCCCCCTTTTTGGAACTAAAGCATATATTATTCAGATTTTAGAAAATAAGAATAGATGGAAGATCTGCAACAACACATAATTTACAGGAAAACCCTCTTTTACTTTCTGCTTGAATAACCCTTCCTCCATATCAAAGAGTTCCAGTTTGCTTAAAAGGCACTGTGTCTTTCTTTTGTTCACATAGCTTTTTCTAAAACAGGGCAAGGAGCCAACAGAATCTTCAAAAATTTACTGAATAGAAGTATATTCCAGCACCTGTGACAGGATTAGGTTGTCGTTGAGAGTTCTTTTGGATAGAAGGGGCTTCAAACAGGAATCAAGCTGAATGGTTGTTTCTTTCTCGTGGCAAAGGTAAGAAAATGAAAACTTCTGCTCTACTGGCCATGCCAAGACACCCTAAACTTTCAGAGATAGCTACAATTGATAACCACCTCCTTTCCTTTTTCATAGCTACGCCCTAAGGCCCTGAGAAAACTGATTTCTCCTTACCTTTTTCTTGGTAGTACAACTTCCAGGGTTGGACCTAATAGACAGACCAATTGTTACCCACAATCCATGGAAAAACTTGCTTTCCATTTCAAATTAAAACATTCGAGGCCTCATGAACATAACTTCAACAACCAAGGTCGGCACAAGCAGGATAACCTGATTTAATCCTAAATCCAACATGGACTCAAAAATTATTGTTCTTCTCAGTAGTTTGTTGTCATATTCTTGGTTGTCGAAGCCAACAAATGGCCCCCCCTTGGAGAAGTACACTTGTCTCCCATATCACAGCAAAATTAGAGAACAAAATCATATGGAATTTTTTAAACTGAAATTGAAACAAATGCAGACATTAAAAAGAATTTTTTGAAACAATCATTCGTTCTAACACAAATTTCATTTGCAACCTACGGATAAAAACAATATTAAGAAATGTTTTTAGAAACTCCTGGCTGTCCTCCGCATAGGAGCATGAAGTAACAGAAGACACTGAAGATTTTTAGAAACTCCTGGCTGTCCTCCGCATAGGAGCATGAAGTAACAGAAGACACTGAAGTAGCGTTTGTGAAACACGTTATGCGCATCATCTAGCAATAGAACATAACCTTCTTCACGTTGTCCTTGAGGGCAGGGAGTGGTCGGACAGTAGGACTCACACCTGAGATTCGTGTGCCTCGGCCACCACCACTTCCCGCACCTGCACGGCCTACTGCACCACTTGCCATAGACCCACTATCCGATGTCTCCGGTTCCATGTAGAAACGTGCTCGAAATGCAGCCAGATGTGCATAATATGCCGGCGGTACTGACACAACCACAATCATATTAAACAAACAGAAGTCATCAGAAGACCAAAAATAAGTATCGCACGCAACTCCATCGGTGACAAGACATACAGGAACTAGAGATACAAAATATAAAAGAAATGCAGGAAGGTCTAATCCCAAGGCTATTCCACTCAGGTGCATTTGTTAAAGGTAGTCTCTTAAGATAGGGAAAAAATTTAACCAATAAACTTAAGACACAAAATTGAGAAAGGAAAGCAGGAACTAACCAATGGACACCGAACGGGTGCACCTTGCATATCTGCACCAATAATGAGATTACGTTAAAACACAATCAAAAACCTATGAGGCAACAATGAATGAGGCAACAATGAATACCAGACACAATAGAACGAATTAGAATTTGGGTTATTTCATACGTGTAGCACAGGTTGTTCGTGAGGGACTGCAACCCATCAGCCGTGAACTTGTTCTCATCCCAAAGGACATGATAGTGAGCCGGACGACTTGTACCCTGTGTGGTGAAGTATCACAGTAAACCACTCAGTGCAATATATTTAAATGAAAACCCAAAACCCGGTAGGTGAGTTAAAAAAAAAATAATCCATTTTACCTGGATACCGGCATGGCTGCACAAGTAGAAGTCAAACTCTGTTGGGTGGCAGATCTTAGAATCAACAACAGTACCTATCACATTAAGACAATGAAAAGAGAGTTCAGATTTATGAAGACACTAGTATAAAAAAAATCAGAAAATTTTTAGTATGCAATGCAGCAGTTCTGTTGAACTTACCAGGTAAAATGTTACCACTCCTGTCAACAGAACGGCGGTCAGCATGGTTGTTTGCAAACAACCTGGTATGGTGGCGCTTTTGAACCACAACAAAAGTAACAGGAGGCTGATAATTCGGCTCCAAAGAGGCACATGCCTGAAAGGGCGCACATTCATAATTGGAGGGAGTTAGAATGGCTTTGATTCCCTAATGATTACTAATTTTGGAACATCACTAGTTTAATAGAAGCAGTCTACCTTCCGGATAGCATCCAGTTCATATAGCAAGACTTGATAGAATTGGCCTTCACTCACCCCATCTCTGCAAATAAAACATTAGCCAGGCCTACATTGGACAGTAAAAATGAACATAGGGACAAGAAATACCTATAGAATATTATCCGCTCTGGTTTATGCCCAGTTGCTCTACGGAAAGATATTAAAAGTTCCCTGGAAACACAAAATCCAAACTAATTCAAAATGTCTTCAAAGAAACTATTGTCGTAGCTATTTCAATATAGAGCAACTACAAAAAAAAAAAAAAAAAAAATACATCCACTTGAAAGTTAAGTCACATACTTAATCATGCCACCAGACACCGTTCCTCTGACAGGATCTTGCCAGACTTTAAACAGATCTTGAATCAATTCCTGACGATGAGCTTGAGCACTAACCAGACCAGCATACTTAGTGATTTCTGGCCAATCTTGAGAAGCCACAACCTGGTGCAGAAAATGCAAACAAAATTATGTAAAAGTAATAAAATAGAATAAAATCTGTATAAAGCTGAATGCCTAACATGATGCAGATAAGATAAATAATTGACCTTTTGTTTGGATTATATATATATATATATATATATTTGTTTTCATTGTAATATGGTATACTTTAATGGGCCTAAAATATGGGTAAGAGTTAGGAACACGGGATTTGCTTTATTACCTAGTTTAAGTTTGAGAGTATCGGTATAAAATATAAATGATCTTTCCCTCGCGTTCCGCTATAATGGAAACATTCGAATCCAGAGCCACCTGGCATTCCAACCAAGTTCCAACAATGCACTTCTAGGATAGTAACCAGCCATTAAGGTACACAGGCTTTGCCTTTGCTTCTATGATGATTCAGGTCTGACTCGATGCTATGGTGATTGAATATCAACCCTGTTGTGGTAATTCAACAAGTTGACGGTGGTGATTCCAGTCCAGGCCATTGGAGGTGATTCCTTTGGTCATATCCTTCGTTTCTTTTATCTTATTGTTTATTCAATAAAAAAAATCAAGTTTCTGTGCATCCGTTTTTCAGTTTCTAGTTTTCTCTTCATTTTTTACATATTCTTCAGTTGGCTAGAGTACCTAATTCTAATTGAATACATCAGACTTTTCAAATCTGGTTTCTCTCTTGTTGTTCATGGTTTCAAAATCTGATTTTTGCTGCTGTTTACTAAGAATTCTAATGTGAAGTGAATTTTCTTAAGTTCTCAGATTTCGGTTATTGTTCTAGTTTCCGTTACAGATTCTGAGTCCTCAATGCTGTTATTTTCTTATTCCTGGTTTAATCTGAGTTTCTAAAAGCTGCAATGGAAACCCATCACATGTATGAACAAATGCATCCCCAGAAGAATAAAGAACACCATCAGATGGCATTATTAGAAAATAAGAAATCGGTGTTCAAATTTGTTGGAAGGAACAAAATTTTCTTACAGCTGCAATGGAGGGGCTAGAGTCCTCGCCAGGATGGGGATGTGTCACATCCGCACCAAAGATGATGGTAGGCCTGTCACTGACTAGAGGTATGCACCTCGACAATGCATCAACAAGCACTGTATTTCTTCCACCAACCTTGACGTTAATCTTTAAAGAAACATTAGCCAAGTATTGCTTGCTCTTCTTAAATACATTCTTAGTCAAACAACACTGGGAAACAAGTCCAAGGTCGGTCTCACAGATTCGTTTCAAATCACCTAAAGGAACAACAAAAAAGTGAATGCTGAAAATTACATCCTTCTCTTGTGCGAAAGATAAATTTTAAGAATGGTCAACAGTAGGAGTTCCATACCATAGAGAGAACCATTATTATCAGGCAAAATAACAATCAGTAAATCGAGTTCCTTCCCCTGTAGTTTGGTCATGGCATCATGGTATCTAGTTTTCAAGGCTCTCTCAACCTGATCAGGTCGAGCACTGAAGGATGGAAGAATTGGTTCGGGATTAAAAACCTGAAATAGAACCAGAGAGTATTGTTCAGAAAGAGGACCAAATCATCAAATGCCAAAATATATTTTTCAATTCATACCATCCCTGAAATGTGGCACATTTGCGCGAGTTCCTGACAAAATCCACGCGCAACACTTTCTTGTACGTTGCGTGAGAAGTTTATACATATCCAACTATTCACTGTTCCTCCATTAACCATTTTCTGTAATAAGAGATGCAGAAAGAATAAGAATCTGTAATATTGGTTCATGTGACATCACTTGCAGCACAGACATTCTTCAATAGCGGAAAAAACAAGGGATCATGAGCCTTACACACCTAAATGTATATTCCTAGTAAATATATGCGCTCAATATATGCGCTTATTCCAATCAACAAATAGTTAAGCTTTTAGTATAATGGAAAAATATAAAGAACCTGGAATCAAGTTCTGTGTTGACAAAGGTTGCATACTCACATCCTTGGACTAACAATTATGCAAAAGAAGCTATGCAATGAACAGTGTTCCTCCAATTACCCAGTAACTCAAAAAAGGGTGAAGTAGCCACATAAAAAATGTGCTTTACTTAAGATCAAGTTAATCTTATGATTCATATTATTTCATGAGGAAACAAACTCTACTATAGAAGTTACAAATGCTTTCCCATAAAAAATATCTAATATTTCAGACAATAGGACCCATCTTTACACACGGTCATGGATTGGGTCCTTTGTCCAGTAAGAGTGGGTAGATTTGGAATTACCCACCCTCCCCCTCCTAATCCAATGGCAAAAGCCATGGCCGTGTACGTGCATGGTCATGCACAAAACCCTCAATATTCTACAACCTATTGAGTAAGGGTATCAACCTGTGTGGAATTCAGTATTCAGTATGGTTTCCGTACGTTACATCAGGCAAAATGGTGATACTGACACCATACCATATCGGTCTCAATTTCAATACCATTGCCATACCACCTTTGAAAGGTTTCAGTACGGTTTTTATTTGGTATCAGATTCGGTTTTTATTCGGTATATATACGGTTTCTTATCCTATATATATATATATATATATATAGAGAGAGAGAGAGAGAGAGAGAGAGAGAGAAATTTATACCGGTTTGGTCCACAATACCAATACAATACCGTACCTGCTTCGGTTCCATTTTTTCATACCGTTCCCATGCCGATTCTAATTCAGTTTGATTTGGTACGGGTAATTTGGTATGGTTTCGGATTCAGTATGGAGTACTGGTATCAAATTGACACCCTTACTGTTGAGTTATTTTCTTAGGGTAAAAGTTACACACATCGATATTCATAAACCCACATTGATGGTTGTATAATTATAGGGAAAAGGAAGTACATGCTGCCAGCATGTACTTCTCTCTCTCTCTCTTCCTTGAAATCTGGATTCCCTCTCTCTCTCTCTCTATCCTCCAAGTAACCGGTTACCGGCTCTTCTTGTACTCCCATTTTTCCCACTAGCATATAAGATTCCAATATGCCCTGCTAGCTTGTAGATCCTCCTCCCTCAATTATATTACCCTTCATACCAAACTTCTCTATGATAAGCAGCACTTATGATAAGATTTTGTCATCTCCTTATATATTGGAACTGAACCTAGCTAACACAAGCAGTCACTATTAATCCCCCATGAGAGCAACCATAGCTTGGGCAATATGTAATAGCTTGAATATTTAATTAACATTTGACCTATTAACTACAAAGAATTCAACAATATTCCATATCAAGCATAAATGTATGATGGAGATATTTGATATACATAGCCTCCATGAATTCAAATTCTGTTTAATGTATGAAGCCATTCTGTAAACCTTCAAAATAGTATCCTAAGCCAATCCAAGAAATAAATATATGAAGTACAGCTCTAGAGGATCAGTGCCACAATTCCAAGCAACATAGTTGATCAATTGATTAGAGGGCCCAATAACAAGTGTAAATAAAATTATTCAAATCTGCCAACCTGCTTAATTAAGTTCTAACCCTACTTGTTTGACAATTGGAAACACCAGGGCAGTTAGTTGCTCTCATATACCCAACATATTTCAGTGCTATTACTTCAATTGTCCAGATATTCTATTCAACTACAGAACAATTTTAAAAATAAAATCCCCATAACCTTCAACATCCTACACCACCAAAAACCATGAACAAAATATCATCCAATTGCACAGAACCCTCGCACATGATTATTTATCATTGTTATACTTCTAAACATAGAATTCCAAATTTCATTTTTCATTCTGTACCATGTGTTTGGAAAGCAGAATTTAAGGAAGATCATATCCATACTTGCCAACAAAAAGGAACAAGTCCATTTTGCACAATTCATGTACCACATCCAACTGAGAAAATAAACAAAGAACCAGATAATACTAGTATAAAAATAATTGGAAGCTTTCAAATTACAACCAGATGATACCTTATTCATCATGTTCCATTGACCAACTTCCGGAAGGCAATCTTTCTCCCTTCCTGTGTCATGGTATTTAAGCTGTACAAGCAATAGAAAGCCATTGTGAGCTCATAACATGAATCACATTTATTTGAATACAAAAACAACTAGAAACAGCTACAAGTTAACTTACCCATGGTGCAGGCAGAATGCGTGCCTCAACTTGAGCAAGTTTCTCACTGATCTTGATCCCAAATTCTTTTGCATATGGATCTTCATGGTAAGCATTGTGGTGAACCGTCTGAAGGAATCAGATTTTATCACTTGTTAAACCAAATAACACCAGACCTAAGGTAAACAGTTGCTACACCAATATTGATATGTTTCAAGCATAAAAGCATAGTCTAAATGCCAACTTCACAGAATTTAGCCATAATGATTCCTATTTAATGCTGGGAAAATTGTTTGGCATCATCGTTCAGGGCACAAAAATAAATACTTCGAACACTCCTTGGAGCACCAAAAAATTGACTTTCATTTGTTTTCATTAATGCTACTTTCCATTGAAGGGAAAACGAGGCCAAAAGGATTCTTTAACTTCCCAGGAGCTTCCATCAAACCAAACAAACATGTCAAAATGAAAGTGTCTTCACTTTACAATCTACAATTTCCACCCCGACCAAAGAGACAGATGATTTCTTTGCTTTACAAACCACAAATTCTATCAGGAAGTAATAGAGACAACAAATACGATCAAGTGTAGCAGTATAAAGTGAAATGGTGAGGTTCAAATGAAACCAAGTAGTTGACATATGATGTTTAGTTCAGCTCAACTTTAGCAAGGTCTTAGCAGTGGTCTAGTGTTTCATTTCTGCCTATTAGTTCTTGAACTATTAATACTGATATATAACATAGGGTACAAATATAAATGTAGACATAAGACTGTAGCACTTGTTTTTAATTAACCAATGCATTGACTTGTTAGGTGTAATATATGTAAGACAAAGAAGCAAAACCATGAACAATAAACAGGCCCCCAGGGTAACAAATCCTTCACCTTCAACCAGGCAGTTGAATCTTGAATGTTCTATTCTGCACCCATTCAGGCACATGCTAAGCACTAAAACGCAAATAATGTCTGACACCAAATATATGTGTAAAAGACAGAAGAATTGTATCTTTTTCTGCGAATTACAGGATATTACCTAAGGAGTTGCTGGTACAAAACCAATGAATACAGATGCAGTGCCCATCTGGTAACTAGACCAGAGTAGACCAAAGGTTCACAAGCCAAAAAAAGAAATAGCAACACAAATGCAATACAAATGATAGCATTACAATATTCAACATATATGATGGTCAACATAGAGAACAGATATGTTCAATACCCAAGTTACAATTAGTAATTTCAGGACCAAACAATTTGCAAAACTTGTTAAAAAGGAAAATGCTAAGAAAAGCAATTTAAGAAATATTCCTTCATGGCTTCATCACATAATTGTCATGGCAAGCTGAAACTACAACTACAACCTGTTATACAATAATTTGCCTCAGATAGCAACTTCCCTTGTTCAAAGATTCATTCATCTTAGCAGTGTAAGAAGAAAAACAGATTAAGATCAACCCTCTCTTATTATGGACCAAATTGTAAAACCAGAAACAGAAAAAGAATACTAGAGAGAGAGAGAGAGAGAGAGAGGAAAAAGGCAGACAATAAAGCCTTGCAGCAGTGATGAACCTGCATAATATCAAGTTCTCGATCACGAGGACGCTGACAAGTCACGTTCAGCAGAGCTGTAATCTGCTTTTCATTTAATCTCTTGGAATATCTCTGGCCTTCCACAATCTTACAGACCTGAAATTATTTATAGTTGGAAACCAAGCAAATTGAGAAAACATATGTAAAAATCATGGCAGTTTGGAAATTAATTGACCTCCATTGGCAGATAATTTGGCCGCTGCTGGTTCCCAACTTGCAGACAAGGCCACTGTGTATGCTGGATGACAAACCCATATGTCTCCTGGAAATATTGGACAACATATTTCATTGTGCCTCTATCATCAACAGGGAAGCTGTCAAAAACAGAGAGATAGTGGAACCACCACATTAGAGATACCATATTCAGGGAAGAACAAGATTATCAGAAAGCAAGGAGTTCAACAAGCGAATTCACACCAAGGCAATACGCATAATTGCAACATAAACATTAACCCTTACGTTAGCTCTCTCGTGGCCTGTGAAGTTAAACCAGATATACGGTATTTTCTGCGCATATTTCCCCTATGAGTAACTTCAACTTTCACACCTCTTAGAGCTTTCTTGATCTGTTAGCAATATACAACTATAATCAATTAATCTCAAGATGAAAAAGAAGTTCCAATTCAGGCACGTGGCACAATTTGTTGGTTGAAATACCTATCTGGCACTTTCAATGAATACAATTTGATATACAAAATTATGGGGATAGGAAAAGTTTAGTCAAGGCAGGAAAGTACTAGAGTGCCAAAATAAAATTGTCAAATAGTTTTACCCGCGTCGGAAGCAAAATAAGCCAAAAAATAATTAACCATAGTTAGTTAATACAGGAACAGGAATAAAAAAAAACTTTGAACGGTACGGAACGTTTAAAATGGCACAAAAAATAAACGGCACGGTCAATAAAACAGTAATTTTTTGGAAAACAGCAAAAAAAGCGGACGGTACGGTTTTAAACACTAAAATTCGAACAATACGGGACTAAAAAACGGCTATATAAACACATAAATCAACTATAAGACCAAAGAAAGATGCATTTATTATCCACAAATCATTCTAAATAATAATTCATACCTTGATTTTTTCAAGTTTTACATCAATTGGGGTACTACCTAAAGATCTAATCAACTTAAATTAGAATGAACAAATAAGAATTTGGAAAGAGAGTCACCAAATTGAAAAATAGTAACAAAAAATTGGAATTTCCGAGAACTTGTCTTTAATCAAAACATGAATTTTTTTCATTTTTATAGCCATAAGCCACATGCAACCTTAGCATATTTCTACGTATTTATTTTGATATGAATTTAAGTATTAACAGAAATTGGGAAGAAAATTATAAAAAAGACCACAAACCAATGTGGAATTTCAGTCAGCAATGCATTAACTACCATGATTTTTATTTTTTTGGGTAAAAATTAACTACCATGATTAATGCAATGAAAATCGATGCTTATTACCCAAAAAAAAAAGTTAGTAGCTATAAAAAGACAATGGTAGAGATAATAAATACATACAACGATTAAAAAAAACGTTAGTGGCTAATAGGATTTGGCAATGGGATTTGGGGATTTTAATCCCACATCAGAAATTGGCAGAGATAATAAGGACGCTCGTGGTTATAAAAAGACAACCAACGACTCATTAAGTTAGTGTTTCACCGAATGGGTTATGATATGGTGTATAGCCCGTACACTGCACAATGGTATGGACCAAAGTGTGGTTTGGGCTTCTGGCTCATATAATAAATAATTATTAAAGTAAAAAATTTTAATTGTGGGCCGTTTTTTTTTCGAAAAAAAAGGATATGCATATAATGTGCGTTTATACGGCGACTTTAGCCGTATGCTGTATTTTCCCGTTCCTTTCAGCGTGATACAGAATACGCGTATTAAACGGCAATAATACGGAACAGCAAAAAAAACGCCGTTTAATACACGTTTTAATTAACTATGTATTTAACTGAGGCCTTGTCAGATTCAAATGGAAACGGACCTTCACACGATCAGCATCAGATAATGGTCTAGAACGAACATCCCGATTCAATAACTGGGCTACAAAATCAATCACAGGCAGTGGCTCGATAAAAGCAGTGGAAGACATATCTGCAACATCCAAAAAAAAAAAAAAGACTTCCACTATAAGAGCTCAAGCATATGGCACACTGAATATTACTAAAAAATTGGTCATTGAAGTTTAACCGAAGCCCAGTGACACATAAGAGTGATAACGGGCAGAAATTGAATTTACTCACTAAATTCTGGTCTAACATAACGTATGAAAGAGGAAAGGTCAGAAAAATAAGTCAGAAGCCTTCAAATTAACACATCAATAAAATACAAGGGAAATTCACAAACTACTCATAAATCCACTCTCACTGAATAGAATGTTCTTACCAATATTCAGCGAGAGACCCATTTGAGTGGGCCGGATACTCTGGTAGAAACCACGCCAGCTTTCCAATCCCTCACCAAGTGGCTGCCTTCTACCTAGATTTGGGGAATAAAATGATCGGCCCACAGGGGAATACCTACAACCAAAAAATAAATAAATAAATACAAAATTAAATTTACTTGGCTGAACTAAAACGACAAGGAAATTCACAAAATAACTCAGAGCACCATGAACAAACTGTTGAAAGATAACAAAAAAATACCTCGAAGTGGGCAGTTCGCGCAGAACAATGTCAAGGACCTGCAGAGCTTCCTGGGGCGCATCTGCCTGCTTCCCCTGCAGAAACAATCCTAAATGATGAAGATCAGCACGAGCAGCCAATTTGATGACAACTCTGAACTGCCGCTCCCTCCTATATCAAGACAGAAGATATCACACAAAATCAGCTACAGAAGAAATTGAGAGCATGCAAAACAGTTATTAAGAGGACAGATGCATCTATCTTGGCAAGACCTGGGGGCACCCGTGCCATCATCCTCATCAATCAAGGTTATTGAGAACTCTTTCGAGGTAAAAGGTAACGGCCCAGCAGTATAAAGGCTCTTTCGCCCATCATAAGCAGGAAGTCTCCTTCCTAAGTGTGAGTCCCTATACAATTTCACCAGTTCCCCCATCACAGCCCGGTTCACACCGCGTGAAGTAACTTCTGGAGTGATTGAAACCTAGTCAAAGTAGATGAATATTCAACATAACCAAAATGGAATGAAGCAACTAACAGCAACTAACAGCAAATGAAGATTGAGGATATGAACTCACGTCATATTGGTGCAAGTCCTTATCTGGAAGCTCAGCAAAGAAATGGTTCGCCTTCACTATACACCTTGCCCCAGTGCTGCCCTTGCCAGGGCGGGGAGGGAACCTCATAGATTTGCTGGAAGAGACAATAGTAGTTGGTGCCTCTTCTGGCTGTACTGAAAGCTTCTGAAACTGCTGTGTCACCTGTGCAGTGCTCGACTCAGGTGGCAGGGACAAAGGACCAGCTTGAGAATACGACTGTGATGGTTTCCCAGATGGTACAGACTGGGGGCTCACCATGGCTTGATACTGAGCCTGTGTTGCTTGGTGCAGCTCGGGAACTGGTGGCCTAGAATGGCCACCAGAAGTGGGCCCTTCCCCACGACCACCAGCCATACTGCCACCACCTCGGCGCCTTCCTGCTGATTCTGAGGGGGAACCTATGGGCTGTTGAGGTGGCATTCCACGAGGCTGACCTCCCAGACCCTGATATTCAGAGGGGGCGCCATACTGATGAGGTGTCACTCCACCCCTTGGTTGGGACCCAACACGTCCCTGAGGAGAATATCCACCTCCATATCCTCCACGACCTCTTTGCTGAGGCTGTTGCTGAGATTGAGGGCCCCAACCCCTTCCGCCACCTCCCTGTTGAGAAGAAGGAACTCTTTCTGTTCGGTGCTGGGCACCACGGCCAGTGGCAGCATCTTGGGACTCTGAACTCTCCCCACTGCTGCTAGGAAGATCCGTCCTCCTCTTTCTCACCATGATGATAACTACCAAGAGCCACATAAACAATGTAAACACAAATATATGAAATGAACACATGATACTCAAAAATCATGGTGAAACAGACAATTTTATTACTCATAAATAAGAATGACACACTAGGGAACCTTGTGACCGAACAAAAATACAATTTGTGTCTATCCATCTATTAGCTCATCCCAAAAACACCTAAAATGTTCACAAGATGCAAGAAGCCTACCAATCTACAATCCCAACCAAAACTCAGGTCTAGCAAAACAGCTAAATCAAATGACAAACCCTTTATTTCAACTGAAGCTGACAAGCATAAGGAAACCAAACAAATGAAAAGCCCCTAAAATGTCAAAGAGACACAAGATGCCTACCAATCTACAAGCTAATCAAAACTCGGGCCAAACAAAACAGCTAATTAAAATGAAAAGCCCTTATTTCAACTGAACCTAACAAAAGCAATCACATAACTGGACAATGAATATCACATGGGGAAACATGAAACTGGTCCTCATTTCAAGCTTTCCAATATCAAGAAGGGGGAACCTAGATAAGGAAAAAAAACGAATTAATAAATCTAAAACCAGGTACACCTAAAATAAGTGTATCAGCTGACGCACATAAAAAATGGCAAGCAAAGCAGCGGCTACTTCAGGCAGCACCAAAAGCACAGAAGATAGCGACATAAGACACTTTATAACTTTTTAACATTTACAGCGCCACATTCATGCAAGACACAGAGGCTAGATACAGGAGTAAAAGAAGATAAACTCTAAAACATTCGATGTTAGCTGCACTACACCAGCAAACAGGAGATCTTAAAGGGAAAAAAAAATAGAAATCCTCTCAATTTCCCAAACGCCAAAGAACCGCCTAAAATCCAGTCAAAATGTACAAAAATTTCATGCAATAAGACTACAATCTAGATCAAGTACCATCTGCAATATCGAAATGCAGATAATTCGCCACTCAGAAATCCGATTACATCACATAAAACCCGCCCTGAACTCAATCTCACACGTCAAATCATCAGAATAAAAGAAAGACAACACAAAACTACTTCGATTGGCCTTATTCACACAAAATCAAAATTCCAAATCCTATATATAAATAGAAGAAAAAAGAGAACTAAAAACCTCATGCATCGCCATAGTCAGACCAGAACTAATTATCCACGACAACAATCTGATCAAAACAAGCACAAAATGATTGTAGAACCCTAAAAACCGATGCTCATAAACCTAAATACACCAAAACAAAAACACTAAAAAAGAGAACTAAAAATATACCTCAGAACTAAAAACAACAAAATGGAGTAACGAGAACAGAGATCGAAACCAGATTATCTCAGGAACCTAAAAACACGATACGTTTAAAAGCGTCGTAGCAGATCAAGAGAAAAGAAGTGAAGACAAAACAAACACCGATAACGAACCAGAGAGCACAACTGTAATGAGAGCAGAAAACAACCATGACAAAGCAATTATCCACCATGTTTACCTCGAAACCGCTCTCGAAATACCGCTTTTGGTCCACTAGAAGGATTTCCACTTTCCTAAAACCGCTATCGAAATACCGCTTTTGCTCCACTGGATGGATTTCCACTTTCCTTAGCAGAGACTGGTCAGGTCTCCGAGACGAAACGAGGAGAGAAGAAAGAAAACAAATGCAGTACAAAACACAACAGTGGAGAGGCCTCCTCTCCTTCCGAGTAGAATATCCCACTGTAGTTGGACTGCCAAAGACTCAAGCTACATAAAGGTTAATTTTCTGAAAACGACAGACTCTCAATTGCTTTCTCTCGTCCGACGTGGACGAATAAAAAGAACAGTTGGGTGGTTAAGTTGATGACGTGGATAATTAATCAGCTATTGCGATGATATGGCATGACACGATGGATTCCCGCCATTTTTATAGTAGGGTAACGCAGACGCTAACATGATTGGGATGAGCCACGAAGCCCACGATTCGCCTTGATAAGAGGAAGATAAGGCTATTGCGCTCTCCTCGTTCTTGAATCTTGATCAATTACTACTTGGTCCGTTAAGCATGATTAGAGGAAGCTAAATAATGATATTTATCGATTTAAATAAGATTTTTTCTTTTAAACACGAATAGTTAAATAGCAAATGTTTTCTAGAAGTTTCTATTCTGTGAGAAAACTTGACAGCAAGTGACCAAACACCCTCAAGTATTATTATATTAGGAAAATATCTACCACACCCCTAGGTTATCGTAATCTCATCTATCCGCCATCGTTTACAATAATATCCCTAAGACCCTCTACTTTTGAAAAAATGTATCCATCAGACCCCCTCTTTTAAGATATATCCCTCAATCGATGACATGTCACCATTTTAATTTAATAAATGACAGAATTATCCTTCTCTTTTAATTTTATAGAACTTAAAATCTTTTTCTTTTTTTCTTCTTCTTCGTCGACAGATTCTCATGAGTTGGATATGGCGAACCCAATCGCGAGCCGGAGAAATCTCTTTTGATATCACTTTGCTTCTCGGTGTGGGGTCGGGGTTCTGGCCATATCCAACTCATGAGAATCTGTCGACGAAAAAGAAGAAAAAAAGAAAAAGGTTTTAAGTTCTATAAAATTAAAAGAGAAGGGTAGTTCTATCATTTATTAAATTAAAATGGTGACATGGCATCGATTAAGGGACATATCTTAAAGGAGGGGTCTGATAGATACAGCTTTTCAAAAGTAGGGGGTCTTAGGGATATTATTGCAAACGATGACGGATAGGTAAGATTACGATAACCTACAGGGGTGTGGTAGATATTTTCCCTATTATATTTAAAACTAAAATCATACGGTGAAACGGTGAGACAGTCTGGTGAGGTTTTTTTCTGCTTAATACATGAAAATTGCAAAAAAAAATGCACGGGTGAGTGACTTTATGTAGCGGAATGGGGTCAAAGAGTGTGGGTGACTTTATGTAGTGGAATGGGGTCACATCACGACCCCCATGTGTTGTCTTGCCCCCACTTACAAGGATCCCTTGTAAGTCGAAGACCCAATGGATTAGAAGTTTAACCTTTTTAAAGCTCCTTAGCTGATGGTAGATCGGCCAAACTTTCATGTACATGAACAGTAAAATAAATCGTGCCGAGCAACAGGAACAACACCTATAATGATAAATATATGAATAGAAAATAGAAATTTACTTATCAAACTTATAGTTAATTTAATTTGAATTCAGAAATTATTTTAAAAGAAAATAATTAGGAATGAATCGTTTTAATAATTTAATAATTCGGTCAAAGATATGGTAAAAAATGCAGACTTCAAATAAAATCTGAATTTGGATTGGTTTGTAAATTATTTTTTTGTCTAAAAAAAAATTGACAAAAAAATTTGAATGTTAATTTTTAATATTTGGTGCTCCTATTTTACAATATCAATCCATTATCACACATGTATAATATACAAATAATATTAGAATAATATTTAAATTATAAATATAATATACATAATAGGTGTATATGTGTTTATAAAGGTAGATTCGTTAGATTTCATTACAGTATTTAATATTGATCATTAAATTTATTATGATGGCAATACCAATTTAGTGGAGTTCATGTTCATAATTCATCCAATCATCATCATGAATTCAATCTCATTTTCATGTTCGTTAATTACTTCTTCATGGTTTGTATTATAATATTTATTTTTAAACTCATATTTAATCCTAATTGGAAAAGCACACGAAAGTAATGACTTGCTTTCTATTATGGTATGATTTTTATACTCATATTTAATTTCCCATTACCAAACGAAATTAATGATTTGCATTGTATTATGATTTGATTTTCATACTCATATTTAATCTCACATAGAAAAAGAAAATGAAATTAATGATCTGCTTTGTATTATGACATGATTTTTAAACTTTTAATTAGTCTTACATTAGAAAAGATGCAAATAGTTAAGGCATTAAGATTTTTTTTCGGAAAAACTTTGTTTAAGAATGGTAGTTAAGGCATTAAGTTTTCTACTAGGAAAGTATTAATAGTTTTTTTTAAGTATTCCGAATTATTCGGTATAACCTGGATTCGGAAGAATTATTCGTGATATTTATTTATAAACCAAAAATGCAAGAATTTTTTGGAGTCATTGAACATAATTAGAATTCAGAAGAATTATTCATATTATTAGGTTTGGAAGAATAATTCACGAATAATTCATACAATTAAATAACTTTTTTTTTTGCTAAAGGTTAGCAAATAGTATTAATAATGAAAAAGAAACAAAAAAAAAATAAAAGATAGTAACAACTCTACCATTGGCATTGCTATCAATAAAGCCCTATCTTTGATAAGAAATAAAGTAGAATCAAATAACTATGATCAAACCTACGGTCAGAGCTTGAGGTGGAAGAGAAGCAGAGAGTGACCAAAAAGAGAGAGTAAACAAATGGGAACACATATCGTATTGTACAAATACATCTTATATTATAGAAGTAATATCACTCATACATGTACGCTTCATGAGTGAGGTCTACTGTAGCTTCGTCTGTAAGTGACATATTATTTGTGTCTTCTGTAAGCAAAAAGTATCAATTGAATTAAATATTCACATATCACATACCCGGATCCATTACGTTTGAAAAAGAGTTGTCAAACAAGCTTTATGAGTGTCCAAGTCCTCTATTAGTTTTGCCTGCTCCCTTTTCTCTTATACGTTAAATGACATCCATCTATGAGAATAGTTGTCTATATATAGATAGGGAATAGGGACCAACTATGAAAGAAGAGTAATTTAGTTATTCTCATAATTGGGTCAAATTACCAATAAGTTTCCAATACAATACGCATTAAGGTTGATTAATTGAGACCATCCCACAAGGGTACTATCCAATCATGCCCGTCTTTTTAACACCCATCCACTAATTCGAACCCACACAATGTGTGAAACCCACATCTTGAATCCCTTACTAACCCAAATTCTTTTTGTGCTAGGTCTCAACACATCAACTGATGGAGCACCTAATGTAGACCCGATGGTGGTATCTGAACCTTAGATGAGACTTCACTACTTGTATTTGATAGGGTAAGGTGCCCTAGTAGACCTTAGGTGGGAGGTCCAAATAGCTGACTAATAAGCTATACTTTGGCCTAACCAGATGACCAACCGGATGACTAACTGGATGGTTGGCACCAGTTGATTGATCGCGAGATGTGGCCTTTCTTTCTCCCCAATTTTTATAAAAGGAGGCCTTATTCCTCCTTTTCTCCTTATTGGAACCGTGGGAGAGTGAGAGAGAGAGGAAGAAGAGAAGAAGAGGAGGAGAAAGCTTGCAGCTAAAGCTCCAAGCCCTAGCCTCATCCCTTGGAGGTAAGTACAATGAACTTCCTCCTCATTCTTTGGTGTTTAAGGCTGGAAATCATTGTGGTTGAGCACCATTAATGCTGACCACCATTAATAACCTAGAAACCCAGGTTTGGTTTACCCACTCCATTAATGGAGTTAAATTGAGCTTTAAAGGTTCTTTTTAGTTACATTGATAGTGGGAATAAGTTTCCCACCAACTATTATGAGAGCATTGAAGTGGGAACCAAGTTCCCAAGCTTAGAGACCAAAGCTCCATTCGTGACATGGTTTCTGGGTCTGAACCAGAGGCACCAATTGGAGGCCTGGTTGTGACCATTCCTCCAGGTGATTTAGACTAAGCCTCTGCCAAGGCAAATGCCTTGGCTGAATTATTACGGCACAACCGGAGGCATAACCTGTCACACCCCAATTCTGCACCATTCAGAATAGTGTGATGAACCTCTATAAACCAACGGTTCAACCAGGATCTCTAATAGGCGGTATCCATTAAAAATAAAACCATGCACATCCACAACCATAATCAGAATAATACACAATAGCGGAAGTCTTATAGTAAATGAACTGAGCATTCTAAATGTAATAATCATAATTAAAATATCAAATTATTGTTGTATCGACTGAGACATAAATAAATAAAATATCAATTACATCTTTTATAAGTCCAAATAAAAATCCTAATAGAACACGCATGAGTTGCACTCGCATGAGGGGTCATGCGTATCCTCTAAGTCTTCAGCCTCCATTGCAGCAACACGCGCATACACCGAATCATTTATATAATCTTCAACTGTAGTACCTGCATCATCAACTAAAAATATTCGACGTCGAGAGGGTGAGCACACATCATGGCTCAGTGAGCAAACAAAACAATGCAACAAACATATGCATGCACTCAATTCATATCTTTGGTCTGGTAAATAAGTTTGCAATGTGCTATAGAAAGGATAGGTGGCCGCCGTACCTCTATACACGAGTGTGTGAAGCCGCCCAAATAACCCGGTTACTCGTCGTCCCACACGCACCTATCATGGAATAGAGATAGAGCTAAAGTGCTGAGGCCCGGTTTATGACACTTCCCCTGATACTCTACCCATACCAACACGTAAGCCCCTGCTGGCGAGGGCTTGCAAACTGGACTCGCAACTAACCAATTCTAATACCAATCAGTGTATCCAAGGCCTCACCCCAGCATCCCTCAATACGTCCATAGAGATAGGGCTAAGGCCCCCCGGCAGAGTCAGAGACTACACCGTCCGAGACCACCTCCCCTCATACCCTACGACGTAATAGTTTCGCTAAGGTAATGGCGATACGACGACGTCAGTGGACAAGACTTGAATTAGAGATAGAGCTAGAGTGCTGAGGCTCCGCCTATGACACCTCCCCCTGATACTCGCTCGCATCAAGCACACCAACCCCACACATACATCCACATGCCTATTCCTATCATCGTCATCATCATCATCATCATCATCATCATGTCATAAACAATAAATAAATATGCAGGAACAGTAATAATAGATGTCACACCCCAAATCCGCACCATTTGGAACGGTGTGATGAACCGTCAATAAACCAACGGTTCAACCAGGATCTTGAATAGGCTATCCTACATATGATAAACCAAAACACATTCCACATTAATCAGAGGTAATAAAGTAAATAGCGAAAATCTTATAGTAAATGAACTGAGAATCTAACTGTGATAACCATAAATAAATATCAAATTACTGATAAATCAATTGAGACATAATTAAATAAATATCAATTATATGTCTTTAATAAAATTAAACAAAATCCAATCAAATACGCATGAGTTGTACTCGCATGAGGAGTCATGCATATCCACTAAGTCTTTAGCTTCCATTATCGCCACATGCCCGTACACAGGAGTGTTCATATAATCTTCAATGGTGGTACCTGCATCATCAACTAAAAGTATTCGAATTCGAAAGGGTGAGCACACATCACGGTTTAGTGAGCAAACAAAACAATGCAAACATATGCATGAAATCAATTCATATCTTTGGTCTGGTTTAAAGTTTGCAATGTGCTATAGAAAGGATAAGTGGCCGCCGCACCTCTATATACGAGTGTGTGGAAACGCCCAATGAAAACGGCACTGTCGCCCCACATGCACCCACCATGGACAATATACACCCCATGAAAACGGCATGGCTGTACCGGTTGCCCATACCAACACGTAAGCCCCTGTTGACGAGGGCTTGCAAACTGGGCTCGCAACTAACCAACCCTAATGTCAAACAATGTATCCAAGGCCTCACCCCAGCATCCCTCAATACATCCATAGAGATAGAGCTAGGGTCTGGTGACCAGGCTGAACCACAACGCCACGTCCCCCCCTGATGCCCTACGACATATTAGTTCCGCTAAGGTAATGGTGATACGACGATGTTAGTGGACAAGACTTGAGTAGAAATAGAGCTAGAGTCTGGTGACCAGGCTGAACCACAATGTCACGTCCTCCCCCTGATGCTCCACTCGCATCAAGCACACTAACACTTGCTTAGTGGACATGACTTGAATAGACCATGGCACAATATACCCCGATGAGAACGACATCGAAGTACTGGTCGATACCATCCCTACCCGTACCATGTACACCAGCCAAACACAAACATTCACATGCCTATTCCTATCATCATCAACATCATCAAGTTATAATCAATAAATTTAAATATGTATGAACAGTAATAATAGAAATATTGGATGACATGTTGAATGCACATTACAAGCATACACGCATATCACAATCATGGTATTGGACTCAAGAAATAAAAACAGTTTATTATTAACCAATTAGTTTAGGTCTTGTTCCCTCACCTTAGCTTGTTAATAGATCCTCTTCCAAGCTTTAGAATCACCTTTATAATGTTATTATATTGCTAGAAGACCTAACAAAGTCGATTGAATTAAATTAGAATTAATTCCGAATTTAAAAACCATGTTGTTAACTGAGGGTCGGAGGTAGGGTCGGAGTCATGATCGACCCTGGGTGTGACCCTCCCCAAATCTAGACTTCTAGAACCCTGAGGGTCGATACTCAGGTCACATAGGGTCGGATGGTCATCGACCCTCTGTGCGACCCCCTGTGGGTTTTGGTCAATTTTCCTCTTTTTAATCCATTCTTCGTGTTTGGGGTCCTATGGCTTGCTCCTACAGTCCATTCAACATGCATTCTATGGTCTAGAACCATGAATCACCCACCTAAATAGCTTTCATGTATTCTCCCATGGTTTTCCATGGAAACCTAACCATGGGTTTATGGTTTGGGTTCTCCGAGATCATACTCTCTTCATTACCTAACCTAAGGTCTGTAGAAACTCATGGAATTAGTATCCATACTGAGAAGAATACTCTTTCTCTGCAACTCTTCTTCTTTTTGCTTTCTTCTCTTCCTTGCTTCTCTTCTTCTTCTCTTCCTTCTCTTCTCTTTCTCTCAATTCAGTTAAGGTTGTAAAAGGAGTGAAAGAGGCTTAGGGACGTCCTATTTATAGAGTAAAACCTCCCAAAATAAGTCCCATTGAGTTTAGGAAAGGTTCCAATCGAAATTAGGAAAGTTTTCTAATTTTCGGTTCGTGCTGTTTTTCCTGAATACTGAGGGTCGATGGGAGGGTCGATGGGAGGGTCGATGGGAGGGTCGGACAATTCATAGACCCTCTGTGACCCCTGGTCACGGGTCGATGGGAGGGTCGGACCTGCCTGTTAAAACCTGCAACCCTACCCTCATTTTGATTATTTTTGAGTAAAATTTTCATATTGGGTCTTGGTTTTCTTCACACACTTGGTCCACTTGGCTCGACCATGATATGTAAACTGGTCACGACACGAAATGTAAGGTTAGACCGGGTTCATGGCGTGTGGGTCTTACAATAGTAATATTGGATGACATGTTGAATGCACATAACAATCATACACGTATAAAATCATTCATGGCATTGGACTCAAGAATAAAACAGTTTATTATTAACCAATTAGTTTAGGTCTTGTTCCCTCACCTTTACTTGCTCGTAGGTCATCTTTCAAGCTTTAAGAATCAACTATATATCGATATTATATCACTAGAAGACCTAACCAAGTCGATAGAATTTAATTAAAATTAATTCGGACTTTAAAAGCATGCTGTTAACTGGGGGTCGATGCTAGGGTCGGAGGTTCCATCGACCCTGGGTGCGACCACCCCTATTCTGGACTTCCCGAACACTGGGGGTCGATGATCAGGGTCTGGTAGGGTCGATTGGCCATCGACCCCCCGTGCGACCCCCTGTGGGTTTTATCAATTTTTCATCCTATAATTCATTCTTCGTGTTTGGGGTCCTATGTTTTGCTTCTACAATCCAGTCCACACATGTTATATGGCCTAGAACCGTAGTTCATTCACCTATATGGCTTTCATGATCTCCCCCCCATAGTTTTCCATGAAAACCTAACCATGGGTGGATGATTTGGGTTTCTCCTAGATCATTCCCTCTTCTCTATCTATTTCTAAGGTTTGTAGAATTTCATGGAGATAGTATCCATACCTGAGAATTAGGCTTGTTCCTCTGAAGCCTTCTCTTTGATCTTCTTCTCCATTTTCCTTCTCTTCTCTTTTCTTTCTCTCAATCCAATTAGGGTTCTAAAAGGAGTGAAAGAGGCTTAGGGACGTCCTATTTATAGGGTAGAAACTCTCAAAATAAGTCTCATTGAGATTAGGAAAGGTTCCAATTGAAATTAGAAAAGTTTCCTAATTTTTGGTTCGTGCTGTTTTTATCGATTACCGAGGGTCAATTGGGGGGTGGGAGATCCCGTCGACCCCTAGTTCTTCAAATGTTTACCCCCGGTATAAAACTTGGGGTCTGACTTTTATACTGGGGGGGTCCAACCCTCCCTTGCTGGGTATGTGACCCTCCCCCTATTTTAGTGTTTTTGAGTCAGTTTACCTGGGATCGTGATCTCCTTCACGCACTTGATCCATTTGGTTCGACCATGATGGGTAGACCTGGTTCAAAGTGGCAAGATCGGGTTAGTTTGATACGGTTCTTACAACTCCCCCTTACTTATAAAAATTTCATCCTCGAAATTGTACATACCTTATGAGTCGAATAAATGAGGGTATTGCTTTCGCATATCATTCTCTTCTTCCCATGTTATTTCTTCAATGTCTCTACTTCTCCAGGTGACCTTAACATAATAGATATCTTGGTTGCGTAGTCGTTGAACCTTTCGCCTGGTGATTTCAGATGGTGTTACTTCAAATGTCAAATCATCAGTCAAATCAGGTAAGTCTATTGTCAAAACGTGTGTTGGATCCTTGACATACTTCTTCAATAAGGAAATGTGAAATACGTCATGCACACTTGACATAGATGGTGGTAGTGCTAACTGGTAAGCCACTTTTCCACGCTTAGCTAGAATCTCATATGGCCCGACATATCTTGGACTTAGTTTCCCTTTCTGTCCGAACCGTTTCAATCCTAGCATAGGCAATACTTTTAAGAATACTTTTCACCCACGATGAACTCGAGGTCTCGGCGTCAGGTATCGGCATACTGCTTCTGACGATTCTGAGCTGTCCTCACTCTTCTTTGATAATGTCGACCACTCGACAAGTCTCTTCAACAAATTCAGGTCCAACAATACTACGTTCCCCAACTTCATTCCAAAACAAAGGAGTTCGACACTTTCTTCCATATAGTGCTTCATAGGGTGACATCTGTATAGTAGCCTGATAGCTATTATTATAAGCGAACTCAATCAGTGATAACTTTTCATCCCATGATCCTTTGAAGTCAATTACACAAGCTCGAAGCATATCTTCTAGAATCTGAATTGTATGCTCCGACTGTCCATCTGTCTGTGGGTGGAATGCAGTACTAAAATTCAATGTTGTACCCATAGCCTTTTGCAATCCTTCCCAAAACTTTGAAGTAAATCATGGATCTCTATCGGACACAATACTTTCAGGTACACCGTGTAATCGCACAATGTTATTCACATACAGCTTAGCTAACCTCTCCAATGTATACGGGGGTCGTATAGGTATAAAGCGAGTTGTTTTAGTCAGACGGTCTACAATCACCCAAACTACGTCAACTACTCTAGGAGTCAATGGTAATCCCGTGACGAAGTCCATAGTGATGCAGTCCCATTTTCATGCGGGTTCCGGTAACGGCTATAACAGTCCTGCCGGTCTTTGTCGTTCAGCCTTTACTTTCTGACAATTTAGGCATTGAGACACGAACTTAGCTATATCTCCTTTCATTCCTCTCCACCAATATAGTTTCTTTAGATCATGATACATTTTTGTACTTCCAGGATGTATCGAATAGATGGTGGTGTGGGCTTCTTTCATTAATCGGTGTCTAATGTCTAAGCTTTTTGTTTCGGGTACACATATTCTTCCTTTGTACTTCAGTACATTTTCTTCGTCTCAAAGGTGAACTCAGGGTTAGTTCTACCTTTTTCGATGTCTTCTTGTACCGTTCTTAGGTATGGGTCTGATTTGATAGCTGTCTTCACTTCATCAGCTATGTCTGGTATAATTTTCAATGCGGCGAACATATTTGAAAATCGATGAATAAACCCTTGGTTGGCCGATCCATCTGGTGCATCTATCACAAACTGCTCATCGTCGTACTTGAATACCTTTCTGGTAGTACACATTGCGGCAATTGTGCTAACCTCTCCCTGAGATTTTATCATTGCCTTTCTACTCAACGCGTCGGCTACTACATTAGCTTTTCTCGGATAATATTGGATATCACAATCATAGTCTTTCAATAGTTCCAACCATCTTCTTTGTCTCATATTCAACTCCTTTTGATTAAATAGATAGGTAAGATTTTTATGGTCTGATTTAATCTGAAACTTCTCCCCGTACAGATAATGTCTCCATATTTTGACAGCATGTACTACTGCCTCTAGTTCCAAATCATGAGTGGGATAGTTCTTTTCATGTGTCTTCAGTTGTCTTGAGGCATAAGCAATTACTTGTTGTCCTTGCATGAGTACACATCCTAATCCCAGTCCTGACGCATCGGTGTACAAGATAAATGGTTGTCCTGGAATCGAGATGGTCAAGATTGGACCTGATATCAATCTAGCCTTCAAGGTTTGGAAACTCTTCTCGCATTTATCCATCCAGACAAACTTCTCGCCCTTCTTAGTCAAACTGGTAAGAGGTACGACAATTCGGGAATAGTCTTCCACAAATCGTCGATGATACCCAGCTAGACCCAGAAAATTTCTAATTTCCACAACGCTCTTCGGTGCTTCCCACTTTACAATAGCCTCGATCTTGCTGGGATCCACTTTAATTCCTTCCGCGGATACTACATGGCCTAGAAATGCGACTTCCTTTAGCCAAAACTCACACTTTATAAATTTGGCGTAGAGCTTTTCCCTTCGTAGTCGCTGCAGAGCGGCGTTTAGATTCTTGACATGAGTTTCCTCGTCTTTGGAGTAGACTAATATATCATCAATGAATACAATAACCAACGTATCCAACATGTCGTGGAAAACCCGGTTCATAAGTTCCATAAAGGTTGCTGGTGCGTTTGTCAACCCAAAAAACATGACCAAAAATTCATAATGTCCATATCTAGTCTCGAATGCTGTCTTGGGGATATCACCATCCTTAATCTTCAGCTGATGGTAGCCTGACCGAAGATCAATCTTTGAGAACACTTTGGCACCTTGCAACTGATCGAACAGATCATCGATTCGAGGCAATGGATACCGATTCTTGATTGTCAGTTTATTCAATTCTCGGTAGTCTATACACAAGCGATCGCTACCGTCCTTTTTCTTCACGAATAAAACTAGCACTCCCCATGGTGATATGCTAGGGAGAATGTAACCTTTGTCCAACAGCTCTTGTAATTGTACTTTCAATTCTTTCAGTTCAGTAGAAGCCATTCGATAAGGTGCTTTCGATACTGGTGCAGCTCCAGGTATAAGATCTATAACAAACTCTGTAGCTCGGTCGGGTGGTAATCCTGGTAATTCTTTAGGAAATATGCCTAGATAGTCACGCATGACATCAATATCTTCCATTCGTGGTTCTTCCTTAGTAATGTCAACCACAGATACTAAATAACCGATTGCTCATTTCTCAAGGCACTTCTTAGCCTTTAGTGCCGAGAGTATGAGCTTTCGTTTTCGGGGAAGTTTTGTTCCTGTAAAACTGAACTCGGCTCCTTCCTTGTCTTTAAATGTTAGCTTCTTTTCGGCACATAATAGATTTGCAGAATGCCGAGCTAACCAGTCCATTCCTAAGATGACGTCAAAGTCTGCCATCTCAAGTTGGATCAAGGTTGCATCCAAAGTCTTTTCATTAATAAGAACTGGACATGGTCCATAACCTTTTTCTAACTCCACTTCTAATCCCATAGGTGATCGTACAAGCATTTTGTAGTCTAAGGATTTAATGGGTAAATTCAACTTCTTTTCAAATGACACAGATATAAGAGAATGAGTAGCTCCTGAGTTAAAGAGTACTCTGGCGGGAATGCCATTAATAGGTACGATACCTGTGATTTGTTTTAACTTAGTCTACATGCTCATACAATATAATATAACTAACAAAAAAAAATTGTAAGTCATACTTGTAACCACATCAGGTGATGCGGCAGCATCCTCGGATGTAACCGCGTAGACTCGTCCTTGATGTAGCTGCTTCTTGGGCTTATGACACTCCCTCGCCATATGTCCCACTTGGCTGCAGTTAAAACATCTTATCCCTTCAGTAATTGGCTTCTGTTGCTGTTGAACTACGGGGATAGTCTTGGTTGCAGCAGTAGAGCCTTGAGCACGGAAGGGTTTGAATGTCTTGTTATTTCCCCCATTATAAGAATTTCCAGTTGGCCTTTTGATACCTCTATTTTGCATGAAATAACTGTCCTTCTGGCTCGATTCTATAACTCGATAATTTGTGCTGCTTCATTATAAATTTTCTTCTCATGTCCCAGAACGTGCTCACGGATGCTTCCCCTAAGTCCCATGACGAACCTTCGGGTCTTTGTGTTTTCCTCTTGCATACTAGTGGGTGCAAAGAAGAACAACACTTCATAATGCTGTTGATACGCATCCACGGTCATCTGTCCCTGATATAAACTCAGGAACTCTCTTTCTATATAATCTCTGAAACTTCTTGGAAAGTACTACTCAAAGAACGCCTCCTTATATATATCCCAAGTCAATTGGGCGTGCTTTGTAAGTAAATACGTCCCGGTAGACCTCCACTAATGGTGTGCATCTCCTTTCAGCATAAAGGTGGCACACAGAACTTTTTCTTCTTCATTTAATGTCATCATCATAAAGTTTCTTTCCATTTCGTCAACTCAGTGTGCCGGCCATAAAGGATCTGCTGGCTTGCCATTGAATTCTTAGGGCTTTAATTTCAGAAAACGCTCCACCAGTCTGGAGTGGTCTAGAGGCTGCGGGACATATGCTCCATATATAGGTGGTTGGTATTGATATCCACCTTGAGTTATTTCAGGATTCGGTACTTGAGCCTGCCTGATAGGAGTCTGGGATGCATGGGGTACTGTGTTACTTCCCCCAGGTGCTGTGCTTGCCTGTCCCACTGGCATTGGAGGTGTTTGTGTAGCTAGAAGAGTTATGCCTATGACAGCTTGGATAGTAGCTTGTGCTTGTTGCATCTGTTGCAGCTGTTGGTCCAAGTTCATTACGACTGTGGCCAAGTCTGTAGGTGGAGCTGGCAGATTGGTAGGATTTGCCTGCCCATTTATGACGGACGGTGCCGTCTTCATGTTTCCCTATGTTTTCAGGTGTGTCTGGTTATCTTCCCCCACAGGTGGTGGTGGTGGGATAGAGATACGGCTCTGTCTGGTTGCTCTGCGTCCCGCCATTAATCAATCTGCTAGTAGGATTGCCTGAAATCATTGAACACGAGAGACAATCATAAATTACTTCATTCTCATATTTTAAATCCACTAACAAATGCAAATTTCAAATTTTTCAGATCATTCTGTCGAAAATACTATGTTATTACTGCAGGGTCGATGGTGGGGGTCGATGGGTATCCGACCCTCAGTATTCGACCTTGGGAAATCACCCATTCTTCCCAAGAGCCGGGGGTCGATGGGGGGGTCGGAGTATGTCCGACCCAGGGTGCGACCCCTGGTTCTCTGTCAGGTTCCCGAGAGCCGAGGGTCGATGCGGGGGTCGATTATTTTAATCGAATTTTCTGACCCCCGGACAAAAAAATCTGATTTTTAAGTTCGATTTAAAGTCCATTTCTCATTCTTTCTTCTCCGCTTCGACTCAGCTCGTCCCTCTGAGTTGCTACAGTTCCCATTCCGATCCGTTGGTGGTTTGCACTTCTCGTTTCGTTGTCTACACCTCCGCTACAGGTATTTCTTCTACCTTTTCATGTTTTTAGGTTTCTTAACCTAGGTTTTTGCTCGTTTATCTTGTATTTTTCAAATTAAACTTTTTCCAATCGTAAAAATTTGATTTTTATTGGGGGCTTTTGTTGTTGGTGACTCGAGGAACGAAATCCCTCAAAAATATTTGAGTTTCATCGGTTGGTTATCGAGAAACTTGAAATTTTCACTTTTTGCCCTAATTTTGTCGAAATTTTGAATTTCTTGAAATTTCTTGCAATTCAATCCAATTAGTTGAAATTGCCGACTGTTTGAGTCTCACAAGATAGTTTAGGATCTATGTAAGTCCTCCTGCCCACGTGTATGGGTGAAAGGTGAGGTTTTTGGCCCATTTACCTTGTTATTACGTCGAAATCTTGAGTTTTTCCTCTCTACTAACCCATTATTTGTTTTTCTTTCTTATTTAGAGATACTATGGCTCGTACCAAGGTACCCAGAGTTCGCGATCGTCTTCGCTTCCGTACCAACGAAGCCGAGGCACAGTATGCTCACTACGCTACCAAGAAGGTAAAAGGAGGTCGCAAAGTGAACTTGGCTGACTTAGCCTTATTTAATGTGGAGAGAGCCTTTGGTGATATGGGATGGCTCCCTGTCATCACTTATGACGCGTGTACCCGTCCTGACTTGGTACGCCAGTTCTACTGTAATCTCCAGGTGGTGGGAGATTACAATGATGTGGAGAGGGGTGAGGAGCTTCCCATCACGAGCTATGTCAAGGGGGTTGACGTTTCATTTGATTATCGACAGCTGGCCGACTTGTTGGGCATTTCCTATGCTGGCCCCATGGTGTTCTGTGCTCCTGGAGAGCCCCAGTTCTTTTCTCTATAGATGAGGGCTGAGATCGATAGCCAGCTCATCCGACCTGATCGTTGGCAGATGAAAGCGAGTTGTCTGCGCTCAGATCCGCGGGTATATTCCAAGATCATTCAGCGTAACCTGATACCGCAGAGTGGTCATTACGAGAGGATCTCCCAGTTGACCTAGTATCTATTATACTGTATATGCACTAAGCAGCTTGTCTGCCTTCCATACATCATCATGCGTACCATGATCAGTGCCACGTTGCCCAGTCACACTGGCAACCTTCCTTACGGACGCATGATCACTACCTTGCTTACCCACCTGGGGGTTGACTTAGTGGATGAGAAGATGCAGGATAAATCCTTCTCATCACCTCTGGATTGGGAAGCTATTTGCAAGATGGGCATGCAGGATGGCCAGGTCAGTGATGAGGAGAGGAACGCGATGGTGCCCCCTCGCACTCGAGTGGAGATTGCTGATGCTGAGGCCGCAGCAGCAGCCGCTGGAGCAGGGGTTCCTGGGGATGATGACGATCGACTGTACATGGATGTAGATGCCATACCTCCTCCATCACATACCCATGCTACTGGAGCTGGTCCGTCTTCTTCAGCTGGTCCTTCGCATGCAGCTGGTCCTTCGTATACTCCATCTGATGACATGATGAGGATATTACACGAGATACGAGAGGCTCAACGTATGTCTAACCTGAGGATGGGAGAGCTTCTAGAGGCTCAACGCTCGTCCGATCAGCGGGTGGGAGAGCTTCTGGTTGCTCAGCGCGTATCGGATCAGCGGATGGGAGAGCTGAGGGATGCTCAGCGTGTGACTGACCAGCGGGTGGCTGATCTCACAGCTAGTCTCCAGACGACCCAGACTCAGATAGCTTGGTTGACCAGAGTCTACGCTGAGGACTATGATAGAGAGCGTGAGGCACTGCCTCCCCCATCACCTCCAGCTTCTTGATGTACTCCTTTTATTTTTCTTTTCGTACTTCAGAGTAACTGTCCGGACTGTGGACTGTACTTTGCTGTAATTATATATATAAACGTTTGTTCTTCCTTTTTTATTGTATATATATATTTGTTCCTCGTTTAATAGATGCATTATTCTCTTTCAGTTTAGTCTCAAACAACACAGATGCTTATTGTGTGTTATTATTATGTCTTTTATATTTTTATCCTATCTCAGTTCACACCCTTTTTGTGGAAGTATATGGTTTCACAGATAAAGCCTGAGATGCTCTGATACCAAGTTGTCACACCCCAATTCTGCACCATTCAGAACGGTGTGATGAACCGCTATAAACCAACGGTTTAACCAGGATCTCTAATAGGCGGTATCCATTAAAAATAAAACCATGCACATCCACAACCATAGTCAGAATAATATACAATAGCGGAAGTCTTATAGTAAATGAACTGAGCATTCTAAATGTAATAATCATAATTAAAATATCAAATTATTGTTGTATCGACTAAGACATAAATAAATAAAATTTCAATTACATCTTTTAGAAGTCCAAATAAAAATCCTAATAGAACATGCATGAGTTGTACTCGCATGAGGGGTCATGCGTATCCTCTAAGTCTTCAGCCTCCATTGCAGCAACACGCGCATACACCGAATCATTTATATAATCTTCAACTGTAGTACCTGCATCATCAACTAAAAATATTCGACGTCGAGAGGGTGAGCACACATCATGGCTCAGTGAGCAAACAAAACAATGCAACAAACATATGCATGCACTCAATTCATATCTTTGGTCTGGTAAATAAGTTTGCAATGTGCTATAGAAAGGATAGGTGGCCGCCGTACCTCTATACACGAGTGTGTGAAGCCGCCCAAATGACCCGGTTACTCGTCATCCCACACGCACCTATCATGGAATAGAGATAGAGCTAAAGTGCTGAGGCCCGGTTTATGACACTTCCCCTGATACTCTACCCATACCAACACGTAAGCCCCTGCTGGCGAGGGCTTGCAAACTGGGCTCGCAACTAACCAATCCTAAGGCCAATCAGTATATCCAAGGCCTCACTCCAGCATCCCTCAATACGTCCATAGAGATAGGGCTAAGGCCCCCGGCAGAGTCAGAAACTACACGGTCCGAGACCACCTCCCCTCATACCCTATGATGTAATAGTTCCGCTAAGGTAATGGCGATACGACGACGTCAGTGGACAAGACTTGAGTTAGAGATAGAGCTAGAGTGCTGAGGCCCCGCCTATGACACCTCCCCCTGATACTCGCTCGCATCAAGCAAGCCAACCACACATATACATCCACATACCTATTCCTATCATCATCATCATCATGTCATAAATAATAAATAAATATGCATGAACAGTAATAATAGAAATATTGGATGACATGTTGAATGCACATAACAATCATACACGCATAAAATCATTCATGGCATTGGACTCAAGAATAAAATAGTTTATTATTAACCAATTAGTTTAGGTCTTGTTCCCTCACCTTTACTTGATCGTAGGTCCTCTTTCAAGCTTTAAGAATCAACTATATATCGATATTATATCACTAGAAGACCTAACCAAGTCGAGAGAATTTAATTAGAATTAATTCAGACTTTAAAAGCATGGTGTTAACTAGAGGTCGATGCTAGGGTCGGAGGTTCCATCGACCCTGGGTGCGACCACCCCTATTATAAACTTCCCGAACACTGGGGGTCGATGATCAGGGTCTGGTAGGGTCGATTGGCCATCGACCCCCCGTGCGACCCCCTGTGGGTTTTATCAATTTTTCATCCTACAGTTCATTCTTCGTGTTTGGGGTCCTATGGCTTGCTTCTACAATCCAGTCCACACATGTTCTATGGCCTAGAACCGTAGTTCATTCACCTATATGGCTTCCATGATCTCCCCTCCCCATAGTTTTCCATGAAAACCTAACCATGGGTGGATGATTTGGGTTTCTCCTTGATCATTCCCTCTTCTCTATCTATTCTAAGGTCTGTAGAATTTCATGGAGATAGTATCCATACCTGAGAATTAGGCTTGTTCCTCTGAAGCCTTCTCTTTGATCTTCTTCTCCACTTTTCTTTTCTTTCCTTTCTCTTCTCCTTCTCTTCTCTTTCTTTCAATCCAATTAGGGTTCTAAAAGGAGTGAAAGAGGCTTAGGGACGTCCTATTTATAGAGTAAAAACTCCCAAAATAAGTTCCATTGAGATTAGGAAATGTTCCAATTGAAATTTGGAAAGTTTCCTAATTTTCGGTTCGTGCTGTTTTTACCGATTATCGGGGGTCGATTGGGGGGTCGGAGATCCCGTCGACCCCTGGTTCTTTAAATGTCTGACCCCCGGTATAAAACTTGGGGTCTGACTTTTATACTGGGGGGGTCCGACCATCCCTTGCTGGGTATGCGACCCTCCCCCTATTTTAGTGTTTTTGAGTCAGTTTGATACATGAGATCGTGATCTCCTTCACGCACTTGATCCATTTGGTTCGACCATGATGGGTAGACCTAGTGAAGGTGGTAAGACCGGATTAGTTTGATACGGGTCTTACATAACCGGTGGCAGCAAATCAAAGGGATAATCGATGGCACAAGGACATGTGTTATGTCCAACTGGCAGTAGCAAACCAGAGGCACAACCGACGGCATGAACTGGAAGCAGGAACCAGAGGCAGTGCCCGATGATACACCACCTGACAAAGCTTTTGAAAAACCTACTGGAACTATACTATTATAACAGTGGGTATGAACCGGATGGTCTACCGAATACTTGACCATCTGATTTATCCTTCGGTCCAGTTTACTTAAGAAATGACTAAGTGTTAACTATATGACTGTACCGGTGGAACAATCACCCGGTTCTATTCTTCGGTTCAGTCTATTTCGATTTATAAGCTTAGTAATGATTAGGAAGATCAACTGTTCGATTCCCGACTTATCTTGGGACCCGTGCATGGACTCTAGAAATTGTCTATGCTGGTTTAAAAGATGTTTACCAACCTAATGAAACTTATCTAACTAATTAGGTAAAATACCGTGGGTAGTAGACGAAGCCTTCTACAGGCTTCAAGGTTCAGCAACACCTTTGGTGTCTATAGGTGAGGGGTCAGGTCTCGTAGAGTTTGAGCATGTGTTGTGCTATATGTTGATTGTGTTTTCCTTTTATAACATGTCATCCAATAAATTGTATATAACTGTTAATGCATTTGCATTATATCAATCACTATGTATGTTGGAAGTCGTATGATGGACATGTGGCGTATGGGAACACAATACACAGGCCATGATGTTGGTGTTGTATTTCATATCATTATGTGTGCATGATCATGTATGATGGTGTGTGTAATGTGATGGAGCATGGGTATACCGTACCATGTTAGTCTACCAGCATCTTAGTGGAGACATGGTGATCCATGTGAGTGGGGATTCGGGGATCTCTGTTGGGATGCCACCCATGTATGGTAGTTCATGTAACGGGTAACTTCATGAATCACGTAGGGATTGACTGTACCTTAGTGGAGACACGATGAACCATGGGAGTGGGGAGTCGAGAATCTCTACTATGGTTCAGCTTTATTTACTATGTACACATGCCATGTTCTGTGATGATTGATATGGATGTGATTGTGTTGATAGGGTATATGATTGTGTGGCATGTGGGAGCACAATACAAGACCTTATGTCCGGCTACACCTTATTTGGGGCACGATCAATCCATGAGAGTGGAACGGGGATCTCTGCTAGGGTGTAGCCCTATTTATTATATGCTCATGCATCATGCATCAACCATGGTCTAATGACTTGTGCTTTAGCGAGGGGACTTTATCTAGGTGGTGGGATACGAAGTACTCAGGAGGTGGGATACGAGTATATGCTCAGGTGGTGGGGTACGGCAATCGCTCAGGTAGTGGGGTACAGGGTAATCGCTCAGGTGGTGGGGTACAGGGCAATCACTCAGGTGGTGGGGTATGGGGCTGATCATTTCTAGGGTACAGGCCAGCCATGGCTGCATACACATTGACTGGTCGGGTCAGTCCCTCGGTTTGACCCGGCTAAGTATTTACTTAGTGAGCCAGTGCGCGTAGGTGGGCATTGCTTGCTTGTCGAAGGGCAATGTCGTACTTATGGTTTTTAAGTCTATATCTTTTTGCCTGGGTGCCTCCTGTTCTTCGTGGGACAGCTTCGAAACCTCGGCAACTATTTCCACCGTGGTTGCTGCGCTCCTCAGGTTGAAGGACCGCGGCTTACCTCTTCTCTCGGAAGCCCACAGCTTCTTCTTCTCAGTGGCATTGGACCGTGGCTTACCTCTCATCATGGAGAATTCCTGTGGCTCCATTCACAAGTGCTTGTTTATTTGCTTCTGTATTGCATTCATTAAATCTTGATTAGGGTTGCATTGATAACTTCTCGCTGAGCTGGGATGGGAGTTCACCCCTCGATATCGAAATTCTTTTAGCTTTAGTTGCAAGTACCTCTTCTGTGACAACTGATATGGATCCTATGGATGTAGAGGGTACTTCTTTAGGCAGAGGCCTTTGAGAGATCATGTTGAGGGTCGTACCTGTAAAGACTGTATTTACGGGACCTGAGTCAACACCTTACCTCCATTTTGATATTTGTAGATAGATACGGTTTGGTCTATCTGCAATATGTTATTTCAGATTTACTCTAGTTATTTAGTATAGGGAATTATGTAATATGAATGGTAGGTGTGAAACAGTTTGTAAGACATAACAAACATATTCTGTATTGATAACATTAAAAGCATCTATTCTCTACTATGATTCTGTTGCAATTCTTATTATTCTGCTATAATGTTTATTAATTATTGTTGATTATTATGGATATTGTTTGTGTAGACTGTGGGGTTTGCTGGTAGATCATTTTGGTTGTCGATCGTTGGAAGATTCGAGTTGCCAAGAGGGTTGACCCTGACATCATGCCCGATTCTCCAGAATGGGCTATAACACAATGACTGGTGTAAGCCTATACATGATGAAAACATTACATTCTTCCTCTTGGGCTACATCAGATCATTGTTTCAACCATGGATTAGAAAATATTATGATCACATATAGGAAGTGTTGAAAGTAGCTCACCTTAACCATTACACCCTTAGACCATGTAAGAACATAAACACCCAATTGTAAGCGTCATCATGTCTTAAGTCAACGTGGGACACTATACGTCAAAGTGCTTGCACCCTTACCTGCTTTTGGGCTACAAAAAAAATGTAAAACTAAGGTATGGAAGTTGCATGTCTCAATAATCAAATATGTCAAATCCAAATTAGTCTAGACTTTCGACTGAAATCATTAGCTACTCCATCATTTAGAGTTCATTGGAATCATTCCTCATATGTTAAACTGCCACTAGAACTACCAAAATAGCTAATTCATATAGAAGCAGACTATAAATACCTCAAACTATAGCATCATGGGACTGGATCCGTAATTCCCATTACATTAGCCCAAGTTCTCACACTGAATAACTCTACTAGCTATGTATACCTTTAGATACAACCTCTGACACATGAGAAAGGGAACACATTGAACTACCTCTCCTATCATTCAAGGTTTGCCTTTATTTTCATTCAAGACTTGCCTTTACAATCATTCAAGGCAAAACATGTACATGTACAAATAATCCAAACTATTGGCCAATAGATTAAAGCCTCTTTTCGGGAATTTGGTGGATCCCTCCCAATCGACCTTTGTTCCTAATAGATACATATCTGATAATATCTTGGTCGCTTACAAGACTTTTAATTTTATCAAAAGAAGGAAGAAAGGAAAGAAATTTCTTATGGCTGTTAAAGCAGATATGCAGAAAGCTTATGACCATTTGGAATGGAGTTTTATTGAAGAGGTCCTCCACAAATTTGGTTTCTCTAATTAATGGGTCACTATTGTGATGCAGTTAATTACTACAGTGTCATATACACAACTTATAAATGGTGCGGAAAGGGATCATTTCCTACCATCATGGGGTATTCGTCAAGGTGACCCCCTCACCCCCGCTTTATTTATAATTTGTGTTCAAGCTTTATCTTGTGTTATTAGGCAGGCGGAGTGAGAGAACACTTTTGTTGGCATTTAGTTTCATAACTCCATCCCCCTAGTGTCTCATTTGCTTTTTGCAAATGACTGTCTGCTTTTTTGTCAGGCAAATCTTAATCAAATCTTATCTCTGAAATCTTGCTTGGATAAATATTGTCTTGCCTCGGGACAAAGTATAAATCTGAAAAAATCTTCCCTAATTTTTAGTCCAAATATTCCAAGCAGATTTAAAAGGTGGTTTTCCCGAATATTAAAAATTCCTTATGGAGAGGCCCCCTCGAAATACCCTAGATTACCTACTGAAATTGGAGTCTCCAAGAGTCAAGCTTTCAAATTGATTTTGGACTGAACCTTAAACAAATTAAATGGTTGGAAAGCTCAACAGTAAACTCAACTGTTATCCTATGCAGGAAAAGTGACTCTCATCAAAGCGGCGGCCCTTCCCATCTCAAATTTTGCTGCTTCTCACTTTAAATTGCCGGCTTCTTTTCGTGATGCAGTTGGAGAGCGTCGGCAAATTTTTTCTGGAGCAATATGAGGTAAGAATAGTAATATACATTGGATTTCTTAGAGTAAATTAAGAAATTCAAAAGATTCTGGTGGTTTGGGTTTCCGGGACCCTAATATTCACAATAAAGCTCTCTTGGCTAAGTTAGCGTGGAGATAACTTAAGAACCCGGACTCGTTTTGGGCTAGAGTTATGAAATCTCTCTATTTTTCCAAAGAGGATTTCCTTAAGGCTAAACTTGGCAGTCGCCCATCGTGGGCTTGGAGAAGCATCTTGGTTGGAAGAGATGTTATTCTGGATGGTATGATTTGGCTCATTGAAAAGGGTGATAAGGTAAGAATCTGGGAGGATCCTTGGATTCCTTCCCTTCCTAATTTTAAGCCTTTTTATCCCAATTTGCCAAATCTTTCTATTCAGATCTGATTGACTCTGAAAATAGACGTTGGAAAAAGGATTTAATTTCCTTTATTTTTCTCCCGAATGAGGCGGCTGCAATTTGTAATTTACAGTTGAGTCTTTATCCTAGGGAGGACTCTATTATATGGAATGTTTCTAAGAATGAAATCTTTACAATGAAATTTGCATATTATTTTCTCAAGAGCAAGTTGGAGGCCAAGGAGAACAGTCGTCCATCTACATCTAGAGGCCCAAAGTGGAAATCAATTCCAAAATCTTCATGGAGATTAATCTAGAATTTCAAGACTCTTCCGAAGATTAGGTCGTTCTTGTGGAGGGCCTGTGCTCAGGGCCTTGCATCTGGGGTTGATCTTGCAAAAAGAGATTGTTTTGTTCCTACTTCTTGTCCTATTTGTGGAGATGAAAAGGAGACTGTAGAGCATATACTCTTTTAGTGCCGGTTTGCTCGTGCGACATGGTTTGGCTTCCCTATTGCTTATCTTCCCTCTTCTAATGAGGAGTTTACTATGTCTCAATGGTTACAACAATGGAATGATATGATTAAAGTATCGAAAACTGATGGTAAGGTTTCCTTCTCTCTGGCTTCCTTTATATGTTGGAATATATGGCTGGCCCGCAATGATATCCAATTTAGACAAAAAAACTGAACTCTTGATCAAGTTATTCAAAAGGCCAATGCTGCTTTCCAAGAGTATGCCAAATGTCACTTTTATTCTCTTTCTCAGAGCAAATCTAATGCTCCTTCCAATGTTATTGAATCTCATGCTCAATCGGATTTTTTTATCTAAATACGGATGCGAGTCTTCATGTTGAGTCGGATTCTAGGGGAGTTGGTTTTTGTTTTATTGATGGTGATGGAGGTTTAGTTAAAGATATTTCAAGGCCTGATCTTTTTGGCGAGGCTATTGTTGGCTAGGCGATTGCAATCCAGGATGCTCTGGTGGAAGCAGTAAAAGATGGTCAGTAGTTTATTCGGGTTTATTCAGATTGTAAGAGGCTGGTGGATATTATCAGCTCCAAAGAATCAAATGGTTATAGTCCTATTTTGGCCATTTTGGGGGACTTTTTCCACTTAGTCTTTAAGTGTAAAGTCTGTAATTTTTTCTTTGTTCCAAGGGAGGATAATGGCTTAGCCCATACCCTTGCTAGGAAGGCGCTTATTATGTCGGGTTCAGTAGTATGGTCTCTTTCCATTCCTTGGATTTGGGAAATTTTCATTTCTGACTCCTCGGCTGTTTCTCAAAATATGAATGAATAGATTTTGTTTTTACCCAAAAAAAAGGTACAAATAATCAAAATAACCATAAACATCCATGGAAAATCATAAGAGCACAATAATATTTATTCAAAAGTAATAAACACTATCTATGTCTATAAAATGTATTCCCATTAACAAAATACATCCAGGGATTCAACTAATCCCATACGAGCAACATGCTCTTGAAAAGCCTTTGGAACCAAAGCTTTTGTCAGTGGATCAGCAATCATGATGTTTGTAGAAATGTTCTCAATAGAGATCATAGACTCTTGAACCTTCTCCCTGACTAGGAGATACTTTATATCAACTTGCTTTAAGCCAAAAGCATTCTTGTTGTTATGAGAAAACTGCACTGCAATAGAATTATCACAATACATCTTCAATTGCTTGGCTAAGGAATCAACCACTTGAAGCCTTGAAATGAAGTTTCTCAACCACAGAGCCTCAACTGTGGACTCATAACATGCCACAAACTCTACCTGCATAGTGGAAGAAGTAGTAAGCGTCTGCTTCACATTTTTTCCATGATACTATGCCTCCAACCATCATGAAAGTATAACCTAACATTGACTTCAGATCATCTGGACATCCAATAAAATCAAAATCTGAATACTCGATCACTTCAAGAGTATCAGTCCGTCTGAAGGTAAGCATGATGTCTCTAGTGCCCTAAAGATACCTCATGACCTTCTTCGCTGCCACCCAATGAGTCCAACCTGGATTACTCTAGAATCATCTGAGCATGCTAATAGCAAAAGCAATGTCAAGTCAAGTATAAACCTGAGCAAACATGAGATTACCAACGACAGAAGCCTATGGTATGTCTTTCATCTGAGTTAGTTCAATATCATTCTTCGGGAAGTTAGACTTGGTGAATATACCACCCTTTATAACAAGTGCCTTCGAAGAGGCACAACCACTCATGCTAAATATTTGCATCACTCTATTAATATATGTTCTTTGGGATAAGCCAAGAACACCACATGACCTATTACGAAAATCTCTATCCTCAAAACATAGGATGCCTCACCAAGGTCCTTCATATTAAATTGGCTGGATAATAATCTCTTTGCCTCATGTAGCATTCCTTTGTCATTACTGGCCAGAAAAATAACATCTACATAGAGAATTTGGAAGATAAATCTACTCCCACTGATCTTGAGGTATATGCATTGATCAACAACATTTTCTTTGAAACCAAGAGAAGCAACAAATTGGTTAAACCTCGAGTACCATTGTTTGGGAAATTGTTTTAAGCCATAAATTGACCTTTTGAGTCTACATTCCATATCTTCATTATCGACTATCATGAAATCTATAGGTTGCAGCATATACACTTCCTCTTCCAAGGTTCCATTAAGAAATACAGTCTTTACATCTATCTGATGCAGCTCTAGGTGAAACTATGCAACCAATACCATAATGATTCTAAAAGAGTCTTTAGAAGACACTGGTAAGAAGGTTACTGTGTAATCTACAACTTCTTCCTGGCTAAAGCCTTTTGCTATAAGGTTTTGTAGCGCTCAATCTCTCCTCTAGTATCCCTTTTGGTCTTAAACACCTACTTACATCCAATTGGTTTGAAACCCTTAGGCAATTCAACTAATTCTCAAACCTCATTCATTTCATGGATTCCAACTCATCATGCATGATGTTCATCCACTGAGAATAATGTGAACTATCAATAACCTGCTGAAAAGAAACATGATCTATCTCAACTTCTATGTCATACTCATGCTCCTGTAGATATGTGACAAAGTCATTGGGGATAAAGGACTTTCAGGTTTACTCTGATCTCCTCAAAGGAGGAATACTGACAACTGACTCATCTAGAGAGAGATCAACAACTAGAGCTATAAGGACAACAGTTGTAGGCTCTACATGTTCCTGAACATGAACAGGCATAGTCACCTACTCAATAGGTATACAAACAATAGACAATGATGGATGACTATGAATTGGAACTACAATCTGTTCCTCAAAAGAGAAAATACCAGGCTAAGAGGTCTGATGGCTGATGTCATCCTCAAAGAAAACAGCACGCTCAGACTCAATAACTGTGGTAGAGTAAGATGGACAATAAAACTTAAATCCTTTTGACCTCTCTGGATAACCAATGAAATGATCGCTTATGCTATAGGGAGCAAATTTATTTGTTTGAGGGTCATAGGGTCTCACTACCACTACGCATCCCCAAACATAGAGATGATGAACTCTAGGTTTCATGCCCTTCCACAACCCATGTGGGGTCTTTAAAACTAACTTACTTGGCACCTTGTTCAGAATGTATATAGCATGCAGTCTTCAAAGCTTCCCCCACAAGAAAATTTGTGAGATATACTTACTTACCTTGCTTCTTACCATGTAAAAAAGAGTGCGATCTTGCCTTTAAATGACACCATTCTATTCTGAGGTACCTAGCATAGGGTACTAAGCATCAATGCCACAATCTTGTAAGTACTTTGCAAATGGTCCAGGGTTTTGATTAGTTTCATTGTACCTACCATAGTACTCTCTACCTCAATCAGGTCTTATAGCCTTTATTTTCTTTCCCATTTTAAGTTCAACTTTAGCCTTGAAATTTCGAAAGACCTCCAGTGATTCAGACTTCTCTTGAATCAGATAGACATATCCATTATAAGATTGATCATAAATGAATTAATGGAATCCTCCCATTGCTACAGGAGTAACGGGATCACAAATATCAGTGTGAATCAGCTCTAACACTTCTTCATTTTGGAATGCTCCTTTGCCTCTAGCTCTAGTAAGTTTTCTCTTGATACAATCAATACATGTCCTAAAATCAAAGAGAATAAGCTATTACAGAATATCATACTTGATTAATCAATCCATTATAAATCTCAAAAATATGCCCTAAACGTCTATGCTACAATCTAGAAGAGTTTTTCATCTAATAATAGACATTTAGATCCCAAGCAACATTTACAGTATAGGAATGAGTTGTAGATGGAGTAGGAGTAGGCCATTACTCAATAAAGTAGCCAATTAATTTTTTATCCAAAATAACACAAACACTTCTCTTACATAATTCTCTCCCCATGCCTTACATAAATGTGCAATTCTCCATCACTTGGTCTTCTCTTGTTTCTTAGATCTTGTACAAAATTTACAATAGTAATACTCACTCACTCCAATATCAAACCACCTAGATTTAGGGAAACATCAATCAAATTGAACTCGAAACAAACTAGAGCTAGAGGGTTTTTTTAACCTTCATGAACAACTAACTACACTGAGTGTCCTTTTTTTTTATTTTATGTCTATGACTCTTCCTCTTACACAAGAATGGAAGTCATCTACCCTATTGTCAATTAGAGGTAGGAAAGTGTTTGAAATATTCACTTCCATTTAAATGAGCTTGTTTGCATACTTGGTCATCTTCAAAATATGGCTACAAACTTCCTATATCCCATCATACTTAGTTGTAGTAAATAATTCTAGAAAGTTACCTCTTTCTACTTTATTTAGCTTCTAAAATTTCTTCCCAACTTCTGCTAGATAAAGTCTTGCAGTCTTTTTATCAGTGATATTATCTCTGATAGTTCTATCAATACTATGATTCATGATCATCAAACATAATCTGTTTGATTCCTCCCAATCCTTTGAAAAAATCTTCGCTTCAGTGCTATTAGAAGCTGAAAGAGTAGGAGGCTCATCAAACCGATATCCAAATGCATAACAGTAAGCCTCACAATAAGAGACTCAAGACACTCTTAATAATTTGTACCACTGAGAGTCTTGATGAAAGTAAGGTGGGAAGCCAAAGTTGGTAAACACAAAATGTTACACCCTAATTCTGGCCAAACCAGAAGTGTGAATGAACCGTTATCGTCAAAGCAATGGTTCACACTAGGATCTCAAAGGACCGTGTCAACACACAAACCATGCATGCAAACCATAATCAGAATATACAAAATTACAATGGAAGACTTTAAATAAATGAACTGAGTTTTTACTGATAAATAATAAATTATCCAAATTATCTCAATAAACCAAAACGTATTTAAATAATCTATTACAATTGTTTATAATCCAACTCAAAATAAAGTGGCACTTGCATGAGGAGTCATGCTCGCTCTCCGTTTGCTGCACATCCAAAGCAGCAACGCCTCTATAAGCCAGAGCTCCCACAAAGTCCTTAACAGTGTATCATGCATCAACATCCAAAAAGAGTGTATATACAAAGGTGAGCTCACAACTTAGCTCAGTAAGGAAACAAGACAATGCAATAAACAAAGATGCATAGAGTAACATTCAACATTGGGTCTAGTATAACTTGCAAAGTGCTATGGTAAGGATAGACTGCCTCTACACCTCCATGCATGAAAGTATGAGCACACCGAACAGTCAGGCTACAATCCACACTACTACTGTTGCCTCACAACACTTACTCTGGGATAGAGATAAAGCTAGAGTCTGGCGGTTAGGCAACAATCCACACTACCATGTCCTTCCCCTGATACTCTACACCATACCAATACGTACACCTTTATTGGCGAGGACTTACAAGTGGGTTTCGTTACTAACCAATCCTACATGTCATCATAGTATCTAAAGCCCTACCCCAGCACAACTCCCTAAGGAATAGAGATATGGCTAGAGTTTGATGGTCAGGCAATAATCCACACTACCGCATCCTCCCCTTGATACCCTACCCGTACCAAGCATGCTAAGGTAAATGGTGATACGAAAAGGTGTTAGTATGGGGAATGATCCAGGGCTCCAGTCCCCTTTCCATTATACACATGAAGGAAAACATACACATGTTTAACAATTACAGCCTAGCACAGTAATATGCATGAACAAATAAATAGCATAAACAAATATGACTTGTTATATGCACAACCATCACACAATAGAAACAAATAGAAATTGTTAATTATTTAAGTTTGGGTCTTGTCCTTTACCTAACACTTGATAGTGAATCCTCTCTGAGTCATAGAGTCCAACCTCATTGGCCAGACGTCCAAGACAACAATGGAATTAATTAGAATTAGGTTTATAGGGTCCAAGTTGGTCGGAACCAAGTTTGGACTGAAAACCAGTCCAAAAACATACATACTGGTTGGACATTAGGGTGCAAACTGTCAGATCCGTATGTTCGATCGGACAGGTTTGATAGGCTTCCCGAATGGGTCCGGTGGCATGTCCAGTGGGACTCATGTGCCACCGATACTCCAACAGGACAAGATCCGCGAGTCCACCAATCTGACCTTCTTCTTCAGTCGGTCTTTGACTTGGTTTCTAAGGTTGTTACTAAACCATTCTATGGTTAAACGAGGTATAAGGATTCGTCAAGTCTACTCATTCGTTTCCTTACATTCTTGTAAACATTAGTTTAGAAATCCCTACATACGGATCTAGGGTTTTCCCAATGGAACTAGGGTTTCAAATCAATACCTAACCATTCATGATATTGATTCTTAGCCAAGTATTAACATAACTATTTTATAGAGATCAAGCACTTACTGTTGACCTATGGACAATGGTACTCCTTCCTTACAATGTTTTTCCCCTTGCAGACCTTCCTTGGATCCTTTTCTCCTCTTCGGACTTATCTCTTTGATCTCTCTTTCAATCTCTAGGGTTGTGAGAGTTAAGAAAAGGTTTAAGGAGGAGAAAGAATCAATATATTGAGGAAGGTAGCCTTTTAGGAGAGTTACCTACGTATGGAAGGTCTCTACTAATGAGATTAGGAAAGTGGGACCCACTAGAGTCCGTTTCCAATCCGAACAAGCTAATTGGTTGGACATACCAGTCGGACTGTTCATGAGATCGATATGTCTTAGCCAGTTAGACCGGACAACTTGTTATTAAGTCTATTTTGACTGTTTTTCATACCTAGACTTGTGGTTTGTCATCCAACAGTCTCTTCGAGCCCGATTATGACTGGAAGACTTGTCACGACACTAAAACATAGGTTAAATCAGATTCGTGGAGTGTGGGTCTTACATGTAAGACCTACACTTCATTAACTTGGTCTAACTGTGTCGTGCCAGGTCTTCCCATCATTCTTAGATCAAGTGGACCAAGCGTGTGAAGATAGATCACAAACCAAGTATGAGAATCGAGTTAAAAACACTGATAACAAACCTAAGGTCGCGTACCTGGGTAGGTATGGTCGACCATAAGGAAGGGAACACAAATTTCAAATCTAGAAGCCCACGGTCGATGATTTTGACCCTACGGTCGACGGTTTATGCGACCGTATGATCGATCGTGAGACCCTAGATCAGACTCCGAGTTTTGGAAACTTTCTTAAACTAAGAGATTGCTTTCCTAATTGAAAGATGACTCTATATGAAGAGTTTTCCTCTATATAAAGGACATCTCTCAGCCCTTTTTCACTCTTTTAGAACATTAGTAAACCCTAGAGAAAGAGAAGGAAGAGAAAGGAGAAGAAGAAAAAGCTAAGGAGAGGAATTTGCTGAAAAGAAATTGGCTCTCTATCACAGGCAAAGGTATAAAGTTACTCTCTGGAGATGTAAACTCTAAGGAATAAGACTCCAATGAAATATAGGCAATATCAACCTATTATGATCTATGTGATTTCCTTGAGAAAATTCCAAGGATAACAATGAGGAGTGAATTTGATGGTTAGGGTTGATAAGAAACTACTAATGATGGCCATAAGATAAATTTAGAATAAACCCCATCGAAGATCAAAAGAATTGACCCAAGAAGAACTCGAATTGCAAGTAGTCTGTGACCAAAAATCTCATGGTCGCAGCTATGGTCAACCATAGCATGACCAGCATGACCAGAGGATCGACCATAGGTATTTGGGAAGATTTCAAAAACCATATGGTCGCATCTACAGTCGCACCATATGCGGCCGTAGGCAGTAAGGTCGATACAGTATGAGACCATTAGACCAATTAGACACCTATTGGTGCTCTGTTTTGATTTTCGACTACTGTAACAAGTTACATATGAACCTTAACTTAAATTTATATAACTTTTAGGTTGTTAAATTGATTGAAAGAGAATTGTAAGGCTTGGAAGGAGATCAAGTATTGCTAACGGGTGAGGGAACAAGACCTAAACTAATTGGTTAATAACAAATTGTTTATTTTTATTGAGTCCAATGCCATGATTGATTCTATGCTTGTATGCTTGTAATGTGCATCTCACATGTCATCCAATACTCTTGCTATTACTGTTCATGCATATTAATTCCGATTATTTATAACATGATGATGATGATTATGTTAAGAATATGCATGTGAATGTATGTGTATGGTTGGTGTGTTGGATGCGGGTGGAGCATTAGTGGGAGGACGTGGCATGTGGTCTTCGACCTCCTCACCAGACTCTAGCTCTATCCCTACTCAAGTCTTGCCCACTAGCATCATCGTATCGCCATTACCTTAGCATAACTATTACGTTGTAGGGCCTCAGGGGAGGTGGTCTCGAACTGTGTGGTCTTTGACTCTCCCGGGGGGCCTTAGCTCTATCTTTATGGACGTATTGAGGGATGCTTGGGTAAGGCCTTGGATACACTGTTTAGCATTATGATTGGTTAGTTACGAGCCCAGTTTGCAAGCCCCTCGCCATTAGGGGCTTACGTGTTGGTATGGGTAGGGCATCAGGGGAAGTGTTTGGCGGTGTTTGATCCAGACACTTTAGCTCTATCTCTATTCCATGGTGAGTGCATGTGGGACGACAATGGTGTTTGATCCATTGGGAGAATTCACGCACTCGTGTATAGAGGTGCAGCGGCCACCAAACCTTTCTATAGCATATTGCAAACTTATAAACCAGACCAAAGATATGAATTGAATGCATGCATATGTTTGTTGTATTGTTTTGTTTGCTCACTGAGCCCTGATGTGTGCTTACCTTTTCGACATCGAATATTTTTAGTTGATGATGCAGGTCCTACTGTTGAAGAATATATGAATGCGCCTACGTATGGATACGTTGCTGCGATGGACGTAGAAGCTGAAGAAGATGGGCATTATTCATCATGCGAGTGCAACAAATGTGTTTTTGCTTAAGTTTAGTTATAATTTGAATATCAGATATGTAATTGATTATTTATTTTTATGTCTTGTACTTTGGAGATAATTGGATTAAATACTTATTTATCACTGTTAGACTCTCAGTTCATTATCTGTAAGACTTTCGCTTATTTGTTTATTACCTCTAATTATTAATGTGGAATGTGTGTGTGGTTTGATATGGTGGGTACGACCTATACTAGATCCTAGGTGAACCATTGGTTTATTGGCGGTTCATCTCACCATTCTAGTTAGACCAGAATTGGGGTATGACAACTTCGTATTAGAGCTTCTCAGGTTCTACCCATTGACCTAACTACTTTCACATGAGTCATGAACTGAGTAATGATAAAATTAAAAGCTGTAATAAGAACACACCATAAGCACCTGTGTTGTATGAGACATAAACTAAGACAAAGTATGAGACATAAAATAAGACAAAGAATAAGGGGAAACCAATTATATATATATATATATATATATATATATATATATATATATATATATATATATCCAAATGGGAATAAGACAAATGTACATCCAAATCAGAGTACAGTCCACAATCCGGACAATTACTCTGTAATATAAAAGGGAAAAAGAAATAAATGATATCATGGAGCTGGAGGTGCAGGAGGAGGAGGTGCCTCACTCTCTCTATCGTAGTCCTCAGCATATACTCTCGCGAGCCAGGCCACCTGAGTCTGAGTCGCTCGGAGACTAGCTGTCAGATCCATTATCCGCTGGTCTGTAGAGCGCTGGGCATCTAGAAGCTCTCCTACTCTCCAATTAGTTACGTGCTGAGTCTCCCGAATCTCACGTAACAGCCCCATCATGTCATCTAGTGGTGGGCATGAAAAGCCATCTGAATGAGAAGCCCGAGAAGGGCCAGCTCTAGTAGAATGCTGTGGTGATGGAGGAGGGATGGCATCCACATCAATGTACATCCGATCATCATCCTCCTCATCATCACCCTTGTGTGCCTCTGCTACTGCCACTGCTGCTACCTCTGCTGCTGCTTCTGCTGCCGCCTCTGCATCTGCTACTGCTACCCGAGTGAGAGGACTTCTCATAGCATTCCTCTTATTATCACTGACCTATATCTCTCTCATGCCCATCCTACTGATGGCCTCCCAATCTAGGTCAGCTAAGAAGGTGTCCTCAAGGACATCTCATCCACTAGGTCCACCTGTAGATGAGCAAACAAGGTGGGGATCAGCCACCCATAGGGCAAGTTACCTCTCGAGTCAGGCAATGTAGCTCTATGCATAGTCCAAAGAATAATATATGGGAGGCAGACAGGCTACCTAGTATAGATACAATACAACAGGTACTGAGTCAACTGTGAGACCATCTCGTAGTGTCCGCCCTGGGGAATAAGATTATGTTGGATAATCTTACAGTATACCCGTGACTCTGGACGTAGGTTGACTGCTTTTATCTCCCAGCGGGCATCCCAAAGAATCTGATTATCTATTTCTGCACGCACCTATGTAGACAGAAACTGTGGCTCCCTGGGTGCACAGTAAACCAATTGACCATCATTGGAAATGCCTAAGAGATCAGCCAACTCCTGACAATTGAAAGAGATCTGAACCCCTTTCACCCAGTTGGTGATCCGAAGCTCTCTACCCCTGTCAACATCTTCTAAGTCACCCTCTACTTGTAGGTGATAGTAGAACTGTTTGACCAAGTCCGGGCGAGTGCAAACCTAGTACAGAATCACTGTAAGCCAGCCCATATCACCAAATGCCCTCTCCACATCAAACAGGGCTAAATGGGTTAAGTTCACATACCGACCCCCTTCCACTTTCTTCTGGTCAAACCAAGGATATCACACCTCTGCTTTAACAGACCTGAAGCGTCGTGGGTCATGAACGCGAGGAACCTTAGTGCGAACCATGATAACTGCAAGAGAAGAAAATAAGAAAACAAGTTAGATAAATTTGAAAATTTGACAGCATAACGACGTAAAATGGAAAAAGCCTCACTTTTCACCTAAACATTTGGGCAGGAGGACTTACATAGGTCTCAAAACATCCTACAAGGCTCATACAATCAGGAATTTAAACTAGGTAGGTCGAATTTGAAGAAATTTTGACAATTGCAGAAAAACCCCAAAATTTAGGTAAAAAATGAGAATTTTCAAGTTTCTACTAAACTAACCAATGAAACTCAAATTTTCTTGAGGGCTTTCATCCAATGGGTGGCCAATAGAAAAATCCCCCAATAAAAATTAAATTTTTACTGTCAGAAAATATTAATTAGAAGAAAACTCTACAAATAGCAAAAACCCTAGGTGTGAAAGCTTAAAAATGGAGAAAAGTAGAGAACATACCTCAAGGAATGGAGTGACAGATGATGATCGATGGAAAAATCTCCAAGTTCGTATGGTCGACACTGTGGCAACTCATTGGTGGCGAGTTGAGTAGAGACCGTAGGAGGAAGAAGGAGAATGAGAGGGAAAAATCTCAAAAAATAGGTTTAAAAATCTGATCTTAAATCATACAGTCGCACAATTCGACCAAAACCATTGACTGTATGATCGACTGTATGATCGACCATAAGGTCTCGGTAAGTTTTCAAAATTTTGAAGGTCGCACTTAAGGTTGCACAACATGCAACCGTAGGCCATCGTGCGTATGACTGACTGTTGTCTGCATTTTGATTCTGTTTGAACTTTTACCTATTAATCTTATTTCTTTTCTCGCCTTCCATTGTGAGACTAACCCAATGCTACCATCATATCTTGTCTCACATGTATAGCCTTTCTGAGTACCTTTCAACCAACAGTTTAAATGACTGGAAGCAGAGTAAGTAGAAGGAGGCAGAATGCAAACCCATCTCCACCACCTATGGAGACTAATGACAATGAGGGTCAGCAAGGACAAGAAGGAAATATTGGAGCTCAAAATGCTGCACCTCAGAATGTGCACACCCAAGCCAACCCAACCAACTTACCTGCACTACCTACAGATTTGGCTACTGCGGTGATGAATTTGACACAACAAATGCAGCATATACAACAAATGCAAGCCAACATGCAAGCTAGTATGGGAATTGCTTTCCCAGCTGCAAACACAACACCTCTACCTGCAGGATAAGCTAGTACTGTACCTGGTGGTAGCAACACTATACCCCAAGCATCGCAAACACCATCAGTACAAGGCCAAGTGCCAAACCCTGAAGTACCGCAAGGCGGGTATAACCAAGGTAATTATCAGTACCAATCGCCTATGTATGGAGCATATGCACAGTATCAGCTTGATCACTCCAAACTGATCGAGCGTTTCCTGAAGTTGAAGCCGAAGGAATTTACAGACAAGCCATCAGATCCGTTATGGTCAGCTCACTGGATCGATGAGATGGAAAGAAACTTTATGATGATGACTATAAATGAAGAAGAGAAGGTATTATGTGCCACTTTTGTGCTGAAAGGTGATGCATACCATTGGTGGAAATCTACTCGGAGTTATCTGTTGACAAAGCACGCCCAACTGACCTGGGCTATCTATGAAGAAGCTTTCTTCGAGAAGGATTTCCCTAGGAGTTTCAGAGATAAAATGGAAAAGGAGTTTCTGAGTCTGTATCAGGGATAGATGACTGTAGATGCATATCAACAACATTATGAAGAACTATTTTTCTTTGGTCCCTCTAGCATGCAGGAGGAAAATACCAAAATTCGAAGGTTCGTTATGGGACTTAGGGGAAGCATCCGTGAGCATGTATTGGGACTGAAAAAGAAGATTTATAATGAAGCTGTACAGATTGCTTAAGTATTGGAATCGAGCCAGAGGGAAATTTATTTTGCTCAGAACAGAGGTAAAAAGAGGCCCAATGTTCACTCATACAATGGAGGAAACTCAAAGACATTTAAACCCTTCCGTACTCAAGGCTTCAATGCTGCAACCAAGACTACTCTGATAGCCCAACCTCAATAGAAGCAAAGTAATGCTGGAGTCAAATGCTTCAATTGCGATCAAGTAGGACATTATTCAAGAGAGTGTCCTAAGCCAAGGAAGCAGCAATAGCAAGAAAAGGTTTATGCAGTTACATCTAAGGATGCTGCCGCATCGCCTGATGTGGTCACAGGTATGACCTGAACTGTTCATTTTATACTACCTTGTGTAAGCATGTAGACTAAGCTAAATCAAATCACAGGTATCGTACCTATTAATGGCTTACCCGTTAGAGTACTCTTTGACTCTGGAGCTACTAATTCTTTTATATCTGTGTCATTTGGAAAGAATTTAAATCTACCTCTCAGACCTTTAGACTACAAACTGCTTGTACGATCACCTATGGGATTAGAAGTGGGACTAGACAATGGTTATGGACCATGTTCAGTTCTTATCGGCGAGAAGATTTTGGATGTAACTTTAATTCAACTCGAGATGGCAGACTTTGATGTTATCTTGGGAATGGATTAGTTAGCTCGGCACTCTGCAAACCTATTATGTACGGAAAAGAAACTGACATTTAAAGACAAGGAAGGAGCAGAGTTTAGTTTTGCGAGAACCAAACTTTCCTGTAAACGAAAACTCATTCTCTTTGCATTGAAGGCTAGAAAATGCCTCGAAAAAGGAGGAATTGGGTATCTAGTATCCGTGGTCAACCTCACCAAAGAAGCACCACGAATGGAGGATATTGAAGTTATGCGTGAATTTTATGATGTATTTCCTGAGGAACTACCAGGACTACCACCGGACCGAGCGATCGAGTTCATCATAGAACTTATGCGGAGCCGCACCAGTACCGAAAGCACCTTATTGAATGGCTCCTACTGAACTGAAGGAACTAAAGATACAATTATAGGAATTACTGGACAAGGGTTATATAAGACCCGCACTCCATAAACCCGATCTAAACCTTTAATTCATGTCGTAACAGGTCTTCCAATTATCACCGGGCCAGACGGGATGAGCGGATGACAACCAGGTATGAAAATGGACCATAATTATGAATGATATTTTCATATCGATCGATGGTACTGGTCTATGGTACCGGTCGACCGGTATAGCCTGCGTAGCAGACCACTTAGATCTGAAACGGATCTCTACAGGTCCCACTTTCCAAATTCTGAACCGTAGGACTTTCCTAATGTTAGAAGGATTCCTAAACTCAACCCTAGCCTATATAAGGACTCCTAAACCTCCTAAAATCCCTTTCATTGTTCCTCACAAACCCTAGAGAGGAGAAAGAGATTGAAGAATGAGAAAAAGCTAGGAAGGAGAGGGAAGAGCCGCAATTGTCGTTGGACAAAGAACACATTACCGTAAATCGACGGTAAGTTCTTAAACCTTCCTCTACGTTAAGTGTTCTAGAATGGTTAGTCATGATTGGATCAATACCATGCAAAGCGAGATATTAATCTAAACCATATTTTGCCGTCAAACCCTAATCTAGTTTGTAAACCCTAGATTCAAGTTCTAGGTTGAAGTCATCGAAACTAGGACTTGAATGGAGTTGGAAACAACTCTAACTTAGTGCTCAGACCAAGAATGAGTAGGAGAAACCTTAGTGCTCAGACCAAGAATGAGTAGGAGAAACCCTTGAGTCAATAGGGGGTGACCGACGGAAGGCGAGAACCGGGTGTATGGTATTTCAGAGACATACCGATCGACCATACCGGTCGCACCATATGCGACCGGTACTGCGACCAGTATCTCCCGGAGGCTGGTCTGTGGGGACTGATCGACCATACCGGTCGCACCTTTCCCCACAGTGTCATGGCCTGTACCTGTGACCGGTACCCGTGACCGGTCTGCTCTGTGAGAAGTGTTTTGACCTTGTTGGTTTTTCGACCAACGTAAACCCTAAGAAAAACTATTCTAACTCAACCCTAACATCGTGTAGGACCTTGTGATAGCAAGTTTAGATTCTGTAACATGGAGCAAGCTATCAATCACGCACCAGGTAAGGGAATCGGACCTAGACCCTAATAATTTAATAATAATAAAAGTTGTTAATAATTACGATTCTATGGATTAATGTTTGTGCATACTCGCATGTCATCCTTTACTTTCATTTATTATTATTGTTCATGCATACTCGCTATGCTAGGATGTGACTATTAGGCATGTGATTATTTTCGTTGGTGTGTCGAATGGGAAGGGCCTGGGGTCTACGATCATTCCTCACACTAGCACCTTTTCATATCGTTCTGTCTTAGCATGCTTGGTGTGGGTAGGGTATTAGGGGGAGGAAGTGGCACTGTGGTCTCCGACCAGGACACTAGACTCTAGCTCTATCTCTATGCCGTAGGGAGCTATGCTGGGATAGGGCCTACTGTGATGACATGTAGGATTGGCTAGTTGCGAGCCCAGTCTGCCAGCCCTCGCCAATAGGGGCTTACGTGTTGGTATGGATAGGTATCAGGGGAAGTGTTGACGGTGTTTGATCCAGACACTTTAGCTTTATTTCTTTTCCATGGTGGGTACATGTGGGACGACAGTGGTGTTTAATCCATTGGGCGGCTTCACACACTCGTGTATAGAGGTGCGGTGGCCGCCAATCCTTTTTATAGCACATTGCAAACTTAAAACCAGACCATAATGTGAATGTTACTCATGCATATGTTTGTTGCATTATCTGATTGTTTTACTGAGCTAAGTTGTGAGCTCACCCTTGTGTACACACTATTTTTAGATGTTGATGCAGGTTATACTGTGGAGGACTATATGGATGCTCTGGCGTATGGAGGTGTTGTTGCTTTAGAAGTGCAAGCAGGAGAGGACGAGCATGACGCTTCATGCGAGTGCCCTTTCTGCGTGTACCTCTAGGATTTGATTAGTTTATTTATTTATTTTTAGTTGGATTTACAAATTGATGTAAGGATATTTATTTATGTTTTGATGTGGAAAGTAACTGGATATTTTATTTAAATTATCAATAGCGAATTCAGTTCATTTATTTTAAGACTTCCGCTGTATTTTATTATATTCTGATTATGGTTATGTGCAATGGTTTGTATGAGTGGACACGGTCTTATTGAGATCCTAGTGTAAACTGTTGGTTCAGTGACGGTTCACTTACACTTTTGGTTCAGTCGGAATTGGGGTGTGACAACTTGGTAGCAAAGCTCTTAAGCTCTGTCTAACAGACCATATTTACACTTAACTAAGTCGATGAACTGAGATAAGAAGATTTTAAAAGTCTTAATAAAAACACACCTTAAGCATTTGTTTGATGCCTGATACTAAATACCAAAGAGCATAATGTACTATACTAAAGGTGGACTTAATAAATAGACATGCTCTAGATAGGAACCTTAATGACAGATGAGAAAAATCATAAACTTCTATTAAATTGAAAAGAAAATTGTATTAAGAGTTAATTGTACTACAGGGTACAATCCACAAGCCGGACAGTTACCCTGTTATATAAAAACCATACTATGAGGGGGAGAAAATGAAAGATCTATCATGGGGATGGGGGCATAGGAGGAATAGGGTCAATGATGTCATAGTCATGCTCATAAGCTACCCTGAGCCAGTGTACCTGCTCCTGCGTGACTCTGAGGCTGCGAGAAAGGCACCCTAGGTCATGGCTCATCTTAAGCTGGGCATCCCGAATCTCCGTAAACATACCCATCACGGTATCGGGAGGAGGCTGGGATGGTCCTGCTATAGGTTTAGGCTGTGGTGCTGGTGCTGGAACATCCTCCATCTGATCATCATCATCATCACCATCATCCCCTGCCTCTTATGAGCCGCATTGGCTGTTGCTGCTGCTGCTACCGCTGCTGCTACCCTCCTGAGCGGACCAGGGCGAGCCTCTAACTCCTCATCACTGATAGGCAGATTGTCCATCCTCATCCGGACAATGGCGTCCCAGTCAATGTCTGAGGTCATAGTGTCCTCGACCATAATCTCACCCCTCATGTCCACCCGAAAGCGCCGTAGAAGAGTAGTGATAAGCCGCCATAAGGAAGGTTACTGATCTGATCGGGCAGAGTAGCCTGATGCATGGTCTGGATAATAATGTAAGGGAGACAGACCTGCTCCCTAGTGCAGACGCAATAGGTCAAGTACTGGGTGAGCTGAGACAACTCACTGTAGTGACCGCTCTGAGGAACAATATCATGCTGGATGATGCGGCAATATACCCGAGGAATAGGTCTCAAGCTAGCAGCTTTCATGGGCGCTCCTGGGTTAAGGATCTGCTCTAAAACCTCCTGGCACAGATCATCGATAAGAAAGCCCTTCATCTTGGGGGCGCAGTACACCAAGTCACCATCATTTAGTATCCCCAAAAGATCAGCAAGCTGGTGAGTGTCAAAGGATATGGGAACACCTTTGACAAAGCTGGTGATGTGGAGGTCCCTGCCACGGTTGAAGTCGTTAACATTTCCATCGACCTCCAGGTTGGCGTAAAAATGTTTGACTAGGTTGGGGCGGGTAGTCACAGTGTAAGTAATGACGAGTAACCACCCAAGATCACCGAAGGCTGCTTTAACCTCAAATCGTTGTTGCTGCTCCAAGTTTACACATCGCCCTGACTCGATGTTCTTCTCTTCAAACCAGGGAAAACGGGCTTGCACTGCGGCAGAACAAAACCACTGTTCATCGAACTACGGAACCAACGGGTGCGGAAGGTTCATGCCAGGACCGAATGCATGTTTACCAGCACTACGGCATTGAGACATTTTAAACTACAAAACAAAAACAAAATAATGAGAATTTGGTTAAAATTTCTGAAATTTCGGCAGCATAACGACAGTAATTTAAGCAAAAGCCTCGAACTCACCCAAAATTTGGGTAGGAGGACTTACGTAACAATCTAACTTCATATGGAAACCAAATAATCATCAAGCAAGCAAGAAATTTAGCAATTACAAGAAAAAAAATTGATTTTTACCAAAACCTAGGTCAAAAACCCAAAAATTTGATTTTTAGAAAAACTATACGGTGGAACCTCAAATAGATTGAGGGCTTTTGCTCATAAAGGTCCCTAAACTCTTTCTAAGCCAAAGGAAAAGAGTTCCTACGGTTAGAATCTTTAAACCAAGAAAAATCAAGTTTTTGGGCAAGAAACCATGAAGAAACGATGAAAAAAGGAAGAAAGGAAGGAAGAAACTTAATTAGAGACGATGTTCAAGGTCTTCATTGGGAGAAAATCGCTTCTAAGATCACCGGTTGGACTGTAGCAACTCACCAAGCCAGAGAGGAATCGCCACCGGAGAGAAAGGAAAGAAGAAAAGTGAGAAAAACTCACTTTTTTTACGATTTTAAAGGCATATTTGGGCATACCGATCGACGGTTTTGCCTATACCGGTCGACCGGTACCCCCTAGGTATGTCGACCGGTACCTCTCATTCAGGAGGAAATTCCTTACCAGTCGACTATACCGGTCGCGCCATACCCTACAGGGCTACGATCGGTACATCGATCGGTACATCTTGGGAACTCCGAGAGGTTTGTCCGCCTAGACATACCGGTCGCAGTACCATACACAGTGCCGCGATCGGTATGCTGCGACCGGACATGTATTCCAAGCTCAAAAATTTTGGGAACATTTTTTAAAATTCCGATTTATGTTTCCTTACAAGTTTCGTCTTGCACTTGTTAAAGACTAACACTATTATGACTATTCGATTGTACCTCATGTGTTATGTCTTCTTCTCAGATCCAAGAAGAAAAAAAAAACTAATCTGAAATGGCGGGTGGGAACGGTTGTAGAGGCTCATGAAAGCGTCACCACTCCAGGGTGCGCCTAGACGAGGACAATGTGGAAATAGGAACTTTTGATGAGCAAAACCTGAACCTAGAAGGTGGAGAAGGGCAGAGTCCTAGAGCACCAACAAATTTGTCAAGACCTCCTCACACTAACACAATTGTAACAAATTTGGTTTATCAGATGGCAGCTTAGCAGAAAGCATTCCTGAATGAGATGCTGAAGATGTCCAGGTCACCAAGATATATCCCTACAAAATGTAAGACCCGTATCGAACTAACCGGTCATACCACCTTGTATCAGGTCTACCTATGATAGTCGAGCCAAGTTGACCAAGTGCGTGAAGAAACCACAAGACCAGGTATGAAATCAACCAAAAACAGTCAATTATGAGCATGTGGTCGTATACCTAAACAGGTGTGACCGAAGACACCTCAAAATAGTCCAACCACATGAATTTTGGTCTTGTGGTTGGACATTTCAAAAGGTGTGGTCGACGGATTTCGCAACCCCACCTCCGACCACACGGAACCCAGTCAGAATCGAAAATTAGGAAACCTTCCTAATCCGAAGGGGGGTCTTTCCTAAACTCATTAGGGCATATTATGGAGGGTTTTCCTCTATAAATAGGACATCCCTTATCCTCTTTCACTCTTTTAGAACTCAAACTGAGAGTGAGAGAAAGAGAAGAGAAGGAAAAGAAGGAAAATTGAAGAGGAAGACTAATGAGGAGGAAAATTTAGAGAAAACTCTGAATATTCAGCAAGCTTAAGGTATGAACATATTCCCCATGTTAAATTGAGAGCCTAAAATAGTTCATGAAGAAGATAGGATTTAGGAGAAACCCAAACCATCCATCCATGGACAAATTCCAAGAGAATCCATGGAGAAAATTATGTGGACAATGGATGGTGTATAAAATAATAGTTTTAAGCCATAGAACAATCATAGGAAGGACCATGATGATAAGTCAAAGGATTCAAACATGAAGGAATGGAGTTGAGAGTGAAAGGTCGACCATCACACGTGTGGTCGCACGTGTGGTCGCATGATGTGCGACCACACATGACATACATGTTTGACCACATGCCATCGGGAAGTTTCCAGGGAGGTGTGGTCACACGTACAGATTGCTTGAGTGTTAGAATATGTACAGATTGCTTGAGTGCTAGAATCGAGCCAGAAGGAGAGCTACTTTGCTAAGAATAGAGGTATCAAAAGGCCGAATGAAAATTCTTATAACGGAGGGAACACAAAGACATTTAAACCCTTCCGTACTCAAGGATTTAATGCTGCAGCCAAGACTACTCCAACAGTCCAAACTCAACAGAAGAAAAACAATGAAGGAGTAAAATGCTATAACTGTAATCAAATGGGACATTATTCAAGGGAGTGTCCTAAGCCTAGGAAGCAACTATAACAAGGAAAGGTTTATGCAGTTACATCTGAGGATACGACCACATCGCCTGATGTAGTCACAGGTATGACCTGAACCTTTCATTTTGTATTGCCTTGTGTGAACATGTAGACTAAATTAAAACAAATCACAGGTATTGTACCTATTAATGGCATACCCGCCAGAGTGCTCTTTCATTATTGAGCTACTCATTCTTTTATATCTGTGTCATTTGGAAAGAAGCTAAATCTACCCCTTAGATCTGTAGACTATAAATTGCTTGTACGATCGCTTATGGGATTAAAAGTGGAACTAGAAAAAGGATATGGACCATGTCCAGTTCTTATCGGCGAAAAGATTTTGGATGCAACCTTGATTCAACTCGAGATGGCAGACTTTGACGTTATCTTGGGAATGGATTGGTTAGCTCGACATTCGGCAAACCTATTATGTGCAGAAAAGAAATTGACATTTAAAGACAAGGAAGGAGCAGAGTTTAGTTTTGTGGGAACCAAACTTCCCTGTAAATGAAAACTCATCCTCTTTGCATTAAAGGCTAGAAAATGCCTCGAGAAAGGAGGAGTTGGATATCTAGTATCCGTGGTTGATCCCACCAAGGAAGTACCACGAATGGAAGATATTGATATTGTGCATGACTTTCCAGATGTATTTCCTGAGGAACTACTAGGACTACCACCTGACCGAGTGACAGAGTTCGTTATAGATCTAATACCCGGAGCCGTACTAGTATCTAAAGCACCCTATCGATTGGATCCTACTGAACTGAAGGAACTGAAGGTACAGTTACAGAAATTACTGGACAAGGGTTATATCAGACCCAGCATAACACCATGGGGAGCGCCAGTATTGTTTGTGAAGAAGAAGGACGGTAGTGTTCGACTGTGTATAGACTATCGAGAATTGAATAAGCTTACAATCAAGAATCGGTACCCGTTGCCTCGGATCGATGACTTGTTCGATCAATTGCAAGGTGCCAAGGTGTTCTCCAAGATTGATCTTTGGTCAGGATACCATCAGTTGAAGATTGAGGAAGGTGATATTCCAAAGACAACATTTAGAACAAGATATGGACATTATGAATTTTTAGTCATGTCTTTTGGATTGACTAATGCACCCGCAACTTTTATGGAACTCATGAATCGGGTATTCCATGATATGTTGGACACGTCAGTCATTGTGTTTATTGACGATATATTGGTCTACTCCAAGGACAAGGAAACTCTTGTCATGAATCTAAGAGCCGCTCTACAACGACTATGAAAAGAAAAGCTTTACGCCAAATTTACAAAGTGTGAGTTTTAGCTAAATGAGGTCACTTTCCTAAGCCATGTTGTATCCGCTGAAGGAATCAAAGTGGATCCTAGCAAGATTGAAGCCATTGTGAAATGGGAAGCACCTAAGAGTATTGCAGAAATCAGAAGTTTCCTAGGTCTAGCTGGGTTGTATCGAGATTCGTGGAAGATTACTCTAGAATCGTCGTACCTCTCACCAGTTTGACTAAGAAAGGAGAAAAGTTTGTTTGGACCTATAAATGTGAAGAAGGTTTTCAAACATTGAAAGCTAGATTGATATCTGCTCCTATCTTGACTATTCCTATTCCAGGACAACCATTTACCTTGTACACTAATTCGTCTGGGTTGAGTTTAGGATGTGTACTTATGCAAAGAGAACAAGTAGTTGCGTATGCCTCAAGACAACTAAAAGACACATGAGAAGAACTATCCCACTCATGACTTGGAATTAGCAACAGTAGTACATGCTGTCAGGATATGGAGACATTATTTGTATGGAGAGAAATTTCAGATTAAGTCAGATCACAAGAGTCTCACTTATCTTTTTAATCAAAATGAGTTGAACATGAGACAAAGAAAATGGCTGGAATTATTGAAGGATTATGATTGGATATTCAGTATTGTAAGACCCGTGTCAATCTAACCCGGTCTTACCACCTTGAATCAGGTTTACCCATCATGGTCGAGTCAAGTGGACCAAGGGCGTGATGGAGATCGAGATCCCAGGTATAAAATTGACCCAAAAATACTTAATTTTAGGGGAGGGTCGCATACCCAGCCAAGTAGGGTCGGACCCCCCAAAACAGAATGTCAGACCCTCAGATTTGAAGGGAGGGTCGGACAGCTTAAGACCCTAGGGTCGTCGGGATCATCGACCCTCCCATCAACCCTCGGTTTCTGACGAATATAGAAATTTGGAAATTTCCTAATTTTCGATTGGGATTCTTTCCAAATCTCAATGGGACTATTATAGGACATTCCTACTCTATTTAAAGGACGTCCCTAAGCCACTTTCACTCCTTTCACAACCCTAATTGAATTGAGAGAAAGAGAGAAGAAGGAAAAGAGGAAGAAAGGAGACAAGGAGGAAGACTTAGCAAAAAGGAGAAGAAATTCCTGAGAAAAGTAATCTTCTCAGGTATGGATACTAATTCCATGAGTTTCTACAGACCTTAGGTTAGATATGGTTGAGTGTAGGATTTCGGAGAAACCCAAACCATCCATTCATGGTTAGGTTTTCATGGAAAACCATAGGATGATGCACGAAAACTATTTAGATGGATTATACATGGTTCTAGACCATGGAATGACTGTTGGATGAATGTAGGAAGCAAGCCATAGGACCCCAAACATGAAGAGTGGATTTAAAAGTGGAAATTGGACCAGAGTGCATCGAGGGTCGCACCGAGGGTCGATAGACCATCCGACCCTAGGTGTTCTCGACCATCGACCCTCGGCATTCGGGAAGTTCGGAATGAGGGGAGGGTCGATAGACCCATCGACCCTAGCATCGACCCTAGCATCGACCCTCAGTTGACAGAATGGTTTTAAATTCCGAATTAATTCTAATTAAATTCTATCGACTTTGTTAGGTTTGCTAGCAATATAATAACGTTATAACGGTGATTCTAAAGCTTGGAAAAATATCTTTTAGCAAGCTATGGTGAGGAACCTTAACTCCAAACTAAATTGGTTAATAATAAACTGTTTTCAATTTTTTGAGTCCTATGCTATGTTTGATTCTATGCGAATATGTTGTAATGTGCATACAGCATGCCATCCAATATTACTATTACTTGTTCATGCATATTCACTTTATTGTTTATAACATGATGATGATGATGATAGGAATAAGCATGTGCTTGTATGTGTGTGGTTGATGTGCTTGATGCGAGCGAGTATCAGGGGAGGTGTGATGAGAACGTCAATAAACGTTAACCTTTGGCCGGTCTCAGCACTTTAGCTCTATCTCTAACTCAAGTCTTGTGCATTGACATCGTCGTATCGCCATTACCTTAGCAGAACTATTATGTCGTAGAGTATCAGGGGAGGTGGTCTCGGTCCTTGTAGTCTCTGACTCTACCGGGGGGCCTTAGCTCTATCTCTATGGGCATTCGAGGGATCTTTGGGGTGAGGCCTTGGATACACCTGTTTGGCATTAGGATTGGTTAGCAGCGAGCCCGGTTGCAAGCCCTCGCAAACAGGGGCTTACGTGTTAGTATAGCATTATATAGCAATAAACGTTAACCTTTGTTGTATAATGTTATGGTAGGGTGGATGGGGACGACGATAAACGTTAACCTTCGGGCGGGCTTCCACACCCTGTGTATAGAGGCGGTGTCAATAAACGTTAACCTTTGACCACCCAACCTTTCTATTGCGCATTGCAAACTATAAACCAGACCAAAGATATAAATTGACTTTTTGCATGCATATGTATTGTTGCATTGTTTTGGCTACTCAGTGAGCCGTGTTGTGTGCTCACCCCTCGACGTCGAATATTTTTAGTTGATGATGCAGGTTACACAGTCGAAGATTATATGAACGCGTCTGCGTATGGGAGTATAGCAGCGATGGACGCTGGAGTGAAGATGATACACACGACTCCTCTTGCGAGTGCAACTCGTGTGTATTTGATTAGATATTTTTATAGTTTTTTTTTATTTGGTTTATTAAAGACTTGTATTGATATTTACTTATGTCTCGGTTGATACAGAATAATTTTCTATTAAATTATTAATATCATCTTAGTTCTCAGTTCATTTATTTATAAGATTTCCGCTATTGTGTATTTACTCTGATTATGATTGTGGATGTGTGTAAAGTTTGGATAACGCGGGGATGGCCTATTAGAGATCCTGGTTGAACCGTTGGTTATTTAACGGTTCATCACACCATTCTGAACAGTGCAGAATTGGGGTGTGACAACTTGGTATCAGAGCTTCTCAGGCTTTGCCCGCCGAACTGACACGCATTCAAGACCATTGTGAACTGAGATAGGATAAATTAAAAGCTTTAATACAAACACACTGTATGCACAAGTGATGATTGAAACCGAATTAAAAAGAGAATAATGCATCTATTAAAGGAAAAACCAGTTACATACAAGGAGTGAGAGAAACAAAATGTATATACATCGCTAAAGCATAGTACAGTCCACAACCTGGATAGTTACTCTATAGTACAAGAAAATTAAAGTACAAATCAGGAAGCTAGAGGCGAAGGAGGAGGTGGTGCCTCACGATCTCTGTCATAGTCCTCGGCATAGACCCTAGTCAACCATGCCACCTGGGTCTGAGTCACCTGCAGACTAGCTGTGAGATCAACCACCCTCTGATCAGTCCGGTGCTGGGCGTCTAAGAGCTCCCCTATCCTCAGATCCGATGCGTGCTGAGCCTCTCTAATCTCGTGAAACATACTCAGCACGTCATCAGCTGGTGGGCGTGAAGGACCAGCACCATGAGAAGGACTGGTCTTCGGTACCGAAGCCGCCGCAGCAGAAGTACCAGCCCTATCCGCATGTGTGGGTGATGGCGGTGGTATCGCATCGACATCCATATACATGCGATCGTCATCGTCGATCGGAGCCCCCCGAGCCCTAGCAGCAGCCTCAGCATCAGCCATCTCAACCCGAGTGTGAAGGCGCACCATCGCGTTCCTCTCCTCATCGCTATCCTCCGCATCTCGCAGCCCCATCTTGCAGATAGCCTCCCAATCTAGAGGTGACAAGAAGGTCTTCTCCTAGATCTTCTCATCTACCAGATCTACCCCCAGATGGGTCAGTAGCACTGTAATCATGCGTCCATAGGGTAGATTACCCCTGTGACCGGACAATGTGGCACTAATCATCGTCCGCATGATGATGTAAGGAAGGCAGACCGGCTGGCGAGTGCAGATGCAGTAGATCAAGAACTGAGTCAGCTGAGAGACCCTCTCATAATGCCCACTCTGCGGGATCAGATTATGCTGGATAATCTTGCAGAAGACCCGTAGAGCTGGACGCAAGTAGCAAGCTCTCATCTGCCATCTATCGGGACGGAGCAACTGGTTGTCGATCTCTGCCCTCATCTCCATCTCAACAAACTGTGGCTCTCCCGGCGCACAGTGCACCATAGGGCCATCATAGGGAATGCCCAACAGATCGGCCAGTTGCCGATAATCAAAGGAGATGTGCACCCCCTTGACGTAGCTAGTGATGCGCAACTCCTGACCACGCTCGACATCATTGTAATTCCTTACAACCTGGAGATTACAATAGAACTGGCGCACCAAGTTTGGACATGTGCACGCGTCGTATGTGATGACAGGGAGCCACCCCATATCACCGAATGCTCCCTCTACATTGAACAAGGCTAGCTCAGCCAAGTTCACCATGCGACCCCCTTCAACCTTCTTACGGGCATAGTCCGCATACTGTGCCTCGCCTTCATTCGAACGGAAGCGAAGTGGATCGCGCACTCTAGGTACTTTGGTACGGGCCATAGTATCTGCAAAATAAGAAAGAGAAAGGAAACAAGGAGTTAAAAGGATAAAAATCCGAAAATTTAAAATAGAGCCCCATTTCTCACCATATAAGAGGGCATGAGAACTTACGTAGGTTAAAATATGTCCTACGACCCACATACAGTAGGAAATTTTAACTGACGATGTTCAATTTGAAGAAATTCAAGAAAAACTGAGAATGTCGACAAATTAGGGCAAAAAGAGAAAATTTTAAGTTTCTCGATAACCAACCGATGGAACTCAAAAATTTTTGAGGGCTTTCGTTCCTCAAGACCCCAATAACAAAAGCCCCCAATAAAAATCGAATTTTTACGGTTGGAAAAAGTTTAATTTGGAAAATACGAGCTAAATGGGCAAAAACCTAGAAAAGAAAACCTAAAAACATGTAAAGGTGAGAGGATATACCTGTAGGGATGACGTGGGCGTCGAAACCCCGAGTTAAACCGACCAAGAACAGTGGAGTAGCACTGTAGCAACTCAGAGAATGGAGGTGAGTTGAAACGGAGGAGGAATAGTGAGAAATGATCCAAAATCGGATCTTAAAAATCTGATTTTTGGTCCGAGGGTCGGACAATTCGACTGACACCATCGACCCTCGGATCGACCCTCCCATCGACCCTCGGCTTTCGGGAATTTGACAAAAAATTGAGGGTCAGACTGAGGGTTGAATACCCATCGACCCTCGCATCGACCCTCAGCTCTCGGGAAGAACAGGTCATTCCCAGGGTCGGATACCAAGGGTCGGACATACCATTGACCCTCACCATCGACCCTACATAGAAAAGACAGTATTTATTTCAGAATGAATTGGGGATTTTGAATTTTATATCGGTTAGCGTGCCTACATGAAGTATAAATGATTTCTCACTGATTTTGATGATTTTCAGGCACCACCCATATCAGAAGGAAATATGTCTGGACGTAGAGTTACCCGACAGACCCGAAATACAGTCCCACCACCACCACCAGTGGAGGAGACTAGTCAAGAGAATAACCATGCACAGGGTAATCCAGAACCAGCAGGCCCTACAAATTTGCCACCTCCACCAGCGGAGCTAGCAACTGTGGTTATGAATCTGGCACAACAGCTACAGCAAATGCAACACGCACAAGCTCAAATGCAGGTTGCAATGGGAGTTATGTTTCAAGCCACTCAGGCTGCAACTATGCACACTGGGCTAGCTAGTGCAGCCCCAGTGGGTAATCACCCAGCTCAACAGACACCTCAACAACCGGATGCACCAATTCCAATGCAAGTCCCAGAAGCAGCCCAAGGGAACTATCAGTATCCACCCCCTATGTTTGGGGCATACCAAAATCAACTGGATCACTCCCGGTTAGTGGAGAGATTTTGGAAGATGAAACCTAAGGAATTCAACGACAAGCCGTCTGATCCACTGTGGCCAGCACACTGGATAGACGAAATGGAAAGGAACTTCCTTATGATGACTATTACCAAGGAAGAGAAAGTACTATGCGCCACCTTCATGCTTAAAGGCGACGCACACCATTGGTGGAAATCTACAAAGACGTATTTATTGACCAAGCATGCCCTACTGACATGGGTTATATATAAAGAAGCATTATTCAAGAAGTATTTCCCAAGAAGCTTTAGAGATTCAATGGAGAAGGAATTTCTGAGTCTGTACCAGGGGCAGATGTCCATAGACTCGTATCAACAGCGCTATGAGGAGCTGTTTTTCTTCGCACCGGCTAGCATGCAAGAAGAAGATACAAAAATCCGTAGGTTCGTAGCGGGACTAAGAGGAAGCATAAGAGAAAATGTTCTGGGATTAGAGAAGAAAATCTACAACGAAGCTGTCCAAATTGCTCGAGTGATCGAATCGAGCCAGAAGGAGAGTTATTTCTCCCAGAACAGAGGCATCAAGAGACCAGCCTGAAACTCCTACAACGGAGGCAATAATAGGACGTATAAACCTTTTCGTCCTCAGAATTATGCAACTGCACCAAAGTCTACTTCCGCAGCTCAACCACAGCCAAAGCCAAATTCCGAAGCCCCGAAGTGTTATAACTGCAGTCAACCAGGGCATATGGCAAGCGAATGTCCAAAACCCAAGAAGCAGTTACATCAAGGATGGGTATATGCTGTTACATCAGAGGATGCAGCCGCATCGCCTGATGTGGTCACAGGTATGACCGAAACTTTTAAGATTATAATTTCATTGATTGAGCATGTAGACTAAGTAAAACGGATCACAGGTATTGTACCTATCAATGGCGTACCAGCCAGAGTACTCTTTGATTAAGGAGCTACGCATTCATTTATATCTGTGTCGTTTGGAAAAAAGACCAATTTACCCATCAAAACATTAGACTACAAGTTACTTGTACGGTCACCGATGGGATTAGAAGTGGAATTAGAGAAAGGTTATGACCATGTCCTGTTCTCATTGGCGAGAAAACCTTGGATGCAACTTTAATACAACTTGAGATGGCAGACTTCGATGTCATCTTGGGAATGGACTGGTTAGCTCGACATTCTGCAAATCTGTTATGCGCCGAGAAGAAGCTAACTTTCAAAGACAAAGAAGGAGCAGAATTCAGTTTCTCGGGAACCAAACTTCCCAGAAGACGCAAGCTCATACTCTCAGCATTAAAGGCTAAGAAGTGCCTTGAAAAAGGAGCCGTCGGATATCTAGTATCAGTGGTCGACCTAACCAAGGACGTGCCACGAATGGAAGATATTGACGTCATGCGGGATTACCCAGATGTATTTCCGGAGGAACTACCCGGATTACCGCCCGACCGGGTCACGGAGTTCGTAATAGACCTGATACCTGGTGCCGCACCGGTATCAAAAGCACCGTATAGAATGGCTCCTACTGAACTGAAGGAATTAAAAGTGCAATTACAAGAACTGTTGGATAAGGGTTATATTAGACCCAGTATATCTCCATGGGGAGCACCGGTGTTGTTCGTAAAGAAGAAGGATGGTAGTGTTCGATTATGTATCGACTATCGAGAGTTGAATAAGTTGACAATCAAGAATCGATATCCACTACCCAGGATCGATGACTTGTTCGATCAGTTACAAGGAGCGAAGGTATTTTCAAAGATCGATCTTCGATCAGGCTATCATCAACTGAAGATTAAAGAAGGTGACATTCCGAAGACAGCTTTCAGGACAAGATACGGACATTATGAGTTCTTAGTGATGTCCTTCGGATTAACTAATGCACCGGCAACATTCATGGAACTTATGAACCGAGTTTTCCACAATATGTTGGATACGTCGGTTATAGTATTCATTGATGACATATTGGTATACTCCAAGGACAAGGAAACCCATGTCAAGAACCTAAACGCAGCCCTACAACGTTTAAGGAAAGAGAAGTTATACGCCAAATTTTCGAAGTGTGAGTTTTGGCTAAGTGAAGTCACCTTTCTAGGCCATGTAGTATCCGCAGAAGGAATCAAAGTGGACCCCAGTAAGATCGAGGCTATTGTGAAGTGGGAGCACCAAAGAGTGTTTCAGAAATTAGAAGTTTTCTAGGTCTAGCTGGATATTATCGGAGATTCGTAGAAGACTATTCTCAGATTGCCGTACCTCTCACCAGTCTGACCAAGAAAGGAGAAAAATTTGTATGGATGGATAAGTGTGAAAAGAGTTTTCAAACACTAAAGACCAGATTGATATCCGCCCCAATTTTGACCATTCCCGTTCCAGGACAGACATTTACCTTATACACTGATGCATCAGGATTGGGACTAGGATGTGTGTTTATGCAAGGAGAGCAAGTAGTTGCGTATGCCTCGAGACAGTTGAAGGTACATGAGAAAAATTACCCCACTCATGATTTGGAGTTAGCGGCAGTAGTACATGCTGTCAAGATATGGAGACACTACCTATACGGAGGGAAATTTCAGATTAAGTCGGACCATAAAAGTCTTACTTATCTATTTAATCAGAAGGAGTTGAATATGAGACAAAGAAGATGGATGGAACTATTGAAAGACTATGATTGTGATATCCAGTATCATTCGGGAAAAGCGAACGTGGTAGTTGATGCATCGAGCAGAAAAGCAATGATAAAATCTCAAGGAGAAGTTAGCACGACTGCAGCAATGTATACCAACGGAATGGTGTTTAATCACGGCAACGAACAATATGTGATAGATACAATGGATGGATCAGCCAACCAAGGGTTTATTCATCGATTTTCAAATATGTTCGCGGCATTGAAGATTATACCGGATATAGTGGACGAAGTGAAGACAGCTATCAAAGTAGATCCTTATCTGAGAATAGTACAAGAAGATATTGAGAAAGGTAGGACCAACCCTGAGTTCACCTTAGACAACGAGAAGGTACTGAAATATAAAGGGAGAATATGTGTACCTGAAACAAAAAGTATGGACATTAGACCCCAACTGATGAAGGAAGCCCATACCACCATCTACTCGATACATCTTGGAAGCACAAAAATGTATCATGATCTAAAGAAATTGTATTGGTGGAGGGGAATGAAGGCAGATGTAGCCAAATTCGTGTCTCAATGCCTAAATTGTCAGAAGGTAAAGACGGAACGACAAAGACGCACAGGACTGTTACAGCCATTACCGGAACCAGCATGGAAATGGGACTGCATCACTATAGACTTCGTCACAGGACTACCATTGACTCCTCGAGTAGTTGACGAAGTTTGGGTGATTGTGGACCGTCTGACTAAGACAGTTCGCTTCATACCGATACGAACCCAGTATACACTGGAAAGGTTAGCAAAGCTGTATGTGGATAATATTGTTCGGTTACATGGTGTACCAGAAAGTATTGTGTCCGATAGAGATCCACGATTTACTTCCAAATTTTGGGAAGGACGGCAAAAGGCTATGGGTACAACATTGAAGTTCAGTACTGCATTCCACCCACAGACAGACGGACAGTTGGAGCGTACATTCCAGATTCTAGAAGATATGCTACGAGCATGTGTGATTGATTTCAAAGGATCATGGGAGGAAAAGTTACCATTGATCGAGTTCGCTTACAATAACAGCTATCAGGCTACTATACAGATGTCACCTTATGAAGCACTGTATGGCAGAAAGTGTCGAACTCCCTTGTTTTGGAATGAAGTTGGAGAACGTAGTATTGTTGGACAGGAATTTGTTGAAGAAACTTGTCGAGTGGTCGACATCATCAAGGAGAGAGTGAAAACAGCTCAGAACCGTCAGAAGCAATATGCAGATACTCGACGAAGAGATCTAGAGTTCGCCGTAGGTGATAAAGTATTTTTGAAAGTATCGCCTATGAGAGGATTGAAGAGATTCAGACAGAAAGGAAAATTAAGTCCAAGATATGTCAGACCATATGAAATTCTAGCTAAGCGTGGAAAAGTAGCTTATCAGTTGGCATTACCACCATCTATGTCAAGTGTGCACGACGTATTTCACATTTCTCTATTGAAGAAGTATGTCAAGGATTCGACGCACGTGTTGACAGTAGATTTGTCAGAATTGACTGATGATTTGACATTCAAAGTAACACCAACGGAAATCACTAGTCGAAAGGTTCAACGTCTACGCAACAGAGATACCTACTATGTTAAGGTCACATGGAAAAGTAGAGACATGGAAGAGATTACATGGGAAGAAGAGAATGCTATGCGAAAGCAGTACCCACACTTATTTGATTCAGAAGGTACGTATAATTTTGAGGATGAAATTTTTATAAGTTGGGGGGAGTTGTAAGACCCGTGTCAATTTAACCCGGTCTTTCCACCTTGAATCAGGTTTACCCATCATGGTTGAGTCAAGTGGACCAAGGGCGTGATGGAGATCGAGATCCTAGGTATAAAATCGACCCAAAAACACTTAATTTTAGGGGAGGGTCCCATACCCAGCCAAGTAGGGTCGGACCCCCCAAAACAGAATGTCAGACCCTCAGATTTGAAGGGAGGGTCGACGGGATCATCGACCCTCCCATCGATCCTCGGTTTCTGACGTATATAGAAATTTGGAATTTTCCTAATTTTTAATTGAGATTCTTTCCAAATCTCAATGGGACTATTATAGGACATTCCTACTCTATTTAAAGGACGTCCCTAAGCCACTTTCATTCCTTTCACAACCCTAATTGAATTGAGAGAAAGAGAGAAGAAGGAAAAGAGGAAGAAAGGAGACAAGGAGGAAGACTTAGCAAAAAGGAGAAGAAATTCCAGAGAAAAGTAATCTTCTCAGGTATGGATACTAATTCCATGAGTTTCTACAGACCTTAGGTTAGATATGGTTGAGTATAGGATTTCGAAGAAACCCAAACCATCCATTCATGGTTAGGTTTTCATGGAAAACCATAGGATGATGCATGAAAACTATTTAGATGGATTATACATGGTTCTAGACCATGGAATGACTGTTGGATGAATGTAGGAAGCAAGCCATAGGACCCCAAACACAAAGAGTGGATTTAAAAGTGGAAATTGGACCAGAGTGCATCGAGGGTCGCACCGAGGGTCGATAGACCATCCGACCCTAGGTGTTACTGACCATCGACCCTCAGCATTCGGGAAGTTCAGAATGAGGGGAGGGTCGATAGACCCATCGACCCTAGCATCGACCCTCAGTTGACAGAATGGTTTTAAATTTTGAATTAATTCTAATTAAATTCTATCGACTTTGTTAGGTTTGCTAGCAATATAATAACTTTATAACGGTGATTCTAAAGCTTGGAAAAATATATTTTAGCAAGCTAAGGTGAGGAACCTTAACTCCAAACTAAATTGGTTAATAATAAACTGTTTTCAATTTCTTGAGTCCTATGCTATGTTTGATTCTATGCGAATATGTTGTAATATGCATACAACATGCCATCCAATATTACTATTACTTGTTCATGCATATTCACTTTATTGTTTACAACATGATGATGATGATGATGATGATAGGAATAGGTATGTGCTTGTATGTGTGTGGTTGATGTGCTTGATGCGAGCGAGTATCAGGGGAGGTGTGATGAGAACGTCAATAAACGTTAACCTTTGGCGGGTCTCAGCACTTTAGCTCTATCTCTAACTCAAGTCTTGTGCATTGACATCGTCGTATCGCCATTACCTTAGCAGAACTATTATGTCGTAGAGTATCAGGGGAGGTGGTCTCGGTCCTTGTAGTCTCTGACTCTACCGGGGGGCCTTAGCTCTATCTCTATGGGCATTCTGAGGGGATGCTTGGGGTGAGGCCTTGGATACACTTGTTTGGCATTAGGATTGGTTAGCAGCGAGCCCGGTTGCAAGCCCTTGCTAACAGGGGCTTACGTGTTAGTATAGCATTATATAGCAATAAACGTTAACCTTTGTTGTATAATGTTATGGTAGGGTGGATGGGGACGACGATAAACGTTAACCTTCGGGCGGGCTTCCACACCCTGTGTATAGAGGTGGTGTCAATAAACGTTAACCTTTGACCACCCAACCTTTCTTTTGCGCATTGCAAACTATAAACCAGACCAAAGATATAAATTGACTTTTTGCATGCATATATATTGTTGCATTGTTTTGGCTACTCACTGAGCCGTGTTGTGTGCTCACCCCTCGACGTCGAATATTTTTAGTTGATGATGCAGGTTACACATTCGAAGATTATATGAACGCGTCTGCGTACGGGAGTATAGCAGCGATGGACGCTGGAGCTGAAGATGATACACACGACTCCTCTTGCGAGTGCAACTCGTGTGTATTTGATTAGATATTTTTGTAGGTTTTTTTTTATTTGGTTTATTAAAGACTTGTATTGATATTTACTTATGTCTCGGTTGATACAGAATACTTTTCTATTAAATTATTAATATCATCTTAATTCTCAGTTCATTTATTTATAAGATTTCCGCTATTGTGTATTTACTCTGATAATGATTGTGGATGTGTGTAAAGTTTGGATAACGCGGGGATGGCCTATTAGAGATCCTGGTTGAACCGTTGGTTATTTAACGGTTCATCACACCATTCTGAATAGTGCAGAATTGGGGTGTGACAAGTATCATCTAGGGAAAGCTAATGTAGTTGCTGATGTGTTAAGTAGAAAAACAATGATAAAATCCCAAGGAGAGGATAACATGACTGCGGCAATGTGTGTTACAAGAAAAGTATTCAATCATGGTAATGAGTAGATTGTGATAGATGCACTGGTGGATCAACCAACCAAGGGTTTATTCATCGGTTTTCAAATATGTTCGCAACATTGAAGATTGTACCTGATATAATAGATGAAGTGAAAGCCGCTACTAAATCAAACCCTTATCTAAGAACGGTGCAAGAAGGCATCGAGAAAGGTAGGACTATTTCTGAGTTCACCTTGGACGTTGAAAAGGTATTGAAGTACAAAGGGAGAGTATGTGTTCCTGAAACAGAAAACTTGGATATTAGACACAGACTATTGAAGGATGCTCACACCACCGCTTCTTCGGTACATCCTGGAAGTACAAAGATGTATCATGATTTGAAGAAATTATATTGGTCGAGAGAAATGAAAGCAGATGTAGCTAAATTTGTGTCTCAATGCCTAAATTGTCAGAGGGTAAAGGCTGAACGGCAAAGACCTGTAGGATTATTGTAGTCACTGCCTGAACCAGCTTGGAAATAGGACTGCATCACTATGGACTTCGTTATCGGGTTACCATTGACTCCCCGAGTAGTTGACGCAGTCTGGGTGATTGTAGATCGTTTCACTAAAACAGCTCGTTTCAAAGCTATACGGCCTTAGTATACCCTAGAGAGGTTAGCTAAGCTATATGTGGATAATATTGTCAGATTACATGGTGTACCTGAAAGCATTGTGTTCGTTAGAGACCCACGCTTTACTTCAAAGTTTTGGGAAGGATTACAGAAGGCTATGGGTACAACGCTGAAATTCAATACTGCATTCCATCCTTAGACAGACGGACAGTCGGAGCGTACCATTCAGATTTTAGAAGACATGCTTCGAGCCTGTATTATTGATTTAAAGGGATCATGGGATGAGAAACTACCATTGATCGAGTTTGCCTATAACAACAACTATCAAGCTACTATACAGATGTCACCCTATGAAGCATTGTATGGTAGGAAGTGTCGAACTCCTCTATTTTGGAATGAAGTTAGAGAACGGAGTATTGTTGGACCATAATTTGTTGAAGAGACTTGTCGAGTAGTCGACATTATCAAGGAAAGAGTTAGAACAGCTCAGAATTGTTAAAAATAATATGCAGATACTCGACGTCGAGACCTTGAATTCGTCGTAGGTGATAAGGTATTTTTGAAAGTATTACCTATGCGAGGTTAAAAACGATTCGGACAGAAAGGGAAGCTAAGTCCGAGATATGTCGGGCCATATGAGATTCTAGCTAAATGTGGAAAAGTGGCGTGTCAGTTAGCACTACCCCCATTTATGTCAAGTATGCATGATGTATTTCATATTTCATTACTGAAGAAGTGCGTCAGAGATCCAACACATGTTTTAATAGTGGATCCACCGGGTCTAACTGATGTTTTGACATTCAAAGTAGCACCAATTGAAATCACTAGCCGAAAGGTTCAATGTCTATGCAACCATGATATTTATTATGTTAATGTCACTTGGAGGAGCCAAGATATAGAAGAGATCACATGGGAAGAAGAAAATGCTATGCGAAAGCAATATCCTCACCTTTTCGACTCGAAAGGTATGCGCAAATTTAGAGGATAAAATTTCTAATAAGAGGGGGGGGGGAGTTGTAAGACCCGTATCGAACTAACCGGTATTACCACCTTGTATTAAGTCTACCTATCATGGTCGAGCCAAGTGGATCAAGTGCGTGAAGAAACCACAAGATCAGGTATGAAATCAACCAAAAAACAGTCAATTATGAGCGTGTGGTCGCATACCTAAACAGGTGTGACCGACCACACCTCAAAATATTCCAACCACATGAATTTTGGTCGTGTGGTCGGACATTTCAAAAGGTGTGGTCAACGGATTCTGCGACCCCACCTCCGACCACACGGAACCCAGTCAGAACCAAAAATTAGGAAACCTTCCTAATCCGAAGGGGGGTCTTTCCTAAACTCATTAGGGCATATTATGGAGGATTTTCCTCTATAAATAGGATGTCCCTTAGCCTATTTCACTCTTTTAGAACTCAAACTGAGAGTGAGAGAAAGAGAAGAGAAGGAAAATTGAATAAGAAGACTAAGGAGGAGGAAAATTTAGAGAAAACTCTGATTCTTCAAAAAGCTTATGGTATGAACATATTCCCCATGTTAAATTGAGAGCCTAGAATAGTTCATGAAGAAGATAGGATTTAGGAGAAACCCAAACCATCCATCCATGGACAAATTCCAAGAGAATCCATGGAAGAAATTATGTGGACAATGGATGGTGTATAAAATAATAGTTTTGAGCCGTAGAACAATCATAGAAAGGACCATGATGATAAGTCAAAGGATTCAAACATGAAAGAATGGAGTTGAGGGTGAAAGGTCGACCATCACACATGTGGTTGCACGTGTGGTCGCATGATGTGCAACCACACGAGACACACATGTCCGACCACATGAGACACACATGTCCAACCACATGCCCTCGGAAATATTCCAGGGAGTGTGTGGTCGCATGTGTGGTTGGAGTACGTCCAACCTCACCCTGTGACCCCACGCCCTATGGTCGCAGAAACTGAGACCACAGGTGCTGCCACACCTACGACTCCTCAGTTTCTGTTAGTCTAAATACATGGAAATTAATTCTAATTTAAAATCAAAAAATTCGTTAGGTTTCCAATTGGTCTAAGAGTGTATTACAAAGCTTGAACAAGGATCTATTATTGACCAAAGGTGAGGGAACAAGACCTAAACTAATTGGCTAATAATAAACTATTTTACTTATTGATTCCAATACCATGAATGATTCTGTGCTTGTATGATTGTAATGTGCATTTCACATGTCATCCAATATTCCTGTTATTACTGCTCATGCATATTTAATTTCGTTTATTTATAACATGTGATGATGATGATGCTAGGAATAGGCATGTGAATGTTTGTGTGTGGTTAGTGTACTTGATGCGAGTGGTGCATCAGGGGGAGGATGTGACACTGTGGTTCATCCTGGTCACCAGACTCTAGCTCTATCTCTATTCAAGTCTTGTCCACTGACATCGTCGTATCGCCATTACCTTAATAGAACTATTACGTCGTAGGGCATCAGGGGAGGTGGTCTCGGACCGTGTAGTCTTTGACTCTACCGGGGGGCCTTAGCTCTATCTCTATGGGCATTCTGAGGGATGCTGGGGTGAGGCCTTGGATACACTGTTTGGCATTAGGATTGGTTAGCAGCGAGCCCAGTTTGCAAGCCCTCGCTAACCGGGGCTTACGTATTAGTATAGCATTATATAGCAATAAACGTTAACCTTTGTTGTATAATGTTATGGTAGGGTGGATGGGGACGATGATAAACGTTAACCTTCGGGCGGGCTTCCACACCCTATGTATAGAGGCGGTGTCAATAAACGTTAACCTTTGACCACCCAACCTTTCTATTGCGCATTGCAAACTATAAACCAGACCAAAGATATAAATTGACTTTTTGCATGCATATGTATTGTTGCATTGTTTTGGCTACTCACTGAGCCGTGTTGTGTGCTCACCCCTCGACGTCGAATATTTTTAGTTGATGATGCAGGTTACACAGTCAAAGATTATATGAACGCGTCTGCGTACGAGAGTATAGCAGCGATGGACGCTGGAGCTGAAGATGATACACACGACTCCTCTTGCGAGTGCAACTCGTGTGTATTTGATTAGATATTTTTATAGGTGTTTTTTTTATTTGGTTTATTAAAGACTTGTATTGATATTTACTTATGTCTCGGTTGATACAGAATAATTTTCTATTAAATTATTAATATCATCTTAGTTCTCAGTTCATTTATTTATAAGATTTCCGCTATTGTGTATTTACTCTGATTATGATTGTGGATGTGTGTAAAGTTTGGATAACGCGGGGATGGCCTATTAGAGATCCTGGTTGAACCGTTGGTTATTTAACGATTCATCACACCATTCTGAACAGTGCAGAATTGTGGTGTGACAAGTATCATCCAGGGAAAGCTAATGTAGTTGCTGATGTGTTAAGCAGAAAAACAATGATAAAATCCCAAGGAGAGGTTAACATGACTGCGGAAATGTGTGTTACAAGAAAAGTATTCAATCATGGTAATGAGTAGATTGTGATAGATGCACTGGGTGGATCAACCAACCAAGGGTTTATTCATCGGTTTTCAAATATGTTCGCAACATTGAAGATTGTACCTGATATAATAGATGAAGTGAAAGCCGCTACTAAATCAAACCCTTATCTAAGAACGGTGCAAGAAGGCATCGAGAAAGGTAGGACTATTTCTGAGTTTACCTTGGACGTTGAAAAGGTATTGAAGTACAAAGGGAGAGTATGTGTTCCTGAAACAGAAAACTTGGATATTAGACACAGACTAATGAAGGAAGCTCACACCACCGCTTCTTCGGTACATCCTGGAAGTACAAAGATGTATCATGATTTGAAGAAATTATATTGGTGGAGAGAAATGAAAGCAGATGTAGCTAAATTTGTGTCTCAATGCCTAAATTGTCAGAGGGTAAAGGCTGAACGGCAAAGACCTGTAGGATTATTGTAGTCACTGCCTGAACCAGCTTGGAAATAGGACTGCATCACTATGGACTTCATTACCGGGTTACCATTGACTCCCCGAGTAGTTGACGTAGTCTGGGTAATTGTAGATCGTCTCACTAAAACAGCTCGTTTCAAAGCTATACGGCCTCAGTATACCCTAGAGAGGTTAGCCAAGCTATATGTGGATAATATTGTCAGATTACATGGTGTACCTGAAAGCATTGTGTTCGTTAGAGACCCACGCTTTACTTCAAAGTTTTGGAAAGGATTACAGAAGGCTATGGGTACAACGCTGAAATTCAATACTGCATTCCATCCTTAGACAGACGGATAGTCGGAGCGTACCATTCAGATTTTAGAAGACATGCTTTGAGCCTGTGTTATTGATTTAAAGGGATCATGGGATGAGAAACTACCATTGATCGAGTTCGCCTATAACAACAGCTATCAAGCTACTATACAGATGTCACCCTATGAAGCACTGTATGGTAGGAAGTGTCGAACTCCTCTATTTTGGAATGAAGTTGGAGAACGGAGTATTGTTGGACCATAATTTGTTGAAGAGACTTGTCGAGTAGTCAACATTATCAAGGAAAGAGTTAGAACAGCTCAGAATTGTTAAAAATAATATGCAGATACTCGACGTCGAGACCTTGAATTCGTCGTAGGTGATAAGGTATTTCTGAAAGTATTACCTATGCGAGGTTTAAAACGATTCGGACAGAAAGGGAAGCTAAGTCCGAGATATGTCGGGCCATATGAGATTCTAGCTAAATGTGGAAAAGTGGCGTATCAGTTAGCACTACCCCCATTTATGTCAAGTGTGCATGATGTATTTCATATTTCATTACTGAAGAAGTGCGTCAGAGATCCAACACATGTTTTAATAGTGGATCCACCAGGTCTAACTGATGTTTTGACATTCGAAGTAGCACCAATCGAAATCACTAGTCGAAAGGTTCAACGTCTATGCAACCATGATATTTATTATGTTAAGGTCACTTGGAGGAGCCAAGATATAGAAGAGATCACATGGGAAGAAGAAAATGCTATGCGAAAGCAATATCCTCACCTTTTCGACTCGAAAGGTATGCACAAATTTAGAGGATAAAATTTCTAATAAGAGGGGGGGGGGGAGTTGTAAGACCCGTATCGAACTAACCGGTCTTACCACCTTGTATTAAGTCTACCTATCATGGTCGAGCCAAGTGGACCAAGTGCGTGAAGAAACCCTAAGATCAGGTATGAAATCAACCAAAAAACAGTCAATTATGAGCGTGTGGTCGCATACCTAAACAGGTGTGACCGACCACACCTCAAAATATTCCAACCACATGAATTTTGGTCGTGTGGTCGGACATTTCAAAAGGTGTGGTCAACGGATTCTACGACCCCACCTCCGACCACACGGAACCCAGTCAGAACCAAAAATTAGGAAACCTTCCTAATTCGAAGGGGGGTCTTTCCTAAACTCATTAAGGCATATTATGGAGGATTTTCCTCTATAAATAGGATGTCCCTTAGCCTATTTCACTCTTTTAGAACTCAAACTGAGAGTGAGAGAAAGAGAAGAGAAGGAAGAGAAGGAAAATTGAATAAGAAGACTAAGGAGGAGGAAAATTTAGAGAAAACTCTAATTCTTCAACAAGCTTATGGTATGAACATATTCCCCATGTTAAATTGAGAGCCTAGAATAGTTCATGAAGAAGATAGGATTTAGGAGAAACCCAAACCATCCATCCATGGACAAATTCCAAGAGAATCCATGGAAGAAAATATGTGGACAATGGATGGTGTATAAAATAATAGTTTTGAGCCATAGAACAATCTTAGAAAGGACCATGATGATAAGTCAAAGGATTCAAACATGAAGGAATGGAGTTGAGGGTGAAAGGTCGACCATCACACATGTGGTTGCACGTGTGGTCGCATGATGTGCGACCACACGAGACACACATGTCCGACCACATGAGACACACATGTCCGACCACATGCCCTCGGAAAGTTTCCAGGGAGGGTGTGGTCGCACGTGTGGAGTACGTCCGACCTCACCCTGTGACCCCACGCCCTATGGTCGCAGAAACTGAGACCACAGGTGCTGCCACACCTACGAACCCTCAGTTTCTGTTAGTCTAAATACATGGAAATTAATTCTAATTTAAAATCTATAAATTCGTTAGGTTTCCAATTGGTCTAAGAGTGTATTACAAAGCTTGAACGAGGATCTATTATTGACCAAAGGTGAGGGAACAAGACCTAAACTAATTGGCTAATAATAAACTATTTTACTTATTGAGTCCAATACCATGAATGATTCTATCCTTGTATGATTGTAATGTGCATTTCACATGTCATCCAATATTCCTGTTATTACTGCTCATGCATATTTAATTTCGTTTATTTATAACATGTGATGATGATGATGCTAGGAATAGGCATGTGAATGTTTGTGTGTGGTTAGTGTACTTGATGCGAGTGGGGCATCAGGGGGAGGACGTGACACTGTGGTTCATCCTGGTCACCAGACTCTAGCTCTATCTTTATTCAAGTCTTGTCCACTGACATCGTCGTATCGCCATTACCTTAATAGAACTATTACGTCGTAGGGCATCAGGGGAGGTGGTCTCGGACCGTGTAGTCTCTGACTCTGCCGGGGGGCCTTAGCTCTATCTCTATGGACGTATTGAGGGAGGCTGGGGTGAGGCCTTGGACACACTGTTTGACATTAGGATTGGTTAGTTGCGAGCCCAGTTTGCAAGCCCTCGCTAATAGGGACTTACATATTGGTATGGGTAGGGCATAAGGGGAAGTGTCATGCGGTGTTTGATCTGGGCACTTTAGCTCTATCTCTATTCCATGGTGGGTGCATGTGGGACGGCAATGGTGTTTGATCCATTGGGCAGCTTCACACACTCATGTATAGAGGTGCAGCAACCACCTATCCTTTCTATTGCACATTGCAAACTTATGAACTGGACCAAAGATATGAATTGAATGCGTGCATATGTTTGTTGCATTGTTTTGTTTGTTCACTGAGCCATGATGTATGCTCACCCTTTCAACGTTGAATATTTTTAGTTGATGATTCAGGTCCTATAGTAGAAGATTATATGAATACTCCAATGTACGGACATGTTGCGGTGATGGATGCAGAAGCTATGATGGAGTCGCATGATTCGTCGTGCGAGTGCAACTCATGCGTCTTTGATTAGATTTATTTGTTGGATTATTAAGAACATGTAATTGATTAATTTATTTTATGTCTTAGTCATTTGGAGATAATTGGATAATTTATTTATGTTATCACTGTTAGATTCTCAGTTCATTAATATTAAAGACTTCCGCTATTGTTTATTTATTCTGATTATGGTTGTGGATGTGTATGGTTTAAACAAAAAGACATAGCCTATTCGAGATCCTGGTTGAACCGTTGGATCATAGATGGTTCATCACACCATTCTGGTTGGTGTAGAATTGGGGTGTGACACAGAAGGTACGCCTGAGTCTGGGGGAAATAACACCACACTGCCAATGGATGGTAGTACTGGGCCGATGGGCCAAGGACAGAATCTACAACCACCACACCAATTTCCAACATCATCTGCCTATCAAGGAATCTATCCGTACCCACTACCATGGTATGGAACAAATGCACAGGGGCAGAATGACCTAAGCCGAGCGATGGATAGATTTTTGAAGTTGAAACCCCCTCTACCTTCACAGGGAAACCAGGAAAACTACTATGGCCTACACAGTGGGTTGCGGAGATGGAGAAGAACTTCCATCTAATGAGTTGCACGGAGGAGGAGAAGGTGCTGTTTGCTACGCACATGCTCAAGGAAGACGCTAATGCCTGGTGGAATTCTACCCGAACATACTTGGAGACAAAACACACTTAGATCAATTAGGAAATATTCAAGGGAGCCTTCTTTGATAAGTACTTTCCGAAGACCTTTCGTGATAAAATGGAGAAGGAATTCTTAAATCTACAATAATCCCAGTCGACTGTTGATGCGTACCAGCAGAGGTATGAAGAGCTGTTTTTCTTCGCTCTGGCAAGCATGCAAGAGGAAGAAACCAAGACCCACAGGTTCACCATGGGATTACGAGGAAGTATCCGAGAGCACGTCTTGGGTTTGGAGAAGAAAGTGTATAACGAGGTTGTACAGATTGCTAGGGTAATTGAATCAAGCCAAAGAGACAACTTCTTTGCTCAAAATAGGGGACTGAAGAGGCCTGCTACTGAGACTTCGAGTGGAGGGAACACTAGACCATTCCGCCCATACAGGGCTCAGTCTGTTGTGGTGCCAGCAAGGAATACTACTGCACCACCACCGTCACAGTTAGCTGGACAAAATCTAAATGTCAAATGTTTCAACTGTCAACAATTGGTTCATTATGCAAAGACCTATATTCTACCTAAAAAACAACTGTCACAACAATGAAAGATATTTACAGTCACCACTGAAGAGGTAGCTGCATCACCTGATGTGGTTACTGGTATGATTCCGTCCCTTACTATTTTGCTTACTATTTTGTTAGGTGTGAGCATGTAGAACTAAGGGATAATTAAATTTCAAGAACTGTAAATATAGCTGGTATACCCGCCAGAGTACTCTTTGACTCTGAGGCCACGCACTCCTTTGTTTCTATGATGTCTTTTGGGAAGCGAATGGAGTTACCTATCAAGTATTTAACCCCAAGCTTTATAGTTCTCTCTCCGTTGGGAGTAGAAGTGGCATTGAATGCTATGGGCCATGTACAGTTAGTATTGAGGGCCGAAACCTAGAAGCAAAGGTTCAACTTGAGATGGCAGACTTTGATGTCATCTTGGGAATGGATTGGCTAGGCCATCATTCAGCTAGCTTATTATGTGGCAAAATAAAACTTGTTTTTAAAGATGAGAAGGGAAAGGAGTTTAGCTTCACTGAAACCAAGTTACCTATGAAGCCGAAGCTGATCCTCTCTGCCCTAAAAGCTAAGAGATGCTTAGAGAAGGGAGGAGTGGGGTACTTAGTGTCTGTGGTCGACATCACTGCAGAGGTGCCAAGGATGGAAGATCTAGATGTGGTACAAGAGTTTCCAGATATATTTCCAGAAGATCTACTAGGTCTACCTCCAGACAGGGCTACAGAGTTCGTGATAGACCTCATGCCAGGGTCGGTGCCGGTGTCTAAGGCACCATACAGGATGGCCCCTATAGAATTAAAGGAGTTGAAGACCAAATTACAAGAACTACTAGATAAGGGTTTTATACGACCATGCATATCGCCATGGGGATCACCTGTATTGTCCGTCAAGAAGAAGGATGGTAGTGTATGACTATGTATCGACTACCGAGAGCTGAACAAGTTAACCATCAAGAACTGATACCCTTTCCTAGGATCAATGATCTGTTCGACCAGTTGCAGGGTGCAAAGGTTTTCTCGAAGATTGATCTTAGATCAGGGTATCACCAATTGAAGATCAAGGCAACAGATATTTCAAAGACTGCTTTCAGAACAAGGTGTGAGCATTATGAGTTCCTGGTAATGTCGTTCAGGTTGACTAACGCTCCAGCGTCGTTCATGGAATTGATGAACCGAGTGTTTCATGACATGTTGGACGCTTCGGTCATCATATTCATTGATGACATATTGGTCTACTCAAAGGACAATGAGACTCATGCAACACACTTGAGAGCAAACCTACAATGGCTGAGAAGGGAGAAGCTTTACACCAAGTTCAAGAAGTGTGAATTTTGGTTGAAAGAAGTGGTATTCTTGGGTCACGTAGTATTTGCAGATGGTATAAAGGTAGATCCAAGCAAGATCGCAGCTATAGTAAGATGGGATGCATCGAAATCAGTTGCAGAGATTCGTAGTTCCTTGGATTTGCTTGTTACTATAGAAGATTCGTAGAAGACTACTCAAGGATCGCCGTTCCACTTACTATACTAACCAAGAAAGGAGAAAAGTTTATATGGACAAATGAGTGTGAGAAGTGCTTTCAGACTTTGAAGTCAAGACTAGTCTCTGCACCTATCTTGACCATCCCAGCACCAGGTTTTCCATTTACCCTATATACGGATGCCTCAGGGTTGGGTCTTGGATGTGTGTTGATGCAAGGAGAACAGGTGATTGTCTACGCATCAAGATAATTGAAAGAGCATGAGAAGAACTATCCTACGCATGATCTGGAGTTAGCAGTGGTCATTCACGCAATCAAGACTTGGAGGCACTACCTTTATGGTGAAAAGTTTCAGATTAAGTCGGATCACAAGAGTTTAACTTATCTTTTCACTCAGAAGGACCTGAATATGAGATAGAGGAGATGGCTAGAGCTATTAAAAGATTATGATTGTGACATCCAGTACCATCTGGGTAAGGCAAACGTTGTGGCCGATGCCTTAAGCAGAAAGTGGGCATTGAAACCTGAGGCAAGACCTAGTATGAATGCTGCATTGTGTGCTGCAGCCTCAGACTCAATAGAGAATGATAGAGAGTATATATTAAAGACTATAGAAGATCTAGTGGAACAAGGCTTAATTCATAAGTTCACATTGATGTTCGCAGCCTTGAAAATCTCATCGGATTTAATAGATGAGGTCAAAGTAGCAATCCTACAGGATCCATACCTCAAGACTGTGCAAGAAGATTTAGAGAAGGGTAAAAGTAACTCTGACTTTACCTTGGATCAGACAAGGTACTCAAGTATCTGTAAGCACCCCATTTTTGCCATCCCAGCTAAACAAAGTCCTGCTAGTGTGTGGACAACAAAAGGAAGAAAGGTGATCAAAAGTTTGGATTCTTGACTGTGAATTTGAGGAAGTTTTCAATGGGTCTGTGAATTTGAGGAAGTTTTCAATGGGTCCACAGCAAGGTCATGGGTTATAATTTTGCATGGATGCGTAGGTCATAGAATTATCTTCGAAACGAGACCAGAATTGCTCAATTTTGATATCAAATGAGGAAGATATGACCATTTTAGTCAGATGATACATATGAGGGAGGTTTATGAAATTATTATAAATAATCCTAGGGGCCTTCATGCAAATTATCCTAAGTTGGATTGTTTGAATTTCAAATCATCATATCTTGATCATCCGACATCGGATTCAGATGATTCCAAGACCATTATTCTTCATTCATGATGTTCTACAAAGTGGACGTAAAAAATCCCGGGTAGAAGTCACCAGTGGGTCCCATGCAAGCTTGCATGCAAAATTATCGTCAGAACTTCAAAGCTGCATATCTTTTCCGTTCTACATCGGATTCAGGTGATTCCAGTTCCTATATTCCTCATTTTTAATGTTCTACAAAATGAACGCAAAAAAAAAAATTTGGAATAGAGGCCATCGGAAAATTCCATGCGGGATGACAGCGGAAATGACCCATGAAATGACAAGGAGAGAAAACCCAGTTAATTCCAATTAATCCAGTCAACTCAGTTCAAGCCAGTTTTGGTCCAACCTAGCTCAACCCATATCAGTTTAACTCAGTCAACCTAAGTCAGTCTCAACCCGTTTCGAACCAGTTCATTCATGTGCATAGTATTTATATATATTATATATATTATATACTATATATATATATATATATATATATATATATATATATATATATGTATATTTTTATGTTATAAAATATATGTGTATATATGTATATAATATATATTATTATATGTAAGTGATAATCCAAAAGATTTTGAGAAGAAAAATGAAAGAGGGGAGAGAAAACATGAAAGAGAAGGGGATTTAGGGTTTTGAGATAATCTAAAAAGATCTTGAGAAGAAAAAAGAAAGAGGGAGAAATAAAAAAAAAAGAAAGAAAAAGGGGGAAAAGATTCCCTTCACGTTTTCTAGAAAGAAAACGTGAAAGAAAAGAGAGGGAGAAAAGAAAAAAAGGAAGGAAAAGAATGAAGAAGAAAAGGAAAGAGGAAAGAAAGGAAAGAGAGAAGGATTTTTCTAGAAGAAGGAAGGAGAGAAAGGAAAGAGAGAAGGGGTTTTCTAGAAGAAGAATGAGAAAAAGGAAAGAAGGGAAGAAGAAAAAACGTGGGAAGGAAGAAAAGAAAGGAAAGAAGAAAAAATGGAGAGAAAAAAAGATTTTCTAGAAAAAAGAAGAAAAGGAAAGAAGGATCTTCTAGAAAATGAGTGAAAAATTATAAATAAGAGAGAGGAGGGATCCTTTTCCAGACCAGAGAGAGAGGGGAACGTGGGTGAGAGAGAGAAACGTGAGTGAGAGAGAGAAAACGTGAGAGAGGAAGAAAGAAAGAGAGAGAAAAGAGAAAAGAAAGAAAAGAGAAAAGAAAGAAAAGAGAGAAAGAGAAGAGAGAAAGAAGCAGAAGAGAGGAGAAGGAGGATTCACATTCAAAGGGGATTGATACAACCCCCAATCACCCTTCATCAATGGTTTTGCTCGATTTGAGCCCAAGGTTAGTACTCTAAACAAATTTAGAGGTCGTTATAATGCCCGGATGCCAATTTTGCTTGAAAAAGGCTAATTTTCATGAAATCTCAATCATGAATGCTCTATTACATGCTTGTTAATGTTAGGATGCCAATGTCTAACATTTTTCATGAATGATAATTTGTCTAAGCTATTCAATGATGAATTTTTGATTGATATACAATGATGTTTGATGTTTTTTGTAAATTTCATAATGTGATTTTCTGATCTGAAAATTCCAGATTTAGGGTTCAAACTTAGGACGTACATCATATGTATTTTTTCTAAGATTTTGAAGCCCAAAATTTTATGGGAGTCTCTCTGATATGATAAAAGACTACCCTAAAAATTTCGTTCCATTTGGAATTGGGGAAATATATCAAAAAATTTGTCTTTGACATTGCTATTTTTCTCGGATGTAATGCAATCCTCCATCGGAAAGTCTTTAGAAAAAGGCCTTATGGCCATAATCAGAAATTCCACTTAACATGAACTTTTTAGACATGAAACTCTTCTAAAAAATGGCACTGGTTTCATATTTTTTCCATTTTTCTTTGAATTGATATCAATTTTTAATTGCATAGTGCTTTGATTTCAGATTTGTCATGATGTGCTGATTTGCATGATTGAAAAGAGTCATTTTTCACAAAAAAAATATACTGTTTTAACTTGTTTTTCTTAATGAAATTTTAGATCAGACAGTTATTTACATAGATATATGTCTGTATTTAATTTTCATTAAGAATAGAATTTTATTTGGAATTTATGGTGCAACTGGTCAAAAATATGGAACAGACTTGACCAGTGTATTTGCCTGTACTTGGAGAATATTTTCGACCTGCCTATGGTCTCTTTTAGGATTAGCTTCCTTGAGACAAAATGTTGGCCTCTAAGTCTTCTTTCCAGGGATATCTTTTAAGAATTTTTTGAGTAAGTACAATGCCCTATGTGCCCATTTTGGTCCAGCCTGACAAAGCTGTCATCTTGCTACGTGTTCCATCATGTTTTGATTGATTCTCATATGATTTGGTTGTTTCTCACATGCCATATTTGATGCTATGCTATGTTCGGATGCTCGTATACATACACTGCCATAATTGGAATAGTCACACTGCCATAATTAGAATGATCACATTGCCATAATTGGAATAATCACATTGCCATGATTGGAATGCTACACATGCTTATTGCCATATTTGTCTACTACACTTGCTCACATATTACTGCCATGTTTGGATGCACACTTACCATGTTTGTATTGATTCACATGCTCACTTGCCATTTTTGACTGATGTGTTGCTAAATTTGAATATATTTCCAACATGCTATATTTGGATGCTTACACTGCTATATTTAAGCTCACATTGCTTTGTTAGATTGTTTACATTGTACAACAACTAGGGCAAGATACACCCTAAGATGGAAAGAATTGAACAATTAGGGTAGTGAAACCCTAAAAATGGAAAGAATAATTAGGGCAAAATAAACCCTAGAATAAAGAGAATAATTAGGGTATGAAACCCTAAAAAATGAAAATCACAATGAAAAGGGATAGGAAACCCTAGAAACCTAAAAATGGAAACAATAAAAATGGTAGGAATTTAGGACTCATCCCTAGATCCTATTGACAAAAATAGAAAGAATTTGGTACACATCCCAAATAAAAATGGTAGGAATTTAGGTCTCATCCCTAGATCCTATTAACAAAAATGGAAACAATAAAATGGTAGGAATTTAGGTCTCATCCCTAGATCCTATTGACAAAAATGGAAGGATTTTGGTACACATTCCAAATCCGACTCTCACAAATTTTCGAACTACGTCGTACCTGATTTCTAGGGCAAACCCTAGAATACGTAGGCAATTTGGGAATCCCAAATACGGTACAAAGCCACCCATCAACCATACATCCTGCATAAACTTCAACTTGAACAAAAAGAAATCTAATTGAAGCAAATGCATAAATCACTTCCATAATCTTTAATCACACAACCCATTTTCGAACTACGTTTTTGGACTTGATTTCCAGGATTGGAATACGTAGGCAGTTTGAGATGTCTTACACATCTCAGATTCAGTCCAAGACCGAACCATCTTTGGTCCGGTTCACTGTATAATATTATACATTACATTTGCTTGTTTATTTACTTTAAAACATGATTGGTTGAACCCTAGGTTAGAATAACTTATCAACTTTGTTTAGGACATCCCCCATTGAGCCCTAGTCGTCCAGTTGACCAAGCACAGTCAAAATTAGAATTTAAGGAAAGTTTAGGAGGCCGATATTGATCGGGCGGTTTGGGTGCCTAACACCTTCCCATAACCGTACCCTGAATACTTACCCGATCTCTTGCAGACCAAAGAACCGATACATTGGGTCACGAGTCAATATAAGTCTTACCTTAGGGTGAGGCTACATTTTTAGAGGTCCTAGACCTTAATCTAGGTGGCGACTCCAACAGAATACAATCGATCTTCATCGATTACAGGATACACATTTCCATCCCGAGGAGGATCACGTCGATTTCCCATTGTCCTCACAGTATCGTGGACAATTATGTATACCTGAGAGTGAGAACTCAAATATCAGAGATAGAGTTATGACAGAAGCTCATTACACCCCATATTTAGTACATCCAGGAAGCACCAAGATGCACCATGATTTAAGAAGATTATATTGGTGGAGGGGTATGAAAGCGGTTGTAGCTCAATTCGTGTTCCAATGTCTGAATTGCCAGCAAGTTAAAGCAAAAAGGCAGAGACCCGTAGGTTTGCTACAACCACTATCAGAGTCAACATGGAAGTGGGATTGTATCACAATGGATTTCATCATTGGCCTACCCTTGACACCAAGGTTAGTGGATGCCGTGTGGGTTATAGTCGATCGACTTACCAAGACAGCTCGATTCATTGCTGTCAGACCTCAGTTACCATGAAGAAGCTAGTCAAGCTATATGTGGATAATATAGTCAGACTTCATGGCATCCCAGAAAATATAGTATCTGACAGAGATCCCCGTTTTACATCAAAGTTCTGGAAAGGATTACAAAAAGCTAGGGGAACCAAGTTGAAGTTTAGCACAACTTTTCATCCTCAGATAGACAGGCAGTCAGAAAAAACTATTTAAATCTTGGAGGATATGCTCTGAGCGTATGCCCTAGATTTCAAAGGAGCTTGGGATGAGAAGCTATCACTCATCGAGTTTGCTTATAACAATAGTTACCAGACTACGATCCAAATGGCTCTACATGAGGCACTCAATGGGAAGAAATGTCATACACCTCTGTTATGGAATGAGGTGGGAGAGAGAGAAGGATTGTAGGACCGGAGTTCATTGAAGAAACTTGCCGAGGGATTGATCAAATTAAGGAAAGAGTGAAGACATCTCAAGTTCGACAAAAGCACTACGCAGATAACTGACGTTGAGATCTGGAGTTTGCAGTGGGTTTGGTAAGAAGGGAAAGCTATGCCCCAGGTATGTGGGACCATACAAGATTTTGACCAGACGTGGCAATGTCGCATATCAATTGGCTCTACCACCATCCATGTCAAATGTTCATGATGTGTTTCATGTTTCTTTATTGAAGAAGTATGTCAAGGAACCATCACACATCTTGACACCAGACCCACCAGACTTGACAGAGGACTTGACATTTGAGGTTGTACCTGTGATGCTCACAAGCTGAAAGGTACAACATCTCCGAAGCAAAGATATCCATTGTGTAAAAGTGCATTGGAAAAGCCAAGATATAGAAGAAATCACTTAGGAGGAAGAGAACGCGATACGAAAGGAATACCCTAACCTTTTCGAAGACCAAGGTACGTACAAAGTTTGAGGCCGAAATTTATTTTAAGGGTGGGGGAGTTGTGAAACCTACATGCAAATTTTGGGGACAAAATTTATTTTAAGGGTGGGGGAGTTGTAAGACCCGCACTCCATGAACCCGATCTAAACCCTTAATTCATGTCGTAACAGGTCTTCCAATCATCACCGGGCCAGACGGGACGAGCGGATGACAACCAGGTATGAAAATGGACCAGAATTAGGAATGATATTTTCATACCGGTCGATGGTACCGGTCTATGGTACTGGTCGACCGGTATAGCCTGCGCAGCAGACCACTTAGATCCAAAAACGGATCTCTGCGGGTCTCACTTTCTAAATTCCAAACCGAAGAACTTTCTTAATGTTATAAGGCTTCCTAAACTCAACCCTAGCCTATATAAGGACTCCTAAACCTCTCAAAATCCCTTTCATTGATCCTCACAAACCCTAGAAAGGAGAAAGAGATTAAAGAAGGAGAAGAAGCTAGGAAGGAGAGGGAAGAGCCGCCATTGCCGTTGGATGAAGAACACATTACCGCGAATCAATGGTAAGTGCTTAAACCTTCCACTACGTTAAGCATTCTAGAATGGTTAGTCATGATTGGATCAATACCATACAAAGTGAGGTATTGATCTAAACCATATTTTGCCGTCAAACCCTAATCACTTGTATGAGGTCTGAAATGGTTTGGTAAGAAGGGAAAGCTATGCCCCAGGTATGTGGGACCATACGAGATTTTGACTGGACGTGGTAATGTGGCATATCAACTAACTCTACCACCATCCGTGTCAAATTTTCATGATGTGTTTTGTGTTTCTTTATTGAAGAAGTATGTCAGGGATCCATCACACATCTTGATAGCAGACCCACCATACTTGACAAAGGACTTGACATTTGAAGTTGTACCTGTGATGCTCACAAGCTGAAAGGTACAACATCTCCGAAGCAAAGATATCCATTATGTAAAAGTGCATTGGAAAAGCCAAGATATAGAAGAAATCACTTGGGAGGAAGAGAACGCGATGCGAAAGGAATACCCTAACCTTTTCGAAGACCAAGGTACGTACAAAGTTTGAGGCCAAAATTTATTTTAAGGGTGGGGGAGTTGTGAAACCTACATGCAAATTTTGGGGACAAAATTTATTTTAAGGGTGGGGGAGTTGTAAGACCCGCACTACATGAACCCGATCTAAACCCTTAATTCATGTTGTAACAGGTCTTCCAATCATCACCGGGCCAGACGGGACGAGCGGATGACAACCAGGTAAGAAAATAGACTAGAATTAGGAATGATATGACCGGTATAGCCTGCGCAACGGACCACTTAGATCCAAAAATGGATCTCTACGGGTCTCACTTTCTAAATTCCAAACCGAAGGACATTCCTAATGTTATAAGGCTTCCTAATCTCAACCGTAGCCTATATAAGGACTCCTAAACCTCTCAAAATCCATTTCATTGATCCTCACAAACCCTAGAAAGGAGAAAGAGATTGAAGAAGGAGAAGAATCTAGGAAGGAGAGGGAAGAGCCGCCATTGCCGTTGGACGAAGAACACATTACCGCGAATCAATGGTAAGTGCTTAAACCTTCCTCTACGTTAAGCGTTCTAGAATGGTTAGTCATGATTGGATCAATACCATACAAAGTAAGGTATTGATCTAAACCATATTTTGCCATCAAACCCTAATCTAGTCGGTAAACCCTAGATTCAAGTTCTAGGTTGAAGATCATCGAAACTAGGACTTGAATGGAGTTGGAAACAACTCTAACTCAGTGCTCAGACCTAGAATGTGTAGGAAAAACCCTAGAATCAATAGGGGGTGATTGACGGAAGGCGAGACCGGGTGTATGATCTTTCGGAGACATACTGGTCGACCGTACCGGTCACACCATATGCGATCGGTACTGTGACCGGTATCTCCCGGAGGTTGGTCTGTGGGGACCGGTCGACCATACCAGTCACACATTTCCCCACAGTGTTGCGGCTGGTACCTGCGACTAGTACCCACGACCGGTCTGCTCTGTGAGAAGTGTTTTGACCTTGTTGGTTTTTCGACCAACGTAAACCCTAAGAAAAACTATTCTAACTCAACCTTAACATCATGTAGGACCTTGTGATAGTGAGTTTGGATTCTGTGACGCGGAGCAAGCTATCAATTAAGCATCAGGTAAGGGAATCGGACCTAAACCCTAATAATTTAATAACAGTAAAAGTTGTTAATAATTACGATTCTATGGATTGATGTTTGTGGATACTCGCATGTCATCCTTTACTTTCATTTATTATTATTGTTCATGCATACTCGCTATGCTAGGATGTGACTATTAGGCATATGATTGTTTTCGTTGGTGTATGGAATGGAAAGGGCCTGGGGCCTGGGGTCTGGGATCATTCCCCACACTAGCACCTTTTCATATCGTTCTGTCTTAGCATGCTTGGTGCGGGTAGGGTATCAGGGGGAGGAAGTGGCACTGTGGTCTCCGGCCTGGCCACTAGACTCTAGCTCTAACTCTATGCCGTAGGGAGCTGTGCTGGGATATGGCCTACTGTGATGACATATAGGATTGGTTAGTTACGAGCCCAGTTTACAAGCCCTCGCCAATAGGGGCTTACGTGTTGGTATGGGTAGGGTATCAGGGGAAGTGTTGGCGGTGTTTGATCTGGATGCTTTAGCTCTATCTCTATTCCATGGTGGGTGCATATGGGACGATAGTAGTGTTTGATCCATTGGGCGACTTTATACACTCTGTATAAAGGTGCGGTGGCCGCCAATCCTTTCTATAGCAGATTGCAAACTTAAAACCAGACCATAATGTGAATGTTACTCATGCATATGTTTGTTGCATTGTCTGATTGTCTTACTGAGCTAAGTTGTGAGCTCACCCTTGTGTACACACTATTTTTAGATGTTGATGCAGGTTATACTGTGGAGGACTATATGGATGCTCCGACGTATGGAGGTGTTGCTGCTTTAGAAGTGCAAGCAGGAGAGGACGAGCATGACGCTTCATGCGAGTGCCCTTTCTGCGTGTACCTCTAGGATTTGTTTAGTTTATTTATTTATTTTCAGTTGGATTTACAAATTGATCTAAGGATATTTATTTATGTTTTGATGTGGAAAATAATTGGATATTTTATTTAAATTATCAATTACGAATTCAGTTCATTTATTTTAAGACTTTCGCTGTATTTTATTATATTCTGATTATGGTTATGTGCAATGGTTTGTATGAGTGGACACGGTCTTATTAAGATCCTAGTGTGAACCATTGGTTTAGTGATGGTTCACTCTCACTTCTGGTTCTGCCGAAATTGGGGTGTGACAGGTTATATCAGACCCAGCATATCACCATGGGGAGTGCCAGTATTGTTTGTGAAAAAAAGGACGGTAGCATTCGACTATGTATAGATTATCGAGAATTTAATAAGCTTACAATCAAGAATCGGTACCTGTTGCCTCGGATCTATGACTTGTTCGATCAGTTGCAAGGTGCCAAAGTGTTCTCCAAAATTGATCTTCGGTCAGGATACCATCAATTGAAGATTAATGAAGGTGATATCTCGAAGACAGCATTCAGAACTAGATATGGACATCTTTTGGATTGACTAATGCACTTGTAACTTTTATGGAACTCATGAATCGAGTATTCCATAATATGTTGGATACATCAGTCATTGTATTTATTAATGACATACTAGTCTACTCCAAGGATAAAGAAACTCATGTCACAAATCTAAGAGCCGCTTTGCAGTAACTAAGAAAAGAGAAGCTTTACATAAAACTTACTAAGTGTGAGTTCTGGCTGAATGAAGTCGATTTCTTAGGCCATGTTGTATCCGCTGAAGGAATTAAAGTGGATCCTAGCAAGATTGAAGCCATTGTGAAATGAGAAGCACCTAAGAATGTTGCAGAAATCAGAAGTTTCTTAGGTTTAACTGGTTATTATTGACGATTCGTGGAAGATTACTCTAGAATCGCTGTCTCTCACTAGTCTGACAAAGAAAGGAGAAAAGTTTGTTTGGACCAGTAAATGTAAAGAGTGTTTCCAAACATTGAAGGCTAGATTGATATCAGCTCTCATCTTGACTATTCCGATCCCAGGACAACCATTTACCTTGTATACCGATGCGTCTGGGTTAGGTTTAGGATGTGCGCTTATGCAAGGAGAACAAGTAATTGTGTATGCCTCAAGACAACTGAAGACACATGAGAAGAACTATCTCACTCATGATTTGGAATTAGTAGCAGTAATACATGCTGTTAAGATATGGAGACATTATTTGTATGGAGAGAAATTTCAAATTAAATCAGATCATAGAAGTCTCACTCATCTTTTTAATCAGAAGGAGTTGAACATGAGACAAAGAAGATGGCTGGAATTATTGAAGGATTATGATTGCGATATCTAGTATCATTCACGAAAAGCTAATGTAGTTGCTGACGCACTAAGCAGGAAAGCAATGACAGAATCCTGAGAAGAAGTTAGTGCAAATGCTGTGGCGTGTGTCACAGGGAGAGTATTTAATTACGGTAAAGAGTAGTTCGTGATTGATATTCCAGATGAATCAACTGACCAAGGGTTTATTCATCTATTTTTAAACATGTTTGCTACATTGAAGATTGTACCTGATCTATTAGACGAAGTGAAAGCAGCTATTAAATCAGACCCTTATATGAGAAAGGTGCAAGAAGACCTCAAAAAAGGTAGGACTACTCCTGAGTTCACCTTAGAGGTTGAAAAGGTATTAAGATACGAAGGAAGGGTATGTATTCCTGAAAATGAAGACTTGGATGTTAGACATAGACTAATAAAGGAAGCTCAGGCTACCGCTTATTCGATACATCCTGGAAGTACAAAGATGTATCATGATCTGAAAAAACTATATTGGTGGAGAGGAATGAAAGCGGATGTAGCTAAATTTGTGTCTCAATGCTTGAATTGTTAGCAGGTAAAGGCTGAAAGATAAAGACCTACAAGATTATTACAGTCACAGTCAAAACAAGCATGGAAATGGGACTGCATTACTATGGACTTCGTCACTGGGTTACCATTGACTCCTCGGGTAGTTGACACGGTCTGGGTGATTGTGGATCGTCTGACCAAGACAGCTCGTTTCATAGCTATACGACCTCAGTATATCCTAGAGAGGTTAGCTAAGCTTTATGTAGATAATATTGTCCGATTACATGATGTACCTGAAAGCATTGTGTTCGACAGAGACCCACGCTTTACGTCAAAGTTTTGGGAAGGATTATAGAAGGCTATGGGTACAACATTGAAGTTTAGTACTGCATTCCATCCTCAGACAGATGGACAGTCGGAGCGTACTATTTAAATTTTAGAAGACATGTTTCGAGCTTGTGTCATTGACTTTAAAGGATCACGGGATGAGAAATTACCATTGATTGAGTTCGCTTATAACAACAGCTATCAAGCGTCTATACAAATGTCACCCAATGAAGCACTGTATGGTAGGAAATGTTAAACTCTTTTGTTTTGGAATGAAGTTGGAGAACGGAGTATTGTTGGACCAGAGTTTGTTGAAGAGACTTGTCGAGTAGTCGACATTATCAAGGAAAGAGTTCGAATAGATCAGAACCGTCAGAAGCAATATGCAAATAATCGATGCAGAGAACTCAAATTTACCATGATAAGGTATTTATGAAAATATCTTCTATGCATGGTTTGAAAAGGTTTGGACAGAAGGGAAAGCTATGTCCCAGATATTTTGGACCTTATGAAGTTCTAGATAGATGTGGAAAAGTAACATATCAGTTAGCACTACCAACATCAATATCTAGTGTACATGATGTATTCCATATCTTACAATTGAAAAAGTATGTCAGAAGATCCAACACACGTGTTAACAACGGATCTACCGGATTTGATTGAGGACTTGACATTCGAAGTTGTACCTTTTGAGATCACTAGTCGAAAGGTGCAACATCTTTGCAATCGTGACATTTACTACGTTAAGGTTACTTGGAGAAGCCAAAATGTAAAAGAAATTACATGGGAAGAAGAGAACGCTATGCGGAAGCAATATCCTCACCTATTCGACTCGGAAGGTATGTGCAAATTTCGAGGATGGAATTTATATAAGAGGGGGGAGTTGTTAGACCCGCACTCCACTAACTTGGTCTAATCGTGTCGTGCCAGGTCTTTCCATCATTCCTAGACCAAGTAGATCGTATATGTGAGGATAGATCACAAACCAGGTATGAAAATCGAGTTAAAAACATTGAAAACATACCTAAGGTCGCATACCTGGGCAGGTATGGTCGACCATAAGGAAGGGAACAAAAATCTCAAATCCAGAACCCCACGGTCGATGATTTTGACCCTACGGTCGACGGTTTATGCAGCCGTATGATCGATCGTGAGACCCCAGATCAGACTCCGAGTTTTGAAAACTTTCCTAAACTAAGGGATTACTTTCCTAATTGAAAGAGGACTCTATATGGAGAGTTTTCCTCTATATAAAGGATGCACCTCAGCCCTTTTTCACTCTTTAGAACATTAATAAACCCTTGAGAAAGAGAAGGAAGAGAAGGAAGAGAAGGAGAAGAAGAAAAAACTAAGGAGAGGAATTTGCTGAGAAGAGATTGGCTCTCTATCACAGGCAAAGGTATGAAATGAATCTCTGGAGATGTAAACTCTAAGGAATAAGACTCCTATGGAAGATAGACAATATCAACCTATTATGATCTATGTGATTTCCTTGAGAAAATTCCAAGGAGAACCATGAGGAGTGAATTTGATGGTTAGGGTTGATAAGAAACTACTAATGATGGCCATAAGATAAATTTAGAATAAACCCCATTGAAGATCAGAAGAATTGACCCAGGAAGAACTCGAATTGTAAGTAGTCTGTGACCAGAAATCTCAAGGTCCCAGCTACGATCGACCATAGCATGACCAGCATGGCCAGAGGATCAACCATAGGAATTCGGGAGGATTTTAGAAATCATATGGTTGTAGCTACGATCGTACCATATGCGGCCGTAGGGCATCGACTGTAGGCAGTAAGATTGATATAGTATGAGACCATAGGACCAATCAGACACCTGTCGGTGCTCTGTTTTGATTTTGACTACTGTAACAAGTTACATATGAACCCTAACTTAAATTCATATAACTTTTAGGTTGTTAATTTAATTGAAAGAGAATTGCAAGGCTTGGAAGGAGATCGAGTATTTCTAACAGGTGAGGGAACAAGACCTAAACTAATTGATTAATAACAAACTGTTTATTTTTATTGAGTCCAATGCCATGATTGATTCTATGCTTGTTTGCTTGTAATGTGCATCTCACATGTCATCTAATACTCCTGCTATTACTGTTCATGCATATTTAATTTCATTTATTTATAACATGATGATGATGATGATGTTAGGAATAGGCATGTGAATGTATGTATGTGGTTGGTGTGTTGGATGCGAGTGGAGCATCAGTGGGAGGACATGGCATGGTGGTCATCGACCTCATCACCAGACTCTAGCTCTATCCCTACTCAAGTCTTGCCCACTAACATCGTCGTATTGCCATTACCTTAGCGGAACTATTACATCGTAGGACATCAGGGGAGGTGGTCTCGGACTATGTGGTCTCTGACTTTGCCAGGGGGCCTTAGCTCTATCTTTATAGACTTATTGAGGGATGCTGGGGTGAGGCCTTGGATATACTATTTGGCATTATGATTGGTTAGTTGTCAGCCCAGTTTGCAAGCCCTCGCCAATAGGGGCTTAGGTGTTGGTATGGGTAGGGCATCAGGAAAAGTGTTGGTGTTGTTTGATCCAAACACTTTAGCTTTATCTCTATTCCACAGTTGGTGCATGTGAGACGACAATGATCCATTGGGAAGATTTACACACTCGTGTATAGAGGTGCGACGACCACCAAACCTTTCTATAGCATATTGCAAACTTATAAACCAGACCAAAGATATGAATTGAATGCATGCATATATTTGTTGCATTGTTTTGTTTGCTTACTGAGCCGTGATGTGTGCTCACCCTTTCAACGTTGAATATTTTTAGTTGATGATGCAGGTCCTACTATTGAAGAATATATGAATATGCCTACGTATGGACATGTTGCTGCGATGGATGTAGAAGCTGAAGAAGATGCGCATGATTCATCATGCGAGTGCAACCAATGTGTTTTTGCTTAAGTTTAGTTATAATTTGAACATCAGATATGTAATTGATTATTTATTTTTATGTCTTATGGTTTGAAGATAATTGGATTAAATACTTATTTATCATTGTTAGACTCTCAGTTCATTATCTGTAAGATTTTCGTTTATTTGTTTATTACCTCTGATTATTAATGTGGAATGTGTGTGTGGTTTGATATGGTGGGTATGACCTATACGAGATCCTGGGTGAATCGTAGGTTTATTGGTGGTTCATCATACCATTCTGGTTGGACTAGAATTGTGGTGTGACATTACAACTCCCCCACCCTTAAAAGAAATTTTGTCCCTGAAATTTGTACGTACGAGTGTCACAATTCCCCCACTCTTAAAAGAAATTTTGCCCTCAAAATTTACACATACCTTTGGCGTCGAATAGATGAGGGTAGTCCCTTTGCATTGCATTTTCTTCCTCCCATGTAATTTCTTCCACGTCCTGGCTTCTCCAAATTACCTTGACATAATAGATGTTTCTATTGCGGAGGTGTTGTACCTTTCGGTTGGTGAGCTTAATTGGTACAACCTTGGATGTCAAGTCTTCTGTCAAATCCGAAGGGTCTGCAGTCAAAATGTGTGATGGGTCCCTGATGTATTTTTTAACAAGGACACATGGAATACCCCATGGACAATTGACATTAACGGTGGCAATGCGAGCTGATATGCCACATTGTCGCGTCTGGCCAGTATCTCATATGGACCCACATACCTAGGGAATAGCTTCCCCTTCTTGCCAAAATGCGTCAGCTCCTGTACAGGTGATATTTTCAGGAACACCTTATCGTCCATTACAAATTTTAGATCTCAGTGCCTATTATCTGCATAGTGCTTTTGTCAAACTTGGGCTGTCTTGACCCTTTCTTTGATCTGGTCAACAGCTTGATAGGTTTCTTCTATAAAATTTGGCCCTACGATCCTTCTCTCTCCCACCTCGTTCCACAACAGAGGTGTCCAAAATTTATTACTGTATAGGGCTTCGTACGGGGCCATCTGGATCGTAGCCTGATAACTGTTGTTGTAGGCGAACTCGATGAGTGATAACTTTTTGTCCCATGCTCCCTTGAAATCTATGGCATAAGCTTGAAGCATGTCTTCCAAGATCTGAATGGTCCTTTTCGATTGTCCATCTGTCTGAGGATGAAAAGTTATACTGAACTTCAGCTTGATCCCCATGGCCTTCTGTAGTTCTTCCCAAAATTTAGTTGTAAAAGGGGGATCCTATCAGAAACTATACTCTCGGGCACGACATGCAGCCTGACGATGTTGTCGACATATAACTTGGCTAACCTGTCCATGGTGTACTGAGGCCGGATAGCAATGAAGCGGGTTGTCTTAGTAAGGTGGTCCACAATTACCCAAACTACGTCCACTAATCTATGTGTCATTGGCAGTCCTGTGACAAAGTCCATAGTAATGCAATCCCACTTCCATGCTGGTTCAAGTAATGACTGTAACAACCCAATGGGTCTCTGTCTCTTAGTCTTCACTTATTAGCAATTCAGACATTGGAATATGAACTGAGCCACATTCGCTTTCATACCCCTCTACCAGTACAACCTCTTTAGGTCATGGTATATCTTAATGCTTCTAGGATACATTGAATATGGGGTACAGTGAACTTCTCTCATTATTCTGTCTCTAATGTCTGAGTTCTCACTCTCAGGAATACACAATCTTCCATGATACTTGAGTACCTTCTCTGCATCCAAGGTGAAGTTAGGGTTAGGTTTGCCCTTCTCTAGGTCTTTCGGCATTGTCATGAGGTGTGGATCTTGTAGGATCACTGCCTTTACTTCGTCCGTTAAATCTGGTAAGATTTTCAAGGCTGCAAACATAAGCATGAATTTATGAATCAGGCCTTGCTCCACTGGATCATCTGCTGACTCAAGTATGTATTGTTCATCCTCCCATGACGAGGCATATGCTGCAGAACACAGTGCCGCATTTGTACTAGGCCCTGCCTCTGGCTTCAATGCCCACTTCTTACTTAGCGCATCTGCCACTACATTTTCCTTGTTGGGATGGTACTGGATGTTGCAGTCATAATCCTTCAATAGATCTAACCACTTTCTTTGCCTCATGTTTAAGTCTTTTTGAGTGAATAGGTAGGTACAACTTTTGTGGTCAGACTTGATCTGAAACTTTTCATTGTACAGGTAATGCTTCCAAGTTTTGATCCCATGAATTACCGCAGCTAACTCCAAGTCATGCGTGGGGTAATTCTTTTCATGCTCTTTCAGTTGTCTTGAGGCGTACGCTATCACTTATTCTCCTTGCATTAACACATATCCTAGCCCCAATCCCGAGGCATTCGTATATAGAGTGAACAGTAGCCCTGGTGCTGGAATGGTCAAGGTAGGTGCGGAGATTAGTCTCGACTTCAATGTTTGAAAGCATTCATTACACTTGTCCGTCCATATAAATTTCTCTCTCTTCTTAGTTAGCTTGGTGAGGGGAACAACGATCTTTGAGTAATCTTCCATGAATCTTCTGTAGTAGCCAACCAAACCCAGGAAGCTACGAATCTCGACAACTATTTTTGGTGCTTCCCATCCTACAATGATTGCTCTCTTACTTAGATCTACTTTAATTCCTTTTAGAAACACCACGTGATCCAAGAAAGCTACTTTTTTTAACCAAAATTCACACTTCTTGAATTTGGCATAGAGCTTCTCTCTTCTTAGCCGCTGTAAGGCCGCTCTCAAGTATGTTGCATGCGTCTCCTTGTCCTTGGAATAGACCAATGTGTTACCTATGAATACTATAACCGACGTGTCCAACAAGTCATGAAACACTTGGTTCATCAGTTCCATAAATGACGCATGGGCATTGGTCAATCCGAATGACATTACAAGGAACTCATAATGTCCATACGTTGTTCTAAAGGTAGTCTTCGGAATATCTCCAGCTTGATCTTCAGTTGATGGTACCCAGATCTAAGGTCAATCTTTGAAAAGACTTTGACACCTTGCAACTGATCGAAGAGATCATCAATTCTTGGCAGAGGGTAATTTCTTTGAAATATCTGTTCTTGATGGTGCGCTTGTTTAACTCCCAATAATCAATACATAACCTTACACTACCATCTTTCTTCTTCACAAACAATACGGGTGCTCTCTATAGTGATAAATTTGGCCATATGAAACCCTTGTCTAGCAACTCTTGTAACTGAGTCTTCAATTCCTTTAGCTCTGTAGGGGCCATTCTATAAGGTTCCTTAGACACCGACATCGACCTTGGCATGAGGTTTATTATGAACTTAGTAGCTCTGTCTAGAGGTAGTTTGGGTAGATCCTCTAGAAATACATCTGGAAACTCCCATACTACTTCTAGATCTTCCATTTTTGGCATCTCGGTAGTAACTTTAACCACAGATACCAGGTATCCCACTCCTCCCTTCTCTAGGCATCTTTTAGCTTTGAGAGCGGAGAGGATATGTAAGACCCGCACGCCACGAACCCGGTCTAACCTTACATTCTCGTGTCGTGACCGGTCTTCCCATCATAATCGGCTCAAGTGAACTAATTGTATGAAGAAACCACAAGATAAGGTAAGTAACGAGTCAAATTTAGTTGGTGTGGTTGACCGTTTAAGATCGTGTGGAAGCAACCAGTCAAAAACTAAAAACCAAAAAATTTTGGTTGTGTGGTAGCAGCTTTGAGGGGTGTGGTCGATACATGAGACCACACATGAGACCACACAACGTGTGGTCACATAATTTGGACATGTGGTCGACGGATTGTGCGACCCCACGTGCGACCACACGATGCTGAACAAATTCCGTATTTAGGAAACTTTCCTAATTTGTGGGGGACTCTTTCCTAATTAAAGTGGGACTCTATATGGAGGTTTTTCTCTATATAAGGGACGTTCCATAGCCTCTCTCACTCTAAAAGAAGGAGATTTGGAGAAGAAGCTTGGAGAAGAAGGTTTTGAAGAGGAAAGTTTTATCTCCCTACATCAATTGACTCTGTAGGCTAGATTAGATAGGATAGTTTCCTTTTATCAAGTTGATGTATTGAATCTAATGCAATGATTTCGGTTATGGAATTTCTAAGAAAAACCATGAGAAAATAGATTAGGGATAATGGTTAATGAGAAACTGTAAATAATGGCCATAAAATAATCATAGGATGAACCCAAGTGATGAGCCAAGGAATCGACTCAGGAAGAATTCGGATTGAAGATGAAAAAGTGACCAAACATCATGTGGTCGCAGCTTGTGGTCGACCACAGGGTGACCAGAGGGTCGACCACAACTATTCGGGAAGTTCCTAGGAAAGGTGTGGTCGCATGGTGTGGTCGCATAAAATGTGACCATAGGGTTCGACCACATAGTGTGTGGTCTCATATATTGCGACTACAGGATCGACCATACGTGCAACCACACGTTAATAGCAAGTATATTTTGAGCCAAACAAGGTTTTTGACTACTGTAACTTGGTAAACTTGAACCCTAACTTGAATACATTAATTGTTAGGTTCCTAATAGATTCAAAGTGACTTCCAAAGCTTGGAATAGGAACAAACATCGATCAAAGGTGAGGGAACAAGACCTAAACTAATTTGCTAATAACAAGCTGTTTTACTTATTGAGTCCAATGCCATGATTGATTCTATGCTTGTATGCTTATAATGTGCATTTCACATGTCATCCGATATTCCTGCTATTACTGCTAATGCATATTTAATTCTGTTTATTTATAATATGATGATGATGATGATGATGATGTTAGGGATAGGCATGTAAATGTATGTGTGTGGTTAGTGTGCTTAATGCAAGTGAAGCATCAGGGGGAGGACGTGACACTGTGGTTCATCCTGGTCACCAGACTCTTGCTCTATCTCTACTCAAGTCTTGCCCACTAACATTGTCGTATCTCCATTACCTTAGCAGAACTATTATGTCGTAGGGCATCAGGGGAGGTGGTCTCAGACCGTGTAGTATTTGACTATGTCGGGGGACCTTAGCTCTATCACTATAAACGTATTGAGGGATGCTGGGGTGAGGCCTTGGATACACTGTTTGGCATTAGGATTGGTTAGTTGCGAGCCTAGTTTGCAAGCCCTCGCCAATAAGGGCTTGCGTGTTGGTATAGGTAGGGCGTCAGGGGAAGTGTTATGCGGTGTTTGATTCGGGCACTTTAGCTCTATCTCTATTCCATGATCGGTGCATGTGGGACGACAATAGTGTTTGATCCATTGGGCGGCTTCACACATTCTTGTATAGAGGTGCGGCGGCCACCAATCCTTTCTATAGCACATTGCAAACTTATAAACCAGACCAAAGATATGAATTGAATGCATGCATATGTTTGTTGCATTGTTTTGTTTACTCACTGAGCTCAAGTTGGAGAGTTGACCCTCGCGCATGCAATTCTTTTTAGTTTCTGATGTTAAAGGTATTACGGTTGAAGAGTATATCGACATGCCAACATATGAATCGGTGGCTGCTATGGATGAGCAAGCTATGGAGGACTATTATGATTCGTTAAGCAAGCGTTTCAACTATGGATGAGCTTAGTGTTTAACTTTCGTATTTGGATATTTGTAATATGTATTAAATTATATTTTGGCTACTTGGAGATAACTGGAATATAAATTATTTATCATGATTAGACCTCAGTTCATTATTAATAAGACTTATGCTATTTACTTTATTATCTCTGATTAATGTGGAATGTGTTTTGGTTAACATGGTTGGCATAGCCTATACGAGATCCTGGTTGAACCGTTGGTTTATTGATGGTTCATCACACCATTCTGGCTAATCCAGAATTGGGGTGTGACAACTTGGTATCAGAGCTCTCAGGCCTTGCCCATCAAACTTGAATACTTCTACTAGAGTCCATGAACTGAGTTAGGATAAATTAAAAGTTTTAATACAAACACACCATAAGCACCTGTGTTGGTTGAGACAGAACTTAAACAAGACAATAATGTACATATAAAAGGTGAAACCATATATATACACAGACAGAAAAAGAAAATCTAAATGTTTCATGATAAGCAAATAATATAGGGTATGATTATAAGTCAGGCAGTTGTTTAAGTATACAAAGGATATAGAACAATAGCAAGAAGGGGGCATCTATAAAGTAGAAAATTGGAATACCGAGTTGGTACTCACAAGATGTGAAACTCGATGTATGACAGAGGAAGAAGAAAAATTGCTGGTAACGCCTAAATCCCTGTAGAGGTAAAGGGAAAGATCTCGGGCTAAATCCAACAGAGATAGGAGAACAATGGCCATACACCAAAAATGAGAGTAACTATAAAAGAAGATAAAGCTATACTCCTGGGTGACGTGGAGACATAGAGTGAGATCCACCACAAGCTGATCCATTGCCCGCTGAGCATTAAGAAGAGGTTGCAACTTGACCCCACCACTATCTGGGTCGAGAACGGGTAGTAAAAACTCATCTGAGCAGATGCTAGATAATGATAATTAGATTGGAACAAATCAAAGGAGGTAAACAACTAGGCCACTCCAGCCAATCTACCTGGACTACCAAGTGCCTTGGCTATGGTTGTAATAAATTTGGCCTGACAAAATGCAAAAACAACAACAGATGATACCGGCTATGTAAGTTGCCATGGAAATCACTATCCAAGTTGCCAATGCTACATCAAGACCTCCGGGTCAAACCAAGTACGGTGTCGATTGGTAGCAACACTGTACCCCTAACACCTGTTAGCTATAACACAGTGCTTACCATACAACAAGTCCCAGTAACGCACACCCCAGTGCAGAAGCTTGGTGCACAACAAGCAGTGTATCAATGTGGTTACCCTTATCAGCCATCGATGTATGGGATAGCTGCATCATGGCAGAATGATCCGACTAGGGTTGAAGAATATTTTCTGAAGATGAAGCTTCAAATGTTTTTAGCAAAGGATCAAATCTATTGTGGCCATATAACTAGATAGGTTTATATAGGATGCGGTGCATTATTAACTTACTCTTATGATTATAGAGGATGCACATAGTTGATTCTAATTCTTGTACCTTGACAGAATACCTTCTTGATTCAACCTGTCAATTAGAGTTATAAATATTGTTTCTTTAGTATTAGTCCTGATTATACCAATCTAAGCTACTCTCATGATCGATAACATGAATAGAGATATGAACTGAATGAACAGTTAAATGTTTAATCATGTTGAGCTTACATCTTTTCTATTTATACCTGATTTATTGATGTACCAAGACTTTTTACAGATTTACTCCTTTAGTGCCTCGACCAATGGCATTATATACTCAATAGAACCTATAACCATGAGGTTAAGAGCTGTAGAACCTCTATTTCCATATATTCAGACTACCGTGCAACTTAACAACCTTTGGATGACAGTTGGATTACCATAGATTTACTCCTGATCCTTTAAACATAAGTTCATTAGATAATACAAGTGTCCTTCATCATACTGAATTCGAAAGAAGGAAATGAATTACTTTTAGATAAACATTCTGATTCTTACATTTCTCGACATTCATTGATAAGATGTTTAGTTAATAAGGAATTATTGGAAGGAAGATGATTAAATTCAGATAAGATGCTATAGCCAAGAGACCTCAGATGAAGTAATGGAGAATCTATTTTGAGATTACTGAATGGATGAATATGAGTCATGTCTATAAAAGAGTGCATGAGCAAAAAGTGAGAACTATCAAGAGTAACTAGGAAAGAGTAGATAGCACTCAAGTAAAGTTAAAGATGGTTATATCGGTATGAAGTTGACAAGGAAGAAGATTTCTAAAGGCAGATCTAAGAGTGGATATAATGATGAAATAAAAAATGATGGTATGGATAGTACTTGGTATAGCACAACTACTATAGAGTTATGCCAATGTCAAGTAAGATGATTGAGTAAAGACCAAAAGAGTTTGGCTGAATTAATGAATTTATAAGCATATACCCTAATGCTTATAGGTAGACTTGGGATATGAAGTAACAATCACAAGATACTTTTGAGGTAACGAAAGAGAGATCAGGGTAGAACAACAAGGATAAAAGAATTAAAGCTAATGAATTTTTCAATATATGAGATTTTAAGCGATAGTCTTTGAAAAACTAAGAGATGAAGGAACTAGACAAGCTCTTAAGACCTTTAAACCAGATTTTACTAGTTCAAGCCCTTTTGGACTAAATGTTGCATTAGATGAGTGTTATGAGCAATGTTCGAATTGTATGGATGGACAAAAGTTGGTTGTAACCTAAATCGACTTGAGATGGCAGACTTTGACGTCATCTTGGGAATAGACTGGTTGTCTCAACACTCTACAAAGTTGTTAGGTGCATAGAAGAGGTTATCATCATTCAAGAATAAAGACGACATATAATTTAGTTTTATTGGAAGCATGTTGCCTAAGAAGTGAAAGCTGATCCTCTCTATGCTAAAGGCGAAGAGATGCTTTAAAAAGAAAGAAGTCGGATATATGGTATCTGTGGTATAAATTACTAAAGAAGCACCACATATGGAAGATATTGATGTGATGCATAAATTTCCTGATGTGTTTCCAGGAGACTTACTTGGGTTACCATCTGATCGTGCGACCGAGTTCGTCATCGACTTGTTACCAAGGACGATACCTATGTCAAAGGCACCTATAGAGTAGCTCCTATGGAGTTGAAGGGACTGAGACTCAACTACGGGAGTTATTAGACAAGGGTTCTAATTGACTAAGTATTGCATCACGGGGAGCGCCAATGCAATTCGTGAATAAGAAGGACGGTAGTGTCAGATTATGTATAGACTACCGGGAACTAAACAAGCTCACGATCAAGAATCGATATCTACTACCTCAGATCGATGATTTGTTTAAACAGTTGCAAGGAGCAAAGGTATTTTCTAAGATTGATCTTCGATCAAGATATCAACAGCTGAAGAATTTAGACAGTGATATTCTGAAGATAGTTTTTAAAAAGGGGATTGAGCATTATGAGTTCCCGATTATGTTATTAGATTAACCAATGCCCTTATATCTTTTATAGAACTTATGAACCGGGTATTCTACGATGTATAAGACACGTCAGTCATAGTTTTTGTAGACTATATATTGGTTTATTCCAAAGACGAAGAAAGTCTTGTAAAGGACCTTAGAGCAGCCTTACAACGGCGGAGGAAGGAAGAAGCTTTATGCCAAGTCCAAGAAATATGAGACCTGATTAAACAAAGTGATCTTCTTAGATCACGTAGCATCATAAAAAGGAATTAAAGTGGACCCTATTAAGATAGAAGTAATCATATGGTGAGAAACACCTAAAGAATATTGCGAAGATCAGAAGTTTCTTGGGTTTAGCTGGTTATTACAGACGATTTGTGGAGGACCACTCTAAGATCACAAAACCTCTTACCAAGCTAACTAGGAAGGGAGAGGAGTTTATTTGGACTGACAAGTGTGAAGAATGTTTCCAGACTCTAAAAACAAGGTTGATATCAACTCCCATCTTGAACGTTCCGATACCAAGGGAACCTTTTACCCTATACATCGAAGCTTTCAGATTGGATCTAGGATGCGGGTTGATGCAAGGTAAACAAGCGATTGTATATGTTTCAAACTAAAAGAGCATGAAAAGAATCACCCAACTCATGATTTGGAGTTAGCAACTGTGATTCATGCAATCAAGACTTGGAGACATTATCTATACAGAGAAGAATTTCAGATTAAATCGGATTACAAGAGTCTTACTTATCTCTTCACCCAGAAAGAGTTGAACAGGAAGCTAAGGAGATGGTTGGAACTCCTAAAGGATTAAGACCGTGATATTCAATGTCACCGGTGCAAGGCTAATATGATAGCTGAGGTTTTGAGCAACGAGGAATAATGAAGCTAAAAGGAGGACCTAGTACAATAGCTACCTTATGTTTCGCAGCAACAGATTCAGATTTAGAAGAAGAGTAACATATAATAAAAACTTGTGATGATCCAGTTGAGCAAGAACTTATGGAGCAATAGTTCTTCAACTACGCTTGTGGCATTAAAGATCATCTCTGAATTGATGGATGAAGTAAAAGTAGCAATTTTGTTAGATCTGTATATAAGAACAGTGCAAGAAGATTTAGAGAAAGAAAAACCTAACCCTGACATACTTTGGATGTAGAGACGGTACTCAGATACAGAGGTAGATTCTGAATACCTGAAGGTAAAGACTTTGATATCATGAAGAGGATAATGATAAGAGCCCATTGTACTCTATATTCAGGACATCCTGGAGTACCAATATGTATCATGACCTGAAGAGATTGTAGTGGTAAAGAGGAATGATAATAGATGTGGCTTAGTTCGTGTTTTAGTGTTTGAATTATCAGCAAGTAAAGGCTGAAAGATAAAGACTAACATGGTTTACTACAACCACTATCGGAGCCAGTCTGGAAGTGAAACAGTATTACAATGAACTATGTCACCGATTTACCACTGACTCCTAGATCGATTGACGCAGTTTGAGTGATTGTTGATCGCCTTAAGAAGATAGCTCATTCCATTGCTATACGACCTTGGTATGCTTTGGAGCGGCTAACTAAGCTATATGTGGATTGAATTTTCTACTAAGCTACTATGTAGATGTCACCTATTAAGCATGATACGGTAGAAATGTCGAATTTCTTTGTTTTGGAATGAAGTCGGAGAATAAGGAATTATAAGACATGAGTCTATTGAAGAAACCTATCGAGTGGCAGACGAGATGTTAAGACCTTGAGTTTTCCATAAGTGACAAAGTGTATTTGGAGATATCACTTATGTATGGTTTGAAACGATTCGACAAGAAGGGAAAGTTGTATCCTATATATGTTTTGGGACCTCATAAAAATTTTGGAGAGACGTAGAAAAGTTGCATATCAACTAGCGTTACCGCTGTCCATGTATAGTGTGCATGATGTATTTCAGGTGTCTCTATTGAAGAAGTACGTTGGAGATCCATATCAAAGGTATTGACCATTGATCCACTGGATTAGATAGAAGATTTAACTATTGAAGTGGTACCAGCCTAGTTCACTGGTTGGAAGGTACAACATCTCTAAAATGAGGATACTTATTATATGAAGGTAACTTGGTGAAGCCAAGATGGGAAGAAGATTGCATGGGAAGAAGAAGGTGCAATGCGGAAACAGTATTCCCACCTATTGACTCCGAAGTAAATTCAAATTTCGAGGACAAAATTTCTTTAAAGGATGGGGGAGTTGTATGATCCGTACGTTTAAATTTCGAGGACGAAATTTCTTTTAAGAGTGGTGGAGTTGTAAGACCCGCATCCCACGAACCTGGTCTAACCTTACATTCTCGTGTCGTGACCGGTCTTCCATCATAATCGGCTCAAGTGAACCAATTGTATGAAGAAACCACAAGATAAGGTAAGTAACGAGTCAAATTTAGTTGGTGTGGTTGACCGTTTAAGATCATGTGGAAGCAACCAGTCAAAAACTAAAAACCAAAAAATTTTGGTCGTGTGGTAGCAGTTTTGAGGGGTGTGGTTGATACGTGTGGTCGATACATGAGACCACACATGAGACCACACAACGTGTGGTCGCATAATTTGGACGTGTGGTCGACGGATTCTGCGACCCCACATGCGATCACACGATGCTGAATAGACTCCGTGTTTAGGAAACTTTCCTAATTTGTGGGGGACTCTTTCCTAATTAAAGTGGGACTCTATATGGAGGTTTTCCTCTATATAAGGGACGTTCCTTAGCCTCTCTCACTCTTTTAGAACTCAAATTGAAACCCTAAACCTAAGAGAGAAAGAGAAAGGAAGAGAAGGAGAAGAAGGAGATTTGGAGAAGAAGTTTGGAGAAGAAGGTTTTGAAGAGGAAAGTTTTATCTCCCTATAGCAAGCTTAAGGTATGGACTTGACTCTGTAGGCTAGATTAGATAGGATAGGTTCCTTTTATCAAGTTGTTGTGTTGAATCTAATGCAACGGTTTCGATTATGGAATTTTTAAGAAAAATCATGAGAAAATAGATTAGGGATGATGGTTAATGAGAAATTGTAAATAATGACCAACCCAAGTGATGAACCGAGGAATCGACTCAGGAAGAATTCGGATTGAAGATGAAAAAGTGACCAAACATCATGTGGTCGCAGCTTGTGGTCGACCACAGGGTGACCAGAGGGTCGACCACAGCTATTCGAGAAGTTCTCAGGAAAGGTGTGGTCGCATGGTGTGGTCGCATAAAATGCGACCACTGGGTTCGACAACACAGTGTGTGGTCTCATATATTGCGATCACAGGATCGACCACACGTGCGACTACACGTTAACAGCAAGTATATTTTGAGACCAAACAAGGTTTTTGACTAATGTAACTTGGTAAACTTGAACCCTAACTTAAATATATTAATTATTTAGGTTCCTAATAGATTCAAAGTGATTTCCAAAGCTTGGGAGAGGAACAAACATCGATCAAAGGTGAGGGAACAAGACCTAAACCAATTGGCTAATAACAAGCTGTTTTACTTATTGAGTCCAATGCCATGATTGATTCTATGCTTGTATGCTTGTAATGTACATTTCACATATCCAATATTCCTACTATTACTGCTCATGCATATTTAATTCTATTTATTTATAATATGATGATGATGATGATGATGTTAGGAATAGACATGTAAATGTATGTGTATGGTTAGTGTGCTTGATGCGAGTGGAGCATCAGGGGGAGGACGTGACACTGTGGTTCATCCTGGTCACCAGACTCTAGCTCTATCTCTACTCAAGTCTTGTCCACTAAAACCGTCGTATCGCCATTACCTTAGCAGAACTATTATGTCATAGGGCATCAGGGGAGGTGGTCTCAGACCGTGTAGTCTGTGACTCTGTCGGGGGGCCTTAGCTCTATCTCTATGGACGTATTGAGGGATGCTAGGGTGAGGACTTGGATACACTGTTTGGCATTAGGATTGGTTAGTTGTGAGCCCAGTTTGCAAGCCCTCACCAATAGGGGCTTACGTGTTGGTATAGGTAGGGCATCAGGGGAAGTGTTATGCGGTGTTTGATCCGGGCACTTTAGCTTTGTCTATATTCCATGATGGGTGCATGTGGGATGGCAATGGTGTTTAATCCATTGGGTGGCTTCACAGACTCGTGTATAGAGGTGCGGCAGCCACCAATCCTTTCTATAGTACATTGCAAACTTATAAATCAGACCAAAGATATGAATTGAATGCATGCATATGTTTGTTGCATTGTTTTGTTTACTCACTGAGCTCAAGTTGGAGTGCTGAACCTCGTGCGCACAATTCTTTCTAGTTTATGATGTTGCAGGTATTACGGTTGAAGAGTATGTCAACATGCCAACATATGAACAGGTGGCGGCGATGGATGAGCAAGCTGTGGAGGACTATTATGATTCGTTAAGCGAGCATTTCAACTATGGATGCACTTAGTATTTAACTTTTGTATTTAGATATTTGTAATATGTATTAAATTTTGTTTTGGTTACTTGGAGATAACTGGAATATCAATTATTTATCATGATTAGACCTCAGTTCATTATTAATAAGACTTTCGCTATTTACTTTATTATCTCTGATTAATGTGGAATGTGTTTTGGTTTAACATGGTTGGCATAGCCTATACGAGATCTTGGTTGAACCGTTGGTTTATTGACTTCATCACACCATTCTAGTTAGTCCAGAATTGGGGTGTGATAGGATAAGTTTTCGCTTCCTAGGCAACTTACTTCCTGTGAAGCTGAACTCCTTGCCATTGACATCCTTAAATCCAAGCTTCTTTTCAGCACATAATAAATTAGCTGAATGCTTGCCTAACCAATCCATTCCCAAGATGACGTCAAAGTCTGCCATCTCAAGTTGAACCAGATTTGCTTTTAGATTTTGCCCATTAATTTGAACTGGGCACGGCCTGTGGCACTCACTTAAAACCACTTCCAATCCCAATGGAGACCGAACTATCAAGCTCGGGTTCAAGCGCTAGACAGGTAACTCCAATTTCTTCCCAAATGATATAGATACCAATGAGTGGGTAGCCCCAGGGTCAAAGAGGACTTTGGCAAGTATACCAGCTATATTTACAGTTCTTGGAATTTTAATTAATCCTTAGCCTACATGCTTACACAGAAGTAATTTTGTAAACAAAAGAGTAAGGAATAAGGCCATACCTGCAACCACATCAAGTGGTGCGGCTGCTCCCTCTAAGGTGGCTGCATACACTTTCCCTTGTTGTAGCTACTTCTTGGGTAGTGGGCATGTCCTAGCATAATGTCCCATTTGCTGACAATTAAAGCACTTGACATTGCTAGTGGAGCCAGCCTCTTGTTGCACCGCAGTTGGAGTGGCCTTGGTTGGTGCAGCAGCAGTTGGTGGCCTAAATGGGCAGAAAGGCTTAGTATTTCCCCCACTTGATGACTTAGTGGTAGGCCTCTTCAGCCCTCTGTTCTGGATGAAGAAGCTGTCCCTGTGGCTTGCCTCTATAACTCTAGTGATCTGCACCACCTCATTATAAACACTCTTCTCCAGACCTAGTACATGCTCCCTGATGCTACCACAGAGTCATGGTAAATCTGCGAGTCTTGGTGGCTTCTTCTTGCATACTTGCTGGGGCAAAGAAGAATAGCTCTTCATACCTTTGTTGGTAAGCATCTACCGTCATATGGGTCAGCTGTAAGCTGAGAAATTCATTCTCCATTTGATCATAGAAACTTCTTGGGAAGTATTTCTGGAAAAATGCTTTCTTAAATATTGCCCACATAATCTGGGTGTGCTTGGTCAGCAGGTACATCCGGGTGGAATTCCACCAGGAGTTGGCACTCTCTCTGAGCATGTACGTGGCATACAACACCTTTTCATCATCCAAAAAATTTTCTCCATCTCCTCTATCCATGGTGCTGGCCACAGTGGCTTTCCTCTTTTCCCTGAGAAGGTTGGTGGTTTTATTGTGTGGTTCGTCGAAAACCCCAAAATTGGGAGTTTTGACCTAGGTTTTCCTTGAGAGTGTCAAAATTTAAAATTTTTGGTGTATTTGTTTGTTTCTCTTGCTTTGTTTGATGTTTATTTGGACTTTGAGTAATGGTGTACCACCCATATAAGTCCTCTTACCCATTGTAGGTGAACTCGAGGCTTTTGCCCAAAATACAGCCATTATGCTGCCCAATTTTTTTTTTTTTTGAGTTTTTTCCTTGTACTCAATAGTTTCTTGGCTTTGTTTTCACAGGTTTCAACATGTCTACACAAAGGGCATTTGCCAAGAATGTGGCTTCGAGTTCTAGGGGTCCTCATCCACCTACTAGGCTTTTTGATGCCCGTCGGTTTCACTCGGTGGATGCTCAAGCCTGTTACCCTTGGTTTGAGGACAAAAAGGTTGAATCCAGCCATTTTGTGAACCTGGACCAGCTCTGTCGGTTTGATGTTGAGGCGGCATTCGATTCCCTTGGCTGGTTACCAGTGATTCAGTATGCTGACATCACGCCTCGGACTTGGTGAAACATTTCAACACAAACCTGGAGCTTATGGGGAATCCCAATGGTTTTAAACATTGCAGGGACCTCCGCATCACTAGTAAGGTGAATGGTACCGAAATATCCTTCAACTCTTATGAGTTAGCGGATATTCTATAAATTTCTAATGATGGTGAACCAGTGTACCCGCCAAGGAAAGAGGTTATCTCCCTGAGAATCTTCACCGGGAGGTCTGCACTCAGATTCTTACCCTAGGGTTTCCCATGCTGGTGGCAAACCTGTGGCCTTTACCTTGTGTATACTGCCGCATCATACAACATAATATTATTCCTCAAAGCGGTAATTACAATGAGGTCTCTCAGCTAACCCAATATGGCACTTACTGTATGGCCACTAAACAGAGGGTCTGTCTCCCATATATTATCATCAATACTATGGCCCACGCTACTACACCCAATCAGAAAGGCAATCTCCCACATGGTCGCCATATCACTATCCTATTGCATCGGCGGGGAGTGGACATGTGCGACGAGCTGGCATATGAGGATTCCATGGTTTCTGACATTGACTAGGATGCTATTCGCAAGATGCATCTGGACGTTATTCCTATCAATGACGAAGAGCTGGAGGCTCGTGAGCGGCCGCTTAGAAGGGCAGCAATCGTAGTAGTAGCACCTATAGGAGATGTAAAGGGTGGCGCGGACAAGTACATGGAGGACATTCATGCCTCTGCACCACAGCCTATGCCTGAGGTTCTCCTTTTTGGGACTGTCACTGATCAGATTTTGGCTCATCTGTAGGCCATCAGGACCGACCAGGGTACTATGTTGAATGCCCAGCGTGCGACAGATCGGCCTCTGGTGGACCTGACTCAGAGTCTTAGGATACCCTAGGATGAAGTGCACTGGCTCCATTAGGCCTACAAGCGTGACTACTCAAGAGATTGAGAGGGGCAGGATGGAAGGCTACTGCAATGACAGAAACAACCAAAAACTCGAGAGATTGAGATTAAGAGGGGCAAGAGTCTAGAGAAATTGAGTTGAAAGAGAGATTGAGACGGATAGGAGTCTAGAGAGTTTGAGTTGAAAGAGGGAAACCAAGAGAGAGATTGAGAGGGAGTTGGTAACCGAGAGGGGAAGAAGAGATTGAGAGGGAGTTGAAGACCGAGAAAGAAAAAGGAGGGAATATAAAAAGAAAAGAAAAAAAGGGGAAAAGGGCCAAAAATTGAGAAGGGAAGAGGAGAAAGACTGAGAGAGAATAGAGAGGAGAAGAAGATCAGCAAGGAGAGAGAAGAGAGGAGTAGAAGGGAGAAGCCGAAGGAAGAAGCAGAGAGGGAGTGGGACTAACCAACATCTCTTATACCCTCACCGAACCCTGCTATGACAACACCTTCAACGAAACTTGCTGATCATCCCTACTACTTTCGCAGACATTTAACCCCACTACCCAACCACTGACCACCTACTGTAGACCAACTGCAAGCCCCTGCTACTATCCTTGATCATCTTCTCCGTACCACCTCACTGACCTCCCCGAACCTGTGTTCACCCGTCGAGCACCCTACTTCAACCCCCTAATACCCCACCGATCATCTCCATTACCATCCTACACCACCGAACCACCATTGTCATACTCCAATTCTGCACTATTCAGAATGGTGTGATGAACCGCTAATAAACCAACGGTTCAACCAGGATCTCTAATAGGCTGTGTCCTTTTAAAATAAACCATACACATCCACAACCATAATCAGAATAAATACACAATAGCGGAAGTCTTAATAATAAATGAACTGATGAATCTAACTGTGATAATCATAAATAAAATATCAAATTATGTTGCATTAACCGAGACATAAATAAATAAAATATCAATTACAGTTCCTTAATAGTTCAAATAAAAATCTAATCGAAAACGCATGAGTTGCACTCGCATGAGGAGTCATGCGCCTCCACATGTCTTCAGCCTCCATCACAGCAACGTGCCCGTACATAGAAGCATTTATATAATCTTCCACAGTAGTATCTGTATCATCAACTAAAAATATTCGACGTCGAAAGGGTGAGCACACATCACGGCTCAGTGAGCAAACAAAACAATGCAACAAACATATGCATGCATTCAATTCATATCTGTGGTCTGGTATAGAAGTTTGCAATGTGCTATAGAAAGGTTCGGTGGCCGCCTCACCTCTATACACGAGTGTGTGAAGCCACCCAAAGGTTAACGTTTATTGTCATCCCACATGCACCCACTATGGAATAGAGATAGAGCTAAAGTGCTTAGGACCACACAACATCACACTTCCCCTGATACTCTACCCATACCAACACGTAAGCCCCTACTGGCGAGGGCTTGCAACCTGGGCTCGCAACTAACCAATCCTAATGTCAAACAGTGTACCCAAGGCCTCACCCCAGCATCCCTCAATATGTCCATAGAGATAGAGCTAATGCCCCCCGACAGAGTCGAAGACTACACGGTCCGAGACCACCTCCCCTGATACCCTACGACGTAATAGTTCTACTAAGGTAATGGCGATACGACAATGTCAGTGGGCAAGACTTGAGTAGAGATAGAGCTAGAGTTTAGTGACCAGGCTGAACCACAATGTCACGTCCTCCCCCTGATGCTCCACTCGCATCAAGCACACTAACCACACACATACATTCACATGCCTATTCCTAGCATCATCATCATCATCATGTTATAAATAAAATAAAATAAAATATGCATGAACATTAATAGCAGGAATATTGGATGACATGTTGAATGCACATTACAAGCATACACACATAGAATCAGTCATGGCATTGGACTCAAGAAAATAAAAATATTTTATTATTAGCCAATTAGTTTAGGTCTTGTTTCCTCACCTTCGCTTGAGTGTAGATTCTCTTTCAAGCTTTAAGAATCACTTTTATATCAATAGGAAAACCTAACAAGTCGATAGATTTTAGTTAGAAGTCATTCCGAAAATTTTAGGCTTGCTGTTAAGCGAGGGTCGCAGGGTGGGTCGCAGGTAGGGTAGCAGTTTACTGCGACCCCCAGGGTAGGGTCGATGCCAGGGTCGGATGTTCCATCGACCCTGGGTGTGACCACCCCATCCCTGGACTTCCCGAATGGTGGGGGTCGATCCTGTGGTCTAGTAGGGTCGATTCGCAATCGACCCCACGTGCGACCCCCCATGATTTGAGTCGAGAATTTCATTCTACAATCCATTCTTTCAAGTTTGGGTCCTATGGCTTACTTCCACAGTCCATTCTATGCTTGTTCTATGGCTTAAAACTCCAGGTTACTTCCTTACTTTGCCTACCATGATTCCCTCCATGGATTTCATTGAAATCCTCCCATGGATGGATGATTTGGGTTTCTCCTAGACCATACCCTCTTCATGAACTATTCAAGGTCTTACATCATTAATGGAAATGTGCCCATACCTTAGGATTTGCTGAGATTCAGAGGTTTCTCTGAATTCTTCACTTTAGTCTTCTTCTCCAACTTTCCTTCTCTTCTCCTTCTCTTTTCTTTCTCTCACTTTCAATTAGGATTTCAAAAGGAGTGAAAGAGGCTTAGGGACGTCCTATTTATAGAGGAGAACCTCCCAAAATAAGTCCCATTGAGATTAGGAAAGAATCCCCTTGAAATTTAGAAAGTTTTCTATTTACGATTTCTGTCGGCAGAGAGGGGGTCGATGAGGGGGTCGGAGGTCCTGTCGACCCTCAGTTCTATATTGTCCGAACCCCAGTTAAAATATCAGGGGTCTGACTTCTTAATGGGGGGGGGGTCGACCCTGCTTGTCTGGGTATGCGACCCTGCCCTCCATTTTACTTTTTTTGGGTCAGTTTAATACCTGGTTTCACCATTTCCTTCACGCACTTGGTCCATTTGGCTCTACCATGATAGGTAGACCTGGTACAAGGTGGTAAGACCGGTTAGTTCGATACGGGTCTTACAACTCCCCCCTACTTATAAAAATTTTATCCTCAAAATTGTTCATACCTTCCGAGTCGAATAGATAAGGGTATTGCTTTCGCATAGCATTCTCTTCTTCCCATGTGATTTCTTCTATATCTCTGCTTATCCAGGTGACTTTAACATAATAAATGTCACGGTTGCGTAGTCGTTGCACCTTTTGGCTGGTGATTTCAGTTGGTGCTACTTCAAATGTTAAATCATCCATTAAATTTGGTAGATCTACAGTCAAAAAGTGCGTTGGATCTCCGACATACTTCTTCAATAAGGAGATATGAAATACATCATGCACGCTTGACATAGATGGTGGTAGTGCTAACTAGTAAGCCACTTTTCCATGTTTAGCTAGAATTTCACATGGTCCGACATATCTTGGACTTAGTTTCCCTTTCTGTCCAAACCGTTTTAAACCTCGCATAGGTGACACTTTGAGGAATACCTTATCACCTACGGTGAATTCAAGGTCTCGGCGTCTAGTATCTGCATATTGCTTTTGACGATTCTGAGCCGTTCTTACTCGCCCCTTGATAATGTCAACTACTCGATATGTATCTTCAATGAATTTCGGTCCAACAATACTACGTTCTCCAACTTCATTCCAAAACAAAGGAGTTCGACACTTCCTGCCATACAGTGCTTCATACGGTGACATCTTTATAGTAGCCTGATAGCTATTGTAGTAAGTGAACTCAATCAGTGGTAACTTTTCATCCCATGATCCTTTAAAATCAATTACACAAGCTCGGAGCATGTCTTCTAGAATCTGAATGGTGCGCTCTAATTGTCCGTCTGTCTGAGGATGGAATGCAGTACTGAACTTCAATGTTGTACCCATAGCATTCTGCAATCCTTCCCAAAACTTTGAAGTAAAACGTGGATCTCTGTCGGACACAATGCTTTCAGGTACACCATGTAGTCTGACAATGTTATCCACATACAACTTAGCTAACCTCTCCAATGTATACTGAGGTCGTATAGCTATAAATCGAGCCGTTTTAGTCAGTCTGTCTACAATCACCCAAACTGCGTCAACTACTCGGGGAGTCAATGGTAACCCTGTGACAAAGTCCATAGTGATGCAGTCCCATTTCCATGCGGGTTCTGGTAACGGCTGTAATAGTCCTGCAAGTCTTTGTCATTTAGCCTTCACCCTCTGACAATTTAGGCATTGAGACACGAGCTTAGCTACATCTGCTTTCATTCCTCTCCACCAATATAATTTCTTTAGATCATGATACATTTTTGTACTTCCAGGATGTTTCGAATAGGCGGTGGTATGGGCTTCCTTCATTAGTTGGTGTCTAATGTCCAAACTTTCTGTTTCAGGTATACATATTATTCCTTTGAACTTTAGTACCTTTTCATCATTTAAGGTGAACTCAGGAATAGTCCTACCTTTTTCGATGTCTTCTTGTACCATTATTAGATAAGGGTCCGATTTAATCGCTGTTTTTACTTCATCAAGTATATCGGTACAATCTTTAATGTGGTGAACATATTTGCAAATCGATGGATAAACCCTTGGTTGGTTGATTCACCCGGTGCATCTATCACAAACTGTTCATTACCGTAGTTGCATACTTTTCTGGTAGCACACAGTGCAGCAGTGGTGCTAACCTCCTCTTGAGATTTCATCATTGCCTTTCTACTCAGTGCGTCAGCAACCACATTAGCTTTCCCCGGATGATACTGGATATCACAATCATAGTCTTTCAATAGTTCCAGCCATCTTCTTTGTCTCATATTCAACTCCTTCTGATTAAAGAGGTAAGTAAGACTCTTATGATCTGATTTAATTTGAAATTTCTCTCCGTACAAGTAATGTCTCCATATTTTGACAGCATGTACTACTGCCGCTAATTCCAAATCATGAGTGGGATAATTCTTCTCATGTGTCTTCAATTGTCTTGAGGCATAAGTAATTACCTGTTCTCCTTGCATAAGTACACATCTAATCCCAATCCTGATGCATCAGCGTACAAAATAAATCGTTGTCCTGGAATCGAAATAGTCAAGATTGGAGCAGATATCAATCTAGCCTTCAATGTTTGGAAACTCTTCTCGCATTTATCAGTCCAAACAAACTTTTCGCCCTTCTTAGTCAAACTGGTGAGAGGTACGGCAATTCGGAAATAGTCTTCCATAAATCGTTGATAATTCCCAGCTAGACCTAAGAAACTTCTAATTTCTGCAACGCTCTTTGGTGCTTCCCACTTCACAATAGCTTCGATCTTGCTAGGATCCACTTTAATTCCTTCAGCGGATACAACATGGCCTAGACTTCCTTTAGCCAAAACTCACACTTTGTAAATTTGGCGTAGAGCTTCTCCTTCCGTAATCGCTGCAAATCGGCGTTTAGATTCTTTATATGAGTTTCCTTGTCCTTGGAGTAGACCAATATATTATCGATGAATACAATAACCGACGTATCCAACATATCGTGGAATACCCAATTCATAAGTTCCATAAAGATTGCTGGTGCATTCGTCAATCCGAAAGACATGACCAAAAATACATAATGTCCATATCTGGTCCTGAATGCTGTCTTGGGAATATCATCGTCCTTAATCTTTAACTGATGGTAGCCTGCCTGAAGGTCGATCTTGGAGAACACTTTGGCACCTTGCAACTGATCGAACAAGTCATCGATCCGAGGCAATGGATACTGATTCTTGATTGTCAGTTTATTCAGTTCTCGGTAGTCTATACACAATCGAACACTACCGTCCTTCTTTACGAACAATACTGGCACTCCCCATGGTGATATTCTAGGTCGGATGTAGCCCTTGTCCAGCAGTTCTTGTAGTTGTACTTTTAATTCCTTCAGTTCAGTAGGAGCCATTCGATAAGGTGCTTTAGATACTGGTGCGGCTCCGGGTATCAAATTTATAACAAACTCTGTAGCGCGGTCGGGTGGTAGTCCTGGTAGTTCTTCAGGAAATACATCTGGATAGTCACGCACGACATCAATATCCTCCATTCGTGGTGCTTCTTTGGTAAGATCGACCACAGATACTAGATATCCAACTGCTCCTTTCTCAAGGCACTTCCTAGCCTTTAATGCAGAGAGTATGAGCTTTCGTTTACGGGGAAGTTTGGTTCCCGCAAAATTGAACTCTGCTCCTTCCTTGTCTTTAAATGTCAGCTACTTTTCGGCATACAATATGTCACACCCCAATTCCACACTGTTCAGAATGGTGTGATGAACCGCTAAATAAACAACGACTTAACTAGGATCTCTAATAGGCTATCCCCGCGTTATCCAAACTTTACACGCATTCACAATCATAATCAGACTAATACACAATAGCGGAAAATTTATAAGTAGTATGAACTGAGAACTAGAATGATACCCATAAATAATATCAAATTATTCTGTGTTTAACTAAGACATAAGTATTTAAATACCAAATACATGTCTTATAAATCCAAATAAGGAAACCTATAAAAATATCTAATCGAATACACACGAGTTGCACTCGCAAGAGGAGTCGTGTGTATCGTCTTCAGCTCCAACTTCCATAGCTGCTACAGTTCCGTACGCCGATGCGTTCATATAATCTTCAACTGTATAACTTGCATCATCAACTAAATATTCAACATCGAGGGGTGAGCACACAACACGGCTCAGTGAGTAGCCAAAACAATGCAACATTACATATGCATGCAAAAAGTCAATTCATATCTTTGGTCTTGGTTTATAGTTTGCAATGTGCAATAGAAAGGTTGGGTGGTCAAAGGTTAACGTTTATTGACACCGCCTCTATACACAGGGTGTGGAAGCCCGCCCGAAGGTTAACGTTTATCGTCGCCCCCATCCACCCTACCATAACATTATACAACAAAGGTTAACGTTTATTGCTATATAATGCTATACCAACACGTAAGCCCCTGTTATCGAGGGCTTGCAAACTGGGCTCGCTACTAACCAATCCTAATGCCAAACAGTGTATCCAAGGCCTCACCCCAGCATCCCTCAGAACATCCATAGAGATAGAGCTAAGGCCCCCAGGTAGAGTCAGAGACTACAAGGACCGAGACCACCTCCCCTGATACTCTACGACATAATAGTTCTGCTAAGGTATTGGCGATACGACGATGTCAATGCACAAGACTTGAGTTAGAGATAGAGCTAAAGTGCTGAGACCCGCCAAGGGTTAACGTTTATTGACGTTCTCATCACACCTTCCCTGATACTCTCTCGCATCAAGCACATCAACCACACACATACAAGCACATGCCTATTCCTATCATCATCATCATCATCATGTTATAAACAGTAAAGTAAATATGCATGAACAAGTAATAGAAATATTGGATGGCATGTTGTATGCACATTACAAACACATTCACATATAATCAAACATAGCATAGGACTCAAGAAATAGAAAACAGTTTATTATTAACCAATTTAGTTTGGGGTTAAGGTTCCTCACCTTAGCTTGCTAATAGATATTTTCCAAGCTTTCGATTCACTGTTATAACGGTATTATGTTGCTAGCAAACCTAACAAAGTCGATAGAATTTAATTAAAATAAATTCAGAATTTAAAAACCATTCTTTCAACTGAGGGTCGATGCTAGGGTCGATGGATCTATCGACCCTCCCAGCATTCTAAACTTCCCGAATGCTGAGGGTCGATGGTCTGAAACACCTAGGGTCGGATGGTCTATCGACCCTCGGTGCGACCCTCGGTGCACTCTGATCCAATTTCCACTTTTTAATCCATTCTTCATGTTTGGGGTCCTATGACTTGCCTCCTACATTCACTCAACATTCATTCCATGGTCTAGAATCACGTATGATTCATCTAAATAGCTTTCGTGCATCCTCCCATGGTTTCCCATGAAAACCTAACCATGGATGGATGGTTTGGGTTTCTCCGAAATCCTACACTCAACCATATCTAACCTAAGGTCTGTAGAAACTCATGGAATTAGTATCCATACCTGAGAAGATTACTTTTCTCTGCAATTTCTTCTCCTTTTTGCTAAGCCTTCTTCCTAGCCTCCTTTCTTCCTCTTTTCCTTCTTCTCTCTTTCTCTCAACTCAATTAGGGTTGTGAAAGGAGTGAATGTGGCTTAGGGACGTCCTTTAAATAGACTAAGAATGTCCTATAATAATCCCATTGAGATTTGGAAAGAATCCCAATCGAAAATTAGGAAATTTCCTAATTTCAGTTTTCGTCAGAAACCGAGGGTCGATGGGAGGGTCGATGATCCCGTCGACCCTAGGGTCTTAAGCTGTCCGACCCTCCCTCAAAAACTGAGGGTCGATCTTTCTGGTTTGGGAGGTCCGACCCTGCTTCACTGGGTGTGCGACCCTCCCCTAGAATTAAGTGTTTTTGGGTCGATTTCATACCTGGGATCTCGATCTCCTTCATGCCCTTGGTCTATTTGACTCGACCATGATGGGTAAACCTGGTTCGAGGTGGTAAGACCGGGTTAGATTGACACGGGTCTTACAACTCCCCCCAACTTATAAAAATTTCGTCCTCGAAATTGTACGTACATTCTGAGTCAAATAAGTCCGGGTATTGCTTCCTCATAGCATTTTCTTCTTCCCATGTAATCTCTTCCATGTCTCTACTTTTCCATGTGACCTTAACATAGTAGATATCTCTGTTGCGTAGACGTTGAACCTTTCGACTAGTGATTTCCGTTGGTATTACTTCAAATGTCAAATCATCAGTCAGTTCCGGCAAATCTACTGTCAACACATGTGTTGGGTCTTTGACATACTTCTTCAATAAGGATATGTGAAATACGTCATGCACACTTGACATAGACGGTGGTAGTGCTAACTGATAAGCTACTTTCCCACGCTTAGCCAGAATCTCATATGGCCCGACATATCTTGGACTTAATTTTCCTTTCTGTCCGAACCTCTTCAATCCTCGCATAGGCGATACTTTCAAGAATACTTTTTCACCTATGGCGAACTCTAGATCTCTTCGTCGAGTATCTGCGTATTGCTTCTGACGGTTCTGAGCTACTCTTACTCTTTCCTTGATGATGTCGACCACTCGACAAGTCTCTTCAACAAACTCTGGTCCAACGATACTACATTCTCCAACTTCATTCCAAAACAAGGGAGTTCGATGATAGCTGTTATTGTAAGCGAACTCGATCAATGGTAACTTCTCGTCCCATGATCCCTTGAAATCAATCACACATGCTCGTAGCATATCTTCTAAAATCTGAATGGTGCGCTCCGACTGTCCGTCAGTCTGTGGGTGGAATGCAGTACTGAACTTCAATGTTGTACCCATAGCCTTTTGCAGTCCTTTCCAAAATCTGAAAGTAAATTGTGGGTCTCTATCGGACACAATGCTTTCTGGAACACCGTGTAGCCGAATAATATTATCCACATACAGCTTTGCTAACCTTTCCAGTGTATACTGGGGTCGTATCGGTATGAAGCGAGTTGTCTTAGTCAGACGGTCTACAATCACCCAAACTGCGTCAACTACTCGAGGAGTCAATGGTAGTCCTGTGACGAAGTCCATAGTGATGCAGTCCCATTTCCAAGCTGGTTCCGATAATGGTTGTAACAGTCCTGCGGGTCTTTGTCGTTCCGCCTTTACCTTCTGACAATTTAGGCATTGAGACACGAACTTGGCTACATCTGCCTTCATTCCCCTCCACCAATACAGTTTCTTTAGATCATGATACATTTTTGTACTTGCAGGATGTATCGAGTAGATGGTGGTATGGGCTTCCTTCATCAGTCGGTGTCTAATGTCCATACTTTCTATTTCGGGTACACATATTCTCCCTTTATATCTCAGTACCTTCTCGTTATCTAAGGTGAACTCAGAGTTGGTCCTACCTTTCTCAATATCTTCTTGTACTATTCTCAGATAAGGATCTGCTTTGATAGCTGTTTACACTTCGTCCACTATATCCGGTATAATCTTCAATGCTGCGAACATAGTTGAAAACCGATGAATGAACCCTTGGTTGGTTGATCCATCCGGTGTATCTATCACATACTGCTCGTTGCCGTGATTAAACACCATTCCATTGGTACTGCCGCTAATTCCAAATCGTGAGTTGGGTAATTTTTCTCATGTACCTTCAACTGTCTCGATGCATACGCAACTACTTGTTCTCCTTGCATAAGCACACATCCTAATCCCAATCCCGATGCATCAGTGTATAAGGTAAATGTCGGTCCTGGAACGGGAATGGTTAAAATTGGAGCGGATATCAATCTGGTCTTCAGTGTTTGAAAGCTCTTTTCACACTTATCCGTCCATACAAACTTTTCTCCTTTCTTGGTCAAACGGTGAGAGGTACGGCAATCCGAGAATAGTCTTCCACGAATCTCCGATAATATCCAGCTAGACCCGAGGAAACTTCTAATTTCCGAGATGCTCTTTGGTGCTTCCCACTTCACAATAGCTTCGATCTTCCCGGGGTCCACTTTGATTCCTTCCGCAGATACTACATGGCCTAGAAATGCGACTTCGCTTAGCAAAAACTCACACTTAAAAAATTTGGCGTATAACCTCTCTTTCCTCAAACGCTGTAAGGCTGCGTTTAGGTTCTTGACATGGGTTTCCTTGTCCTTGGAGTATACCAATATGTCATCAATAAATACTATCACCGACGTGTCCAACATATCGTGGAAAACTCGGTTCATAAGTTCCATGAACGTTGCCGGTGCATTAGTTAGTTCGAAAGACATCACTAAGAATTCATAATGTCCGTATCTTGTCCTGAAAGCTATCTTCGAAATGTCACCTTCCTTAATTTTCAATTGATGATAGCCCGATCGAAGATCGATCTTTGAAAATACCTTCGCTCCTTGTAACTGATCGAACAAGTCATCGATCCCCGGGTAGTGGATATCGATTCTTGATTGTCGGCTTATTCAACTCTCTATAGTCGATACATAACCGAACGCTACCATCTTTCTTCTTTACGAACAACACCGGTGCTCCCCATGGAGATATAGTGGGTCTAATATAACCCTTATCCGGAAGTTCTTGTAGTTGCACTTTTAATTCCTTCGAGTTCGGTAGGAGCCATTCTATACGGTGCTTTTGATACTGGTGCGGCTCGGGTGTAAGATCTATTACAAACTCCGTGGCTCGGTCGGGTAGTAATCCGGGTAGTTCTTCTAGAAACACATCTGGAAAATCCCGCACTACATCAATATCTTCCATTTGTGGCACGTCCTTGGTTAGGTCGACCAGATACTAGATATCCGACCGCTCCTTTCTCAAGGCACTTCTTAGCCTTTAATGCGGAAAGTATGAGCTTGCGTCTCCTGGGAAGTTTGGTTCCCGAGAAACTGAATTCTGCTCCTTCTTTATCTTTGAACGTTAGCCTCTTCTCGGCGCATAACAGATTTGCCGAATGCCGAGCTAACCAGTCCATTCCTAAGATGACATCGAAGTCTGCCATCTCAAGTTGTATTAAGGTTGCATCCAAGGTTTTCTCTCCAATGAGAACTGGACATGGTCCATAACCTTTCTCTAATTCCACTTCTAATCCCATCGGTGACCGTACGAGTAATTTGTAGTCTAAGGTTTTGATGGGCAGATTGGTCTTCTTCCCAAACGACACGGATATAAATGAATGAGTAGCTCCCGAATTAAAGAGTACTCTGGCGGGTACGCCATTGATAGGTACGATACCTGTGATCCGTTTTTACTTAGTCTACATACTCAATCAGGGTAATTATAATCTTAAAGTTTCGATCATACCTGTGACCACATCGGGCGATGCGGCTGCATCCTCTGATGTAACAGGATATACCCGTCCTTGATGTAACAGCTTTTTGGGTTTTGGGCACTCTCTTGCCATATGCCCTACTTGGTTGCAGTTATAGCACTTCGGGGCTTCCGAATTTGGCTTTGGCTGAGGTTGAGCTGCGGGGATAGTCTTGGTTGCAGCATTAAAATTCTGAGGACGGAAAGGCTTATACGTCCTGTTATTGCCTCCGTTATACGTATTTCCAGCTGGCCTTTTTATGCCTTTGTTTTGAGTGAAATAACTCTCTTTCTGGCTCGATTCAATCACTCGAGCGATTTGAACAGCTTCATTATATATATTCTTCTCTAATCCCAGAACATGTTCCCTGATACTTCCTCTCAGTCCCACGACGAATCTACGGGTTTTTGTATCTTCTTCTTGCATGCTAGCCGGTGCGAAGAAAAATAGTTCTTCGTAACGTTGTTGATATGAGTCTACGGACATCTGCCCTTGGTACAGACTCAGAAATTCCTTTTCCATTGAATCTCTGAAGCTTCTTGGGAAATACTTCTCGAAGAACGCTTCTTTATATATAGCCCATGTCAGTAGGGCGTGCTTGGTCAATAAGTATGTCTTTGTAGATTTCCACCAGTGGTGTGCGTCGCCTTTGAGCATGAAGGTGGCGCATAATACTTTCTCTTCCTCGGTGATAGTCATCATGAGGAAGTTCCTTTCCATCTCATCTATCCAGTGTGCTGGCCACAGTGGATCAGACGGTTTACCGTTGAATTCTCTCGGTTTCATTTTCAAAAATCTCTCTACTAGCCGAGAGTGATCCGGTTGATTTTGATATGCCCCATACATAGGGGGTGGATACCGATAGTTCCCTTGGGCTGCTTCCGGGGCTTGCACGGGAACTGGTGCAGCCGGTTGTTGCGGTGTCCGAGGGGCTGGGTGGTTACCCACGGTGCTGCACTAGCTTCCCCCGTGTGCATGGCTGCAGCCCGAGTGGCTTGGAACATAACTCCCATCGCAACCTGCATTTGAGCTTGTGCATGTTGCATTTGTTGTAGCTGTTGAGCCAGATTCATCACCACTGTTGTTAGCTCAGGTGGTGGTGGTGGCAAATTCGTAGGGTTTGCCGGCTCGGGATTACCTTGTGTATAATTGTTCTCTTGACTAGTCTCCTCCACGGGTGGTGGTGGTGGGACTGTATTTCGGGTCTGTCGGGTAACTCTACATCCAGACATATTTTCTTTTTGAGATGGGTGGTGCCTGAAAATCATCAAAATCAGTGAGAAATCATTTATACTTCATGTAGGCACGCTAACCGATATAAAATTTGAATCTTCAATTCATTCTGGAAAAAAAATATTGTCTTTTCTATGTAGGGTCGATAGTGAGGGTCGATGGTAAGTCCGACCCTTGGTATCCGACCCTGGGAATGACCTATTCTTCCCGAGAGCTGAGGGTCGATGCGAGGGTCGATGGGTGTCCGACCCTCAGTCCGACCCTTGAATTTTTGTCAGATTCCTGAGAGTCGAGGGTCGATTGGAGGGTCGATCCGAGGGTCGATGGTGTCAGTCGAATTGTCCGACCCTCGGACTAAAAATCAGATTTTTAAGATCCGATTCTGGGTCATTTCTCACTATTCCCCCTCCGTTTCGACTCGCCTCTTCTCTTCGAGTTGCTACAGTGCTACTTCCCTGTAGTGGATCATTCTTAGTCCGAGTTTCGACATCCACATCACCTCTACAGGTATACCTTCCCAACTTTACCCGTTTTTAGGTTTTTATTCCTAGGTTTTTGCTCATTTAACTCGTATTTTCCAAATTAAACTCTTTCCAACCGTAAAAATTCGATTTTTATTGGGGGCTTTTGTTATTGGAGTCTTGAGGAATGAAAGCCCTCAAAAATTTTTGAGTTTCATTGGTTGGTTATCGAGAAACTTAAAATTTTTCTCTTTTTGCCCTAATTTGTCAACATTTTTGGTTTTTCTTGAATTTCTCCAAATTAGACCTTATCCATTAAAATTTTCTACTGCCTGTAGATTGTAGGATATGTTTTAACTTACGTAAGTTCTTACGCCCACTTGTATGGTGAAAAATGGGACTTTATTGTTAGCTTACGTAGTTATTAAATCCAATTTTGGATTTTATCCTACTAACTCCTGGTTTATTTTCTCTTTCTTATTTTTGGCAGGTACTATGGCCCGTACTAAAGTGCCAAGATTGCGTGATCCTCCCCGTTTCCGTTCAAATGAGGCCGAGGCATAGTATGCCTACTCTACAGGCAAGAAAATGGAAGGGGGTCGTATGGTGAACCTGGCTGATCTAGCCTTGTTCAACGTCGAGAGAGCTTTTGGCGACATGGGGTGGCTCCCTGTCATCACATACGACGCGTGCACATGTCCAGACTTGGTGCGCCAGTTCTATTGTAATCTCCGGTGGTGGGGGGATTACAATGATGTTGAGCGGGTCGGGAGTTGTGCATCACTAGCTACGTCAAGGGGGGTGCACATTTCTTTTGACTATCGGCGGCTGGCCGATCTGTTGGGCATTTCCTTCGATGGCCCTATGGTGTCCTGTGCGCCGGGGGGAGCCACGGTTCGTTGAGATGGAGATGAGAGCGAGATCGACAATCGGTTGCTCCGTCCCGATAGATGGCGGATGAGAGCTTGCTACTTGCGTCCATCTCCACGAGTCTTCCGCAAGATTATCCAGCATAATCTGATTCCGCAGAGTGGGCACTATGAGAGGGTGTCTCGGCTGACCCGAGTTCTTGATCTACAGCATATGCACTCGGCGGCCCGGTCCGCCTTCCTTACATCATCATGCGGACGATGATCGGTGCCACATTGTCCGGTCACGGGGGTAATCTACCCTATGGACGCATGATTACGGTGCTCCGACCCGTTTGGGGGTGGATCTGGTTGATGAGAAGATCCAGGAGAAGACCTTCTCGTCGCCTCTAGATTGGGAGGCTATTTGCAAGATGGGGCTGCGAGATGCGGAGGTTAGCGATGAGGAGAGGAACGCGATGGTGCGCCCTCCCACTCGGGTCGAGGTGACTGATGCTGCGGCTGCTGCTAGGGCTCGGGGAGATCCGGTCGACGATGATGATTGTATGTATATGGATGTCGACGCGATACCCCCGCCATCACCCACACAGGCGGATGGAGTTGGTAATTCTGCTGCGGCGGCTTCGGTACCCGAGGCCAGTCCTTCTCGTGATGCTGGTCCTTCACGCCTACCTTCTGATATGATGGAGATGCTGCGCGAGATCGGAGAGACTCGGCGCAGATCGGACCTGAGGATGGAGGATTTGCTAGATGCTCAGCGTATGAGAGTGGATGAGCTGTCGGCTGCTCAGCACACCTCTGATGCGCAGATAGGTGAGCTCATGGAGATCCAGCGTGTGATTGACAGGCGAGTAGCCGATCTCACGGCTAGTCTAAGAGACGACCCGGACTCGGATAGCCTGGTTGACTAGAGTCTATCTTCGAGGACTACGACGGAGATCGTGAGGCACCGCCTCCTCCTTCGCCTCCGGCTTCCCGATTGTACTTTACTTTCCTTGTACTACGGAGTAAACTGTCCGGGTTGTGGACTGTACTCGCTTTAGTGATGTATATACAATTTGTTTCTCTCACTCCTTGTATGTAACCGGTTTCCCCCTTTAATAGATGCATTATTCTCTTTTTAATTCGGTTTCAATCATCACTTGTGCTTACAAGTGTGTTTGTATTAAAGCTTTTAATTTATCTTATCTCGGTTCACAATGGTCCGGAATGTGTGTCGGTTCGGCGGGCAAGGCCCGAGACGCTCCGATACCAAGTTGTCACACCCCAATTCCACATCGTTCGGAATGGTGTGATGAACCGCTAAATAAACAAAGGCTCAACCAGGATCTCTAATAGGCTATCCCCGCGTTATCCAAACTTTACACGCATCCACAATCATAATCAGAGTAATACACAATAGCGGAAAATTTATAAGTAGTATGAACTGAGAACTAGAATGATACCCATAAATAATATCAAATTATTCTGTGTTTAACTAAGACATAAGTATTTAAATACCAAATACATGTCTTATAAATCCAAATAAGGAAACCTATAAAAATATCTAATCGAATACACACGAGTTGCACTCGCAAGAGGAGTCGTGTGTATCGTCTTCAGCTCCAACTTCCATAGCTGCTACGGTTCGTGCGCGTCGATGCGTTCATATAATCTTCAACCGTATAACCTGCATCATCAACTAAAAATATTCGACGTCGAGGGGTGAGCACACAACACGGCTCAGTGAGTAGCCAAAACAATGCAACATTACATATGCATGCAAAAAGTCAATTCATATCTTTGGTCTTGGTTTATAGTTTGCAATGTGCAATAGAAAGGTTGGGTGGTCAAAGGTTAACGTTTATTGACACCGCCTCTATACACAGGGTGTGGAAGCCCGCCCGAAGGTTAACGTTTATCGTCGTCCCCATCCACCCTACCATAACATTATACAACAAAGATTAACGTTTATTGCTATATAATGCTATACCAACACGTAAGCCCCTGTTAGCGAGGGCTTGCAAACTGGGCTTGCTACTAACCAATCCTAATGCCAAACAGTGTATCCAAGGCCTCACCCCAGCATCCCTCAGAACATCCATAGAGATAGAGCTAAGGCCCCCCGGTAGAGTCAGAGACTACAAGGACCGAGACCACCTCCCCTGATACTCTACGACATAATAGTTCTGCTAAGGTAATGGCGATACGACGATGTCAATGCACAAGACTTGAGTTAGAGATAGAGCTAAAGTGCTGAGACCCGCCAAAGGTTAACGTTTATTGACGTTCTCATCACACCTTCCCTGATACTCTCTCGCATCAAGCACATCAACCACACACATACAAGCACATGCCTATTCCTATCATCATCATCATCATCATGTTATAAACAGTAAAGTAAATATGCATGAACAAGTAATAGAAATATTGGATGGCATGTTGTATGCACATTACAAACACATTCGCATATAATCAAACATAGCATAGGACTCAAGAAATAGAAAACAGTTTATTATTAACCAATTTAGTTTGGGGTTAAGGTTCCTCACCTTAGCTTGCTAATAGATATTTTCCAAGCTTTCGATTAACTGTTATAACGGTATTATGTTGCTAGCAAACCTAACAAAGTCGATAGAATTTAATTAAAATAAATTCAGAATTTAAAAACCATTCTTTCAACTGAGGGTCGATGCTAGGGTCGATGGGTCTATCGACCCTCCCAGCATTCTGAACTTCCCGAATGCTGAGGGTCGATGGTCTGAAACACCTAGGGTCGGATGGTCTATCGACCCTCGGTGCGACCCTCGGTGCACTCTGGTCCAATTTCCACTTTTTAATCCATTCTTCATGTTTGGGGTCCTATGACTTGCCTCCTACATTCACTCAACATTCATTCCATGGTCTAGAACCACGTATGATTCATCTAAATAGCTTTCGTGCATCCTCCCATGGTTTCCCATGAAAACCTAACCATGGATGGATGGTTTGGGTTTCTCCGAAATCCTACACTCAACCATATCTAACCTAAGGTCTGTAGAAACGCATGGAATTAGTATCCATACCTGAGAAGATTACTTTTCTCTGCAATTTCTTCTCCTTTTTGCTAAGCCTTCTTCCTAGCCTCCTTTCTTCCTCTTTTCCTTTTTCTCTCTTTCTCTCAACTCAATTAGGGTTGTGAAAGGAGTGAATGTGGCTTAGGGACGTCCTTTAAATAGACTAGGAATGTCCTATAATAATCCCATTGAGATTTGGAAAGAATCCCAACCGAAAATTAGGAAATTTCCTAATTTCAGTTTTTGTCAGAAACCGAGGGTCGATGGGAGGGTCGATGATCCCGTCGACCCTAGGGTCTTAAGCTGTCTGACCCTCCCTCAAAAACTGAGGGTTGATCTTTCTGGTTTGGGAGGTCCGACCCTGCTTCACTGGGTGTGCGACCCTCCCCTAGAATTAAGTATTTTTGGGTCAATTTCATACCTGGGATCTCGATCTCCTTCATGCCCTTGGTCTATTTGACTCGACCATGATGGGTAAACCTGGTTCAAGGTGGTAAAACCGGGTTAGATTGACACGGGTCTTACACAATAGGTTTGCAGAATGCCGAGCTAACCAGTCAATTCCCAAGATGACGTCAAAGTCTGCCATCTCAAGTTGGATCAAGGTTGCATCCAAAGTCTTCTCGTCAATAAGAACTGGACATGGTCCATAACCTTTTTCTAATTCCACTTCTAATCCCATAGGCGATCGTACAAGCAGTTTGTAGTCTAAGGATTTGAGGGGTAGATTTAGCTTCTATCCAAATGACACAGATATAAAAGAATGAGTAGCTCCTGAATCAAAGAGTACTCTGGCGGGAATGCCATTAATAGGTACGATACCTGTGATTTGTTTTAATTTAGTCTACATGCTCACATAATGTAACACAAAATGATAAGATTCAGGTCATACCTATGACCACATCAGGCGATGCGACAGCATCCTCAAATGTAACCGCGTAAACTCTGCCTTGTTGTAGTTGCTTCTTGGGCTTAGGACACTCCCTTGCCATATGTCCCAATTGATTGCAGTTATAGCATTTTAACCCTTCATTATTTGGCTTTTGTTGCTGTTGAGCTGCTGAAGTAGTCTTGGTTGCAGCATTGAAACCTTGAGTACGGAAGGGTTTTAATACCTTGGTGTTCCCTCCATTGTAAGAATTTCCATTTGGCCTTTTGATTCTTCTATTTTGAGCAAGGTAGCTCTCTTTCTGGCTCGACTCTATCACTCGAGCAATTTGTACAGCTTCATTGTAGATTTTCTTTTCAAGTCCCATAACATGTTCACGTATGCTTCCCCTAAGTCCCATAACGAACCTTCGGGTCTTTGTATCTTCCACTTGCATACTAACTGGTGCAAAGAAAAATAGCTCCTCATAACGTTGTTGATATGCATCAACAGTCATCTGTCCCTGATATAAACTCAGGAATTCCTTCTCCATGGAATCTCTGAAACTCCTAGGAAAATACTTCTCAAAGAATGCCTCCTTATATATATCGCAAGTCAATTGGGTCTTGTAAGACCTGTATCAAACTAACCCGGTCTTACCACCTTGAACCAGGTCTACCCATCATGGTCGAACCAAATGGATCACGTGCGTGAAGGAGATCACGATCCCAGGTATTAAATTGCCAAAAACACTCAAAATAAAGGGAGGGTCGCATACCCAGCAAAGGAGGGTCAGACCCCCCAGTATAAATGTCAGACCCCCAGTTTAACATGGGGGGTCGGACATTTTAAGGACCAGGGGTCGACGGGATCTCCGAACCCCCCTATCGACCCCCGATAGTCAGTAAAAATAGTTCGAAACTAAAATTAGGAAACCTTCCTAATTTCAATGGGATTCCTTCCTAATCTCAATGGGACTTATTTTAAGAGTTTCTACTCTATAAATAGGACGTCCCTAAGCCTCTTTCACTCCTTTTACAAACCTAATTGGATTGAGAGAAAGAGAAGAGAAAGAAGAGAAGGAGAAGAGAAGGAAAGTGGAGAAGAAGACCAAGGAGAAGGGATTCAGAGGAAGAAGCATACTTCTCAGGTAGGGATACTATCTCCATGAATTCGTTAAGACCTTAGAGTAGATAATGAATAGGGGATTATCTAGGAAGAACCCAAATCATCCACCCATGGTTAGGCTTTCATGAAAAACCATGGGGGAAATCATGAAAGCCATATAGGTGAATAAACCATGGTTCTAGGTCATAGAACATGTGTGGAATGGACTGTAGGAGCAAGCCAGAGGACCCCAAACACGAAGAATGGACTGAAGGAAGAAAAATTGACGAAACCCATAGGGGGTCACATGGGGTCGATGGCCAATCACCCTACCAGACCCTGAGCATCGACCCCTAGTGTTCGGGAAGTCCAGAATAGGGTGGTCGCACCCAGGGTCGATCAAGACTCCGACCCTAGCATCGACCCCCAGTTAGCAGCATGCTTTTTGAAGTCCGAATTAATTCAAATTAAATTCTATCGACTTGGTTAGGTTTTCTAGAGATATAATATCGATATATAGTTGATTCTTAAAGCTTGAAAGAGGACTTACGATCAAGTAATGGTGAGGAAACAAGATCTAAACTAATTGGTTAATAACAAACTATTTTTATTTCTTGAGTCCAATGTTATGCTTGATTCTATGCGAATATGCTTGTAATGTACATACAACGTGTCATCCAATATTTCTATTATTTGTTTCATGCATATTTACTTTATTGTTTATAACATGATGATGATGATGATAGGAATAGGCATGTGGATGTATGTGTGTGGTTGGTGTACTTGATGCGAGCGAGTATCAGGGGAGGTGTCATAGGCCGGGCCTTAGCACTCTATTTCTATCTCTAACTCAAGTCTTGTGCATTAGCATCATCGTATCGCCATTACTTTAGCAGAACTATTACGTCGTAGAGTATCAGGGGAGGTGGTCTCAGTCCTTGTAGTCTTTGAATCTACCAGAGGGCCTTAGCTCTATCTCTATGGGCGTTCTGAGGGATGCTGGGGTGAGGCCTTGGATACACTGTTTGGCATTAGGATTGGTTAGTTGCGAGCCCAGTTTGTAAGCCCTCGCCAGTAGGGGCTTACGTGTTGGTATGGTACTGTACAACAATAAACGTTAACCTTTGTTGTACAATGTTCATGGTAGGGGGATGGGGACGACAATAAAAGTTAACCTTTGGGTGGACTTCCACACCCTGTGTATAGAGGAGGGGTCAATAACCGTTAACCTTTGACCACCGAACCTTTCTATTGTGCATTGCAAACTTTAAACCAGACCAAAGGTATGAATTGAATGCATGCATATGTATTGTTGCATTGTTTTGTTTGCTCATTGAGCCATGATGTGTGCTCACCCTCTCGACGTCAAATATTTTTAGTTGATGATGCAGGTACTACCATCGAAGATTATGACAACGCTACAGTGTACGGGTACATGGCGGCGATGGAAGTTGAAGACGAAGTGGATACGCATGACTCCTCTTGCGAGTGCAACTCATGCGTATTCGACTAGATTTTATTTTAATTATTTGGATTTAGTAAAGACACGTAATTGATATTTATTTATGTCTTAGTTAATACAGAATAATTTGCCACTTAAATATGATTATCACATCTAGATTTCTCAGTTCATTTTACTATAAGACTTCCGCTATTGTGTATTTACTCTGATTATGAATGTGGATGTATGAGGTTCAGATAAAACGGATATAGCCTACTCGAGATCCTGGTTGAACCGTTGGTTTGGTAGCGGTTCATCACACCATTCTGAATAGTGCAGAATTGGGGTGTGACAACTTGGTATCAGAGCATCTCAGGCATTGTCCGCTAAACTAGCATACCTTCACGACGAATTGTGAACTGAGATAGGATAAAAGTAAACACTGTAATATTAACACACTATAAGCACAAGTGATGTTTGAGACCAAACTTGAAAAGAGAATAATGCATCTATTAAAGGGAGAACAATTTTAAATACAATGAGAGAGAAACAAACGTATATAAATAGCTAAAGCAGAGTACAGTCCACAACCTGGATAGTTACTCTGTAGTACAAAGAAAGAAAATAAATACAATCATGAAGCTGGAGGTGAAGGAGAGGCGGTGCCTCACGGTCTCTGTCATAATCCTTAGCGTAGACTCTAGTCAACCAGGCTACCTGAGTCTAGGTCATCTGAAGACTAGCTGTGAGACCAGCCAACCGCTGATCAGTCACGCGCTGAGCACCCAAAAGCTCCTCCATACGCATATCCGACCGGTGCTGAGCATCTATGAGCTCTCCCATCCTCATGTCCGATATGCGCTGGGCGTCTAGTAGCTCATCCACTCTCACACGCTGAGCGCCTAGTAACTCCCCCATCCTCAGATCAGATCTGCGCTGAGCCTCTCTGATCTCATGCAATATCCCCATCATATCAGAAGGTGGGTGTGAAGGACCAGCCGCATGAGAAGGACCAGCCGCATAAGAAGTACTAGCTCCAGCACCATGTGTAGGTGAAGGAGGTGGTATGGAGTCCACATCCATGTACAGATGGTCATCATCACCAGCAGGCTCCCCATGAACTCCAACGGCTGTTGTTGCTGCCTCAACGTCAGCCATCTCTACGCCAGTGCGAGGGCGCACCATCGCGTTCCTCTCCTCATCACTGACCTGGGCATCCCGCATGCCCATCTTGCAAATAGCCTCCCAATCCAGAGGCGATGAGAAGGATTTCTCCTGAATCTTCTCATCCAATAAGTCAACCCCCAGGCGGGTAAGCAAGGTAGTGATCATGCGTCCCTAAGGAAGGTTGCACGTGTGACTGGGCAACGTGGCACTGATCATGGTACGCATGATGATGTATGGAAGGCAGACAGGCTGCCTAGTGCATATACAGTATAGGAGATACTGGGTCAGCTGGGAGATTCTCTCGTAATGACCACTCTGCGGTATCAGGTTATGCTGAATGATCTTGCAGTATACCCGTGGATCAGAACGCAGATAATGTCACACCCCAATTCTGTACTATTCAGAACGGTGTGATGAACCACTAACAAACCAATGGTTCAACCAGGATCTCGAGTAGGCTATATCCGTTTTATCTAAACCCCATACATCCATAATCATAATCAGAGTAAATACACAATAGCAGAAGTTTTATAATAAAATGAACTGAGAATCTATTGTGATAACAATATTTAAATAACAAATTATTCTGTATCAACTAAGACATAAATAAATAAATATCAAATACATGACTTTAAAAAATCCAAATAGATAAAACTAAAAATCTAATCGAATACACATGAGTTGCACTCGCAAGAGATGTCATGTGTATCCACTTCATCTTTAGCTACCATCGCTGCAACGTTCCCGTATTATGGAGCATTTATATAATCTTCAACAGTTGTACTTGCATCATCAACTAAAAATATTCGACGTCGAAGGGTGAGCACACATCACGGCTCAGTAAGCAAACAAAACAATGCAACAATACATATGCATGCAATCAATTCATATCTTTGGTCTGATTTTACGTTTGCACTGTGCTATAGAAAGGATAAGTGGCCACCGCACCTCTATGCACGAGAGTGTGGATACGCCCGATGACTCTCACCGTCGCCCACAACACCCATAATGAACATTGTACAACGAAGGTTACGTTTATCGATGCACAACTCCATACCAACAAATTAACCCTTGATGGCTAGGGCTGCAAACGGGGCTCACTACTAACCAATCCTAATGTCAACCAATGTATCCAAGGCCTCACCCTAGCATCCCTCAGAGCACCCGTAGAGATAGAGCTAAGGCCCCTCGGTAGAGTATAGGACTCAAGGATCGAGACCCTCCTTGATGCCCTACGTCGCAATAATTCTGCTAAGGTAACGGCGATACGACAATGCTAATGCACAAGACTTGAGATAGAGATAGAGCTAAAGTGCCCGGATCAAACACTGCATAACACCTCCCCTGATGCCCTACTCGAATCAAGCACACTAACCATACACAAACACCCACATGCCTATTCCTAGCATCAATCACCCTCACCATGTTATAAATAAACAAAATTAAATATGCATGAGCAATAATAGCAGGAATATTGGATGACATGTTGAATGCACATTACAAGCATATTCGCAAAGAATCAAGCATGGCATTGGACTCAAGTAAATAAAAGTAGTTTATTATTAACCAATTAGTTTAGGTCTTGTTCCCTCACCTTAGCTTGCTAATAGATACTCTTCCAAGCTTTAGAATCACATTTATATTGCTATTATATTGCTAGAAGACCTAACAAAGTCGATAAAATTTAATTAGAATTTATTCTAATTTTTAAAACCATTCTATTAACTGGGGGTCGGAGGTAGGGTCTGAGTTATGACCGACCCCTGGTGCGACCCCCCTAATCTGGACTTCCAGAACCCTGGGGGTCGATACTCAGGGTCACATAGGGTCAGATGGTCATCGACCCCCTGTCCGACCCCCTGTGGGTTTTGGTCAATTTTCCTCCTTTTAGTCCATTCTTCGTGTTTGGGGTCCTATGGCTTGCTCCTACAGTCCATTCAACATTCATTCCATGGTCTAGAACCATAAATCATCCACCTATATAGCTTTTATGTATTCTCCCATGGTTTTCCATGGAAACCTAACCATGGGTTGATGGTTTGGGTTTCTCCGAGATCACACTCTCATCCTTATCTAACCTAAGGTCTGTAGAAATTCATGGAATTAGTATCCATACCTGAGAAGAATACTCCTTCTCTGCAACTCTTATCCTTTTTGCTTTTTCTTCTCTCCCTTGCTTCTTTTCTTCTTCTCTTCCTTCTCTTCTCTTTCTCTCAATTCAATTAGGGTTGTAAAAGGAGTGAAAGAGGCTTAGGGACGTCCTATTTATAGGGTGGAAACTCCTAAACTAAGTCCCATTGAGATTTGGAAGGAATCCAATCGAAATTTGGAAACTTTCCTAATTTCAGTTTCTGGCGGCAACTGGGGGTCGATGAGGGGGTCAATGATCCCGTCGACCCCTGGTTTCCTAAAGTGTCTGACCCCCTCTGTAAAATAGGGGGTCTGACTTTCTGTCTTGGGGGGTCCGACCCTCCCTTGCTGGGTATGCGACCCTCCCTTTAAATTAAGTGTTTTTGGGTCGATTTGATACCTAGGATCACGATCTCCTTCACGCCCTTGGTCCATTCATCTCGTCCATGATGGGTAAACCTGGTTCAAGGTGCTAAGACCGGGTTAGTTTGATACAGGTTTTACAGATAACACACCCTCATCTGCCCGCGATCAGGTCGAATGAGCTGACTAACGATCTCAGCCTTCATCTGTAGAGAGAAGAACTGGGGCTCTCCAGGAGCACAGAAAACCATGGGGCCAGCATTGGAAATGCCTAGTAGGTCGGCCAGCTGTCGATAATCAAATGAGATGTCAACTCCCTTGATGTAGCTCATGATGCGCAGCTCATCACCCCTCTCCACATCATTGTAATCCCCCACCACCTGGAGGTTACAATAGAACTGGCGTACCAAGTCAGGGTAGGCACAGGCGTCATAAGTGATGACAGGGAGCCATCCCATATTACCGAATGCTCTCTCCACATTGAACAAGGCTAACTTAGCCAAGTTCACCTTGCGACCTCCCTCTACCTTCTTGCGAGCGTAGTGGGCATACTGTGCCTCAGCTTCGTTGGAACAAAAATGAAGACGGTTGCGAACTCTGGGTACCTTGGTACGAACCATAGTATCTACAAATAAGAAAGAAAAACAAATAATGGGTAAGTAGAGAGTAAAAATCTGAAATTTCAACATAATAGCGATGTAAATTGGATAAAAGCCTCACTTTTCACCCATACACGTGGGCAGGAGGACTTATATAGATCCTAAACTAACTTGTGAGACTTAAACAGGCGGGAATTGCAACTAATTAGATTGAATTGCAAGAAATTTCAAGAAATTCAAAATTTCGCCAAAATTAGGGCAAAAAGTGAAAATTTTGAGTCTCTCGATAACCAACCGATGAAACTCGAATATTTTTGAGGAATTTCATCCATTGACTCACCAACAACAAAAGCCCCCAATAAAAATCGAATTTTTACAGCTGGAAAATGTTCAATTTGAAGAAAACGAGATATACTGGTGAAAATCTAGAAAAGAAAACCTAAAAACATGTAAAGGTAACATACATACCTGTAGGGAAGGTGTAGACATCGAAACAAGGAAACCCATATTAAGAATCTAAACGCCACTCTACAGCGTCTAAGGAAAGAGAAGCTGTATGCCAAATTTTCAAAGTGTGAGTTTTGGCTAAGTGAAGTCGCCTTCTTAGGCCATGTAGTATGTAAGACCCGTGTCAATCTAACCCGGTCTTACCACCTTGAACCAGGTTCACCCATCATGGTCGAGTCAAATGGACCAAGGGCATGAAGGAGATCGAGATCCCAGGTATCAAATCGACCCGAAAACACTTTATTTTAAGGGAGGGTCGCACACCCAGCTAAGCAGGGTCGGACCTCCCAAAACAGAAAGTCAGACCCTCAGTTTTGAAGGGAGGGTCGGACAGCTTAAGACCCTAGGGTCGACGGAATCATCGACCCTCCCATCGACCCTCGGATCCTGCCGAAAATAGAAAATAGGAAACTTCGAGATTTTTGATTGGATTCCTTCCTAATCTCAAAAGGGGCTTATTTTAGGATGTTTATAGCCTATTTAAAGGACGTCCCTAAGCCACTTTCACTCCTTTCACAACCCTAATTGAATTGAGAGAAAGAGAGGAGAAGGAAAAGAGGAAGAAGAGAGGCAAGGAAGAGAACCTAGCAAAAAGGAAGAGAATTTCAGAGGAAAAGTAATCTTCTCAGGTATGGATACTAATTCCATGAGTTTCTACAGACCTTAGGATAATTATTGAAGAGAGAGTAATCTCGGAGAAACCCAAACCATTAACCTATGGTTAGGTTTTCATGGAAAACAATAGGAGGATGCACGAAAACTATTTAGATGGTTTATACATGGTTCTAGACCATGGAATGAATGTTGAGTGAATGTAGGATGCAAGCCATAGGACCCCAAATAAGAAGAATGGATTAAAAGTGGAAATTGGACCAGAGTGCACTGAGGGTCGCACCAAGGGTCGATAGACCATCTGACCCTAGGTGTTTATGACCATCGACCCTCAGCATTCGGGAAGTCCAGAAGAGGGGAGGGTCGATAGACCCATCGACCCTAGCATCGACCCTAGCATCGACCCTAGCATCGACCCTCAGTTGATAGAATGGTTTTAAAATTCTGAATTAATTCTAATTAAATTCTATCGAATTTGTTAGGTCTTCTAGCAATATAATAACAGTATAAAGGTGATTTTAAAGCTTGGAAAAGTATCTTTTAGCAAGCTAAGGTGAGGAACCTTAACCCCAAACTAAATTGGTTAATAATAAACTATTTTCTCTTTTCTTGAGTCCAATTCCATGTTTGATTCTATGCGAATATGTTTGTAATGTGCATACAGCATGCCATCTAATATTTCTATTACTTGTTCATGCATATTTATTTTATTGTTTATAACATGATGATGATGATGATGATAGGAATAGCCATGTGCTTGTATGTGTGTGGTTGATGTGCTTGATGCGAGCGAGTATCAGGGGAGGTGTGATGAGGACGTCAATAAACGTTAACCTTTGGCGGGTCTCAGCACTTTAGCTCTATCTTTAACTCAAGTCTTGTGCATTGACATCGTCGTATCGCCATTACCTTAGCAGAACTATTGTGTCGTAGGGTATCAGGGGAGGTGGTCTCGGTCCTTGTAGTCTCTGACTCTACCGGGGGGCCTTAGATCTATCTTTATGGACATTCTGAGGGATGATGGGGTGAGGCCTTGGATACACTGTTTGGCATTAGGATTGGTTAGTAGCGAACCCAGTTTGCAAGCCCTCGCTAACAGGGACTTACGTGTTGGTATAGCATTATATAACAATAAACGTTAACCTTTGTTGTATAATGTTATGGTAGGGTGGATGGGGACGACGATAAACGTTAACCTTCGGGCGGACTTCCACACCCTGTGTATAGAGGCGGTGTCAATAAACGTTAACCTTTGACCACCCAACCTTTCTATTGCGCATTGCAAACTATAAACCAGACCAAAGAGATAAATGAATGTGCATGCATATGTAATGTTGCATTGTTTTGGCTACTCACTGAGCCGTGTTGTGTGCTCACCCCTCGATGTCGAATATTTTTAGTTGATGATGCAGGTTACACAGTTGAAGATTATATGATACGGGAATATAGCAGCAATGGACGCTGGAGCTGAAGATGATACACACGACTCCTCTTGCGAGTGCAACTCGTGTGTATTTGATTAGATATTTTATAGGTTTCTTTCATTGGATTTATTAAGACATGTATTTGGTATTTTAATATTTATGTCTCAGTTGAATACAAAATAATTTGCTATTAAATTACTGATATCATCTTAGTTCTCAGTTCATTTATTTATAAGATTTCCGCTATTGTGTATTTACTCTGATTATGATTGTGGATGCGTGTAAGTTTGGATAACGCGGGGATAGCCTATTAGAGATCCTGGCTGAACCGTTGGTTATTTATCGGTTCATCACACCATTCTGAATAGTGTGGAATTGGGGTGTGACAACTTGGTATCAGAGCGTCTCAGGCCTTGCCCGCCGAACTGACACACATTCAAGACCATTGTGAACTGAGATAGGATAAATTAAAAGCTTTAATACAAACACACTGTAAGCACAAGTGATGATTGAAACCAAATTAAAAAGAGAATAATGCATCTATTAAAGAGAAAACAAGTTACCTACAATGAGTAAAAGAAACAAAACGTATATACATCGCTAAAGCAGAGTACAGTCCACAACCCGGACAGTTACTCTGTAGTACAAGAAAAGTAAAGTACAAATCAAGAAGCTGGAGGCGAAGGAGGAGGCGGGGCCTCACGATCTCTGTCATAGTCCTCAGCATAGACCCTAGTCAACCAGGCCACCTGGGTCTGGGTCGTCTGGAGACTAGCCGTGAGACCGACTATCCTCTGATCAGTTGCACGCTGCACCTCTAGGAGCTCTCCCATCTGCGCGTCTAATGCGTGCTGAGCAGCCAACAGCTCATCCATCCTCAGATCAGATCTACGCTGAGCATCCCTGATCTCCTGCAGCATCTCCATCATGGCTGAAGGTGGAAGTGAAGGATCAGCCGAGTGAGAAGGACCAGCCTCAGGTGTAGGAGCCGCCGTAGAAGATGTACCAACTCCAGCCGCATGCGTGGGTGATGGCGGGGGTATCGCGTCGACATCCATATACATGCGATCGTCATCGTCGAACGGATCCCCACGAGCTCTAGCAGTAGCAGTAGCAGCCTCAGCATCAGCCATCTCGACCCGAGTGTGAGGGCGCACCATCGCGTTCCTCTCCTCATCGCTAACCTCTGCATCTCGCAGCCCCATCTTGCAGATAGCCTCCCAATCTAGAGGCGACGAGAAGGTCTTCTCCTGGATCTTCTCATCTACCAGATCCACCCCCAGACGGGTCAGTAACACTGTAATCATGCGTCCATAGGGTAGATTACCCCTATGACCGGACAATGTGGCGCTAATCATCGTCCGCATGATGATGTAAGGAAGGCAAACCGGCTGACGAGTGCTGATGCTGTAGATCAAGAACTGGGTCAGCTAAGACACCCTATCATAGTGCCCACTCTGCGGGATCAGATTATGCTGGATAATCTTGCAGAAGACCCGTGGAGCTGGACGCAAGTAGCAAGCTCTCATCTGCCATCTATCGGGACGGAGCAACTGGTTGTCGATCTCTACCCTCATCTCCATCTCAACAAACTGTGGCTCTCCCGGCGCACAGTACACCATAGGGCCATCATAGGGAATGCCCAACAGATCGGCCAGTTGCCGATAATCAAAAGAAATGTGCACCCCCTTGACGTAGCTGGTGATGCGCAACTCCTGACCGTGTTCAACATCATTGTAATTCCCCACCACCTGGAGATTACAATAGAACTGGCGCACCAAGTTTGGACATGTGCACGCGTCGTATGTGATGACAGGGAGCCACCCCATATCACCAAATGCTCCCTCTACATTGAACAAGGCTAGCTCAACCAAGTTCACCATGCGACCCCCTTCCACTTTCTTACGGGCATAGTCAGCATACTGTGCCTCGGCTTCATTCGAACGGAAGCGAAGTGGATCACGCAATCTTGGCACTTTAGTACGGGCCATAGTATCTGCAAAATAAGAAAGAGAAAAGAAACAAGGAGTTAGCAGGATAAAAATCCAAAATTTGATTTAATAACGACGTAAGTTGATTTCTCACCATACAAGTGGGCACAAGAACTTACGTAGGTTAAAACATATCCTACAACCCACATGCAGTAGGAAATTTTAACTGGCGATGTCCAATTTGAAGAAATTCAAGAAAAATCGAAAATGTCGACAAATTAGGGAAAAAAGAGAAAATTTCAAGTTTCTCGATAACCAACCGATGAAACTCAGAAATTTTTGAGGCCTTTCGTTCCTCGAGACACCAATAATAAAAGCCCCCAACAAAAATCGAATTTTTACGGTTGGAAAAAGTATAATTTGAAAAATAGGAGTTAAACGGGCAAAAATCTAGAAAAGAAAACCTAAAAACAGATAAAAACGGGAAGACATACCTGTAGGGATGACGTGGACGTTGAAACCCGGAGTTAAACCGACCAAAAATAGTAGAGTGGCACTATAGCAACTCAGAGAGTAGAGACGAGTCGAAACGGAGGAGGAATAGTGAGAAATGACCCAAAATCGGATCTTAAAAAATCTGATTTTTGGTCCGAGGGTCGGACAATTCGACTGACACCATCGACCCTCGGATCGACCCTCCAATCGACCCTCGGCTCTCGGGAATCTGACATAAAATCAAGGGTCGGACTGAGGGTCGGATACCCATCGACCCTCGCATCGACCCTCAGCTCTCGGGAAGAACAGGTCATTCCCAGGGTCGGATACCAAGGGTCGAACATACCATCGACCCTCACCGTCGACCCTACATAGAAAAGACAGTATTTTTTTTTTACAGAATGAATTGGGGATTTTGAATTTTATATCGGTTAGCGTGCCTACATGAAGTATAAATGATTTCTCACTGATTTTGACGATTTTTAGGCATCACCCATCTCAGAAGGAAATATGTCAGGACGTAGAGTGACCCGACAGACCCGAAACACAGTCCCACCACCACCACCCGTGGAGGAGACTAGTCAAGAGAATAACCATGTACCGGAAAATCCAGAACCGGTAAACCTTACAAACTTGCCACCTCCACCACCAGAGCTAGCAACAGTGGTGATGAATCTGGCATAGCAGTTGCAACAGATGCAACACGCACAAGCTCAAATGCAGGTTGCAATGGGAGTTATGTTTCAAGCCACTCAGGCTGCAACCATGCACACTGGGCAAGCTAGTGCAGCACCGGTGGGTAACCACCCAGCTCAACAGACACCTCAACAACCGGCTGCACCAATTCCAGTGCAGGTCCCGGAAGCAGCACCGGCTAACTATCAGTACCCACCCCATATGTTTGGGGCATACCAAAATCAACTGGATCACTCCCGGCTAGTGGAGAGATTTTTAAAGATGAAACCCAGAGAATTCAACGGCAAACCGTTTGATCCACTATGGCCAGCACACTGGATAGACGAGATGGAAAGGAACTTCCTTATGATGACTATCACCGAGGAAGAGAAAGTACTATGCGCCACCTTCATGCTCAAAGGCGACGCACACCATTGGTGGAAATCTACAAGGACGTACTTATTGACCAAGCACGCCCTACTGACATGGGCTATATATAAAGAAACGTTCTTCGAGAAGTATTTCCCAAGAAGCTTCAGAGATTCAATGGAGAAAGAGTTCTTGAGTCTGTACCAGGGGCAGATGTCCGTAAACTCGTATCAACAACGCTATGAAGAACTGTTTTTCTTCGCACCGGCTAGTATGCAGGAAGAAGATACCAAAACCCGTAGGTTTGTCGCGGGACTAAGAGGAAGCATAAGAGAAAATGTTCTGGGCTTAGAGAAGAAAATCTATAACGAAGCTGTCCAGATTGCTCGAGTGATCGAATCGAGCCAGAAGGAGAGTTATTTCTCCCAGAACAGAGGCGTCAAGAGACCAGCCGGAAACTCCTACAATGGAGGCAATAATATGACGTATAAACCTTTTCGTCCTTAGAATTTTGCTACTGCACCAAAGTTTACTTCCGCAGCTCAACCACAGCCAAAGCCAAATTTTGAAGCCCCGAAGTGCTATAACTGCAACCAACCAGGGCATATGGCAAGAGAGTGCCCAAAGCCCAAGAAGCAATTCCATCAGGGACGGGTATATGCTGTTACATCCGAAGATGCGGCCGCATCACCCGATGTGGTCACAGGTATGACTGAAACTTTTAAAGTTATAATTACATTGAATGAGCATGTAGACTAAGTAAAGATAAATCACAGGTATTGTACCTATAAATGGCGTACCCGCCAGAGTACTCTTCGATTCCGGAGCTACTCATTCATTTATATCTGTGTCATTTGGAAAGAAGATAAACTTACCCATCAAGACATTAGACTACAAATTACTTGTACGGTCACCGATGGGGTTAGAAGTGGAACTAGAGAAAGGTTATGGACCATGTCCAGTTCTCATAGGGAAACAGACTTTAGATGCAACCTTGATACAACTTGAGATGGCAAACTTTGATGTCATCTTGGGAATGGACTGGTTAGCTCGGCATTCTGCAAATCTGTTATGCGCCGAAAAGAAGCTAACATTCAAAGACAAAGAAGGGGTAGAATTCAGTTTCTCGGGAAACAAACTTCCCCAAAGACGCAAGCTCATACTTTCAGCATTAAAGGCTAAGAAGTGCCTTGAGAAGGGAGCAGTCGGGTATCTAGTATCAGTGGTTGACCTAACCAAGGAAGCACCACGAATGGAAGATATCGATGTCGTACGGGATTACCCTGACGTATTTCCGGAGGAACTACCCGGATTACCACCCGACCGTGCCACAGAGTTTGTAATAGACCTGATACCTGGAGCCGCACCAGTATTAAAGGCACCTTATAGAATGGCTCCTACTGAACTAAAGGAATTAAAAGTGCAACTACAAGAACTGCTAGACAAGGGTTATATTCGACCCAGTATATCTCCATGGGGAGCACCGGTACTGTTCGTGAAAAAGAAGGATGGTAGCGTTCGATTATGTATCGACTATCGAGAGTTGAATAAACTGATCATCAAGAATCGATACCCCCTACCCAGGATCGATGACTTGTTCGATCAGTTACAAGGAGCAAAAGTATTTTCTAAGATCGATCTTCGATTGGGCTATCATCAGCTGAAGATCAAAGAAGGTAATATTCCGAAGACATCATTCAGGACCAGATATGGACATTATGAATTTTTGGTGATGTCTTTTGGATTAACTAATGCACCGGCAACGTTCATGGAACTTATGAACCGAGTTTTCCACGATATGTTGGATACGTCGGTGATAGTATTTATTGATGATATATTGGTATACTCCAAGGACAAGGAAACCCATATCAAGAACCTAAACGTAGCCTTACAGCGGTTAAGGAAAGAGAAGCTATATGCCAAATTTTCTAAGTGTGAGTTTTGGCTAAGTGAAGTCACATTCCTAGGCCACGTGGTATCCGCAGAAGGAATCAAAGTGGACCCCAGCAAAATCGAGGCTATTGTGAAGTGGGAAGCACCAAAGAACATTTCAGAAATTAGAAGCTTTCTGGGTCTAGCTGGTTATTATCGGAGATTCGTAGAAGACTATTCTCGGATTGCCGTACCTCTCACCAGTTTGACCAAGAAAGGTGAAAAATTTGTATGGACGGATAAGTGTGAAAAGAGTTTTCAAACACTAAAGACCAGATTGATATCTGCTCTGATTTTGACCATTCCCGTTTCAGGACAGACATTTACCTTATACACTGATGCATCGGGATTGGGATTAGATGTGTGCTTATGCAAGGAGAGCAAGTGATTGCTTATGCTTCAAGACAGTTAAAGGTACATGAGAAAAATTATCCCACTCATGATTTGGAGTTAGCGGCAGTAGTACATGCGGTCAAGATATGGAGACATTACCTATACGGGGAGAAATATCAGATAAAGTCGGACCATAAAAGTCTTACTTATCTATTTAATCAGAAGGAGTTGAATATGAGACAAAGAAGATAGCTGGAACTATTGAAAGACTATGATTGTGATATCCAGTATCATCCGGGAAAAGCGAACGTGGTAGCGGATGCATTGAGCAAAAAAGCAATGATAAAATCTCAAGGAGAAGTTAGCACGACTGCAGCAATGTGTACCAACGGAATGGTGTTCAATCACGACAACGAGCAGTATGTGATAGATACAGCAGATGAATCAGCCAACCAAGGGTTTATTCATCGGTTCTCGAATATGTTCGCGGCATTGAAGATTATACCGGATATAGTGGACGAAGTGAAGACAGTTATTAAATCAGATCCTTATCTGAGAACAGTACAGAAGATATTGAGAAAGATAGGACCAACCCTGAGTTCACCTTGGATGACGAGAAGGTACTGAAATATAAAGGGAGAATATGTGTACCTGAAATAGAAAGTATGTAGCTAAGTTTGTGTCTCAATGCCTAAATTGTCAGAAAGTAAAAGCTGAACGACAAAGACCCGCATGACTGTTACAGCCATTACCAGAACCAGCATGGAAATGGGACTGCATCACTATGGACTTCGTCACAGGACTACCATTGACTCCTCGAGTAGTTGACGCAGTTTGGGTGATTGTGGACCGTCTGACTAAAACAGCTCGCTTCATACCGATATGACCCCAATATACACTAGAAAGGTTAGCAAAGCTGTATGTGGATAATATTGTTCGGTTACATGGTGTTCCAGAAAGCATTGTGTCCGATAGAGATCCACGATTTACTTCCAAATTTTGGGAAGGACTGCAAAAGGCTATGGGTACGACATTGAAGTTTAGTACCGCATTCCATCCACAGACAGATGGACAGTCAGAACATACAATCCAGATTCTAGAAGATATGCTACGAGCATGTGTGATTGATTTCAAAGGATCATGGGACGAAAAGTTACCATTGATCGAGTTCGCTTACAATAACAACTATCAGGCTACTATACAGATGTCACCTTATGAAGCACTGTATGGCAGGAAGTGTCGAACTCCCTTGTTTTGGAATGAAGTTGGAGAACGTAGTATTGTTGGACCGGAATTTGTTGAAGAGACTTGTCGAGTGGTCGACATCATCAAGGAAAGAGTAAGAATAGCTCAAAACCGTCAGAAGCAATATGCAGATACTCGACGAAGGGATCTAGAGTTCGCCGTAGGTGATAAAGTATTTCTGAAGGTATCGCCTATGCGAGGATTAAAGAGGTTCGGGCAGAAAGGAAAACTAAGTCCAAGATATGTCGGACCATATGAAATTCTAGCTAAGCGTGGAAAAGTGGCTTATCAGTTAGCACTACCACCATCTATGTCAAGTGTGCATGATGTATTTCACATTTCCCTATTGAAGAAGTATGTCAAAGACCCAACGCATGTCTTGACAGTAGATTTGTCGAAATTGACTGATGATTTGACATTCAAAGTAACACCAACAGAAATCACCAGCCGAAAGGTTCAACGTCTACGCAACAGAGATATCTACTATGTTAAGGTCATATGGAAAAGTAGAGACATGGAAGAAATTACATGGGAAGAAGAAAATGCTATGCGGAAACAATACCCACACTTATTTGATTCAGAAGGTACGTACAATTTCGAGGACGAAATTTTTATAAGTTGGGGGGAGTTGTAAGACCCGTGTCAATCTAACCCGGTCTTACCACCTTGAACCAGGTTTACCCATCATGGTCGAGTCAAATGGACCAAGGGCATGAAGGAGATCGAGATCCCAGGTATCAAATCGGACAGAAAACACTTTATTTTAAGGGAGGGTCGCACACCCAGCTAAGCAGGGTCGGACCTCCCAAAACAGAAAGTCAGACCCTCAGTTTTGAAGGGAGGGTCGGACAGCTTAAGACCCTAGGGTCGACGGGATCATCGACCCTCCCATCGACCCTCGGATCCTGCCGAAAATAGAAAATAGGAAACTTCAAGATTTTTGATTGGATTCCTTCCTAATTTCAAAAGGGGCTTATTTTAGGATGTTTATAGCCTATTTAAAGGACATCCCTAAGCCACTTTCACTCCTTTCACAACCCTAATTGAATTGAGAGAAAGAGAGGAGACGGAAAAGAGGAAGAAGAGAGGCAAGGAAGAGAACCTAGCAAAAAGGAAGAGAATTTCAGAGGAAAAGTAATCTTCTCAGGTATGGATACTAATTCCATGAGTTTCTACAGACCTTAGGATAATTATTGAAGAGAGAGTAATCTCGAAGAAACCCAAACCATTAAGCTATGGTTAAGTTTTCATGGAAAACCATAGGAGGATGCACGAAAACTATTTAGATGGTTTATACATGGTTCTAGACCATGGAATGAATGTTGAGTGAATGTAGGAAGCAAGCCATAGGACCCCAAACACGAAGAATGGATTAAAAGTGGAAATTGGACCAGAGTACACCGAGGGTCGATAGACCATCCGACCCTAGGTGTTTATGACCATCGACCCTCAGCATTCGGGAAGTCCAGAAAGAGGGGAGGGTCGATAGACCCATCGACCCTAGCATCGACCCTCAGTTGACAGAATGGTTTTTAAATTCCGAATTAATTTTAATTAAATTCTATCGACTTTGTTAGGTCTTCTAGCAATATAATAACAGTATAAAGGTGATTTTAAAGCTTGGAAAAGTATCTTTTAGCAAGCTAAGGTGAGGAACCTTAACCCCAAACTAAATTGGTTAATAATAAACTGTTTTCTCTTTTCTTGAGTCCAATGCCATGTTTGATTCTATGCGAATATGTTTGTAATGTGCATACAGCATGCCATCCAATATTTCTATTACTTGTTCATGCATATTTATTTTATTGTTTATAACATGATGATGATGATGATGATAGGAATAGGCATGTGCTTGTATGTGTGTGGTTGATGTGCTTGATGCGAGCGAGTATCAGGGGAGGTGTGATGAGGACGTCAATAAACATTAACCTTTGGCGGGTCTCAGCACTTTAGCTCTATCTTTAACTCAAGTCTTGTGCATTGACATCGTCGTATCGCCATTACCTTAGCAGAACTATTGTGTCGTAGGGTATCAGGGGAGGTGGTCTCGGTCCTTGTAGTCTCTGACTCTACCGGGGGGCCTTAGCTCTATCTCTATGGACATTCTGAGGGATGTTGGGGTGAGGCCTTGGATACATTGTTTGGCATTAGGATTGGTTAGTAGCGAGCCCAGTTTGCAAGCCCTCGCTAACAGGGGCTTACGTGTTGGTATAGCATTATATAGCAATAAACGTTAACCTTTATTGTATAATGTTATGGTAGGGTAGATGGGGACGATGATAAACGTTAACCTTCGGGCGAACTTTCACACCCTGTGTATAGAGGCGATGTCTATAAACATTAACCTTTCACCACCCAACCTTTCTATTGCACATTGCAAACTATAAACCAGACCGAAGAGATAAATGAATGTGCATGCATATGTAATGTTGCATTGTTTTGGCTACTCACTGAGCCGTGTTGTGTGCTCACCCCTCGACGTCGAATATTTTTAGTTGATGATGCAGGTTACACAGTTGAAGATTATATGAATACGTCTACGTACGAGAATATAACAGCAATGGATGCTGGAGCTGAAGATGATACACACGACTCCTCTTGCGAGTGCAACTCGTGTGTATTTGATTAGATATTTTATACGTTTCTTTCATTGGTTTATTAAGACATGTATTTGGTATTTTAATATTTATGTCTCAGTTGAATACAGAATAATTTGCTATTAAATTACTGATATCATCTTAGTTCTCAATTCATTTATTTATAAGATTTCCGCTATTGTGTATTTACTCTGATTATGATTGTGGATGCGTGTAAGTTTGGATAACGCGGGGATAGCCTATTAGAGATCCTGGCTGAACCGTTGGTTATTTAGCGGTTCATCACACCATTCTGAATAGTACGGAATTGGAGTGTGACAATGTAGTATCCGCTGAAGGAATCAAAGTAGATCCCAGCAAGATCGAGGCAATTGTAAAGTGGGAAGCACCAAAGAGCGTTGCAGAAATTAAAAGTTTTCTGGGTCTAGCTGGTTATTATCGGCGATTTGTGGAAGACTATTCCCGGATTGCTGTACCTCTCACCAGTCTGACTAAGAAAGGTGAAAAGTTTGTGTGGGTGGATAAATGCGAGAAGAGCTTTCAAACCTTGAAGACCAGATTGATATCCGCTCCGATTTTTACTATTCCGGTCCCAGGACAGCCATTTGTCTTGTACACTGATGCGTCAGGACTGGGATTAGGATGTGTGCTTATGCAAGGAGAACAAGTAATTGCTTATGCCTCAAGACATTTAAAGACACATGAGAAAAATTATCCCACTCATGATTTGGAGTTAGCGACAGTAGTACATGCTGTCAAGATATGAAGACATTACCTATACGGAGAGAAGTTCCAGATTAAATCGGACCACAAAAGTCTTACTTATCTATTTAATCAAAAGGTGTTGAATATGAGACAAAGAAGATGGCTAGAACTATTGAAAGACTATGATTGTGATATCCAGTATCATCCGGGGAAAGCTAATGTAGTAGCGGATGGTTGAGCAGAAAGACAATGATAAAATCTTAAGGAGAGGTTAGCACAACTGTAGCAATGTGTACTACTGGAACGGTATTTAATCACGACAATGAGCAGTATGTGATAGATACAACGGATGGATCAGCCAACCAATGGTTCATTCATCGATTTTCCAATATGTTCGCTGCATTGAAGATTATACCGGATATAATTGATGAAGTGAAGACAGCTATCAAATCAGACCCTTACCTGAGAACGGTACAAGAAGACATCAAAAAAGGTAGAACTAACCCTGAGTTCACCTTGGACGAAGAGAAGGTATTGAAGTACAAAGGAAGAATATGTGTACCCAAAACAGAAAGTGTGGGCATTAGACACCGACTGATGAAAGAAGCCCATACCACCATCTATTCGATACACCCGGGAAGTACAAAAATGTATCATGATCTAAAGAAATTATATTGGTGGAGAGGAATGAAAGCAGACGTAGCTAAGTTCGTTTCTCAATGCCTAAATTGTCAGAAAGTAAATGCTGAACGACAAAGACCCGCAGGACTGTTACAGCCATTACCGGAACCAGCATGGAAATGGGACTGCATCACTATGGACTTTGTCACAGGGTTACCATTGACTCCTCGAGTAGTTGACGCAGTTTGGGTGATTGTAGACCGCCTGACTAAACAGCTCGCTTTATACCGATACGACCTCAGTATACATTAGAGAGGTTAGCAAAGCTGTATGTGGATAATATTGTTCGATTACACGGTGTACCAGAGAGCATTGTGTCCGATAGAGATCCACGATTTACTTCTAAGTTTTGGAAAGGATTGCAAAAGGCTATGGGTACAACATTGAAGTTTAGTACTGCATTCCATCCATAGACAAATGGACAGTCAGAGCGTACAATTCAGATTCTAGAAGATATGCTACGAGCATGTGTAATTGCTTTTAAGGGATCATGGGATAAAAAGTTACCACTGATCGAGTTCGCTTATAACAATAGCTATCAGGCTACTATACAGATGTCACTCTATGAAGCACTGTATGGTATAAAGTGTCGAACTCCGTTGTTTTGGAATGAAGTTGGGGAACGTAGTATTCTTGGACCGGAATTTTTTGAAGAGACTTGTCGAGTGGTCGACATTATCAAAGAAAGAGTGAGAACAGCTCAGAATCGTCAGAAGCAATATGCAGATACTCGACGCAGAGATCTTGAGTTCATCGTAGGTGATAAAGTATTCTTAAAAGTATCACCTATGCGAGGATTGAAACGGTTCGGACAGAAAGGGAGACTAAGTCCAAAATATGTCGGGCCATATGAGATTTTAGTTAAGCGTGGGAAAGTGGCTTACCAGTTAGCACTACCACCATCTATGTCAAGTGTGCATGACGTATTTCATATTTCCTTATTAAAGAAGTATGTCAAAGATCCAACGCATGTTCTGACAGTAGATCTACCTGATTTGACTGATGATTTGACAATTGAAGTAACACCAACTGAAATCACCAGCCGAAAGGTTCAACGACTATGCAACCGAGATATCTATTATGTTAAGGTCACTTGGAGAAGTAGAGACATGGAAGAAATTACATGGGAAGAAGAGAATGCTATGCGGAAGCAATACCCTCATTTATTCGACTCAGAAGGTATGAACAATTTCTGGGACGAAATTTTTATAAGTAAGGGGGAGTTGTAAGACCCGTATCAAACTAACCCGGTCTTACCACCTTGAACCAGGTCTACCCATCATAGTCAAACCAAATGGATCACGTGCGTGAAGGAGATTACGATCTCAGGTATTAAATTGACCCAAAAATACTCAAAATAAAGGGAGGGTCGCATACCCAGCAAGGGAGGGTCGGACCCCCCCAGTATAAAAGTCAGACCCCAGTTTTACAGGGGGGTCGGACATTTTAAGGACCAGGGGTCGACGGGATCTCCGACCCCCCCCTATCGACCCCCAGTAGTCTGTAAAAACAGTTCGAAACTAAAATTAAGAAACCTTCCTAATTTCAATGGGATTCCTTCCTAATCTCAATGGGACTTATTTTAGGAGTTTCTACTCTATAAATAGGATGTCCCTAAGCCTCTTTTACTCCTTTTACAACCCTAATTGGATTGAGAAAAAGAGAAGGGAAGGAAGAGAAGGAAAAGAGAAGGAAAGTGGAGAAGAAGACCAAGGAGAAGGGATTCAGAGGAAGAAGCATACTTCTTAGGTAGGGATACTATCTCCATGAATTCCTTAAGACCTTAGAGTAGATAATGAAGAGAGGATTATCTAGGAAGAACCCAAATCATCCACCCATGGTTAGGTTTTCATGAAAAATCATGGGGGAAATCATGAAAGCCATATAGGTGAATAAACCACGGTTCTAGGCCATAGAACATGTGTGGAATGGACTATAGGAGCAAGTCATAGGACCCCAAACACGAAGAATGGACTGAAGGAAGAAAAATTGACAAAACCCACAGGGGGTTGCATGGGGGGTCGATGGCCAATCGACCCTACCAGACCCTGAGCATCGACCCCCAGTGTTCGGGAAGTCCAGAATAGGGGTGGTCGCACCCAGGGTCGATCAAGACTCCAACCCTAGCATCGACCCCCAGTTAGCAGCATGCTTTTTAAAGTCTGAATTAATTCTAATTAAATTCTATCGACTTGGTTAGGTTAACTAGAGATATAATATCGATATATAGTTGATTCTTAAAGCTTGAAAGAGGACTTACGATCAAGTAAAGGTGAGGAAACAAGATCTAAACTAATTGGTTAATAACAAACTGTTTTTATTTCTTGAGTCCAATGTTATGCTTGATTCTATGCGAATATGCTTGTAATGTGCATACAACGTGTCATCCAATATTTCTATTATTTGTTTCATGCATATTTACTTTATTTTTTATAACATGATGATGATGATGATGATAGGAATAGGCATGTGGATGTATGTGTGTGGTTGATGTACTTGATGCGAGCGAGTATCAGGGGGGGTGTCATAGGCCGGGCCTCAATACTCTAGCTCTATCTCTAACTCAAGTCTTGTACATTAGCATCGTCGTATCGCCATTACTTTAGCAGAACTATTACGTCGTGGAGTATCAGGGGAGGTGGTCTCGGTCCTTGTAGTCTCTGACTCTACCGGGGGGGCCTTAGCTCTATCTCTATGGGCGTTCTGAGGGATGCTGGGGTGAGGCCTTGAATACACTGTTTGGCATTAGGATTGGTTAGTTGCGAGCCCAGTTTGCAAGCCCTCGCCAGCAGGGACTTACGTGTTGGTATGACACTGTACAACAATAAACGTTAACCTTTGTTGTACAATGTTCATGGTAGGGTGAATGCGGACGACAATAAACGTTAACCTTTGGGCGGACTTCCACACCCTGTGTATAGAGGAGGGGTCAATAAACGTTAACCTTTGACCACCGAACCTTTCTATTGCGCATTGCAAAATTTAAACCAGACCAAAGATATGAATTGAATGCATGCATTTGTATTGTTGCATTGTTTTGTTTGCTCACTGAGCCATGATGTGTGCTCACCCTCTCGACGTCGAATATTTTTAGTTGATGATGCAGGTACTACCATCGAAGATTATGACAACGCTCTACGGGCACATGGCGGCGATGGAAGTTGAAGACGAAGTGGATACGCATGACTCCTCTTACGAGTGTAACTCATGCGTATTCGACTAGATTTTATTTTAATTATTTAGATTTAGTAAAGACATGTAATTGATATTTATTTATGTCTTAGTTGATACAGAATAATTTACTACTTAAATATGATTATCACATCTAGATTTCTCAGTTCATTTTACTATAAAACTTCCACTATTGTGTATTTACTCTGATTATGAATGTGGATGTATGAGGTTTAGATAAAACGGATATAGCCTACTCGAGATCCTGGTTGAACCGTTGGTTTGCTAGCGGTTCATCACACTATTCTGAATAGTGTGGAATTGGGGTGTGACAGGTCTGCTTTGTCATCAGATACGTCCATGTGGACTTCCACCAGTGGTGTGCATCGCCCTTCAGCATGAATGTTGCACACAATACCTCCTCTTCCTCATTCATTGTCATCATCGTGAAGTTTCTCTCCATCCCATCGATCCAATGTGCTGGCCACAACGGATCAGCTGGCTTATCACTATCCTCCTTGGGCTTCATCTTCAGAAAATGCTCCACCAGTCTGGAGTGGTCTAGTTGATGCAGGACATAAGCCCCATACATAGGTGGTTGGTATTGATATCCACCTGGAGCTACTTCAGGGTTTTGTACTTGAGCCTGCATGATGGGAGTCTGAGGTGCGTGGGGTACTGTGTTACTTCCCCCTGGTACTGTGTTTGCCTGTCCTGCTGGCATCGGTGTCATCTGTGCAGCTGGAAAAGTCATGCCTATGGCAGCTTGCATAGTAGCTTGTACATGTTGTATTTGCTGCAGCTGTTGTGCCAAATTCATCACGGCTGTAGCCTGGTTTGTAGGTGGAGCTAGCAGATTTGTAGGATTTGTCTGCCCGTTAACTACGGACGGTGCCGTATTCGGATTCTTCTGTGTTTCTGGGTGTATATGGCTGTCTTCCCCCACAGGTGGTGGTGGTGGGATAGAGTTACGGCTTTGTCTAGTCACTCTGCGTCCAACCATTATCTGTTCTGGTAATGGGGATGCCTGAAAATCATAGAATACGTGAAGCAATCATTATATACTTCATTCTCATATTTAAATCCACTAAGCAATGGAAATTTCAAAATTTTCAAATCATTTTGTCAAAAATACCGTATTTTTAACTGCAAGGTCGATGGTGGGGGTCGATGGGTGTCCGACCCTCAAGTATGCGACCCTGAGAATCACTGATTCTTACCGAGAGCCGGAGGTCGATGAATGCCCGACCCTGGGTTCGACCCCTGGTTCTCTATCAGATCACACCGAGCCATGGGTTGATGAGAGGGTCGGAGGGGGGGGTCGGATGTTTTTGTCAAATTCTCCGACCCTCGGACTAAAAATCAGGTTTTTAATCCCGATTTTGAATCCATTTCTCATTCTTCCTCCTCCTTTTCGACTCGGCCCATCCCTCTGAGTTGCTACAGTGACAACTCAGACCCATTGGTGTTATTTGCTTCTCATATCGACGTCTACTCCTCTCCTACAGGTATGTTCTCTACAGTTTCATGTTTTTTTTAGGGTTTCTTAACTAGGTTTTTGCTTATTTATATCGTTTTCTTCAAATTAAACCTTTTCCAATCGTAAAAATTCGATTTTTATTGGCGGCTTTTGTTGTTGGTGACTCAATGGACGAAAGCCCTCAAAAATATTTGAGTTTCATCGGTTGGTTATCGAGAAACTTGAAATTTCCCATTTTTGCCCTAATTTGTCGAGATTTTTGAATTTCTTGAAATTTCTTAAAATTCGATCTCTTTAGATGAAATTTCCAACTATATGAGTCTTGCAGGATTGTTTAGAATCTATATAAGTCCTCTTGCCCATGTGTATGGGTGAAAAGTGAGACTTTTGACCAATTTACATCGTTATAATGTCAAAATTTTTAGGTTTTTCATCTTTACTAAGCCAATATCTATTTTTCTTTGTTTTTGTAGATAGTATGGCTCGTACCAAAGTACCCAGGGTTCATGACCCAATCTTCTTCCATTCTAACGAGGCAGAGACACAGTATGCCCGCTACTCTCGTAAGAAGGTAGAGGGAGGTCGTCAGGTGGACTTGGCTAGCCTGGCTTTGTTTCGATGTGGAGAGGGCTTTTGGTGACATGGGTTGGCTTCTTGTGATCACCTATGATGCCTGCACTCGGCCAAATTTGGTGAGATAGTTTTACTATAATCTCCAAGTGGTGGGGGATTACAATGATACTGAGAGGGGTAGAGAGCTCCGGATCACCAGCTACGTCAAGGGAGTCAAGATTTCTTTTGATTATCGGCAGCTAGCCGACTTGTTGGGCATTTCATACGACGGAGATTGATAATCTCCAAGTGTTCTGTGCTCTTGGAGAGCCCCAATTCTTTTCATTGGAAATGAGAGCGGAGATTGACCATCAGATCATCAGAGAGGATCGTTGGGAAATGAAAGCGATCTACCTACGTCCAGAGCCTCGGGTGTACTGTAAGATCATTCAGCACAACCTGATACCTCAGAGTGGGCACTACGAGAGGATCTCCTAGTTGACCAAGTTTTTGCTGTATTGTATCTGCACTCGATAGCCTGTCTGCCTTCCTTACATCATTATGTGGACGATGATCAGTGCCACATTGCCCGGTCATACTGGCAACCTGCCTTATGGATGCATGATCTCTATGCTGCTTACCAGCCTGGGTGTTGACATGGTGGATGAGAGGATTCAGGAGAAATCCTTCTCATCACCTCTGGATTGGGAGGCCATCTGTAAGATGGGCTTGCGGGATGCCTAGGTCAGCGACGATGAGAGGAACGCTCTGGTGTGTCCACGTACACGAGTAGAGATGGCTGACGCTGAGGCAGCAGCAGCAGCCGCTGGAGCAGGGGTTCATAGGGGTGATGATGATCGTTTATACATGGATGTGGATTCCATACCTCCTCCATCACCTACTCATGCTACGGGAGCTGGTCCTTCTTATGCAGCTGGTCCTTCACATGCAGTTGGTCCTTCATACCCACCTTCTGATGACATGATGGGGATATTGCATGAGATTCGTGAGGTTCAGCGCATGTCTGATCTAAGGATGAGAGAGCTTTTAGATGCTCAGTGCATGTATGATCAGCGGGTGGGAGAGCTTCTGGGTGCTCAGCGAGTGACTGACCAGCGGGTGGCTGATCTCACAGCTAGTCTCCAGACAACCCAGACTCAGATAGCTTGGTTGACTAGAGTCTATGATGAGGATTATGACAGAGCCCGTAAGGCACCGCCTCCCCCATCACCTCCAGCTTCCTGATGTATTTTCTTTTTATTTTTCTTTTTGTACTTCAGAGTATCTGTCCGGGTTGTGGACTGTACTCTGCTTAGACTTGTATATATATACGTTTGTTCTTCCTTTGAGTGTATATCACTTTGTTTCTCATTTAATAGATGCATTATTCTCTTTCAATTTTGTCTCAAACAACACTTATGCTTATGGTGTGTTATTATTACAGCTTTTAAATTTTATCCTATCTCAATTCACAAACTTTTGTGGTAGTATGCTGGTTTACAAGACAGGGCCTGAGAGCTCTAATACCAAGTTGTCACACCCCAATTCTACACTATTCAGAATGGTGAGATGAACCGCTAATAAACCAACGGTTCAACTAGAATCTCTAAAAGGCTGTGTCCTTTTAAAATAAACCATACACATCCACAACCATAATCAGAATAAATACACAATAGCGTAAGTCTTAATAATAAATGAACTGAAGAATCTAAGTGTGATAATCATAAATAAAATATCAAATTATATTGCATTAATCGAGACATAAATAAATAAAATATCAATTACATTTCCTTAATAGTTCAAATAAAAATCTAATCGAAAATGCATGAGTTGCACTCGCATGAGGAGTCATGCGCCTCCACTATGTCTTCAGCCTCCATCGCAGCAACATGCCCGTACACAGAAGCATTTATATAATCTTCCATAGTAGTACCTGCATCATCAACTAAAAATATTCAACGTCGAAAGGGTGAGCACACATCACGGCTCAATGAGCAAAAAAAACAATGCAACAAACATATGCATGCATTCAATTCATATCTATGGTCTGGTATAGAAGTTTGCAATGTGCAATAGAAAGGTTCGGTGGCTCCCTGACCTCAATACACGAGTGTGTGAAGCCACCCAAATGTTAACGTTTATTGTCGTCCCACATGCACCCACTATGGAATAGAGATAGAGCTAAAGTGCTTAGGACCACACCGCGTCTGTCACACCCCAATTCCACACTGTTCAGAATGGTGTGATGAACCGCTAAATAACCAACGGTTCAACCAGGATCTCTAATAGACCATCCCCGCGTTATCCAAACTTTACACACATCCACAATCATAATCAGAGTAATACACAATAGCGGAAATCTTGTAAATAAATGAACTGAGAACTAGAATGATATCCATAAATAATAGCAAATTATTTTGTGTTTAACTGAGACATAAATATTTAGGTACCAAATACATGTCTTATAAATCCAATAAAGAAATCTATAAAATATCTAATCGAATACACACGAAATACACACGAGTTGCACTCGCAAGAGGAGTCGTGTGTATCATCTTCAGCTCCAGCGTCCATGGCTGCTACATTCCTGTATGTAGAGGCGTTCATATAATCTTCAACTGTATAACCTGCATCATCAACTAAAAATATTCGACGTCGAGGGGTGAGCACACAACACGGCTCAGTGAGTAGCCAAAACAATGCAACAATACATATGCATGCAAAAAGTCAATTTATATCTTTGGTCTGGTTTATAGTTTGCAATGTGCAATAGAAAGGTTGGGTGGTCAAAGGTTAACGTTTATTGACACCGCCTCTATACACAGGGTGTGGAAGCCCGCCCGAAGGTTAACGTTTATCGTCGTCCCCATCCACCCTACCATAACATTATACAACAAAGGTTAACGTTTATTGCTATATAATGCTATACCAACACGTAAGCCCCTGTTAGCGAGGGCTTGCAAACTGGGCTCGCTACTAACCAATCCTAATGCCAAACAATGTATCCAAGGCCTCACCCCAGCATCCCTCAGAATGCCCATAGAGATAGAGCTAAGGCCCCCCGGTAGAGTCAGAGACTACAAGGACCGAGACCACCTCCCCTGATACTCTACGACATAATAGTTCTGCTAAGGTAATGGCGATACGACGATGTCAATGCACAAGACTTGAGTTAGAGATAAAGCTAAAGTGCTGAGACCCGCCAAAGGTTAACGTTTATTGACGTTCTCATCACACCTCCCCTGACACTCGCTTGCATCAAGCACATCAACCACACACATACAAGCACATGCCTATTTCTATCATCATCATCATCATCATGTTATAAACAATAAAGTAAATATGCATGAACAAGTAATAGAAATATTGGATGGCATGTTGTATGCACATTACAACATATTCTCATAGAATCAACATGGCATAGGACTCAAGAATAGAAAACAGTTTATTATTAACCAATTTAATTTGGGGTTAAGGTTCCTCACCTTAGCTTGCTAAAAGATATTTTTCCAAGCTTTAGAATCACCTTTATAATGTTATTATATTGCTAGCAAACCTAACAAAGTCGATAGAATTTAATTAGAATTAATTCAGAATTTAAAACCATTCTGTCAACTGAGGGTCGATGCTAGGGTCGATGCTAGGGTCGATGGGTCTATCGACCCTCCCCTCTTTCTGAACTTCCCGAATGCTGAGGGTCGATGGTCAGAAACACCTAGGGTCGGAGGTCTATCGACCCTCAGTGCGACCCTCGATGCACTCTGGTCCAATTTCCACTTTTAAATCCACTCTTCGTGTTTGGGGTCCTATGGCTTGCTTCCTACATTCATTCAATAGTCATTCCATGGTCTAGAACCATGTATAATCCATCTAAATAGTTTTCATGCATCCTCCTATGGTTTTCCATGAAAACCTAACCATGGATGGATGGTTTGGGTTTCTCTGAAATCCTACACTCAACCATATCTAACCTAAGGTCTGTAGAAACTCATGGAATTAGTATCCATACCTGAGAAGATTACTTTTCTCTGGAATTTCTTCTCCTTTTTGCTAAGTCTTCCTCCTTGTCTCCTTTCTTTCTCTTTTTCTTCTTCTCTCTTTCTCTCAATTCAATTAGGGTTGTGAAAGGAGTGAAAGTGGCTTAGGGACGTCCTTTAAATAGACTAGGAACATCCTAAATAAGTCCCATTGAGATTTGGAAAGAATTCCAATCGAAAAATACAGAAATTTCCTAATTTCTATATTCGTCATAAACCGAGGGTCGATGGGAGGGTCGATGATCCCATCGACCCTAGGGTCTTAAGCTGTCCGACCCTCCCTTCAAATCTGAGGGTCTGACATTCTGTTTTGGGAGGTCCGACCCTACTTGGCTGGGTATGCGACCCTCCCCTAAAATAAAGTATTTTTGGGTCGATTTTATACCTGGGATCTCGATCTCCTTCATGCCCTTGGTCCATTTGACTCGACCATGATGGGTAAACCTGGTTCAAGGTGGTAAGACCGGGTTAGTTTGACACGGGTCTTACAGCGTCACACTTCCCCTGATACTCTACCCATACCAACACGTAAGCCCCTGCTAGCGAGGGCTTTTAAACTGGGCTCGCAACTAACCAATCCTAATGTCAAATAGTGTACCCAAGGCCTCACCCCAGCATCACTCAAAACGTCCATAGAGATAGAGCTAAGGCCCCCCGACAGAGTCGAAGACTATACGGTCCGAGACCACCTCCCCTGATACCCTACGACGTAATAGTTCTGCTAAGGTAATGGCGATACGACGATGTCAGTGGGCAAGACTTGAGTAGAGATAGAGCTAGAGTCTAGTGACCAGGCTGAACCACAATGTCACATCCTCCCCCTGATGCTCCACTCGCATCAAGCACACTAACCACACAAATACATTCACATGCCTATTCCTAGCATCATCATCATCATCATGTTATAAATAAAATAGAATTAAATATGCATGAACATTAATAGCAGGAATATTGGATGACATGTTGAATGCATATTATAAGCATACACACATAGAATCAGTCATGGCATTGGACTCAAGAAAAAAAAAGTTTATTATTATCCAATTAGTTTAGGTCTTGTTCCCTCACCTTTGCTTGAGTGTAGATCCTTTTTCAAGCTTTAAGAATCACTTTTATATCAATAGAAAAACCTAACAAGTTGATAGATTTTAGTTAGAAGTCATTCCGAAAATTTTAGGCTTGCTGTTAAGCGAGGGTCGCAGGGTGGGTCGTAGGTAGGGTAGCAGTTTACTGCAACCCCCAGGGTAGGGTCGATGCCAGGGTCGGATGTTCTATCGACCCTGGGTACGACCACCCCATCCCTAGACTTCCCGAATGCTGGGGGTCGATCATGTGGTCTAGTAGGGTCGATTCCCAATCAACCCCACGTGCGACCCCCCGTGGTTTGAGTTGAGAATTTCATTCTACAATCCATTCTTTCAAGTTTGGGTCCTATGGCTAACTTCTACAGTCCATTCTATGCTTGTTCTATGGCTTAAAACTCCAGGTTATTTCCTTACTTTGCCTACCATGATTCCCTCCATGGATTTCATTGAAATCCTCCCATGGATGGATGATTTGGGTTTCTCCTAGACCATACCCTCTTCATGAACTATTCAAGGTCTTAAATCATTAATGGAAACGTGCCCATACCTTAGGTTTTGCTGAGATTCAGAGGTTTCTCTGAATTCTTCACTTTAGTCTTCTTTTCCAACTTTCCTTCTCTTCTCCTTATCTTCTCTTTCTCTCACTTTCAATTAGGGTTTCAAAAGGAGTGAAAGAGGCTTAGGGACGTCCTATTTATAGAGGAGAACCTCCCAAAATAAGTCCCATTGAGATTAGGAAAGAATCCCCTTGAAATTTGGAAAGTTTCCTATTTACGATTTCTATCGGCAAAGAGGGGGTCGATGAGGGGGTCGGAGGTCCCGTCGACCCTCAGTTCTAATTGTCCGACCCCCAGTTAAAATATCAGGGGTCTGACTTCTTAATGAGGGGGGGTCGACCTTGCCTGTCTGGGTATGCGACCCTGCCCTCCATTTCACTGTTTTTGGGTCAGTTTAATACCTGGTTTTGCTATTTTCTTCACGCACTTGGTCAATTTGGCTCGACAATGATAGGTAAACCTGGTACAAGGTGGTAAGACCGGTTAGTTCGATACAGGTCTTAAAACTATTACCACCTTCACCATCACCTACTCGATGACCTGCACCAGCCTACCACCTTCATCCCCATCGACCCTACAACCCCATCGGGACCTACGACACCATCGTCACTAATCACCTGCTCATCCCTGCAACCCTGGCCATCACCTTCATTGATAACCCCATCGACCTGCTATAATCTCTACCCCCGACGGCCATCAACCTACTGTAAGCACCCCATTTTTACCATCCCCAGTTGAACAAAGTCTTACTGGAATGTAGACAACAAAGTAGGAGAGGTGAGAGAAAGTTTGAAAAGTACAGGGGAGGCGAGTAAAACTCTCTAAAAAATGATAGTCAGTCAGTCAGTCCCGACATGCTCTCTATAATGTTTTGAGAATAACTGAGATGATCCCTAGTGTCCAGAAGCTTAAGTGAAGCCATACGGCAAGTTGGAGAATCCCAATGCAATGTTTGAATTTTGGTTGTGACTTGGACATTGTTTTCGGTGGGCCCCATAGCAAGGGCATGGGCTGGAACCTTTATGGATGCATAGGTCTTGGAAATACCTTCGAAATGAGACTAGAATCGCTCAATTCTGATGTCAAATGGAGAAGATATGACGATTTTAGTCTGAGAATAAGAATAAGGGTATTTTCTGGAAATTAATAGTAATCATCCAAGGGCTTGCATGCATATTATCATAAGTTTAATTATTTAAACTTTATCTTCTCATATCTTGCTCATCTAACGTCCAAATTAGGTGATTCAAGTCTCAATATGTTTCATTTTTAGTGCTCTACAAAGTGGACGTGAAGGATTTTAGGCAGAGGTCTTTGAGGCATCCCATGCAAAGTTGCTAGCCGAATTATCATAAATTAGCCTGTTTAAACTTCAGAAATTCATAAGTAGGTCATTTTACATCCAAATGAGATGATTCAAACTCCAGTATTTCTCATTTTTAGTGTCCTACAAAGTGAACATAGAAAATTTGGGGTAGAGGCTGTAAAAAAATTTTATACCGAATGTCAACAAAAATGGCCTATGAAATGATAGAGAGAGAAAAACCAATCTTGGCCTAACCCAGCTCAACCCATATCAGTTTAACCCAGTCAACTCATGTCGATCCAACCCAAATAAGTCAGTCCGGCTCAGTCAACCATGAACAAATCAGCTCAGACCAAACCGGTTCAGTCCCATGTGCATATACTTTATACATGTGTTATTATGTTGTCATATATTATATAGTAATGTATATGTATGTATATATATATATATATATATATATATATATATATATATAATATATATATATGTAAATATATAAATAGAAAAAAAGAAAAAAAAAGAAAAAAAGAAAGAATAGAGAGAAATAGAGTCACGATGAGACCCTAAAGAGGGAAGCCGTGGAGACCTAATTAGGGGGGCCCACTAGGGTTTCGGTTTAGGAAAGGTGGAGAGGGAGAAATAAAAGGAAAAAAAAATTAATTAAAAAGGGAAGACCGAATAGAGAGAGAGTCGGTGGAGAGAGGGAGAAATAAAAATAGAAAAAAATCAAATTAAAAAAAGAAGACCGAATAGAGAGAGAGAGAGTCGGTGGAGAGAGGGAAATAAAAGAAAAAAATCAAAAAAAGAAAGACCGAATAGAGAGAGAGAGTCGGGGGGGGGGGAAAGTTGGAAAGAAAAAAAATGAAAAAAATATAAATAAAAAAAGGAAAAAAACTCAGAAAAAGAGGAGAGATCAAGAGAGATCATGAGAGTTAAGAAAAGAAAGGAAAAAACTCAGAAAGGAAAGAGGGGAGAGGACTTTAAGAGTCCGTGGACTCTAAACAGAAAAAAAAAAGAAGGAGAAAGAGGAGAGAGATCGATAAAGATTGGAAAAAATGAAAAAAAAAAAAAAAGGAATTCAAAAGGGGAGAACGTGAAGCGACTCAAAAAAGAAGAAAAGAGGGGAGGACTCCAAAAATGAGAAGAAGGACTGAGATAGAAGTGGGAGAACGTGAGGAGAGAAAAGAAAGAGGAAAGGAGATGTAGCAGCAGATCGAGCGGAGAAGAGAAGAGAAGAGAAGGAGATTTGAGAGAAAGAGGTAAGAAACTTAATCTTCATTAATTTTTGTAATTCATTCCATCGATTCACCAATATCCAATACCTCATCAAACCCACAACCCTCAAACCATCTCACGGCACCTATGAAAGCCCAGGACTGTAACACCCTGTGGTCATAGCCCCTTGATTATGAATTTTGTGATGTGATGCCAATCAATCCTTGATCATGAATTTTCTTATGTGATTAAACTCTAGCATAATTTTGAATTTTATGTGATGATGGTATGTATGTGTGATTGATCCGATTATGAATGAAATTTCATGTAATGGAATTGATCTTTTAATGCTTGATTGTCATTTGATCAAAATTGGTCCGACAACATATTAAAAATTTGTTATGAAATTAATCCCATTGGATGCTTGGGATTATTTATTGATCCTATCGGATGCATGAAATTGAATTTTATGATGTGATCCGATTGTGGTAATATGATGAAATTGATCCGATTGTGGTAATATGATGAAATTGATCTGATTGCGGTAATATGATGAAATTGATCCGATTGTGGTAATATGATGAAATTGATCCGACCGATGGTGGAAATTGATTGAAATTGATTCAATAATGATATAAATAAAATTGGACCATTGATATCTGAATTTGATGAGATTGGATTATGGCCATTGATCTTGGATTTTAATGTGAATAAATCATGGCCTTTGATTTAGGATTTTTAATGTGAATGAAATCCAGACAATTGATGATTGAATTCAATGTGATAAAAAATATGACCATGTGATGTTGAATTTTTACATGATTAAATCTTGGCCCTCGATCTTGGAATTTGATGTGATTAAAATCTAGCAATTGATCTAGAGTTTTTAATATGATTAATTTTGAGTCATTGGAAGATTATTTTTATTTAGATCATGAGAGAATATTAATTGTGAGCCATTGGATGTTTAATTTTGATTAGATCTTGATCATGAACATCTTATTTGAATATGAACCATTGAATTGGTATCATGAGTGGTATAAATGAATTTGGACCATCGGATTGTTTTGATGATTGATGTAAGTGAATATGAGCTGTTGGATCTTGATTATGAATGATTTAAAGGAATTTGAATGGATAGATTACCATTTGGAGTGATATGAACCATTGGATCTTTATTTGGCGTGATTTTGAGTGATCTGAAAGTTTGAATTACCATCTTGAGTGATATGAACGATTGGATTTCCTTTTTGAGTAATTTAATTGAATTTGAATGGTTGGATTGACCTCATGAATGTTTTAAGTGAATCTGAACCATCGATCAAATATGATCTTGATCACATTGATGATGATAGATTACATTAAATCTGAGTAGTCGATCAAATATGATCTTGGTCACATTGTTGATGATCGATGCTTGATCAGTGTTCTCACATGTTTGCTACTATATTGATTCACATGCTTTATTGCTATACTTGAGATGAAATTGTTGTTACTTGCCATATTTGAATGATATTTATTGTTAGTAATAATTTAATTTCTGCAACACCCTAGTCGAACTGCTATATCTGTACACCTAGAAGACATATCAGGTGTGGGGACGTGCATGTAGGCACCCACATTCACGGAAAGTGTAAGAATGGAAAAATGATAAATCTTAATCAAGAATCAAAAAGCCTAACCCAACACATGCCAAATTAGGGTTTTAGGTTAAGGGCAGCTTAGCACGATCCTGCCCCTTCAACTCATCTCCTCTAGGATACAGAGAACTAGACAGGTGTGATGTGACTCAAACCATAGAGCATTTAGGTTCCACACTTTGATATCGAAAGAAGAACATGAATGAATTGAATCTGCATTCCGAACTACACGGATCCTGATTCTTAGGGTAGTACCCTAAGATACATAGGCAGTTTAGTGAGATTTCCAAACACCGTTCCACACCATGATCTTGAAAGAATATACACATGAATGAATTGAATCCGCATTTCAAACTACGTGGATATTGATTCTTAGGACAGAACCCTAAGATATGTAAGCAGTTTGGTGAGACACCCAAACACGGTTCCACATTTCAATCTATATAGAATAATGAATTATAGCCTTCCTTAGACCAAGGTAGAGTACACCTGAGTGGTTTTAGGATAATGAATTCTAACCTTCCTTAGACCAAGGTAGAGTACACCTGAGTGGTCTTAGGTTAACAAATCCTAGGCTTCCTAAACCGAGGTAGAGTACACCTGAGCGGTTTTAGCCATCCCTTTTGTATCCCTAGACCAAGGTAGAGTACACCTGAGCGGTTTTAGCCATCCCTTTTGTATCCCTAGACTAAGGTAGAGTACACCTGAGTGGTTTTAGGATAATAAATTCTAGGCTTCCTAGACCAAGATAGAGTACACCTGAGTGGTTTTAGGTTAGTAATTTTAATATCCCTAGACCAAGGTAGAGTACACCTAAGTGATTTTAAGATAATAACTTCTAGCCTTCCTTAGACCAAGGTAGAGTATACCTAAGTGGTCTTAGGTTAGCAAATCTTAGGCTTCCTAAACCGATGCAGAGTACACATGAGCGATTTTAGCCATCCCTTTTGTCTTCTAAGACCAAGGTAGAGTACACCTGAGTGGTCGTAGACATATCATTTAGTCTTCTTAGATCAAGGTACAGTACACCTGAATCATCTTATAATACTATCCATTTTAGCTTTCTTAGATCAAGGTAGAGTACACCTGAGTAATCTTAGAATACTATCCATTTTAGCCTTCTTAGATTAAGGTAGAGTACACCTAAGTATCTTAGAATACTATCCATTTTAGCCATCTTAGATCAAGGTAGAGTACACCTGAGTGGTCTTAGAATACTATCTATTTTAGCCTTCTTAAACCAAGGTAGAGTACACCTGAGTGGTTCTAGGAAATCCATATCCACAACCTATCACAATGAACTACGTTGTACCTGATTTTAAAGACCTCTGAAATACATAGGCAGCTTAGTAGACCTCTTCAAGTACGACACCACATCTTAGTATCCTTAGGTCCTCCATATCCATGTCCATATTCATATCCGTATCCATATTCACTTCGACCCACATTGGTTATCTCTAGATTCAATCTCAATCTTCATCAAGCATAAACTTCAACTTGAACAATTGAATATAAAAAGGCTTAATCATAAATCACATCCATAAACTTTAATCACATTTTGTTTGAACTACGTTATGGACTTGATTTTCAGGATTGGAATACGTAAGCAATTTGAGATGTCTTGGACTTCTCAGATTCAGTCCACCACCAAACCATCTTTGGTTTGGTACACTGTATATTACTTTGCTTGTTTATTTACTTTGAGAACATGTTTGGCTAAACCTAGGTTAGAAGAATTTAACAACTTGACATAGGATCCCCCATGAGCCCTAGTTATCATCCATTGACCATGAATAATCAGAACAATAGAGTCTAAGCAAAGTAGAATCACATAGGAGGCCGATTTTTTGGATCAGGCAGTTTTGGGTGCCTAACACCTTCCCAACTATACTTTGAATGTTTACCCATTCTCTGATAGATGAAAGCCAATATATTGGGTCCAATGAGTCAATTAAAGTCTTTTCCTATGATGATACTACATTTTTATAGGCCATAGACCTTAATCTAGGTGGCGACTCCAAATCATATTTTTGTCCATCAGAGATGGGTGGAAGAGATCACATTTATCCTCACGCCTACCACCTTCTCACCATAACACCCTTGATAAAACTTTCTGCACTGCACCATCGACCACCCTATCACATGCGACCCGCAACCGACCACTCACCAACATCACTGACCTAAACCAACTACTGCTCACCCTCATCACCACCCAGACCTGCTACCCTCACCAGTCACCATTGGCCTACCCTCGGTAACACCTCATCACTGACCTACCGGCCAAGATAATCTCGAACCAGGTTGGCTTCATTCCTTTTTGGTTACACAGTACATGTATGTTACATTAGTTTTATTAATTTTTTTTTATTTCTCAATTTGGTTCACAGCACATACATATTATATTAGTATTAATATTTATTTTCGATATCTCAGTTTGGTTCACAACACATGCTTATTAAATTAGTATTAATTTTATTTTCATATCTTAGTTGGTTTACACAGTACATGTAAAATATATTAATTTTATTATATTATTTTGATTCTTTGATCATTTCACATGTTTGTACATCATGTATATTATTTTGATTCTTTGTTCATCTCAATTGTTTGTACAATATGTATATTATTTTGATTCTTTGATCATCTTAATTGTTTGTACAATATACGCATATTATATTAATTTTATTTTTTTGATCATTGAATCTCAGTTTGTTTATACAACACCTATATATTATATCGGTTTTATTTTTAGTTTTGACATCTCAGTTTGTACGATACATAGTATATTACATTATTATTTTGATCTTTTCATGTATCATAGTATATTGTATTATTATTTTTGATATTTTCATATATCATCGTATATTATTATTATTTCAATATTTGACATACTTATTGTGTTATATTATTTTGATCTTTGACATGCTTATTGTATCATTGTTTTTTATCTCTGATATGCCTATTATAATATATTATTTTTTATCTTTGATATGTATATTGTAATAATTATTTTTGATCTTTGTATATTATGTGTATATTATATTAATATTACTTTCAATCTTTGATATCTCATTCTATTTGCACAGTACTTAGTATATCATATTAATTATTTTGGTTTTTGACATCTTAGTCTATTTGTACAACACATGTTCATTATATATTGCATGTATAATATATTAATTTTATTTTTGATCTTTGACATCTCAGTTTGTTTGTACAGTATATGTACATTATATTTGTTTTTACTTTGGTCTCTAATTGTCTTGGTTTCACACACTCACATGCTCAATTGCCATACTCACATGCTTATGTTATTCTTGGATTGTTACGTAAATGTTGTCATTTTGAGTACTCACATGACGCTGCCATGTTTAGATTCTTTATGCTATTATCATTTGATCCATTGCTATGTTTGGATTTGCTTACACTATTATATTTGGATCCACTGCCATGTTTGGATTATTTACATGCTATCTTCGGATTTAATGCCATATTTGCATATTTTTGTTTTGGCAATAATTTAATTTCCACTATACCCTAGTTGAACTGCCATATTTGCATACCTAGAAGACAAGATTAGGTGTTGGGACATGCATTTAGGCACCCACATTCATGGAAAGGGAAAAAATAGATATTGTAAAAATCTTAATGAAGAATGATTGTGGCTAGCCCCACATTCCAAAATTAGAGTTTAGGTTAAGGGTAGTTTAGGACAATCACTATCCCTCAGTACCCATTTAGGATAGCTTATAGCCTAAAAATAGCTATGAGGTCCTACCTTTTATATCTTTAGGATAGCCTATTTGCCTTACCGTAGTAATAGCATCCTACCTTTAGGATTGCTTGTAGCCTAACCATAGCTACAAGATCCTACCTTTTAATACCTTTACGATTACTTATAGCCTAACAATAGCTATGTGGTCCTACCTTTTGTATCATTCTAGGGTGGTCTATCGGCCTGACCATAGCAATAGGATCCTACAAATTTAGGATAGCTTATAGCCTAACAGTAGTTAAGCCTTTCTACCTCTTTATGATAGCTTATAACCTAACAATAGCTATAAGATCCTACTCCTTTTCCCATCACTTTAGGATAGTCTATTTGCCATACCACAACAATAGGGTCTTACAACTAGCCACAATGAACTACGTTGTACCTGATTTCTAAGACCTCTAGAATACGTACACAACTTGGAGGACTCTTCAAGTATGGTATCACATCTTAGTCTTCTTAGGTTATCCTTTTCCCATATCCACATCTGTCATCTATATCTATCTCACATCCATATCCATATCTACATTCATATCCATAACTCATCTCACAACGAATACGTTGTACCTGATTTCTAAGACCTCTTGAATACATAGGCAATTTAGAGAACTTTCCAATTACGGTACTCTTAGTCCATATGGACTATCTAGATTCATTCTCATCCGTCTATCAAGCATAAATCTCAACTTGAACATTGAATCTAATAAAGCTAAGCATAAATTACATCCATAAGCTTTAAAAACAATCTGTTTGAACTATGTTATGTACTTGATTTCTAAAATGGAATACGTAGATGGTTTGAGATGGACATCTTAGATTCAATCCATCCCCGAACAATCTTTGGTTCGGTTTACTATATATTACTTTATTTATTTATTTTCAGAATATGTTTGGTTAAACCCTAAACTAGAAGAACTTAACAACTTGGTATAGGATCCCCCATGAGCACTAGTCATCCATTGACCATGAACAGTCAAAACCATAGAGTTTAAGGAAAGTAGAATCATATAGGAGGCAAATTTTTGGATCGGGTAGTTTTGGATGCCTAGTACCTTCCCAAACTATACCTTGAATGCTTATCCATTCTCTGATAGACCAAAATCGATATATTCAGTCATGAATCAATAGAAGTCTTATCCTATGATGAGACTATATTTGAGGTCCTAGACCTTAGTGGCAACTCTAGTTCTTTACCGTCTATCAACATGGGTGGACAAGATCAAAGGCGAAAGCCAATGATCTACATTTTTCTTAGGAAAACCTGAGGGTGTAATGGAAATTTTCCTTCCTCACCATTTGTTCTCACAGTGGCGACTCTACTGGGGATTCCATGTTCAGACTCCAGATTTACTTTCTTTGCATTGATTTATTAACATTGGATGCTAGATATAGGGTTACTATTATTTATGTTTGTGCATATTGTTTTGGGGGGAATGGGTTCAGTCACACACCCGTACTAGTAGTCGAACCAGGTCCTCATGCATATAGGATCATCTGCTAGGAGAAACACATAGCCTTGACACTGACCTTGTAAAAGTTTCAACCGAGGAGAGCCTCTAACAATTGTTTCTTGGTGTAAGCACCCCATTTTTGCCATCCCTAACTAAGCAGAGTCTTCTTGATGAGTAGACAACAAAGGAAGAGAGATGAGTGAAAATTTAGATTTTTGACTGCGACCTCGAGACAATTTTCAATGGGTCCCACAGTAAGGTTTTGGCTTGCAAGCTGCATGGATGCATAGGTCATGGATTTATCTTCGAAAGGAGACCAGAATTGCTCAATTCTGATATCAAATGAAGAAGATATGGTCATTTTAGTCGGATGATAAGTATAAGGGAGGTTTCTGAAATTATCATAAATAATCCCAAGGGCTTTCATGCAAATTATTGTAAGTTGGATTGATCGAATTTCAAATCATCATATCTTGATCATCCGACATCTCAATCATATGGTTTAAGTACCAATATTTCTTATTTTTAGTCATTTTCAAAGTGGACATGAAGGATCCCTGGTAGAGGCCACCGGCAGGTCCCATGCAAGCTTTCATGCAGAATTATCGATAGAACTTCAATTCTTCATACCTTGGCCGTCCTACGTCCGATTCAAATGATTCAAGGGCCATTATTCTTCATTTTTGGTGTTCTGCAAAGTGGATGTGAAAAATTTGGGACAGAGATCTCCGAAGGGTCCCATGCAAAATTACATGCTGAAATGACCATTTAATCTTTGGAAATTCATATTTTGGTCACCCCACATCCAAATCAGTTGATTCTAGTTTCATTATGTTCCATTTTTAGTGTTCTACAAAGTGGACGTGAAGGATTTTAGGCAGAGGTCTCTAAAGGATCCCATGCAAAATCGTTAGCTAAATTATCGTAAATTGGCCTGTTTAAACTTCAGAAATTCATAAGTTGGCAATTTTATTTCCAAATGAGGTGATTCAAGCTCCAGTATTTCTCATTTTTAGTGTTTTACAAAATAAATGTGAAAATTTTGGGGTAGAGGCTATCAAAAAATTCCATGAGGAATGGCGGTGAAAATGGCCTATGAAATGATAGAGAGAGAAAGATCAATTTTGGCCTAGCCCAGCATAACCCAACTTAGTCCAACTTAGTCCAACTCAGCTTGGCCCAGCTCAAACCAGTCTTGACCAGTCAATTCAGGATAGTCCAATCCAGTCAACCTTGATCCAACAATGCTAGACCGAACCAGTTTGACTTATATATATATATAGAAGGAAAATTTAAGAGAGAGTAAGAGGGAAGCTGGTCGAGAAGATGGGAATGAAAAGAAGAATCAAATCCGATGAAGAAAAGGGAGTAGATAGAAAGAAGAAAAAAAAAAGGAAAAAAAGTAAGAAAAGTAAGATCGAGATATAGGAAGAAAATCTACAGAGAAATCAGAGAGTGGGAGAGATAGAAAGAAAAGGAAGAGAAAAAAGGAAAGAGGGAGAGAGACGGACAGGTTGAGAGAGAGGAAAGAAAGAAAAAACGAAAAAAAGGAAAGAGGGAGAGAGAGGAAGGAAAGAAGAAAAGGAAGAAAAAAAAATGAAAAAAGGAAAGAGGGAAAGAGACGGACTAAAAAGGGGAAGCTGGAGAAAGGGAGGAGGACGAGTAGCCAGAAGAAAAAAAATAATAAGGAGAGAGGAGGCCGAGAGAGAGAAAAGATTGAAAAAAAGAAAGAGAGAGAGGCGAAGAGAAGACGTGGATAGATTTGAAGAGGAGAAGAAGAGAAGAGGAAGAGAAAGCAGATCAGAGGAGAAGTGGAGAGGTGGAGAGGTGGAGAGCCTACCCACAACTCCAAGTAAGTCCTCCTCTTGCTGTATTTTTATTTTTTTGTTTTGTCACCTGCTGCTCAAAACCCTCTGCAGAACCTAAACCGATATGCTCACCATCCCTTCACACTTGTCCAACACACTTGCCCTCCACCGCATGCTACACCCGTGGCCATTTTTCTACAGCCACCGAATCCCATTACCTCCTATTGTAACCCAAGATAGCCAACACCTCCGTTCGCGATCCGACTGCTGCCCATCCCCTGTTCGATAACCATCCTACTGTAACCACATCATCCATTAATTCTCATGCACCCCTCTTCCTATAGATCTTCAAACCAACCAAACACCACCCAACTTGTCTACCTATCAGCTAAACATCCATTGGAGAAAACCCTAACTCACCTAGTTGTACCCGTATCTACCCAACCATGGTAAACTCAAAATCCCCAACACCGCCACCATTCACAAACCCATAAACCTACTGCCACACTCTAACAAACCTGTAATCAGTCCCTCACATAAACTGCAACCACTTACCATCTAATCTCCCTACAATCCTTGATCCCATGATCATGAAATTTTTTATGATTTAATGTTATCATTTTATCTTGAATTTTTATGCGAATAAATTCTGTCTCATAATTATGAAACTGATGTGATAAAATTATAGCTCTCTTGATTGTGAATGAATTTTACGTGATGAATTTTATGTGAATTAAATTGAGCCACTGATATGAAATTTTATGAAATTGATGAAATTTCATGAGATTAAAATTGATCCGAGTGTGTTTGAAATTGTATAAATTTGATTCCCATCGGATGCTTGAAATTGCATTATAATTGGTCCGACCACATAAGTGAAATTTATTGTGATAAGAAATTGATACCATCGGATGATCTGAATTTTATGAGATTGATCTCATCATGTGGAATATGATGAAATTGGTCCGATTGTTAATTGAATGAAAGTGATCAGATTATGGAAATTGAAATTGATTTATCTCATATATTGGAATTTTGATGAAATTGATTGATCCCACATATTAGAATTTAATATGTTTGATCGTACTTTGCTTAAATGTGATGAAAATTGATTGATCCCATTGATTATGTGAATTTTGATGAAATTGATTGATCCCATCAATTATGTGAATTTTGATGAAATTGGTTGATCCCATCCATGGAATTTGTGATAAAATTGAATTGATTAATCTGATTATATGGAATTTTGGATGAAATTGATCGATCCCATATCCTTGGAATTTTGACGAAATTGATCGATCTGATCGTATGGAATTTTGATGAAAATTATACCATTAATCTTGGAATAATAAATAAAATTGGACCATTGATCTTTGAATTTGATGAGATTGGATTATGGCCATTGATCTTGAATTTAATTTGAATAAATCATGGCTTTTGATTTTAGATTTTTAATGAAATCTAGACAATTGATGATTGAATTCAATATGCCTAAAAAATATGCCTATGTGATGTTGAATTTTTACATGATTAAATCTTGGTCGTTGATCTTGGAATTTGATGTGATTAAAATCTAGCCATTGATCATAAGCATCTTATTTGAATCTAGACCATTAGATTTTGATCATGAGCATCTTAGTTGAATCTGGATCGTTGGAGCTTGATTATGAATGATTTAGAGGAATCTGAACAGTTAGATTATGATTTTGAGTGTTCCAAACGATTGAATTTTCATCAAAATTGATTTTTAATGAATCTGAATGGTTAGATTGTGATTTTGAGTAATTTGAACCGTTGGATTACCTTTTTGAGTGATTTTATTGAATTTGAACTGTTGGATTGACCTCATGAATGTTTTAAGTGAATCTGAACCATCGATCAAATTGATCAAATTGATGATGATCGATTACATCAAGTTTGAGTAGTCGATCAAATATGATCTTGGTCACATTGTTGACGATCGATGCTTGATTAATGCTCTCACATGCTTACTGCTATATTTAGAATGCTCTCAAATGCTATATTGGATTGTTCACATGACATATTTGATTGATTTGTTGTTAAATTTAGATATTTCTCACATGCTTACTGCTATATTTGGATGCTCACATGCTATATTGAACACATTGCCATATTTGGATGCTTACTTGATACACACTACTATGTTTGGAGATATAATTGCATAAATCTTAAGTACAAACCATATAGGGCAAGATAAACCCTAAAAATGGAAAGAACACAACAATTAGGGCAAGATAAATCCTAAAGTGGAAAGAACATAGCGATTAGGGCAAGCTAAACCCTAAAGTGGAAAGCGATTAGGGTAGGAAACCCTAAAATTTGGAAAGAACAGAGTAAATAGGGTAGGAAACCGTAAAAATTGAAAAAAAAATAAAACAAATAGCGATAGGCAACCCTATAAAAAAGCCTAACAATAAAGAACAGAACAAGTAGAGAACAGAACAGAATAGATAAAAAACAGAATAGATAGAGAAAGAACAAAAAAAAAAGAAAAAAAATACATAACAAATAAAGAACAGAACAGATAGAGGAATAACACAATTGGAAAGAACAGAAAGGGAAGGGGAACCCTAGAAGCTTAAAGAACACCATCATAAATTTTGAACTACGTCGTACCTGATTTTTAGGGCAAACCCTAGAATACGTAGTCAATTTGGAAGTCCTAAATATGGTACGAAGTTATCCATCAATCATCCATCCAACATAAACTCCAACTTGAACAAAGAATCTAATTGAAGCACATGCATAAGCTACTTCCATAATCTTTAATCACAAAACCCATTTCGAACTATGTTTTGGACTTGATTTCCAAGATTGGAATACGTAGGTAGTTTGAGATGTCTTGCACGTCTCAGATTCAGTTTAAGACTGAACCATCTTTGGTTTGGTTCACTATATAGTACTACTGTACATTAGATTGCTTGTTTATTTGCTTAAGACATGTTTGGTTGAACCCTAGGTTAGCAGAACTAAGCAACTTGGTTTAGGACATCCCCCATTGAACCCTAGTTATCCAATTGACCAAGCATAGTCAAAATTAGAGTTTAAGGAAAGTTTAGGAGGTCGATATTGATCAGGTGGTTTGGGTGCCTAACACCTTCCCATAACCGTACCTTGAATACTTATCCGATCTCTTGCAGACCAAAGAACTGATACATTGAGTTATGAGTTAATAAAAGTCTTACCTTAGGGTGAGACTATATTTTTAGAGGTCCTAGACCTTAATCTAGGTGGTGACTCCAACAAGAACATTGATTTTTATTGATACACATTTATATTTATCCCGAGGAGGATTGTTTCTCATTTGTCCTCACACTTGGGTTCACCCAGGAAGGCGTAATACTACTCTAAGTTTTGATATTTTATAAAATAGTATATCAAAAGGAATTAAGGGGCCCATGATTCATCATGTAGACGGGAGTAGGTCCACTCCTCCTAGTCAAGGTAGCTTTTCCGGTCCTAACCTAGAGTGTAAGACCCGCACTCCACTAACCCTATCAAACCTTGTCGTGCCAAGTCTTCCTATCATAACCGGCTCAAGCGAACCAACCGCATGAAAGAACCACAAAGCCAAGTATGAAAACTAGTTCTTCGTAGGTTGTCTGATCGGACAACTTAAGTTGTCCGTTTTGCGGTATGGGCAATCGGTTAGTCCACCTGTCAAGCCAAGAAATAGACTCTGAGTTAGGAAAGTTTCCAAATTTGAGTAGGACTCCTTCCTAATTGGAATCCCACTCTTAATGGAAGTTTTCTCTCTATATAGAGGACGTCCCTCTACCCTCTCTCACTCTTTTGATTATTCTCAAGCCCTAGAACTGAGAGAAAGAGAGGAGAAGAAGGAGAAAGAAGCTTGGAGAGGAAGAAATATCTACAGAGAGGAGCTGCTATCAGTTTCCTACCCTAGAAGCGAGGAATCAATGGCAAGTTTAAGCTTCTCGATCTCTGTAGAATGTTAAAACACCTAGGATTTAGATATATGATCATGGTATCGGTAGATCGACTCCAACGCTATGATTTTATCATGATTTCTTTTAGTAGGTCTCTCACTAAACCTACACCCAATGGTAGATGTTAGGGTTAGATGGAATGAATTAAACAACGGATAATAGCCATAGAATGACTCTAGGATGGATCCCATTAATGAACCAAAGAATCGATTCGGAGAAAAGATAGACTATAAAAAGCATGAAGGTTGTCTGTTCCCTATTGACCTGTCTGCTAGATGCCAGACCGGATAAGCGACTGATAACTCTCGAGAAGTCTAACAGGGTTGTTTGGATGGCTGATCGGTCGGCCAATACAAGACCAGTCACGCGACTGGACAATGTTCGAAACAGAGCACTATAACTTGATGAAATGGATTTCTAATTAAACCCTACTAATTGTTTAGGTTTCCAACTAGTCCAAGATAGTTTCTAAGAGCTTGAAAGAGGAACTACATCAATCACAAGTGAGGGAACAAAACCTAAACTAATTGGTTAATAACAAGCTACCCTTTACTTACTATTAATTTGATTGATGTCATGATCTGTGTGTTGTTTATGCATCTCACATGTCATCCAATTAACTTCTATATATCTTGTTCATGCATATCTAATTATATTTCTTTCATGATATTGATGATGAGGATAGGCAAGTGCTTGTGTGTGATCGGTGTGTTTAATGGGGAGAGGTTGTAGCATCGAACCTTTCAGCACACTGACATCGTCTTATCGTTGTTACCTTAGCAAAATTAGTACGTCATAGGGTATCAGGGGGGTGTACGCAGTGTATGGCTGTAGCTTTACCTACGAGCCCTAGCTTTATCCCTGTGGGCGTATTGAAGGATGCTGGGGTAAGGCCTTGGATACAAATTTGATGGCATCTAGGATTGGTTAGTCACGAACTCAGTTTGTAAGCCTTCGCCAGTAGGGGCATACATACTAGTATGGGATAGAGTATTAGGGGGAGTGTTAGTGGTGTTTGATCCGTTAGGCTCTAGCTCTATCTCTATTTTATAGTGAGAGATGTAGGGTGACAATGGTGTGTGATCCGTTAGGCGTTCTCACACTCTCACGTATGGAGGTGTGGTGGCTGCCTATCCTTGCTATAATACATTGTAAACTTAAACCAGACCAAAGATATGAATTTGACATCATGAATACATTTGCTGCATTGTTTTGTTTACTCACTGAGCTAAGTTGTGAGCTCACCTCACGATATTGTATTTCTTTTAACTGATGATGCAGGTACTACTATTGAAGACTATGTCAATGCGCTAACTTATGGATACATGGCAGCTATGGATGTGCATGCAGTGGAGGATGAGCATGACTCGTCATGCGAGTGTTTCCATTGTGTTTACGCTTAGGTTTATTTTTGTATTTTGAGTTATGGAGTTGTAATGAATTAATTAAACTATGTTTTAGTCACATTAGGATAACTGGTTAATTATTTATTTATCACATTAGATACTCAGTTCATTAATAAAGACTTTCACTTATTCACGTCATAGTGGATGGCTACTGTACAATCTCTATTAATGAACTCAATGTGTTTGGTTTATCATAGTTAATACATCGGTTTCAAAAAATGACTAGAAATTCCCTATCACGACATAGGTACCATGATCGAGCTATCATTTACCAGTTCGTTCAGTCATGAACTACTTTTGCTAACTATCCCAAAGCTACGAATGAATATATCCATCTTAATTTCTTTGAATTTGATGAACCAAGTAGTCGGATCTTGTTGTCTAATGAACCGTTTAGGTCATGAGGCCCAAGACCAATCACGGGGTCAGTCATAGCAACTAAATTGACCCGTATAATATTTATTCAATGGGTTTTATAAGGGAGCTAACATTTGTTTGGTTGAGTCAGCTCTGTTTGTGCATATTGATTTCTTTTTCCATCGTCCCACTGTACCACTGTCCTAACACTTGTTTATTTTGGTCTCTCTGGTACCTATTTAGGAGTTAACCTAAACCGCAACCATTCTTACCTCGTGGGTAAGAGATCCCATTGTTGGGAGGTTATCTAAAGAACCCACACCTGAACCTATTTGTCCTATTCCGACAAGATCATTTGAAGCCATGAGTGATGAACAGGATCAAGTCCAAAGAGCAGCAGAAGCCAAGATGGCGAGAATGGAAGAGACCATCAGTATGATGGCCATCACGATAGAGAGCATAAAAATATAACTACAGGCCCAAGGTCAATGGCTGAAAGAGTGGAAGCACCACCATGGTCGGGCACCCCTGATCATGCCACACCACACCTCGAGCTACACTCCAAAGGATGTAGAGGAAGTTAGGTATAAGAAACCTCCAATCACACAAAGAGCCCTAGCAGTCGAGAAATCAAAAGAAGAAGATGGCCTATATGGGGATAGGCTGAGCCAAATAGAGAAGATTCTGAGAGGTCTAAAGGGGGTAGAGAGTCAGATAATTGATGCTGATCATTTGTGTTTCTTCCCTGAAGTAAAATTGCCTCCCAAGTTTAAGTGGACCACGAAGAAGTTCAATGGGATAGGTGACCCTAACACCCACTTAATGTCATTCACTGGTCTACTAAAACAAGGCCAAGGATTCAGTGATGAACAGTTGGCACAGGCATTCCAGTTCTTACTAACAGGTGGGGCCCACAGGTGGTTAATGAATTTGAATCCATCACAAATCCATTCATGGTCAAGCATTACTCGTGCCTTCATAAACTTCTATTCCTATAATACTGAGATTGAGACCCACATGAGGCAGATCAAAACTATGACACAAAAGTTTGATGAAACTTTTGCAGAATACTTAACCCTATTCAGGGCATTTGCAGCTCACTCTGGGACCGGCCATTTGAGAGAGATCAAGTCCAAATGATGATGAGGGGTTTGAATAAGATCTACAAGACCTAAATCTTTAGACAAGCCATCTTGACTTTTGAAGGACTTTTGGTTGCAGGTCAACAAGTAGAAGATGCCATTAATCATGAAGATGTCCTCCCAGCTAAGGCAGAGAGGTTAAAATTTGGTTTTAACTGGAAGTCATACCTATCCAGGGGTTCAAGGTCCAACCCATCAGCAACGCCAAAGCAAGTGGCAAGTATAAGTGTTACGCCACTGATCAAAGAAAATACATACACTCCCCCTCCTATGAGACAATTCAAAGAATTGGGCATGCCCAGATCAGTATTGTTAGACAAATTGATAAAGGGTGGAAAGTTGAAGCCATTGGAACCGCGTCCTCTCCCAAACCCACTATCGGCAAATTTTCATAAGGATCAGTTTTGCAAATATCACAACCAACAAGGACATGATACTGATTATTGGATACAACTGAAGCATGCCATACAAGATCTATTGGATGTGGAGAAGTTCAAGCTCCAACCAAAGCAAGCATCAGTAACAAACAATCCCCCTTGCTTGTTACACAGTCAATTTCATAGAATGGGGAAAGGTATGTTCAGACAAGGGTGTTCCAACTGAGACAATCCAAGTCGAAGAAAGCGTCACATCTGGTGACAAAGTGAACATGGTTTCAATCTAGGAGGTGGGGTGCGAGTATGTGGTATACTTCCTAGAAATTTCTCAATATATGGTAGCAGAGATAGAGACAGAAGAACCACTCATTATCTAGTGGTCTGATGACGAAATTGAGGTTACTTAAATGGTCAATCAGTCTGTGGAGATGGAGGTAGTTGTTTTAGAGGAGCATCAATATTCAGTGACAGAGGCAAAGTCAGAAGAACCACTCATTATCTATCTATCAAAAGGACAGGGAAGAGTTTCAAGCCGGCCCACTTGGCAGCTGAGAACCCGGCTCAACTGATGAAAGAAAAGGACAAGGGACAGACTAGCCAACTGGAACCTCAAAATCTGATATTGAAGCAACTACAGAAAACTTAAGCAAATGTTTCGATATGGGGGCTCTTGATGGCCTCTATGACGCACAGGGAAGTGGTTCTGAAATCATTTGCGAGCATTCAAGTCCCAACCTCGACTGATTATGATAAGCTAGCAAGTCTGATAGGGGTAAATATGCTGTGAATGCAATTATCTTTGGGGACGAAGATCTTCCCCAGGAAGGCAAGAATCATACCCATCCGTTGTACATTACCATCGGCTGTCAGGGAAAAAGCATCTTTCAAGCATTGATTGACCACGGGTCAACTCTAAAGGTGTTCCCCTTCGGTACCTTCAAGCACATGGGGTTTATAAATGAGCTCAAGCCTTCTGATATGACTATCCGAGCATATGATAATACCAGGAGGGTCATTTTAGGTGTTTTCACTATGCCGATTCAGGTTGGGCCCGCAGAGTTTCTAATTGAGTTCCAAGTTAAAGACATTTCAGCATCTTTCAGTGTACTTCTGGGCAGGCCTTGGATACATATGGCTAACGCAATGACATCCACCTTACATTAGAAAGTCAAGTTCATCCCTAAGGGCACCACTGTGACAGTATATGCAGATTCAACATCTGTGAATGTGTTGGCTACTGGGCAGATTGATACAGGGATAGAACAGAATGGACACCAAGACATTTCTCTCAGGGGTTTCTATATCAGTAATATCCTAGCAACTACTGAGCTAGATCCTGCAGGTATGCATTTGTCATTTATATTTCGTCAATTCCTCAACATGTTTTATTTTCCAGGTATGGGCCTCGGTTCCAATAAATAAGGTGAAGTCAATATGTTGTCTCTTTTGATCAATGAGCATAGATTTGGACCAGGGTATACCCCTACCAAGCATGATTTAAATTTGATAGAAGAGAAGTAGAGGAGGGCCAACAAAGCATTTCAGAGTCTCAAGAGGAGGAAATATATTAGTAGTAGTAGCAGTCCAATGAATGCAGCAGGTAGAGGCCGTAGGGAGTGGCGTCCATAAAGGTCAGATGAGCTAGTTTATCAAGTACAGTTTGGCGGTCTAAATGAGGATGAACAAATCACCCCATACTCGAAGACACTCAACGGATATTTTGTCAAGGAAAGAGAGGATGTCGCATTCTGTGGCTTCCCAAAACCTTGGTTTGATATTCACCTCCAGAGACAAGTACCTGGTTTTGAGATCTTTTTTTATTGTACCATTGTTTGGGTAAAATTGGAACGGATCAAGATCCAAAGGTAGAGTAAGGAACAGGAGTTAGAGACAAGGACAATTGACATTGACAATCTATTCAACGAGGACCAAGTTTTGAAACTCGCTGCAGAAGACCAAGACAGAGATCCCGATCCACGATAGTTCATCCTACCCATCAGCAGAATGATCCCAAACTAGAGTTGTTTAGAAGCTTTGTCTACCCGAAGGGGTCATCATGTAATTTGCATAGTATGGCCATGTTTGGGCCCATAGTCTATGAGTCCTTAAATAGGGTTGAGTCTTTAGATAGCGTTGAGTCTGTTCCAATAGGAACCTCCTCCTCTGTACCCCTATTTTTGAGTATTAATAAAAATGAAAATTTCAATTATACTGCATCTACTTCTTCTAATTCTTTTTTTATAACTCTAACTTTAATGATGATGAGAATGATGAACCACCTCCTGAAATCTTACAATCCATTAAAGCCTCGGAAGAGAAGAAAGCCCAACATGCCTACAAAGACTTCAAGATGATCAATCTCAGCATGGAGAAGCAACCACGAGAGATCAAGATTGGTATGACCTTGATAGAAGAAGAAACTGCCCGGCTAACGAAACTATTGAAGGAATTTCATGAAGTATTTGCATGGTCTTACGAAGACATGAAGGTCTTAAATCTGGAAGTGGTACAACACAAGATACCTTTGATTCATAATGCGAAGTCTCATAAGCAAAAGTTGAGATGGCTAAGACCCGAGTGGACTCTGAGGGCCCATTTGATAAAACTTCTACTTCTGGATTCTGGTTCAAATTTGGATTCTACTCCAAGCTACTCTACGATTATTTTGGAGTAGAAACATTTTTGATAAAGCAAATCTGAAATGGATTCCAGAGCATCTTTGGATTAAAAAAATGTTTGATAACACACTATCCCCCCAATCGAAGTTTAAAAAAATAATTGTGGTAGTGGTGGGTGGTGGGTGGTGGTGGTGGCGATAGCAGTGGTGGTGGTGTTGACGGTGGTGGTAGAGGTGACAGCAAAAGAGGTAGTGGTGGGTGGTGGCGGAGGTGGCAGTGGTGGCAGTGGTAGTGGTGGTGGTTATGGTGATGGCAATGGTGGTGGTGGCGGTGGTGGTGCCGTCGTCGGTGGAGCAGTGGTGGTGGTGGCAGTAGTGGTGATGGTGATGGTGGAAGTGGGTGGTGGGTGATGGCAGCGGCAGTGGTGGTGGTGGGTGGTCGGTGGTGGTGGTGGTGGTGGTGGTGGTCATGTGAGAGTTGAATCTTTTTTTCTCCCAAAAAGTTGATTCAATAGCTTGGAGCAAGTATTTATGAGTCCAAAATTTTGGATTTTGGAGCCATTCTAAATCCGGTTCACTCTATGGGAGTTGGAATCCAACTAGACTTATCAAACACGCTTCTACTCCAAAATGGCTCCCTGGGAGCCAGAATCCATAGAATTCAGAAGCAGAAGTTTTATCAAATAGACCCTGAAAGTCAAGGAAGATATTATGAAACGATTTGACATCGGGTTTTTAGAAGTTTCAAAATACCCAAAATGGTTGGTCAATATGGTTATCGTTCCTAAAACGGATGGCCGACTAAGAGTATATGTTGATTAATGGGATTTGAACAAGGCTAGTCCCAATGATGATTTTTCATTACCAAAGATAGATATCCTAGTTAACAATACGGCCAACCACGCACTCCTATTGTTCATGGATGGATTCTCGGGGTATAATTAGATCGAAATGGCACCCAAAGACAAGGAGAAGACTGCATTCTCTACAAACTGGGCTACATATTGTTATAGGTAATGCCATTTGGACTGAAGAATGCAGGGGCAACCTATCAGAGAATGGCCACTATGGTGCTACACAATCTAATTCACAAAGAAGTTGAGGTGTATGTTAATGACATGATTATAAAATCACTTACCAGGGAAGACCACATCACAACACTGAGGAAGTTCTTTAAGAGAATTAAGTAGTATAAGTTGAGGCTTAATCCACAGAAATGTGCATTTGGGATTACAGTAGGCAAAATGCTAGGCTTTATGGTCAGCCAAAGAGGTATTGAGATAGACCCAACAAAGATAAAGGCAATAGTTGAGATGCCACCTCCGTTAATAGAAAAAGAAGTAAGGAATTTCCTGGGAAGACTCCAGTATATCAATCAGTTCATCGCACACCTCACGGCAACTTGCGATCCGATTTTTAAAGTGCTAAGGAAGAATCAACTTAAAGAGTGGAACCCCCAATTTTAGTTGGTCTTTGACAAAATCAAGACCTATCTGTTAAATCTACTTGTACTTGCCCCTTCAATCTCGGGGAAGCTATTACTCCTCTACTTATCGGTACTAAAAGATTCTATGGGATCAATGATAGCTCAACATGATTCTAATGGACAAACCAAAAGGGCCATATACTAGTTGAACAAGAAATTTGCAAGCTATGAGGCTAATTACTCACCGTTACAAAAGACATGTGCAGCTTTAGTCTAGGTAATCAAAAGGTTGAGGCACTACATGCTATTGTATCCTATTGTGCTCATTTCAAAAATGGATCCTCTGAAGTATCTGTTTGAGAAGTCGGCATTGACAGGGAGATTGGCTAGATTGCTCCTATTGGTATCTGAATTTGATATCACATATGTTACTCAGAAGTAGGGCTGCAACAGGACCAGGTTGGGCCGGGTTTTTCAAAATCCTAACCCCAACCGTGACTATTTAAACTTAACCCTAACCCAGCCCAACCCTGCCAGGGTCAGAAAATGTACAATCCTAACCTTAACCCTGGCAGGGTTGGGCCTAACCCTAACTGCCCTGATTGACCCTGACAGGACCGGGTTGGGCCGGGTTAACCCTGATTAACCCTGATTCAGGAGGAGGTAAAAAGAGAAAAAAAGATCCCCGTAGGTAAAAAGAGAAAAAAAGAGAGGATAAATGATATCAATCATACAATTCATTTAAAACCCATTTGATCTTAGCTAAAATCGAAATCTCTTGTCGATCATTAAACATGCTTTTGATTGTCCATTACAATACTCATGGGAATCATAAATCTCTACGATGAAAATATGAACAAAATACGAACAAGATTGGTAGCCAAAACAGAGGGGAACTCTAAAAGATCAACAAATAAAATAGAAACAACATACTCAATTTGTCAAAAGAACAACAGAAAGATTGAAAACACATATCTCAAAACAAAGTAAAATCTTGTTACAGTTTTCTAATAGATCAGCAAATGAAGCCAAAACAATAACAATCAAACTATAAAAAACATTTAACTTAAAACAGGAAAAACTCCTCAGGAGATTTTGATTCTCACCTAATCTTTTTCGACAGTCGACTCTCAGTTTCTCAGACAATGTCTCAATGCCTCTTAGAGTCGGCAATGCTTCCCAGACTATATTCATATATATATACAGGGTCGGACCGGGCCGGACTTAACCCAGGGGTCAACCCTAACCGAACCCAACCCTGCCAGGGTTGATAAAAATTAGGGGTCGGGCTGGGTTTAACCCTGCCAGGGTTCAGGGCGGGCCTGGGCGGGTTAGGGTCATCAGGTTAAAACTTGCACCCCTACTCAAAAGTCCATCAAGGGAAGTGCAATCCCATATCATATATCTGTCCATCCAGTTAAAGAAAATCTCAGGAACTTGGAAGATGTATTTCCTGATGAGGAAGTTCTTATGGCCGAAGAAGAGAAAAAGCAAGATACATAGATGATTTTTTTCGATGGTGCAGCCAATCATAGAAGGTATGAGGCAGGTGTACTTCTCATAAATCCAAAAGGGGAGATTGTACCTTTTTCTCTCTGATTAGAGTTTAAATGTAAGAACAATACGGTGGAATATGAAGCTTGCATCATGGGACTCAAAGCAGCATTGACCATCAGTATCAAGAAAATAAAACTACGGGGATTTGTCTTTTGTAATCTATCAAGTTAAAAGAGACTGAAAAATAAAAGATGAGAAATTGATACCTTATTAGTAGCAGACAATCAGTTTGGCGAAGAGTTTTACAAAGATCGAGTTTGACTATTCTCTAAGGGACACAAATAAATACACCGATGCAATGGCCACTTTGGCTTCAATGATCGATGATGATCCTATCGAACGCATAGGGCCCTTGGTAATAAAAATAAGGAAACAGTCGGCTTACGCAAAAATTGATGCATTAATTAACAGTTGATGGTAGACCTGGTTTGCACCCATATAGACTTTATTAGAGCAGGCAAGTACCCTGCAGAAACAACAACAGGAGAGAAGAAGACATTGAAATGATGTGCTTTATAGCTCATCCTCTATGAAGATATCCTTTACAAGAGATCCTATGATGGGTTACAATTAGTCTGTGTCGATGAAGATCAAGCACAAAACCTCATTGAGCAGATACATCAAGGAGTTTGTGGACCTCATATGAATGTCAGGATGCTTGCAAAGAAAATCCTTAGAATGGGGTATTATTGGAACACGATGGAAACAGACTGTGTTGAATTCATGAAGAAATGTCACAAATGCCAAATCTTCTCTAATTTGATACATGTACCGCCTACAAAATTACACACTCTTAGTTCACCTTAGCCATTCTCAACTTGGGGTATAGATATGATTAGAAAGATTCACCTAAATGCGTCAAATGGGCATGAGTTCATCCTAGTGGCCATTGATTATTTCACTAAATGGGTGGAGGCTCATTCATATGCTAAGCTATTGACCAACAAAGTAGCCAAATTTCTCCAAGAGCATGTCATCAGTCGGCATGGGATGCCTCATTGTAAGACCCATACCTTGCTAACCCAGTCTTACCACTTCGTATTGGGTTTTCCTATCATGGTCGGACCAAACGGACCAAGTGCATGAAGAAACCACAAGACTAGGTATGTAATTCAAACCAAAAATCATCTAATTGAGACGTGTGGTCGCATACTTAAACAGGTGTGGTCGACCACACCTCAAAATATTGAGACCACTTGAATCTGAGACTTGTGGTCACATTTTTGAGACGTGTGGTCGAAGGATACTGTGACCCCACGTGTGACCACGCGATGGTATACTGACTTCGAAATTAGGAAACCCTCCTAATCTAAAGGGGGTTCTTTCCTAATCAAAATGGGACTTTATATGGATGTTTTTCTCTATATGAAGGACGTCCCTTAGTCTCTTTTACTCTTTTAGAACCCAAACTGAAAGAAAGAGAAAGAGAGGAGTAAGAAGAGAAGGAGAATTGAAGAGGAAGACTAGGAGAAGGAATTACAAAAAAGGCTCTGAATCTCTAGCAAGTTTAAGGTATGTAATCATTCCCTACATTAATTGAATGCCCAGAATAGATTATGGAGGAGAGATTGATTCAAAGTAAGATCTCAATCCTAAGACCATGAACAAAACTCTAAGGAGATCCATGAAGAACGGATTAAGGTGAAGAACTACGTAAAAGTATGAATTTTAAGCCATAAAACAATCATAGGAAGGATCATAATGTTAACCATGGAATCAAGTTATGAAAGGATGTGACTGAGAGTAAAAGTTGACCAAAAATTAGTGTGGTCATAGTTTGATCGACCATACGAGGCACATACGTTCGACCATACGCCCTTAGGAAGTTTCCAGGGAAGGTGTGGTCGCATGTGTGTGGTCGCATGATATGCAACCACAAGTATCGACCCCACACCTTGTGGTCGTAGAAACTGAGACCACAGGTGTAGTCACACCTGCTACCACTCAACTTCTGAAGGTTTGTTTGATATAGGTTGGATCATTGACTACTGTAATTTGATGAACTTGAACCCTAACTTAGAACTTATAAATTTCTTAGGTTTCCAAGAGGTTCAAGAGTGAGTTAAGAAGCTTGGAGAAGATTGAACGTTTCTAGCAGGTGAGGGAACATAACCTAAACTAACTAGCTAATAATAAAATGTTTACTTTTATTGAGTCCAATGCCATGATTGATTCTATGCTTGTAATGTGCATCTCACATGTCATCTAATATTCTTGCTATTACTGCTCATGTATATTTATTTCTGTTTATTTATAATATGATGATGATGATGATGCTAGGAATAGGCATATGATTATGTGTGTCTGGTTAGTGTGCTTGATACGAGTGGAGCGTCGGGGGGAAGACGTGACATTGTGGTTCATCCTAGTCACTAAACTCTAGCTCTATCTCTACTTAAGTCTTGTTCACTGACATCGTCGTATCGTCATTACCTTAGTAGAACTATTACGTCGTAGGGCATCAGGGGAGGTGGTCTCAGACCGTGTGGTCTCTGACTCTGCCAGGGGCCTTAGTTCTATCTCTATGGATATATTGAGGGATGCTGGGGTGAGGCCTTGGATACACTAGATGACATTTAGGATTGGTTAGTTGCGAGCCCAATTTGTAAACCCTTGCCAATAAGGGCTTATGTATTGGTATGGGTAGGACATCAGGAGAAGTGTTGGAGGTGTTTGATCCAGACACTTTAGCTCTATCTCTATTCCATGGTGGGTGCATGTAGGACGGCAATGGTGTTTGATCCATTGGACGAATTCACACACTCGTGTACAGAGGTGCAATGGCCGTCAATCCTTTCTATAGCATATTGCAAACTTAAAAATCAGACCAAAGATATGAATTGAATGCATGCATATATTTGTTGTATTGTTTTGTTTGTTCACTAAGCCGTGATGTGTGCTCACCCTTTCGACGTCGAATATTTTAGTTGTTGACGTAGGTCCTACCATTGAAGATTACATGAACATGCCGACGTATGGACATGTAGCGACAATAAACGTGGAAGCTATGGAAGAGGTGCATGATCCGTCGTGCGAGTGCAATTCATGTGTTTTCGATTAGTTTAGTTATTTTTTTATCAGAACATGTAATTGATTAATTTACTTTATTTTATGTTTTGAGTTACTTTGGAGGTAATTGGATAATTAATTATGCTATTATTGTTAGATACTCAGTTCATTAGTATTAAAGACTTCTGCTATTCTTTATTTACTCTGATTATGCTTATGGAATGTATCTGGTTTAATCGGATGGGCACGGCTCATACGAGATCCTGGTTGAACCGTTGGTTTTTCTTGACAATTCATCACACCACTGGTTAGACTAGATTTGGGGTGTGATACTCATGCTTTTATTTCATATCAGAGTTAGCATTTCAGGGGAAAAGTACAAGAGTTGTGTGAAAAGTTTAATATCCAAAGGCATCAGTTTTCCACTTATCGTCTGTAAATAGGAGCAGTAGAGACTGCCAATAAGAATGTCAAGGACATACTTCAGAAAATGGCAGAAACTCCCGCTGACTGGGCAAACAAACTATCGTATATACTATGGACTTACAGGACATTTATAAGGACATCTACTAGAGCAACACCTTATTCCCTAGTGTACGGCATGGAGGCTATGCTCTCGGTAGAAATGGAAGTGCCATCCTTGAGAATCCTAATGGAGGCTAAATTTCCTGAAGCTGAATGGCTCCGATCTTATTATGAAGAGTTGAACCTCATAGATGAAAGGAGAATGAAAGTGGCTAATAATGCGAAGAAGTACCAATAGAGAATGGCTACCACTTTCAACAAGAAGGTCTATGTTCGTCATCTGGTAGTAGGAGATCTAGTACTGAAGGAGTAAAGAACACCTATCTATGACCCCCAGGTAAATTCCATCCAAACTAGAGTAGACCATTCATAGTGAAGGAAATCCTACCTGAAAAGGTAGTTTGACAAATAGATCTGGATGGTGAAGAGCTACAATACTTAACCAACCTCGATCAGGTGAAGCGGTATCATGTCTAACCTTTGCACCCTTCCATAAAAAAAAAGGAAAAAAAAAAGAAGAAAAAAAGAAAAAAATTAATATTCGAAGGGTGTGGGTGGTCATTTCACTCTCAGAAGCCTACAATGAAACTTGATCATTTTGGATGGACTTCATGACAGGATTGGGTTGGATTCTCTAATGAGGCTACTACATCCTGCCACTCAAGAATGGTTATATCATCTCATTGTAATGAAGGAAATAATTTCCTACTTTCTGGATAAACTCTTTCATGGATTTTTCAAGAGTTGCATATTAAGCCCATATCTTACATCCTTTGATATTGATCCTCGTGGGTATGTCAATTGAAAAATGATGATATTAATTTGGCTGGAACTCTTGTCTGTCGTTCATTACATCCAACAGTATCCAAAGGTTCCGAAGAGACCTTCTTTCTAAAGCCCATAAAATGGTATCTTTTTAAAGGGATCGACCATTCTACATAAACAACCAAAAGGTTCTCTGGATGGGAAACCTATCCGGGTAGCTTCATATCAGCCATCTTAGGCCTTTGTTTTCTCTCACCCGTTTTTGGACTTAGAAATTTAGGCCCAGACAAGGTCATGCATATACACATATTTTATGCACAATTCATCAGGGTGTTCAATATATCTAACAGTTGCAGTAAAGGATAATTCTCACTCTAGGGTTTCCATTCGTTGAGCAGCATTGCAGTGATGAATGAGGCATTGAGGAATTGGAGTTGGCGTATAGAATTTACTGAAGATAAATCTTTCCTAAAGAAGATCCACTTGGACGTTCTCCTCCAAATGATTACAATAAAGTTGTGCCTAAGTTTGCTAAAGGCAGTTATTCAGTGTTGGGATCCAGTAACTCATGTGTTCAGGTTTGTTAAAGAGGAATTGTGCCCAACTATTGAGGAATTTAGAGCATGCCTCCTTTATCCACCAAAGAGTAAGATGTTCAGACCATCCCCTAGGAAGTTACAAGCAAGTAATAAGAAACTTCTTCAGTTGGAATGAAGAAGAGACAAGCTTATTCGTACAAGGTCAGAGACTGAAACTACAAAGCATGATAAAGGCTTAGGCACGACAAAATCCTGAGGGAGATGAAGCAGAAACGTAGAGGAGACGAGTATATCTCTATTGCATCATTGCTCAAACATTACTACAGAGTCAAGAAGGCATCAGATCTCTTGTCATTATTGACCTCATTAGACATGCAGAGCATAAAAGAGACATCATACCCACAATACTAGCGAAAACCCTAAGGGGACTTGATCTTGCAGCAAACCACAAAGGTCAATGCCGTTTAGAAAAGTTTAATGGATCATTGTACTTGCTTCAAATCTGGTTAGTTGAGGGATTAGGTCTGGTAGAGGAACTTGAGGCATCAAGTCTCGACCGTTATCAACTGGTGAAGAGAGCAGATCCTATTGCTTATCCAGTGGACACAGATTGGCCGTCATGCCTCAAGAAGATGACCATTTCAAGCATCAGATAGAAGTGTAGCTGGTGGAATACAGAAAACGTTGTTACAAACACTCTGGGAAGTGTAGATGTTTAGATCATGGGGTTGACACACACTTCATTTTATTTACCTTCAAGGCTATTCCATCAATATGGGTTACAGAGAGACATCAGCAAGCATGGAACCAGTCGTGAAGCTCCCAAGGAGTTAGACCTCGATCTGACTCAAGCTGTTGGTAATGGATGGGATCAACGGACTCATCAATAGATTCTTCAGACTTGTTCCAATGCTTTAAACAGTAATTTAGTGATTTATTTGTGTCATTGTTAGACACAGTTTATGGCCCAATGAGCACCATTTCATGTTTAAGTAGTTCTCCCTACTTCATCTAAAGTGTGTAAGTTAGCTGTTATTGTTTTGGGTTTTGCATGATTTGTGTGACAATGATTGATTGTTAGCTCTGATATTATTGTGATTGTCATGTCTGATGGTTATGCCTCATGGAAGGTTCATCATTCTTCCTTGATGTAAGGGAGGCAAAAATGTGTTTCCCTTATCTTTACCCTCAATTAATACAATCTCGGCTAAAGAGGGGTATTTGTAAGCACCCCATTTTTGTCATCCCCAGCCAGACAGGTTTTGCTTGATGCATAGACAACAAAGAAGGGGAGGAGAGTGAAAATAAGGAAAGTACACGTGAGGTGAGTGAAATTCTCCTAAATTCGACATTTGATCAGTCCCCACATGCTCCCTATAGTGTTCTGAGCCGAACCGAAGTGATCCACAGTATGCAAGAGCCTAAGTGAACACATACAACGAGGTTGTGGGTCTAAATTCAAAGTTTTGATTTTTAGTGGCGACTTCAAGGTAGTTTTCAATAGACACCACAGCAAGGTCATGAGCCACAACCTACATAGATGCATAGGTCATGGAATTAGCTTCGAAATGAGACCAGCATTGCTCAATTCTGATGTCAAATGAAGAAGTTATCATGATTCTAGTATGGAAATAAGTACAAGGGGGATTTTTGAAAAAGTACATAAATATTCTAGGGGCTTTTTGTAAATTATCATAAATTGAGGATTTATTGAGTAAATTATCATAAATTAGATTGATTGAACTTCATTTTGTCATATCTTGATCATCCAACGTCCAAAATAGGCGATTCAAGAGTCAATATTTTTCATTTTTAGTCCCCTTCAAAATGAGTGTAAAAAATCTAGGACAGAGGTTGTAAAAAAATTCCATAGTGCAAAAGAAAGTCGAAATGTCATATAAAATGGAAGAAAGAAGGAGGGAAAGTCAGTCTCAACTCGACCTAGATCTACGCACACTGGACCAGACTAGTTCAGACCGGACCAGTTCAACCCTAGCTAGTTTAGCCCGAACCGGCTCTGCTCAAGCCAATGGGGCCAAATCATTTCAGCCCATGTATATTTGTGCATGCACTTTTAACATATTATATATATATATATATATATATATATATATATATATATATATATATATATATATATATGTGTGTGTGTGTGTGTGTGTGTGTTGTATATAATTATATATATTATATATTATATGATATATATTATCAATTATATATTGTATATATATATATATATATATATATATATATATATATATATATATATATATATCAGTTTGCAATACCGAGAGATTGAGAGGGGCAAGAGTCTAGAGAGTTTGAGTTAAAAGAGAGAAATCGAGAGAGAGAGAGAGAGAGAGAGAGAGAGAGAGAGAGAGAGATTGAGAGGGAAATGAAGATCGAGAATGAGAGAGGGGAAGGTGTAAAAAAAGAAAATAAAAGAAGGGCGAGGAGGGCTGAGAATTGAGAAGGGAATAGGAGAAAGACTGAGAGAGAATGGAGAGGAGAAAAAGATCAGCAAGGAGAGAGAAATCAAGAGAGAGATTAAGAAGGGAAGGTGTCTAGAGAGTTTGAGTTGAAAGAGAGAAATCAAGAGAGAGATTGAGAGGGGTAGGAGTCTAGAGAGTTTGAGTTGAAAGAGAGAAATCAAGAGAGAGAGAGAGAGAGAGAGAGTTGGCAACAGAGATGGCAGGAAGAGATTGAGAGGGATATGAAGACTGAGAAAGAGAGAGGGGAAGAAGTAAAAAAAAGAAAAGAAAAAAGGGGGGAGGAGGGATAAGAATTGAGAAGGGAATAGGAGAAAGACTGAGAGAGAACCGAGAGGAGAAAAAGATTAGTAAGGAGAGAGAGAGAAGAGAGGAGCAGAAGGGAAAAGCCAAAGGAAGAAGCTGAGAGGGGAGTGGGATTAACCAACATCCCTTATACCCTCACCGAACCCTGCTGTGACAACACCTTCACTGAAAACTGCTAATCATCCTTGCTACTTTCTTAGGCCTTCAACCCCACTACCCAGCCATCGACCACCTGCTGTAGACCAACCGCAAGCCCCTGCTGCTGTCCTTGATTACCTTCTCCCTACCACCACACCGACCTCCCAAACCTGTGATCACCCATCGAGCACCTTACTTTAACCCCCGACAACCCCATCGATTATCTCCATCACCCATCCTACACCACCGAACCACCATTACCACCGAACCATCACTTACCCTTTCACACCCCAATTCTGGTCTAACCAGATTAGTATGATGAACCGCCAATAAACCAATGATTCAACCAGGATCTCGTATAGGTCGTACCCACCATATCAAACCATACACACATTCCACGATAATAATAAAAGGTAATAAAAAGATAAGCAGAAGTCTTACAGATAATGAAGTGAGTGTCTAACAATGATAACAAATAATTATCCGATTATCTTCAAAACTCAAGACATAAAAATAACTAATCCATTACATGTTCCAATAATCAAATATAGCTAAACTAATCGAATATGCATTGGTTGCACTGGCTTGAAGAATCATGCGCATCTTCAACAGCTTCTATGTCCATGGCGGCAACGTGTCCATACGTCGGTGCATTCATATATTCTTCAACAGTAGGACCTGCATCATTAACTAAAATATTCGACGCCGAGGGTGAGCACACATCATGGCTCAGTGAGCAAACAAAACAATGCAACAAACATATGCATGCATTCAATTCATATCTTTGGTCTGGCTTTTAAGTTTGCAATGTGCTATAGAAAGGTTTGGTGGCCCTCGCACCTCTATACACGAGTGTGTGAATCCGTCCAATGGATCAAACACCATTGCCGTCCCACATGCACCCACCATGGAATAGAGATAGAGCTAAAGTGTCCGGATCAAACACCGTCAACACTTCCCCTGATGCCCTACCCATACCAATACGTAAGCCCTTATTGGCGAGGGCTTGCAAACTAGGCTTGCAACTAACTAATCCTAATGCCAAACAGTGTATCCAAGGCCTCACCCCAGTATCCCTCAATACGTTCATAGAGATAGAGCTAAGGTCCCCCGACAGAGTCAGAGACCACATGGTCCGAGACCACCTCCCCTGATGCCCTACGACATAATAGTTCTGCTAAGGTAATGACGGTACGACGATGTTAGTGGGTAAGACTTGAGTAGAGATAGAACTAGAATCTGGTGACGAGGTCAAAGACTACTATGCCACATCCTCCCCTTGATACTCCACTCGCATCCAACACACTAACCATACACATACATTCACATGCCTATTCCTATCATCATCATCATCATCATCATATTATAAATAAACAGAATTAAATATGCATGAACAGTAATAGCAGAAATATTGGATGACATGTGAGATGCACATTACAAGCATACAAGCATAGAATCAATCATGGCATTGGACTCAATAAAAATAAATAGTTTGTTATTAACCAATTAGTTTAGGTCTTGTTCCCTCACCTGTTAGCAATACTCGATCTCCTTCCAAGCCTTGCAATTCTCTTTCAATCAATTTAACAACCTAAAAGTTATATGAATTTAAGTTAGGGTTCATATGTAACATGTTACAGTAGTCAAGAATTGAAACAGAGCACTGATAGGTGTTTGATCGGTCCTATGGTCTCATACTGTATCGACCTTACTGCCTACGGCCGATACCCTATGGTCGCATATGGTGCGACCATAGCTGCGACCATATGATTCCTGAATCTTTTCGAATGCCTATGGTCGATCTTCTGATCAGGCTGGTCATGCTATGGTCAACTATAGCTACGACCTTGGGATTTCTGGTCATAGACTACATGCAATTCGAGTTCTTCCTTGGTCAAGTCCTCTGATCTTCAATTAGGTTTATTCTAAGGTCATCTTATGGCCATCATTAGTAGTTTCTTACAACCCTAATCATCAAACTCACACCTCATGGTTCTCCTTGGGATTTTCTCAAGAAAATCACATAGATCATAATAGGTTGATATTGCCTATCTTCCATAGAAGTCTTATTCCTTAGAGTTTACATCTCCAGAGATTCGGTTCATACCTTTGCCTGTGATAGAGAGCCGATCTCTTCTCAGCAAATTCCTCTCCTTAGCTTTTTCTTCTTCTCTTTCTCTTCCTTCTCTTTCCTTCTCTTTCTCTAGGGTTTACTAATGTTCTAAAAGAGTGAAAAAGGATTGAGGGACATCCTTTATATAGAGGAAATCTCCATATAGAGTCTTCTTTCAATTAGGAAAGAATCCCTTAATTTAGAAAAGTTTCCAAAACTCGGAGTCTGACCTAGAGTCTCACGGTTGATGGCTACAGTCGCAGAACCCGTCTACCGTAGGGTCGAAATCATCGACCGTAGGGTCATTGATCAGTGACCATTGTTTCTTTCCATATGGTTGACCGTACCTACCCAGGTATGCGACTATATGTATACAGTTTTGGGTGTTGAGTCGATTTTTATACCTGGTTTGTGATCCATCTTCACACGCTTAGTCCACTTGGTCCAGGAATTATGGAAAGACCTGGCACGACAATTTTAAACCAAGTTAGTGGAGTGCGGGTCTTATATACCCGACGACCTGCACCCGCCTACCACCTTCATCGCCATCAACCCTACAACCCCATCGGGCCCTGCAACACCATTGCCATTGATTACCTGCTGAACCCTGCAACCCTCACCATCATCTTCACTGATAACCCCACCAACCTATTACTATCCCTACCCCCGACAGCCATCAACCTACCACCTACTCATCGTAACACCCCGACAAAACTTCCTACACCCCACCATCGACCACCCTATCACTTGCGATCCGCAACCGACCACTCACCAACATCACTGACCCAAACCAACTGCTACTCACCCTCATCACCACCCCAGACCTGCTACCCTCACCGATCACCATAGGCCTACCACCGGTAACACCTCATCACCAACCTACCGATTGGGATATTCTCAAACCAGGTTGGCTTCATTCCTTTTTGGATACACAATACATGTACGTTACATTAGTTTTATTATTTTTTTTTATATCTCAGTTTGGTTCATAGCACATGCATATTATATTAGTATTAATATTTATTTTTGATATCTTACTTTGGTTCACAACACATGCATATTATATTAGTATTAATTTTATTTTTGATATCTTAGTTAGTTTACACAATACATGTAAAATATATTAATTTTATTATATTATTTTGATTCTTTAATCATCTCACATGTTTGTACATCATGTGTATTTTTTTGATTCTTTGTTCATCTCAATTGTTTGTACAACATGTATATTATTTTGATTCTTTGATCATCTCAATTGTTTCTACGGTATATGCATATTATGTTAATTTTTTTTTTTTTTATCATTGATATATCAGTTTGTTTGTACAACACCTGTATATTATATTAGTTTAATTATTTATTTTTGACATCTTTGTTTGTACAGTACATAGTATATTACATCATTATTTTGATCTTTTCATATATCATAGTATATTGTATTATTAATTTTTATCTTTTCATATATCATCGTATATTATTATTATTATTTCGATCTTTGACATGCTTATTGTATTATATTTTGATCTTTTACACGTGTATTATATCATATTATTTTTTTTATCTCTGACATGCCTCTTATAATATAATATTTTTTTTATCTTTGACATGTATATTGTAATAATTATTTTTGATATTTGTATATTGCATGTATATTATATTAATTTTATTTTCAATCTTTGGTATCTCAGACTATTTTCACCGTACATAGTATATCATATTAATTATTTTGGTCTTTGACATATCTTTCTGTTTGTACAACACATGTTCATTATATATTGCATGTATATTATATTAATTTATTTTCGATCTTTGACATCTCAGTTTGTTTGTACAACACATATACATTATATTAGTTTTACTTTGTCTCCGATTGTCTTGGTCTCACACACTCACATGCTTGTGTTATTCTTGGATTGCTTGTGTTAATTATTTTGGTCTTTGACATATCTTTCTGTTTGTACAACACATGTTCATTATATATTGCATGTATATTATATTAATTTTATTTTCGATCTTTGACATCTCAGTTTGTTTGTACAACACATATACATTATATTAGTTTTACTTTGTCTCCGATTGTCTTGGTCTCACACACTCACATGCTTGTGTTATTCTTGGATTGCTACGTAAATGTTGTCATTTTGAATGCTCACATGACGCTGCCATGTTTGGATTCTTTACATTGTTATCTTTGGATCCACTACTATGTTTGGATCTGTTTACACTGTTATATTTGGATCAACTGCTATGTTTGAATTTGTTTACACTACTATATTTGGATCCACTGCCATGTTTGGATTATTTACATGCTATCTTTGGATTTAATGTCATATTTGCTTGATTTCTGTTTTGGCAATTTAATTTTCACTACACCCTAGTAGAACTGCCATATCTGCACACCTAAAAGACAAGATTAGGTGTGGGGATGTGCATTTAAGCACCAACATTCATGGGAAAGGTAAAAATCAAAATTATAAAAATCTTAATAAAGAATGATCGTGCCTAGCCTCTACATTCCAAAATTAGGGTTTAGGCCAAGGTTAGTTTAGGAGAATCCTTATCCCTCAGTACCTGTTTAGGATAGCTTATAGCTTAACAATAGATATGAGGTCCTACCTTTTATATCTTTAGGATAGTCTATTGGCCTTACCATAGCAATAGGATCCTACCTTTAGGATTGCTTGTAGCCTACCCATAGCTACAAGATCCTACCTTTTAATACCTTTAGGATTGCTGCTTGTAGCCTAATAATAGCTATGAGGTCCTACCTTTTATATCATTTTAGTATAGCCTATCTGCCTTACCATAGCAATAGGATCCTACTCTTTTAGTATAGTTTATACCCTAACAATAGCCATAAGGTCTTACCTTTTAACCCCTTTAGGTTAGCTTATAACCTAACAATAACTATAAGGTCCTACCCATTTTCCCATTACTTTAGGATAGTCTATTTGCCATACCACAGCAATAGGGTCCTATAACCAGCCACAACGAACAATGTTGTACTTGATTCTAAGACCTCCAGAATATGTACACAACTTGGAGGACTCTCCAAGTACGGTACCACATCTTAGTTTTCTTAGGTTATCCTTATCCTATATCTACATATGTCATCTATATCTATCTCACATCCATATCCATATCTACATTCATATCCACAACCCATCTTATAATGAATTATGTTGTACTTGATTTCTAGGACCTCTAAAATACGTAAGCAATTTGGAGGATTCTCTAAGTACGGTACTTCTAGTCCATATGGATTATCCAGATTCAATCTCATCTGTCTATCAAGCATAAATCTCAACTTGAACATTGAATCTAATAAAGCTCAAGCATAAATTACATCCATAAGCTTTAAAAATAATCTATTCGAACTACATTACGGACTTAATTTCTAAAATAAAATACATAGGCAGTTTAAGATAAATGTCTCAGATTCAGTCCGTCACCGAACCATCTTCGGTTCGATTCACTATATATTACTTTATTTATTTATTTTTAGAATATGTTTGGCTAAACCCTAGGCTTGAAGAATTTAGCAACTTGGTATAGGATCCCCCATGAGCCCTAGTCATCTATTGACCATGAATACTCAGAACCATAGAGTTTAAGGAAAGTAAAATCATATAGGAGGCCAATTTTTGGATCAGGCAACTTTGGATGCCTAACACCTTCCCAAACTGTACCTTGAACCCTTATCCGTTCTCTGATAGACCAAAGCCGATATATTGGGTCATGAGTCAATAGAAGTTTTATCCTATGAAGAGACTATATTTAAGGTCCTAGACCTTAATCTAGGTGGCGACTCTAAATATTTACCGTCCATCAGTATGGGTGGACAAGATCAAAGGTGAAAGTCGATGATCCACATTTTTCTTAGAAAAACCCGAGGGCATAATGGAAAATCTCCTTACCATTTGTTCTCACACCTAGGATTTTAAGTCTAGTTTATGTGGCTATGTTTTGGGTCCAAGTACGATAGTGGAACTGTCCTTTGCATGCATTCTTGTACAGCTCGACAAAAACTGTCACAGTACAATACCCTGACCTTATGCAGAGTGTTTGACATGGTTACATCCTCTATTGGGATTGGGTCCCTTGAGAGGAAATCTATAATTTCCAATCTTCTTTTTGTGGCCATGAGTTGGGCTCGAATTGAGTTCCAGAAGCCTTAGTTACAGCCTTTTTGGTATGACTGGTCAGATTCTAGAATCAGTTTTAGATCAGTGCAGTACTCTGTACTTGTGTGGCAATTTTGACCATGTTAGAGTCTTTGTTTGGCTTAGTTGTCTTCATAAGAATTGCAGAATTTTCAATTATCTTTATACACATGTATTTTGTTTAATTTTTTACTTCTAAAAGCATGCTTTGTCACTGTTTTGCTTACAATATGCAACGTGCAATTTACTGTTTTAAATAATTTGTCATCATATGCCACATTTAATGCACACATGGCACTTGGATGTTTGTTTTGATGTATTAGATGCTCATGTTGCCATGTTCACATGATGAAGTTGATGACTTATTGATATATTTGATGCTCATATGATATAATGATATCACCTTACTATTTTTACATTGTTATATTTGGAAGATTGGAGAGATTACTTGCCATAATTAGCAATGTTATGATATCTTGCCATATTCAAATACTCGCATGCTATTTTGAGAGGCTTTCATGATTTCTTGCTAATTCAAGTATCTATATGCTTATTGCCATATTTAGATGAATTCCATGATCTTGCCATATATGTGTTACCTTCCATAAATGCCATGATTGCCACAAAATGTTTTGTTTTGGAAATAATTTAATCCTTGCAATACCCTAGTCAAACTGCCATATTTGTACATCTAGAAGACAAATTAAGTGTGGGGATGTGCATCTAGGCACCTACGTTCATGGGCAAGAGTAATGAAAGGAAACCCTAAAAATCTTAATCACGAGATAATACTTTCTAAATCCTTAGATTAGGGTTTAGGTCAAGGGTAGACTAGGACGATCCCTACCCCTTAGTACAACCTATTAAAGTATAGTGACCTAGATAGGTATACTTTGATTGCACTCATAGATCCTCTAGGATCATCCATCAGTTCATATGGACTATCCATTTTCTGACTGACATGGGTCACCCACATTTTAAACTATACGGATCCTGATTCCTAAGGCAAATCCTAGGATACGTAAACAATTTGGGAAGATTCCCAAATACAGTTCCACTCCTTAGCCATCTTAGGCTCTACAAGCCGTACCTCAATCCACTTGGGTTGTACTCACCCTAGCCTTGTGAAGCTCTATTCCAAAGTCGTACCTCAGTCCACTTGGGCTGTACACACCCTAGCCTTGCAAGGCTATACTCAAGTCGTACCTCGGTCTACTTAGGTTGTATGCACCCTAGCCTTGCGAGGCTCTATTCTAAAGCCGTACCTCAGTCCGCTTGGGCTGTACAAATCCAGCCTTGTGAGGCTCCATCTCTAAAACGTACCTCAGTCCACTTGGGTTGTACGCTCCTTAGCCTTGCGAGGCTTTATTCCAAAGTCGTACCTTTGTCCACTTGGGTTGTACGCACCCTTGTCCTGTAGGACTCCAACCCTAAGCCATACCTCGATCCACTTGGGCTGTACGCACCCTAGTCTTGTGAGACTCCATTCTAAATCCGTGCTTGCGAGTACACATTCTTAGTCCTCTTGTGTAAAATCCGCACCCAGAAAATCCGGCCTAACTAGGATTTTCTTACTGTGTTAGGGTTTTCCACCGTCGACAAACCCAACCCCTTGTCAACTTGAAGACCAGCTCGAACCAGGTACAAACCGATCAATGACATTTTAAAAATTTAGACTTAGCATTCTTAAAACCAAGCACCGGTCCCGACAATCGATCCCTAAAAGTCCTAGTTGGACATTGCAACCGGTAAAGCTTGGATAGACTACTTGCGAAAAACAAATTCAAAACTTCATTTCAAGGTAGTATTGAAATATTCCCTGGACCTAGGAACAATCCCAATGGGTCCCACCTCACTTTTAATTGATCTAGAGTTAGTTAAGGAGGTAGAGAACCTAAGGGACTCCTCTGGATGTCAATTGGTAGTCCCTTACAATCTCCAACTGTCTAAGGAGTTCTACCTCAAGAGGGAGACTCCTAAACCATAAAACCTTCTCCAAAACCCTCTCTCTCTCAGAATATCATTCCAAACCCTATAGTTCTGACGCATTCTCAGACAAAGGAGAGAGTCGAAGGAGGGAGAAGGAGGGAGAAGGAGGCTGGGAGGAAGGTTTACCTTGGGAATCACCGATGGGTTTGGATATCATCGAAATGTAGCTCGAAACCACTGTAAGTAAACCAGCTCTACTTTATATTGAATCCTAGGCCAAGTAGAAAGGATGAGACCATAGCTCGTTAACCATTAATGGAGCCACTGTCCATTGATGGTTGAACATCAAAAAGACTCCTTCGAATTCGAATCTGGAACGAACCTTGTATATATTCAAATAATAAACCCAAACCTATGTGGTTAATTAATTTATGATTTTGTAAGCTTAGAATAGGATAGATAATCCTACATGGATGTCAAGCCATGGGCTCCACAATGGAGTTCCATCCTAAGGAATCCTTTGTTGGAATCTCGGATAGGAAAAACTCAGACCAACTCTTCGGAGAAGATCTGGTCGCGACATACTGGTCGTAAAATATGCTACCAGATACATTCGGGAAGTCTCTGGGAAGTTACCGGTCTCGACATCCTGTCATGACATCTGTGACAGGACTCGTGACCAATTGGGACCAGAAGGGTTTCTGAGAGCAACCGATCCTGACCAATCGGAGTCGATCAGTCGCAACCGGTTAACCCCAGGAAGCCCTGTTTAAGGCTGAATTGAATATACAAAATAACTAATGAGATTCCCATACAATATGTGACTTGTACGTAACCAAGAGTGACCCTTGGGCTGGGAATAGCGATTGTCTGCAAATCTCAGGTGAGGGAACAGTACCCCTGTCCTATTGTGGAATGTTTTTTATCTTAATTATTCCTGTGAATGTATTGATTTGACTATCATCTAATAATTGTTCTTGCATGTACTTGCATCTTTTTATTATGAATATTGTGAATGTGTGTGGATATGAAGGTGCATCATGAGCAGTGGTGACAAGATCGAGGACCACAGGATCCGACTCACTGATTATTTGGCTTGTAATGTTCTCGCACCCCTAGTAGGCTGACAACATCTTGGGGGGGCAAAACGAATGGACTGGGATTCCTACTGGGTGTGTGCGGAGAAACTATGAGGGATGACATGTAGAATGATGACTAGTGTGACAACCCATGTATGTGACTCTAGCCAACATGGGGTTAGGTGTTGGTACAGATAGGGGAAGAGGGGGAGGTGTTGGAAGTGTTCGTTGGAGCGTCATTGGCCAAACCTTTGCCCTAGTACTATCTATCTTGGGATGATGTATGGGAACACTAGGACTATTGGTGTAAGCTGGTGAGCACCCATTCTCTCCTATGCACGAAGGTTATAGCCAGCTTTGGTGAGTGTGGTCAGGCCTTCCCATAGCTATAGCATACATTATACCAGACCAGTAGTGTAACTAGGAATAATAATATGATCATGTACATTGCCATTTGCCTATCTATTTTCTCATTAAGCTCAAGTTGGAGAGCTCACCCTTGTGTACATACAACTTTTTAGTTGATGTTGCAGTTAACATTGTAATTGATTACATGAATGCTTTGACTGTCTCTTCTATGGCGTACATGGACATGCAATCTCTGGAGGGAGACGAATATGATGTTGACTGTGAATGTGACGCATGCGTGTTCAAGTAGAAGAAGCAAGAGATGATGAGTTGATTGCTGAGGAAGATGAAGTTATTTCATTTTAGTTATGTTTTATTTCTTTTACTTTTATGAGTACTATTTATAGCCCAATGTTGAAGGGCTGAATTAAGAATGGTTTTATTTGGTAATTATGGATGGTTGAACCTGAATAATTTTTTATACAATGTTATTTAATTTATTTACAGTATCAATAGAAGCTTAGTTGGTTTATTATTTCCGCTATTATATAACTTTGATTAATTAATTATAACATTGGTCGTGATGTGGTTGAGACAGGAATGACACCGCTTAAGAGATTCTAGGTTGGATTGAACATCAAATATGTGTCGGTTCAGTCAGCTCCAAAATTTTACATATCGTAAATTTGGGGTGTGATATCTTGGGATATCCATATCCATTTCCATATCTATATCCATTCATACCCATATTCACATCCACATCTATATCCAATACCCACTATCCATATCCACATCCGTCAGTCCTGTGACGCTATCCATCTTCTGACCCAGAGGGGTCACCCAACTTCCAAACTACATTATACCTCATTTCTAGGACCACTAGAATACGTAGGCAATTTGGAGGAATCTCCAAGTATAGTACTCCTATCCACATGGACTATCTAGATTCAATCTCAACCATCCATCAAGCGTAAATCTCAACTTGAATCTTGAATCTAATAAAGCTCAAGCATAAATTACATCCATAAGCTTTACTAAACAATATGTTCGAACTACTTTATGGGCTTGATTTCTAAGATGGAATACGTAGGGAGTTTAAGATGGACATCTCAAATTCAGTCCATCATCGAACCATCATTTGGTTCGGTAACTTCAGTTCACTATACATTATTGGTTTGTTTCTTTCCTTCTGGCTAGACTTTAGAACACAAGCGATCTGCACTGCTTCATTATATATCTTCTTTTTTAGACCCAGCCCATGCTCTCTAATACTTCCCCTAAGCCCTATGGTGAACCATCGGGTCTTCCTCTTGCATACTGGTAGGAGTGAAGAAGAACAGCTCTTCGTACCTCTATTGATATGCGTCTACCGTCATCTTCCCTTGATACAGGCTCAAGAACTCTTTCTCCATTTGATCTCTGAAGCTCTTGGGAAAATTCTTCTCAAAGAAGGCCTCTTTGAAAATGGCCCAAGTCAACTATGCGTGCTTTGTCCGTAGGTAAGTACGAGTGGATCTCCACCACTGGTTTGCACTTTCTCTCAGCATGTAGGTGGCACACAACACCTTCTCTTCTTCAGTTATGGCCATCATCAGGAAGGTCTTCTCCATTTCATTGATCCACTGTGCTGGCCATAATGGATTGGATCCCTTGCCAGTGAATGTCTGTGGTTTCATTTTCATAAACCGTTCCACCAACCTTGTCAGATCACCTTGTCCAACAGCATATATGCCATACCCCAGTGGCTGATATTGGTCTCCACCCTGGTAACCACCTTGATACATGCCATGGTTCTGTCTTGGAGAGTTAAATCTAGGAATCTATCATTGGTGCTACTGAGCTATAGTATTGGCATCACTACCCACTGGTGGTGTATTAGTTTAACATGGAGGGGTAGTCTTGATTGTTGGCACATTGGTACCCAGTGTGGCTCTTAGTTCCGTCAACATTTGGTGTTGTTCTTGCATTTAACAGGCCAGATTGTTCACCACTGTAGCCAAATCTATCGGGGATCCAGGTAAGTTGTTCAGATTGGCCGATACTGTAAGACCCATGTCAATCTAACCCGGTCTTACCACCTTGAACCAGGTTTACCCATCATGGTCGAGTCAAATGGACCAAGGGCGTGAAGAAGATCGAGATCCCAGGTATCAAATCGACCCAAAAACACTTAATTTGAAGGGAGGGTCGCATACCCAGCTAAGCAGGGTCGGACCTCCCAAAGCAGAAAGTCAGACCCTCAATTTTGAAGGGAGGGTCGGACATCTTGAACCCTAGGGTCGACGGGATCATCGACCCTCCCATCGACCCTCGGTTACCGTAAGAAATAGAAATTAGGAAATTCCTAATTTTTTATTGGGATTCTTTCCTAATCTCAATGAGAGTTATTTAGGATGTTCCTACTCTATTTAAAGGACGTCCCTAAGCCTCTTTCACTCATTTCACAACCCTAATTGAATTGAGAGAAAGAGAAGAGAAGGAAAAGAGGAAGAAGAGAAGCAAGGAAGAGAATTTAGCAAAAGAGAAGAGTTGCAGAGAAGGAGTATTCTTCTCAGGTATGGATACTAATTCCATGCGTTTCTACAGACCTTAGGTTAGATATTGATGAGAGTGTGATCTCGGAGAAACCCAAACCATCAACCCATGGTTAGGTTTTCATGGGAAACCATGGGGGATTACATGAAAGCTATCTAGGTGGATTATACATGGTTTCAGACCATGGAATGAATGTAGAATGGAATGTAGGAGCAAGCCATAGGATCCCAAGCGTGAAGAGTGGACTAAAAGAGGGAATTGGACCAAAGTGCACCGAGAGTCGCACCGAGGGTCGATGACCATCCGACCCTAGGTGATCCTGACCATCGACCCTCAGTGTTCGGAAAGTTGAGATTTGGGGAGGGTCGCACCCAGGGTCGATCAGGACTCCGACCCTACCTCCGACCCTCAGTTAACAGAATAGTTTTTAAGTTCAGAATTAATTCTAATTAAATTCTATCGACTTTGTTAGGTCTTCTAGCAATATAATAACATTATAAAGGTGATTATAAAGCTTGGAAAAGTATCTGTTAGCAAGCTAAGATGAGGAAATAGAACTCTAAACTAATTGATTAATAACAAACTGTTTTCTATTTCTTGAGTCCAATGCCATGCTTGATTCTATGCGAATATGTTTGTAGTGTACATACAACATGTCATCCAATAGTTTTATTATTTGTTCATGCATATTTACTTTATTGTTTAGAACATGATGATGATGATGATAGGAATAGGCATGTGATTGTATGTGTGTGGTTGGTGTACTTGATGCGAGTGAGTATCAGGGGAGGTGTGATGAGAACGTCAATAAACGTTAACCTTTGTCGGGTCTCAGCACTTTAGCTCTATCTCTAACTCAAGTCTTGTGCATTAGCATCGTCGTATCGCCATTACTTTAGCATAACTATTATGTCGTAGAGTATCAGGGGAGGTGGTCTCGGTCCTTGTAGTCTCTGACTCTACCGGGGGGCCTTAGCTCTATCTCTATGGACATTCTGAGAGATGCTGGGGTGAGGCCTTGGATACACTGTTTGGCATTAGGATTGGTTAGTTGCGAGCCCAGTTTGCAAGCCCTCGCTAACAGGGCTTACGTGTTGGTATGCCACTATATAGAAATAAACGTTAACCTTTGTTATATAATGTTCATGATTAGGGTGGATGGGGACGACGATAAACGTTAACCTTCGGGCGGACTTTCACACCCTGTGTATAGAGGCGGGGTCAATCAACGTTAACCTTTGACCACCCAACCTTTCTATTGCGCATTGAAAACTATAAACCAGACCAAAGATATGAATTGATTGCATGCATATGTATTGTTGCATTGTTTTGTCTACTCACTGAGCCGTAATGTGTGCTCACCCCCTCAACGTCGAATATTTTTAGTTGATGATGCAGGTTATATAGTTGAAGATTACATGAATGCTCCAGCATACGGGAACGTGGCGGCGATGGAAGCTGAAGCTGAAGTACATACACATGACTCCTCTTGCAAGTGCAACTCATGTGTATTCGATTAGATATTTTCTTAGGTTTCTTTATTTGAATTTAATAAAGACCTGTATTTGATAATTATTTATGTCCCAGTTGATACAAAATAATTTGCTATTTAATATTTATATCACAGTAGATCCTCAGTTCATTTTATTATAAGATTTCCGCTATTGTGTATTTACTCTGATTATGATTACGGATGTGTGGAAGTTTAGATAAAATGGATATAGCCTACTCGCGATCCTGGTTGAACCGTTGGTTGGCTAGCGGTTCATCACACCATTCTGAACAGTGCGGAATTGGGGTGTGACAGATACATTTTTTTCTTGACCTCCCCCTATCTGATTCCCATCATTCAGAGTCTGTTCATCTAAATTTTCATTATCATCTCTTGCCCCAGGTGGTGGTGGTGGGGTAGGGTTACGGCCCCTTCGACTGCCTCTACGAGTACGATCAGCCATTTCAGACTAACAGCTGTCGGATTATTTATGTAAATCATACAGTATATGGTAATTTATAGGGTTAGTCTCGCATGGTGCATGAAAATATCGACAAAACAAAACAACAGAGTATATATAAGACATGACTTTTGTCCAGTCGACCTTGACTAGTCGCTAATTAATTAAATTTTCACCTACCGGTCAACTTACTCCTATTCGGACAGTTTTAAAATTTTGTTCGGTTGGCTGTCCGGTCTAGTCATATGATCGACCAGTCATCAATCCGGACAACTCTGAGATGGTTCCCAAGAGCGTCCGGTAGATTGATCGATCGGTTTTTCGGTCGACTTTATTAGTTGAATTGTCCGATTGGACAGCCCAGATTCTGTTTAAAAGCCCACGAATTGGGTCTTTTTTCTCGTTTCTTTTCTTGTTTTGAGTGGCGAATCATCTCAGTGCCGGTGAGTATCTACAGTCCATCTGGACAATTTCGAAGTGATTCGCTCTAGTCCAAGTGTGCGGCAACACTCCCAAGGTAGGTCCCTTCCCTTTCTACCTTTTTCTCTTGGTATCTTCCTAGGGTTTCTTGGGGTTTTACCATTTTTCATTGATTAAACTTTTTCCAACCATAGGAAATGTTGTTTTATGGTTTGGAATCGTTGTTGGGGACCCAATGAGTGAAAACCCTCAAACAATTTAGGTTTTCATTGGTTGGTTCCTCCAAAATCCCCAAAATTTTGAATTTTGCCCTAAAATTTGGGATTTTTGCAAAATTTCAAAATTTTCTTAATTTCACTCAATTAATGAGTAATTGATTGTTTATTTGGCATGTTTGTTTGGACTCCTATTGATGTAAGTCCTCCTATCCGTGTAATTGGGCAAAAGTGAGGCTTTTGACCAATTTACGCCATTATGCTGCCGAAATTTATAAAATTTCGACTGATACATTTGTATTTGCATTGATTCTTGCAGATTTATTATGTCACACAAAGCCGCTAGCAAGAATGCAGGTGATCGTGGTCCACCTCCTCCTCTAGGCCGTTTGATGCATTTTGGTTCAGTTCAGCCGAGGCGGAAGCTCAGTACTCATGGTTAGAGGCCAAAAGTATCGAGGTGGGACACTTTGTGAACCTGTAGGTGTTGGCCAGGTTTGATGTGGAGGCAATGTTCGACACAATGGGTTAGCTGCCAATGACTCAGTAGCAGGGATCCACACTTCTTGACCTGGTGAAGAGGTTCTACTGCAACCTTGAGTCAGAGGGAAACCCTAACTACTTTGGTTAAGGCAGGGAGGTCCATATCACCGGTTGGGCGAAGAGTGTGCAGATTTCCTTTAACACCCATCAGTTGGCTGGTCTCTTGAACGTCTCAAACGCCGGTGAGCTTGTCTACTGCGCACCCAAGGAACGCAAGTTTATGATTGAAGACCTACATCTCGAGGTGAGACATAAGATCATGTAGCATGGATTCAGAGATCTGAAGGTGATCAACATGCGTCACCTTCCCCGTGTTTATTGTTGTATGGTTTAGCACAACATCATACCTCAGAGCGGCCACTACAACAAGGTATCCCAACTCACTCAGTATGTCCTTTACTGTATCTACACTAGGCAAGAGGTATGCTTGGCCTATCTTCTTATTCGTACTATGCATTGAGTAGCGACGCTTGGTATGAAGGGCAACCTGCCCTATGGCCATCTGATTACCACCATCCTTGACTGCCTCGATGTGGACATAGAGGGTGAGAGGATGTTTGGGGAAACAATCATGGCAGATTTGGATTGGGACGCCATCACCAAGATGGGCCTACAAGAAGCCGTCATCAGTGATGAGGAGTTGGGGGCGATTGCCCCCCACTACGTAGGGCAGCTGAGGGTGGTGGAGGGGATTACATGTACATGGACGTGGACGACATCCCCCCTCCTACACCTCAGCACACCTCAGAGGCTAGTTCATCGTAGCCCCCTTCTGTAGCTGAACCGTCCCAGTCGATGTCTGGTCAAATCCTATCCCATCTTCTAGCCATTCGAGGGGACCAACAACCCCCTTGAAATTTAGAAAGTTTCCTATTTACGGTTTTTGTCGGCAAAGACGGGGTCGATGAGGGGGTCGATGATCCCGTCGACCCTCAGGTCTAAATTGTTCGACCCCTAGTTAAAATATCAGGGGTCCGACCCTGCCTATCTGGGTATGCGACCCTGCCCTCGATTTTACTGTTTTGGGTCAGTTTAATACCTGGTTTCGTTATTTCCTTCACGCACTTGGTCCATTTGGCTTGACCATGATAGGTAGACCTGGTACAAGGTGGTAAGACCGGTTAGTTCAATACGGGTCTTACAGATGCTGGGGTGAGGCCTTGGATACACTGTTTGACATTAGGATTGGTTAGTTGCAAGCCCAGTTTGCAAGCCCTCGCCAGCAGGGTCTCACGTGTGGGTATGGGTAGGGCATCAGGGGAAGTATTATACGGTGTTTGATCCGGACACTTGAGCTCTATCTCTATTCCATGTTGGGGTGGATGTGGACGACAATGGTGTTTGATCTGTTGGCTGGGCTTACACACCCTGTGTATAGAGGTGAGGCGGCCACCGAACCTTTCTATCGGGCGTTGCAAACTTATATACCAGACCACAAATATGAATTGAATGCATGCATATGTTTGTTGCATTGTTTTGTTTGCTCACTGAGCTATGATGTGTGCTCACTCTTTCGACGTCGAATATTTTTAGTTGATGATGCAGGTACCACTGTGGAAGATTATATGAATGCTTCTGTGTACGGACACGTTGCTGCGATGGAGGCTGAAGACATAGTGGAGACGCATGACTCCTCATGTGAGTGCAACTCATGCGTTTTCGATTATATTTTGTTTGAACCATTAAGGAAATGTAATTGATATTTTATTTATTTATGTCTCGGTTAACACAACATAATTTGATATCTTATTTATGATTATCACAGTTAGATTCCTCAGTTCATTTAATATTAAGACTTTTGCTATTGTGTATTTATTCTGATTATGGTTGTAGATGTATATGGTTTAATTTAAAAGGACACAGCTTATTAGAGATCCTGGTTGAGCCGTCGGTTTATTAGCGGTTCATCACACATTCTGAATAGTATGGAATTGAGGTGTGACAACTTGGTATTAGAACTCTCAGGCCCTGTCTTGTAAACCAGTATACTACCACAAAAGTTGTGAACTAAGATAGGATAAAAATTTAAAAGCTATAATAATTACACACTATAAGCATCTGTGTTGTTTGAAACAAAATTAAAAGAGAATAATGCATCTATTAAATGAGAAACAAATTTATATACATTCAAAGGAAGAACAAACGTATATATATACAAGTCTAAAGCAGAGTGCAGTCCACAACCCAGACAGTTACTCTGAAGTACAAAAAGAAAAATAAAAAGAAAATACATCAGGAAGCTGGTGGTGATGGGGGAGGCGGTGCCTCGCGGTCTTTATCATAATCCTCAGCATAGACTCTAGTCAACCAAGCTATCTAAGTCTGGGTCATCTGAAGACTAGTTGTGAGATCAGCCACCCACTGATCAGTCACGCGCTAAGCATCCAAAAGCTCTCCCACCCGCTGATCAGACATGCATCGAGCATCTAGAAGCTCTCCCATCCTCAAATCAGACATGCGCTGAGCCTCTCTAATCTCATGCAATATCCCCATCATGTTATCAGAGGGTGGGTGTGAAGGACCAGCTGCATGTGAAGGACCAGCTGCATAAGAAGGACCAGCTCCCTTAACATGAGTAGGTGATGGAGGAGGTATGGAATCCACATCCATGTACAAACGATCATCATCACCCCCATGAAACCCTACTCCAGCGGCTGCTGCTGCTGCCTCAGCGTCAGCCATCTCCACTCGAGTACGTGGACGCACCAGAGCATTCCTCTCATCGTCGCTGACCTGAGCATCCCACATGCCCATCTTACAGATGGCCTCCCAATCCAGAGGTGATGAGAAGGATTTCTCCTGAATCCTCTCATCTACCATGTCAACACCCAGGCGGGTAAGCAGCATAGTGATCATGCGTCCATAAGGCAGGTTGCCAGCATGATCGGGCAATGTGGCACTGATCATCGTCCGCATAATGATATAAGGGAGGCAGATAGGCTACCTAGTGCAGATACAGTACAGCAGGAACTGGGAGATCTTCTCGTAGTGCCCACTCTGAGGTATCAGGTTGTGTGAATAATCTTACAGTACACCCAAGGCTCTGGACGTAGGTAGATCGCTTTCATCACCCAGCAATCCTCTCTGATGATCTGACGGTCAATCTCAGCCCTCATCTCCAATGAAAAGAACTGGGGCTCTCTAGGAGCACAGAACACCAAGGGGCCATCGTATGAAATGCCCAACAAGTCGGCTAGCTGCCGATAATCAAAGGAAATCTCGTCTCCCTTGACATAGCTAGTGATCCTGAGCTCTCTACCCCTCTCAGTATCATTGTAATCCCCCACTACTTGGAGATTACAATAAAACTGTCTCACCAAATCTGGCCGAGTACACACGTCATAGGTGATCACAGGAAGCCAGCCCATGTCACTAAAAGCCCTCTCCCCATCAAACAAGGCCAGGCTATCCAAGTCCACCCAGCGACCTCCCTCTACCTTCTTACGAGAGTAGCGGGCATACTGTGTCTCAGCCTCGTTAGAACAGAAGCGGACTGGGTCATGAACCCTGGGTACTTTGGTACGAGCCATACTATCTGCAAAAACAAAGAAAAATAGATACTGGCTTAGTAAAGATGAAAAACCCAAAAATTTTGACATTATATCAACATAAATTGGTCAAAAGCCTCACTTTTCACCCATACACGTGGGCATGAGGACTTATATAGGTTCTAAACGATCCCGTAAGACTCATACAGTTGGAAATTTTATCTAAAGAGATCGAATTTGAAAAAATTTCAAGAAATTCAAAAATCTCGACAAATTAGGGCAAAAATGGGAAATTTCAAGTTTCTCGATAACCAACCGATGAAACTCAAATATTTTTGAGGGCTTTCGTCCATTGAGTCACCAACAACAAAAGCCCCCAATAAAAATCAAATTTTTACGATTGAAAAAGTTTGATTTGAAGAAAACGATATAAACGAGCAAAAACCTAGTTATGAAACCCTAAAAACGTGAAACCGTAGAGAACATACCTGTAGAAGAGGAGTAGACGTCGGAAAGAGAAGCAAAAATCACCAATGGGTCGAAGTTGTCACTGTAGCAACTCAGAGGGACGAGCCGAGTCGTAAAGGAGGAGAAAGAATGAGAAATGGATTCAAAATCGGGATTAAAAACCTGATTTTTAGTAAGAGGGTCGGAGAATTCGACCAAAACATCAGACCCCCCCTCCGACCCCCTCATCGACCCTCGGCTTCGGTAAGTATAAGTGATTCTTAGGGTCGCATACTTGAGGGTCGGACATCCATCGACCCCCACCATCGACCATGCAATGAAAAATACAGTATTTTGACAGAATGATCTGAAAAAATTTGAAAATATCATTGGTTAATGGATTTAAATATGAGAATGAAGTATATAATGATTGCCTCACGTATTCTATGATTTTCAGGCATTCCCACTACCAGAACAGATAATGGCTGGACGAAGAGTGACCAGACAAAGCCGTAACTCTATTCCACCACCACCACCTGTGGGGGAAGACAGCCATATACACCCTGAAACACAGGAGAATCCGAACACGGCACCGTCCGTAGTTAATGGGCAGACAAATCCTACAAATCTGCCAGCTCCACCTACAGACCTGGCTACAGCCATAATGAATTTGGCCCAACGGCTGCAGCAAATACAACAAGCACAAGCTACTATGTAAGTTACCATAGGCATGACTTTTCTAGCTACACAGACGACACCGATGCCAGCAGGACAGGCAAGCACAGTACCAGGGGGAAGTAACATAGTACCCCACGCACATCAGACTCCCATCATGCAGGCTCAAGTACAAAACCATGAAGTAGCTCCAGGTGGATATCAATACCAACCACCTATGTATGGGGCATATGTCCCGCATCAACTAGACCACTCCAGACTGGTGGAGCATTTTCTGAAGATGAAGCCCAAGGAGTATAGTGGTAAGCCAGCTGATCCGTTGTGGCCAGCACACTGGATCGATGAGATGGAGAGAAACTTCACGATGTTGACAGTGAATGAAGAAGAGAAGGTATTGTGTGCAACATTCATGCTGAAAGGCGATGCACACCACTGGTGGAAGTCCACACGGACGTATCTGATGACAAAGGACACCCAATTGACTTGGGATGTAAGACCCGCACTCCGTGAACCCGATCTAAACCTTGATTTGATGTCGTAACAGGTCTTTCGATCATCACCGGGCCAGACGGGACGAGCGGATGACAATCAGGTATGAAATCGAACCAACCAGACCAAATTAAGTATGAATTTCATTCAAACCGGTCGATGGTACCGGTCTATGGTACCGGTCGACCGGTCATGGTCTGCGCAGCAGACTACCAAGATCCAGAATTGGATCTCTGTGGGTCTCACTTTCCCAATTCCAAATCCTAAGACTTTCCTAATCCTAAGAGGCTTCCTAAACCTAATTCCTAGCCTATTTAAACCCCTCTAAGCCTCCTAGAATCCCTTCCATTGATCCTCACAAACCCTAGAGAGGAGAAGAAGATTGGAGAAGGAGAAGGAGCTAGGAAGAAGAAGGAAGTGCCGCCATTGCCGTTCGACGACGCTCACCTTACGCTAGTCGATGGTAAGTGTTTTGAATCATTCATCTTACATTGTGACTCTAGGATATTTAGTATGGTTGGATCAATACCATGCAAAGCAGGTATTGATCTAAACCCTAATTGGCCATTAAACCCTAATTTTTCATCAAACCCTAGATTCGAGTTCTAGGATGATTATCATCAAAACTAGACTTGAATGAGTTGGAGATAACTCTAACTCAAAGCTCAGACATAGAATGGATAGGAGAAACCCTGGAAATCCATGGAGATTGATCGACGGAAGTTGAAAAACCTAATGTATGGTCTTCTAGAGACATACCGATCGACCATACCGGTTGCTAGTTTTCCCACAGAGCTGCGACCGGTATGTTGCAACCAATCAGCTCTGAAAGGCTGGTTTTGAACTCTGTTGGTTTTCCGACCAGCGTGAAACCCTAAGAAACTATTCTAATTGAACCCTAATATAATGTAGGACTCTGTGATAGCACGTTTGGATCTTGCGACGTGGAGCAAGCTATCAAACGAGTGTCAGGTAAGGGAATCTGACCTAAACCCTAATAAATAAAGGACAGTAAAACATTGTTAATAATAACCCTGAATATATGATGTGATGGTTGTGCATATTCACATGTCATCTTTTATTTTCAGTTATTATTATTGTTCATGCATATTCCATATGATAGGATGTGATTGTTAGGCATGTGGTTATTTTCGTTGGTGTGTGGAATGGGAAGGGCCTGGGGCCTAGGATCATTCCTCACACTGGTACCTTTTTGTAGTATTCTATCTTAGCATGCTAGGTGCGGGTAGGGCATCAGGGGAAGGTCGTGGTACTGTGGTCTCTGGCATGTGGTCGCTGGCCTGGCCACGATGTTGTGGCATTGTGGTCTCTGACATGTGGTCTCTGGCCTGGCCACGATGTTATAGCTCTATCTCTATGCCGTAGGGAGTTATGTTGGGATAGGGTCTACTTGTGTATTGTTCTGTCTTAGTATGCTTGATGCGGGTAGGGCATCAGGGGGAGGTGTGGCATTGTGGTCTCCATCCCGGCCACCACGCTCTAGCTCTATCTCTATACCGTAGTGAGCTATACTAGGATGGAGCCTACAGTGATGACATATAGGATTGGTTAGTTGCGAGCCCAGTTTGCAAGCCCTAGCCAGTAGGGGCTTATGTATTGGTATGGGTGGAGTATCAGGGCAGGTAGTGGATGCCTTAGCTCTATCTCTATTACATGATGGGTACATGTGGGTCGGTGGTAGTGTGGTCTATTGTGCGATGCTACACACTCGTGTATAGAGGTGAGGTGGCCTCAGAACCTTTCTATAGCACATTGCAAACTTGAATCAGACCACAACATAAAATGATTATTACTCATGCATATAATATTGATACACTGTCTAATTGTCTTACTGAGCTAAGTTGTGAGCTCACCCTTTGTATATACATTGTTTTTAGATGTTGATGCAGGTTACACGGTAGACGATTATATGAACGCTCCGGCGTATGGAGGTGTTGCTGCTCTGGACGTACAGGCAGGAGAGGACGAGCATGACGCTTCATGCGAGTGCCCTTTCTGCGTGTACCTTTGACTTTATGTTATTTGTTTCAGTTATTTTATTACAGTGATGTAAAGATATTTAACTACGTTTGAAATTTAGATAATTGGATACTTATTTAATTTTATCAATAGAATACTCAGTTCATTTATTTAAAAACTTCCGCTGTATTTATTATATTCTGATTGTGGTTATGTGCAACGGTTCACTCACACCATTCTGGTTGGTTCAGAATTGGGGTGTGACAACTTGGTATCAGAGATCTCGGGCTCTGTCCAACAAATCATATTGCACTTAACTAAGTCGATGAACTGAGATTGGAAAATTAAAAATCTTAATACAAACACACTATAAGCATTGTTTAATACCTGAGACTGATTAAGAAAGAGCATAATATACTATATTAAATATGAAATTTAATAATGCACATGCTATAGTTAGGAAGAACCATAAAACTTCTATTAAAGATTAAGAGTGATAAAGTTAAAAGTGCTACAGGGTACGGTCCACAAACCGGACAGTTACCCTGTTATATAAACTGTCAAGAGAAAGAAAAAGACAATCATGGGATAGGGGGCCTAGGAGGAATAGGGTCAGCTATGTCATAATCCCGCTCGTAAGAGACCCTAAGCCAGTGCACCTGATCCTGAGTGACTTTGAGGCTGCGAGCCAAGTGCCCCAAGTCACGACTCATCTCACCATGAGCGTCCCTGAGCTCCGTGAACATACCCATCACGGTGTCGGGAGGCGGCTGAGATGGTCCCGCTGCATAGGTGGGCTATGGTGCTGGTACTAGAACATCCTCCAAATGATCATCGCCACCCTCGTCATCACCCGCTGCCTCTGCTGCATGAGCAGCATTGGCTGCTGCCGCGGCTGCTACCCTCCTGAGTGGGCGAGGACGAGCCTCCAAATCCTCATCGCTGATAGGCAGGTTATCCATCTGCATCCGCAGGATGGCATCCCAGTCGATGTCAGAGGTCATAGTGTCCTCCACAGCAATCTTACCCCTCATGCACACTCGTAGCCGCTGTAGAAGAGTGGTGATGAGCCGGCCATAGGGAAGGTTACTGGACTAACCGGGTAGTGTAGCCTGATGCATGGTCCGGATGATAATATAGGGAAGGCAAACCTGCTCCCCAGTGCAAACGCAGTAAGTCAGGTACTGAGTGAGCTGAGATAACTCACTATAGTGGCCGCTCTAGGGCACAATGTTGTGTTGGATGATACGGCTATAAACAAAAGGCAGGGGCTTCAGACTAGCAGCCTTCATGGGAGCTCTAGGATTGAGAAGTTGCTCTGAGATCTCCTGGCGCAGATCGTCAGTGAGAAAGCCCTTCATCTTAGGGGCACAGTAGAATAAATCCCCATCATTGGGAATCCCCAGAAGATTAGCAAGCTGATGGGTGTCGAAGGATATGGGAACACCTTTGACGTAACTGGTAATGCGGAGCGCTCGACATTAATCGAAGTCGTCGACGTCCCCATCTATCTCCAGGTTGGGATGGGTAGTTGTAGTGTATGTGATGACCGGCAACCAACCCAGTCTGCCAAAAGCGGCTTCCACATCGAACTGCTGCAACTGCTCCAAATTAACACACCGGCCAGACTCGATGTTCTTCCTATCAAACCAAGGGAAGCGGGCTTGTGCCGCCTCAGAACGGAACCACCGCTCATCAAGCTGTGGAACTGTTGGGTGCATGCCGAGTCCATAGGAGCGCTTTCCAAGACCTCTCCGCGGGGCCATTTGAACTGCAAAACAAAGGAAAACAAGATGAAAATGTTAGAAATTTGTCGAAATTTTGACAGCATAACGATAGTAAATTGGGAAAAAGCCTCAAACTCACTCAAAACTTGGGGAGGAGGACTTACGTAACCCCCACACACTTCAAGCAGACCAAACAAGTGCAATTCATGCAAGAAATTTAAGAAATTAAAGGAATTCAAGAAAATTTCAAAAATTTTGGCAAAAACCTAAGTTAAAAACTAGAAAAATCCGATTTTTACAAAAATTGTTCAGTGGAAGTTCAAATTAGTTGAGGGCTTTTGCTTTTAGGGGTCTCTAAACCCTTTCTAAGCCGAAGGAAAGGAGTTCCTATGGTTAAAATCTTCCAATTGAAGAAAAACCTAGAATTTTAACTAAAAACAATATGGGAACTATGTAAAATTTGGATATGAAAAGAGGAAGCTTACCTGGAGGCGATGTACTGAGTCTGGATCGGAAGAAAACAACTTCTAGGATGACCGGTCGGACTGTAGAAACTCAGGAGCCAGAGGGAAATCGCCACCGGTGAGAATGAAGGAGAGAAAAGTGAGAAAAATCTCACTTTTCATGATTTTTAAAGCTTTTTAGGCATACCGGTCGACGGTTTTGCCCATACCGGTCGACCGGTATCCCCCTGGTATAGTGGACCGCTATGTTTCAGTCAGAATGAAAATTCTGACCAGTCGACTATACCGGTCTCTCCATACCGCCACAGTGTCGCGACCGGTATGTCACGACCGGTCAGAAAAAAAAAAAAAAAAAAAAAAAAAAAAAAGGGGTTCAGAAAATTTTGTTCTTGGAAAAAAAATTTATTATTAAGTTTCCTTTTTGATTATAAGCCTTACACTATTATGATTATTCGACTGTATCTCATGTGTTATGTCTTCTTCTCAGATCCAGACAAGACTAATCTGAGATGGTAGGTGGAAATGGTCGTAGGGGTGCTAGAAAGTGTCACACCACTCCAGGGTGTGTCAGGCAGAGGAAAATGTGGAAACTGGCTATGTTGAAGAGTCAAACCCGGCAGTTGAAGAAGGGCAGGTTCCTAGGGCACCGACAAATTTGCCCGGCCCTCCTCACACGAACTCTGAGATGATAGTGACTAATCTGGTATATCAAATGGAAGCTTAGCAGAAAGCATTCCTAAGCGAGATGTTGAAGATGTTCAGGCCACCGGGTTATGTTCCCACTGAAGGTACGCCTGAGTCTGGAAGAAATAATACTACTCTGCCGATGGATGGTAGCCCAGGGCCAATGGGCCAAGGACATAATTTACAGCCACCGCATCAGTTTCCATCGTCATCTACTTATCAGGGAGCCTACCCATATCCACCACCATGGTACGGAATGAATACACAGGGGAAGCACGATCTGAGTCAGGCAGTGGATAGATTCTTAAAGTTGAAGCCTCCTACATTCACAAGTAAGACAGGGAAACCATTGTGGCCAGCACAGTGGGTGGCAGAAATGGAGAAAAACTTTTGTCTGATGACGTGTTCTGAGGATGAAAAGGTACTGTTCGCCACGCATATGTTAAAGGAGGAGGCGAATGCTTGGTGTAATTCTACACGGGCATATCAGGAGACCAAGCATATGCATATTGACTGGGCAGTGTTTAAGGGAGCCTTCTTCGATAAATATTTCCCGAAGAGTTTCAGGGATCAGATGGAGAAAGAATTCCTCAACCTACAGCAGTCTCAGTCGACTGTGGATGCTTACCAGCAAAGGTACGAAGAGCTATTTTTCTTTGCACCGACAAGCATGCAAGAAGAAGAAACCAAGACAAGTAGGTTCACCATGGGACTGCGTGGAAGCATTAGAGAGCACATCTTGGGTTTGGAAAAGAAGGTTTATAATGAGGTTGTACAGGTTGCGAGAGTGATAGAATCAAGTCAAAAGGATAGCTTTAGGGGACTGAAGAGACCGGCTACTAAGACTTCAAGTGGCGGTAATAATAGACCATTCCGCCCATACAGGCCTCAGTCCACTACAGTGCATGCAAGGAACAATACTGCACCACCTATGCCGCAGTTCGCTGGACAAAATCCGAATATCAAATGCTATAACTGCCAGCGGCTGGGTCATGTTGCAAGAAACTGCACTCTACCTAGGAAAATACTTCCACAACAAGGAAAGGTATTTGCAGTAACTACTGAAGAGACAGCCGCATCACCTGATGTGGTCACTGGTATAAATTTACCCCTTACTATTTAACTTACAACTTTATTGTGTGTGAGCATGTAGAACTAAGGGATAATTAAATGTCAGGAACTGTAAATGTAGCTGGTATACCTGCCAAAGTACTCTTTGACTCTAGAGCCACGTACTCCTTCGTTTCTGTTTCTTTTGGGAAACGAATGGAATTACCGATCAAGAATTTAAACCCAAGCTTGATAGTTCGCTCTCCGCTAGGAGTCGAAGTGGTGTTGAACAAATATTTTGGACCATGTACAGTTAGCATTGACGGCTGAGATCTAGAAGCTAATCTGGTTCAACTCGAGATGGCAGACTTTGATGTAATTTTGGGAATGGATTGGTTAGGCCAGCATTCAGCCAGTTTATTATGTAGTGAAAAGAAGCTTGTGCTTAAAGACGAGAAAGGAAAAGAGTTTAGCATCACCGGGACCAAGTTACCTAGGAAGCGGAAGCTAATCCTCTCCACCCTAAAAGCTAAGAGATTCTTAGAGAAGGGAGGAGTGGGGTATTTAGTGTTTGTAGTCGACATCACTGCTGAGGTGCCAAAGATGGAATATCTAGATGTGGTGCGAGAGTTTCCAGATGTATTTCCAGAAGATCTCCCAGGTCTACCTCCAGACAGGGCTACAGAGTTCGTGATAGACCTAATGCCAGGGTCGGCACCAGTGTCTAAAGCACCGTACAGGATGGCCCCTACAGAATTAAAGGAGTTGAAGACCCAATTACAAGAATTGCTAGATAAGGGTTTCATACGACCAAGCATATCGCCATGGGGAGCGCCTGTATTATTCGTCAAGAAGAAGGACGGTAGTGTACGGCTATGTATCGATTACCGAGAGCTGAACAAGTTAACCATCAAGAATCGATATTGTCACACCCCAATTTTGGTCTAACCAGAATGGTGTGATGAACCGCTAAATAAACAATGGCTCAACCAGGATCTCAAATAGGCTATCCCCGCGTTATCCGAACTTTACACGCATCCACAATCATAATCAGAGTAATACACAATAGCGAAAAATTTATAAATAATATGAACTGAGAACTAAGATGATACCCATAAATAATAGAAAATTATTCTGTGTTTAACTGAGACATAAATATTTAAATACCAAATACATGTCTTATAAATCCAATAAAGAAACCTACAAAAATTATTTAATCAAATACACACGAGTTGCACTCGCAAGAGGGATCGTGTGTATCGTCTTCAGCTCCAACTTCCATGGCTGCAATGTTTCCGTACGCCGACGCGTTCATATAATCTTCAACTGTATAACCTGCATCATCAACTAAAATATTCGACGTCGAGGGGTGAGCACACAACACGGCTCAGTGAGTAGCCAAAACAATGCAACAATACATATGCATGCAAAAAAAATCAATTTATATCTTTGGTCATGGTTTATAGTTTGCAATGTGCAATAGAAAGGTTGGGTGGTCAAAGGTTAACGTTTATTGACACCGCCTCTATACACAGGGTGTGGAAGCCCGCCCGAAGGTTAACATTTATCGTCGTCCCCATCCACCCTACCATAACATTATACAACAAAGGTTAACGTTTATTGCTATATAATGCTATACCAACACGTAAGCCCCTGTTAGCGAGGGCTTGCAAACTGGGCTCGCTACTAACCAATCCTAATGCCAAACAGTGTATCCAAGGCCTCACCCCAGCATCCCTCAGAATGCCCATAGAGATAGAGCTAAGGCCCCCCGGTAGAGTCAGAGACTACAAGGACCGAGACCACCTCCCCTGATACTCTACGACATAATAGTTCCGCTAAGGTAATGACGATACGACGATGTCAATGCACAAGACTTGAGTTAGAGATAGAGCTAAAGTGCTGAGACCCACCAAAGGTTAACGTTTATTGACGTTCTCATCACACCTCCCCTAATACTCGCTCACATCAAGCACATCAACCACACACATACAATCACATGCCTATTCCTATCATCATCATCATCATCATGTTATAAACAATAAAGTAAATATGCATGAACAAGTAATAGAAATATTGGATGGCATGCTGTATGCACATTACAAACATATTCGCATAGAATCAAACATGGCATAGGACTCAAGCAAAGAAAACAGTTTATTATTAACCAATTTAGTTTGGGGTTAAGGTTCCTCACCTTAGCTTGCTAATAGATACTTTTCTAAGCTTTAAAATCACCTTTATAATGTTATTATATTGCTAGCAAACCTAACAAAGTCGATAGAATATAATTAGAATTAATTCAGAATTTAAAAACCATTCTGTCAACTGAGGGTCGATGCTAGGGTCGATGCTAGAGTCGATGGGTCTATCGACCCTCCCTCCATTCTGAACTTCCCGAATGCTGAGGGTCGATGGTCAGAAACACCTAGGGTCGGATGGTCTATCGACCCTCGGTGCGACCCTCGGTGCACTCTGGTCCAATTTCCACTTTTTAATCCATTCTTCGTATTTGGGGTCCTATGACTTGCTTCCTACATTCACTCAACATTCATTCCATGGTCTAGAACCATGTATAAACCATCTAAATAGTTTTCGTGCATCCTCCTATGGTTTCCCATGAAAACCTAACTATGGATGGATGGTTTGGGTTTCTCCGAGATCACTTCCTCTTCAATTACTAACCTAAGGTCTATAGAAACTCATGGAATTAGTATCCATACCTGAGAAGATTACTTTTCTCTGTAATTTCTTCTCCTTTTTGCTAGATTCTCTTCCTTGCCTCTCTTCTTCCTCCTTTCCTTCTTCTCTCTTTCTCTCAATTCAATTAGGGTTGTGAAAGGAGTGAAAATGTCTTAGGGACGTCCTTTAAATAGACTAGGAATGTCCTATAATAATCCCATTGAGATTTGGAAAAAATCCCAATCGAAAATTAGGAAATTTCCTAATTTCAGTTTCGTCAGAAACCGAGGGTCGATGGGAGGGTCGATGATCCCGTCGACCCTAGGGTCTTAAGCTGTCCGACCCTCCCTTAAAAACTGAGGGTCTGACTTTCTATTTTGGGAGGTCCGACCCTGCTTCACTGGGTGTGCGACCCTCCCCTAGAATTAAGTGTTTTTGGGTCGATTTCGTACCTGGGATCTCGATCTCCTTCATCCCCTTGGTCCATTTGACTTGACCATGATGGGTAAACCTGGTTCAAGATGGTAAGACCGGGTTAAATTGGCACGGGTCTTACAATTCCCCCCAACTTATAAAAATTTCGTCCTCGAAATTGTACGTACCTTCTGATTCAAACAAGTCAGGGTATTGCTTTCTCATAGCATTTTCTTCTTCCCATGTAATCTCTTCCATGTCTCTACTTTTCCATGTGACCTTAACATAGTAGATATCTCTGTTGCGTAGACGTTGAACCTTTCGACTAGTGATTTCCATTGGTATTACTTCAAATGTCAAATCATCAGTCAGTTCCGGCAAATCTACTATCAACACATGTGTTGGGTCTTTGACATACTTCTTCAATAAGGATATGTGAAATACGTCATGCACACTTGACATAGATGGTGGTAGTGTTAACTGATAAGCTACTTTCCCACGCTTAGCCAGAATCTCATATGGTCCGACATATCTTGGACTTAGTTTTCCTTTCTGTCCGAACCACTTCAATCCTCGCATAGGCGATACTTTCAAAAATACTTTTTCGCCTACGGTGAACTCTAGATCTCTTCGTTGAGTATCTGCGTATTGCTTCTGACGGTTCTGAGCTACTCTTACTCTTTCCTTGATGATGTCGACCACTCGACAAGTCTCTTCAACAAATTCTGGTCCAACAATACTACGTTCTCCAACTTCATTCCAAAACAAGGGAGTTCGACACTTCTTGCCATACAGTGCTTCATAAGGTGACATCTATATAGTAGCCTGATAGCTGTTATTGTAAGCAAACTCGATCAATGGTAACTTTTCGTCCCATGATCCCTTGAAATCAATCACACATGCTCGTAGCATATCTTCTAAAATCTGAATTGTACGCTCCGACTGTCCGTCTGTCTGTGGGTGGAATGCAGTGCTGAACTTCAATGTTGTGCCCTTGGCCTTTTGCAGTCCTTCCCAAAATTTGGAAGTAAATCGTGGATCTCTATCGGACACAATGCTTTATGGAACACCATGTAGCCAAACAATATTATCCACATACAACTTTGCTAACCTTTCGAGTGTATATTGGGGTCATATCGGTATGAAGCGAGCTGTTTTAGTCAGACGGTCTACAATCACCCAAACTCCGTCAACTACTCGAGGAGTCAATGGTAGTCCTATGACGAAGTCCATAGTGATGCAGTCCCATTTCCATGCTGGTTCCGGTAATGGTTGTAACAGTCCTGCGGGTCTTTGTCGTTCTGCCTTTACCTTCTGACAATTTAGGCATTGAGACACGAACTTGGCTACATCTGCCTTCATTCCCCTCCACCAATACAGTTTCTTTAGATCATGATATATTTTTGTACTTCCAGGATGTACCGAGTAGATGGTGGTATGGGCTTCTTTCATGAGTCGGTGTCTAATGTCCACACTTTCTGTTTCGGGTACACATATTCTTCCTTTGTATTTCAGTACCTTCTCGTCATCCAAGGTGAACTCAGGGTTAGTCCTACCTTTCTCAATATCTTCTTGTACCGTTCTCAGATAAGGATCTGCTTTGATAGCTGTCTTCACTTCATCCACTATATCTGGTATTATCTTCAATGCCGCGAACATATTTGAAAACCAATGAATGAACCCTTGGTTGGTTGATCCATCCGGTGTATCGATCACATACTGCTCGTTACCGTGATTGAATACCATCCCGATAGTACACATTACTGCAGTTTTGATAGTTTCTCCTTGAGATTTTATCATTGCTTTTCTACTCAATGCATCTGCTACTACGTTCGCTTTGCCCGGATGATACTGGATATCACAATCATAGTCTTTCAATAGTTCCAGCCATCTTCTTTGTCTCATATTTAACTCCTTCTGATTAAATAGATACGTAAGGCTTTTATGGTCCGACTTCATTTGAAATTTCTCTCCGTATAGGTAGTGTCTCCATATCTTGACAGCATGTACTACTGCCGCTACCTCCAAATCGTGAGTGGGGTAATTCTTCTCATGTACCTTCAACTGTCTCGATGCATACGCAACTACTTGTTCTCCTTGCATAAGCACACATCCTAATCCCAATCCCGATGCATCAGTGCATAAGGTAAATGTCTGTCCTGGAACGGGAATGGTTAAAATTGGAGCGGATATCAATCTGGTCTTCAGTGTTTGAAAGCTCTTTTCACACTTATCCGTCCATACGAACTTTTCTCCTTTCTTGGTCAAATTGGTGAGAGGTACGGCAATCCGAGAATAGTCTTCTACGAATCTCCGATAATATCCAGCTAGACCCAGGAAACTTCTAATTTCTGAGACGCTCTTTGGTGCTTCCCACTTCACAATAGCTTCGATCTTGTTGGGGTCCACTTTAATTCCTTCCGCGGATACTACATGGCCTAGAAAGGCGACTTCACTTAGCCAAAACTCACACTTTGAAAATTTGGCATATAACTTCTCTTTCCTTAAACGCTGTAGGGCTGTGTTTAGGTTCTTGGCATGGGTTTCCTTGTCCTTGGAGTATACCAATATGTCATCAATAAATACTATCACCGACGTGTCCAACATATCATGGAAAACTCGGTTCATAAGTTCCATGAACGTTTCCGGTGCATTAGTTAGTCCGAAGGACATCACTAGGAACTCATAATGTCCGTATCTTGTCCTGAAAGCTGTCTTCGGAATGTCACCTTCTTTAATCTTCAGTTGATGATAGCCTGATCGAAGATCGATCTTTGAAAATACCTTCGCTCCATGTAACTGATCGAACAAGTCATCGATCTTGGGTAGTGGGTATCGATTCTTGATGGTCAGTTTATTCAACTCTCGATAGTCGATGCATAATCGAACACTACCATCCTTCTTCTTTACGAACAACACCGGTGCTCCCCATGGAGATATACTGGGTCTAATATAACCCTTATCCAGGAGTTCTTGTAGTTGCAATTTTAATTCCTTCAGTTCCGTAGGAGCCATTCTATAAGGTGCTTTTGATACTGGTGCGGCTCCAGGTATAAGGTCTATTACAAACTCCGTGGCTCGGTCGGGTGGTAATCCGGGTAGTTCCTCCGGAAATACATCAGGAAAATCTCGCACGACATCAATATCTTCCATTTGTGGCACGTCCTTGGTTAGGTCGACCACTGATACTAGCATATCCGACCGCTCCTTTCTCAATGCACTTCTTAGCCTTTAATGCTGAGAGTATGAGCTTGCGTCTCCTGGGAAGTTTGGTTCCCGAGAAACTGAATTCTGCTCCTTCTTTGTCTTTGAACGTTAGCTTCTTCTCGGCGCATAACAAATTTGCAGAGTGCCGAGCTAACCAGTCCATTCCTAAGATGACATCAAAGTCTGCCATCTCAAGTTGTATTAAGGTTGCATCCAAGGTCTGCTCTCCAATGAGAACTGGACATGGTCCATAACCTTTCTCTAATTCCACTTCTAATCCCATCGGTGACCGTACAAGTAATTTGTAGTCTAATGTTTTGATGGACAGATTGGTCTTCTTTCCAAATGACACAGATATAAATGAATGAGTAGCTCCTGAATCAAAGAGTACTCTGGCGGGTACGCCATTGATAGGTACGATACCTATGATCCGTTTTTACTTAGTCTACATACTCAATCAGTGTAATTATAATCTTAAAAGTTTCGGTCATACCTGTGACCACATCGGGCGATGCGGCTGCATCCTCTTATGTAACAGCATATACCCGTCCTTGATGTAACTGCTTCTTGGGTTTTGGACATTCTCTTGCCATGTGCCCTGGTTGGTTGCAGTTATAACACTTCGGGGCTTCAGAATTTGGCTTTGGCTGTGGTTGAGCTGCTGCAGTAGACTTTGGTGCAGTTGCAAAATTCTGAGGACGGAAAGGTTTATACGTCCTGTTATTGCCTCCGTTATACGAATTCCCAGCTGGCCTTTTTATGCCTTTGTTTTGAGTGAAATAACTCTCTTTCTGGCTCGATTCAATCACTCGAGCGATTTGGACGGCTTCATTATATATGGTCTTTTCTAATCCCAGAACATGTTCCCTGATACTTCCTCTCAGTCCCGTGACGAATCTACGGATTTTTGTATCTTCTTCTTGCATGCTAGCCGGTGCGAAGAAAAACAGCTCTTCATAGCACTGTTGATATGAGTTTACGGACATCTGCCCCTGACACAGACTCAGAAATTCCTTCTCCATTGAATCTCTGAAGCTTCTTGGGAAATACTTCTCGAAGAATGCTTCCTTATATATAGCCCATGTCAGTAGGGCGTGCTTGGTCAATAAGTATGTCTTTGTAGATTTCCACCAATGGTGTGCGTCGCCTTTGAGCATGAAGGTGGCGCATAGCACTTTTTCTTCCTCAGTAATAGTCATCATAAGGAAGTTCATTTCCATCTCGTCTATCCAGTGTGCTGGCCACAGTGGATTAGACGGCTTGCCATTGAATTCTCTTGGCTTCATTTTCAAAAATCTCTCTACTAGTCGGGAGTGATCCAGTTGATTTTGGTATGCCCCAAACATAGGGGGTGGATACTGATAGTTCCCTTGGGCTGCTTCTGGGACTTGCACAGGAACTGGTGCAGCCGGTTGTTGAGGTGTCTGTTGCGCTGGGTGGTTACCCACTGGTGCTGCACTAGCTTGCCCAGTGTGCATGGTTGCAGCCTGAGTGGCTTGAAACATAACTCCTATTGCAACCTGCATTTGAGCTTGTGCATGTTGCATCTGCTGTAGTTGTTGAGCTAGGTTCATAACCACAGTTGCTAGCTCCGGTGGTGGAGGTGGCAAATTTGTAGGGTTTGCCGGTTCTGGATTACCCTATGCATGGTAATTCTCTTGACTAGTCTCCTCCACGGGTGGTGGTGGTGGGACTGTGTTCCGGGTCTGTCGGGTCACTCTACGTCCAGACATATTTCCTTTCTGAGATGGGTGGTGCCTGAAAATCATCAAAATCAGTGAGAAATCATTTATACTTCATGTAGGCATGCTAACCGATGTAAAATTTGAACCCTCAATTCATTCTGAAAAAAAAATACTGTCTTTTCTATGTAGGGTCGATAGTGAGGGTCGATGGTATGTCCGCCGACCGGCGACGCTTCCCGGAGCGAGGGTCGAGGGGTCGTGGGTGTCGACAGTCCGACCCTTGAATTTCTGTCAGATTCCCGAGAGCCGAGGGTCGATTGGAGGGTCGATTCGAGGGTCGATGGTGTCAGTCGAATTGTCCGACCCTCGGACCAAAAATCAGATTTTTAAGATCCGATTCTGGGTCGATTCTCACTATTCCTCCTCCGTTTCGACTCGTCTCTACTCTCCGAGTTGCTACAGTGCTACTTCGCTATTGTGATTCGTTTTTAGTCTGAGTTTCGACATCCACATCACTTCTACAGGTAAAATTTCCCAACTTTTCCTGTTTTTTTTTTTTTTGTTTTTTTTTTATTTCGAGGTTTTTGCTCATCTAGCTCGTATTTTCCAAATTAAACTTTTTCCAACCGTAAAAATTCTATTTTTATTGGGGGATTTTGTTATTAGGGTCTTGAGGAACGAAAGCCCTCAAAAATTTTTGAGTTTCGTCGGTTGGTTAACGAGAAACTTAAATTTTTCTCTTTTTTGCCCTAATTTGTCGATATTTTTTATTTTTCTTGAATTTCTCCAAATTGGACATCGTCAGTTAAAATTTCCTACTGTAGGTGGATTGTAGGATATATTTTAACTTACGTAAGTCCTTATGCCCACTTGTATGGTGAGGAATGGGCTTCTATTTTAAATTTTTCGGATTTTTATCCTATTAACTCCTTGTTTCCTTTCTCTTTCTTATTTTGCAGATACTATGGCCCGTACCAAAGTGCCAAGATTGCGTGATCCACTTCACTTTCGTTCGAATGAAGTCGAGGCACAGTATGCCTACTATACAGGCAAGAAAGTGGAAGGGGGTCGTATGGTGAACCTGGTTGAACTAGCCTTGTTCAATGTAGAGAGAGCATTCGGTGACATGGGGTGGCTCCCTATCATCACATACGACGCGTGCACATGTCTAGACTTGGTGCGCCAGTTCTATTGTAATCTCCAGGTGGTGGGGGATTACAATGATGTCGAGCATGGTCAGGAGTTGCGCATCACTAGCTACGTCAAAGGGGTGCACATCTCCTTTGACTATCGACAACTGGCCGATCTGTTGGGTATTCCCTTCGATGGCCCTATGGTGTACTGTGTGCCGGGAGAGCCACAGTTTGTTGAGATGGAGATGAGAGCTGAGATCGACAACCAGTTGCTCTGTCCCGATAGATGGCAGATGAGAGCTTGCTACTTGCGTCCATCTCCACGAGTCTTCTGTAAGATTATCCAGCATAATCTGATTTCGTAGAGTGGGCACTATGAGAGGGTGTCTCAGCTGACCCAGTTCTTGATCTACAGCAAATGCACTCGACAGCCGGTCTTCCTTCCTTACATCATCATGCGGACGATGATCAGTGCCACATTGTCCGGTCATAGGGGTAATCTACCCTATGGACGCATGATTACAGTGCTACTGACCCGTTTGGGGGTGGATCTAGTAGATGAGAAGATCCAGGAGAAGACCTTCTCGTCGCCTCTAGATTGGGAGGCTATCTGCAAGATGGGGCTACGAGATGCGGAGGTTAGTGATGAGGAGAGGAACGCGATGGTGCGCCCTCACACTCGGGTTGAGATGGCTGATGCCGAGGCTGCCGCTAGGGCTCGTGGGGGATCCGGTCGACGATGATCGCTTATATATGGATGTCGATGCGATACCACCGCCATCACCTACGCATGCGGATCGGGCTGGTACTTCTGCTGCGGCGGCTTCGGTACCCGAGTCCAGTCCTTTTCATGATGCTGGTCCTTCACGCCCACCAGCTGATGACGTGCTGAGTATGTTTCACAAGATTAGAGAGGCTCAGCGTGCATCGGATCTGAGGATAGGGGAGCTCCTAGATGCTCAGCGTCGGACTGATCAGAGGGTGACTGATCTCACAGCTAGTTTGCAGACGACTCAGACCCAGGTGGCATGGTTGACTAGGGTCTATGCCGAGGACTATGACAGAGATCGTGAGGCACCGCCTCCTCCTTCGCCTCTAGCTTCCTGATTGTACTTTTATTTTTCTTGTACTACAGAGTAACTGTCCGGGTTGTGGACTGTACTCTGCTTTAGCGATGTATATACGTTTTGTTTCTCTTACCCATTGTATATAACTGGTTTTCCCTTTAATAGATGCATTATTCTCTTTTTAATTCGATTTCAATCATCACTTGTGCTTACAGTGTGTTTGTATTAAAGCTTTTAATTTATCCTATCTCAGTTCACAATGGTCTTGAATGTGTGTCAGTGCGGCGGGCAAGGCCTGAGATGCTCTGATACCAAGTTGTCACACCCCAATTTTGGTCTAACCAGAATGGTGTGATGAACCGCTAAATAAACAACGGCTCAACCAGGATCTCAAATAGGCTATCCCCACGTTATCCGAACTTTACACACATCCACAATCATAATCAGAGTAATACACAATAGCGGAAAATTTATAAATAATATGAACTGAGAACTAAGATGATACCCATAAATAATAGCAAATTATTCTGTGTTTAACTGAGACATAAATATTTAAATACCAAATACATGTCTTATAAATCCAATAAAGAAACCTACAAAAAAATATTTAATCAAATACACACGAGTTGCACTCGCAAGAGGGATCGTGTGTATCGTCTTCAGCTCCAACTTCCATGGCTGCAACGTTTCCGTACGCCGATGCGTTCATATAATCTTCAACTGTATAACCTGCATCATCAACTAAAATATTCGACGTCGAGGGGTGAGCACACAACACGGCTCAGTGAGTAGCCAAAACAATGCAACAATACATATGCATGCAAAAAAAATCAATTTATATCTTTGGTCTTGGTTTATAGTTTACAATGTGCAATAGAAAGGTTGGGTGGTCAAAGGTTAACGTTTATTGACACCGCCTCTATACACAGGGTGTGGAAGCCCGCCCGAAGGTTAACGTTTATCGTCGTCCCCATCCACCCTACCATAACATTATACAACAAAGGTTAACGTTTATTGCTATATAATGCTATACCAACACGTAAGCCCCTGTTAGTGAGGGCTTGCAAACTGGGCTCGCTACTAACCAATCCTAATGCCAAACAGTGTATCCAAGGCCTCACCCCAGCATCCCTCAGAATGCCCATAGAGATAGAGCTAAGGCCCCCCGGTAGAGTCAGAGACTACAAGGACCGAGACCACCTCCCCTGATACTCTACGACATAATAGTTCCGCTAAGGTAATGGTGATACGACGATGTCAATGCACAAGACTTGAGTTAGAGATAGAGCTAAAGTGCTAAGACCCGCCAAAGGTTAACGTTTATTGACGTTCTCATCACACCTCCTCTGATACTCGCTCGCATCAAGCACATCAACCACACACATACAATCACATGCCTATTCCTATCATCATCATCATCATCATGTTATAAACAATAAAGAAAATATGCATGAACAAGTAATAGAAATATTGGATGGCATGCTGTATGCACATTACAAACATATTCGCATAGAATCAAACATGGCATAGGACTCAAGCAAAGAAAACAGTTTATTATTAACCAATTTAGTTTGGGGTTAAGGTTCCTCACCTTAGTTTGCTAATAGATACTTTTCCAAGCTTTAAAATCACCTTTATAATGTTATTATATTGCTAGCAAACCTAACAAAGTCGATAGAATTTAATTAGAATTAATTCAGAATTTAAAAACCATTCTGTCAACTGAGGGTCGATGCTAGGGTCGATGGGTCTATCGACCCTCCCTCCATTCTGAACTTCCCGAATGCTGAGGGTCAATGGTCAGAAACACCTAGGGTCGGATGGTCTATCGACCCTCGGTGCGACCCTCGGTGCACTCTGGTCCAATTTCCACTTTTTAATCCATTATTCGTGTTTGGGGTCCTATGACTTGCTTCCTACATTCACTTAACATTCATTCCATGGTCTAGAACCATGTATAAACCATCTAAATAGTTTTCGTGCATCCTCCTATGGTTTCCCATGAAAACCTAACCATGGATGGATGGTTTGGGTTTCTCCGAGATCACTTCCTCTTCAATTACTAACCTAAGGTCTGTAGAAACTAATGGAATTAGTATCCATACCTGAGAAGATTACTTTTCTCTACAATTTCTTCTCCTTTTTGCTAGATTCTCTTCCTTGCCTCTCTTCTTCCTCCTTTCCTTCTTCTCTCTTTCTCTCAATTCAATTAGGGTTGTGAAAGGAGTGAAAGTGGCTTAGGGACGTCCTTTAAATAGACTAGGAATGTCCTATAATAATCCCATTGAGATTTGGAAAGAATCCCAACCAAAAATTAGGAAATTTCCTAATTTCAGTTTCGTCAGAAACCGAGGATCGATGGGAGGGTCGATGATCCCGTCGACCCTAGGGTCTTAAACTGTCCGACCCTCCCTTAAAAACTGAGGGTCTGACTTTCTGTTTTGGGAGGTCCGACCCTACTTCACTGGGTGTGCGACCCTCCCCTAGAATTAAGTGTTTTTGGGTCGATTTCGTACCTGGGATCTCGATCTCCTTCATGCCCTTGGTCCATTTGACTCGACCATGATGGGTAAACCTAGTTCAAGATGGTAAGACCGGGTTAAATTGACACGGGTCTTACAGATATCCTTTGCCTAGGATCGATGATCTATTCGATCAGTTACAGGGTGCAAAGGTTTTCTCGAAGATTGATCTCAGATCAGGGTATCACCAACTGAAGATCAATCTTCGAGTTATGTCGTTCGGGTTGACTAACGCTCCAGCGTCGTTCATGGAACTAATGAACCGAGTGTTTCATCACATGTTGGACACTTTGGTCATCGTATTCATCGATGACATATTGGTCTACTCAAAGGACAGGGAGGCTCATACAACACATTTGAGGGCAGCCCTATAATGGCTGAGAAGGGAGAAGCTTTATGCCAAGTTCAAGAAGTGTGAATTTTGGCCGAAGGAGGTGGCTTTCTTGGGCCACGTAGTATCTGAAGACGGTATCAAGGTAGATCCAAGTAAGATGGGAAGCACCAAAATCAGTGGCAGAGATTCGTAGTTTCCTTAGGTTGGTTGGTTACTACAGAAGATTCGTGGAAGACTACTCAAGGATCGCCGTTCCACTTACCAGATTAACCAAGAAGGGAGAGAAATTTATATGGTCAAATAAGTGTGAGAAATGTTTTCAGACTTTGAAGTCAAGACTAGTCTCTGCACCTATCTTAACCATCCCAGCACCAAGTTTATTGTTTACCTTATATACGGATGCTTCAGGGTTGGGTATTGGAAGTTTATTGATGCAAGGAGAACAGGTGATTGCCTACGCATCAAGACAGTTGAAAGAGCATGAGAAGAATTATCCTACACATGATTTGGAATTAGCAGCGGTGATACATGCAATCAAAACTTGGAGACACTACCTTTACGGTGAGAAGTTTCAGATTAAGTCATATCACAAGAGCTTAACCTATCTTTTCACTCAGAAGGACCTGAATATTAGACAGAGGAGATGGCTGGAGTTATTAAAAGATTATAATTGTGACATCTATTACCATCCGGGTAAGACAAATGTCGTGGCTGATGCCTTAAGCAGAAAGTGGGCATCGAAACCTGAGGCGGGCAAGTACAAATGCTGCATTATGTGCTGCAGCCTCGAGCTCAACAGAGAATGATGAAGAGTATATAATAGAGACTGCAAGCGATCCAGTGGAACAGGGCTTAATTCATAAGTTTACATTGGTGTTCGCAGCCTTGAAGATCTCATCGGATCTCGTAGATGAGGTCAAAGTAGCAATCCTATAGAATCCACACCTCAAGACGGTACAAGAAGACCTAGAGAAAGGTAACATCAATCATGACTTTACCTTGGATTCAGACAAGGTACTCAAGTATCGTGGACGATTATTTATACTTGAGAGTGAGAACTTAAATATCAGAGATCGAGTTATGACAGAAGCTCATTACACTCCATACTCGGTACATCCAGGAAGCACCAAAATGTATCATGATTTAAGAAGATTATATTGGTGGAGGGGTATGAAAGCAGATATAGCTCGTTTCGTATTCCAATGTCTGAATTGCCAGCAAGTTAAAGCAGAAAGGCAGAGACCCACAGGTTTACTGCAGCCATTACCGGAACCTGCTTGGAAGTAGGATTGTATCACAATGGATTTCGTCACTGGCCTACCCTTGACACCAAGGTCGGTGGATGCAATTTGGGTTATAGTCGATCGACTCACCAAGACAGCTCGATTCATTGCGGTCAGACCTCAGTATACCATGGAGAAGCTGGCCAAGCTATATGTAGATAATATAGTCAGACTTCATGGAGTCCCAGAGAGTATAGTATCTGATAGAGATCCCTGTTTTACATCAAAGTTCTGGGAAGGATTACAGAAAGCTATGGGAACAAAGTTGAAGTTCAGTACAGCTTTTCACCCTCAGACGGACGGGCAGTTAGAACGAACTATTCAAATTTTAAAAGATATGCTCCGAGCTTGTGCCCTAGATTTCAAGGGAGCTTGGGACGAGAAGCTATCGCTTATCGAGTTTGCTTATAACAACAACTACCAGGCTACAATCCAAATGGCTCCATATGAAGCACTTTATGGGAAGAAGTGTCGTACATCTCTGTTATGGAATGAGGTGGGAGAAAGAAGAATTGTAGGACCGGAGTTCGTCGAAGAAACTTGTCGAGTGATTGATCAGATCAAGGAAAGAGTGAAGACAGCTCAAGTTTGACAGAAGCACTATGCGGATAATCGACGTTGAGATCTGGAGTTTGCAGTGGGTGACAAGGTATTCCTGAAGATATCATCGGTGCAAGGTCTGAAAAGGTTTGGTAAGAAGGGAAAGCTATGCCCCAGGTATGTGGGACCATACGAGATATTGATCAGACATGGTAATGTGGCATATCAATTGACCCCACCACCATCTATGTCAAGTGTCCATGATGTGTTCCATGTATCATTATTGAAGAAATATGTCAGGGATCCATCACACATCTTGATAGTAGACCCCCCAGACTTGACAGAGGACTTAACATTTGAAGTGTTACTTGTGACGCTCTCAAGCCGAAAGGTACAACAACTTCGAAGCAAGGATATCCATTATGTGAAGGTGCATTGGAAAAGCCAAGATGTCGAAGAAATTACTTGGGAAGAAGAGAGCGCGATGAGAAAGGAGTACCCTAACGTTTTCGACGATCAAGGTACGTTAAAATTTTGAGGCCAAAATTTCTTTTAAGGGTGGGGGTTGTGAGACCTTGCGGGACGAAATTTCTTTTAAGGGTGGGGGAGTTGTAAGACCCGCACTCCGTGAACCCGATCTAAACCTTGATTTCATGTCGTAACAGGTCTTTCGATCATTACCGGGCCAAACGGGACGAGCGGATGATAATTAGGTACGAAATCGGACCAACCAGACCAACTTATGTATGAATTTCATTCATACCGGTCGATGGTACCAGTTTATGGTACCGGTCGACCGGTATGGTCTACGCAGCAGACTACCAAGATCCGATATTGGATCTATGCGGGTCCCACTTTCCCAATTCTAAATCCTAAGACTTTCCTAATCCTAAGAGGCTTCCTAAACCTAATTCCTAGCCTATTTAAACCCCTCTAAGCCTCCTAAAATCCCTTCCATTGATCCTCACAAACCCTAGAGAGGAGAAGGAGATTGGAGAAGGAGAAGGAGCTAGGAAGAAGAAGGAAGTGCCGCCATTGCCGTTCGACGACGCTCACCTTACGCCAGTCGAAGGTAAGTGTTTTGAATCATTCCTCTTACATTGTGACTCTAGGATAGTTAGTATGGTTGGATCAATACCATGCAAAGCAGGTATTGATCTAAACCCTAATTGGCCATTAAACCCTAATTTGCCGTCAAAACCTAGATTCGAGTTCTAGGATGATTATCATCAAAACTAGACTTGAATGAGTTGGAGATAACTCTAACTTAAAGCTCAGACATAGAATGGATAGAAGAAACCCTGGAAATCCATGGAGATTGATCGACGGCAGTTGAAAAACCTAATGTATGGTCTTTCGGAGACATACCGGTCGACCATACCGATTACTAGTTTTCCCACAGAGCTGCAACCGGTATGTTGCGACCGGTCAGCTCTGAAAGGCTGGTTTTGAACTCTGTTGGTTTTTTGACCAACGTAAAACCCTAAGAAACTATTCTAATTGAACCCTAATATAATGTAGGACTCTATGATAGCACGTTTGGATCTTGCGACGTGGAGCAAGCTATCAAACGAGCGTCAGGTAAGAGAATCTGACCTAAACCCTAATAAATAAAGGACAGTAAAACGTTGTTAATAATAACCCTGAATATATGATGTGATGGTTGTGCATATTCACATGTCATCTTTTATTTCCAGTTATTATTATTGTTCATGCATATTCCATATGATAGGATGTGATTGTTAGGCATGTGGTTGTTTTTGTTGGTGTGTGGAATGGGAAGGGCTTGGGGCCTGGGATCATTCCTCACACTGGCACCTTTTTGTAGTATTCTATCTTAGCATGCTTGGTGCAGGTAGGGCATCAGGGGAAGGTCGTGGTACTGTGGTCTCTGGCATGTGGTCGCTGGCCTGGCCACGATGTTGTGGCACTGTGGTCTCTGACATGTGGTCTCTGGCCTGGCCATGATGCTTTAGCTCTATCCCTATGCCGTAGGGAGTTATGTTGGGATAAGGTCTACTTGCGTATTGTTCTGTCTTAGTATGCTTGATGCGGGTAGGGCATCAGGGGGAGGTGTGGCATTGTGGTCTCCAGCCCGGCCACCACTCTCTAGCTCTATCTCTATGCCATAGTGAGCTGTACTAGGATGGAGCCTACAGTGATGACATATAGGATTGGTTAGTTGCGAGCCCAATTTGCAAACCGTAGCCAGTAGGGGCTTATGTATTGGTATGGGTGGAGTATCAAGGGAGGTAGTGGATGCCTTAGCTCTATCTCTATTCCATGATGGGTGCATGTGGGTCGGTGATAGTGTGGTCTACAGTGCGATGCTACACACTCGTGTTAGAGGTGAGGCAGCCTCCGAACCTTTCTATAGCACATTGCAAACTTGAACCAGACCACAGCATAAAATGATTGTTACTCATGCATATAATATTGATACACTGTCTGATTGTCTTACTGAGCTAAGTTGTGAGCTCATCCTTTGTATATACATTGTTTTTAGATGTTGATGCAGGTTACACGGTGGACGATTATATGAACGCTCCGGCGTATGGAGGTGTTGCTGCTCTGGACGTACAGGCAGGAGAGGACGAGCATGACGCTTCATGCGAGTGCCCTTTCTGCGTGTACCTTTGACTTTATGTTATTTGTTTCAGTTATTTTATTACAGTGATGTAAAGATATTTAACTACGTTTGGAATTTGGATAATTGGATACTTATTTAATTTTATCAATAGAATACTCAGTTCATTTATTTAAAGACTTCCGTTGTATTTATTATATTCTGATTGTGGTTATGTGCAATGGTTTGTTTGAGTGGACACGGTCTTATTGAGATCCTGTGTGAACCGTTGGTTCAATGACGGTTTACTCACACCCTTCTGGTTGGTTCAGAATTGGAATGTGACATGGAATATATACAAGGAGGCATTCTTTGAGAAGTATTTTCCTAGGAGTTTTAGAGATTCTATGGAGAAGGAGTTCCTGAGTTTATATCAGGGACAGATGACTGTCGATTTATATCAACAGTGTTATGAGGAGCTGTTTTTCTTTGCACCAGTCAGTATGCAAGTGAAAGATACAAAGACCCGAAAGTTCGTCATGGGACTTAGGGGAAGCATACGTGAACATGTTCTGGGACTTGAAAAGAAAATCTACAATGAAGTTGTACAAATTACTCGAGTGATAGAGTCGAGCCAGAAAGAGAGCTACCTTGCTCAAATTAGAGGAATCAAAAGGCCAAATGGAAATTCTTACAATAGAGGGAACACCAAGGTATTCAAACCCTTCTGTACTCAAGGTTCAATGCTGCAGCCAAGACTACTTCAGCAGCTCAACAGCAACAAAAGCCAAATAATGAAGGGTTAAAATGCTATAACTGCAATCAAGTGGGACATTATTTCCGAGAATGTCCTAAGCTCAATAAGCAACTACAACAAGGTAGAGTTTACGCGGTTACATCTGAGGATGCTGCCGCATCGCCTGATGTGGTCACAGGTATTGTACCTATTAATGGCATTCCCGCCAGAGTAGACTTTGATTCAGGAGCTACTCATTCTTTTATATCTGTGTCATTTGGAAAGAAGCTAAATCTACCCCTCAAATCCTTAGACTACAAACTGCTTGTACGATCGCCTATAGGATTAGAAGTGAAATTAGAAAAAGGTTATGGACCATGTCCAGTTCTTATTGACGAGAAGACTTTGGATGTAACCTTTATCCAACTTGAGATGGTAGACTTTGACGTCATCTTGGGAATGGACTGGTTACCTCGGCATTCTGTAAACCTATTATGTGCCGAAAAGAAGCTGACATTTAAAGACAAGGAAGGAGCAGAGTTCAGTTTTTTGGGAACCAAACTTCCCCGTAAATGAAAGCTCATACTCTCTGCATTAAAGGCTAGGAAGTGCCTTGAGAAAGGAGCAGTTGGGTATGTAGTATCTGTGATCGATCTTACCAAAGAAGCACCACGAATGGAGGATATTGATGTCGTGCGTGACTATCCAGATGTATTTCCTGAAGAACTACCAGGACTACCACCCAACCGCGCTACAGAGTTTGTTATAGATCTGATACCAGGAGCCGCACCAGTATCTAAAGCACCTTATCGAATGGCTCCTACTGAACTGAAGGAATTAAAAGTACAACTACAAGAACTGCTAGACAAGGGTTACATCCGACCTAGCATATTACCATGGGGAGCGCGATTGTGTATAGACTACCGAGAACTGAATAAAATGACAATCAAGAATCGGTACCCATTGCCTCGGATCGATGACCTGTTCGATCAGTTGCAAGGTGCCAAAGTGTTCTCCAAGATCGATCTTCAGTCAGGCTACCATCAGATGAAGATTAAGGATGGTGATATTCCCAAGACAGCATTCAGGACCAGATATGGACATTATGAATTTTTGGTCATGTCTTTTGGATTGACGAACGCACCAGCAACCTTTATGGAACTTATGAATCAGGTATTCCACGATATGTTGGATACGTCGATTATTTTATTCATCGATGATATGTTGGTCTACTCCAAGGACAAGGAAACTCATACTAAGAATCTAAACGCCGCTCTGCAGCGATTACGGAAGGAGAAGCTCTACGCCAAATTTACAAAGTGTGAGTTTTCGCTAAAGGAAGTCGCTTTTCTAGGCCATGTTGTATCCACTGAAGGAATTAAAGTGGATCCTAGCAAGATCGAAGCTATTGTGAAGTGGGAAGCACCGAAGAGCGTTGTAGAAAATAGAAGTTTCTTAGGTCTAGCTGGTTATTATCGACGATTTGTGGAAGACTATTCCCGAATTATCGTATCTCTCACCAGTTTGACTAAGAAGGGCGAAAAGTTTGTTTGGACTGATAAATGCGTGAAGAGTTTCCAAACATTGAAGGCTAGATTGATATCAGCTCCAATTTTGACCATTTCGATTCCAGGACAGCCATTTATTTTGTACACTGATGCATCAGGATTGGGATTAGGATGTGTACTTATGCAAGGAGAACAAGTAATTGCTTATGCCTCAAGACAACTGAAGACACATGAGAAGAACTATCCCACTCATGATTTAGAATTAGCGGCAGTAGTACATGCTATCAAAATATGGAGACATTACTTGTATGGAAAGAAATTTCAGATTAAATCAGATCATAAGAGTCTTACTTACCTCTTTAATCAAAAGGAGTTGAATATGAGACAAAGAAGATGGCTGAAACTATTGAAAGACTATGATTGTGATATCCAGTATCATCCGGGGAAAGCTAATATGGTTCTGACGCACTGAGTAGAAAGGCAATGATAAAATCTCAAGGGGAGGTTAGCACAACTGCCGCAATGTGTACTACCGAAAGAGTGTTCAACTACGGTAACGAGCAGTTTGTGATAGATGTATCGGGTGAATTAACCAACCAAGAGTTTATTCATCGGTTTTCAAATATGTTTGCCACATTGAAGATTGTACCCGATATACTTGATGAAGTGAAAACAACTATTAAATCAGACCCTTATCTGAGAACGGTACAAGAAGACATCGAAAAAGGTAGAACTATTCCTGAGTTCACCTTAGATGATGAAAGGGTACTGAATTACAAAGAAAGAATATGTGTACCTGAAACAGAAAATTTGGACATTAGACACCGACTAATGAAGGAAGCCCATACCACCGCCTATTCGATACACCCTGGAAGTACAAAAATGTATCATGACCTAAAGAAATTATATTGGTGGAGAGGAATGAAAGCAAATATAGCCAAGTTCGTGTCTCAATGCCTAAATTGTCAGAAGGTGAAAGCTGAACGACAAAGACCAGCAGGATTGTTACAGTCGTTACCAGAACCAGCATGGAAATGGGACTGCATCACTATGGACTTCGTCACAGGGTTACCATTGACTCCCCGAGTAGTCGACACAGTTTGGGTGATTGTAGACCGACTGACTAAAACGGCTCAATTTATAGCTATACGAGCTCAGTATACACTGGAGAGGTTAGCTAAGTTGTATGTGGATAACATTGTCAGATTACACGGTGTACCTGAAAGCATTGTATTCGACAGAGATCCACGATTTACTTCAAAGTTATGAGAAGGATTGTAGAAGGCTATGGGTACAACATTGAAGTTCAGTACTGCATTCCATCCTCAGACAGACGGACAATCGGAGCGCACCATTCAGATTCTAGAAGACATGCTTCGAGCTTGTGTAATTGATTTTAAAGGATCATGGGACGAAAAGTTACCACTGATTGAGTTTGCTTATAACAATAGCTATCAGGCTACTATACAAATGTCACCCTATAAAGAACTGTATGGCAGGAAGTGTCGAACTCCTCTGTTTTGGAATGAAGTTGGAGAACGTAGTATTGTTGGACCAGAATCTGTTGAAGAGACATGCCGAGTTGTCGACATTATCAAAGAAAGAGTAAGAACGGCTCAGAATCGTAAGAAGCAATATGCATATACTAGACGCCGAGACCTTGAATTCGCCGTAGGTGATAAGGTATTCCTCAAAGTGTCACCTATGCGAGGTTTGAAACGGTTCAGACAGAAAGGGAAACTAAGTCCGAGATATGTCGAACCATATGAGATTCTAGCTAAACGTGGGAAAGTGGCTTACCAGTTAGCACTACCACCATCTATGTCAAGTGTGCATGATGTATTTCATATCTCCTTATTGAAGAAGTATATCAGAGATCCAACGCACGTGTTGACAGTAGATCTACCTGATTTGATGGATGATTTGACATTTGAAGTAGCACCAACTGAAATCACCAGCCGAAAGGTGCAATGACTACATAACCATGACATTTATTATGTTTAAAGTCACCTGGAGAAGCAAAGATATAGAAGAAATCACATGGGAAGAAGAGAATGTTATGCAAAAGCAATACCCTCATCTATTCGACTCGGAAGGTATGCACAATTTCGAGGATGAAATTTTTATAAGTAAGGGGGAGTTGTAAGACCTGCATCGAATTAACCGGTCTTACCATCTTGTACTAGGTCTACCTATCATGGTCGAGCCAAATGGACCAAGTGCATGAAGGAAATAGCGAAACCAGGAATTAAACTGACCCAAAAACAGTAAAATGGAGGGCAGGGTCGCACACCCAGATAGACAGGGTCGGACCCCCCTCATTAGGAAGTCAGACCCCTGAAATTCTGACCGGGGGTTGGACAATTTGGACCTAAGGGTCGACGGGATCTCCGACCCCCTCATTGACCCCCTCTTTGCCGATAAAAACCGTAATTAGGAAACTTTCCAAATTTCAAGAGCATTCTTTCCTAATCTCAATGGGACTTATTTTGGGAGGTTCTTTTCTATAAATAGGACGTCCCTTAGCCTCTTTCACTCCTTTTCAACCCTAATTGAAAGTGAGAGAAGAGAAGGAGAAGATAAGGAAAGTTGAAGAAGAAGAATAAAGAGAAGAATTCAGAGATACCTCTGAATCTCAGCAAACCTAAGGTATGGGTATGCTTCCATTAATGATTTAAGACCTTAAAATAGTTCATGAAGAGGGTATGATCTAGGAGAAACCCAAATCATCCATCCATGGGAGGATTTCAATGAAATCCATGGAGGAAATCATGGTAGGCAAAGTAAGGAAGAAACCTAGAGTTTTAAGCCATAGAACAAGCATAGAATGGATTGTGGAAGTAAGCCATAGGACCCAAACATGAAAGAATGGACTGTAGGATGGAATTCTTGACTCAAACCACGGGGGGTCGCACGTGGGGTCGATTGGGAATCGACCCTACCAGACCACAGGATCGACCCCCAGCATTCAGAAAGTCCAGGGATGCAGTAGTCGCACCCAGGGTCGATGGAACATCCGACCATGGCATCAACCCTACCCCTGGGGGTCGCAGTAAACTGCTACCCTACCTGCGACCCGTCTTGCGACCCTCGTTTAATAGCAAGCCGAAAATTGTCGGAATGACTTCTAACTAAAATCTATCGACTTGTTAGGTTTTCCTATTGATATAAAAGTGATTCTTAAAGCTTGAAAGATGATCTACACTCAAGCAAAGGTGAGGGAACAAGACCTAAACTAATTGGCTAATAATAAACTGTTTCTATTTTCTTGAGTCCAATGCCATGACTGATCATATGCGTGTATGCTTGTAATGTGCATTCAACATTTCATCCAATATTTCTACTATTAATGTTCATGCATATTTAATTCTATTTTATTTATAACATGATGATGATGATGGTGCTAGGAATAGACATGTGAATGTTTGTGTGTGGTTAGTGTACTTGATGCGAGTGGGGCATTAGAGGAGGTGTTATGCGGTGTTTGATCCGGGCACTTTAGCTCTATCTCTACTTAAGTCTTGTCCACTGATATCGTCGTATCGCCATTACCTTAGCAGAACTATTACGTCGTAGGGAATAGGGGAGGTGGTCTCGGACCGTGTAGTCTTCGACTCTGCCGGGGGGCCACAGCTCTATCTCTATGGACGTATTGAGGGATGCTGTCATACCCCAATTTCGCACTATTCAAAATGGTGTGATGAACCGCTAATAAACCAACGGTTCAACCAGGATCTCTAATAGGCTGTGTCCTTTTAAATTAAACCATACACATCCACAACCATAATCAGAATAAATACACAATAGCGGAAATCTTAATAATAAAATAAACTGAGGAATCTAACTGTGATAATCATAAATAAAATATCAAATTATGTTGTATCAACCGAGACATAAGTAGATAAAATATCAAATTACATTTCCTTAATAGTTCAAATTAAATCTAATAAAAAATGCATGAGTTGCACTCGCATGAGGAGTCATGCGTCTCCACTATGTCTTCAGCCTCCATCGCAGCAATGTGCCCGTATACAGAAGCATTCATATAATCTTCCACAGTAGTACCTGCATCATCAATTAAAAATATTCGACGTCGAAAGGGTGAGTACACATCACGGCTCAGTGAGCAAATAAAACAATGCAACAAACATATGCATGCATTCAATTCATATCTGCGGTCTGGTATAAAAGTTTGCAATGTGCTATAGAAATGTTCGGTGGTCGCCTCACCTCTATACACAAGGTGTGTAAGCCCACCCAATGGATCAAACACCATTGTCGTCTACATCCACCCTAACATGGAATAGAGATAGAGCTAAAGTGTCTGGATCAAACATCGCATAACACTTCCCCTGATGCCCTACCCATACCAACACGTAAGCCCCTGCTGGCGAGGGCTTGCAAACTGGGCTCGCAACTAACCAATCCTAATGTCAAACAGTGTATCCAAGGCCTCACCCCAGCATCCCTCAATACGTCCATAGAGATAGAGCTAAGGCCCCCCGATAGAGTCGAAGACTACACGGTCCGAGACCACCTCCCCTAACGCCCTACGACGTAATAGTTCTGCTAAGGTAATGGTGATACGACGATGTCAGTGGACAAGACTTGAGTAGAGATAGAGCTAAAGTGTTCGGATCAAACACCGCATAACACCTCCCCTGATGCCCCACTCGCATCAAGTACACTAACCACACACAAACATTCACATGTCTATTCCTAGCACCATCATCATCATCATGTTATAAATAAAATAGAATTAAATATGCATGAACATTAATAGTAGAAATATTGGATGAAATATTGAATGCACATTACAAGCATACACGCATATGATCAGTCATGGCATTGGACTCAAGAAAATAGAAACAATTTATTATTAGCCAATTAGTTTAGGTCTTGTTCCCTCACCTTTGCTTGAGTGTAGATCATCTTTCAAGCTTTAAGAATCACTTTTATATCAATAGGAAAACCTAACAAGTCGATAGATTTTAGTTAGAAGTCATTCCGACAATTGTAGGCTTGCTGTTAAGCGAGGGTCGCAGGGTGGGTCGCAGGTAGGGTAGCAGTTTTCTGTGACCCCCAGGGGTAGGGTCGATGCCAGGGTCGGATGTTCCATCGACCCTGGGTGCGACCACCGCATCCCTGGACTTCCCGAATGTTGGGGGTCGATCCTGTGGTCTAGTAGGGTCGATTCCCAATCGACCCCACGTGTGACCCCCCGTGGTTTGAGTCGAGAATTTCATCCTACGGTCCATTCTTTCATGTTTGGGTCCTATGGCTTACTTCCACAACCATTCTATGCTTGTTCTATGGCTTAAAACTCTAAGTTTCTTCCTTACTTTTCCTACCATGATTTTCTCCATGGATTTCATTGAAATCCTCCCATGGATGAATGATTTAGTTTCTCCTAGACCATACCCTCTTCATGAACCATTCTAAGGTCTTAAATCATTAATGAAAACATACCCATACCTTAGGTTTACTGAGATTCAGAGGTTTCTCTGAATTCTTCACTTTATTCTTCTTCTCCAACTTTCCTTCTCTTTTCCTTCTCTTCTCTTTCTCTCACTTTCAATTAGGGTTTCAAAAGGAGTGAAAGAGGCTTAGGGACGTCCTATTTATAGAGGAGAACCTCTCAAAATAAGTCCCATTGAGATTAGGAAAGAATCCCCTTGAAATTTGGAAAGTTTCCTATTTACGGTTTCTGTCGGCAAAGAGGGGGTCGATGATCCCGTCGACCCTCAGGTCTAAATTGTCTGACCCCCAGTTAAAATATCAGGGGTCTGACTTCCTAATGAGGGGGGTCCGACCCTGCCTATCTGGGTATGCGACCCTGCCCTTGATTTTACTATTTTTAGGTCAGTTTAATACCTAGTTTTGCTATTTCCTTCACGTACTTGGTCCATTTGGCTCGACCATGATAGGTAGACCAGGTACAAGGTGGTAAGACCGGTTAGTTCGATACGGGTCTTACAACTCCCCCCTACTTATAAAAATTTCAACCTCGAAATTGTACATACCTTCCGAGTTGAATAGATGAGGGTATTGCTTCTGCATAGCACTCTCTTCTTCCCATGTGATTTCTTCTATATCTCTGCTTCTCCAGGTGACTTTAACATAATAAATGTCACGGTTGCGTAGCCGTTGCACCTTTCGGCTGGTGATTTCAGTTGGTGCTACTTCAAATGTCAAATCATCAGTCAAATCAGGTAGATCTACTGTCAACACGTACGTTGGATCTCTGACATACTTCTTCAATAAGGAGATATGAAATACATCATGCACACTTGACATAGATGGTGGTAGTGCTAACTGGTATGCCACTTTTCTGCATTTAGCCAGAATCTCATATGGTCCGACATGTCTCAGACTTAGTTTTCCTTTCTGTCTGAACCGTTTCAAACCTCGCATAGGTGACACTTTGAGGAATACCTTATCACCTACGGCGAATTCAAGGTCTCGGCGTCTAGTATCTACATATTGCTTCTGACGATTCTGAGCTGTTCTTACTCTTTCTTTGATAATGTCGACTACTCGACAAGTCTCTTCAACAAATTCTGGTCCAATAATACTACGTTCTCCAACTTCATTCCAAAACAAAGGAGTTCGACACTTCCTGCCATACAGTGCTTCATAGGGTGACATTTGTATAGTAGCCTGATAGCTATTGTTATAAGCGAACTCAATCAGTGGTAACTTTTCATCCCATGATCCTTTAAAATCAATTACACAAGCTCGGAGCATGTCTTCTAGAATCTGAATGGTGTGCTCCGATTGTCCGTCTGTCTGAGGATGGAATGTAGTACTGAACTTCAATGTTGTACCCATATCCTTCTGCAATCCTTTCCAAAACTTTGAAGTAAAACGTGGATCTCTGTCGGACACAATGCTTTCAGGTACACCGTGTAATCTGACAATATTATCCACATACAACTTAGCTAACCTCTCTAGTGTATACTGAGGTCGTATAGCTATAAATCGAGCCGTTTTAGTCAATCGGTCTATAATCACTCAAACCGCGTCAACTACTCCGGGAGTCAATGGTAACCCTGTGACAAAGTCCATAGTGATGCAGTCCCATTTCCAAGCTGGTTCCGGTAACGACTGTAACAGTCCTGCTGGTCTTTGTCCTTCAGCTTTCACCTTCTGACAATTTAGGCATTGAGACACGAACTTGGCTATATTTGCTTTCATTCCTCTCCACCAATATAATTTCTTTAGGTCATGATACATTTTTGTACTTCCAGGGTGTATCGAATAGGCGGTGGTATGGGCTTCCTTCATTAGTCGGTGTCTAATGTCCAAATTTTCTGTTTCAGGTACATATATTCTTTCTTTGTAATTCAGTACCCTTTTATCATCTAAGGTGAACTCAGGAATAGTTCTACCTTTTTCGATGTCTTCTTGTACCGTTCTCAGATAAGGGTCTGATTTAATAGTTGTTTTCACTTCATCAAGTATATCGGGTACAATCTTCAATGTGACAAACATATTTGAAAATCGATGAATAAACCCTTGGTTGGTTAATTCACCCAGTACATCTATCACAAACTGCTCGTTACCGTAGTTGAACACTCTTTCGGTAGTACACATTGCGGCAGTTGTGCTAACCTCCCCTTGAGATTTTATCATTGCCTTTCTACTCAGTGCGTCAGAACCATATTAGCTTTCCCCGGATGATATTGGATATCACAATCATAGTCTTTCAATAGTTTCAGCCATCTTCTTTGTCTCATATTCAACTCCTTTTGATTAAAGAGGTAAGTAAGACTCTTATGATCTGATTTAATCTGAAATTTCTCTCCATACAAGTAATGTCTCCATATTTTGATAGCATGTACTACTGTCGCGAATTCCAAATCATGAGTGGGATAGTTCTTCTCATGTGTCTTCAGTTGTCTTGAGGCATAAGCAATTACTTGTTCTCCTTGCATAAGTACACATCCTAATCCCAATCCTGACGCATCAGTGTACAAAATAAATGGTTGTCCTGGAATCGGAATGGTCAAAATTGGAGCTGATATCAATCTAGCGTTCAATGTTTGGAAACTCTTCACGCATTTATCAGTCCAAACAAACTTTTCGCCCTTCTTAGTCAAACTGGTGAGAGATACGACAATTCGGGAATAATCTTCCACAAATCGTCGATAATACCCAGCTAGACCTAAGAAACTTCTAATTTTTGCAACGCTCTTCGGTGCTTCCCACTTCACAATAGCTTCGATCTTGCTAGGATCCACTTTAATTCCTTCAGCGGATACAACATGGCCTAGAAAAGCGACTTCCTTTAGCCAAAACTCGCACTTTGTAAATTTGGCGTAGAGCTTCTCCTTCCGTAATCGCTGCAGAGCGGCGTTTAGATTCTTTATATGAGTTTCCTTGTCCTTGGAGTAGACCAATATATCATCGATGAATACAATAACCGACGTATCCAACATATCGTGGAATACCCGATTCATAAGTTCCATAAAGGTTGTTGGTGCGTTCGTCAATCCAAAAGACATGACCAAAAATTCATAATGACCATATCTGGTCCTGAATGCTATTCTTGGGAATATCACCGTCCTTAATCTTCAACTGATGGTAGTCTGACTGAAGATCGATCTTGGGGAATACTTTGGCACCTTGCAACTGATCGAACAGGTCATCGATCTGAGGCAATGGATACCGATTCTTGATTGTCAGTTTATTCAGTTCTCGGTAGTCTATACACAATCGAACACTACCGTCCTTCTTTTTCATGAATAATACTGGCGCTCCCCATGGTGATATGCTAGGTCGGATGTAGCCCTTGTCCAGTAGTTCTTGTAGTTGTACTTTTAATTCCTTCATTTCAGTAGGAGCCATTCGATAAGGTGCTTTAGATACTAGTGCGGCTCTGGGTATCAGATCTATAACAAACTCTGTAGCGCCGTCGGGTGGTAGTCCTAGTAGTTCTTCAGAAAATACATCTGGATAGTCACGTACGACATCAATATCCTCCATTCGTGGTGCTTCTTTGGTAAGATCAACCACAGATACTAGATACCCAACTGCTCCTTTCTCAAGGCACTTCCTAGCCTTTAATGCAGAGAGTATGAGCTTTCGTTTACGGGGAAGTTTGGTTCCCACAAAACTGAACTCTGCTCCTTCCTTGTCTTTAAATATCAGCTTATTTTTGGCACATAATAGGTTTGCAGAATGCCGAGCTAACCAATCCATTCCCAAAATGACGTCAAAGTCTGCCATCTCAAGTTGGATCAAGGTTGCATCCAAAGTCTTTTCATCAATAAGAACTGGACATGGTCCATAACCTTTTTCTAATTCCACTTCTAATCCCATAGGCGATCGTACAAGCAGTTTGTAGTCTAAGGATTTGAGGGGTATATTTAGCTTCTTTTCGAATGACACAGATATAAAAGAATGAGTAGCTCCTGAATCAAAGAGTACTTTGGCGGGAATGCCCTTAATAGGTACGATACATGTGATTTGTTTTGATTTAGTCTATATGCTCACATAATGTAACACAAAATGATAAGATTCAGGTCATACCTGTGACCACATCAGGCGATGCGGCAGCATCCTCAGATGTAACCGCGTAAACTCTACCTTGTTGTAGTTGCTTCTTGGGCTTAGGACATTCTCGGAAATAATGTCCCACTTGATTGCAGTTATAGCATTTTAATCCTTCATTATTTGGCTTTTGTTGCTGATGAGCTGCTGAAGTAGTCTTGGCTGCAGCATTGAAGCCTTGAGTACGGAAGGGTTTGAATGTCTTGGTGTTCCCTCCGTTATAAGAATTTTCATTAGGCCTTTTGATTCCTCTATTTTGAGCAAAGTAGCTCTCTTTTTGGCTCGACTCTATCACTCGAGCAATTTGTACAGCTTTATTGTAGATTTTCTTCTCAAGTCCCAGAACATGTTCACGTATGCTTCCCCTAAGTCCCATGATGAACCTTCAGGTCTTTGTATCTTCCACCTGCATACTGACTGGTGCAAAGAAAAACAGCTCCTCATAACGTTGTTGATATGCATCGACAGTGATCTGTCCCTGATATAAACTCAGGAACTCCTTCTCCATAGAATCTCTGAAACTCCTAGGAAAATACTTCTCAAAGAATGCCTCCTTATATATATCCCAAGTCAATTGGGTGTGCTTTGTCATCAGATACATCCGTGTGGACTTCCACCAGTGGTGTGCATCGCCTTTCAGCATGAATGTTGCACACAATACCTTCTCTTCTTCATTCACTGTCATCATCGTGAAGTTTCTCTCCATCTCATCGATCCAGTGTGCTGGCCACAACGGATCAGCTAGCTTACCACTATACTCCTTGGGCTTCATCTTCAGAAAATGCTCTACCAGTCTGGAGTGGTCTAGTTGATGCAGAACATAAGCCCCATACATAGGTGGTTGGTAGTGATATCCACCTGGAGCTACTTCAAGGTTTTGTACTTGAGCCTACATGATGGGAGTCTGAGGTGCATGGGGTACTGTATTACTTCCCCCTGGTACTGTGCTTGCTTGTCCTGCTGGCATCGGCGTCGTCTGTGCAGCTGTAAAGGTCATGCCTATGGCAGCTTGCATAGTAGCTTGTGCCTATTATATTTGCTGCAGCTGTTGGGCCAAATTCATTGCGGCTGTAGGCAGGTCTGTAGGTGGAGCTAGCAGATTTGTAGGATTTGTCTGCCCATTAACTACGGACGGTGCCGTGTTCGGATTCTCCTGTGTTTCAGGGTGTACATGGTTGTCTTCCCCCACAGGTGGTGGTGGTGGAATAGAGTTACAGCTTTGTTTGGTCACTCTACGTCCAGCCATTATCTGTTCTGGTAGTGGTAATGCCTGAAAATCATAGAATACGTGAAGCAATCATTATATACTTCATTCTCATATTTAAATCCACTAATCAATGATATTTTCAAAATTTTCAGATCATTCTGTCAAAAATACTGTATTTTTCATTGCAGGGTCAATGGTGGGGGTCGATGGATGTCCGACCCTCAGGTATGCGACCCTGAGAATCACTTATTCTTACCGAGAGCCGAGGGTCGATGAGGGGGTCGATGCATGTCCGACCCTGGGATCGACCCCTGGTTCTATGTCAAATCACCGAGAGCTGAGGGTCGATGAGGGGGTCGGAGGGGGGGTCGGATGTTTTGGTCGAATTCTCTAACCCTCGGACTAAAAATCAGGTTTTTAATCCCAATTTTGAATCCATTTCTCATTCTTTCTCCTCCTTTCCGACTCGGCTCGTCCCTCTGAGTTGCTACAGTGACAACTCCGACCATTGGTGATATTTGCTTCTCATTTTGATGTCTACTCCTCTTCTACAGGTATGTTCTCTACGGTTTCATGTTTTTAGGGTTTCTTAACTAGGTTTTTTCTCATTTATATCGTTTTCTTCAAATTAAACTTTTTCCAACCGTAAAAATTCGATTTTTATTGGGGGCTTTTGTTGTTGGTGACTCCATGGACGAAAGCCCTCAAAAATATTTGAGTTTCATCGGTTGGTTATCGAGAAACTTGAAATTTCTCATTTTTGCCCTAATTTGTCGAGATTTTTGAATTTCTTGAAATTTCTTCAAATTCAATCTCTTTAGACGAAATTTCCAACTGTATGAGTCTTGAAGGATTGTTTAGAATCTATATAAGTCCTCCTGCCCACGTGTATGGGTGATAAGTGAAGCTTTTGACCAATTTACGTCATTATACTGTCGAAATTTTTGGGTTTTTCATCTTTACTAAGCCAGTATCTGTTTTTCCTTTGTTTTTGCAGATAGTATGGCTCGTACCAAAGTACCCAGGGTTCATGACCCAGTCCGCTTCCACTCTAACGAGGCTGAGACACAGTATGCCCGCTACTCTCGTAAGAAGGTAAAGGGAGGTCGTCGGGTGGACTTGGCTAGCCTGGCCTTGTTTGATGTGGAGAGGGCTTTTGGTGACATGGGCTGGCTTCCTGTGATCACCTATGACGCCTGCACTTGGCCAGATTTGGTGAGACAATTTTACTGTAATCTCCAAGTAGTGGGGGATTACAACGATACTGAGAGGGGTAGAGAGCTCCGGATCACTAGCCAAGTCAAGGGAGTCGAGATTTCCTTTGATTATCGACAGCTAGCTGACTTGTTGGGCATTTCATACGACGGCCCCTTGGTGTTCTGTGCTCCTGGAGAGCCCCAGTTCTTTTCATTGGAGATGAGGGCTGAGATTGACTATCAGATCATCAGAGAGGATCGCTGGGAGATGAAAGCGATCTACCTACGTCCAGAGCCTCGGGTGTACTGTAAGATTATTCAGCACAACCTGATACCTCAGAGTGGGCACTACGAGAGGATCTCCCAGTTGACCCAGTTCCTGCTATATTGTATCTGCACTAGGCAGCATGTCTGCCTCTCTTATATCATTATGTGGACGATGATCAGTGCCACATTGCCCGATTATGCTGGCAACCTGCCTTATGGACGCATGATCACTATGCTGCTTACCCGCCTGGGTGTTGACATGGTGGATGAGAGGATCCAGGAGAAATCCTTCTCATTACCTCTGGATTGGGAGGCCATCTGTAAGATGGGCATGCGTGATGCTCAGGTCAGCGACGATGAGAAGAACGCTCTGGTGCGTCCACGTACTCCAGTGGAGATGGCTGACGCTGAGGCAGCAGCAGCAGCAGCTGGAGCAGGGGTTCATGGGGGTGATGATGATCGTTTGTACATGGATGTGGATTCCATACCTCCTCCATTACCTACTCATGCTACGGGAGCTGGTCCTTCTTATGCAGCTGGTCCTTCACATGCAGCTGGTCCTTCACACCCAGCTTCTGATGACGTGATGGGGATATTGCATGAGATTAGAGAGGCTCAGCGCATGTCTGATCTGAGGATGGGAGAGCTTGTAGATGCTCAGTGCATGTCGGATCTGAGGGTGGGAGAGCTTCTAGATTCTCAGCGCGTGACTGACCAGCGGGTGGCTGATCTCACAGCTAGTCTTTAGACGACCCAGACTCAGATCACTTGGTTGACTAGAGTCTATGCTGAGGATTATGACAGAGACTGCGAGGCACCGCCTCCCCCATCTACCTCCAGCTTCCTGATGTATTTTTTTTTTTGTACTTCAGAGTAACTGTCCGGGTTGTGGACTGTACTCTGCTTTAGACTTGTATATATACGTTTGTATAAATTGGTTTCTCATTTAATAGATGTATTATTCTCTTTCAATTTTCGTCTCAAACAACACAGATGCTTATAGTGTGTTATTATTACAGTTTTTAAATTTTTATCCTATCTCAGTTCACACTTTTGTGGTAGTATAAAAGACAGGGCCTGAGAGCTCTGATACCAAGTTGTCACACCCCAATTCCGCACTATTCAGAATGGTGTGTTGAACCGCTAATAGACCAACGGTTCAACCAGGATCTCTAATAGGTTGTGTTCTTTTAAATTAAACCATACACATCCACAACCATAATCAGAATAAATACACAATAGCGGAAGTCTTAATAATAAATGAACTGAGGAATCTAACTGTGATAATCATAAATAAAATATCAAATTATGTTGTATCAACCGAGAAATAAGTAGATAAAATATCAAATTACATTTCCTTAATAGTTCAAATAAAATCTAATCGAAAACGCATGAGTTGCACTCGCATGAGGAGTCATGCGTCTCCACTAGGGGTGAAACAGGGTCGGGTTGGGCCGGGTATCTGCAAACCCTACCCTACCCAAAAAAATTTCATGCTAACCCAAACCCTACCCTACCCTGTCAGGGTATTACATAACCTCAACCCTTACCCTACCCCCGGGGTATTACCAAACCCTACCCTACCCCGATTTACCCCGATCGGGCCGGGCCAGTCGGGTTTACCCCGATTGACCCTAAATCGGGGGTAGGGTTTACCTACCCTGATTTACCCTAAACTCAACATTTTAACATATAAATGTCAAATATTTACAAGTATAAGACATGAATGATTATCAAAAAGAAGAATACAATAACAAGATTAATGATAACTTAATAGAGAGGATCAAAATAAAATAAAGCACAACATAATAGAAATATAGAGTAATATAAAAAGTAAAAACATTCCATGAGAATTCAAAATAGTAGCATAAAAGATAATGTTAAATTGTTAATAAAAAATTCAGGGTCGGGTAGGGTCGGGCCGGGCTCTACCCGAGGCCTCAACCCTAACCTGCCCTTACCCTTGATTGGACCCTATCAGGGTACGGGCCGGGCTAAACCCTGACCGGGTTCAGGGCGGTTTTGGGCGGGCTCGGGCCGTCAGGGCAAAACTTTCACCCCTAGTCTCCACTATGTCTTCAGCCTCCATCGCAGCAACATGCCCGTACACAGAAGCATTCATATAATCTTCCACAGTAGTACCTGCATCATCAACTAAAATTATTCGACGTCGAAAGGGTGAGCACACATCACGGCTCAGTGAGCAAACAAAACAATGCAACAAACATATGCATGCATTCAATTCATATCTGTGGTCTGGTATAAAAGTTTGTAATGTGCTATAGAAAGATTCGGTGGCCACCTCACCTCTATACACAGGGTGTGTAAGCCCACCCAACGGATCAAACACCATTGTCGTCCACATCCACCCCAACATGGAATAGAGATAGAGCTAAAGTGTCCGGATCAAACACCGCATAACACTTCCCCTGATGCCCTACCCATACCAACATGTAAGCCCCTGCTGGCAAGGGCTTGCAAACTGGGTTCGCAACTAACCAATCCTAATGTCAAACAGTATATCCAAGGCCTCACCCCAGCATCCCTCAATACGTCCATAGAGATAGAGCTAAGGCTCCCCGGCAGAGTCGAAGACTACACGGTCCGAGACCACCTCCCCTAACGCCCTACGACGTAATAGTTCTGCTAAGGTAATGGCGATACAACGATGTCAGTGGACAAAACTTGAGTACAGATAGAGCTAAAGTGCCTGGATCAAACACCGCATAACTCCTCCCCTGATGACCCACTCGCATCAAGTACACTAACCACACACAAACATTCACATGTCTATTCCTAGCCTCATCATCATCATCATCATGTTATAAATAAAATAGAATTAAATATGCATGAACATTAATAGCAGGAATATTGGATGACATGTTGAATCCACATTACAAGCATACACGCATAGAATCAGTCATGACATTGGATTCAAGAAAACAAAAACAGTTTATTATTAGCCAATTAGTTTAGGTCGTGTTCCCTTACCTTTGCTTGATTGTAGATCCTCTTTCAAGCTTTAAGAATCACTTTTATATCAATAGGAAAACCTAACAAGTCAATAGATTATAGTTAGAAGTCATTCCGACAATTTTAGGCTTGCTGTTAAGCGAGGATCGCAGGTAGGGTAGCAGTTTTTTGCGACCCCCAGGGGTAGGGTCGATGCCAGGGTCGGATGTTCCATCGACCCTGGGTGCGACCACCGCATCCCTGGACTTTTCGAATGCTGGGGATCGATCCTGTGGTCTGGTAGGGTCGATTCCCAATCGACCCCACGTGCGACCCCCCGTGGTTTGAGTCGAGAATTTCATCCTACGGTCCATCCCTGTACTTTTGCCTCTTTCTCGGTCTATGCTCTCTTCTTGAGCTTCTCTTCTCTATTGTTCTATACTGTAGAGATAATGGTTGGCTTTCCATCGAACCTAGACGACAGAGAACTGTGGCTTCCTTCCGACATTTTTTTTCCTGTTCGTTGTTTTTTCTATTATCTCCAACCAAAACCCGAGGCCGCGGGCAAAGCTATAGACCTCATAACCACGTCAGCCTAAAAAGATCATGAATGAGTAATGAGAGAAATATGATAATCAAAGAAATCATTTGAATTGGATTAATGTTTCCCCAGTAAGTCTCAACCTGTGGATGTTGTAGGAGATCGCTGTACACCTCACTGGTACTGGTAAGAAGAAAGCGCGCACCCACCCTCTTGGTGAGCCTAAGCATGTTGAGGGTTCCAACCACATTGGTCTTGATGGTCTTCACAAGGTTGAACTTGTAATGCACGGGAGAAGCAGGGCAAGCCAGGTGATAGATCTGATCCACCTCCAGCAACGGCTCCACCACATCATGGTGAATTAGCTCGAATCTAGGGTTCCCAAAGTGATGCATTAAATTCCCTTCCACATTGATTTCCACGTTTTCTTTCTTCAATGCATCACACAATTTGCGAGTGGAATTGAAGAGTGCCAGTGAAGAAGTTGGGCCAAGAAAGAGAACATGGCCTCCATTTCGGAAGCTTCTGACGGTAGAGAAAGACAGAGCCAAAGGTTCTTGATTCGAAGCAAAATTCCTTATGATGTTTTCCAGTTTGGGAAGATCAAGAAGAGGTGATGTATGGCCACGATTCCGTCAAGCATACTATAGGGGACAATCAAGAAGAGGACCTGGTTCTCTAGTGCAGGGTTGAAGTAAAGTTCAATTGCAAAGCCTTCCATCACAGAGAAACTTATTCACAACAAATTTATCTACTTATCCAAAAAAAAAAAAAAAAAAAAAAAAAGAAAAAAAACTTATTCACAACAGAGAGAAATAGAGAGGTTGGATAAAATCGTCAACAAAAAAATAACTTTAACTCCATTAAAAAAGGGGAACAAAAAAGGGAAACGATTGTCTTTTTTAAAAACTTCTAAGAGCATTTGTCCTTTAAGGATACTATTGGGGAGGAAACAATATTTCTTTTTTTATTTTTATTTTGGTAAGAGGCATTTTGATGGTTTGCCTCCCACGCCACGCCAGCTGATGAGTGTGTGGTGCAAGTCCATGTTCAGATCTCCTATCCCCAGGCACCCCTACGCTAGCAGATCTTCTACTCTAGCCATTTTGGACTAGATTTCAATCCAGGCCCCAGCCCAAACTGTAGAAATAGCTAGCTGGGCCAAAAACTACTTCAGCCCAATTGTTTCACACTCGCTTATCGTTCTTTCTTCCAAACATGGCCATTCTTTTCTTTTTCTGCGATTTTGACGGTTAGTCTTTAAATTGGTCTTCGAGATCAAACTTCTGACAACTTTAGATTGCGTTTGGTAACTTTCTGTCACATTTTTGTTCTGAATCGATGATCTTTTCAAGAGATAGTCTTTTTCTATTTGTATTCTAGAATAGTGTTCTTTGACTGTTCTTTTGGCCTCTAACCTATTTGGCAAACATGTTTTAGAACTAGTTTGAGAACACTGTTCTGACCAGTTTACTGTTTGATAACATTTGTTCTAAAACATCTTTTTTATTTTTCAAATGATTCAAATATTACAAAATTGGCACCAAATCAATATCTTTTTTCAAATTTATATTAATGCCATTTAATTATACAAATAAAAAATTTATTTTAAGAAAACCATTTTTCAATATTAAACATATATTTTTAATTGTCTGACTTAAAATATAAAATATTTACGCCAATCATAAAACGTAAATGATCAAAATGGTAAAACAAAAAAAATAGAATATCCCACAAATATTATCAAAATACCATCTATCATTGTCTCTAATAATATTACAGAATTGCCATTAAACCAATATCTTACCAAATATGAAAATTTGTTAAAGAAAACCATTATCGTGTTCGACATAAAAAATAAAATATTTACGCCAATCATGAAGCGTAAATGAACAAAATAATTAGCACAAATACCCATACAAACAAGAAAATAGAACATCCCGCCAAAAAGTTAGTATCAAAATACAATCCCCTACAACTATGACATGTGCCTCGTCTATTTCTCCAGTAGTAGATGCGGTCAAATCCGCATGTGCTACGCGGGTTGTGTGAATAAATGCTTCATACTCATCAATAGGAATAGCATGACGATGGTGAAGAGAGAAGATAGCTATACAGGCAGCAACCTTGGGACCAACTCCAGGTAAAGTTGAAACGGCATCAATTGCTTCATGCAAATCTAATTCACGAAGAGAAGCAAGCCACTCTGCACCTCCACCAGGTTTTGATTGCAAAGCTTTTAGTCTACCAACCATGTACTTAGCCCTACTCAGAATTGGTAGGATTAAAATATAGAATGACAATCACAATCAAAATAAGGACAATTAGTACAGAAAAAATTAAGTTTAAAATGGGGGAAAAGAAAGAAAGAAACACATATGACCACCAATTGACCATGCAAAAGGAACTATAATTCTTTCCATCTACCGTTTTTATTTTTTATTTTTTTCAGTACAAAGGGAACCATGTTTTGAACACATCAACATACATAACAAGTCTTTCTGTTAATGCATAACAACATTATTTTTAAGAAAAAAATGATAAAATCCTCAAAGTAGAGTTCATCTAGTAGGGAATATCCAGCCAATCGAAGCCCTAGGTCTTAAAATGGAAGCATCTCTTTCTCTCTGGTATTATTTTTGGTGTTTCTCCCTTGCCTTTTTTTTTGTTCTTATTTGATTTTTCTGAAATTATAAATAAATGCAAAACAAACATAGACCTGGAGAGATCGATCAATTGCTGAAGTTATAAAACCCTCAACCATAACACTCCTTCGAGATTTAACAACACTGATACTACACTCTTTTGGGAGATTTCATCTGAAACCATAATTTCACCCTACTTAAACATAATTACTTGCCGATTTTTGCAGCTAAGCTCCCGTTTTAGAACAATTAATCATCACTAAACTTCAATCTGAGACCTACACCACATCACTCCTACAGAATTTCTAATCAAACACTACATGATACCTTGCTGAAATTTCAATAGAGCAACCTGATTCCACCATCATTTTTCTGAGAAACTAAAATTTTACCAACTATTTGCTGGTTTTCTTAATCCGCAGCCCAACCTAACTTAAACAAATACCTCAAATTTTCACTCCTTTCAATCCTGATTCCTTATCACAGCATGATAAAACTTGACCCATGGCCACCCCTACTCACACTAAGTTACAAAGATAATATGCCATTTGAGTAGAAGTAAACTTCCAATCAATGGCAACATTAATTTTAGGATTAAATAGTCATCTTTTGATCCATCAAAATGAAATGTTCCTAATCACCAAATTGATCAAGCAAGAAGCAATTGAGTTTCTCGTTGCAGCAGGCATCATTAATCATCAAAGATCAAATTAAAGAAACTCATTTGAAAGACCTGTCAATTAAAAGAAACCAAAGATGAACAGCTCTATTAGTCCACCATACCTGTATTGGATTAATGTTAGGCAATGCCCAAGCTCCACATGGTTTTCAAACAAATGCAAGAGATATTAGTAGCAGAAGACAGACTCCTGTCCATAATTTTGGTCATAGAAATTCACAGGATACAGTTTACAGATAATAACAAGCAAAAAGGCTCTGCAAAATATATCAGTTTTAAGCACATTTTGTACTTCACAAACAACAGTACTCGTTGAACCAGAGAAACACTGAAATGCCAATTAAACGAAGTAATTCTCAAGAAAATCAACTCAATAAAAATGAAGTCACTGGTTAAGAGAGAGAGAGAGGGAGAGAGAGAGAGGGAGAGAGAGAGAGAGAGAGAGACTCAACCTGTAACCAAATCCAGCCTCTCGAAGCTCTTGATATAATTCTGAATTACCACGGCTTCAATTTCTTCCTGAAACTTCCGATGCTGCTGCCACTCACTAAATGATGTCTTAGACAAGTAAACCATATCATCAACCTGGTGAAAGACAGAATTTATCAAAGAGATCACTTCCCAGATTCTCACCTTCTTTAAAGCTACTGCTTGGTTGCATTAACCCATCACTAGGTGAAGTAACTCCAGCACTGCAAACCCCTGACCCATCCAAAACCTCTGAACTCTCCATACTTAATTCAATGAATTGACCCCAACAAATCCGAACATACACTTGGAAGCCTTTAAATTAAGCTCATATAATGGTTGACAACAATTCTGCACATTGACAAAAACCCATATTCAACTGATGAAAACCCAAAAAGAAACGAATTCACAATATTATAATTTCTCCCCAACCAAATTTAGTTATTGATGCAACCCACATTAGTAGTTCGGACTTCAAAACCAAATTAAATAGATAAATAGGTCTTAAAAGAAATTATTAAATAAGATAATTGAGTGTGTAGCGTCAATGAATGCTTCGATTGAGAAAGAAATAGAAAATTCAATCACAAAAATTGAACAAAAGTAAAAGAGCTGTCTCAGGTTCACCTGCAAAAACTGTGTCTTGCCCTCTTCTGAGTTTTTAGGGTTCTGAAGAAGAGTGAAAGTGAAGATGTTGGAGCGGAAAAATAAAGATCCGTTGGGCGGGAGCGCATGGGGACTTGACTTTTGCCCTGTTAAACGCTTTATTAGCTTCGATAGTTTTGGGTGCTGGAGGTGCTGTTGAAGGATTTTGTCGTATTCATGGCCGAAATTTGAGCCGTTGGTCTACCTCTTCGTGCTTCAGATTGCTGGAACTCTCAGAGACGCCATGGAAGGGAGAGTTTCGCGTCATAAATTGAGAGAGAGAGAGAGAGAGAGAGAGAGAGAGAGAGAGAGGGAGACCCCTGAGTTGCAGCTCCTCAGCTGCGCATAGAGTGAAGAAGAAGAAGATATAGCTGCGCATAGAGTGAAGAAGAAGATAATGAGGGAAAAAAAGGATGGGTGGGGTTTTATTGGGAACGGTTTTGCTTTTTGTTCGTTTAAAAATCGTTCCAGAACTTATAAACATGGTTTACGGTGTTCTGAAAATTTCGTTTTGAGATGTTGTTTTTATCCAGTTCGTTTTTAAGAATAGAAGAACGGACCATACTTGCCCAGCGGTTTTTGACTGTTTTTTTGTTGTTCTGAAGAGTTCAATTCTGCCAGAATGGAAGAACAGAAAAATTTTTTTTACCAAACGCGGCCTTACCTTTAAGTAAAATCGCAAATATGGGAACTTCCGAGGGTATTCTCGTTGAAAGAAGAATTTTTCTAGATGCGCTCCTGTCTGTGGACAATACGGTTTCGCTTTTAATTTTTTCACGGATGCGAAAACTGCAGCCTTTCTTTTCAATGCTATATTTGGCTTTGTATCTTAAAAGAGACTATTTACAAAAATAGGAAATTAAAGAAAAAAAAAATAAAAAAAATGAAGGGAAAAAATGTAACGGCAGAAAAGTTCTCTGGCTCTTATTTGATTCATCCCTTTCTCTCCGTAACAGTTGTTTCGATTGGGTTGTTTGATCGGAAAATCGTTTTTTTGCTCCTCCAGTTCTCGTGGTGATGGCTCCCAAAGGAGCTACGAGCTCTGGAGGAGGAGACGACGCTTCTGCTGCGAGGAGGAATTCCGATAAACCTAAATGTGAATTTCTCTCAAACTCATTTTCTCGTCATTTTTTTTTTCTGATTTTTTACATGTTCTGTGGTTGCATTTCGAAATTGATGTCCAATGCATGTTTCCTTCGTCCTTTTCATGAGTTATTATTTTTTTATTTTTTAGATAATTCTTGGGTTATTGAACACGTTGTTAGGATATATACCGTATCAAGTGATGACATTGTGAGTTTGTAAGTTGCAGAGGATTTGGCCTATATTGGTCTGGAAATTTTTTGATGGAAGGAGCGTATGAGTGAAATAGTGAGGTACTTAGGTAGGCAGTAGTTTTTTGGTTTAGTGCGTTTCATGGTAAAGGAAATTGACTTTTGATTATCATTGTCTGACTCAAAAATTAGAAAAGAGAAAAGATTGATGAATTTTGCAAATAGGCATTGGGAGTTGTAACCGGTGCTAGTAGTGAAATAGTGTTGCATTTGATTGTTAAACATAAGGGTTCTGGATTCCTTGTTACTTTCTTAACACTATCACAGAATATGCTTTCTCTAGTTTGCTTAGGATGTTGGAAACTTGGTATTCTTGAAAGGAGCATCGGCTGGGGTAAACAGTCACAAGTTTAAGATATCCAACTTTGAAAACGTAATATTTCCTGACATCTTTAATGATAAACATTGCTATTCATGGTGTTTTATTTGTTTTGTTTTTATTTTTATTTTTTTACTTTTTGATTGTTATTGATGAACATTTGATTGTAATACAAAACTGGGAAGTAAGAAATACAATGGCTTGCATAAAATATGGCAAAGAAAGCTTAGACAGCAACCAAGACCACATACATCGGTGAGGTGATTTCTCACCTTTTCTGGTCCCCATTTGGATTAGTGACCATAATTGGGCAGAGACTTTAGGTTTAAAGATTTCTTGGTTGAAGGTCAAAATTACAAATAATATAATGACAAGGGGCAGGAAATTCAAGGTACTTTTTGATTATCATCTGGCGCTGCTGGATTTTTGAAAATTTACAGATGAACATTAGCAAGTGGTGCAAGTCAAATGCATATGCATAATGAAATGGATCATAAATTTGTTATAGATTGGAGATTTAAATATGGAAGAGGTCAATTTGAAACGAGTAAACCTGCTGGAGATCTACTTGCGGCAAGATTGCGTTTATAGGGATAGAATCAGAACTATATGTGAAATTTGATTCTTTTTTTTTCTTTTTGAATGAAATAAATCTTGTATAGGACTCAACTCCCTTGTTCTTGGGCTTATAGAAGAATTAGCCCATTTAAATAGAAAACCAAAAAATAGAAAGCCCATGATTCATACAACACATTGGGTACTTAAAATTAAGTCTATTGGTCCATTCCAGTGGATTGCTGCTGCATCAGAAAAATTGGAAATCGCTCTGAGACCTAGTGATGATGGAAGGATTCCCAAAATGCCTGAATAACAGTGGACTGGATAGAATCAGAATAGGGATAATGTGAATAACAGAAAATCTTCCCTACAAATAGGGATCAAATTTAAGACAAGCAATATGGTAATGGACAATATAGCCAAAAAATCAAATCAATCCAATGGATGGATTGACAGATATGAGCAGTCCTCGATGGAGTAGGAATAATGAAATGATGCAAGCAGATTTTGGGTGAAATTAAAATATCAAAATCTTGCCAATGAATGGATGATCAGGATATGTAATGATGCTGTAAAAGGTGATGGAAACAATGTATCCAAAGATGGGATCGATCCAAGGGTTGGATTATGAAATATGATGGAGTCATAATGGAGGTGGGAGTAATGAATGTATGAAGAACAGCAACATAAAAGTACTGAAATCAATGCCATGTGTGTAGACCCGTAACAGATTCAGTGCATGCTAATGATGGACAGGTATGGGTATAATCAATGGCATGAAGAGGATTGATGCAAACAGAAACTTAATAGTTATAATGGAGATGAAGATGAATGAAACAGATCTGAAATAGTAGCAGGAAATTACTTATTCAAAGGTGGAAGAAGAAGAACATAAAATAAGGAAAAGATATTGACATCAGGCTTCACACCTAGGAACTTGTTGACGTCCCATCAACCCTATAGCTTCCCACTAAACAGCCGAATTCACAACCAACAACTGAATCCCATAATGTAGAAAAGGCAGTAGCCTTACTTCATTCAAAATAAATTTTGTGTCTCTACAATGGTGCCTTAGGCTGCTATTTATAGAATTTAGAAAACGACTAAATGGGCTAGATGACCTACTTTTTAAAGAAAAGAAATTATTATTATAATAAAAAAAAAAACAGCTGGTGACTTATTTCTATAGCTATAGCCTATAGCCAACTCTATTTACTTGGGACCGCTAATGGGGCTTAACTTAAAACTTAATGAAATAACTAATGGGCCATATGGGCCTTACATGGAAATAAATAAATAAACTAACTAAAGCCCACATCTAATGACTAAATAGAAATTGATGGGCAGCTTTATGGGATGCCCCTCTTGGCCCTGCGATTGTACTTCTTAGAGTACCACGGGTCTTCATCAGATGCCTCTGCGTCACCTAGACTTCAACATATACATTTACTCAAGTTGGCTGCTATCTAGTGCTTCATCTAGAGGAGCTATGATGTTAAGCATCCATCAGCCATATTAGAAGAAGTTCCAGCTCCCATCAATAACTTCAAAACTAGGTGAAGCAGATGTATCTACAATGTATGTGAATTATACTTGATTTTATTTGTATGGCTGGTCAAAAGATTTGGTTTGCAGTGGCGTTCTTTAGTTTCTACTGTAGGAATTATTATGGAAAAAGAATGAATGAATTGAAATTTTGAATTGGTTTGGACTTGGGGTTTGGCTTGGTAATTGAGATTCTGGCTCCTAGAAACTTTGGTGTGGAATTGATTTCTGTTAAAATTAGTCTTGGTAATAGAAGAAGTGACTGATCCTTTGGTTATTTATTGTTTTGGAATTTGCTATTCTAAAAGTATATATTGTTTCTATTTTCTACATCATCCCTGTAGCCAACTCAAGTACTATTGTCTTTGTTTTTCATTGTCTTTGGATTGGTTCAAGCTCCTTCTTCGGTTCTTGATTTGACCAAACATGACTATGTGAGTGCAAAAGATTGATTTTATGGTGACTACCATCTATATTATCATGGCTGAAGTCTTACTGAGAAGAACTAGAGAGGTGCTATGCTCCATTTTCCTCTCTAACCAGTGGTTTTGTTAAAAGAATGAAAAAATATAGATGGGATCTTGGTGGCAAATTAAACTTTAGAGTTACCGGTTTATAGCCATAGGAAATGTGCAGATGTGATGTTAGATTTGAGAAAGCTTACAGTAATGTTTCTTGGGATGTTTTGGACCAAGTGTTGGAGCATAAGGGGTTTGTGTTTAGGCAGAGGATGTGATTATGAGTTAACTCTTTCATATATTCCTCAATTCTCATCAATCATGGCGTGAAGGACTTATTTCTGGTTAGTAAGAATATTGGATGGGGGGCTCACTCCATTTTCTATCCACTTTGCTAGTCTTGAGTTCTATCTCATGTCCAATCTGCTTATGTTGTGATTGTGTTCTTCAAAGCTATCAAGGTGTTTGTCTTCAAACTTAAATATCTTTTGTAGCTTGAGAAAGATATTTGGGCTAAAGGTAAACTTGGAGAAGTTTATGATGGTGGGAATCGGTGTAAAGGATTTGGTTTTCCCCATTCCTCGTTCTTAACTTCATGTCAACTCAACTAAGCCTGTTCCTTAGATGGGGTCGACTAAACAGATCTTATTTTGCCATTCAACTCTATTTGGTCAGGGCCTGATGCAGGAGCAAGTGTCTGGCTGGACCGGTTCGATCCGACATGGCAGCCTAGGCCACAATGGACTAGGACAACCCATCTGGGTTTTGGTCCTTTAACAAAATAGAAAAATAAGTGAAATTGGAGAGAATCGATGTGTTTTCCTCTCCTCTTAGCAGTCAAGGGGTAAAGTGATAGGTCTAGGACTCCACAAGATAAGGAAGGAGTCCTAGTTACAAACTTAATTGGAGTTCCACATGTCAACATGACAAAGACTCTCATGACTAAACGGATAAAGAAGAGCAGCCCTATTGATGCAGTATTGATAAGCCAGCCAAGCCAACCCACCAACCAAGCCAGCAGCCAAGCCTCAAGCCAAGCTAGCAGCCTAGCCAGCTGGCAAGCCAGTAACCTAGCCGGCTGGGACATAAGCCAAGGACAGCTGTCGGCTAGCTGTCCATTAGTGGATCTCCCCTACTATCTATATAGTTATTATGTTTAGTTACGTCCTAAAATAGTTGCTTCCTAAAATAGTCATTGCTAGTATTTGATACTTGCTTAAATTTAAGTTTCAATTTTCAGTTTTAGAAAGTTTTTATTAGGTAATAAGATTCTTCTTCTTTTGTAAAGTTCTTTTACAAGATTGCACTTTCCTTCCTTGTTAGTTGTCAACAAGGAAGGATTTACTAGTCTACTTTCCTACTATATGTATATATATATATATATATATATATATATAGTAGAAGAAGAAGAAAAGGTTAGAGAAAAAAAAAAAGAGACTTGTCTGCAATTTATTTGCAGCTGAGTCTCCTGGCTTTGAGACTCAGCCGCAAGTTTTTCTTCTCCCCTCTTATCTCTCATTATTCTCCCTACCTCCCTCCTCCTAAACCCCCCCCCCCTCTCCCTTGTGGCTGCAGTATTGTTTCCTTAAAACATTTAAGATTGAGAGGAACTCCATCGAGGCTGCTTGCTGTTGGGTGAAGAAGATCACTCAATCTAACCAGCATGACATCAATTCAACCATCACACATTCAGCCATTGGTTCCTGTGTAGTAATTAGGGTACCCCTGTTATGCAGTGCAGGTTTACAGTAGAAGAAAAGAAGAATAAAGACAAAAACTCAGTTGAGCCTAGCCGCAAGCAGCCAAACTGATTGGCTCAGTTGGACCAAACTGCTGGACTAGACCGCTAGACCGCTAGACCGCTAGACCAAACCGCGACAGCTTATGTGCGCAATATAATTAGTTATCTCTTCTCTATAGTTATTTTGGTTTGTTTCCTAATTTGGTGTTAGCATATAATTAGGAAAAGGAATAGTTAAGTAGTTTAGTTTATGTTGGAAACTTTCTATAGCCTGTTAAGAAAGTTTCCTAATCCTTTTCTGTTTTGGACTTTCCATAAGTTTCCTAATCCTTTTCTATTTTGGACTTTCTATAGCTTGTAAACATTAGCCTCTATATATGTGAATAAAGGAGAAGAGAAAAGTAGACTTTGAAAATCAGACTAGCTGTTGTGATTTCTGGTTGAGTCTCTCTTGGTTGTGAAACTCAACCGTAGGCCTGTTTCTTGGATCTTTCTCATTTTTTTTTGCTTTTCAATCTCTCTCCTATCTTCTCTTGGGTAATTGCAATACTAAGGCTACTGTTTTGTGGTCACAATATTGGGAGATTGAAAGTTTACAACCAGTTCAGGTTGTTCTGAGATTACCAAAGGCGGCAGCAAGGATAGATTGTTCTCGAAAATTCATATCTTCTCCATCGAAGGTTGGATCACTCTTAGATTCTGGTATGTTATAAAGCACATCCTAGAGCTCAATTTCTCCAAGTTTGGTGATCAACCAACCAACGGTCGAATTTTCAGATAAGTTGAATTTTCTATATTGTTTCTATTCTGGTTTTTTGGATTTTTTAATTAACATATTGTTGGGTTGGCTGAAATCGATCCTAGGCAAGGCTAAGGGTATAACTTGTTCATAAACCCTAGCTCCTTGCATCAATTGGTATCAGAGCTTTGTAATGGAGGGTTCTAATTCTCCTAACCAGCCCAATGACCCTATGACCTTAGTGCTCCAGCAATTAGCTGAGATGAAAGCACAAATGACAAGTATAGAAAATAGAATGAACTCTATGACTGCTGGACAGCAGCAATTCATGACCAACAATCTTCCTTGGCTCTTCCAAGAGCTCCTCAAAGGGTTCCTAGGGATGACTATCAAGACCCACCTTACCATGATATGAGACCCCATCTTTATGGCAAAACACATAAAGTAAGGATGGAATTGAAGGATTTTAATGGGAAACATGATCCCCAAACCTTTCATGACTGGATATGTGCCTTAAACGACTACTTTGATTGGTTTGAACTACCCAAACTAAGAAAATTAAAATTGGCATGGTCCAAGCTCATAGGGGCTGCTCGTGAATGGTGGAGGCACTATGAAGCCAGCCTCATAAGAAGACGATTGGAACCCACTACATGGGAGAAGATGAAAGAAGAATTTAAAGAGAAGTATTTGCCTAGGTAATTAAATACCCTTAGGCAAGGTACTTTATCTATTAAGGAATATGTATTCCAATTTGATGATCTATGTGCATGTTCCAGCTTGCTTGACAATGATGATCAAATGGTATCTCGGTTTCGTCTTGGACTACGACTTGATATTCGAGACAAGCTGGGTGTTGTCGACATTTTGAGTATCCATGACTGTGTGGAAAAGGCTTTGCAAGCTGAAGACCTATTGAAGTCAACACGGAGGTTCACCCAAACTACGGCGAAGGGAAACGCCCCATGCCCAACAAAGCCAGAGGAGCTACAGCCCGGACTACTCCAACTGCAGATAAAGGTAAAGCCTCCATGATGACAGGTACAAACGTGCAATGTTACCATTGTAATGCCTATGGACACTATGCTAGAGACTGCCCGAGAAAGTTGAAGGGAAACTCCTTAGTTGCCTCGGTTGCGGCTAATGCTGATTGATAGGTATGTGCACTACAAAGTGATGATACTTTTGAGAATGCTGCAGTAGATGATGAGGCATATATCGATTTTGGTGCTGATGATGATGAGTATGGAATTCATGTTGTGAGCCGCATACTTGTGGCTGAATCTAAAGGAGAAGACTGGCGTCGTCATTGTATCTTCAACACTTGCACGAACAGTGGATCAAATCTTACACAAATCATCGTGGGCAGTGGTACTTGTGTGAATGTTGTCTCACAGGCCTTCGTGATCGATGCAAAATTGGAAGCCAAAAATCATCCTCAACCATAGAAAGTTTCACTCCTTAATAGCAACAGTCGAGAGGTGAGTCAAAGGTGTTCGGTTCCTCCAAAGATGGGAGCATATGATAAAGCTGTTTGGTGTGATGTGATTTCCATGATTTTGACTGACGTGTTGATGGGACGGCCATGGTTATATGATAATGATGTGTTGGTGGGGGAGGTACAAAGAACCAATGCTATCTTGATGTTGATGGAAAGCCAATAATATTAAAGCCCCTTAATGTACCAGCTGAAAGGAACAAATTAAGGGCTGCACAGATGAAGCGTAAGCAGATTGTTCAAGCTATAAAGTAGGACCAGCCAGCCGCCAAAAACAAGAACAAGAGTCAACCATCGAAGTTTGGGCACCAAACTGATAACCCACTCTTGGTGCTCAATCGACAAAATTTTGAAGAAACAATTAAAGAGACCGGACTAATGCCAGCCCTCATGGCTCGAGAAGTTGTCCCTTCTGAAAATACTAATCTTCCGCCACCCATTCGGTTTATACTCTTTGATTTTTCAGATCTTGTGGCAGATGAGCTACCAAATGAGCTACCCGCGGTGTGAGACATACAACATGCCATAGATGGTTCATTGTTATCGAACCTTCCCACTTACCATCTTAGTCCCACCGAGCATGCTGAGCTCAAGAGACAAGTGGACGAGTTGCTGAAAAAGGGTTTCTTTGTGGAGAGCATGAGCCATTTATTGTACCAACACTGTTGACACCAAAGAAAGATGGAACGTGGCAGATGTGCAATGATAGCAGAGCCATCAACAAAATCACCGTCAAATATAAGTTCCCCATCCCATGTTTTGATGATATAGTAGACATGCTGACAGGTGCTACCATATTCTCAAAGCTTGATCTACGGAATGGATACCATTAGATCCGTATTCGCCTTGGCGATGAATGGAAAACAACATTCAAGACTAAAGACGCCCTATATGAATGGAAGTTCATGCCTTTTGGATTGACTGACACCCTTAGTACCTTCATGAGAGTGATGACTCAAGTACTCCGAACTTTCATCGGAAAGTTCCTTGTTGTATATTTTGATGACATACTAATATATAGCAGGAACAATAAAGACCTCCTTCATCACTTGCGGCGTGTAATGAGAATCCTTTGAGATGAGAAACTCTATCTAAATTTGAAGAAGTGCTCCTTTATGCTCCCCAAGGTTGTCTTCCTTGGCTTCATTGTTTTATGAAAAGGGGTAGGGCCTGATCCGTCGAAAATTGAAAGCATCACCAACTGGCCACTCTCGAAAACCCTCACTGAGGTGCGTAGATTCCAAGGCTTCATATCCTTTTATTGGGGATTCATACGAGGTTTCAGCTCTATTATGACACTTATCACAGAGTACATGAAGATAAAGAAAGGTCCGTTCCAATGGACCCCGGCAGCTTCCAAAGCATTCTAGCTCATCAAGAAGGCCGAAACTAAAACACCTGTCCTACATCTTCTTGATTTTGACCGTATGTTTGAGTTCACTACTGAGGCCTTTCATTCGGGAATCAGAGGAGTTTATATGCAAGAGAAACACCCGGTGGCATTTACAGTGAGAAACTCAATGATGCAAAGAAGAGGTACTCTACCTATGACTTAGAATTATATGCTATTGTATAGGTGATAAAGCATTGGAGGCACTACCTTATTGGGAAAGAATTTGTGTTATACTCTGACCATGAGGCCCTCAAGTTCTTAAATTCTGAACGCACCGTTAGTCATCGGCATGCCAAATGGATCTCCAATTTACAAGAGTTTACTTTTGCATTAGACTACAAGGTTGGAAAGGAAAATCAGGTGGCAGATGCACTGAGCCGCAAAGTGAACACCTTAAGTACCTTTTCAGCCCAAGGTACAGGATTTGAGCACATCAAAGAGGAAAACATCTCAGCAAGGAATTAAGTATCGTGTATTGGTACTATATCGGTCAGCTGAAATTAAGAGACGTATCGTATCGTATCGTTGATACCGTGGATACGCATGGATACGCATGGATACGGGGCATAATATGCATAGAAATGATGAGGGAACCTAGAAAACATAATTTTAAAACATAAAAGCACTACAAATAATCAATATTGAAAAGAAAAATGTTTTTTACATTAATTTTATCAAGTTCGGGGCTATGTTTTGAGTCTTTAGTGTTTATTAGGATGGTGTCGATTTGAACAGCCTAGGAGTAAGTGTGTTTAAGAGCTAATTTTTTAATGTAATTTATATTATTTCTTTTGTTTTCATTTGGTGGTGTATATATTTTCAATACTTTTTCTTTTCATTGGGTGGTGTATATATTTTCAATACACTGTCATGTATTGGAGAAGTTTGCATATCAAAAGAAGATAATGACTTGTTTTTGGATTGTATTCATTATTAACTTACATATAGATACATTATATCACATTAAACAAAATATCAAACAAAATATGAGGGACAGGTATGTCGTCGTCAAAATATTAGGGACAGTTTAGAAAAAGAAAGAGGGCTTTGTGAAGGATTCTTCTCTCCGCCAGACTCAACGATGAGGATCTGTTTCTCCGCCAGACTTAACGAAAGAGGACATCGATCAACATGGCTGCTTCCGTAAAAGGTATGTCGTCTTCTTCTTCTTCTTTTGATTCTTATTTTTCTTTTGATTCTTTTTCTTCTTCTTCTGATTCTAATTTTTCTTTTATTTCTTCTTCTTCTTCTTCTGATTCTGATTTTTCTTTTATTTCTTCTTCTTCTTCTGATTCTGATTTTTCTTTTATTTCTTCTTTTGATTCTTCTTCTTCTTCTTCTGATTCTGATTCTTCTTCTGATTCTTCTGATTCTTCTTCTAATTCTTCACAATTGACTTGTAGTGCCAGTGATTTCTTCTGATTTCTATCGTATTGACTTGTATAGACAAGTATCGATCTGTATCGGACCGATACAGGTCGATACTGACAGATACAGGTCGATGTGTTTCTTTATTTTTTTTTCCAATTTTTTAAAATGTTCATTTTTGCCGCATCGGAGCGTATCGTTTTATATCAAGGGTATCGATCTGTATTGAGCCGTATTGAACCGATACAATCGATACACTTCTATACAATACTTTTTTAAAAAATCGAGATATGAATCGAGCTGTATCATATCGACTACTGTCGATACCGATACGTATCTGCCGATACACCCCGTATTGTGTTGATACTTGATTCCTTGCATCTCAGATGAAGATTTTGGCCTGGTCTTCTAGAAGTTACAGCAAGGGGATACCGACCTAAAACTCTCTATATAGGATGGTTTCTTGTTCATGGGAACATGCCTATGCATTCCAAATGCGTCCCTACCTCAACATCTCATTCGGGAGTTATATAGAGGTGGCTTAGGTTGACATTTCGGGTGAGACAAGACGATGGCATAGGTCACGGACCTCTATTATTGGCCCTACTTACCTCATGATGTGCAAAGCGTAATCCAACGGTGCCGTATATGCCAATTGGCTAAAGGCACTAAACATAGTTCTGGTTTGTACACACCATTACCCTGCCTCACACGTTGTGGTTACATATTGTATGGACTTTATTTTCAGCCTACCACCTACTCGGGAACGATATGATTCTATATTTGTAGTAGTTGACATATTTTCTAAGATGGCACACTTCCTCCCTTGTCAGAAGACCTTTGATGCTTGACATGTGGCTGTCTTCTTCTACAAAGAAGTGGTGCGTCTCCATGGGCTGCCCAAGACAATTGTGTCTGATCGAGATGTTAAGTTTATGAGTTACTTTTGTATGGCTGAAGACCAAAACTAAGTTGCAATACTCAACGGCCTTCCACAAACAGATGGTCAAACTAAGGTAGTGAACCGGAGCTTGGGCAATCTTCTCCATTGTCTTGTTCGTATTGTGAGAAGACTTGGTCCTCCGTCCTTGATATGACAGAGTTTGCTTGCAATAGCTCTGTCAATCGAACAACCGGCCGCACTCCATTTGAGATTGTTCTTGGCTTTCAACCCAAACTGTCTATTGACCTTGTGCCCTCACATGTGCGTGTGAGCATTGAAGTAGATGAGTTCATTTGGCACATTACAGAGGTGCATACTGATGTTCGGCGATGCATAACTCTTAGCAATGAAGTTTACAAAGCCAATGCGGATCGCCATCGCTGTTTTGTGGAGTTCTAACCTGGTGATATGGTTATGGTTCGGATAACTATAGAGCATTTCACTCCCGGGGCAACTACAAAACTCCATCCACGAAAAATGGGTCCTTACAAAGTATTGAAGAAAATCGGAGCCAATGCCTACGTTCTTGACCTTCCTCCAGACATGGCCATTAGCAATATATTCAACATGGCTGATTTGACTCTTTACACGGGCCACCACTTTGACAACTCTGATACGGAGCATACTATACGACTTCCTCAATATGTGGCTCCATCTATTGAGCAGATTGAGAACATCCTTGATAACAAGTACACTATGACTCAAAACGAAGGTGGCTACTAATCATTCCTAGTCAAGTGGAAAGGACACCCGCAACATGATAGCACATGGATCCATAAAGATGACTTCAAGAGGATTGACCTGGACCTCTATGAACGTTATATGTAATTCTTCCATTTGTTGGAGATGAATGTTTTTAAGCCGGGAGGAGGTGATGCAATGCAGGTTTATAGTATAAGACTAAAAAAGAAAGACAAAAACTCAGTTGAGCCTAGCCACAAGCAGTCAAACTGATTTGGCTCAGCTAGAGCAAACCACTGGACCAAACCGCTAGACCAAACTGCGACAGCTTATGTACATAATATAAGTAATTATCTCTTCTCTATAGTTATTTTGGTTTGTTTCCTAATTAGGTGTTAGCATATAATTAGGAAAAAGAATAGTTAAGTAACTTAGTTTATGTTGGAAACTTTCTATAGCCTGTTAAGAAAGTTTCTTAATCCTTTTCTGTTTAGGAATTTCCATAAGTTTCCTAATTCTTTTCTGTTTTGGACTTTCCATAGCTTGTAAACATTAGCCTCTATATATATATAAAAGGGAAGAGAAAAGGAGACTTTGAAAATCAGAAAAGCTGTTGTGATTTCTGGTTAAGTCTCTCTTGGTTGTGAGACTTGACCACAGGCCTGTTTCTTGGATCTTTCTCGTTCTTTTGCTTTTCAATCTCTCTCCTATCTTCTCTTGGGTAATTGCGATACTAAGGCTACTGTTTTGATCGCACAAATATTGGGAGATTGAATGTTTACAACCAGTTCAGGTTTTTCTGAGATTACCAGAGGCGGCAGCAAGGTATAGCCTGTTTTCGAAAATTATTAAGCACATCCTAGAGCTCAATTTCTCCAAGTTTGGTGATCAACCAATGGTCGGATTTTCAGATAAGTTGAATTTTCTATGTTGTTTCTATTTTGGTTTTCTGGGTTTTAATTCACATGTTGTTGGGTTGGCTGAAATTGATCCTAGGCTAGGCTAAGGGTATAACTTGTTCATAAATCTCTGCTCCTTGCATTACCTTTCAACTTCAAAAATTCATATCTCAACCATTTATCGGATCGATCTCAAATTTGGATATTGTTACAAGGGCATATCAAGCTACAAGCCCTCCAAATTACTTGATCAACCAATGGTCGGATTGACCAGAAAGATAAATTCTTCATTGCTGATTTCCTGGTTTACTAGTTGATTTATTGTTAGGGCTGGTGTAATTGATTTTATTTTAAGGCTAAGACCTAAATCTGATTGTAAATCCCCAGCCTTGCATTACCTATTCTAATAAAGAGAAGCAGTTCCATTCTAATAAGGAGAGTGGAGTTCCAGTTACAATATAAGAGTATCTGATGTATTAAAGAATGACTCCATCATAAGGTGAACAGTACCATGAATAATTAACTTGTGAATGGTAACATGTGAACTGAATAGTGAGCCCATTTGTTAGGTGGAGAATGGGAATGGGTCTTGCTGATCAAGCTGATTTCTTTACATTAATATTTGTTAATACCCCCCTCAAGTTGGAGCATAGTGGAATGTGAGAGCTTCAGCTTGGAACAATGTAGTAGTAGAAACAGCATTAGAAGCAGTAATAGTAGTAGTAGTAGTAGCAGTAGTAATGGCAATGGTAGTAGTAGAATCCGTGTGACCGGCTACTACATAAAAACCGCCATCCGTAACTACGTGACCATCAAGCTATGCCCACAGAGCCCTAGAAAGTGCATCTTGCTCGGATGAACCTTCTTCATGAAGGAGCGAGGGGCGATAGCGAAAAGACTAGTAGTAGCAGTACAATATAGGTCATTGTGAACCAAGTAGTAGTTGCAGACTAGCAGCACAATATAGGTCACTGTGAAGTGTGAACCAAGTAGTAGTAGTTTGCAGTAGTAGTTGGAGTAGCAATAGTGGTGGCTGCACACCTAACGAAGAACTTTAAATGAGTCTCAAAACAGCAATCCAGGTGATTGCTCTGATACCATGTAAAAAAATAGAAAAATAAGAGAAGATGGAAAGAATCGATGTGTTTTCTTCTCCTCTTAGCAGTCAATATTTTTATAGACAAAATAAAAGGGTAAAGTGATAGGTCTAAGAATCCACAAGATAAAAAGTTCTAATTATAAAGTAAGTAGGAGTTCCACTTGTCAACATGACAAGTACTCTCATGACTAAAAGGATAAAGAAAAGCAGTCCTAGTCTAATAACGAGAAGCAGTCCTATTCTAATAAGGAGAAGGAACTCCCCTAGATTAGGTAGAGTCCCAGTTACAATATAAAATGATAAGATGTATTAAAGAATGACTCCACTATAAGGTGAACAATACTGTGAACAGTACCGTCAATAGTTAACTCGTGAATAGTAACACGTGAATAATGAGCCCATCTGTTAGGTCGAGAATGGGAATGAGGCTTGTTGATCAGGCCCATTCTTTTACATTAATATTTGTTAACAGGTCCAGTAGGGGTAGATAGAGAGTTTAATTCTTTCATTAGGTTATTCATGTAATATAGGTTTTATCTACTTATTTTATTATTTTCAGATAGCTATGTAGGAGTTAAAGGTCCAGTAGAATTGTGTAATCAGTTTTTAGACTGCATATAGGAGTTTAACAGAATAGGAGTTTATGTTACTTTTGGATTTTGTTTGAGATCGAAAGTTTCTTTATAAGCATGCTGTAACCTATCAATTGAGGATAGTTTTTGAATGGAAGAAATAGAAATTTGATGGTTTCTGGTTGCTCCCGTTGGATGCCACTGGATGGTTTGAATGCTTCTTTCAATCTCAGACCTGAGAGACAAGTGTGATCCCTCCTTTTTTAATCTTCTACCTTTCTTCTTATCTTCTTCTTCTTTTCCTCTTTATTTATTCTATTAAATTTCTGATCTGTTTACCCTTTCACACTGACAATACTGCTGGTCTGAAGTTTTTTATTTGGAACTCCACCAATACAGCTCTGTTTGGTCTGAGATTCTGGTCCTCAGTAGCTTACCCCAGACAACTTGATCTTGAGGTTTCCATTCCCGACCATTGTCCTTGCTGCGAAACCCAAGCTTGGAACCAGACCTGCAACTCTCCCTACGGCCCAGATCTGTTTCACAATTTTTTATTACCACTTATGCTCAATTATTGAGCCTGATATTAAGTGGATTCAATAAGTGAGGGGGCTTACGAACCCTATCCTAGAGTTTCAGCCTGGTGGATCTGAATCGAGTGAGTTACATAGCCTGAAACGAAGCAGATTTGCCGCTCGATTCTTGTTGTCATTGTAAGGAAGAACATTGTTAATCAAAATTACATAACAACCCCTCTTATTTGGTACTTTGGTACATATTGTAAGTATCCCCCATTATTATTAAGTCCCAGGTTTGCCTCACATATTACGATTCTGTTACCAGGGGTCTGTTTGTTCCTAACCAAGTTATTCTGAACTTTCACGAAAATTTCAGAATTGCCAATTGATTATATTTGATTATATATCATTTGTAGTGGCACATAGTGGTTCCAAATCAAGGTTTTGCAACCCGGGGACCGCATCAGGCCATTTTTGTGGTCAAGCCCTTTGTGTCTTCTCTCACCACTTCCTCCCAAGTAGTTTTCAGTGTACCTCTTGTTCTTTAGCTTCTCTAATCTGACTCTTGTAAGTCCTCGTTACTGGTGCCAAGTTTCTAAATCTCGGTTTCAAGGCCGGTTTCGGCCAGCCTCGAAACTGAAACCAACCAGGTTTCGACCGAAATGGGGTTGATGCCCTAGAAAATGTTTTTTGACCCAAAAGGTGTGTGCTGCCTATTGTTACCCTGTTTCACATATTCCCAAAATTTGATTCACAAAAAAATCCTAAATGGTTTTTCAAAGTGTGGACCATATAGCTTGGTAATGTACGCAAGGAGTGCAACAACTAGAAACTTCGACTTTGAAGCCTTATTGATGACCAAGCAAGAAGTATAACAACTAAAAACTGAGACTTTGAAGCCTTATTTATTACTAATAACGTTTAAGTAAATGTTTTACATTTACTTAAGATATTATCTATAAATAAGCAAACACTCCCATTTGATTATAATAAAAATAGTTTAAAATTCAAATTCCAAAAGGATAAAAAGTCAATTCTCTCGTCCAAGAACAAAAACCAGATTTTCAGTTTTGGGGGCAATTTTCAATCTTCAAATGCTAGCCTTTTTCTTCAATCTAAAAATTCTATAAATTTATTGAAGTAAAACATCACTAAAAACCAAAAGTTTACTAATATAATCTTTTGTTTTGAGGTCCACAAATTTATTTCCATTTAAGCGACTTTAAACGGCATTCGCGTACTCTAAACAAGGTTTGACCGGAGCGTAACTCTTTCATGCAAGCTGGGATCCGGTGGATAGGAATCTTTTTAGGATTTAAATTTAATTGGGAATTTTTTGTAATGGATTTAGTCCTTTATTACTTTCTTTGTAAAAAGGGATAAACCTTACCCAGCTTAGGAGTTTTAGTTTAGTTAGGAATCTTTCTTTAATTATCTTATTTATTTAGTTATTTTAATGTCAAAAAGAGGCGTGAAAAAAAGGAAAGTGGGAATTGGACTTAGTCCACGACTTAGCTAGTTTCTTTCTATGTTTTATTTTATTTTATTTATTTCTTTTAGTTATCTTGTGGGTCCCACTGATTAGGGTTGTAAACCTATTTACAGGCTGATTTCTTATTGAATTATTATGATATGATGGATTAGAAAAAAGAAGAAAGTGAAAGCTCTCCCTCTCGGCCTCCCTATCTCTCTTTGGCGGTAAGCCTTTCCTCCCCTCTTTCTCTCCCTCACGGTTTCTCTCCCCTTCCCCTCTTGGTTCTCGGTTTATTTCCCCTTCCCCTTGCTACTGGCAAGTGCTTCCCCTTCCCCTTGCTACGCGCAAGTGCTTCCCCTTCCCCATTGCTGGGGAAGTTCTTTTCCCCCCTATCAATCTGTCGGTAGGTACCCTTTCCCCCTCTTGGCTCTTTCTTGGTTACCCTTCTTTCTCGGCAGAGTCATCCCTTACCCTCTTATCCCATCCCCTCCCTTTTGGTTCCCATCTCTTTTCCCTTCCCTTTTGGTGGTTTCTTTGATTTCTTTTTCCCTCTATAACTCGCTATCAGCTATCCCATCTCCTTCCTTTAGGTTACACTTCCCTTTCTCTTCCGGTGATATCTCTTTCCCTTCCCTTTGTTATCCTTTTTCTATCCCAATGTTCCAATCTTTTCTCTTTTGAAATTTCTTTCGCATTAATCCTTCAATATAACTCAGATTCAGGCATTCTGTATATTTAAGGAGTTTTGTTCCGGTTAAACCTTGTTCGGAGTATGCGAATACTGTTTAAAGTTGCCTGAATGGAAGTAAATTTTTGAACATCAAAACAAAATATTACTTTGGCCGGCTCTTGGTTTTTAGTGATGTTTTACTCCAATAAAATTTATAGAATTTTTAGATTGGAGAAAAAGGCTAGCATTTGAAAGTTGAAAATCGTCTCCACAACTAGAAATCCGGTTTTTCTTCATGAACTGGAGAGTTGACTTCCTTTTAGTATTTGAATTTTATTCTATTTTTATTGGATTCAAGTGGGGGTGTTTGCTTATTTATGGATAATATCTTAAGTAAATCATTTACTTAAATGATATAAGTTATAAATAAGTATTGTTCCTGTCCACTGTTTCCTTAGCTATTCTAACTTTTAAAGTTGAAACCAAACTCTGATTGTTGAAACATATATGTTTCGATCGAAATCTGCCTGTTTTATAAGGTGGAAACCACTTGGTCGAAAGAGGGAAATCTCGGTCGAAATCTGATACTTTTTGGTTTCGAGCCTCCAACTTGTTTCGACCTTCTGCGAACCTGAGTTGTCTCGGATTTCGAACCTTGAAGTCTGGTGTACTCAAAGGTAGTTTCAACCAAGATTTAGAACCTTGAAGTCTGGTGCACTCAACCTCCATTGCAAACGCCCATACCACATCAAACATCTATGGCGTAACGGCATTCATATTTATTGGGATTCTTAGTTCCATTGCAAACCAAGGTTGCTTTATTAATTAGATGAACCTCTACCTCTAACCATTGTCTTGTTGCTTCTTTATTGCAGATTCTAGGTTTACACAGCAAGAACTTCCTGCTTGCAAGCCTATACTAACACCTGGATTGGTCAGTTTTACTTCTGGTCGAACTTCCTATAATTTTTTGCTAAACTCTATTCACTCTTGCTTAGGTTGACATTCTCATAATCTACCTTGGTTTGTTTCAGGTCATAACGGCATTCATATTTATTGGGATTATCTTCGTCCCAATTGGTCTTGCTTCTTTGTCTGCATCAGAGCGTGTATATTTTGTTCTTTCCATGGACTGGCTTTTCAAGTTCTATAAAATTTCAATCTTTATTTGAATGTAACAATTTATTTCACATTAGGTTGTGGAAATTGTGGACCGCTATGACAAAGATTGCATTCCAGAGAACTATAGCAAGAATATGGTTGAATTTATACAAAGCAATGAAACTGACAAGTCCTGTTCAAGGACTTTGACTGTGAGTTCATACACTACTACAGTTTCTAGGAGCACTTAGAAATTAGTTCTTTATTTTTTTTCTTTTGCAGCATTCATTCCTAATTCCAGATGGGCTAAAATTCTAATAAAAAAAATGATTAATTGCTTTTCTTTCAGGTCCCAAAGCTCATGAAAAGTCCTGTATATGTTTATTACCAGCTTGATAACTTCTACCAGAACCATCGCAGGTATTCCTACTTACATGGTCTTAGAAATTATTCTATGTATTTTTCTAAAGTATTCTGCATGAGCTTATTTATTTTCTTCTTTATACAAATGGTTGTCCCAAACTCATCCTACCAGTCTTCCTTCCCATTTTATTTTTTATCCTTCTTATTGGGTGTAAACAAACAGAGTTTAATGGACAAAGATGGCTTCTGATGCAGGCAGTACTAGAAAATTTCGGCTTAAATGTTTCGGTTTTTTGCAAAACTGAAACGAAATGCAGGGTCAAAACAAAAAAAGTCCCAAATTTTGTTCCGAAATCACTGTTTTGACCATGTTTTGGTCGAAATCTCTATTTTTGGCCGAAACTTGGTTCAAACACTTTATAAAATATCAAGTTTGACCTTAGAGGCATAGTTATGAATTTCTGCCAAAATTTTGGATTTCGGCCGAAATGTATCGGTTTTTTGCAAAACCGAAACAAAATGTAGTGTCAAAACCCAAAAGTCCCAAACTTCGGTCTGAAATCACTGTTTCGACCATGCTTCGGTCGAAATCTCTAGTTTCGGCCGAAACTTGGTCCAAACTTCTTATAAAATATCAACTTTTGACCGAAACTTGGTGTACTCTGACCTTAGAAGTCAGAGTAGTACAAGACAGGGAACAATGCACAGGAAGGACAGTATATAGCAAACAATACTTATCTATAACTAATATCATTTAAGTAAATGTTTCATTTACTTAAGATATTATTAATAAATAAGCAAACACCCCCATTTGAATCCAATAAAAATAGTCTAAATTTCAAATTTCAAAAGAAGAAAAAGTCAATTTTCTAGTTTAAGAAGAAAAATTAGATTTTCAATCACGGGGCGATTTTCAACTTTTAAATGCTGGTTTTTTTTTATCCAATTTAAAATTTTCATAAAACTTGTTAGAGTAAAATATCATTAAAAACCAAGAGTCCGCCAAAATAATCTTTTGTTTTGATGTCCAAAAAATAATATCCATTCAGACGATTTTAAACAACATTAGCATACTCTGAACAAGGTTTGACTGGAACGTAACTCCTTTAATATAATTTGGATTCAAGCAATTTTGGATTTTTTGCAAAGCTGATTATGTTAGCTATCCAACAAAATTGATATTGCTTGAATCCGATTTATATCAAAGGAGTTACGCTCCGGTCAAACCTTGTTCAGAGTATGTGAACTGATGCAATCTAAGTTAGGCAAGATGACCAAAGGAAGGAAAATGCCAGAATCAAACCAACAACCAGAAACACTATTCACGCGGTACTGTTCACGTGAACAGTACCAACAGAATTTTTAGAAAGTTTTGTCTTCTTCCTAAATTCAATAAGTTAGATTTATTTCCATAAAATTAGTCATTTAGTTTTGTTTCCTAAATTTGTTTTGTTTTCTAAGATTGGTTATCATATGAGTTAGTCATAGATGTTATTTGTTTTGGAAATTTTCCTAAAAGTCATAAAGGAAAGTTTCTCATTTTTATTTTTAGACATTCCTTCCTAGGAACCAGTCCTTCTATCTTTTGTATTTCCTTTTAGCATTATAAATAAAGAGGAAGAAGATGCTGGCAGCAGAGTTGGTTAGAGTTTGTTATTAACAGAACCGAAAATCCTATTCTGTTCATTCCCGTTTTCTAGATGATAGTAGCTTTTTCGAAAATTCATAACTTATTCATCCATGGTTGAATCACCTTCAAATTTGGGTATGTTATCAAGCATATCCTAGAGTACTTCCCCTTTAAGTTTGAAGACATTCCAACGGCTGGATTCTGAGATAAGTAATTTTTTCTGTTGTTATACAATTTTGGTTTTGTTAAAATGCCTGTTTGAGACCTATGGGCAAGATGGGTTTCGATCCCACCTGTTGGATCAAGCTCATCTTCTGGAATATTGTTCCTTATATCCTAAGGATCAAGGAACCCAGATTTTGAAGCATTCTTACAGTTAGATTTGAGGTTGGGGAATTATTTGTTTGACTCAATAATTCTTATTTGTTGTTAAAGGCTAAATTTGGGTTGGACTGTGATAACATCCTACAACAAAGAGGGGTAATCAATTTGAATGTGTTGAAAAACCCCCTTTGCCATTAATTGGTATTAGAGCATGGCTGAGGAGAGTTTCCCAATCAGTCCAATAAATCCATGGATCCACTAGCCTTAGTGCTAGAATGATTGGCCAATATGGATGCAAAGATAGATAATATGGAAGGAAGGATGAATGCTAAATTTGATAGTTTGGATGAAAGGATTAACCCTAGGCTGGCTAGATCAGAAGCTCCTATAGCCAACCTAGTGCAAAGACCTAATGCTAGGGTTCTCCAAAAAATCCTTAGAGATGACTATCAAGATCTACCAGATGATGAGTATGATGGGAGACTTCCTTGATATGAAATTTCACATAAAGTAAGGCTGGACTTAAAAGATTTCTATGGTAGGCAAGACCCACAAGCCTTTCGTGACTGGTTGTGTGCATTGGATGATTATTTCGATTGGTTCGATCTTCTCGAACTACGAAAATTAAAATTAGCGCGATCCAAACTTTTGGGAGCTGTCCGTGAGTGGTGTAAAGTCCATGAACAGAAGCTCAGGGTTCGAGGATGAGAGCCTAGGACTTGGGAAGATATGAAGCACTAATTAACGAGAGAATACGTACCTGAACATATCCAAGTAAGGCTCTTCCGTCGACAAAGTTTTCACTAAGTTGCATGTATAACTAAAAAAAACCTGACAACCATCTATAAAATTCAGTTTGCAAGTTAGCGAGGGGTGGAAACCCAACGCTATTGATATTGACGTGAAGGCGGTACCTACAGTTGCACCACCAACAAAAACTCCAATACCATCAACCGTTCTAGGATCATTAGTGACTGAAGTCAAAGAAGACGAAAAACAGGTTTCACAAATCCATGATGACAAAGGAGAGAACAACATTGATGTTCCTACTGTAGCAATTTGCATTGAAGAGGTTGTAGTTGAAGACCACATCAGTTACAATGTGGATGATTTTATTCAAGTCACTGAGGTGAACATATGTGATTTTAATCTTTCTTGTGCGGCTCCATTGACTGAGAATGAGAGTTACAGTGATCATGAGATAATAGACATTGAAGAAGTGACTGTAGAAGACAAAGAGCTACACGTGATCCCCATGGATACCTCTTGCATGTTTGAATCTTTTCAAGATATTGAACATGTTGACCTTGTGATACCTCCCCAATATTTTAAAGAGTGTGAACTTAAGGTGGTGGATTTTCTTTCAAATTTTCATGCACAACCAGATTTCCAATATCAAAGGAAGATGTATGCCGATCCCACTGAGCATATTCTTCACCATTATAAAACTCATGGACGAGTTTATTTTAAGTAGGGGAGAGCTGATGCAGTCCAAGTTATGCAAGAAGACCAAAGGAAGGAAAATGCCAAAATCAAACCAACAACCAGAAACACTGTTTACGCGGTACGATACTGTTCACATGAAGAGTACCATACCGAAGTTTTAGAAAGTTTTGTTTTCTTCTTAAATTCAATAAGTTAGATTTATTTCCATAAAATTAGTCATTAGTTTTGTTTCCTAAATTTGTTTTGTTTCATTTCCTAAGATTGGTTATCATATGAGTCAGTCATTGATGTTATTTGTTTTGGAAACCTTCCTAAAAGTTATGAAGGAAAATTTCTCTTTTTTATTTTTGGATATTCCTTCCTAGGAAGCAGTCCTTTTATCTTTTGTATTTCCTTTTAGCATTATAAATAAAGAGGAAGAAGATGCTAGCAGCAGAGTTGACCAGAGTTTATTATTAAATTCTGGTTGAGTCTCACAACTGGCCAGAGTTTATTATTAAATTCTGGTTGAGTCTCTGGTTGTGAGACTTAACCGAAACTCCTATTTTGTTAATTCCCGTTTTCTGATGGTAGTAGCTTTTTCAAAAATTCATAACTTCTTCATCCATGGTTGGATCACCTTTAAATTTGGGCATGTTATCAAGCACATCCTAGAGTAATTTCCCTCCAAGTTTGAAGATATTCCAACGATTGGATTCTAAGATAAGTAATTTTTTTCTACTGTTATACAATTCTGGTTTTGTTAAAATACCTGTTTGAGACCTATGAGCAAGATTTGTTTCGATCCCACCCATTAGATCAAGCTCATCTTCTGGAATATTGTTCCTTATATCCTAAGCATCAAGGATCACAAATTTTGAAGCATTCTTACAGTCAGATTTGAAGTTGGGGAATTATTTGTATAAATCAATAATTCTTGTTTGTTGTTAAAGGCTAAATTTGGGTTGGACTGTGATAAGATCCTATAGCAAAGAGGGGTAATTGATTTGAGTGTGTTAAAAAACCCCTTTTGCCATCACGAATGCTATCTAAAGTTGTCTGAATGGGAATAATTTTTGGACATCAAAACAAAAGACTATTTTGGCGGACTCTTGGTTTTTAATGATGTTTTACTCTAATAAGTTTTATAGAATTTTTAAATTGGAGAAAAAAGCCATCATTTATAAGTTGAAAATTGTCTCGCGATCGAAAATCATGTTATTGTTTTTAAACTTGAAAGTTGACTTTATATTCTTTTGGAATTTGAATTTTAGACTATTTTTATTGGATTCAAATGAGGGTGTTTGCTTAATTATTAATAATGTCTTAAGTAATTGAAATATAAATTAATAAACATTTACTTAAATAATATTAGTCACAAAAAAGTGCTGCTTATTTAACTGTGAATAAAATCCTCGGGTTCTAGCGTACATTAACATACTATGGTAAGACATAGAAATACCATTTAAGAATTTTTTTTTCTATACAAATCATTCAATGGATATGTTAAGAAGGTTAACAGTACATCACACAAAAAAATTGGGCTCACAAATCAATTTTTTTAGCCACTGAAACTGATATCAAAACTTGACAGTTTTTTTTCTATGGTTTCGGCGAAATTTCAGCCATTGGCCTTGCAAAACCAAGCACAAAGCCAAAATTCAAACCTTTCTTAAACGTCAGAATAGTACAAGATAGGGGGTCAGGGAACAGTGTACAGTATAGACAGTATACAACACACAACATTTTAAGTAAATGTTTATTAACTTTTATATTTCATTTACTTAAGATATTATTCATAAATAGACAAAAACACCCCCCATTTGAATCTAATAAAAATAGTCTAAAATTTAAATTCCGAAAGAATAAAAAGTCAACTTTTCAGTTTAAGAACAAATACTGGATTATCGATTGCAGGGCGTTTTTCAGCTTTCAAATGTTGGATTTTTTCTCCAATTTTAAAATTACATAAAACTTATTAGAGTAAAATATCATTAAAAACCAAAAGTCTGCCAAAATAATCTTTTGTTTTGATGTCCATATATCTATTCAGGTGACTTTAAACAATATTTGCATACTCCGAATAAGGTTTGATCAGAACATAACTCTTTTAATATAATTTGGATTCAAGCAATCTTAGATTTGTTGCAAAGCTGATTATGCTAGTTTTTCAACAAATCTGAAATTTCTTGAATCCAAGTTATATTGAAGAAGTTACGCTCCGGTCAAACTTTGTTCAAAATATGAGATTGTTGTTTAAACTCGTCTGGATGGGAATAATTTTTTGGACATTAAAACAAAAGTTATTTTGGCAGACTCTTGATTTTTAGTGATATTTTACTTTAGTAAGATTTATGAAATTTTTAGATTGGAGAAAAAAAGCTAGCATTTAAAGTTGAAAATTGTCCCGTGATTGAAAATTCAGTTTTTGTTCTTGAATTGGAAAGTTGACTTTTTATCCTTTTGAAATTTGAATTTTAGACTATTTTTATTGAATTCAAATGGAGGGGGGTGTTTGTTTATGAATAATATCTTAAATAAATGAAATATACAAGTTAATAAACATTTAATCATAAATAAGTGCTGCCTATTTGACCCAGAATACAATCTTCAGGATTTAGCATACAATAGCATACTATAGTAAGACATAGAAATACCATTCGGGAATTATTTTTTATTTTTTTTTTTGTTGTTGTTGTATAACTCATTCACTGGATATTTTAAAAAAATGCATTACACAAAAAAAATTGGACTAAAAAATCAAGTTTTTGGACACTGAAACTGATTTCGAAACTTGACAAATTTTTTTCCATGGTTGTGGCAAGTTTCGGCCAGTCATAAAACCGAAATTCCAAACCTTGCTTATTGTATTAACAAATTTTACCAACTTTGTTGCCACTTTGCGTATATACAATAGTTATTGACTACTAAAGTTCCGTATCTGTAGAACTGTTGATTTACCTCTAATATCCTAAAAATATTGGTGATGTAGGCCAAGTGTATAAGATAAGGGGTCGAAAGCAACTTGTTGGGCCAGGCCCAACCTAGTCGATCCATCCAAGGAGTACCACCAGCCAGATTTAGTTTAGTCGACATACATTGATATTAGGACTTTTTTGTTATTTAGTTTCCTAAATTTAGCACTCAGTTATTTGGTATTTTCATTGTTTAGAAATTTCTTTAGTTTCCTTAAGTGTTTAGGAAACCTTCCTATTTGTCTGTTTTAGAAACTTTCCTAGCTTATAAAGCAAGTTTCTGTTTAGGTTGCAATTTCCATTCTCGTAACCCTTCTTATTTTTGTAATCTCTTACAAGTTATAAATAAGAGGTAGTTGAAGGCTGGCGGGAGACTTTTAGAACCCAGAAAATTGCTATTGGCTTTTCTTGGTTGAGTCCTATCGGTTGTGAGACTCAACCAAAGTTATTTCCTGTGTCTCAATTTCTTAGACTATTGTTCCAACTTCTTCCAACTCTTTTCTGACTTTTAATTTTCAATACCGTAATTTCTGGTTAGGTTTTTGTTGATCAGTGGAAACTAGAAATTCTAAACTATCGGATTACTTCACTGTGGCAGTAAAATTTCCAGGCCAATCTCGACTTCTGTGGTTCCTTCTCCTGCAATCTGATCTCATCCAATTTCAGTGAAAAGATCCTGTAACAAAGAGGGATTATCAATTTGATTTGTCTTGAACCCTAATTGCCAGCAATGGGCCAATACCTTTTCTCCTGTGATTTTCAGGGAAACAAAATAACTCGTGAGATTTATATATTTATATACTATGAATTTTTAAATCCGGAACTTAAATGAAGTTTTAATCTTTAAAGAGAGCAAAAAGAGAACTTTTGTATCTCTAGGTAAAATTTGAAGCAGAGGTTGTGGCATTTGAACTATAACAGCATTAATAGGTGTTTATGTATGGTTACTACGTATTTCTATACTTCCCTTGAAATTTTGTTTAATTTTGATTTATATCATCATGGTTGTTTGAGGAATAGAATGTTGAAGAACTGTTGAGGGGGAACCCTTTTGCAATAACCTCTTTTCTTTATCTTCTCTTCATGAAAGAAATTGCACGGGTCTGGAATTTATAAAATCTGGGATTTTGTTAGTGATTTATCATCAGGACATCAATGATTTATATTGCATGATCTCGAATTTATAAATCATTATCTTCTATTAAATCTGGCATTTTCTGTCTGTCATTCTACTTGATTACTATTCTCTGTTTCTGGAATTAACTTTACAGTTCAGGTTCTGTTTGCTTTCTGGTTTCAGATTTCCTGTCGTAGCATTAGTTCTGATATTCTGTGCTAAATCTGGTTGTATCCCTTTGCTGTTCCAGGGTTAGTCCATACAGTGATATTGATTCTCAGTTTTAGAGACTCCTAATCTAATAGGATTCTTTTATAACTGTGGATCTGACCGATGGATTGGTTCCAGATTCTGGTATTTAGTTCTCTTGACGGGATAAGATATCCCATTAATTTCTGAAGTATATTTGATAACTTGGCCACTGTTTATTGAAAGTCTTTCAATTCTGTTCATTATTTAGTCACTGCAATTCTAGTTTTTATGAGTTTCTGAAACCTAGTTCTTTAGGCTATTAGAAATCCATCAGATGGTAGGATGGTTTTCGTTACTAAGAGTCCAATCTACCAGGGACCTAGCATTAGACAGTTTAGTTCAGCCGATTAAGAAGCTCATGAATTTTTTATTTCCCCCAAATATTTTTAGGGCATTGCTAGGATTTATATGTGCCTTTGTTCAACTTTAAATATTGTTTGCTGCTTTTTTTCCTCTGCTTCTGTTTATTCCCTCCTGGATGACCTAGACCTTTAATTGAGGGAAACTTATCCAAGTACCTCAGAACTCACTATATGATTTCAAGTTTATATATTGCTCAAGAATAGAAACACTTAAAAGCTAGTCAGTTTAGTCCCAAGGAAGACTCAAAAGCAACCTGATATCAGCTCTCCTTTAAACCAATAGAAACCATGATAAGATGACTTTCATCCAAACAAATTTACTGACTACATTACCTGGATGGTTCAAAATGGATGTTACATCCATGTCAGTATTACCTTCAGCTAACATAATTACTGGTTATTTTACCTGGATGTTTTAAAATGGTTGTTAATTTTCATGTTACTTAATCTACATTAAGAATAAATGTGCTTCTTGGGCCATGTCAGAGCTACATGCATGTATGGCCTGTATGGATCATGGATTACTGTATCGGGGTGTATCGGTCGATAAGTATCGGTATTGACCCTGGTCGATATAATACACCCATATATGTATCTCTATTTTTCAAAATGTCTAGTTATTGTACCATATCTACCGTATCGAACAGATATGGTGTGATACTGCTCTATACAATCGATACACCATGATATGTTATCAATACGCTCGATAAGTATTATACAGTTCCATATTTCGTGAGAAAAAAAAAGTATCGATTTGTATCCGACCAGTCGATACTGTTCGATATACCCTACTTAAGATACCCTTTTTTTTCCTGTTTCTTCTTTGCTGAAAGCCTGAAACCTGTGAACCAAACTGAGGACTTCTTCCTTGCATCAAATAGTGCATGAAACACAGTGTTTTTATGCTTTAAAATTGTGTTTTCAATGCTTCCTAAGCATTCTTGTGCATATCTTGCTTATAATCTAGCGTATCCATCATATCCATGATACGTCTTTTGAAATTGCCCGTCCAATATGCTACCAGTATGCGATACTTTAATCAGTGGTATGGATGACATTTGCCATTCTTCATATTCTGTTCAGAATATCAGAACCTCTTCCGGGTCCTGAGAATTATGCTGTCTGTGTTGTCTGTTGGGATATTTTCTTCTTAGTGTTTTTGGGCTCTATTTATACATATTTCTGGAAAAATCTGTGCTTTTCCTTTAGGCTAGTGGATGGTGATATTTCCATTTTCTTTTTCCAGATATGTTAAAAGCAGAAGTGACAAACAGCTCATGAGCAACACATATGCACATGAAACGAGTACTTGTGCCCCTGAAGACACAACAGCAAATGGGTTACCAATTGTTCCTTGTGGTCTTGTTGCTTGGAGCTTGTTCAATGACACATATGGGTTTTCTGTAAATAACAAGGTCTTAGAAGTCAACAAGAAAAATATAGCCTGGAAAAGTGATCAGGACCATAAGTTTGGCTCTGATGTCTTCCCTAAAAATTTCCAGAGTGGAGGCTTAATTGGGGGTGCCAAACTTGATTTGAGTAAACCTGTAAGTTCCATATTAATCTAAATGTCAATTACCGTTCTTGGGAAAAAAAAGAAAAAAAAAAAAAGAAAAATAAAATAACAAAATAATGTAATCTAAATCTCACTTGTCATTCCATTTTCTTTTTCAAGTTTTCTTTATGTGCTCCTTTCAATCTCCTATTGTTATTGTTGTTTTATTTTTATTTTTTTTAACAGTTGAGTGAGCAAGAGGATCTTATTGTTTGGATGAGAACTGCGGCACTACCAACTTTCAGAAAGCTCTATGGGAAGATAGAGGTTGACCTTGAAGCCAATCAAAAGATAACAGTGTTAATACAGAACAACTATAATACCTATGGTTTTGAGGGAAAAAAGAAACTGGTTCTTTCAACTACCAGTTGGATTGGAGGGAAAAATGATTTTCTAGGGATGGCATATCTTACCATTGGTGGACTTTGCTTGTTCTTGGCATTAGGCTTCTTAGCGACGTATGTGATCAAGCCAAGGTGAGTGACTCTTGACCTCATTCCTTTTTCCTATGATTTCCATGCTATCAATGACTCTTGACCTTATTTTCCTTTGTATGTGTGTTTGTGTGTGTGTGTGTGTGTGTGTGTGTGTGTGTGTGTGATCTTATTTATTATTTTTTTTTTTGGAGAAATGATTAAAAATATAGATCCAATTTAACAGGTAGTGCTTTCTTCTCTTTTGTCTGTGGGTTGATAGAAACTATTACTAATTGGAAACACTACAATTTCATTTTCATTTTTCTCGAATATCTATTAAAACTTATTTTTTTGGTTTAGTACTTTTTTGAAATTGTTACAATAACAAGAAAGCTTTATCCCAATTAAATTGGTGTCGGCTACATGGATTCTTGTCTTCCAATCAGTTCTATTCGATGTCATATTTTGAAACAAGGCCTAAGCTATGCATGTTTTTCCTTACCACCTCACCTGGAGTCATCTTAGGTCTACCCTTAATTCTTTTAGATCTTTCGATAGGAATCAAAACTCTCATTTGTACTGGAGAATCTAAAGGTTTCCATTGAACATAGTCATACCATCTTAAACGATTTTCTTGTAGCTTATCATGTAATGACGCTACTCCCAAATCAGTTTTAAAACTATTGTTCCTTAGTTTATCTTTCTTAGTTTTTTCACACATCCATCTCAACATCCTCGTCTCAGCTACATTGAGTTTATCTATATGAGGCTTCTTAACAGTCCAATATTTTGCATTATATAACATATCCAATCGAATGACTGTTCTATAAAATTTTCATTCAAGTTTTAAAGGAATACGCCGATCACTTGTCTCTCTAGACGCACCTCTCCACTTCATTCATTCTATTTTAATCCTCTTTCCTCTATATCACATTTTTTTATGATTGACCCTAGATACTTAAAATACTTTGATGCAAAATCAACTCAACTGACAGTGGGCCGTTGGAGTTGGGCCAGCTAGCTTGCAGCCCATTCAGTTTCAGGCTAGCTTGCAGCCCATTGCAACCTCTTGCCACTGTTCATGTGAACAACAACACATTGTACTATTCATGTGACAGCAACTTGTTTAATATCCATTGAGAATGCACCAAGGAATTTCATTACTATTTTGGTTCTTTCCTATCTTAAAAGTTATTATTTTAGTAAGTTATTATTTTCTATTTTTAGAAGTTCTTTGTTTCAGAAGTTTCTTAGAAGTGGAGAGGTGCTTCTAAAGTGTTGTGTGATCAGAGTTTTCCTTTAAAACTAAAGAAAAATTTTATAGGACAATCATTCGATCGGCTAATGATTTATTGTGCGGATTGTTGGGCAGTTAAGAAGCATCATATAGATAAACTAAGTGTAGCTAAGATGAGGTTGTTAAGATGGATGAGTGGTAAACCGAGGAAGGATAAGGTAAGGAAAGATCGTATTAGAGCTGATTTGGGAGTAGTGCCGATACATGATAAGCTAGGAGAAATTCGTTTGAGATGGTATCGCCATGTTCAAAGGAGACTGTTAAATTGCTCCAGTATAGAGGAGCGAATGAGCGATTCGATTAAGATGGAATGATCTAAAAGAGCTAAGGGTAGACCTAAGATAACTCTAGGGGAGGTGTTGATGAAAGACACGCATAGCTTAAGTCTTGTTTTAAGTATGACATCGAGCAGAGCTGATTGGAGGACAAGAATCCATGTAGGCGACTTCATTTAATTGGGATAAGGCTTTATTGTTGTTGTTGTTGTTATTTGTTTTAAAAGTTTCTATTCTAGTGAGTTCCTATTTAATTATTTAGTAAGTTTTTGTTAGCTCAAAAGGATCTTAGCTTATTTTCTATTTCTAGCAAGGAATAGGAAGTTTCTATTTTCTATGTAATAAGAAATTTCTATTTCTAAAAAGACTTAGTCAACAAGAGTTGCCATTGTTTACTTTCTATTTTGTAATCAAAGTCATTGGTTATATATATATATATATATATATATATATATATATATATATATATATATATATATATATATATATGAATGAAAGGAGACAAGAGCGACTACGATTTAAGAATAAAGAAAGCTTGCCATTGCAATGTCAAGTGGGCTTCCTAGGCTGTGGGACTTACTGAATCTTAAATGAACTCCTAAGGTTCTATTATTCTTCCTTTCTTTTTGTTTCTTCTGTTTATGGTTACTGTTCATGTGCTATCTTGCTGCCCATTCCAACTTCACTAATCCAAATCTGACCATCATATCAAGCTCTATTTCTGGTATGATCTTACCTTCATGAAACCCTACATTCTATCATAATTTCAGCCCCATCCAACTAGTGGTTTAATAGATCCGAGCAAGGAAAATTTTCTGTTATTCTAATACCCTGTGGCCAAGTTGTAATTGCATTGTTTAGTCACTGTTTTGCTTACTGATTCCTAAGATGTGCACTGCTGAACTTGTGGGTCTTGGTAGTGATTCGATCATGAGCTGGTTCCTAATTTGTTGAGTCGGGGAGTGGTCCTACATTATAATCACTTTGCGGTAGCTCCCTCTCGTCAATTTTTACGGTATCCATCCTTGTGTGACTAAAGTTACGCACCATATACTCTGTCTTTGTTCTACTTATCTTAAAACCTTTTGATTCCAAGGTTAATCTCCATAACTCCAACTTGGCTTTAATCTCTGCTTATGTCTCATCCACCAAAATAATATCATTAGCAAAAAGCATACACCGATGAACTTCATCTTTAATGTCCAGGTTAAATCATCCATGATAAAGACAAACAGATAAGAGCTTAAAGCTGATCCTTAATGTAACCCAATTGTATTTTGGAATCCACCATACTATAATACCGTCGCCCCAATATTTTGATCCGGGCTGCGGGCCACGAACAATGTTTCGACCTAGCAAGAAAAGCTTTACCCAGGGTGGTCTACGATCAGCGGTTTTCGCACGCCTTACTCAAATAGGGGCTCAGCCGTTGCTTCTTTGGTCGTACATATCATTGACTATGTCCACATATTTGCTTAAAACAATTTGTGCTTGTAATCTTATTGAACAACTTGGTTACCCAAGATACTTCATAGATTCCTAGGTTCTTCCGTATTTCTATTGGAACCTCATTTGGGCCTGGTGCTTTGCCTACTTTCATCCTTCTTAAAGTTTCTTTTCTTTTTGACATCCAAATTTTTTATATATACCTATGACCTGTGGTGTTTTGATGGGTAATGTAGTCTTCTGAGACTATTACTCGAAGTGTCTTCATTTAATAAACTGTAGAAATAACTATTCCATCTCTATATAATGTTTTCATCCCTTATTAGAACTCTACCATCTGCACTTTTAATAGATCCAACATGGTCGAAATCTTTACACTTCCTTTCCCTTATTTTAGCTATCTTATAGATAGCTTTTTTTTTTCCCCTTCTTTTGTGTTAGATTGTTATAAAGATCTTCATATTTTTTTGCTCTTGCTTTTCCTACATTTTCTTAACTTTTTATTTTATTTTTTTATTTTTAAAGATTCTTTACATCTTTAGTCCTTTGCCATGTCTTAAAACTATCTTTTTTAACCTTAATGGTTGCTTGAACCTCATCATTCCACCACCAAGACTTCCTATAGGAATGATTAGCAATAGATCTGAAGTTATTGGATTTGGACAGGATTGGTAGTTTAACATTTTTAAGGATTCCTAAGAAAACATGTTAAATTTAACAGGGTGTAATCGATATCTTAATTTCCCTTTCTTTTTTTTTTTTTTTTTGCATTAGGTGGAGGGTTTCGATAAGTAAGATTATCAGTGACTAGTTATTAGGAGTGTTGGAAGTGAAGACAAAAAATTTGATCCCAGGTCTGGGCTATGATTCTCACAAATGTTACCAGTGGACTGTGTTTTCATCTTCAAAACCTTGCTTCATTAAGTAGACTAACCAACTATATGGAATATAATTAAAAATTTTGGTTAAAGGCTGGGTGAATGTACAACAACAACAAAGAAACCTTATCCCAACTAAATGGGTCGGCTACATGGATTCTTGTACTTCAATCAGCTCAGTGTGATGTCATACTTGAAAGAAGGCCTAAGCTATGCATATCTTTCCTCACCCCCTTCCCTAGAGTCATCATAGGTTTTCTCCAATCTTTTTTAGATCCTTCAATTTGAATTAAATCACTCCTCCATACTAGAGCATTTAAAAGCCTCTGTTGAACATGGTCATACCATCTCAAACAACTTTCTCGTACCTTATCATGTATTGACGCTAATAAGCAGCTCTAATACAATCATTCCTTACCTTATCATTCCTAGTTCTGTCACACATCTATCGTAACATCCTCTTCTTAGCTACACTAAGTTTATCTATATTATGTTTCTTAACTACCCAACATTCTGCTTCATAAATCATAGTTGGTCGATTGATTGTCCTATAAAAATTTCCTTTAAGCATTAAAGGAATACGTCAATCACACAACACTCCAGACGCACTCTCTACTTCATCCATCCTATTTTAATTCTCTGTGAAACATCATCTTCTATATCACCTTCTTTATTTATGATTGAATCTAGATACGTAAAATGTTCACTTTTCAGCATAGTTCTAAATCTCGACCAAATCTTGGAAATCTCGATCTTCTCAAGACTTCAAAATCTCAGAAATCTCGACCTTTATATGGTAAAAAAAAATGCAGTGTCTCGGTGAGATTTTTTAAGATCTCGAAAATCTCGGACCTTATGCAACGGGGTCCCCGAGATTTGAAATCTTGCTTTGCAGTATCTCCCTTTCATCGATTGTCACTACCTCATTATCCATCCTTGTATAACTAAAGTTACACATCATATACTCCTTCGTTCTATTTATCTTAAAACCTTTTTATTCCAATGTTGATCTCTATAACTCCGACCTGGCATTAATCCCTGTTTTTCTCTTATCGACCAAAACAATATCATCAGCAAAAAGCATGCCATAAAGAACTTCATTTTCATATCTCTGGTTAAATCATCCATAATGATGGTAAACAGATAATGGCTTAAAGCTAATCCTTGATGTAAGCTAATTGTAATTGGGAATTCTCTACATTGACCCCCAACGATTCTCACACTTAGTCACCACATTATAATACATATTGTTGACTATGTCCACATATTTGCTTGAAACACTTATCCTCTCTAGTACTTATTGAACAACTTAATTAACCAAGATACTCCATAGATTCCTTGGCTGTTCTAAACTTCTATTTGGATCTCATCTGGACCTGGTGCTTTGCGTACATTCATTCTCCTTAAAGCTTTTTTTTACTTCTGTCACCCTAATTTTACGTATATATCTACGACCTATAATGCCTTAGTGGGTAATGTAGCCTTCAGGGACATAATTACTCAAAGTGTCTTCATTTAGTAGGCTGTAGAAATAATCGTTCCATCTCTCTTTAATGTCTTCATCCCTTACTAGAACTCTTTCATCTATACTTTTAATACATCTAACATGTTCAAAATATCTACTTTTACTTTCCCTCATCTCGTCTATTTTATAGATAGTTTTTTTCTTCTTTGTGCTCAGATTGTTATAAAGATCTTCATATTTCTTTGCCCTTACTTTTTTCGAAATTTTTATGGCTTCATTTCTGACAAGTCTATACATTTTTGGATCCTCTATATACTTAATCCTTTGCCATGTCTTAAAATTATCTTTCTTAGCTTTATGACTGCTTGAACCTCGTCATCCCACCAAGACTCTCTGGGGGAATTGACGTTTTCCTTTATCAACTTTCTTAATACAAGCAGTCATCTCGTTTTTCATTGTATTAGTGTCTCCCTCAAAGTCCCACTTTCCTTGTTTGACCACATTATCTGTAAAGGCTTTCAAGGTATCTCATTTTAAGCTCTACCACATTATCCTTGGGCAAAAAACAGGACATTTCTTATGATTTGATGTAATGAGACACATATCCATGACCAATAATTTATGTTGACTGGTTAGGCTCTCCCTTGGTATAACTTTACAATCCTTACATAACAACCTATCGGACCTTCTAGTAGAAAGAAATTTGTTTGGCTATGGATCATCTCCTATCATTGGAGTCCCTCTAGCAGTGATCCAGCGGCTGGAGTCACTCAGCGTACTACGGAAGTCTCCTTTTTTGTTTGCTTGATGAGTCAGGTTCCGCCCATTCGACTGGCAAAGTTCATGAGCTGGTTTTCCTTCATAGGATCTCAATCAAAATGAGAAAGTTCATTCTGCCCGATTAGAAAATGTCATTCTTTTACCAATTATTATAAAGAGTCTTTCTGCGCAGCAAGCATATCAAGCATGATCGATTGGATAAAATAGGTAAGGATAGCATCAAACAGTCGTAGCCTAACCTATTCTTGCCCTAACTTAACCAATGGGGGTCTAGTAGTATGGATCATAGAAAGCGATGAACTCATCAGACAGCTTCCTGCTAGCTTTACACCTAGGGGAAGCACTGGAGAGTCAAACCCGGATGAGAATTCTTTCAATCAAATTATCTTTGTAGAAATTAAATTGAGCTATTTAGACATCAATGATCATGACTCATGAGGCCAAGTCTCACTAGGCCAATCACTATAACATAAGGTCTTGCCACTTGGTCTTTGCCCTGGCAACCTTTGTGAGCCTAAGGAAATTACCAATAGATTGAAAGACATGCTGGCTCTTTAAAAAGGGTGCCCTCCTAATCTAATTTGGATAGGAAGAGATATTAATGGTTATCCCAAGGAGGCTTATTACTTAGCTTCCTGGAAATGATTACCAAAAAGGCAAAAGCTCACCAGACCCGAGGTCCATTGTGATCAGGAGTGGCTTCAGGAGATACGACCGCAGGCAATCAAATTGGGCCTGGTCCAATTAAAGGCAACTAGCCCAGCCAGGCCAGATCTTGGTAACCTGCCCAGCTAGGCCAGATTTAAGAAGTACTGCTAGCAAGCTATAGCCGACAGCACTATTAGTTAGGATATTTTATTGTTAGTTTCCTTATTGTTAGTGACTCTATTTGTATTGTTTAGTTTCCTAAAAAAAAAATAGGCTAGTTAGTTTAGAAGTTTTAGTTACTAGGAGACTAAGACTTGCCTAAAGTGTAGTTTCTTAATTCCAGTTTTTTGAAACTTCCCTATTTCTATGTTATAGAAACTTCCTAATTTATAAAGGAGGTTTATTTTCTCTAGGATTAGTTTCTTTCCTATTTCAATTGTAATTCCCAAGCTATAAAAAAAAGGACCAAGGCTGGCGGCAGCTAGAGAGGTTTTTCCAGAAAAAAGAATAGCAAAATTCTATTTTTCTGGTTGAGTCTCCAAGGTTGTGAGACTCAACCACTTGTTCTTCTTTTCCTTGAGATTCTAATTTCTGTTTTGATTTACAATCTTCCTATACTGGCTGGCGACATTGATTTACTGTGAAACCATATAACTGCTTTGCTGATTTAATAGAAAACATCAAGCATCAGTTGAGCACTACACCAGATCTGGGCGGTACTAGGTACAGCAAGTTTTCGGGGCTCACAGCTCTTTCAATTCTTATCAGATCCTCTTCAAGTTTGGAAGGGCGTTCACATCTGTTACAAAGATCTGCCACACCAAGTTTCATCTAATTCTAATGGTTGGATTTCAAGATATATGGTTTTCTTCATTACTTTTTACTGCAGATTTTGTTTTTGGACTGAATAGAGATCCTGTAGCAAAAATGATTGATAAATTACGTTGCTTTAAACCCTCTTTGCCACCACATTGCTATGTTCGTTGATTTGACAAATTGTACCTTCTTCCTCTTCCTCACATACGTCTTTAATTCCATTGTTTTGCTGACCAAGTTCCTCCCTACTTTGATTGAGAACTCCCCTTCTTTCGAATCCATATAATTTTCCACTTTAGAGGGCACGAATCCAGCAAGCACTTGGGCTCCGTAAAGCAGATTGCAGAGCACCGTTGCGCTAAAGAGCGCGCCATCCTTTCTCTCACATTTAAATTCTACTTTATCTAAACCCTCATAAAGCACTTTCCAGGAGTCTTTTTCTCCATTCAAATAAATTGACAGAAATTCTTTTCTTTCCAAAGTGAAAGAAAGAGCCACGCCTTGCATAATCTAGGCTTTCGCTCACTCAATCCTAGAGAAGAGGCACACTCGAGCCGAGTGTTGGCATTCTTGTGGCACCACAGATTTTGACATGCAAATTGATCTACAGGTGCTGATCAACTCTGGCCTTTTTAGATGAAAATTATCATTTTTGAAGGAATTATTGCTAGAGCTAGCTGCCAACAAGGCTTAGTGCTCGGATCTTGCCGGTGTCTTCACCATCGTCGTCCCTTGTTCTTTAGTTCATAAAATCTTTGACTTTTGCTTTTAGCAGACCATGCATACCTTCCAGAAGCATTATGGATCCCTCACATTTGCCAGACTTTCTTTCTCCTTACCTTCTTTATGAAAACAATCCCTATCTCAACAAGGCTTCATACCAATACATTGGTATGTGCACCAGGTGAACTCCAGCAGATGGATCACGGCTAGAGGGACTAGAAAACAAGGGATGATCTTTTTCCACTATGTCTACTTTTGAAGGTGAGTAAAGGCTCATCTCTTTTTTCAAAGTATGTGTTTACAATGGATAAATCATAAGCCACAAAAAAAATCTAAAATTGAAGTCCCCTCCTTACATTCCTCACCCCAAAACCATATCCTCCATGTACATTTTCATAACCTCTACGATCTCTCCCTACATGTCCATTTAGATCACCTCCTATTATAATTTTTTCTCTTTGTCTAAAACTTGGTACTAATATCCATTTCTGTGTTCCTAAAATTGTGGCTTACTACTCGCATCCAATTTTACTTGGGGTACGTAAGCGCTAATTATATTGACGATCTCTTCCTTCATCACTAACTTGATGGCTATAATCCCATCACGGTGTCTTTTAACATCCACCAACTTTTTGATCCTAGGTCTATGCTATCATCAACTATAGACTTTACCACGTAGGAAGGAGCCACATTCCTTTCTAGTTATTTTTCGTTATTAAGTTTGGAACAGACCTATTTAAAGGCTTCGAGTATGTTCAAAAAGAGCAGTTGCTGTTGGTTGTGAATTTTTTGTTAGCGGAAGAAGATCTCTGTACTATTATTAATGCTGTTAGCTTTATTTTTCTTGCTATGGCTACTACGTAGTGAGATTTAGTTTCTGTTACTGCCTACTGGTTTTGTGTTGCTGGAATAGCTTTCTTCTTAGGATTGTTTGGAGTGGTAAGTTGAAATTTCTTCAGGTTTTCTACTCCCTGAGGCCAGCTGTGAGATTCTGTTCATTTACTCTCATATTAGTTGATTCCCTTCAATTCTGATTGCAATTAAACAGACTTAAGCCAAGGGATGAAAAAAGATTTTCAGGTTCACAAAATCAGATCTGCTTTGAGTTCTAGAGCCCATAGGGAATTTGGTTGTAAAAAGACATACTATAAGAAAAAACAAAAATCTTATAAAATGTCTTAACCCATGAAACCATTTAGGCGAGAAGATATAGGTGAAAGAAATTTAATCCACGAAATAGATTTTCTAAGCATAAAAAATATGTTATTTTCCTGATCAAGGTTCAAAATTCAGAGAGATTTCTGACTTTTGCTGAAATGTAACATTTCGGGCAAATTTCAGAAGTTTTGACGTTTGAGTTTCAGTAGTCATTTTGTTTCAACCCTTGTCAAAACTGAAATATTACACCGAAATATTTCACTGTAATTTTGACATTTTGGTCAAAATTTTGAACCATAGTCATGATTGGGGTTCTAAATCTACTAACAATTTGCTGGTTTACATAACAAATTTGAACCCATCCGCTATTGGTTTTCATATTAAATTTGTTGGTCAATTCCTTTTCATTATCTGCCGTGATTCTTGTGCAATTAAATTGGATAGTTTAATTGAGGGAGTAATTCTCCTTTTTTAGGTGAAACATATGGTTCTAGTCATCTGAGAATCCACTATGTTCCTTTTAATTTCATACGTTATCTACATTTATTGTGTTCACTGACAATGCTTGATTTTAAAGGTCAGAAGTGGACATGGTAGAACTTGAGTTCATCCTACATCAGTGCATAATGTTGACATGCCATAGACATGAAAATACTTGTATGTGCTGGATTGAAAAAAAAAAAAAAAAAAAAAAAGAAAAAAAAAAAGAACAAAACCCTTCAAGTAGGACATGTCTCTGTGTGTGTGGGAGGGTGTTTGTTCGTTTTAACATATTTAAAAAAATTCGTACTAGCACTTTTGGTACTATGCACATGATTTGGGTCGTTTAGACATGTATCTCATAATATATTAAATAAAATCTTATCTATATCTACTTCCAGCACCCCCCCAAAAAAAATAAAATAAAATCCTGTTTTTAACAATCTGGGCCAAGCTCCTTGGACAGGTTGAACAACTTACTAAATCTCAAATAACAGAAATTGGGAAACTTCCAAGATTTGGATCATTTGGTTGATGATGTGTCTTAACTAATTGAGTTTGTTGAACTACCCATCTGATATAACCCCAAATATTGATGAGAAATAGAAGCCATAAGAGGTGAAAAGTAGGAAGAGTCGGACTTGGCAGAAACTTCCAGGTAGAGGGTTTATGGGGCAAGTGGTCGAGCCATTTATACATGTGAAGAATACCTTTGGTTGGTTTTAAAATTTGGGAGTACCTCTGATTATTGAAGGTAGATCTGCATTGGACAGATTATTCTGTCCACCTTTGGCTGTTTGTGTACATACAAAAAGGAGGGAGTGAATGGTCCACAATACCCTATCTGATGGATCCATCCCTACAAGATGTTCTAGTTACATCTGTATATTTCTGGTTGATACTGTCTGGAGAAATATGATGAATATTGTTATCATGTTTATTTGGTTTATGGCCTCTGAAGTAGAGTGATTTGTTTGAGTGGTGGATTGGGAAACTGCTCATACCCTTCATATTCTGCAACGTATTAGGCAAATCATCCTACTTTGTCCCAGTACAAGTGCTGTAATGAAAATGTCACTGACATTTCTTATCTCAATGATTTAAGAATAAAATTCCCTTTGTTTTGTGTGGTTTTGGCCAGTTGATGGTTTTTGCAGCATTCTCAGAAATCAAAGTCAAGATCTATGCAGTATTTGAGTGCATCTTGAGGTGTACTAATATCTTAGTGGTAACTTTCAAAAAAAAAAAAAAAAAAAAAAAAGAATACTTTCAAATTGCAGTTGTCATCAATGTTTCTTATATTATTGTTGCTGGTCAAATATTTTGAATAAAATAGATATTACATATAAACTAATTTCATGGATAATACAATCCTTTTTTTTGGTTCAGTACAGCATCTGTACATTACTTAAGCTTGAGGTGGCTTTTCTGCAGGCCGCTGGGGGATCCATCCTTCTTATCATGGAACAAAAATCCATCAGGAAGTTTTAATTTAGGGTGATTTCTTGCTTTTAACTTCCATTTCTTGGGCAGCACAATGGTTTCAAGGCCACGATCTTCCTTGGATGGGGATCTTTCATCATAAAACATTCTTCAGGCAGAAATGTGCGATCATTTGTCCAAGACTGAAACCTGGGTGCATATAAAAGAAATACCATTTGTTGAATAGGTGGATATCTCTGAGCTTCAGTTGTTGAGCATCATCATGTTCTATGTAACTGTTCCTAATTTATGTTTTTCTTAATGTTAGAGCAAAGTAATGTTATATACTTTCATTTACCCCCAAAAAAAAAAAATGTTATATACTTTTAAATATCTTGAAAATTCGGGGTATTAATTATATGTCTGTAAATGCAAGGATCCAATTCTAGTGGCTCTTAGCGCATATACCAGATGATGATATTTCTCCTCTTTTTCTGAAGCAAATAAGCTGCATATATTTTCTTGGCGATCAACTTGGCATCTAAAATTAGGTTCCATTTGGTAATATTCTTTTGAAGTGTTTCTGCCGTTTTCTTGTTCTTTTGGAACAATAATTGGTAAAACTGTAAAAGTATTAAAAGTGTCTCTTAATCTGTCTTCCAAATATTTCTCTGTTTCTTTTTTAATTCAAAACTACTTCTTACTCAACATTACCAAACTGGTTTCTGTTCTATAGAAGTATTTCTTAGAAACAGAAATATAAAAAAAAAAAATACTTTTGACTTAGATTTATTTTTGAAGAACATAAATGTTATCAAACATGGCCAAATTATCTATTGTGATATAAACTCACATCTCATTTCCTAAAAATAATTATCATGCACCTGAAATCATGGATTTAATGCATGGTATCGAAATGGGTATTGATATTGGTATTGGATATGGGTATTGGTCAATATTGATTAGGTATGGGTGATATGTTGATGTGGCATATCTTTTTGGTATCGGTCAGTATCAGCCATGTGTATGCCAGTATTGGTCAAGTTTCAGTCAAGTATGTTCGGTAACCCTAGAGAGGGGGGATGAGTAGGTTACCCTTGGCCGATTAAAACTTTTTTGATAATTTTAGCCAAGGTTTTATGAAAATAAATACAATTGCAATAGCAAACCACAACACTAGAATTTAAAAGCACAAAAATTGGATTTAGAAAAGTCCTAACGGCTCCATTTTTGCTGTCTAATGGATCTATTTTTACTGTTCCGGTCAATGGGAGAAAATATGGGTGTTGTAAATATAACCATTATTTGACAGTTGAAAGGCTTTGAATCATTCCATACTACTCTCCTTTTGTCATCAACAACAGTGGAGCCCAGAAGTTTCCCCTAAACCTACACTAGGGAGGAATTTAGGCTCCACCTAATTTTATGCTAGGGAGGTAAAAATGCATTTTATTCCAAGCTCCCCTGAGGCAAGTGCGATAGTTTAACCATACATAGGTCTCCATAATCTCATGGGACCGTCAAAGTTATCATAAAAAAATCCTTTGGGTCTCCAATCTCATCTTTGATTCTAAAAACCGTTAGGCCTTTGTCTATCGTAATGCCTCTGTAACTTCTTTGTGACCTATATAAGGAGATGGCTTTTGAGGTACAAATGACCTTTGATGTCCATAAAGCACTTGTGGCCTTTGGGGTCTATACGGTGATCAAGGCCTTTATGAGATATGACACTAATTTTGAACTTGTGACCTATATGGTGCTTCTCTCCTTTGATATTAAAGTTGACTTTGAGGTCTATTTGGCCTGTAGAACAATGCAGGATTTCCATTCTTTCTCTCGAGGGCATGTCTATGTTTATTTTGGGGAATTCTCTTTTTTGGAGCAATAATCTTTTCTTTCCCCTTTCTTTGAGATGATGCTCCATCATCATAGCCAAGTCCTTCTTTATTGTGAGGACTTTTGTGTGAGGTTCCTAGTAGGGCATCTAAGATCTTTTGATGAAGGTGTGTAGTGTAGAGGCCAACTTCTCATTTTCCTTTGCTAAATTGTTCACTTGGAGGTTAATGCATCTACCTTGCCATTTAGAAATATCACTTCCTTTTCTAAGGCAAGTTTAGTGGCCTCTAGTTTGAAGATTTCACAATAGAGAGCTTCAAGAGCTCTTTGAAGGTCATCTTCATCTAACTCATCATTGTGTTCATTATCTACTTCATTAAGTAAGATAGAATTTACCTCATCTTCTTCTCCATGCGCAATCAAGGTGAGGTTGATGACTCTCTTTGGAATCATCTCTTTCATCACTAGAATCCCAATTTTGTGTCACCTCATAGGCTTTCTTTTTGCTCTTCAATTTTGGGCACTCGATCTTGAGATGACACGATTTCTACACTCATCACAAGTAAGATTCCTTTTGTTAGATATGGAAGAATTGAATCTTTTTTTAACTAGTCTTACCTTGGTTTTTCAAGAATTTTTGGAACTTTTTTGTGAAGATTGAAAATTCTTCCATGATGAATTCATCGCTTTCTTCTTCACTTTCTTTATTCGTTTCTTGCGATGTCTTGAAGGCAATGCCTTTGGGATTCTTCGCAAGAAGTATTCATTAAACTCGATCTCCTGGGTTTGAAGTGAGCCCATGAGTTGATCCAAAGCATTGGTATTGAGGTCCTTGGCTTCTTTGATGGCCGTCACTTTAGGTCTCCACTTAGGTGGAAGTAACCTCAAGATTTTCCTCACATTTTCTGAATTGTTATACGACTTACTAAGAGACTTCAAGTTGTTAGTGTGTTAGTGAATCGAATAAATAAATCCAAAATAAATTCATAATCAAACATTTTGAATATTTCATAATTATGCACAAGCAAGTCTATTTTGGTCTCATTCTCTTGTTTAGTACCTTCATAAGTAAACTACAAGTGTGTTCCATATATTTTTTTTTTCGGTTCGCACATGCAAATCCAATTAAAAATTCAGTCTCACTCAAGACATATTGTCAGAATGAGATTGCTTTATAGTTAATTTGTACAAGTTATTTGTGCTTTTAGTCCCATTTGGCTTTGAGATTTTCACCACTTTACCTTCATCGTTGGTCTTGGTAATTGAAAATGTGTCTTTCTTAATTACTTCCCACACATCAATGTTGTGAGCACATTCAAAGATTTTAAACCTACGTTTCCAATAGGCAAAATTTTCATCATATAAGAAGTGTGGTTTAGAGATATTTTGTCCCTTTTGAAGGTGAGAAGATGATGCTATTGGATCTTTAACTCAAGTATGAAAAATAAATTTTCAATTTAGAATTCCCACTTTGATACTATTGTTAGGTAAAAGGGAAAAAAAGGGGGGGGGGGGGTTGGGGGTTGGAGAGGAGGGTGAATAGGCTACCCTTAGTGGATTAAAACTTTTTTGATAATCTAAGTCAAGTGTTGTAAAATAAATACAATTGCAGGCATACCACAACATAAGAATTTAGAGTGGTTCACTGGGGATTCTCTCCACAAACTAGTGCATTTGTTCTCAAGTCAAGCTTGAGTTTCAATAATCTCCCTTTCAATAGGTCTTTCAATAGGTGGGGAGGAACATATTTTTACAAAAATTTTCTTCTTCCATTTTTTTTTTTTTTTTTTTTTGTGTTTGACTAATAGATCATTTATTCAAAAAGAAAGAAGGAAGGCAAAACAGAGCCAAGCCTGAAGACCAAATAGCCGGAGGCAAACTCCAACAACACACACACAACAATCCCCATAAACAATAGGATAGTCAATAAGGCCTTACAGATGAATAAAGTCAATACCCCAACGATCCTTAATGAAGCAGTTAGAAGGGTTAACTTTTCCATTTATTGGGAAGCTTTTACATTTTTCTTTCACTAAGTGAACAATAGAATACAGAATAACTTCACGAGGCCTAGACCTATTTCTGACTAGTCTGTCGTTCCTTTCTCTCCATAGGATTGTAATTGTAGTTCATAAAGCAATCTTAACATTTTTGCCAATGTTTCCCAGCCATTGAACTTCCTCGCCACCCACTTTGCTTCATCAACCACATGTCCTATAGCTCTTGAGTGGCAGCATCTGTCTTTAATCTTTTTCCAAACCCAGCTTGAGTAGTCACAGGAGAAGAAAAGATGATCTCTGTTGTCCTGCCCCGCCCAGCAAAGAGGGCAAGCACTGTTAACACTGATGCTACGTTTCCTTAGTCGATCACAAGTTGACAGGGCATCACAGAGACATCTTCAAACACAAATGGATTGCCTAGGAACTTTACCATCTTCGTTTAAGGTCAAGAGGAACCTATACTTTTTTATGGATAAGAGGATCCTTGTGTTGCCAAGTACCGTTACGCCAACACAACTCTTATGAGGTCAAGAGGAACTTTACAATTACAATTATAATGTATGTAAAAAAGGTAAGATATTACCTAGACAAGGAGTGTGATAAGTACTTCTTGGGACAGTAATGGATGATGAAGATGAATGCACAATGATGCTTCTCTTTAAAAATGTTGAAGTTGAATGAAGTTGAATCTTAGAGATCACAAATTGAAGCTTGGAGTTGATGTTTGATCTCACTTGATTTTGATTTGATTCCCAAATATTATATCATTTTTGTTATGTTTCAAAGTCTTCCCAAAAACTTGTTTAAACCATTGAGAATGGATGTATTTATAGGCACAAAACTGGTTTTAGAGAAGTTTTAATAGATATAATTTTGCTATCTAACGTGTTTACTTTTATTATTGCTGGTTAACCGGTTGATCTGTTCGGTTGATCTATGGAAATATGACCTTTGTGAATATAGCTGTTATTTGACCGTTGGAAGGCTTTGGGTCATCCGGTTGATCATCGGTCGACTGGAAGGTCTCCGGCTGATGGTTTTTGATCAATCAGTTAGGTTAATTGGTTGATGTCAGAGAGGTTCGTTTAAATTTCAAGAACTCTTGGGAAGTTGGACCTGTAACATGATCCGGATGAAAGAAATCATTCAAGCACCGGTCGATCACAAGATGAATGGGTCAACCGGTGCTTGGCTAATTTCTTTTATCTGGATCATCCGAATGATCAGCTGGTAGGTCTTTCCTTGGAGGTTTTTCGAGCCATTTTCCTTGGGCTTTGAACCAGTCCAAATCTTAATAGTTACAAGTCTTCCAAGTGATTGTTTGACTTATCCTAAAGTCTTTCTAAGATGCAATGTAAAGCATGTTTACAAGATGATTATGTATATACAAGTGTACTAGCCTATTTGACTAAGTACGATGTTTGAATCTTGAATTTCATTCTTCTTTCCTCAAACTTGAATCTTCATTTTTCATTCTCCAATCTTTGGTCTTTAAACTTTAGTCTTCAAGCTTGAGACTTAGAAATCTTGTGAGGACAATGAGAGGCAGTTTTCCCTCCTCTTTAGGTGTATAAAGAAAATCATGTTTGTTGGAGTCGCCACCTAGATTAAGGTCTAAAACCTCTAAAAATGTAGTCTTACCATAGGGTAAGACTTCTATTGACTCATAACCCATTGATCAATTTTTTTTGTCTATCTTAGAGACCGGGTAAGTATTCAAGATACGATTTTGGGAAGGTGTTAGGTTTCACATCCCAATTCTGGTCTAACCAGATTAGTGTGATGAACTGCCAATAAACCAATGGTTCAACTACGCTCTCGTATAGGTTGTACCCACCATATCAAATTACATACACATTCCACATTAATAATCAGAGGTAATAAACAAATAAAAGAAAGTCTTACAGATAATGAACTAGGAGTCTAACAGTGATAAATAAGTATTTAATCCAATTATCTCCAAATCACAAGACATAAAAATAAATAATCAATTACATATCTGATGTTCAAATTATAACTAAACTTAAGCAAACACACATTGGTTGCACTCGCATGATGAATCATGCGCATCTTCTTCAGCTTCTACGTCCATCGCAGCAACGTGTCCATACGTTAACACATTCATATATTCTTCAACAGTAGGACCTGCATCATCAACTAAAAATATTCGACGTCGAAAGGGTGAGCACACATCATGGTTCAGTGAGCAAACAAAACAATACAACAAACATATGCTTGCATTCAATTCATATCTTTGGTCTGGTTTTAAGTTTGCAATGTGCTATAGAAAGGTTTAGTGACCCCCGCACCTCTATACACGAGTGTGTGAATCCATCCAATGGATCAAACACCATTGCCGTCCCACATGCACCCACCATGGAATAGAGATAGAGCTAAAGTGTCTGGATCAAACACTACCAACACTTCCCCTGATGCCCTACCTATACCAACATGTAAGCCCCTATTGGCGAGGGCTTGCAAACTGAGCTCGCAACTAACCAATCCTAATGCCAAATAGTGTATCTAAAGCCTCACCCTAGCATCCCTCAATACTTCCATAGAGATAGAGCTAAGGCCCTCCAACAGATTCAGAGACCACACGGTCCGAGACCACCTCCCCTAATGCCCTACGACGTAATAGTTCTGCTAAGGTAATGGCGATACGACGATATTAGTGGGCAAGACTTGAGTAGAGATAGAGCTAGAGTTTGGTGACGAGGTTAAAGACCACCATGCCACGTCCTCCCCCTGATGCTTCACTCATATCTAACACACCAACCAGACACATATATTCACATGCCTATTCCTAGCATCATCATCATCATCATGTTATAAATAAACGAAATTAAATATGCATGAACAGTAATAACAGAAATATTGGATAGCATGTGAAATGCACATACAAGCATATCAGCATAAAATCAGTCTTGGCATTGGACTCAATAAAAATAAACAGTTTGTTATTATCCAATTAATTTAGGTCTTGTTCCCTCACCTGTTAGCAATACTCGATCTCCTTCCAAGCCTTGAAATTCTCTTTGAATTGATTTAACAACCTAAAAGTTATATGAATTTAAGTTAGGGTTCATATATAACATGTTACAGTAATCGAAAATCAAAACAGAGCACTGATAGGTGTATGATTGGTCCTGTGGTCTCATACTATGTCGACCTTACTGCCTACGGTCGATACCCTACGGTCGCATATGGTGTGACCGTAGCTGCGACCATATGATTTCTGGATCTTCCTGAATGCCTATGGTCGATCCTCTGGTCATGCTGGTCATGCTATGGTCGACCGTAGCTGCGACCTTGAGATTTCTGATAACAGACTACATGCAATTCGAGTTCTTCCTGGGTCAAATCCTCTGATCTTCAATTGGATTTATTCTAAGATCATCCTATGGCCATTATTAGTAGTTTCTTATCAATCCTAATTATCAAACTCTCTCCTCATGGTTCTCCTTGGGATTTTCTCAAGAAAATCACATAGATCATAATAGGTTGATATTGCCTATCTTCCATAGAAGTCTTATTCCTTAGAGTTTACATCTCCATAGATTAGATTCATACCTTTGCTTGTGATAGAGAGTCAATCTCGACCCCTCCATCGACACCTACATCCTTCACCATCATCTATAAAACCAGCACAGACCACCGAGATGAGGGGCTTTTTTCGGGAACCCTTTAACCCTCCTGCTCATCATCGCAACCATCGAGACCCTTGTGGTATCTTTGCAAGTACCTACTGCACACCTCCAACCTGCGCAAGCCACATCACCCCATTCAATCGTTACCTCAACCCCACCGAATACCTCAAAGATTACCCCCACTGATTCGATCTGCCCGCTGCTAACCCAACTCCACCCTACCTGCGACATCGCTGAACACCGCCCACATCACCACTAATTTGGTTGAGCTTTGAAAACTCACATGGAGCATCACTGATACTTGCCAAACTCACTGTAGAAGATGCTTGCGATACTCCAGGACCATATCCATGGTTTTGATTTAAATTTTCAGAGCCGAAGACCAATGGGGAACCACCGGTGTACTCTTGCAACAAGGTATGGGTGGTAGGTGGCGTTGAGCATGGGCTTGGGGTAATGCTGCAGGTATGACTTAATGGTGGCATGGGTTCGGTTGTAGGGGATATGGCAGGGGTATGGTGGCGGGTGAAAGAACTTTATGAGGGATGGGTAACCAGGTGGAGTGGGCTGTACAGGTGTAGGGTCATGTGAGTTGTCGACTAGGGAGGTGGGATAGTGCATGGTGGTAAGGTTTTCTCTCTCTCTTCGGATTATATATAAAGATATATATATAAGAAAAAACAATGCACTTGGGTTGACTTGATTCGTTTTGGACTAGTCTGGCTGGGTCAAGATTGGTCAAGGTTAACTGGGTTGGACTGAGTTGGGTTGAACTAGGTCAGACTGGACTAGGTTAGACTGACTTCTCTCTCTCTCTCTCTCTCTATCTATAATTTTATGAGCCATTTCAGCTTGCAGCTCTGCATGGAATTCTTCAACGACCTCTGTCCTGGATTTTCCATGTCCATTTTGAAGAGGAACGACAATGGAGGACATTGGCGCTTGAATTGCCTGATTTGGACGTCGGATGACAAAGATATATCGACTTGAAGTTCGATCGATCCAATTTACGATAACTTGCCCAAAACATCCTAAATATATAATAATTTGCAGAAAAGTCCCTCGAATATTTATGCACATTTCAATCTGACTAAAATCGCGATATCTTCTCTATCTGACATCGGAATTGAGCGATTCTGGTTTCATTCCGAAGATAATTCCACGACCTACTCATCCATGCAAGTTACAGCCCATGACCTTGCTGTGGGGTCCTCCGAAATTAGCTTGGAAGTCGTCACAAAAAATCCAAATCTTGAATTGGGACCGCAACTTTCCCGAATGTGTTCACCTAGACTACTGCACACTGGGGGACACTTTGACTCGCCTCAGAACACCATAGAGAGCACACATGGACTGATCAACTGTCGGTTTGAGGGAGTTTCACTCACTTCCCCTGTACATTTTCAAAGTTTCACTCCCCTCCCCTCCTTAGCTATCTACACACCAACACGACTTTGGTCAACTAGGGATGGCAAAAATGGGGTGTTTACACATCTTCAATTTATGTTGTTTTTATTTGGTCATTCATGTGTTTACAAGATGATCATGTATGTGCAAGTGTACTAGCCTTATCGACTAAGGCTCTATTTGGTATGTATTATAGAAATTATTATATAATACATTATGACATATGTAGTTATTTGGTATGATTTGTGGTACTTATTTATATTTAAAATAAAATACTATAATCTAAAATCTACAAATTGGTTAAAAGGTGTTTATCATTATTCTGATAATCTATTATTATTTCTTTATGTCTAGTAGTACCAAATGGTTATTATTTATGACTCATAATTTATTCTCCTAAATAATGTGTCATAAATAACTCATAAACATAAATATAAACTATACCAAAGAGAGCCTAAGTACAATGTCTTCATATTCTACTTCATTCGTCTTTAATGAAACTTGAATCTTCGTTCTTCATTCTACATTCCCCAATCTTTGGTCTTCAAACATTAGTTTCAAGCTCGAGACTTGGATATCTTTAATTGATGTTGTTTTCAATTGATCATTCATGTGCTGAGAGGATTCCAACTGTCACTTTTGCTTTGACACCTGATCTTGAATTTTACTCAAACACTCAATGTAGAAATTAATAAATCTTCATATGTTTATTATTATCAAAACCAACTTAACCATCTTGGGAGTGTGTACATACATCAACAAGTATCGGTTCCCATACCGGTTCAATCGTACGATATCGTATTGACCAGGTATCCATATCGATCAGATCGACCGATATGAACGCCTAAAACCATTCTTGAAATGATGAAATAATGCTGACAACTATAGCTTGTGTCATCCTTTGAGTGTTTACAGGTTGTTGTTTTGGATCTAGTATGCATTCCAGCCTATGCTCGTGGAATGCATGATGCATTCGGAGATACCTCCAAAAACACCCACAGTTGGTCTCATTGCTGAGGCAAATTTGACAAAAAATCTGAAATGACAACATGAAACCAGCTAAAATTTTAACTAAATTTTTGTGGCTTTTCCTTCTGCTTTTTTAGATGCATGTTATTGCATTCATTTTTATTGTCAAGAGATTCACACCAAGGCATATCAACAATGGTAGGGAAGCCTGACAATCTTGAATGATCCTGCAAAATGTAAAAGTTTTCCATCTGATTATTGGTAAGGTATTGAACAGAGGCAAAAGCCTCGGTAACGGTCGGATGATAGTAAATAGTCATAGCAAACTCGGGAAAAAGCATTGGCTAACTTTGTGCTAGTAGCCACGGTAATACAGAGGATGTAAGTGTTATTTGGAATGATTGGGCATAGAGGCCAATGATAGACAATAACTCCTACCCCTCCATGAACACAGCTTACAACTTTCATTGTAACGTGCTCTCCAAAGAGAAATTCTTCTCAAACTCTCAAAAGGTGCTGAGTTGTAATCCCATTCTAAGGATTCTTGTGGTTCCAGGGACAAGCGGTGGAAACTACCAAGTTGGAGTACAGTAGGGGCAGAGGAAATTTCTAGTGGAGTGGTGAAATGCGTAGAGATCGGAAAGAACAATGGCGAAAGCACTCTGCTGGGCTGACACTATTTGAGTAAGGCGTTAGAAGACGTTGCGCGTTAGCACATCCGACTTCTTGCTTCCTGGGGGCACGAAACAGAAAAGTTTGGGTAGAACCGGATCTAAGTGTTGACTAGGCATGCGTCATTATCCGTTTCTCTAGGAAAATGGATATCACCATTTGTTTTCGTCTTTTGGTGAATCTTTTTCATGGCTCAATAGATAATTTGATAAGCCAATGATTTTTTTTTCGTGTTTCAGCTCTGAAACAATTAGGAGATTCTCTAAAAGAAATACAGGGTTCTGACGGCAACATGCTATTGGGTGGTGGTCCCGCTTATGGGGTCAAATCAATACATTCTAAGAAGAAATATTTGAAATTGATTAATTTAATTTGATAGAACTTATGAACTTAATTGAATAAATTCAAATGGTTTTGTATACCAGATTAAAGGGTCTGGCATTTTTATTACTAATTGGTACTAATTGCCAAGCGCGAGCTCCACGAATGGTCGAAGCCATACCCAATCGAAAAAGGATGTTATCCAAACGCATTTAGTAATTGGTAGTCGTTTTTTGGGTCAAGGGCTTTCCCCCTAGCTATTTTTATTTGAATTGAGTTTGTAATTGTTTGCATTTTTATTTAACTCTATAGAATTAAGAATCAGAATTGCTCATTTTTGTTTTGATTAAAGGGAAAAAAAATGAAAAAAAATGAGAGTTTGTTATTTTTTGGTTCCATCAAAATTGGATAGCTGGAAAGAGTGGAAAGACAAGGAAAAGATCATTATCTGGTCTAATTCTTCTTTTGATGATTGATTCAACCTCTGATAAAAAAGATATAACTTGTGAGCTACCTGGTTCTCCCCGAAATGTGTTGAGGTGCAACAGTTAACTGGACATCTAGAAGTTGTAGCAAAAAGAAGTGGTATTGGGATCATTTGTCCTATATGCGCAAAGAAAAATTGGGCAGACCTTTACCCGAAGTAAATCATAAACCGTTCTAGTCATGGAATAGATGAAATAAAAAAAAAAGAAAAAAAAAAGATTTTTGTTCAAGAATGAAATCTTATTTGAACTGTCCATATCTGGCTCCCATTTTGTAGCTGCTGCACAACTCTTTATTTATGTGGGAGCCATAAATGTCTTAATCATATTTGATGTGATGTTCATGAATGGTTCAGAATATTACAATGGTCAAATGAATGAACCGCTAGGAGCTCGTATGAGAGTTGGTCAACCCCAGTTAGATTAAGGCGTGATACACTTTTTAGTTATTGGGAGAACCCAAGTACTCTCTTTCGTTGACATATGGTGCAACTGGTCAGACATATTGGGTCATATGGGATTTCCCTGTTCTCTCCCCCGATCGAGATATCCTCCGTTTAGCCCAATAAAGTAGTAAAGATTGATTGAACCATCAAAATTTGGAGCTTCATTCATAAAAAAGATTCATTGTTCCTGACCTTGCTTCACCTTAATTGTTATTTGAACAAAAAGATCACAATAAACTTTTGGTAAAAGTTGGCCAAGAATACAATTAATCCGGAATGGGCTATGTGAGTGCCGAGTAATTTACCGGTCCATTCGAATTGGAAATGTCAATTCATCCATAACTGCTTAGTCGAGACAACAATGACTTTAGATCAAACTATCCAGTTTCGTTTGTTTGTTGCATTCATGTCTTGTTTCAAGATTCATCGAAAGGAATTCTATTTATATGAATTGGTTCCTGGTTTGTTACGCCATCCCACCCAATGAATCATTAGGATTCCTATTCCATTACGCCTTTCGTGCGGGTCGGAACTTACTCGACAACGGATTTCGCTACCTTAGGATCGTGTTGTAATTATAAAACTCTTTCGATTCTTGTTTCAAATATTCAATTCAAATCAAGAAGTTGCAATTGATCAAATTATATGACCAAGTCACTAATGAAAAGTTACTTCTTAACAACCCATAAAAACTGTCTACCTGAGACTGTCCCCTAGCGTACCCCCTGGAGGTCATATAAATCGGAACCTGGAGTGATAAGAATGAAATGGTTGGTGTGGCCACATTTACAACTACTGGGGAACAAGATGCCATTCGTTTGATGAGAAATAAAAGTTTGGCACCTTGATGTTGGCTCTTCCCCACCTGGGGTTATAGGATGTTCCAAGGGTTGGGCTGTTCGCCCATTACAACGGTACATGGTTTGAATTCTTGGAACAGGACAAAATAAAATCAATTTAAAAATTGGTTGAGTGAATAAATGGATAGAGCTCGATGACTCCAATTATAGGGAAACAAAATCTGGTAAAGTGTGAGTCCGACAAACTGGGTTCTAATAATAATAATTCATAAAAGAGATTATTATATTCTCACAACACAATACACGGTGGTTGGAATTGAGACACATTTGGTTGTGAATTCCAATGTGATGGAGAAAATCATATAGCTACACGATAAAAGATTTTCAGGAACAAGTAAATCATAGTGATTTCATTCCAACCCCGAAGTATATTTTCATATCTTTGGGGATATTCCCGAAACTCACAAAGAAAAATGGAATGGACTTGGACAAAAAGAAAAGGACTTAGACAAATCAAAATACTAGATTTCTATCTAGAGTATTTCCTTTCTTCAAATAGAAACAAATTAAAATTCTCAACTCTCTACATGTGATAGGGCATTTGCACTAGGGGTGCAAGTTTTACCCTGATGATTAGAACCCGCCCAGGCCTACCCTGAACCCTGGCAGGGTTGAACCCGGCCCAAACCCTGATAGGGCTGGGTTAGGGCTTAATTTTGTATGAACCCTGGCAAGGTTAGGCTAGGATAGGGTTGACCTCTTGGGTTGAGCCCAGTCTGGCCCAACCCTGTATATATAGATTGATAAATAGACAGATAGATAGATAGATAGATAAACAGGAAGAAGGAAATAGAGAGGCGGGGGAAAAGGGGTATGAGATCCACAGTGGATTGAGATCCTCTGTAGTGAGACTATCGTGTAGTGAGATGTAGTGAGGATCTCACCCATTTAAAGTGGATCGGTACGTATCCCGATCCATTCAAAATGTATCAAGATACACACGAATCCACTTTGAATTGGTGGGATCCTCACTATAGGAGTGGCCTCACTACGGAGGATCTTTTTCCGTACTCTTACATATTCTGAATCAAATCCAGGATAAGTGGTATTAAAAATGATTAAACAAAGAAGGAACAAATTATGATTAATTTAGGAATAACTCCTATACATGATAAGTTGAGATATTTGAGAGAATAATGTTTGAGGTGGGAATGAATATGTATAGTAAACGCCTTTGATTGCTTTAGTATATGGTAGTAATATTCTTACCCAAAAAAAAAAGAAAAAAGAAATGGCATTAATATGATTTAGAATAAAGGAATTCAGTTTCTAGCTTGAACCTTATAACTAGGTCTGTGGGTCTGTGGGTGTGTTAAATAGGACTGGGTAGGTACCAATTGGGCCAATATAGGTTTTGAAAATATAGACTCAGGAGGAAAAATGATAGAAATGCGGTGAGCGTTAAGAATGGAGAATCTAGCTACCACTAATTAAATTTGGCTACTACTGGTGCTGGTTGTATTGATACACTTCTTTATTTCGTTAAAATAAATACCTATATGCCCACTCAAGATCAGGGTTAATCAGGGTTAACCCGGCCCAACCCGGCCCTGTCAGGGTCAATCAGGATAGGTTAGGGTTGGGCCCAACCCTAATAGGGTCAGGGTTAGGGTTGTACATTTTCTGACCCTGGCAGGGTTAGGGTTAAGTTTAAATAATCAAGGTTAGGGTTAGGGTTTTTAAAAACCTGGTCCAACCCGGCCATGTTGCAGCCCTAATTTGTGCTATCCGTTTTTAAGCTGGCTGGTGAAACCATTAGGACAAAGTCTCATCCAGAGGGGGGAAAAATGAGTGATTTTAGCCCTTCCAAAAAGAAAACTGATTCTTGAACCTCCTTCACGCTCATGTCACATTGAGGTACTGCAGAAGAAAAAACTGCAAAATCCTATACGGATGATCCGATCCTCAAGGACTATGATTGGGAATTGTTTGATCGTCTTTCTCCGAGTCTCGACGATGAAGCTTATCCCCCATCGTCTCACTGGCCGACTTTGAACCCTTTTTTGCCCCCCGAGGGGGGGTCATATCTAGTATTCAAAGTTTGCCTCGATTTGGTACTGCTTTCGCCATCTCTCTTTCTTCGTCATCAATCGAATCACTATTCGCGACCCATGATTCTATTTTATCATCAATCATCACCGTTCACGTTTTTTCTTTTTCTTATCAAACTGTAATTTGCATTTTCTTCCTATCTTTTTGAATGTCTAATCTCACATGATTCTCTTCAAGATATTTTTGTTGCTTTGGCGTGATAATAATGTCATTGTCTTCAACATTCAAATGCATCAGCCATTCCCCTTCAGTCACTCTTTGATTTTGGCCCCTTGAAGCAGCATACGGACTTTAATAAGGCCTTCTAAATGACAAAATTGGAAGTGCAAAGAGCAAAGTATGAAATTCCATATTCAAAGGTGAAGAATTAAATGTCTTGATTTTATTTATTTTTTTTGGGATCGATAGGACTGGATCTTATTGCTACTGTACAACCTGAATAAAGCTTATCCCAGGGTTCTTTTGAGGTCTCCTGGAACATAACCTTCCTCTTATCCTTTCAACGTCACCCCACCGGCCAGCATTTGCATATATGTTCGCTAACTGTATCTGAAGATCATCATTTTCAGGTTCTAACTCAATAAGACACTTCGCGGCCAGCTCTGCAACTGCTGTGTCCCCTTGAACTGTTGCAGCACCAAGCAGTGCTTGCCATACTTGTGCATTAGTTTGAAATGGCATATCATTGATGAACTTCAAGGCCTCTGGAAAATGTCCTGCCCTTCCAAGCATGTCCACCATACAGACATAGTGCTTCATGCTGGGTTTGACACCAAAATCAGTAGACATTTCTTTGAAATATCTGAACCCATCTTCGATGAGATGAGAATGACTGCAAGCTGAGAGAACTGCTAACCAAGTTACTGTATTGGGGGCTACAGATGTTGTTTGCTTCACTTTCTCAAAGATAGAAATGGCTTTAGAACCCTGTCCATTTAGTCCATAACAATTAATGAGTGCTGTCCATGAGCTCACATCCTTCTCCTGCATCTTATCAAAGACCAACTCTGCAAGCTCTAAATCTCCACACTTGCCATACATATCAATAAGTCCATTACCAACAATAACTATACCTTCTAAACAGGCTCTATAAACATAACCATGTAGCTCCTTCCCCTGTCTGAGTGAGGCTAAGCTGGCACAGGAACAAAGAGCTGTTACAATGGTGAATGAATCTGGTCGGATGTCCTTAGCAATCTGCATCTCAACAAAAAGTTTGAGTGCTTCTTGTGCTTTTCCATTCTGGGTATAGGCTGAGATCACTGAATTCCAAGAAACTATATTTTTACTGGGCATCTCATCGAAGACCTGACGAGCTGAGTTGACAAACCAACATTTTGCATATGTATCAATTAGCGCCGTCGAGACAAAGATATCTGATTCAAAGCCACACTTAATTAAGAAACTGTGAATCTGAATTGATCCTCTGGAACTGGAGAAGCTTGGAAGGAGGGTAGCCATTGTAAAAGAATTGGGTTTAATTCCCATAATCCTCATGTCATGGAATGTTCTAACCGCTTGATCAAACTGTTTGTATTGAGTGGACACCCATACGACTGCTGTCCATGACACGATGTTTCTGTGGGGCATTTCATCGAACAGGTAGTGCATTGATTCACAAAGACCAAGGCGGCCATAGAAGAGCATAAGGCTGTTGGTCACATAAAGATTGGAATCAAATCCAGTTTTAATGGCATGGTTATGGATAATTAGTCCAATGATTGGGTCATTGAGTTGAGATGCAGCTTTGAGTATGTATGGGAATGTGGAGTTGTCAGGCTTGAAGCCATGATGGTTCCAAAGGTTGGCATAGATTTGTAAGGCTTTAATAGAATGGCCAGAATGAACTAGTTTTTGGATTGAGTGAGAGTTGTTGGTGGGTTGCTTTCTATTGGGTTGAGAGTGGAATGGAAGGAAACCATGCATTGGGCTACAGAGTCGGTAAATGTAAGAGAGGTGATTCCTAAACATAGCCATGATAATTAAGAACGTTTCCTAGCTATGTTTAAGAAGTAGGAATAAGCGATTAGCACTTAGCAGGCCAGGCTCCAGAGAGAGAGAGAGAGAGAGAGAGAGAGAGAGGGGGAGAGAGCTTCAACTTCAACTTAAAATGTTAAATCCCGGTTTGAGACCTACCCAGATTTAAACTAGTCGAGAACAAGTAATTTATGTGGGACACTCTCATTCCCGCTTTTATACAAATGCTATTAACTATCAATTTTACTCTAACCGACAGCTGTACTGTCCACATTGATCAAATTACACAACACCTCTTGTGTTGGATCCGGATCCTTTCGTGTTAAAGTATCAACATGAGAGTCAAGCCCCCGTTTGATGAGCGACACTTGACAGCTCCTTGATCGTAAGGACATATGAACAAGATAGTAATATAGTTCCAATGAGGAAAAAGGCTGTTCAAAATCGAAAGGAGCCTACGACCTCCTTGTTCCATCCGATTTCTGAAAAAATAGGAGAGAGAGAGAGAGAGAGAGAGAGAGAGAGAGAGAGAGAGAGCCCTAAACCAATTGGTGGCAAACACCCCCCTCAATGTCTCTAAAACATCTGAAGCTCGAAATCTCACGGAAGCAATGTACAACCTTCGCATCCTGTGACCTCCGGTTTTGTTTGGTTGCAAGGGGAATTGAAAGGAAGTGAAATGAAAATTTTAAACTTTAAATGAAAACTTTTGTAGTGATTACTGTACATGCTATCACATTAGTGCATAACTAATTCCAAATTATTCCACATTTAGTTATTAATTTACATTTCACTTTGCATCTAAATCTATAAATTTTACATCTTATATAAATATCATTACTAAATATGTAAAGAAATTTAGTTAATTTATACAATCATATTGTGTTATCACTATAAAAGTTTCCTTTTTAAATTTTCACTTCCTCCCCCCTTCAATTCTCCTTGCAACCAAACGGAAGCGTCCCAGAATAACTGGAGTGAGACGTCGAGGGAGAAAGAACAGATCAAGAAGAAGAGAGTTTGGGGATTTCCGGACCTTGTTCGATTTTAGAGGTACTTGTCGCTATGAAATACTGACGGCCTTGTGGTTCTTGTATTCCTGCAAGATAAGAGAAATGAATTGTTTTCGGAGGGTGGACCAAGATGGTTCGACACCCACTCCGAAGTCAGTATAGGAGCTAACAGTATGGAGCTTGACAAGAAGAAAGCAAGCTCCTAAGATGTGAGGAAGAAAGAGAATTCAAGAGAATAAAAGTATCAATCAGATGACAATTGTGTTAGCTAGATAGCTTCATGAATCTTACATTAGACTGTCGAGTGGTTATATAGACGCTGGAGAATCTTGGATTGTCTTTGGATAAGGTTCAAGCATAACTTCTTAACCGACAAGAGCATATCCGATGATCTCGCATGATTGTAGGATGGTGATCCTAGGGCTGAGGTGTAATCCGCATTGTTCGTTCAAAGGAGATTCCTTATTTAGATGGGTTTATTGCTGTCTCGATGGCTTGGGACTCTTGCAAGAGCACGTCGGACGAGAAGTGATGCAAGTGCGGGTTACACCATCTTTAGAGAGGCGAGTTAAGATACATCACCACTAAGTCGCGAACCAGTGATGTGACTTGTTGTTCTGCACAGAAGGATGATGGGTCCCATCCTGCCGAATGGTGCGACTTCCAATCCCACAAGATAGGCGAGATGGAAATAATGACTGTCCGATCACGTGTCACCCTCCCATATTGTCATGCTTGGGAACACGTATCAACTAATGATTAGAAGACGAAATACGGCATCAACAGTACTGTTGTCGCTGGAATCTGAAAGTGGAATTACCAAGACAGACAATATGGAACTCTCAATGAGACAATGAAGTTCCTTTAGAAACTAGGGTTCCCTAAGATACTACCCACTAGAACTATCTTCTTTCCCACTGAATTTAGATACTAAAAGAACGTAATCAAAAGCAATGATAATAATTTGGAACTCAGAGATGAAATATTTCTCCTTTGCCTCAAGCATCAGTCTCCCTTTATTTCATGTTCTCTTGTTACCTATATAGATTCAATTGGAAACTTTTTTCAGCAAGCTTTTCCATGCCTATTGCTACTTTGATCATTAGCTACCTAGGATATAGTAGGCCCGTATGCCTACGACCCCCAGACTGTGCTACGGTATCTTGTCAATCACTTTTCGACCCCCCTCGACCTTCTTCGACCCCTTTTTTAGGCCATGTTCTCCATAGCCCTGGATGTCCGTTTCTGTCCTTGCGTTTTTACCAAGTAAGGTTCTGACTTTATGCTGATTTAGACCAAGATCAAGTGACTTGGCGGATCAAATCAGCATGCCTTGCATTTATAGTTGTTGTCAGTATTTATGAGCATTAAAGACAACCCATTAATTGCCCAACAAGCCACATCAACCTATCACATGTTATCTGAGTCAGCATAGGGGGTCGAACATAGGTACCTTTTGATATTTTTTACTATATCTTCCTTCTCATACCATGTTCCTTAGATGAACGCCACGTGCCCATTTCTGAAAGATCATCCGAAATCTTCCTACGGCCAGATTTAGCATCAGCCATAATTTTCCTCAACAGAACCCCCTTGTCTCCTTATGCGTCATTTCGACCGAAGGAGACATGCTTTAAGGGAAAATATCCTCTTCTGAGCACGTGGATGATCTTTCGCTGTCTTCTCTCTGCCATTATAATTCTTTTCTCCCTTCTTTTTTGAAATTTGAACGCCCGTATCCCTAGCATGGCGCCCGTAACGTTTCGCCATAATTGGAGTTAATCCTTTTTAAATGCTCCTAGTGCCGTTACCGTTTTCATCGAGCCATTGCTTTTGAACAATGTGTATCTCCCGCCTCTTAATAATCATCGCATTCGTCCATGCGTTATTTCCCCCTAAAACGTCACATCTGCATCTAGTCTGACAGTCACAACGCTCGAGAACTATCATGACTGCCAGACTGTGTCCCACCTGCCAGCATACCTATAAAAATCCCGTCCTTCTTCTCATCTTCTTCCTCACGCACCTACTTCTTTTGGAATTTTCACAAAGGCCTTCTCTTCTGAAGTTTTCTAGTTCGGCCTTTCCAACTCTATCAACGACATCTTTTTTCTACAGAGGTTTCCGGTGATCCGATCATCATCCAAGTAAGTTTCGCTCTTCTTTTCCTCTATTTTACTTCTCTGCTAACCTATCATGGCTCGCGACAAAGCCTTTGTCAGTCATGCTTCTGAGCCTACCCTGCATCGATCGCACCCCCCGCAATCCACTCAGGGTGGGGAGAGCTCTAGTGCTAACCCTGGACGCTCTTCCCTCGATATCTCCGGTGAGGCTGGTCCTCATTGTGTGGCTTTCACGGTGAAGTCCATAATGACTGTGCCAAAACTTTAGGATCTTAGGGTTCTCGTCCCTGACTCTGTTGAGATAATTGGTCTAGTTCCGAAGGACCAAGCATGTCACCCTTATTCTCATAGGATGGTGGTGAACCTCAACATGTTTCTGTTCGGTTTCCGTTTCCCTTGCCACCCCTTGGTATTTGAGATTCTAGGATACTATGGCCTGGCCCCTACTTAGCTTCCGCCCAACTCCTGGGCTCACATTCATTCCTTCATCATCTTCTTCCTTCGATGTCGAGAACCCCCCACATTGAGGTTCTTCCAGTTTCTGTTCGACGTGGGACTTCTGACCTAGCGTAAATCTTCGGCCCATAAAACCAAGCCCAATGGTATCTACTATTTCTTCCGCCGGAACTTGGAAACAGTTTCCCCCATGATTGAAACCACCCCTTCCTCAGTGCCTCATTGGAAAGAGAAGTTCTTTGGGGCTATAATAAAACGGGGTCATACTCTTCAAGGTATGCGCTCCTTCCCCATTGAAAACCAGTGGCAGTTCATCGACCCCTCCATAGTAGGGGTCGCCCCGCTTCTGACACCGCTTGAGATAGAGACCCTCGAACGGGTAGAAGAACGAGGGAGGGCAGTCCAGTACAAGGACCTGTGTAACAAAAAATTATTGTTCCTGTATGGACTGAGTAAGTTTCATGGTAGCACTAACCTTCTCTTTAATTTTTGCATGTCAATTCGACCTTTAATGATGTTCTGTTGATTCATGATGCAGTGGAAGGACTAGATGACAACATATGGGATTATGGGGACAGATCTGTTCCACCATCAATAGCAAGAGAAAGAAGAAATAATTGTTTCAGTGGCCTGGAAACTGGAGGCCCTCGAAAAAGCCACGGATGCAGCTCCCGCCGTTCCCCCTAGGATTCCCTCATTGCCTCCAATGAGTGTCATTCCTCTTATCGGCCCATAGTCTTTTAGTGTTCTGCCTGTTGGGAGCTCTGAGCCAGACACACCTTCAGAAGTACTAGCTTTCAACCCATTTCCTTCGACTGTAGGGTCCATACTACCGTCGATCATCAATGTCGACGAGAATGGTATGTATTATCCCCGTATACCTTCTTCCATTTTTTCAACCCCTTACCACAATTCTAACTATATGTACATTTTTTCTTTTCTTCTCTCTCTCTTTTTTTTTTTTTTTTACAGAGGATGATGATGATCAAGCCACAGTTGCAAAGACTCTGAATATATCGAAAAGGAGGAAACTTGCCTCTGAGACTCCACGGCTCATTTTTCCTGAGGATACTCCTCAAGACATCCTGCAGTGGATTCCCGCAGGTCCTCCACCGCTGCACTCTCTTCTCTCGGATGAGACACCTATCGACCTGGTTCCCGCAAGTCTCTCCGATGATGTTGCACCTGTCGACCCGGCGCCAACCAGTCTTTCTGACGATGCCGCACCTGCTTCTACAACAAACATCCCCCCTCCGACTGTAGATTCAAGTTTCGGAGTCAATCTTCCACCAAGTTCTGCACCAACCACTCTGCCTGCTCCACCACCACCCTCGAGCCTAGAAGTTTTTCCTCCAGTCTCTTCTGGTATGTCTTCCATCCCCACAGACTCCACTGTGGTTACATCTTTTCGTCCTCTGTCCAGAGAGTTACCTCCGCTAGCCCCTTCCACCTTTCCTCAAATCTCCACCTCCTCTGTGCCCGTTCAATCCTCTCTCCTCAGTCACCCTACTGAGGAGGGTATCAGAGAGAAAAACCCAGTCGGACCTTTTGCCTTACCACCGGGTTCATCTTCGACCCTTCCTTCCACTAGCTTTTCCTCTTTTGCTTCTGGCTCGAACTCTACTACCGCTGAGCCTACTGTATTCATCCCCTCCTGGAGGGTATTTTCCACAGACACTGGGTTACTCAATTGCCCAGTAGCTTAAGAACTCGTCCATCATGCCTGTCTTCCTACTGATGAAGATCTTTTTAAGTAGGCCCAGCTTGAGGGTATCGACCAGGGCCAATGTGCAGCCCTTTACCAAGTAAGCCTTCCAACTCTCCTTCTCTCTCTTTTTTTTTTTTTTTTTAATCCCTTTCTCACATATTTTCCTTGTTATCTTTTTTTTTATAGTTAATGTGTGGGACAAATTACTACCGCAAGATGTTGGTGAGTTCCATACGCAAGTTGAGGGAGGCGCATGTTTCCAATCAGTAGAACAGTAGGCTTCTATCCCTTGCCCTAGCGGAGCGCGACCAAGCCATCCGTGATCGAGACGCTGCTGTCGCAGCCCACACTGAGACCGAGGAAGCATGGAAAGAGGAGAAGGACACCCTTTCTTCTGAGTTTGAGGTGGTCGAGCAAGAGAGAGATGATGCTGAGACAAGAGCCTCAGAAGCAGAAGAAAGGGCCAAAGAAGCAGATGATTGGGCCAAGGACCTAGTCATAAAGTGGCGCTCTGCTGAAGCATCTTTGGAGCTAAACAGGAGATGGCTGTCTGATGAGAAGACCAAGTACCAGAGGTTGGATGAACATTTCACTACCTGTGCCAAGGTCTTCGAGGTTACCCAGAAGGAACTGTCTGAAGTGCGGCTATCCAACGAGGTTATGTCAGACCAACTAAAAGCGACCACTGATCTTAACAATCAACTGGAGGAGGAGGTCAAAGTTCTACAGGGAGCCCAAGATGAGTTAGTGACTGAGAAGGGCAGTTTGTTGGCAGAGAATCATAGATTATAGGCCGAGTTAGCCCATTCCATCACCAGGGAGGATGCCCTTAAAGGAGACTTGGCTGTTCTACAGGGTCGAAGTGTCGACATGCAGTCTTCGATTGCTCGCTTGATCGAAGAGTTAGCACAAGTTGAAGCATCTCTGGCGTAGGATAAAGAGAAGACCCTGAGAGCCTTACTCGAATATGAAGACATGGAGGGCCTGTTCAGGAAGGAAAGAGCCCAGGCCATCAGGGAAGCTCTTTTGGTCGTGCACTCACAAATGTCTGCTCATCTTCCGGCTTTCAATTTTTCCAATATTCCTCTAATGAGTACAGTGATTCGGGATAGACTCGTGCAGCCCTCAAGTCTTCCTTCAACAACTCCCTGTACAGACTTGGCGATCATACCTCCTCCTCAGGAAGTGGCTCCACTCTCCGCAATTCCTCCAATGGACACTCCTGAGACGGCTTCCAAAGATCCTTTATCCCTTCCATCGGCAAAAACCCCCAGCACAACTTCTTCTGATACTCCTCCGATAGAAACACCATCGGTGGATTAACTATGTACTTCATATATCAAGTTTTCTCTTTTTTTTTTTTTTTTTTTGTAAGAATGTACACATCCTTTATCATTTAATATATTTTCCATTGTGCTCAACTTATACTTTTTCCTAAGTGCTGAAGTACTTTTTTTTTTTTTTTTTTAAGTATTCCACCATACGTTCCCTAGCTTTAAATGATTGTATCTTGCCAATAATTTAAAACCAAAATAATAGCCTTCTTTTTTTTTTTGCGACCCGGGGGCCTTTTCTACTTCGAGACCCATAGGCCTTTTCTCTTTCGAGACCCGTAGGCCTTTTTTTATTTTTATTTTTTTGGTAACCCATAGGCCTTTTTCTTTTTCGAGACCTAGAGGCTTTTTCTTTTTCGAGGCCCGGAGACCTTTTCTCTTTCGAGGCCCGGAGGCCTTTTTTTTTTTTTTTTTTTTGTGACCCGTAGGCCTTTTTCTTTTTCGAGACCCAAAGGCCTTTTTTCTTTCAATACCCTTAGGAAAAGGTGTAGTGTAAGTAGATACTTCACTAAATGAATAGAAAGGGGACATTACACATAGTATCTTCAAAGATTCTTGGAGTGCCAAGTGCGTGGTAAGGCTGACCCATCCAGTGTCTCCAGATGATACGACCTTGGTCTAGTAGCTTTCACAACACGGTACGGTCCCTCCCAATTTGGGGTTAACTTACCCTACTGAGTAGGAATAGTGACAGTCATTGAGCGTAAAACTAAGTCACCCACTTGGAACAAATTCTCCTTAACCCTCGAATTGTAATACTTGGCCCTTTTTTGTTGATATGCCGTTATGCACAGTCGAGCTGTTTCGCGAATGTCTTCTAGAAGATCCAGATCCATTAAGAGGATGTCTTTATTAGTATCCTCATTGAAGTTCAACACCCTATAACTTTTCTCCACCATCTCGATTGGAATAACAACTTTAGACCCAAAAGCCAACTTGAAAGGAGTGGCCCCTGTAGCCGTCTGTTGAGTTGTTCGATACGACCATACCACACTGGATAATTCCTGAGCCCACGCTTGTCTCTTTTATTCCACACATCGTGCCAGGCCATGCAGCAAAGTATGATTGGTGACTTCTGTCTGTCCATTAGCTTTTGGCTGCGCTACTGACGTAAATCTATGCCTAATTTTATGGTCGCGATAGAATTCACGAAAGATCCAACTTGAGAACTGTGGGCCATTGTCGGTAACCAGTACTTGTGGGATTCCATATCTATATAGGACATCAAGTCTGAAGAACTCCTTAGCTTTATGTGTCGTGACCCTCACCATTGCTTTCACCTCGATCCACTTAGTGAAGTAGTCGATTGCCACCAAGATATATTTCAATTGCCCCTTGCTTGCGGGAATGGCCTCAGAATGTCCATACCCTAGACTGCGAAAGGAATGGAAAAAGGAATAGGTTATAGCTGTGCGCATGGGTGATGGGACATGGGAGCATGCTTTTGACATGCTTCATAGCTTCTGGCGTACTTTTCACAATCACTCATCATATGGGGCCAATGATATCCCATTCTAATGATCTTGAAGCACATGGTGCGTCCACATTGGTGGCTCCATAGATTCCCTCGTGAACTTTTGCCATAATGTACTCTACCCTAGAGGGTGGAACACAACGAAGCAATGGAAAGGTATGAGATTTTTTATAAAGTACCTCGTCATGAATGACATACGACCCAGCCTGAGTCTGAATGCGCTAGGCTTCTTTCTTGTCTTCAGGCAGGACATTTTCACACAGGTAAGTGAGTAAAGGATCCATCCAATAGGGCTCGACGTCAACGAGTAAGAATTCCCCTATGGGGTCGATGCTAGGTTATGACAGATGCTCGATATACATCGACACATCAAAGCGGCTCAAATCGCTGGATCCTAGATGAGAAAGAGCATCTGCTTCCACATTCTGATCATGAGATATGCTGACCATTGTAAACTTTTCCAGAGGTTCGATGAGTTGCTTCACGAGGGCCAAGTATCTAGCTAGACGGTTCTGTCGAGCCTCATAGACTCCCGTAACTTGTCGTACGATCACTTAGGAATCCCCATATACTAACAAATGAGTGACCTTCAACTTTCTAGCCAATTTAAGTCCAGCCACCAAGGCTTCGTACTCTGCCACATTATTGGTTGTTGAGAAGCCAAAGCGTACAGATGTCAGTACCTTAAATCCTTCAGGGCTGATAAGGACAATTCCAACTCCTGCGTCCTCGTGATTGGAAGCCTCATCTATGTACATGACCCAAGAAGATTCTTCGAGACCAAGGAAGATCTTAACCTTGGCCTCTTCAAGTGCTCACTCCGTATTCGAACCTTCTTCTTCTCCTCCCGGGAGGGTACTTTCAATTAGAAAATATGTTAATGTCTGTGCTTTGATGGTAGTCCGAGGTTGGAACTTGAGGTCGAACTCTCTTAATTAAACTGCCCAGTTGATCATATGTCCAGACACGTCTGCTCTAGAATGGAATTTGTTTAGGGGTCGATCTGCTAATACGATGATGGAGTGAGACTGGAAATAGGGTCGTAGCTTATGAGCACAAACCACCATGGAAAGCGCCGGCTTCTCAATAGACTGATACCTGGTCTCCACATCTAATAAGGCCTTACTCACATAATATACAAGATGCTGCACCCTATCAACTTCCTTGACCAATACTCCACTGACTGCACATGGTGAGTCCGCCAGATAAATTAGTAATGTATCTCCCGTCTCAGGCTTGACCAGCAAAGGGGGTGAAGAAAGGTACTGTTTGAGGCCATGGAACGCCTCCTCACATTCGGTCGTCTATTCGAAAGGCTTGGATCCCTTGAGAGTCTTGAAAAATGGGAGACATCTATCAGCAGACCTGGACAGAAATCGCCCAAGGGCCGTGATTCATCTCGTAAGCACTTGGACCTGCTTGGGTGTAGTTGGAGACTTCATACTTTGGATTGCCTCGATCGTTATGGGGTTGCCCTCGATCCCCCTCTAGGAGACCATGAAACCTAAAAATTTGTCAGACTGCACCCCAAAAGCACATTTTGCAGGGTTGAAACACATAGAGTTTCTCCGCACTACATCAAAAACTTCCTTGAGGTCCGCCAGGTGATCTTCCGCTCTAGTTGTCTTGATTAGGAAGTCATCCACGTACACTTCCATGGTTTGACCAATCTGCTTTTCGAAGACCTTATTAACAAGCCTCTGGTATGTCGCCCCCGCATTTTTTAGCCCAAAGGGCATTACAGTATAGCAGTAAGTGCCCTTGCTGGTGATGAAGGATGTGTTCTCCTCGTCTTCTTTGGCCATCTTTATTTGATTATATCCCGAATAAGCATCCAGAAAGGATAGCAGCTCATGCCCTACGGTGGCATCAATGAGCTAATCTATTCGAGGCAAGGGATAAGAATCTTTTGGGCATGCTCTATTAAGATCAGTGAAATCAGTACATACTCGCCAGCGATCACCAGACTTAGGCACCAGTACAACATTGGCCAGCCAGTCTGGATAATACACTTCTCGGATAAATCTGGCCTTCAACAACTTTTCAACCTCCTGATCTATGATTGCCTGCTTTTCTATTGATGCGGCTCTCTTCTTTTGGAAAATAGGACGTTGGTGCGGATCTATTTGGAGGTTATGTTCTATGGTCGAACGCGGAATCCCCGGCATATCTTCTGGAGTCCAAGCAAAAACGTCTGAATTCGCCTTCAAGAATTTTATGAGCTCTTGTCTTTATTCTTCTGGAAGAGTTGATCCCACTAAGAATGTCTTCTTCGGATGGTCGTCATTGAAGGGTACTGGGATGAGATCTTCGACTAGAGTGGTCCACTCCGTTGGAAAGTCACCATGATACTCATCCAGCTGGATCACTTGAACCAGTTGATCTTCATCGAGGGCAGCCAGGGATGTAGCGTGGCACCTTTTTGAGATGGATTTGTCTGCCTTGCAGCATCCAACTCCCCATTCAGTGGAGAACTTCATAAGTAAGTAGTAGGTGGACAAGCAGGCCTGTAACTTATTAAGACCCGTCCTTCCGAGTATAACATTGTGGCTTGACCAGGTATCCACCACCATGTACTTCATACTGATGCTAACCCGAGCTGGATAGGTTCCCGGGCGGGTATCAATCTGAATAGCTCCCTTTACCCGTACTCCTTTACCATTAAACCCCAAAAGAGAATATTTAATGGGTCCCAACTACTCATCCTTGTAGCCCAACCTCCGATATGTGTCGTAGTAAAGGATCTCATAGGTACTACCAGTATCGACCAATATAAGACTTACCTCCCATTCTTCTCCGATGACCATCTTGATAACAAGGGGATCTTCATGAGGGGTAACAACATCAATGAGATCGTCGTCACCAAAGTAGATGTATCCGTCATACCTGACTTTCTTGGAAGATGATCCCCCCATGCTTTCTTCCCCTCTTCGAACTTGCTTTCCTTTTGCAGCTTCCTCTTCCTCGGGCTCTATCACAATTGGGAGGACTTTATGCCGCATGTGCTCGGGCCAGACAATCACTATCATGCATTCAGGATGGCTAAGTGTAATGTATTCGTCATCACTCAGCCCCAGATCTTGTTCTGGGTCCGCCTTTCCCAACAACTTCTGCTGGGGACTCCTCTCTCGAACAGTTCGAACCCCCTGAGCGGGGCAATCCTTCATCTCGCCCCGCTGATCCTCCATGCACAGATCAATCTGGCCCATGAATCCCCTTAGGGGTGATCTTGGGGGTGGTAGAGGTCTATGCTCGGCCCTCTCCCTTCTTTCTTTCGGAGCTCTCGCAAGGGGAGGTGGAGGAAGCACCACTACGGGGTAGGCAAAGTTGGGCCTGACCTTGGTCCTACAAACTCCGTCCATCTTCTATGCTAGATGAGATCTTCGACCAGGCTTTTCAAATGCCTGCATGAGTTGGTATCATGGCCATGATCTTGGTGATGCACACAGTAAAACCGTCTATTGCGCTTCTCAGGCCGAGCCATCATCTTAGGTGGAGGGACTAATAAAGCGTCGCCTCTTTTGATGTTCAATATTTATGCCATGGTCCGGTTAAGAGGTGTGTATTCATGTGCTGGGCGTGCAGGGTACAACTCCTTGGCCACCATGGTTTTATTTCTTGTTTCTACTTCTTTAGGAGCCTTCTCCAAAGCCTCGTTCTTCCTTTTTCCAGAAACTGCAGAACCCAAACTCACCTGCCCTGATAACTCTGCCACAGCTTCTGCACCTGATGCATACCGATCGCATCGACTGAAGATCTCGGCATGAGTTCTAGGGTGCTTTTTGTTGAGTGAAAACACCAACTGTAGATCTCGATAGGCTTTAGATAGGGTCGATACGACCACATCTGGCTGTAGGTCTTTTACTTTTCCCGCTACTCCTAAGAAACGGATGATGAAATGTCGAAGTGGCTCCCCCTCACCTTGCTTAATCGCCATCAGATGGGACAAAATTTTCTTCTGAACACGACTCCCTTGAAAATGGAAGATGAATAAGCTACTGAGCTCCTTGTAAGTCCCCACTGATCGAGGAGGGAGGTTGTTGAACCACGTCCTTCCTGCTTCCCGTAGTGTTGAGGGGAAAGCTCTACAACACAGAGCGTCGTGGTGGCCGTAGATAACCATTCCCACCTTGAAATTGTCCAAGTGTCTCTCCGGATCTGTCTTGCCATCATACCATCCAACATTTGGGAGGGCAAAGCTGGAAGGTAGGGGATGATTCATAACCTCATCTGTTAAGGCTGTCTCTGTGGCATACTCCTGAAGGGATGCTGAATTAACCCCTCTCTCCACATGTTGCACCCGGTCCATCAATTCTTTTACAAGACGTTCTAGCCTTGCTGTATTTTCATCACCTGCTAGAGAACTACCTGCCGGAGGAACAGCTGCAACAGGTTCAGTAGTTGGAGGCACAACAACAGATGGTACTGCCGCCACTCTTTCTCCTCGCTCAGCGTTGACCCTGGCCTGGACTTCTTCGTGGATTTGCCTAGCTTCTTCGATCCTGGCTTAGGTTTCATCTCGGATTCTTCTAGCTTCTTCGTCCCTCGCTAGGGTTTCCTCGCGAGCTTGTCGAGCAGTATCGACCTTGGCCTGAGCATCTTCTCTAGCATGTCTGGCTTCATTGACCCTCCTTTGCGCCTCCCTTGCCACATCTGACTCAGTGTACATCCCGGCCCGGGCCCACCTGTCTCTCCGTCTTGATCCCATCCTTCGTGAGATAGACGACCGATGAGAGACCCCGAAGGACTCTTGGCTACTTTCAATGATTTCAGTAGGGTCGACTTCTGGGACGTATTGAGGTTGCGGGTCTTCCCACCAATCACTTCGACCCCAGCTATGATACGAATCTACTGAGGGGCTATCCCTTCTTGGGATAGGAGGGACAACATGCGACACAGAGCATTTAGATTTTCGTGATCTCTGTGGATCCTCTGGGACATCAACTGGTGGTGCTGAAGCTACTGGTACTCCTGTGGGCCGCTGTTGTAACAATTCTGTCAAAGCGGCTAACTGCTGGGCCAATCTGTCAAATTGCTCCCTAGAAACGTACTGTGATGGGTCTAGATTGGGACCACTTGCTCCTTTATTGGCTGGCTCTTTCGGAAACACATCTTGGGGATCTTGACCCATTGGGATATCTACCTGCTCCCTAGCCATATTAGCTTCAGCACGTCGAGATTTAGTTTCCCATAGGTTATAGGAACTTTCAGCTCTTCCTACTGGCGCCATTGTAGGAATATGTTAATGTTAAGAAAACTAGCAGAGTAGCTTTGAGGAAAATGGGATTGGGGAAGATGAAGAAAGTTGGGAAGGTTTTTCTCTCTTTCTCCTCCTTCTTTTTTTAATTCAACGGAAAAGAAAATACTTCACTAAACAAAGTATGTCAGGGCCCCACGGTGGACTCCAAACTGTTGTCGCTGGAATCCAAAAGTGGAATTACCAAGACAGACAATATGGAACTTTCAATGAGACAATGGAGTTCCTTTAGAAACTAGGGTTCCCTGAGATACTGCCCACTAAAACTATCTTCTTTCCCACTGAATTTAGATACTGAAAGAACCTAATCAAAAGCAATGATAATAACTTGTATTTCAGAGATGAGAGATTTCTCCTTTGCCTCAAGCATTCAGTCTCCCTATATTTCATGTTCTCTTGTTACATATATAGATTCAATTTGAAACTTTTTTCAGTAAGCTTTCCCATGACTATTGCTACTTTGATCATTAGCTGCCTATGATATAGTAGGCCCGTATGCCTACGACCCCCCAGACTGTGCTACGATGTCTTGTCAATCACTTTTTGACCCCCTCGACCTTCTTCGACCCCTTTTTTAGGCCATGTTCTCCATAGCCCTGGATGTCTGTTTCTGTCCTTGCGTTTTTACCAAGTAAGGTTCTGACTATACGCTGATTTGGACCAAGATCTAGGGACTTGGTGGATCAAATCAGCATGCCTTGCATTTATGGTTGTTGTCAGCATTTATGAGCATTAATGACAACCCATTAATTACCCAACAACCCACATCAACCTGTCACATCTTATCTGAGTCAGCATGGGGGGTCGAACATAGGTGCCTTCTGATATTTTTTACTATATCTTCCTTCTCATACCATGTGCCTTAGATGAACGCCACGTGCCCATTTTCGAAAGATCATCCGAAATTCTCTTCCTATGGCCAGATTTAGCATCAACCATAATTTTCCCCAACAAGTACTGTGCCCCACTATTCTTCAAGCAAAAAGCACCAGCTTCTGCTAAATCGTTAGGCCAAAAACTCAGGCTTTATGTGAGTAAAGCCTTAACTTCATCCTCCAAACCAACTCCTTTTGCTTTTCAATCGAAAAAATCAGCGATTATGATGAGAACCATTTGTCTGCATTTTCCTGAAGAACCAGAACTTGTACAGAAAACTATCTAGATTGATTCTTAAACCTTAGGGGCCAACCTTGTCCTTGACGTTCAACATCCATACAGGCACACCTTCCATCAAAAACGCATTTCAAATTGCTCAGAATTCAGAAGCATCACACATGAGATCTTGTCCATCTCTCTCCTTCAATGAAAGGAACAACTATTAATGAAACGACCCATTTCTGAAAGAATAGGAGAGAGAGAAAGCCCTAAACCGACCGGCGGTGAACTCCCTTCCTCAACATCTTTGCAATATCCGAACGTTGGAATCTCAAGGAAACTCTGCAACAGGTACGAAATCTCACGGAAATTCATCTCGTCCATCAACTTGTTCGCATTCTCAAGTTTCCTGCTTTGGACTTTATACCGTTCTCAAACCACAAAATTTCCTTCATTCACTGTTTATTTATGTTTGACAATTTGTGTTGAATTCATGCATTGTCCCTTTTCCAGCATTTCCAACTGTTGAGTGATCATATTTATTATTTAACTTATTCGTTTGATAAAGACTTGGGTGATGCCTCACTTATAGCACCATTTTCACCAAAGTAATCTAAACTATGTATTTTACCAAGGTAAAAAAAGAACCTCTGTAATAACAATAATATTTCTGTGACTCAAGGCCATTTGAACTTTTAGGGTTCCATCTGATCAAAACATGAGTATTTTGGGAGTTTTCTAGCATATGTGATGAGAGGACAGTGAAATAGTTTTCAAACTTAAAGAGTTTAAATATTTTGTCAGCAGTTTTTCCTTGGCAAATGCCAAGTAGACCACCACTCCTTTTGGCTCGTGCTGATCCACCTCTTTTTTTTTTGGAAAGGAGGCAGCATAACGAAATGGCAGAGTTATCCTGCAAATACCCTGAGCCCAAATGCAGTAAAACTCTGGCTCTGTTTGCTTGCTGGTGACCGCCATGTAAAACAAAAATTATAATTTAAAATCTGTGTAAAAATAAGGTTTAACCAAGGAGTTGATAGCTTATGACTGATGAACTATTCACCGAATCACCATTGCATTTACAATATACACACAAAATCTTTGAGGAAAAGTCACATACATTATTGTCAATTGTCTTTGGAAAACAAAGATATGATACGATTCAATTGTTTGAAAATTTCAAGACGATGATATAACCACAATGATCTTCTAGGTATTAATGTAATCTGTACACCCAGTTTGCAATGGGAACTACTTATTGATCAAATTCTGTGTGCTAATGATTGAATCAATTAGCCATTCACTGACCCCAAAGATGAACTGGATCCCTGAATGATGCTCATATAAGTTGGGATATGGATCCCTGAAACAAGTTGGTATTTTATTTTTTCTTATTCTCATTCCTTATTTATATGAATATGCATATATTCATATTTGGAAATTTTATTTACAAGATAGTTCTGAAATGTGAAACTTGTGCTGCTACATGTGGTACATGGACAAACATTGAATAAAAGAAAGAATAAAAAAGAAAAAAAATTGAAAGTTGACTGACACATTTGAAATGCACCAACTTGTAATTCAGCTCACACTTCTATTTTTGGGAATTGTAGAATCATTAATTCTGGTAGCATTGTTGCAGGCAGAGTCATAGGATACCAACATTTTACTATGGAAACAATTGTGTAGGAGCAGTACTGGAGTACCAACACCATTTGATTCTTGATGGATTGGAGAATTGCTCATTTGCCCCCGAGCTCTCTCTCTTAGTCAAGCTAATTTGGTAAGTTTGCTTAAGCAATGATTTCCTACTTCTGAAAAAAAAAAGGAAAAAAAAAAAAACACACTTGACCCGTAGAGGTGCTTTACATACTACCCACACATGCATATAACACCTGCATTTGGTTTTCCAGACATACACATGGAGGTGCCCTGCTTCTTCGACAAGGAGCTCAACAACAACAACAAAAACAACAAAGCCTTATCCCAACTAAATGGGGTTGACTATATGGATTATTGTCTGCCAATCAGCTCTGTTCGATGTCACACTTAAAGCAAGGCGTAAACTATACATGTCTTTCTTCATCACCTCCCCTAGAGTCATCTTAGGTCTGCCCCTAGTTATTTTAGATTTTTCAATCTAAATAAAAACACTCCTCCTGTCACACCCCAATTTCGCACTGTTCAAAATGGTGTGATGAACCGCTAACAAACCAACGGTTCAACCAGGATCTCAAGTAGGCTATATCCGTGTTATCTGAACTCCATACATCCACATAAATAATCAGAGTAAATATATAATAGCGAAAGTCTTATAGTAAAACGAACTGAGAATCTACTGTGATATTAATAATTAAATAGAAAATTATTCTGTATCAACTGAGACATAAGTAAATATCAAATACAAGTCATTAATAAATCCAAATAAAGAAAACTAGAAAATATCTAATCGAATACACATGAGTTGCACTCGCAAGAGGATTCATGTGTATCTACTTCAGCTTCAGCTTCCATCGCCGCTACGTTCTCGTATGCAGGAGTATTCATATAATCTTCAACTGTAAAACCTGCATCATCAACTAGAAATATTCGACGTCGAGGGGTGAGCACACATCATGGCTCAGTGAGTAAACAAAACAATGCAACATTACATATGCATGCAATCAATTCATATCGTTTGTCTGGTTTAAAGTTTGCAATATGCAATAGAAAGGTTTAGGTAGTCAAAGGTCGCGTTTATTGACCCCGCCTCTATACACAAGTGTGTGACGCCGCCCGAAGATAACGTTTATCGTTGACTCACAAGCACCCAATCATGAACATTATATAACAAAGGTTAACGTTTATTGCTATATAGTGCTATACCAACACGTAAGCCCCTGTTGGCGAGGGCTGCAAACTGGGCTCGCAACTAACCAATCCTAATGCCAAATAGTGTATCCAAGGCCTTACCCCAGCATCCCTCATAATGTCCATAGAGATAGAGCTAAGGCCCCCCGGTAGAGTCAGAGACTACAAGGATCGAGACCACCTCCCCTGATACTCTACGACATAATAGTTCTGCTAAAGTAATGGCGATACGACGATGCTAATGTACAAGACTTGAGTTAGAGATAGAGCTAAAGTGCTGAGACTCGCCAAAGGTTAACGTTTATTGACGTTCTCATCACACCTCCCCTGATACTCGCTCGCATCAAGTACGCTAACCACACACATACAATCACATGCCTATTCCTATCAACATCATCATCATCATGTTATAAACAATAAAATAAATATGCATGAACAAATAATAGAAATATTGGATGACATGTTGTATGCACATTGCAAACATCTTCGCATAGAATCAAGCATGGCATTGGACTCAAGAAACTAGAAAATAGTTTGTTATTAACCAATTAGTTTAGAGTTCTGTTTCCTCACCTTAGCTTGCTAATAGATACTTTTCCAAGCTTTAGAATCACCTTTATATTGTTATTATACTGCTAGAAGACCTAACAAAGTCAATAGAATTTAATTAGAATTTATTCTGAATTTAAAAACCATTCTGTTAACTGAGGGTCGGAGGTAGGGTCAGAGTCCTGATCGTCCCTGGGTGTGACCCTCCCCAAACTCTGAACTTCCCGAACATTGAGGGTCGATAGTTAGGATCACCTAGGGTCGGATGGTCATCGACCCTCGATGCGACCCTCGGTGTACTTTGGTCAATTTCCCTCTTTTAGTCCATTCTTCGTGCTTGGGATCCTATGGCTTGCTCCTACATTCCATTCAACATTCATTCCATGGTCTGAAATCATGAATCATCCACCTAAATTGCTTTATGCATTCTCCTATGGTTTTCCATGAAAACCTAACCATAGGCTGATGGTTTGGGTTTCTCCGAGATCACTTTCTCATTAATATCTAACCTAAGGTCTGTAGAAACTCATGGAATTAGTATCCATACCTGAGAAGAATACTCCTTCTCTGCAACTCTTCTCTTTTGGCTAAACTCTCTTCATTGCTTCTCTTCTTCTGCTTTTCCTTCTCTTCTCTTTCTCTCAATTCAATTAGGGTTGTGAAAGGAGTGAAAGAGGCTTAGGGACGTCCTTTAAATAGAGTAGGAACATCCTAAAATAAGTCCCTTTGAGATTAGGAAAGAATCCAAATCGAAAATTAGGAAATTTCCTAATTTCAATTTCGGAGGCAACTGAAGGTCGATGGGAGGGTCAATGATCCCGTTGACCCTAGGTTTTCTAAGTTGTCCAACCCTCCCTTCAATACTGAGGGTCTGACTTTCTGTTTTGGGAGGTCCGACCCTCCTTGGCTGGGTATGCGACCCTCCCCTTAAATTAAGTGTTTTTGGGTCGATTTGATACCTGGGATCTCGATCTCCTTCACGCCCTTGGTCCATTTGACTCGACCATGATAGGTAAACCTGGTTCAAGGTAATAAGACCGGATTAAATTGACACGGATCTTACAACTCTCCCTACTTATAAAAATTTTGTCCTCAAAATTATACGTACCTTCTGAATCCAATAAGTGAGGGTATTGCTTTCGCATAGCATTTTCTTCTTCCCATGTAATTTCTTCCATGTCTCTACTTTTCCATGTGACCTTAACATAATAAATATCTCGGTTGCATAGACGTTGAACCTTTCGGCTGGTGATTTCTGTTGGTGTTACTTCAAATGTCAAATCATCAGTCAAATCTGGTAAATCTACTGTCAACACGTGCGTTGGATTCTTGACATACTTCTTCAATAGAGAAATGTGAAATACGTCATGTACACTCGACATAGATGGTGGTAGTGCTAACTGATAAGCCACTTTACCACGCTTAGCTATAATTTCATACGGCCCGACATATCTTGGACTTAGTTTCCCTTTTTGTCCGAACCTTTTCAATCCTCGCATAGGCGATACCTTCAAAAATACTTTATCACCTACAACGAACTCCAGATCTCTGCGTCGAGTATCTACATATTGCTTCTGACGGTTCTGAGCCTTTCTCACTCTTTCCTTGATAATGTCGACCACTCGGTAAGTCTCTTCAACAAACTCCGGTCCAATAATACTACGTTCTCCAACTTCATTCCAAAACAAAGGAGTTCGACACTTTCTGCTATATAGTGCTTCATAAGGTGACATCTGTGTAGTAGCCTGATAGCTATTGTTATACGCGAACTCGATCAATGGTAACTTTTCATCCCATGATCCTTTGAAATCAATTACACATGCTCGTAGCATATCTTCTAGAATCTGAATTGTACGCTCTGACTGTCCGTCTGTCTGTGGGTGGAATGCAGTACTGAACTTCAACGTTGTACCCATAGCCTTTTGCAATCCTTCCCAAAACTTAGAAGTAAATCATGGATCTCTATCGGATACACTGCTCTCTGGTACACCGTGTAATCGAACAATATTATCCACATATAGCTTTGCTAACCTTTCTAGAGTATACTAGGGTCGTATAGGTATGAAGCGAGCTGTTTTCGTCAGACGGTCCACAATCACCCTAACTGAGTCAACTACTCGAGGAGTCAGTGGTAATCCTGTGATGAAGTCCATAGTGATGCAGTCCCATTTCCATGCTGGTTTCGGTAACGGCTGTAATAATCCTATGGGTCTTTGTCGTTCAGCCTTTACTTTCTGAAAATTTAGGCATTGAGACACAAACTTGGCTACATCTGCTTTCATTTCCCTCCACCAATATAGTTTCTTTAGATCATGATACATTTTTGTACTTCCAGGATGTATCGAATAGATGGTCGTATGGGCTTCTTTCATCAGTCGGTGTCTAATGTCCATACTTTCTATTTCAGGTACACATATTCTTCCTTTGTATTTCAGTACCCTCTTTTCGTCCAAGGTGAACTCAGGGTTAGTCCTACCTTTCTCGATATCTTCTTGTACGGTTCTCAGATAAGGATCTGATTTAATAGCTATCTTCACTTCATCTATTATGTCTGGTATAATCTTCAAAGCGACGAACATATTTGAAAACCGATGAATAAACCCTTGGTTGGCTGATCCATCCGTTGTGTCTATCACATACTGCTCGTTGTCGTGATTGAATACCATTCCGGTAGTACACATTGCTGCAGTTGTGCTAATCTCTCCTAGCAATTTTATCATTGCTTTTCTGCTTAACGCATCCGCTACTACGTTCGCTTTTCCCGGATGATACTGGATATCACAATCATAGTCTTTCAATAGTTCCAGCCATCTTCTTTGTCTCATATTCAACTCCTTCTGGTTAAATAAATAAGTAAGACTTTTATGGTCTGACTTAATCTGAAATTTCTCTCCGTATAGGTAATGTCTCCATATCTTGACAGCATGTACCACTGCCGCTAACTCCAAATCATGGGTGGGGTAATTTTTCTCATGTATTTTCAACTGTCTCGAGGCATAAGAAATTACTTGCTCTCCTTACATAAGCACACATCCTAGTCCCAGTCCTGACGCATCAGTGTATAAAGTAAATGTCTGTCCTGGAACGGGAATAGTCAAAATCGGAGCGGATATCAATATGGTCTTCAACGTTTGAAAACTCTTCTCACATTTATCGGTCCACATGAACTTTTCACCTTTCTTAGTCAAACTAGTGAGAGGTACGGCAATCCGGGAATAGTCTTCTACGAATCTCCGATAATAACCCGCTAGACCCAGAAAACTTCTAATTTCTGAAACGCTCTTTGGTGCTTCCCACTATACAATAACCTCGATCTTGCTGGGGTCCACTTTGATTCCTTCAGCGGATACTACATGGCCCAAGAAGACGACTTCACTTAGCCAAAACTCACACTTTGAAAATTTGGCATATAGCTTCTCTTTCCTTAAACGCTGTAGGGCGGCGTTTAGGTTCTTGATATGAGTTTCTTCGTCCTTGGAGTATACCAATATATCATTAATAAATACTATAACCGACGTATCCAACATATCATGGAAAACCCGGTTCATTAGTTCCATAAAAGTTGCTGGTGCGTTTGTTAATCCTAAAGACATGACCAAGAACTCATAATGTCCATATCTAGTCCTGAAAGCTGTCTTCGGAATATCACCCTCTTTAATCTTCAACTGATGATAGCCTGATCGAAGATCAATCTTAGAAAATACCTTTGCTCCTTGCAACTGATCGAACAAGTCATCGATTCGAGGTAGTGGATATCGATTCTTGATTGTCAGTTTATTCAACTCCCAATAGTCGATGCATAATCGAACGCTACCATCCTTCTTCTTCACGAATAACACCGGCGCTCCCCATGGTGATATACTGGGTCGAATTTAACCCTTGTCCAGCAGTTCCTGTAGTTGCACTTTCAGTTCCTTCAGTTCAGTAGGAGCCATTCTGTAAGGTGCTTTTGATACTGGTGCGGCTCCAGATACAAGGTCTATCACAAACTCTGTGGCTCGGTCGGGTGGTAATCCTGGTAGTTCCTCCGGAAATACGTCGGGATAGTCCCGTACGACTTCAATATCTTCCATTTGTGGTGCTTCCTTGGTTAGGTCGACCACTGACACTAGATACCCGACTGTCCCCTTCTCAAGGCACTTCTTAGCCTTTAGTGCTGAGAGTATGAGCTTGTGTCTACAGGGAAGTTTGGTTCCCGAAAAACTAAATTCTGCTCCTTCTTTGTCTTTAAATGTTAGCTTCTTTTTGGCGCATAATAGGTTTGCAGAATGCCGAGCTAACCAGTCCATTCCCAAGATGACGTTAAAGTCTGCCATCTCAAGTTGTATCAAGGTTGCATCTAAGGTTTTCTCGCCAATGAGAACTGGACATGGTCCATAGCCTTTCTCTAATTCCACTTCTAACCCCATCGGTGACCGTACAAGTAATTTGTAGTCTAATGTTTTGATGGGTAATTTTATCTTCTTTTCGAATGACACAGATATAAATGAATGAGTAGCTCCTGAATCAAAGAGTACTCTGGCGTGTACGCCATTTGTAGGTACGATACCTGTGATTTATTTTACTTAGTCTATATGCTCATACAATGTAATTACAACTTTAAAAGGTTTCAGTCATACCTATGACCACATCGGGTGATGCGGCAGCATCCTCGGATGTAACAGCATATACCCGTCCCTGATGTAACTGCTTCTTGGGCTTAGGGCACACCCTTGCCATATGTCCCGTTTGGTTGCAGTTAAAACACTTTGGGCCTTCAAAATTTAGCTTTGGCTGATGTTGAGCTACTGGAGTAGTCTTGGGTGCAGCAGTAAAGCCCTGAGCACGGAAGGGTTTAAATGTCTTGTTGTTCCCTCCATTGTAAGTAATTCCAGCTGGCCTTTTGATACCCCGGTTCTGTGCGAAATAACTCTCCTTCTGCCTCGATTCAATAACTCGTGCTATTTGGACCGCTTCATTATAAATCTTCTTTTCTAAGCCCAGAACGTGCTCTCTGATGCTTCCTCTCAGTCCTGTGACGAACCTACGGGTTTTGGTGTCTTCTTCTTGCATACTAAGTGGTGCGAAGAAAAACAGCTCTTCTTAACGCTGTTGATATGCATCCACTGACATCTGTCCCTGATATAGACTCAGGAACTCCTTCTCCATAGAATCTCTGAAGCATCGTGGAAAATATTTCTCAAAGAAAGCTTCTTTATAAACAGCCCAAGTCAGTTGGGCGTGCTTGGTCGATAAGTAAGCCCTAGCCGATTTCCACTAATGATGTGCGTCACCCTTTAGCATGAAGGTGGCACATAATTCTTTTTCTTCCTCTGTAATAGTCATCATGAGGAAATTTCTCTCCATCTTGTCTATCCAGTGTGCTGGCCATAATGGATCAGACGGTTTGCCATTAAATTCCCTGGGCTTCATCTTCAAAAATCTCTCAACCAATCGAGAATGATCCATCTGATTTTGGGGGTATGCCCCAAACATAGGGGGTCGATATTGATAATTAACCTGAGCTGCTTCCGGACCAGGTACTGGAATTTGTGCAGCAGGTTGTTGAGGTGTTTGAGGTGCTGGGTGGTTACCCACCGGTGCTGCACTGGCTTGTCCCGTCTGCATGGGTGTAGCATGAGGCAACCTGCATCTGGGCCTGTGCGTGTTGCATCTGTTGCAGCTGCTGAGCTAGGTTCATAACTACGGTTGCTAGTTCCGGTGGTGGAGGTGGTAAATTTGTAGGATTTGCCTGATCTGGATTGCCTGGGACATATACATTATCCTGGCTAGTTTCCTCCACAGGTGGTGGTGGTGGAACTGTATTTCGGCTCTGTCTGGTTACTCTTCTTCCAGACATATTTTCCTTCTGAGATGGGTGGTGCCTGAAAATCATCAAAATAAGTGAGAAAATCATTGATACTCCATGTAGGCACATTAACCGATGGAAACTTTCAAATTTCAATTCATTTTATGAAAAAAAAACACTATCTTTTCTATGCAGGGTCGATGGTGAGGGTCGATGGTATGTCCGACCCTTAGTATCCGACCCTGAAAATAACCTGTTCTTCCCGAGAGCCGAGGGTCGATGTGAGGATCGATGGGTGTCCGACCCTCAGTTCCGACCCTTATTTTTCTGTCAGATTCCCAAGAGCCGAGGGTCAATGGGAGGGTCGATCCGAGGGTCGATGGTTCTGGTCGAATTGTCCGACCCTCAGACCAAAAATCAGATTTTTAAGATTCGATTTTGGTTCATTTCTTATTATTTCCCTCCCGTTTCGACTCGTCTCTCCCCTCTGAGTTGCTACAGTGCCACTCCACTGTTTTTGGTCGGTTTGAGTCCGGGTTTCGACATCCACGTCATCCATACAGGTATGTTCTCCCATTTTTACCTGTTTTTAGGTTTTCTTTTCTAGGTTTTTGCTCATTTAATTGGTATTCTTCAAATTAAACTTTTTCCAACCGTAAAAATTCGATTTTTATTGGGGGATTTTGTTATTGGTGTCTCAAGGAACGAAAGCCCTCAAAATTTTTTGAGTTTCATCGGTTAGTTATCGAGAAACTTGGATTTTTGCTCGTTTGCCTTAATTTGTCAAAAATTTTCGATTTCTTGAAATTTCTTCAAATTGGTCTTCGTTAGTTCCAATTTCCTACTGTGTGAGTGTCGTAGGCTATGTTGGAACCTTCGTAAGTCCTCCTGCCCGCGTGTACGGGTGAAAGTGAGGCTTTTGGCCAATTTACGTCGTTAAAATGTTAAATTTTGGATTTTTATCCTATTAACTCCTTCTCTCCCTTTTTCTTTCTTATCTGCAGATACCATGGCTCGTACCAAGATACCCAGAGTTCGTGATCCGCTTCGCTTCCACTCCAATGAATCCGAGGCACAGTGACTATGCTCGTAAGAAAGTGGAGGGTTTTCGTATGGTGAACTTGGCTGAGCTAGCCTTGTTCAACGTAGAGAGAGCATTTGGTGATATGGGGTGGCTCCCTGTCATCACTTACGACGCGTGCACATGTCCGGATTTGGTGCGTCAGTTCTATTGTAATCTCCAGGTGGTGGGGAATTACAATGACGTTGAATGTGGTCAAGAGTTGCGCATCACCAGTTATGTTAAAGGTATACACATTTCATTTGACTATCGGCAACTGGCCGATCTACTGGGCATACCCTATGATGGCCCCATGGTGTATTGTGCGCCTGGAGAGCCCCAGTTTGTTTCCATGGAGATGAGGGCAGAGATCGACAATCAGCTGCTATGACCTGTTCGCTGGCAGATGAGAGCCTGTTACATGTGTCCAGCTCCATGGGTCTTCTGCAAGATTATCCGGAATAATCTGATTCCGCAGAGTGGGCACTATGAGAGGGTTTATCAGCTGACTCAGTTTCTGATATATATTATCTGCACCAGACAGCCAGTCTGCCTTCCCTACATCATCATGCGGACCATGATTAGTGCTACATTGTCCGGTCATAGGGGTAATCTACCCTATGGATGCATGATTACTGTTCTTCTGACCCGCCTGGGGGTTGACTTGGTGGATGAGAAGATTCAGGAGAAGACTTTCTCGTCGCCTCTAGATTGGGAGGCTATCTGCAAGATGGGCATGCGAGATGCCCAAGTTAGTGACAAGGAGAGGAACGAGATGGTACGCCCTCATACTCGCATTGAGATGGCTGACGCTAAGGCTGCTGCTGCCGCTGCTAGAGCTCATGTGGATCCTGTCGATGATGACGACCGTATGTATATGGATTTCGACTCGATACCACCGCCTTCACCTACGGATTCGGCTAGAGTGGGTACTTCTTCTGCGGCGGATCCTGTACCTGAGACTGGTCCTTCTCATGCGGCTGGTTCTTCACGCCCACCTTCTGATATGATGGAGATGCTGCAGGAGATCAGGGAGGCTCAGCACAGATCTGATCTGAGGATGGAGGAGTTGCTAGACGCTCAATGTGTGAGAGTGGATGAGCTGCTATCCGCCCAGCACATATCAGACACGCGGATGGGAGAGCTTGTAGAGGTTCAGCGTGCGACTGATAGGAGGGTAGCCGATCTTACGACTGGTCTACAGACGACCCAGACTCAGATAGTCTGGTTGACTAGAGTCTATGCCGAGGACTACGACAGAGATCGTGAGGCCCCGCCTCCTCCTTCACCTCCAGCTTATTGACTATACTTTATTTCCTTGTACTACAGAGTAACTATCCGGGTTGTGGACTGTACTCTGCTTTAGTTATGTATAAACGTTTGTTTTTCTCTCACTGAATGTAAAATTTGTTTCCCCTTTAATAGATACATTATTCTCTTTTTAAATTTGGTCTCAATCATCACTTGTGCTTATAATGTGTTAATATTACTGTTTTTATTTTTATCCTATCTCAGTTCACAATTGTCTCGAATGTATGTTAGTTCAGCGGACAAGGCCTGAGATGCTCTGATACCAAGTTGTCACACCCCAATTTCGCACTGTTCAGAATGGTGTGATGAATCGCTAACAAACCAACGGTTCAACCAAGATCTCAAGTAGGCTATATCCGTATTATCTGAACTCCATACATCCACATAAATAATCAGAGTAAATATATAATAGCGGAAGTCTTATAGTAAAATGAACTGAGAATCTACTGTGATATTAATAATTAAATAGCAAATTATTCTGTATCAACTGAGATAAGTAAATATCAAATACAAGTCATTAATAAATCCAAATAAAGAAAACTAGAAAATATCTAATCGAATACACATGAGTTGCACTCGCAAGAGGATTCATGTGTATCTACTTCAGCTTCAGCTTCCATCGTCGCTACGTTCCCGTACGCAGGAGTATTCATATAATCTTTAACTGTAAAACCTGTATCATCAACTAGAAATATTCACCGTCGAGGGGCGAGCACACATCATGGTTCAGTGAGTAAACAAAACAATGCAACATTACATATGCATGCAATCAATTCATATCTTTGGTTTGGTTTAAAGTTTGCAATATGCAATAGAAAGGTTTAGGTAGTCAAAGGTCGCATTTATTGACCCCGCCTCTATACACAAGTATGTGACGCCGTTCGAAGGTAACGTTTATCGTCGACTCACAAGCACCCTATCATGAACATTATATAACAAAGGTTAATGTTTATTGCTATATAGTGTCATACCAACACGTAAGCCCCTGTTGGTGAGGGCTGCAAACTGGGCTCGCAACTAACCAATCCCAATGCCAAACAGTGTATCCAAGGCCTCACCCCAGCATCCCTCAGAATGTCCATAGAGATAGAGCTAAGGCCCCCCGGTAGAGTCAGAGACTACAAGGACCGAGACCACCTCCCCTGATACTCTACGACATAATAGTTCTGCTAAAGTATTGGCGATACGACGATGCTAATGTACAAGACTGAGTTAGAGATAGAGCTAAAGTGCTGAGACCCGCCAAAGGTTAACGTTTATTGACGTTCTCATCACACCTCCCCTGAAACTCGCTCGCATCAAGTACACTAACCACACACATACACTCACATGCCTATTCCTATCATCATCACCATCATCATGTTATAAACAATAAAATAAATATGCATGAATAAATAATAGAAATATTGGATGACATGTTATATGCACATTGCAAACATCTTCGCATAGAATCAAGCATGGCATTGGACTCAAGAAATTAGAAAATAGTTTGTTATTAACCAATTAGTTTAGAGTTCTATTTTCTCACCTTAGCTTGCTAATAGATACTTTTCCAAGCTTTAGAATCACCTTTATATTGTTATTATATTACTAGAAGATCTAACAAAGTCGATAGAATTTAATTAGAATTTATTCTGAATTTAAAAACCATTCTGTTAACTGAAGGTCGGAGGTAGGGTCGAAGTCCTGATCGACCCTGGGTGTGACCCTCCCCAAACTCTGAACTTCCCGAACACTGAGGGTCGATAGTTAGGATCACCTAGGGTCGGATGGTCATCGACCCTCGGTGCGACCCTCGGTGTACTTTGGTCAATTTCCCTCTTTTAGTCCATTCTTCGTGCTTGGGATCCTATGGCTTATTCCTACATTCCATTCAACATTCATTCCATGGTCTGAAACCATGAATAATCCACCTAAATAGCTTTCATGCATTCTCCTATGATTTTCCATGAAAACCTAACCATAGGCTGATGGTTTGGGTTTCTCCGAGATCACTTTCTCATTAATATCTAACCTAAGGTCTGTAGAAACTCATGGAATTAGTATCCATACCTGAGAAGAATACTCCTTCTCTGCAACTCTTCTCTTTTGGCTAAACTCTCTTCCTTGCCTCTCTTCTTCTCCTTTTCCTTGTCTTCTCTTTCTCTCAATTCAATTAGGGTTGTGAAAGGAGTGAAAGAGGCTTAGGGACGTCCTTTAAATAGAGTAGGAACATCCTAAAATAAGTCCCTTTGAGATTAGGAAAGAATCCAAATCGAAAATTAGGAAATTTCCTAATTTCAGTTTCGGAGGCAACTGAAGGTCGATGGGAGGGTCAATGATCCCGTTGACCCTAGGTTTTCTAAGTTGTCCGACCCTCCCTTCAAAACTGAGGGTCTGACTTTCTGTTTTGGGAGGTCCGACCCTCCTTGGCTGGGTATGCGACCCTCCCCTTAAATTAAGTATTTTTGGGTCGATTTGGTTCCTGGGATCTCGATCTCATTCATGCCCTTGGTCCATTTGACTCGACCATGATATGTAAACCTGGTTCAAGGTGATAAGACCGGGTTAGATTGACACGGGTCTTACACCTCCATACGGGAGCATCTAACTACCTCCGTTGAACATGGCCATACCATCTCAAACAACTTTCTCATAGTTTATCATGTATCAGTGCTAATCTCAAATCAGCTCTAATACTATTATTTCTTACCTTATCCTTCCTAGTTTTGCCACACATCCATTTTAACATCTTCATCTCAGCTACACTAAGTTTATCTATATGATGCTTCTTAACTACCCAATATTTTGCACCATACATTATAGCCAGTCGAATGACTATCCTGTAGAATTTTTCTTTAAGTTTTAACGGAATACATTGATCACACAATACTCCATACGCACTTCTTCACTTCATCCATCTTATTTAAATCCTCTATGAAACATCATCGTTTATATCACCTTCTTTGTTTATGATTGAACCTAGTTACCTAAAATGATCACTTTGTTATATTTCTTTCTCAAGAATATTCACCACCTCATTATCCGTCATTGTGTGACTAAAGTTAGACACCATACACTCTGTCTTCATTCTACTTATTTTAAAATCTTTTGATTGTAATGTTGATCTCTATAGCTCCAACTTGGCATTAATCTCTGCTTTTGTCTTATCCACCAAAACAATATCATTAGCGAAAAGCATATACCGAGGAACTTCATCTTGAATGTCTTTGGTTATATCATCCATAATGAACGCAAATAGATAAGGGTTTAAAGCTGATCCTTGATGTAACCCCAATGTATTTGGGAATTTACGACCTTGAACCCCCCTAAGGTTCTTACACTAGTTACCACATTATAATACATATCGTTAACTATGTCCTCATATTTGCTTGAAATGCATCTTTTTTCTAGTACTTACCAAATTAACTCCCTAGGAATTCTATCATAAGCATTTTTTAGATCGATAAAAACCATATGGAGGTCCTTTTTGCCTTTTCTACAACTTTCCATGAGTCTCCGAAGCAAGTAAATAGCCTCTGTCGTGGATCTACTTGGCATAAAAGAAAATTAGTTCTTTGTAATGGTAGTTTCTTTTCTTAAACAGGTTTCAATAACTCTCTCCCACAGTTTTATTGTATGACTCATTAGTTATTGCAGCTCTCAATATCACCTTTGTTTTTGTAGATCGAAACTACAATACTTCTCCTTTATTCATTGGGCATTTTCTTTGTAAGTCCCGCATGCCACGAACATAGTCTAATCTTACATTTCGTGTCGTGACTAGTCTACATATCATGGTCGAGCCAAGTGGATCAAGTGTGTGAAGAAACCCAAGACCCAATATGAAATTTTACTCAAAAATAGTCAAAAGGAGGGTAGGGTCGCATGTGTAAACAGGCAGGGTCGACCCCCACCTCAAAAGAAGTCTAACTCATGACTTTTGGTCGTGGGGTCGCAGGGGTCTCGAATTGTCCGTCCCCCTAGCATCGACCCTAGGACAACAGCAAAAAACAACACGAACCAAAAATTAGGAAACTTTTTTAATTTCAATTGGGACCTTTCCTAAACTCAATGAGACTTATTTTGGGAGGTTTTCCTCTATAAATAGGACGTCCCTAAGCCTCTTTCACTCCTTTTAGAACCCTAATTGGAAGTGAGAGAAAGAGAAGAGAAGGAAGAGAAGAAGAGAAGGAAAACTTGAAGAAAAGGCTAAGGAAGAAGAAGAAGCTCAGAGAAATCTTTGAAACTCAGACTACAAAAGGTATGAACCTCAATCCCTATCTGAATTGAAAGCTTAGAATAGATTATGATGAAGTTAGGTTAGGAGAAACCCTAATACCATCCATCCATGGATGAATTCCAATGGAAATCATGGAAAACTATGAAAAGTGAGTAACTTGGAGTTTTGAGCCATAGAACAATCATAGAATGGACTATAAAAGTAAGCCAAAGGACCCAAACATGAAAGAATGGACTATAGCATGGAAAAGTCGACTCAAACCACGCGGGGGGTCACACGTGGGGTCGATTGAGAATCGACCCTACTAGACCACAGGATCGACCCCCAGCATTTGGGAAGTCCAGGGATGGGGTGGTCGCACCCAGGGTCGATGGAACATGCGACCTTGGCATCGACCCTACCCCTGGGGGTCGCAGAAAACTGCTACCCTACCTGCAACCCGTCCTGCGACCCTCGCTTAACAGCAAGCCTAAAATTTTCGGAATGACTTCTAACTAAAATCTATCGACTTGTTAGGTTTTTCTATTGATATAAAATTGATTCTTAAAGCTTGAAAGAGGATCTACACTCAAGCAAAGGTGAGGGAACAAGACCTAAACTAATTGGCTAATAATAAACTGTTTTTATTTTTTGAGTCCAATGCCATAACTGATTCTATACGTGTATGCTTGTAATGTGCATTCAACATGTCACCCAGTATTCCTGCTATTAATGTTCATGGATATTTAATTCGGTTTATTTATAACATGATGATGATGATGATGCTAGGAATAGACATGTGAATGTTTGTGTGTGGTTAGTGTACTTGATGCGAGTGGGGCATCAGGGGAGGTGTTATGCGGTGTTTGATCCGGGCACTTTAGCTCTATCTCTACTCAAGTCTTGTCCACTGATATCGTCGTATCACCATTATCTTAGCAGAACTATTACGTCATAGGGCATCAGGGGAGGTGGTCTCAGACCGTGTAGTCTTCGACTCTGCCGGGGGACCTTAGCTCGATCTCTATGGACATATTGAGGGATGCTGGGGTGAGGCCTTGGATATAATGTTTGACATTAGGATTGGTTAGTTGCGAGCCCAGTTTGCAAGCCCTCACCAACAGGGGCTTACGTGTTGGTATGGGTAGGGCATCAGGGGAAGTGTTATGCGGTGTTTGATCCGGGCACTTTAGCTCTATCCCTATTCCATGTTGGGGTGGATGTGGACGACAATGGTGTTTGATCCATTGGGTGGGCTTACACACCCTGTGTATAGAGGTGCGGTGGCCACCTATCCTTTCTATTGCACATTGCAAACTTATGAACTAGACCAAAGATATGAATTGAATGCATGCATATGTTTTGTTGTATTGTTTTGTCTTCTCACTGAGCTCAAGTTGGAGAGCTGACCCTCATGCGCACAAATATTTTAGTTTCTGATGTTGCAGGTATTACGGTTGAAGATTATGTCAACAAGCCAACATGTAAACGGGTGGCGGCTATGATGAGCAAGCTATGGAGGATTATTGTGATTCGTCAAGCTAGCGTTTCAACTATGGATACGCTTAGTGTTTAATTTCCGTATTTGGATATTGTAATATGTATTAAATTATGTTTTGGTTACTTGGAGATAAATGGAATATTAATTATTTATCATGACTAGACCTCAGTTCATCATCTGTAAGACTTCCGCTATTTACTTTATTACCTCTGATTAATGTGGAATGTGTTTTGGTTTTATATGGTGGGATAGCCTATACGAGATCTTGATTGAACCGTTGGTTTATTGACGGTTCATCACACCATTCTGGTTGGTGCAGAATTGGGGTGTGACTTCTTTGAGCTCATAATTTTATTGAACAACTTAGTTGTGATTTGTGACACTCCGTTCCCCTCGTATCAATACTATGGAATGCAACGGGATCTCCTCACTTATTAAGGCATTAGAAATCCTCTTCTAAGATCACATGTTACGATATACCACATCAAATACTCACAAAGTTATTAGAGTAATTTAAAACATCTCAAATTAAATATTTTATCAAAAATAATAGAGTAAATAGGGAAAGTCTTATAAATCAAATACCAAACTTATTAAGCTAACATACTAATAGTTTGAAGTTCCAATTATCTAATCTCCACAATAACCAAAATAAACAAAACTTTGTTTAAAGTTTAGCCTTCAAATGAAACGTATCCCAAATCCAACAGTAAAAACAATCATAGGCACAACTTAAGCCTACGAGCAGTCTCTATAGAACGCCTTAAGGATCATGAATATCTTCCTCAGGCTCACTGTCCTCATCCTCTACACCGGATGAAAAGCTACCCAAAGCAACGAATAAAGAACTTACAAGATCTAAAATAGTTTATGCGCATAAAGGTAAGCTCAACTACCGAGATTAGCAAGAAAATCAAACGTGCAACAAGCAAATGTATGAAACTATCAACTACAGTCAAGTAAGATAATTGCAAGTGCCAGCTCAAGACATCCTAGGCACAAAGTCTCCGGGCTACACGGGTCTTTACCTCAGAATGATGCCGCCTTACTTGGTGTACAACAACATCCCTCATGTATGGGTCTGTCGTTTTGGTCCTCAATGACTGCAACTCATCCCAAGTCCACCTTGTGGCATTTGAGGAGGTGATAATCCTACTAGTCAACTCGTCCATTCATCTACACTACGTAGGGTATGGGGAGTATCGCAGCTATGATTATACCACCCTTTATTGAACCCATGCCATTACATAACCCCTTAATGGCTAGGGGTACAGTTATATGAGTGATTGATGTTTAACTAGCCATGTCCACCTAATTATCCATATTACTGGATCGTAACATCGTCAAGCTTTTGACCCCATCCAAGCCCCCACATAGGACATCGTGACTTGGCTAAGTTACATATGGTCAATGCAAAGCAGCACTAGTAAGAAGTGGTGTAAGCATTCTATTCCACCCACCATCCTCCTTATCGACTTAACCAGACATTAGAAATCAATCACAGATCAGTCACTTTTGCAGAAAGGTAGCGAGTGTTCCATTCTACTGACCTCCAATCCATACCAGCACTGTTGATCTCAAAAGCAAGGATACATATCATTGAGCACATAGAGCATAGTATATTAGATGGCATATTATCATACAAGGCATGTTATCAATCTCAAAACAACACACAACATAAATAATAGAGAGATACACAAGCATCCAAAAGGTTTAGTTCCCTTACTGAAAGCTAAAGGAGTAAACTATCGGAGTCTTCGTTGAGTAGCTTCCTATTGAAGTGATCTTCGTATCTCTATCAAAACCATAAGCAACATTATTCATTAATTTATTAGCTAATATGTTTATTCTAATATTACATTTAAGCTTATTATTCTTATGTTCACAGTGTTATTTATGTAAGACCCACACTCCACTAACTTGGTTTAACCGTGTCGTGCCAGGTCTTTCCATCAATCTTGGATCAAGTGGACCGAGCGTGTGAAGATAGATCACAAACTAGGTATAAAAATTGACTCAACACCCAAAACTGTATACATATGGTCGCATACTTGGGTAGGTACGGTCGACCATATGGTAAGAATGAAGATCACAAATCCAGGACCCCATGGTCGATGATTTTGACCTTACTATTGACAGAATCTACGACCATAGCCATCGACCGTGAGACCCCAAATCAGACTCCGTGTTTTGGAAACTTTCCTAAATTAAGTGATTGCTTTCCTAATTGAAAGAGGACTCTATATGGAGAGTTTTTATAAGACCCGCACTCTACTAATTTGGTCTAACCATGTCGTGCCAGGTCTTCCCATCATTCCTGGACCAAGTGGACTAAGCGTATGAAGATAGATAAAAAATCAGGTATGAGAATCGAGTTAAAAACACTAAAAACAAACCTAAGGTCGCATGCTTGGGTAGGTATGGTCGACCATAAGGAAGGGAACCAAAAATCTCAAATCCAGAACCCCACGGTCAATGATTTCAACCTACAGTCGATGGTTTATGCAAACGTCTGATTGACTGTGAGAACCCAGATCAGACTCTGAGTTTTGAAAACTTTTCTAAACTAAGGGATTGCTTTCCTAATTGAAAGAGGACTCTATATGAAGAGTTTTCCTCTATATAAAGGACGTCCCTCAATCCTTTTTTACTATTTTAGAACATTAGTAAACCTTAGAGAAAGAGAAGGAAGAGAAGGAAGAGAAGGAGAAGAAGAAAAAGCTAAGGAGAAGAGTTTGCTGAGAAGAGATTGACTCTCTATCACAGGCAAAGGTATGAAACGAATCTCTGGAGATGTAAACTCTAAGTATAAGACTTCTATGGAGGATAGGCAATATCAACCTATTATGATCTATGTGATTTCCTTGAGAAAATCCCAAGGAGAACCATGAGGAGTGAATTTGATGATTAGGGTTGATAAAAAATTACTAATGATGGCCATTGGATGACCTTAGAATAAAACCCATTGAAGAACAGAAGAATTTACCCAGGAGGAACTCGAATTTCAGGTAGACTATGACCAGAAATCTCAAGGTTGCAGCTACAGTTGACCATAGCATGACGAGTATGACCAGATGATCGACTATAGGAATTCGGGAAGATTTCAAAATCATATGGTCGGGGCTACGGTCGCACCATATGGGACCATAGTGCATTGATAGTAGACAGTAAGGTCGATATAGCATGAGACCATAGGACCAATTAGACACCTATCAGTGCTCTGTTTTGATTTTCGACGACTGTAACATGTCACATATGAACCCTAACTTAAATTCATATGAATTCTAGGTTGTTAAATCAATTCAAAGGGAATTTCAAGGCTTGGAAGGACATCGAGAATTGCTAATAGGTGAGGGAATAAAACCTAAACTAATTGGTTAATAACAAACTGTTGGTTTTTATTGAGTCCAATGCCATGAATGATTCTATGAGTATATGCTTGTAATGTGCATCTCACATGTCATCCAATATTCTTGCTATTACTGTTCATGTATATTTAATTCTGTTTATTTATAACATGATGATGATGATGATGCTAGGAATAGACATATAAATGTATGTGTGTGGTTGGCGTGTTGGATGCGAGTGGAGCATCAGGGGGAGGACGTGGCATGGTGGTCTTCGACCTCGTTACCAGACATAGCTCTATATCTACTAAAGTCTTGCCCACTAACATCATCGTATCAGCATTACCTTAGCAGAACTATTACGTCATAGGGTATCAGGGGAGGTGGTCTCGGACCGTGTTGTCTCTGACTCTGTTGGGGGCCTTAGCTCTATCTCTATGGACATATTGAGGGATGCTGGGTTGAGGCCTTGGATACACTGTTTGGCATTAGGATTGGTTAGTTGCGAGCCCAGTTTGCATGCCCTCGCCAATAGGGGCTTACATGTTGGTATGGGTAGGGTATCAGGGGAAGTGTTGGTGATCCGGACACTTTAGTTTTATCTCTATTCCATGATGGGTGCATGTGGGACGACAATGGTATTTGATCCATTGGGCGGATTCACATACTCATGTATTAAGGTGGGGTGGGCTCAAAACCTTTCTATAACACATTGAAAACTTATAAACCAGACCAAAGATATGAATTAAATGCATGCATATGTTTATTGCATTGTTTTGTTTGCTCACTGAGCGGTGATGTGTGCTCACCCTTTCTACGTCGAATATTTTTAGTTGATGATGTAGGTCCTACAGTTGAAGAATATATGAATGTGTCGACGTATGGACACGTTGCTACGATCGACGTAGAAGCTGAAGAAGATGTGCATGATTCATCATGCGAGTGCAACCAATGTGTTTTTGCTTAAGTTTAGTTATAATTTGATCATCGGATATGTAATTGATTATTTATTTTTATGTCTTATGGTTTGGAGATAATTGGATTATATTTATTTATCACTTTAGATTCTCAGTTCATTATTTATAAGACTTTCGCTTATTTGTTTATTACCTCTGATTATTAATGTGGAATGTGTGTTTAGTTTGATATGGTGGGTAGGTCCTATGCGAGATCCTGGGTGAATCGTTAGTTTATTGGAGGTTCATCATACCATTCTGGTTAGACCAGAATTGGGGTATGATAACTTGGTATCAGAGCATCTTAGGTTCTACCCATTGACCTAACTACTTCCACATGAGTCATGAACTAAGTTAGGATAAAATCTAAAAGCTGTAATAAGAACACACCATAAGCACCTGTTTTGTATGAGATATAGTCTAAGAAAGAGAATGCTATTTAGGAAAACGAATATATGCATATATATAAATGTAAAAATATATATATATATATATATATATATATATATATATATATATATATATATGGAAACAAGACAAATGTACATCAAATTAGAGTACAGTCCACAACTCTGACAGTTACTCTGTAGTATAAAAGGAAAAAGATATAAAGGGCAATCATGGAGCTAGAGGTGCTGGAGGAGGAGCCTCACGATCTCTATCATAGTCATCAGCATATACTATCACAAGCCAGGCCACCTGAGTCTGAGTTGCTCAGAGACTAGCTGCCAGATCCTCTATCCGCTGGTCTGTAGAGCGCTGGGCATCTAAAAGCTCTCCTACTCTCCTATCAGTCACGCGCTGAGCCTCTCTAATCTCATGTAGCAACCCCATCATGTCATCTGGTGGTGAGCGTGAAGGGCCAGCTGAATGAGAAACCCTAGAAGGGCCAACTCCAGTAGAATACTGTGACGATGGAGGAGGGATGGCATCCACATCCATGTAAATCTGATCATCATCCTCCTCATCACCACCCTCGTGTGCCTTTGTTGCTACCTCTACTGCTGCTGCTGCTGCCACCTCTACATATGCTGCTGCTACCCGAGTGAGAGGACGTCTAATAGGATTCCTCTCATCATTACTGACATGTATCTCTCTCATGCCCATCCTGCTGATGGCCTCCCAATCAAGGTCAGCCGAACCTCAACGATCCTCTCATCCACTAGGTCCACCTGTAGGCGAGCGAGTAAGGTGGAGATCAGCTGCCCATAGGGCAAGTTGCCTCTAGAGTCAGGCAATGTAGCTCGGTGCATAGTCAGGAAAATAATGTATGGGAGGCAGACATACTGCCTAGTATAGATATAGTACAGAAGGTACTGAGTCAGCTGTGAGATCATCTCATAATGTCTGCCCTGGGGAATCAGATTATGCTGGATAATCTTGCAATAGACACGTGGCTCTGGACACAGGTTGACTGCTTTTACCTCTCAGCGGTCATCCCAAAGAATCTGACTATCTATCTTTGCACACATCTGTGTAGAAAGAAACTGTGGCTCTTTAGGTGCACAGTAAATTAACTGTCCATCATTGGAGATACCTAAGAGATTAGCCAACACCTGGCAGTTGAAAGAAATCGAAACCCCTTTCACCCAGCTGGTGACCCAAAGCTCTTTGTCCCTCTCTACATCCTCTAGGTCACCCTCCACCTGAAGGGGATAGTAGAACTTCTTAACCAAGTTTGGGCGAGTGCAAACCTCATATAGGATCACTGGAAGCCAGCCCATATTGCCAAATGTCCTCTCCACATCAAACAGGGCTAAATGGGCAAGGTTCACACACCGACCCCCTTCAACCTTCTTTCGGTCAAACCAAGGATATCACACTTCTGCTTCCACAGACCTAAAGTGAAGTGGGTCATGAACTCGAGGAACCTTGGTGCGAACCATGATAGCTGTAAGAAAAGAAAATAAGAAAAAAAAAACAAGTTAAAAAATTTGGAAAAATTTGACAGCATAACGACGTAAAATGAGAAAAGCCTCACTTTTCACCCAAACATTGGGCAGGAGGACTTACGTAGGTCCCAAACCATCTTGCAATGCATATCCAATTGGAAATTTTAACTAGGTAGGACGAATTTGAAAAATTTTGACAATTGGGAAAAAACCCCAAATTTTAGGTCAAAAATAGAAATTTTGAAATTTTTACCAAACCAACCAATGAAACTTAAATTTTCTTGAGGGCTTTCATCCATTGGGTGGCCAATAGCAAAATCCCCTAATAAAAATCAAATTTTTACAGTAAGAAAAATATTAATTAGAAGAAAACCCTACAAATGACAAAAATCCTAGGTATGAAAGCTTAAAAAATGAAAGAGAGTAGAGAACATACCATATGGAATGGAATGTGGGTCGTAGATCGAAGGAAAAATCACCAAGTTTGTATGGTCAACACTGTAGCAACTTACTGGAGGCTAGTTGAGTAGAGACCGTAGGGGAAAGAAGTAGAATGAGAGTGAAAACTCTCAAAATAGGTCTTTAAAAACTGATTTTGGATTTTTGCACAATTCGACCAAAACCATCGACCGTAGGATTGACCGTATGATCGACCATAGGATCTTGGTAAGTTGCTAAGGATGTGATGGTCGCACCTAAGGTCACACAACATGCGACCGTAGGCCAGCGACCGTATGACCTACTGTTGTCTGCATTTTGATTCTGTTGGAACTTTTGCCTATTGATTTTGTTTTTCTCTCGCCTTCCATTGTGAGACTAACTCAATACTACCATCATATCTTGTCTCACATGTATAGCCTTTTCCAAGTACCATTGAACAAAGAGTTTAAATGGCTAGACGCAGAGTAAGTAGAAGGAGATAGAATGCAAACCCATCTCTACCACCTATGGTGACTAATGACAATGAAGGTCAGCAAGGACAGGAAGGAAATATTGGAACTCAAAATGCTGCATCTCAGAACGTGCACACCCAAGCCAACCCAACCAACCTACCTGCACCACCTACAGATTTGGCTACTATGGTGATGAATTTAGCACAACAATTACAGCAAATAAAGCAAGTGCAAGCCAACATACAAGCTACTATGGGAATGACTTTCCCAGCTGCAAAAACGACACCTCTACCTGCAGGACAAGCTAGTACTGCACTTGGAGGTAGCAACACTATACCTCAAGCAGCGCAAATACCAACAGCACAAGGCCAAGTGTAAAACCCTGAAGCACCGCAAGGCGGGTATAACCAAGGAAACTATTAGTACTAGCCACCTATGTATGGAGTATATGCACAATATCAACTTGATCACTCTAGACTGATCAAGCTTTTTCTGAAGTTGAAGCCAAAGGGATTTATAGGCATTTACAGGCAAGCCATCAGATCCGTTATGGCCAGCTCACTGGATCGATGAGATGGAAAGAAACTTTATGATGATGACTATAAATGAAGAAGATAAGGTATTATGTCCCATTTTATGCTGAAAGGTGATGCACACCATTGGTGAAAATCTACTCGGAGTTATCTGTTAACAAAGCACGCCCAACTGACCTGGGCTATTTATAAAGAAGCTTTCTTCGAGAAGTATTTTCCCAGGAGTTTCAGAGATCAAATGGAAAAGGAGTTTCTGAGTCTGTATCAGGGATAGATGACTGTAGACGCATATCAACAGCGTTATGAAGAATTGTTTTTCTTTTCTCCCTCTAGCATGCAGGAGGAAAATACCAAAACTTGAAGGTTCGTCATGGGATGTGAGCATGTATCGGGCCTAGAAAAGAAGATTTGTAATGAAACTATATAGATTACTCGAGTACTGGAATCGAGCTAGAGGGAAAATTATTTGCTCAAAACAGAGGTATTAAAAGGCCTAATGAAAATTAATACAATGGAGGGAACTCAAAGACATTTAAACCCTTCTGTACTCAAGGCTTCAATGCCGCAGCCAAGACTACTCCGACAGCCCAACCTCAACAGAAGCAAAGTAGTGCTGAAGTTAAGTGCTTTAACTGTAATCAAGTAGGACATTATTCAAGGGAGTGTCCTAAGCCAAGGAAGCAGCTACAACAAGGAAAGGTTTATGTAGTTACATCTGAGGATGCTGTCGCATTGCCTGATGTGGTCAAAGGTATGACCTGAACCTTTCATTTTGTACTACCTTGTATGAGGATGTAAACTAAATTAAATCAAATCACAGGTATCGTACATATTAATAGCTTACCCACTAGAGTACTCTTTGATTCAGGAGCTACTCATTCTTTTATATCTGTGTCGTTTAGAAAGAAGTTAAATCTACCCCTTAGACCTTTAGACTATAAACTGCTTGTACGATCACCTATGAGATTATAAGTGGAACTAGACAAAGGTTATGGACCATGCTCAGTTTTTACCAGCGAGAAGATTTTAGATGCAACCTTAATTCAACTCGAGATGACAGACATTGACGTTATCTTGGGAATTGATTGGTTAGCTTGGCACTTTGCAAACCTATTACGTGCAGAAAAGAAATTGACATTTAAAGAAAAGGAAGGAGTAAAGTTTAGTTTTACGGGAACCAAACTTCTCCGTAAATGAAAACTCATTCTCTCTGCATTGAAGGCTAGGAAATGCCTTGAGAAAAGAGGAATTGAGTATCTAGTATCTGTGGTCGACCTCACCAAGGAAGCACCACGAATGGAGGATATTAAAGTTGTGTGTGAATTTTTGAATGTATTTCTTGAGAAACTACCAGGACTACTACCCGACTGAGCGACAAAGTTCATTATAGATCTTATGCTCGGAGCCGCATCAGTATCGAAAGCACCCTATCGAATGGCTCCTGCTAAACTGAAGGAACTGAAGGTATAATTACAAGAATTACTAGACAAGGGTTATATCAGAACCAGCATATCACCATGGGGAGCACCAGTATTGTTCGTGAAAAAAAAGGATGGTAGTGTTCGATTGTGCATAGATTATCGAGAATTAAATAAGCTTACAATCAAGAATCGGTACCCGTTGCCTCGGATCGATGACTTGTTCGATTAGTTGTAAGGTGGCAAAGTGTTCTCTAAAATTGATCTTCGGTCAGGATACCATCAGTTGAAGATTAAGGAAGGTGATATTCTGAAGACAACATTTAGAACTAGATATGGACATTATAAATTTTTAGTCATGTCTTTTGGATTAACTAATGCACCCTCAACTTTTATGGAAGTCATGAATCAGGTATTCCATGATATGTTGGATACATCAGTCATTGTATTTATTGAGAAAGAAACTCATGTCACAAATCTAAGAGTCGCTCAGCAGCGATTAAGAAAAGAGAAGCTTTACGCAAAATTTACAAAGTGTGAATTCTGGCTAAATGAAGTCGCTTTCTTAGGCCATGTTGTATCCGCTGAAGGAATTAAAGTGGATCCTAGCAAGATTGAAGCCATTGTGAAATGGGAAGCACCTAAAAATGTTGCAGAAATAAGAAGTTTCTTAGGTTTAGCTGGTTACTATCGACGATTCGTGGAAGATTACTCTAGAATCGTCGTACCTCTCACCAGTCTGACAAAGGAAGGAGAAAAGTTTGTTGGACCGATAAATGTGAAGAGTGTTTTCAAACATTGAAGGCTAGATTTATATCAGCTCCCATCTTGACTATTTTAATCCCAGAACAACCATTTACCTTGTACACTGATTCGTCTGGGTTAGGTTTAGGATGTGTGCTTATGCAAGGAGAACAAGTAGTTGCGTATGCCTCAAGATAATTGAAGACACATGAGAAGAACTATCCCACTCATGACTTGGAATTAGCAGCAGTAGTACATGCTGTTAAGATATGGAGACATTATTTGTATGGAGAGAAATTTCAGATTAAATCAGATCATAAGAGTCTCACTCATCTTTTTAATCAGAAGGAGTTGAACATGAGACAAAGAAGATGGTTGGAATTATTGAAGGATTATGATTGTGATATCCAGTATCATCCAGGAAAAGCTAATGTAGTTGTTGACGCACTAAGCAGGAAAGCAATGACAGAATCCCACGAAGAAGTTAGTGCAAATGCTGTGGCATGTGTCACAGGGAGAGTATTTAAATGGTAAAGAACAGTTCGTGATTGATATTCTGAATGAATCAACTGACCAAGGGTTTATTCATCTATTCTCAAGCATGTTTTCTACATTAAAGATTTTACCTGATCTCTTAGACAAAGTAAAAGCAGTTATTAAATCAGACCCTTATCTAAGAACGGTGCAAGAAGACCTCGTAAAGGTAGGACTACTCTTGAGTTCACCTTGGACATTGAAAAGGTACTAAGATACAAAGGAAGGGTATGTGTTCTTGAAAATAAATACTTGGATATTAGACACAAACTAATGAAGGAAGCTCACACCACCGCTTATTCGGTACACCCTACACTCTGGAAGCACGAAGATGTATCATGATCTGAAGAAACTATATTGGTAGAGATGAATGAAAGCGGATGTAGCTAAATTTGTGTCTCAATGTTGAGTTGTCAGCAAGTAAAGGCTGAAAGGCAAAGACCTGCACGATTATTGTAGCCACTGCCAGAACCAGCATGGAAATGGGACTGCATCACTATGGACTTCGTCACTAGGTTACCATTGACTCCCCGAGTAGTTGACGCGGTCTGGGTGATTGTGGATTGTTTGACCAAGACAACTCATTTCATAGCTATAAAACCTCAATATACCCTAGAGAGGTTAGCTATGCTTTATGTAGATAATATTATCCGATTACATGGTGTGCCTGAAAGCATTGTGTCTGATAGAGACCCACGCTTTATCTCAAAATTTTGGAAAGGATTACAGAAGGCTATGGGTAGACCATTGAAGTTTAGTACTGCATTCCATCCTGAGACAGATGGACAGTCGGAGCGTACTATTCAGATTTTAAAAGACATGCTTCGAGCTTGTCTCATTGATTTCTAAGGATCATGGGATGAGAAATTACCATTGATGGAGTTCGCTTACAACAACAGCTATCAAGCGACTATACAGATGTCACCCTATGAAGCACTATATGGTAGGAAATGTCGAACTCCTTTGTTTTGGAATGAAGTTGGAGAACGAAGTATTGTTGGATCAGAGTTTGTTGAAGAGACTTGTCGAGTAGTTGACATTATCAAGGGAAGAGTTCGAATAGCTCAGAACCGTCAGAAGCAATATGCAGATAATCGATGCAGAGATCTCGAATTCACCATAGGTGATAAGGTATTTCTAAAAAAATCTCCTATGCATGGTTTGAAAAGGTTTGAACAGAAGGGAAAGCTATGTCTCAGATATATTGGACCTTATGAAGTTCTAGGTAGACGTGGAAAAGTAGCATATCAGTTAGCACTACCACCATCCATGTCAAGTGTGCATGATGTATTTCATATCTCATTACTAAAGAAGTACGTCAGAGATCCAACACACATGTTAACAACAGATCCATTGAATTTGACTGAAGATTTGACGTTTGAAGTAGTACCTTTTGAGATGACTAGCCGGAAGGTGCAACGTCTTCGCAACCGTGACATTTGTTACGTTAAGGTTACTTGGAGAAGCCAAAATGTAGAAGAAGTTACATGGGAAGAAGAGAATTCTATGCGGAAGAAATATCCTCACCTATTCGACTCGGAAGGTATGTGTAAATTTTGACGATGAAATTTATATAAGAGGGGGGAGTTGTAAGATCCACACTCCACTAACTTGGTCTAACCGTGTCGTGCTAGTTCTTCCCATCATTCCTGGACCAAGTGGACTGAGCGTGTGAAGATAGATCACAAACCAGGTATGAAAATCGAGTTAAAAACACTAAAAACATACCTAAGGTCACATGCTCGGGTAGGTATGGTCGACCATAAGGAAGCGAACCAAAAATCTCAAATCCAGAACCCCACGGTCGATGATTTTGACCCTACGGTCGACGGTTTATGCGACTGTATGATCAACCGTGAGAACCCAGATCAGACTCTGAGTTTTGGAAATTTTCTTAAACTAAGGGATTGCTTTCCTAATTGAAAGAGGACTCTATATGGAGAGTTTTCCTCTATATAAAGGACATCCCTTAGCCCTTTTTCACTCTTTTAGAACATTAGTAAACCTTAGAGAAAAAGAAGGAAGAGAAGGAAGAGAAGGAGAAGGAGAAGAGTTTGCTGAGAAGAGATTGGCTCTCTATCACGAGCAAAGTTATGAAACGAATCTCTGGAGATGTGAACTCAAAGTATAAGACTTCTATGGAGGATAGACAATATCAACCTATTATGATTTATGTGATTTCCTTGAGAAAATCCTAGGAGAACCATGAGCAGTGAATTTGATGATTAGGGTTGATAAGAAATTACTAATGATGGCCATTGGATGACCTTAGAATAAAACCCATTGAAGAACAGATGAATTTACCCAGGAGGAACTCGAATTTCATGTAAACTGTAACCAGAAATCTCAAGGTCACAGCTACGGTCGACCATGGCATGACCAGTATGACCAGAGGATCGACCATAGGCAGTTGGGAAGATTTCAGAAATCATATGGTCGCGGCTACGGTCACACCATATGTCACACCCCAATTCCACACTGTTCAGAATGGTGTGATGAACTGCTAAATAACCAACGGTTCAACCAGGATCTCTAATAGACCATCCCCGCGTTATCCAAACTTTACACACATCCACAATCATAATCAGAGTAAATACACAATAACGGAAATCTTGTAAATAAATGAACTGAGAACTAGAATGATATCCATAAATAATAGCAAATTATTCTGTGTTTAACTGAGACATAAATATTTAAGTACCAAATACATGTCTTATAAATCCAATAAAGAAATCTATAAAATATCTAATCAAATACACACGAGTTGCACTCGCAAGAGGAGTCGTGTGTATCATCTTCGGCTCCAGCGTCCATGGCTGCTACATTCCCGTATGTAGACGCGTTCATATAATCTTCGACTGTATAACCTGCATCATCAACTAAAAATATTCGACGTCGAGGGGTGAGCACACAACACGGCTCAGTGAGTAGCCAAAACAATGCAACAATACATATGCATGCAAAAAGTCAATTTATATCTTTGGTCTGGTTTATAGTTTGCAATGTGCAATAGAAAGGTTGGGTGGTCAAAGGTTACGTTTATTGACACCGCCTCTATACACAGGGTGTGGAAGCCCGCCCGAAGGTTAACGTTTATCGTCGTCCCCATCCACCCTACCATAACATTATACAACAAAGGTTAACGTTTATTGCTATATAATGCTATACTAACACGTAAGCCCCTGTTAGCAAGGGCTTGCAAACTGGGCTCGCTGCTAACCAATCCTAATGCCAAACAGTGTATCCAAGGCCTCACCCCAGCATCCCTCAGAATGCCCATAGAGATAGAGCTAAGGCCCCCCGGTAGAGTCAGAGACTACAAGGACCGAGACCACCTCCCCTGATACTCTATGACATAATAGTTCCGCTAAGGTAATGGCGATACGACGATGTCAATGCACAAGACTTGAGTTAGAGATAGAGCTAAAGTGCTGAGACCCGCCAAAGGTTAACGTTTATTGACGTTCTCAACACACCTCCCCTGATACTCGCTCACATCAAATACATCAAACACACACATACAAGCACATGCCTATTCCTATCATCATCATCATCATCATGTTATAAACAATAAAATAAATATGCATGAACAAATAATAGAAATATTGGATGGCATGCTGTATGCACATTACAACATATTCGCATAGAATCAAACATAGCTTAGGACTCAAGAAATAGAAAAATAGTTTATTATTAACCGATTAGTTTGGGGTTAAGGTTCCTCACCTTAGCTTGCTAAAAGATATTTTCTAAGCTTTAGAATCACCGTTATAACGTTATTATATTGCTAGCAAACCTAACAAAGTTGATAGAATTTAATTAGAATTAATTCAGAATTTAAAACCATTCTGTCAACTGAGGGTCGATGCTAGGGTCGATGCTAGGGTCGATGGGTCTATCGACCCTCCCTCCATTCTCAACTTCCCAAATGCTGAGGGTCGATGGTCAGAAACACTTAGGGTCGGATGGTCTATCGACCCTCGGTGCGACCCTCGATGCACTCTGGTCTAATTTCCACTTTAAAATCCACTCTTCGTGTTTGGGGTCCTATGGCTTGCTTCCTACATTCATTCAACAGTCATTCCATGGTCTAGAACCATGTATAATCCATCTAAATAATTTTCGTGCATCCTCCTATGGTTTTCCATGAAAACCTAACCATGGATGGATGGTTTGGGTTTCTCCGAGATCACTTTCTCTTCAATTACTAACCTAAGGTCTATAGAAACTCATGGAATTATTATCCATACCTGAGAAGATTAATCTTTCTCTGTAACTCTTCTCTTTTTTGCTAAGTCTTCCTCCTTGTCTCCTTTCTTCCTCTTTTCCTTCTTCTCTCTTTCTCTCAATTCAATTAGGGTTGTGAAAGGAGTGAAAGTGGCTTAGGGACGTCCTTTAAATAGACTAGGAACATCATAAATAAGTCCCATTGAGATTTGGAAAGAATCCCACTCAAAAATTAGGAAATTTCCTAATTTCTATATTCGTCAGAAATCGAGGGTCGATGATCCCGTCGACCCTAGGGTCTTAAGCTGTCCGAACCTCCCTTCAAATCTGAGGGTCTGACATTCTGTTTTGGGAGGTCCGACCCTACTTGGCTGGGTATGCGACCCTCCCTTAAAATTAAGTGTTTTTGGGTCGATTTTATACCTGGGATCTCGATCTCCATCACGCCCTTGGTCCACTTGACTCGACCATGATGGGTAAACCTGGTTCAAGGTGGTAAGACCGGGTTAGTTTGACACGGGTCTTACACCATATGCGACCATAGGGCATCGATCGTAGATAGTAAGGTCGATACAGCATGAGACCATAGGACCAATCAGACACCTATCAGTGCTCTATTTCGATTTTTGACTACTCTAACATGTCACATATGAACCCTAACTTAAATTCATATAATTTCTAGGTTGATAAATCAATTCAAAGAGAATTTTAAGGCTTGGAAGGAATCGAGAATTGCTAACAGGTGAGAGAATAAAACCTAAACTAATTGGTTAATAACAAACTATTTATTTTTATTGAGTCCAATGCCATGATTGATTCTATGCGTGTATGTTTGTAATTTGCATCTCACATGTCATCCAATATTCTTGCTATTACTGTTCATGCATATTTAATTCTGTTTATTTATAACATGATGATGATGATGATGCTAGGAATAGGCATGTGAATGTATGTGTGTGGTTGGTGTATTGGATGTGAATGGAGCATCAGGGGGAGGACGTGGCATCGACCTCGTCACCAGACTCTAGCTTTATCTCTACTCAAGTCTTGCCCACTAACATCGTTGTATCACCATTACATTAGCAGAACTATTATGTCATAGGACATTAGGGGAGGTGGTCTCGGACCGTGTGGTCTCTGACTGTGCGGAGGGGCCTTAGCTCTATCTCTATGGACGTATTGAGAGATGTTGGGGTGAGACCTTGGATACACTGTTTGGCATTAGGATTGGTTAGTTGCGAGCCCAGTTTACAACCCTCGCTAATAGGGACTTACGTGTTGGTATGGGTAGGACATCAGGGGAAGTGTTGGTGGTGTTTGATCCAGACACTTTAGCTCTATCTCTATTCCAAGATGGATGCATGTAGGAGGCAATGGTATTTGATCCATTGGGCAGATTCACATACTCATGTATAGAGGTGCGGTGGCCACCAAACCTTTCTATAGCACATTGCAAACTTATAAACCAAACCAAAGATATGAATTGAATGCATGCATATGTTTGTTGTATTGTTTTATTTGCTCACTGAGCCGTGATGTGTGCTCACCCTTTTGATGTCGAATATTTTTAGTTGATGATGCAGGTCCTACGATTAAAGAATATATGAATGTGTCGACGTATGGACACGTTGCTGTGATGGACATAGAAGCTGAAGCAGATGATCATGATTGATGATGCGAGTGCAACTAATGTGTTTTTGCTTATGTTTAGTTATAATTTGATCATCGGATTTGATCGTCGGATATGTAATTGATTATTTATTTTTATGTCATGTGGTTTGGAGATAATTGGATTAAATATTTATTTATCACTGTTAGACTCTCAGTTCATTATCTGTAAGACTTTCACTTATTTGTTTTTTATCTCTGATTATTAATGTGGAATGTGTGTTTGGTTTGATATGGTAGGTACGACCTATGTGAGATCCTGGGTGAACCGTTGGTTTATTGGCGGTTCATCACACCATTCTGGTTAACCAGAATTGGGGTGTGACAGTTTTCCTCTATATAAAGGACGTCCCTCAGCCCATTTTCACTCTTTTAAAACATTAGTAAACCCTAGAGAAAGAGAAGGGAAGAGAAGGAAGAGAAGGAGAAGAAGAAAATTATAAGGAGAGGATTTTGCTGAGAAGAGATTGGCTCTCTATCATAGGTAAAGGTATAAATCTAATCTCTAGAGATGTAAACTCTAAGGAATAAGACTTCTATGGAGGTAAGGAGATATCAACCTAATATGATCTATGTGATTCCTTGAGAAAATCTCAAGTATAACCATGAGGGATGAGTTTGATGATTAGCGTTCATAAGAAACTACTAATGATGGCCATAGGATGACCTTAGAATAAATCCAATTGAAGATCAGAGGATTGGACCCAGGAAAAACTCGAATTGCATGTAGTCTGTGACTAGAAATCTCAAGGTCACAGCTACGGTCGACCATAGCATGACCAACATGACCAGAGGAACGACCATAGGCATTCGAGAAGATTCAGGAATCATATGGTCGCAGCTATGGTCGCACCATATGCGACCATAGGGTATCGACCGTAGACAGTAAGGTCGATACAGTATGTGACCATAGGACTAATCAGACACCTATCAGTGCTCTGTTTTGATTTTCTACTACTGTAACATGTTACATATGAACCCTAACTTAAATTCATATAACTTTTAGGTTGTTAAATCAATTCAAAGAGAATTTCAAGGCTTAAAAGGAGATCGAGTATTGCTAACAGGTGAGGGAACAAGACCTAAATTAATTGGATAATAATAAACTACTTTATTTTTATTGAGTCCAATGCCATGATTTATTCTATACGTATATGCTTGTAATGTGCATCTCACATGTCATCCAATATTCCTGCTATTACTACTCATGCATATGTAATTCTGTTTATTTATAACATGATGATGATGATGATGCTAGGAATAGGTATGTGATTATATGTGTGTGGTTGGTGTATTGGATGTGAGTGGAGCATCAGGGGGAAGACATGGCATGGTGGTCTCTGACCTCGTCACCAGACTCTAGCTCTATCTCTACTCAAGTCTTGCCCATTAACATCGTCGTATCGTCATTACCTTAATAGAACTATTACGTCGTAGGGCATTAGCGGAGGTGGTCTTGGACGTGTGGTCTCTGACTCTGTCAGGGGGCCTTAGCTCTATCTCTATGGATGTATTAAGGGATGCTGGGGTGAGGCCTTGGATATACTGTTTAGCATTAGGATTGGTTAGTTGCGAGCCCAGTTTGCAAGCCCTCGTCAATAGAGGCTCACGTATTGGTATAGGTAGGGCATCAGGGGAAGTATTGGTGGTGTTTGATTTGGATACTTTAGCTCTATCTTTATTCCATGGTGGGTGCATGTGGGACGACAATGGTGTTTGATCCATTAAACAGATTCACACACTCGTGTATAGAGGTACGGGGGCCACCAAACCTTTCTATAGCACAATGCAAACTTAAAAACCAGACCAAAGATATGAATTGAATGCATGGATATGTTTGTTGCATTGTTTTGTATGCTCACTGAGCCATGATATGTGCTCACCCTTTCGACGTCGAATATTTTTAGTTGATGATGCAGGTCCTACTGTTGAAGAATATATGAATGCGTCGATGTATGGACACGTTGCTGCGATGGACGTAGAAGCTGAAGAAGATGCGCATGATTCTTCATGCGAGTGCAACCAGTGTATTTTTTATTAGTTTAGTTATATTTGATTAATGGAACATGTAATGGATTATTTAATTTTATGTTGAGTTTTGGAGATAACTCGGATTAATTATTTATTATCATTGTTAGACACTCAGTTCATTATCTGTAAGACTTCCGCTTATTTGTTTATTACCTCTGATTATTACCGTAGAATGTGTGTGTGGTTTGATATGGTGGGTACGACCTATACGAGATCCTGGTTGAACCATTGGTTTATTGACGGTCCATCACACTAATCTGGTTAGACCAGAATTGGGGTGTGACAATTTACTTGTTTGATAATTCATGCCTATTGTTTACTATCTGTTTATTAAAGCATGGCATTCAACATTAGTTATTAATTCCATTCATTGTTGCTCATAGTTTGAGGGTATTTCTAAACATGTTGTCCATATGAGATAGGTCATGTGTGGATTGGTACTCCACCATACAACACACTCGTTAGTCAGATTTACATTCTATTAGTCTTAATACTACGAACTTCATGGGTGTTCTAACACCTTAACAGTGGTCCTAAGGTTGAGTAGCAGTGACTGGCCGAGCACGGGAAGGTGCAACAGCCAAAATAGCGTGCGGTTGGTGGTTACTACCGCACCTCACCAGGTGCTAGGCATGCAGCTAATGGTTGCGGCCGCACTCTTTCGTGTGGTCATACGATGGTGCCAAACTACTGGAGTGTTGCCTAGCCCCAGTAGGTTGGGTTTAAGGCCTCAAACTGTAGAGGCAGTGGGTGGTTGGTCATCTTAGTGTGTAGACCAAATCCTACCTCTGACATACAAGAATTATGTAGGGTTTCTGTCGTGGAAAACTGATTATAGGGTTCTAAACCCTTAAACAAGTCAAAATAAATTATATAAAGCTACTGGCCGAGTTTGACCGAGATCCAACAGGAAAATCACATATGGCTGGTCTCTCTGGCCGCATGTCGAAATGTGGTTGGATATCGATGATTTTTCTCCGGGACATTGCCCAGATTTTTCCCAAGGTGTTTAAGGAGTTTGGGCTCGTGGATCCATGTCTACATGAAGATTTGGGTACCATTTCGATTTGAAAAATAGCCGAGATACTGGTTCAGGCATAAGGATTTCCAGATCAGACTTCCAAAAATTGAATCCATTATTATCTATGGTTATGGTCCTCATGGACACTTTCGGATCTTCCAGAGGTTATGGTTAATTTATTTAGTCCTTTTACGATTCGTTTTCACTTAACCAGTATAGCATGTACACTGTCATCCACTATTCAGATCTGCGAACGATAGCCTACCTAGTTCGAAGCTTCACACCAATGGTGGCTGACTTTTGTTTATCCATAGGGATGAATCATGAAGATACCACTCCACATCTTTAACTATCATTGAAGGATATCACTGGTTGGTAACATCCTTGGATATTTTCCATGGTGGATCTCTTTAATTGATTTACAACAAAGGGGAGGAATACTTACAATGGTTCAACTCTTTCGATTCCTCCAACAGGTGATCGCCATTCCAGTTCTCCAACGAGTTCGTGATTGCAGAGGTGAGTTCCTCTTCTTCCTTTTCTTCTCTTTCTCTTCTACGTCTTTCCTCTTTCTCCTTCTCTCTCTCTAGGCGACGTTCTTCCTCTCTTTTCTTAGATTCGTGCGTCAAAGTTTCTTCCCACCAGTCTTTGACTAATGGGCTGATTAACTGAATAGGTAGAGGAGGCATCGTTTCCAAAGGAGGATTTGGATAGAGGATCCCATTATGGAAATGGGAAGGATTTCCCTCCATTCCTTCCTTGCTTGGATTGGTGATGATAAGCTTTCCATGCTCGGAGAAGATTTAATTCAAATCGGTGGGTTCCGTGACCATTGGCCCTTAATTCAGATTTGAGTACTGGGGTGCGGCTGGTGCGCAGCTACACTACCTCTTTCTCCAGCCGGACCTCCTTTTTGGTCTGCCAGCTTAGGTGTGTGCGTACTATGCACTGGGTGGTCGCATAGGATTGGTTAAAGACCTCTCATAGTACAAATGTCTTGCGTTCAAATGACATAGGAGGTTATAGATAATGGTTTTATGTCACCTCACTGGTAATGTCATCATTTTCGGCCATGCTGGACCGATACCCTCGCACGTGGAAAGACCTGACACATGCCCAAAATGGTCAAACAGTAATGGGGTTTGAGTATGGGTCTTATAACTCCACCCTCTTATAAAAATTCCATCCTCGAAATTTAGACATACTATGCCCTTCATCGTTGGGGTATTACTTATATATCTATCATCCACCTTCTTTCCAAATAGATCCTCTAACACTATGGTTCTCCTACCAGATTCAGATTCCAAGAAGTACTAAAATGTGAGTCCCTTGACTTCTTGTTACACAATAGTTGAAGGTTTCGCTATATAAGACAAGTCTGCCTGGGCTAGGGGCAGTTAGGTGGTAAATATGTAGGGTCTTTGATCCATCTTCTTACATCACATGTGGATTATGATAGGGTTGTTGGAACAGATAGCGGCATAGCCGTTGGGTAATATAGCTGTGCCGATTTCATTACTTCCCAATCCCAACACAACAAGATTTTGTATTTCTTCCTTGCTTAACTTCTTTACTACGTTGAAAGGAAGTCTCTTCAAGGTTCTAGCTTCGTTGGGGACTAACGAAACTAGGTGATCTTAACTTCTTCCTCCATTCCTTCGATCTTATCAAATTTCTTGAATTAATTGAATTCCAAATTTCTTTCACTGACATCAGTCCAGTTTATTGAGATCTTACATCTTCTTCCATATCGACCTCTTAACTTCCCTACGAGACAATATACATTAATTAACTGTTATTCTGAACATGTCTACTTCTTTAAATCATTTATATTAACTCTTCAAATCATTAATACTAGCTCTTCAGATTATTAACATCAACTTTCCCGATCATTAACATTGGTGCTATAGATCTTAATTGGTATTAGTATCAAATTCTATCTCCTTTGGGTATGAAGAGTACCACACACACACACACACACACACACACACACACACAGAGAGAGACACAGAGGCAGCTATTCTTCATATCAACTTCTGTACAATAGCTTTGACTTAAAATAAGATTTGTGTTTACCTAACCGTAATAAACTTCTCCATTACCATCTTCTTTTCATAAATTGTATTACTAACTGCCCATCTCTTAGTCATTATAACAACTTCTTATACTTGAGTGTACGACGGTTCCTTGCAATTGATCGAATAGATCATTGATCCTGGGCAATGGGTATAAATTGATCAAATAGATCGTCGATCGTGGGCAATGGGTATCTCTTCCATAATTAATTTCCTAAAGCATTAATGGATTCTTTTCCCATTACAGGTTCTGTCCTATAGATAATCTTAATACGAGTGTCGATCCTAGGGGTAGATTAACTTCACATTTTTTCTCCTTATCTGAGGTAAACTGATTAATTCTTTCGAAATTACTTTTAAAATTTCATTCTGCATGTCAATGTTTACTATTTTAAGGGTCGTAATGATAATGTTCCCTTAAACATCATATCCTTAAGCAATCCTCAATAATAACAATCTTTCATCAACAAATCCAAATCCATAGGAACAATTTCTTCTGTTTCACCAATTTATCCCTAATAAATACGATCCATTTATATTGTTGTATATCTCAATTGTTATTTTTTTTCATCAACACTAAGATGCTGATCTTGAGGTTTGGTAGTCGATCCCTTCTTAACCTTTCCATAAAAAAATAAATACCTTTAATAACATAAAGTATGTATTCATAACTTATTGTCAAATTGGGCTCGACATAGTTTTAGGTAATATGACAGTCCAGCTTGGTATCCTAATGGTTATCACCTTTCGTATTTGAATTTCGAAGGTCTTGGTCGAGTTCTCAACCTTTCTCCTGATTATTTGAGTTGTAACTATATGCATTTCATCCGAATCCACAAGGCCTGATTATACAATTTCAATATCTATAATATATGCCCAAGAAGTGTAATAGATTAATTTAGCATGCACCAACTTTCGAAGTCTTCTTGAATATGCAATGCTTTAACGACAATAATGAAGGAAAAAGGAGTACCTATCATCATGTCAGTAGCCTTTTTTCGCTTCTTCTCTTCCTTGCTGTGATCTTTGTTTTGCTAGGTACCAGCAGTTCCTAGACAGGTGTCCTTCTCTATTACAATTGTAACATCTCCTTGAAAGTGATGTCGTATCCATTGGGTAAGGACATTTATCCGGATTGTGGCCCATTTTGTGGCAAGTTGTGCATCCGGGGATACATGGTGGAAAGTCCCGGTGTATAGGACATCGTGAACTTTTCATGGGTGGAACTTCCTTGAGTGGTTTTTCGGTCACTCTCTTTCCCAGACTGGCAGAAGGGGCTGTTTCTGGCTTAAGTACCCAGGAAGCATAGTTAGTTAATAAGGCTTCACAAAACATATCCCACGTGATGACACTGGCATTCCCAGAGCACAGGTTCCATATTCTGCCACCACATGAAAGGTTCGCCTACCAACTGATACGTGGCACATTTGATTTTCATGGCGTCAACCATTTTTAGATTTCCCATAGATCCTTCCAGTGCTTAGATCTATGTCCAAGGTCGATCTAGATCCATATGCATTCCAGTGAAATGTTCAGGTTTCTTCTCTTGGAATCAGTGCATGTCCAAGTACATGGTCCTTTGCAGCACCTGAGGTAATGTCCTGGTTTGGGTTAGTAGCCATTGCTACGAGGTTTTTCTTGGAACATGGAAGAATTGAAGCCATTAGTCGCATAACGAATAAGAATGTTTCTATGAGAACATCATGCAATGCAATGAATATGCTTGAGGTCAGCAATAATGGTTTAACAAAGACATTAGCGATGTATAAGTCAATTAAACATCCAAAATGGAGTGACAACAGTAAAATGAGATGTGTAGCTGCACAATGTGTGTGGCAGGGGCGTGTGGTTGCAGTGTCTAACCGCACGTCGACTTCCTTATTTTTAATCGAGGCACGACCTATTTTTCTCATTTTCCTTCGTTTTGGTCTGGTGTGTGATTGAAAGTGCACACATCCTTGTTGTACCACTTCTTTTTGAGGATTCTTTGGTGATTTAAAGCTTGTATCTCACCGTTCATCGTCCAGTTACATTGGCAAGGTGAATCTCATATCGATTTCTCATTTTTCTGTCCTAGACAATTTTTAGTTTCGATTCCTGGTGTAATATCCCTTATAATGGTTCAAAACGATGGGGTTTTGTCCAGAAATCTAAATAGTGGATATCATACTTAACCCCATGTTTAATCTCATTTCTATTGATTCATTTTGGTCGTCAAATCAAAAATAGAATTTCTTTTCTATTTTCTCGAAAACTTGAAATCAACTTGCTTATCACTTGTTTCCTTCAATCATTGATGTGTTTGTCACCAAAATCTATTCATAGACCTTTTAAACCTTAATCTAGAAGATATTAGTCTCTCAAGCAGTAGTTTTTTTTTTTTTCAACTTCAAGTTTTCTCCATTTCATTCAAATGTTTACTTTGGCCTTCCTAAATTGATAACCTGCACCATCTGTGATCTCTTATAATCATTGTTGTGTGTTTGTGCACTCGTTTCACTTTGTGCTCAATAGTTTACCCTAAGATTTCTTTCTTTTGACAGATTTCCATCACCGTAGGTTAGCCCAGTTGCAATGACTTCTCTAGACATTCTGATTTCTATTGGGGAGGAGTCATCTGTTGTAGGGGCAGCTAGACGTGCTTCACCTCGATTACCAGGGTATACCAGCGATGGTTTCGGTCAGTAGAGGTAGCTAGGAATTGGCATCAATTTGAGCATAGATCGGCAGAGTCAGGTCATTTAGTGAGATGCGGCGAATTGGAGAGGTTTGCTATTCGTCAAGCATTCACTGATATGGGTTGGTTAAGTTCTTGGGTACCATACACCCGTACGTTCTAACCTTGTGAGGCAGTTGTTGTAACCTTTAGGTAAAACAAGGTATAGAGAACGGCGCAGACGATTCATCCTTATAGATTTCCAGTTGGGTACTGGGCCGAGAGATTATTTTGGGCATTTATAGTCTTGCCCGTCTCTTGGGTGTTTCTACAGATGGAGAACTTGCTTATGTGGAGCCAAAGATTCTAGTTGTAGCTGAGTGGGAGCTTGTTTTAATATGGGAACAGATGATGTTGGGTCCCGAACTAAGAGAAAGTGACTGTCAGTCAGTTCCCAGAGTGTATAGTCGCATTGTTCAGCACAATATTGTACCTAGAGGCAGACATAGGGATGCTATTGTACATTTATGCGAGTTTGTCACTTATTGTGTTATTGTATGGTGACAGCTTTGTTTTTCTTACTTGATCTTGAGAACATTGATTACTACAACGTTCTATTCTTGGTCTAGCAGTCTTCCTTATGGGAGTTGCTCACCATATATTCATTTAGTTAGGGATAGACCTTTCTCAAGATGATTGCATGGAGCGGTCTGTCCATTCTGACTTTAGTTGGAATTCACTGTTCAAGCTTGGCCTTCAGGATGTCGTTCTCAGCGATGATGAGTTAGAGGAGATTCCTCGTCTAAATCTGTTATCTTGGCAATGATTGGTTAAGAAAATCCAATGTAAAGTAATCCTATCCTCATCTAGGATTGAGTCAGCTTTGACGAGTAATAGAGTGATCCGACATACATCTTTACTGATTCTTCTCTTGCTTAAGGTTTAGAAGATACGGTATCATTAACAATTGAGCAAGATTGTATGCCATAGCAGCGAAAGGTTCACGATGTGTCACATGTGACGGTACCTCAGACTGAGGTTTTAAATGTTGCAGAGCTGCAAAATGTATTGGTAGATGCTTGTGCTCTAGTATGTGAGTTACAGGAGTACCATCAGATGACACAAATTAGATTATCATCATACAAGAGGCGCATGCTATGAAACATCTTAGGTGTGGAGCAACGTGTAATAGCTACTGAGCATGCTATGTTGTAGTTGCGTGACACTCTTGAGGTTACTAGACAAGAGGTGTCCTTTATAAGTAATGCATTGACTTCTACGGGTTTAATCTCACCTATTCCAGCTGAGGTAGAGGCGGAGGCTACGGCTGAGCATTAAAGAGCTCACCAGCATAGAGTTAAATCTGTGGTTGGGATTCAACCTACTCACTCCATAGAATGAGTTTGGACTTATCGACGGACATATTGCTTCTCAAGCTTTCATTTTCATTTTCCTCCAGAAGTTGAGACTCATAGTTAAGCCTTTGTTTTCCTCGCCTCATTTCGTTTATGGTTAAGGGTTTGACCTGTGACTATTTACTCGTCCCGCTTAAATATTGTTCACTTATTAAAGCTTATCTCATTTGGTTTGTATATTATGCTTTTCAATTTATGTAGTTATTCTTTGGTCTCTTCTTACAGTTTATTTTCAATTGGTATGTTATTTTTTGTTCACCTACTATTAGCATTTATGTTTTATATGTGAGTAGGATTGATAGTGATTATAGAGAAATTGTGCTTTGAAACCAAACATTGTGTGAGGACAATGGTTGAGAGATTTTCAAAATGCCTCGGGTTTTCTTAAGAAAAACATGGATCATTGGCTTTCACCGTTGATCTTGTCCACCCACGCTAATGGACGATAAATATTTAGAGTCGCCACCTAGATTAAGGTTAAGACCTCAAATGTAGTCTCATCATAAGATGAGACTTCTATTGACTTATTACCAAACATATCGGCTTTGGTATATCAGAGAGTGGGTAAGAGTTCAAGGTACAGTTTGGGAAGGTGTTAGGCACCCAAAACTGTCTGATCTAAAAATTGGCCTCCAATATGATTCTATTTTCCTTAAACTCTATTGTTTTGATTGTTCATGGTCAATGGATGACTAGGGCTCACAGGGGATCCTATGCCAAGTTGCTAAATTCTTCTAACTTAGGTTCAGCCAAGCATGTTTTAAAATAAATAAAAAATAATATACAATGAACTGAACTGAAGATGGTTTGGTGATGGACTGAATCTCAGAAATCCATCTCAAATTGGCTATCTATTCCATCCTAGAAATCAAGTCCAAAACATAGTTCAAAATATATTGCGATTAAAGTTTATGGATATGGTTTATGATTAAGTTTCATTAGATTCAATGTTTAAGTTGAAGTTTATGCTTGATAGATGGTTGATATTGAATCTAAATAGCCTATGTGGATTAAAGTGGATATGGATATAGATATGAATATAGATAATGGATAGGGACGACCTAAGAAAACTAAGATGTGGTACCATACTTGGAGAGTCCTCCAAACTGCCTTTGTATTCCAGAGGTCCTGAAAATCAGGTACAACATAGTTTGTTGTTGGGTGGATTGTGGATGTGATTGTGGTTATAGGTAATGGATATGGATGACCTAAAAGACTAAGGATGTATCCTCAGGAATCTATCCCACTAGATAGGATTTGGGTATGCTTTCGAGAATCTATCCCTTCGGACAGGATCTGGGTATGCCTTCGAGAATCTATCCCTCTGGACAAAGGTCTGAGTACGTCTTTTGGGGAAAATATACCTTAAAAAATCTATCCCTCTGGACAGGATCTAAGTATGCCTTTGGGAACTATCCCTCTAGACAATGGTCTGAGTACATCTTTTGGGAATCTATCCCTCAGGATCTGAGTATGCCTTCAGGAATTTATCTGTCTAGACATAGGTCTGAGTATGTCTTTCGGGAATCTATCCCTCAGGATCTGAGTATGCCTTCGGGAATCTATCCCTTTAGACAAAGGTCTGACTACATCTTTTGGGAATCTATCTCTCAGGATCTGAGTCTGTCTTCGGGAATCTATCCCTCTCGACAAAGGTTTGAGTACATCTTTTAGGAATCTATCCTTCAGGATCTAAGTATGCCTTCAGGAATCTATCCCTCTCAACAGAGTTCTGAGTACGGCTTTCGAGAATCTATCTCTTAGGATCTATGTATGCCTTTGGGAATCTATCCCTCTAGACAAAGGGGTGTGGAACCATATTAGGTTCTCTTTCCCAAACTACCTATGTATCACAGGGTATTGCCCTTAGAATCAAGATCACCATAGTTTGTAAAACTGGATGTTCATTGGGTGACCCACATGGGTTGGAATATGATAGTCCTGCAGGATTGAGAGATGATCTTAAATGATCTATGTTTGGATTCACATCACATCTATTTAGGTTTCTGTACCCTAGGTGAGATGAGCTAAGGAGTAAGGATCATCCTAGAGCAACCCTTGACCTAAAACCCTAAATTTTAGAATTATTGGGCTAGTCTTGATCATTCTTGATTAAAGGGTTTTTATTATTATTTCCATATTTGTCCCTCCCCTGAATGTTGGTGTCACACCCCAATTTCGTACTATTCAGAATGGTGTGAAGAACCACCAATAAACCAATGGTTTAACTAGGATCTCGAATAGGCTATGTCCGTTTGCTTAAACCATACACATCCACAATCATAATCAGAGTAAATAAACAATAGCAAAAGTCTTTAATATTAAAAGAATTAAAGAGTCTAGCGGTGATAAAGTAAATAAATTATCCAATTATCTCCAAATAACAAAGACATAAAATAAAATAATTTAATCAATTACAACGTCTGAATAATTCAAATAAAATCTAATCGAAGACGCATAAGTTGCACTCGCACGACGAATCATGCGACTCCATCATAGCTTCTGCGTCCATCGCCACAGCATGTCCGTACATCAGAGCATTCATATAGTCTTCTACAGTGGTACCTACATCATCAACTAAAAATATTAAATGTCGAAAGGTTGAGCACACATCACGGCTCAGTGAGCAAACAAAATAATGCAACAAACATATGCATGCATTCAATTCATATCTTTGGTCTGGTTTATAAGTTTGCAATGTGCAATAGAAAGGATAGGTGGCCGCCGCACCTCTATACATGAGTGTGTGAAGTCGCCCCTATTGGTGAGGGCTTGCAAACTGGGCTTGCAACTAACTAATCCTAATGTCTAACAGTGTATCCAAGGCCTCACCCTAGCATCCCTCAATACGCCCATAGAGATAGAGCTAAGGCCCCCCGGTAGAGTCAGAGACTATACGATCCGAGACCACCTCCCCTAATGACCTACGATGTAATAGTTCTGCTAAAGTAATGGCGATACGATGATGTTAGTGGACAAGACTTGAGTAGAGATAGAGCTAGAGTCTGGTGACCAAGATGAACCACAGTATCACATCCTCCCCCTGATGCCCCACTCGCATCAAGTACACTAACCACACACATACATTCACATGCCTATTCCTAGCATCATCATCACATAATGTTATAAATAAACAGAATTAAATATGCATGAGCAGTAATAACAGGAATATTGAATGACATGTGAAATGCACATTACAATCATACAAGCATAGAATCATTCATGGTATTGGACTCAATAAATAAAAATAGCTTACTATTAGTCAATTAATTTGGGTCTTGTTCCCTCACCTTTTATTGCTAGTAGATCCTCGTTCAGGCTTTGTAATTCACTTTTAAGTCACTGGAAAACCTAAGAAGTCGATAAATTTTAATTAAAAATAAATTCCAATACGTTTAAACTAACAGAAGCTGAGGGGTCGCAGGTAGGGTAGCACCTGGGGTCTCAGTTTCTGCGACCCCAGGGTATAGGGTCACAGGTGGGGTCGAACATACTTCGACCCTATGTGCGACCACACCCTCCTTGAAACTTCCCGAGGGCATGTGGTCGATCATGTAGGTCTCATGGGGTCGGATATCATTCGACCCTACGTGCGACCACACGTGTTCACTGTCGACCTTTCACTCTTAAGTCCATTCTTTCATGTTTGAATCCTTTGGCTTACCATCATGGTCCTTCTTATGATTGTTCTATGGCTCAAACTACAATTTTAACATGCGGGCAATGTCCACAATGATTTTCCTACATGGATTCTCTTGGAATTAGTCCATGGATGGATGATTTGGGTTTCTCCTAATCCTATGTTCTTCATAAACTATTCTAGGCTCTCAATTCAGGTAGGGATTTAGGTTCATACCTTGGGTTTACTGAGATTCAGAGGTTTCTCTGAACTTCCTCTCTTCCTTGGCCTTCTTCTTCAATTCTCCTTCTCTTCTCTTTCTCTCACTTTCAATTAGGGTTCTAAGGGAGTGAAAGAGGCTAAGAGACGTTCTATTTATAGAGAAAACCCCTACAAATATGCCCTAATGAGTTTAGGAAAGAACCCCCTTCGGATTAGGAAGGTTTCCTAAATTCGGTTTCTGACTGGGTTCTGTAGGGTCGAATGTAGGGTCGCAGAATCCGTCGACCCTACATTTTTTAAGACATGCGACCCCACAACCAAAAAGTCATGGGTTGGACTCTTTTGTGGTGGGGTCGGACATACCTGTTTTGGCATGCGTCACACTCATTTTTGACTATTTTTGAGTTAAATTTCATACCTGGTCTTGTGGTTTCTTCATGCACTTGGTCCACTTGGCTCGACCATGATAGGTCGACCTGGTACAAGGTGGTAAGACCGATTAGTTCGATACGGGTCTTATAACTCCCCCTCATATTAATAATTTCATCCTCGAAATTTGTACATACCTTCCAAGTAAAAAAAGTGAGGATATTGCTTCTACATAGCATTCTCTTCTTCCCATGCGATCTCTTCTATATATCGGCTCCTCCAGGTGACCTTAACATAATAAATGTTACGGTTGCGTAGACGTTGAACCTTTTGGCTAGTGATTCCAGTTGGTGCTATTTCGAATGTTAAATCACCAATTAGATCTGGTGGATCTACTATTAAAACATGCGTTGGATCTCTGACGTACTTCTTCAATAATGAGATAATAATGAGATATGAAATACATCATGCACACTTGTCGTAGACGGTGGTAGTGCTAACTGATAAGCCACTTTTCCAAGTTTAGCTAGAATCTCATATGGCCCGACATATCTCGTACTTAGCTTCCCTTTCTGTCCGAATCGTTTTAAACTTTGCATAGGTGATACTTTCAAGAATACTTTATCACCTACGACAAATTCAAAGTCCCGACATCGAGTATGTGCATATTGTTTCTGACGATTCTGAGCTGTTCTAACTCTTTCCTTAATAAGGTCGACTACACGACATCCAACGATACTCCGTTCACCCACTTCATTCCAAAACAAAGGAGTTCGACACTTCCTACCATACAATGCTTCATAGGGTGACATCTGTATAGTAGCCTGATAGTTGTTATAAGCAAACTCGATCAATGGTAGTTTCTCATCCCATGATCCTTTGAAATCAATAACACAGGCTCGAAGCATGTCTTCTAAAATCTGAATGGTACCCTATGACTGTCCGTCTGTCTGAGGATGGAATGCAGTACTGAATTTCAATGTTGTACCCGTAGCCTTCTATAATCCTTCCCAAAATGTTGAGGTAAAGTGTGGGTCTCTATCGGACACAATGCTTTCAGGTACTCCATGTAATCTGACAATGTTATCTAGATATAGCTTGGCTAACCTCTCCAGGGTACACTGTGGTCGTATAGCTATAAAGCGAGTTGTCTTAGTCAGATGATCTACAATCACCCAGACCGCATCAACTACTCGAGGAGTCAATGGTTCTCGGTGACAAAGTTCATAGTGATGCAGTCCCATTTACATCCTAGTTCTGGTAGTGGCTGCAACAATCCTGCAGGTCTTTGTCGTTCAGCCTTTACCCTCTGACAATTTAGGCATTGAGACACGAATTTAACTACATCTGCTTTCATTCGTCTCTACTAATATAATTTCTTCAAATCATGATACATTTTTGTACTTCTAGGATGTACTGAATAAGTGGTGGTGTGAGCTTCCTTCATTAGTCTGTGTCTAATGTCCAAGTTTTCCGTTTTAGGAACACATACTCTTCCTTTGTACTTCAATACCTTTTCATCGTCCAAGGTGAACTGAGGAATAGTCCTACCTTTTTTGATGTCTTCTTGTACCGTTCTCAGATAAGGGTCTGATTTAATAGCGGCTTTCACTTCATCAATTATATTAGGTACAATCTTCAATGTTGCAAACATATTTGAAAACCAATGACTAAACCCTTGGTTGGTTGATCCACCCGGTGCATCCATCATGAACTGCTCATTACCATGATTGAATACTTTCCCTGTAACACACATTGCTGCAGTCGTGTTAACCTCTCCTTGAGATTTTAACATTGCTTTTCTGCTTAGCGCATCAGCAGCTACCTTAGCCTTTCCTGGATGATACTGGAAATCACAATCTTAATCCTTCAATAATTTCAGCCATATTCTTTGTCTCATATTCAACTCCTTCTGATTAAATAGATAAGTGAGACTCTTATGATCTGATTTAATCTGAAATTTCTCTCTATACAAATAATGTCTCTATATCTTGACAGCATGTACTACTGCTGCTAACTCTAAGTGTAAGACCCGTATCGAACTAACTGGTCTTACCACCTTGTACCAGGTGTAAGACCCGTATCAAACTTACCCGGTCTTACCACCTTGAACCAGGTCTACCCATCATGGTCGAACCAAATGGATCACGTGCGTGAAGGAGATCACGATCCCAGGTATTAAATTGACCCAAAAACACTCAAAATAAGGGGAGGGTCGCATACCCAGCAAGGGAGGGTCGGACCCCCCAGTATAAAAGTCAGACCTCCAGTTTTACATGGGGGGTCGGACATTTTAGGGACCAGGAGTCGATAGGATCTCCGACCCCCCTATCGACCCCCGGTAGTCGGTAAAAATAGTTCGAAACTAAAATTAGGAAACCTTCCTAATTTCAATGGGATTCCTTCCTAATCTCAATGGGACTTATTTGAGGAGTTTCTACTCTATAAATAGGACGTCCCTAAGCCTCTTTCACTCCTTTTACAATCCTAATTGGATTGAGAGAAAGAGAAGATAAGGAAGAGAAAGAGAAGAGAAGGAAGAGAAGGAGAAGAGAAGGAAAGTGGAGAAGAAGATCAAGGAGAAGGGATTCAGAGGAAGACGCATACTTCTAAGGTATGGATACTATTTCCATGTAATTCTACAGACCTTAGAATAGATAAAGAAGAGGGAATGATCTAGGAGGAACCCAAATCATCCACTCATGGTTAGGTTTTCATGGAAAACCATGGGGGAAATCATTAAAGCCATATAGGTGAATAAACCACGGTTCTAGGCCATAGAACATGTGTGGAATGGACTGTAGGAGCAAGCCATAGGACCCCAAACACGAAGAATGGACTGAAGGAAGAAAAATTGACAAAACCCATAGGGGGTCGAATGGGGGGTCGATGGCCAATCGACCCTACCCGACCCTGAGCATCAACCCCCAGTGTTCGGGAAGTCCTGAATAGGGGTGGTCGCACCCAGGGTCGATCAAGACTCCGACCCTAGTATTGACCCCCAGTTAGCAGCATGCTTTTTAAAGTCTGAATTAATTCTAATTAAATTCTATCGACTTGGTTAGGTTTTCTAGAGATATAATATTGATATATAGTTGATTCTTAAAGCTTGAAAGAGGACTTATGATCAAGTAAAGGTGAGGAAACAAGATCTAAACTAATTGGTTAATAACAAACTGTTTTTATTTCTTGAGTCCAATGTTATGCTTGATTCTATGCGAATATGATTGTAATGTGCATACAACATGTCATCCAATATTTCTATTATTTGTTTCATGCATATTTACTTTATTGTTTATAACATGATGATGATGATGATGATAGGAATAGGCATGTGGATGTATGTGTATGGTTGGTGTACTTGGTGTGAGCGAGTATCAGGGGGGGGGGGTGTCATAAGCCGGGCCTCAGCACTCTAGCTCTCTATCTCTAACTCAAGTCTTGTGCATTAGCATCGTCGTATCGCCATTACTTTAGCAGAACTATTACATCGTAGAGTATCAGGGGAGGTGGTCTTGGTCCTTGTAGTCTCTGACTCTACCGGGGGCCTTAGCTCTATCTCTATGGGCGTTCTGAGGGATGCTGGGGTGATGCCTTGGATACACTGTTTGGCATTAGGATTGGCTAGTTGCGAGCCCAGTTTGCAAGCCCTCGCCAGTAGGGGCTTACGTATTGGTATGACACTGTACAACAGTAAACGTTAACCTTTGTTGTACAATGTTCATGGTAGGGTGGATGGGGACGACAATAAACGTTAACCTTTGGGCGGACTTCCACACCCTGTGTATAGAGGAGGGGTCAATAAACGTTAACCTTTGACCACCGAACCTTTCTATTGCGCATTGTAAACTTTAAACCAGACCAAAGATATGAATTGAATGCATGCATATGTATTGTTGCATTATTTTGTTTACTCACTGAGCCATGATGTGTGCTCACCCTCTCGACGTTGAATATTTTTAGTTGATGATGCAGGTACTTCCATCGAAGATTATGACAACGCTCCAGTGTACGGGCACATGGCGGCGATGGAAGTTGAAGACGAAGTGGATACGCATGACTCCTCTTGCGACTGCAACTCATGGGTATTCGATTAGATTTTATTTTAATTATTTGGACTTGTAATTGATATTTATTTATGTCTTAGTTTATACAGAATAATTTGCTACTTAAATATGATTATCACATCTAGATTTCTCAGTTCGTTTTACTATAAAACTTCCGCTATTGTGTATTTACTCTGATTATGAATGTGGATGTATAAGGTTTAGATAAAACGGATATAGCTTACTCGAGATCCTGGTTGAACCGTTGGTTTGCTAGTGGTTCATCACACCATTCTGAATAGTACGGGATTGGGGTGTGATAACTTGGTATCAGAGCTGGCACTGTAGCAACTCAGAGAAAGGAGACGAGTCGAAACGGAGGAGGAAGAATGGAAAATGAACTCAGAATCGGACCTTAAAAATCTGATTTTTGGTTCGGGGGTCGGAGAATTTGATTAGAACAATCGACCCCCATATCGACCCCCGCATCGACCCTCGGCTCTCGGGAACCTGACAGAGAATTAGGGGTCGCACTGAGGGTTGGATACCCATCGACCCCCCCCATCGACCCCCGGCTCTCGAGAAAAATGGGTGATTTCCCAGGGTCGGATATTGAGGGTCGGATACCCATCGACCCCCACCATCGACCCTGCATAGAAAAGACAACATTTTTTTTCACAGAATGATCTGAAAAAAATTTGAAAATAACATCGGTTAGTGTATCTACATGAACTATAAATGATTGCCACACGTATTTTAATGATTTTCAGGCATCACCATTATCAGAGGAAATATATGGCTGGGCGTAGAGTAACCAGGCAGAGCCAAAATGCAGTTCCACTACCACTACCTGTGGAGGAAGCCAGTCAAGAAAATATATATGCACAGGGTAATCCGCAGGTTGCACCACCAGTAAACCAGGGTTAGGCAAATCCTACAAACTTGCCACCTCCACCATCGGAGCTAGCAACTGTGGTTATGAACCTAGCGCAACAGCTGCAACAAATGCAACAAGCACAGGCTCAAATGCAAGCAGCAATGGGAATAATGTTTCAGGCAGCACATGCTACACCAATGCCGACTGGACAAATAAGTGCAGCACCAGTGGGTAACCACCCAACACCTCAAACACCTCAACCACCAGCTGCACAGATTCCAGTACCAGGTCCTGAAGCAGTTCAGGTTAATTACCAGTATCCACAACCTATGGTTGGGGCATACCCTCAAAATCAAATGGACCACTCCCGACTGGTCGAGCGATTCTTAAAGATGAAACCCAATGAGTTTAACGGTAAACCGTCCGATCCTTTATGGCCAGCACATTGGATCGATGAGATGGAGGGGAATTTTCTGATGATGACTATTACAGAAGAAGAAAAGGTATTATGTGCCACCTTCATGCTAAAAGGTGATGCACATCATTGGTGGAAATCTACCAGGGCCTACCTATTAACCAAGCACACCCTATTGACCTGGGCTATATATAAAGAAGCTTTCTTTGAGAAGTACTTTCCCCGAAGCTTCAAAGATTCTATGGAGGAGTTCCTGAGTTTATATCAAGGACAGATGTCTATGGATGCATATCAACAGCATTATGAGGAGCTATTTTTCTTTGCACCACTCAGCATGCAAGAAGAAGACACTAAGACCCGTAGGTTTGTCACGGGACTTAGAGGAAGCATCAGAGAGCATGTTCTAGGTTTGGAGAAGAAAATATATAATGAAGCTGTGCAAATTGCTCGAGTTATAGAATCGAGCCAGAAGAAGAGTTATTTCATGCAAAACAGAGGTATAAAAAGGCCAGCTGGGAATGCTTATAACGGAGGGAATAACAAGACATTCAAACCCTCCCGTGTTCAAGGCTTTACTGCTGCACCCAAGACTACCCCAGTAGCTCAACAGCAGCCAAAGCCAAATACTGAAGGTCCAAAATGTTATAACTGTAATCAAGCGGGGCATATGGCAAGGGAGTGTCCTAAGCCCAGGAAGCAGCTACATCAAGGACGAGTTTATGCTGTTACATCTGAGGATGCTGCCGCATCACCCGATGTGGTCACAGGTTTGACTGAAACCTTTTAAGTCGTATTACATTGTGTGAGCATGTAAACTAAGTTAAAATAAATCACAGGTATCGTACCTATAAATGACATACCCGCCAGAGTACTCTTTGACTCAGGAGCTACTCATTCTTTTATATCTGTGTCATTTGGAAAGAAGCTGAATTTACCCATCAAAACATTAGACTACAAACTACTTGTACGGTCACCGATGGGGTTAGAAGTGGAGTTAGAAAAAGGTTATGGGCCATGTCCAGTTCTCATTGGCGAGAAAACCTTAGATCCAACCTTGATCCAACTTGGGATGGCAGACTTTGACGTCATCTTGGGAATGGACTGGTTAGCTCGACATTCTGTGAACCTATTATGCGCCGAAAAGAAGCTAACATTTAAAGACAAAGAAGGAGTAGAATTCAGTTTTACGGGAACCAAACTTCCCCGAAAATGCAAGCTCATACTCTCAGCACTAAAGGCTAAGAAGTGCCTTGAGAAAGGAGCAGTCGGGTATCTAGTGTCAGTGGTTGACCTCACCAAAGAAGCACTACGGATGGAAGATATTGATGTCGTGCGGGACTACCCCGACGAACCACCAGGATTATCACCCGACTGAGCCACAGAGTTTGTGATAGATCTTATACCTGGAGCCGCACCAGTATCAAAAGCGCCTTACCGAATGGCTCCTACTGAACTAAAGGAATTAAAAGTACAACTACAAGAACTACTGGACAAGGGTTATATTCGACCCAGTATATCACCATGGGGAGCGCCAGTATTGTTCGTAAAGAAGAAGGACGGTAGCGTTCGATTATGTATCGACTATCGGGAGTTGAACAAACTAACAATCAAGAATCAATATCTACTACCTCGGATCGATGACTTGTTCGATCAGTTTCAAGGAGCAAAAGTATTTTCTAAGATCGATCTTCGGTCAGGCTACCATCAGTTGAAGATTAAAGATGGTGATATTCCTAAGACAGCTTTCAGGACCACATATGGACATTATGAATTCTTGGTCATGTCTTTTGGATTAACAAACGCACCAGAAACTTTCATGGAACTTATGAACCAAGTTTTCCATGATATGTTGGATACGTCGTTATTATATTTATTGATGATATATTGGTATATTTCAAGGACAAGGAAATCCATATTAAGAATCTAAACGCCACTCTACAACGTTTAAGGAAAGAGAAGCTGTATGCCAAATTTACCAAGTGTGAGTTTTGGCTAAGTGAAGTCGCCTTCCTAGGCCATGTAGTATTCATTGAAGTAATCAAAGTGGATCCTAGCAAGATCGAGGCTATTGTAAAGTGGGAAGCACCAAAGAGCGTTGCAGAAATTAAAAGTTTTCTGAGTCTAGCTAGTTATTATCGGCGATTTGTGGAAGACTATTCCTGGATTTCCGTACCTCTCACCAGTCTGACTAAGAAAGGTGAAAAGTATGTGTGGATGGATAAATACGAGAAGAGCTTTCAAACCTTGAAGACCATATTGATATCCGCTCCGATTTTGACTATTCTGGTTCCAGGACAGCCATTTGTCTTGTACACTGATGCGTCATGATTGGGATTAGGATGTGTGCTTATGCAAGGAGAACAAGTAAATGCTTATGCCTCAAGATAGTTAAAGACACATGAGAAAAATTATCCCACTCATGATTTGGAGTTAGCGGCAGTAGTACATGCTCTCAAGATATGGAGACATTACCTATATGGAGAGAAGTTCCAGATTAAATCGGACCACAAAAGTCTTACTTATCTATTTAATCAAAAAGAGTTGAATATGAGACAAAGAAGATGGTTGGAACTATTGAAAGACTATGATTGTGATATCCAGTATCATCCGGGGAAAGCTAATGTAGTAGCAGATGCGTTGAGCAGAAAGGCAATGATAAAATCTCAAGGAGAGGTTAGCACAACTGCAGCAATGTGTACTACTGGAACGGTATTCAATCACGACAATGAGCAGTATGTGATAGATACAACGGATAGATCAGCCAACCAAGGGTTCATTCATCGGTTTTCCAATATGTTCGCTGCATTGAAGATTATACCGGATATAATTAATAAAGTGAAGACAGCTATCAAATCAGACGCTTACCTGAGAACGGTACAAGAAGACATCGAAAAAGGTTGAACTAACCCTGAGTTCACCTTAGACGAAGAGAAGGTATTGAAGTACAAAGGAAGAATATGTGTACCCGAAACAGAAAGTGTGGACATTAGACACCGACTGATGAAAGAAGCCCATACCACCATCTATTCGATACACCCGGGAAGTACAAAAATGTATCATGATCTAAAGAAATTATATTGGTGGAGAGGAATGAAAGCAGACGTAGCTAAGTTAGTGTCTCAATGCCTAAATTGTCAGAAAGTAAAGGCTGAACGACAAAGACCCACAAGACTGTTACAGCCATTATCGGAACCAGCATGGAAATGGGACTGCATTACTATGGACTTCGTCATAGGGTTACCATTGACTCCTCGAGTAGTTGACGCAATTTGGGTGATTGTAGACTGCCTGACTAAAACAGCTCGCTTTATACTGATACGACCTCAGTATACACTAGAGAGGTTAGCAAAGCTATATGTGGATAATATTGTTCGATTACACGGTGTACCAGAGAGCATTGTGTCCGATAGAGATCCATGATTTACTTCCAAGTTTTGGGAAGGATTGCAAAAGGCTATGGGTACAGCATTGAAGTTTAGTACTGCATTCCATCTACAGACAGATGGACAGTCAGAGCGTACAATTTAGATTCTTGAAGATATGCTATGAGCATGTGTGATTGATTTTAAGGGATCATGGGATGAAAAGTTACCACTGATCGAGTTCGCTTATAACAATAGCTATCAGGCTACTATACAGATGTCACCCTATGAAGCACTGTATGGAAGAAAGTGTCGAACTCCGTTGTTTTGGAATGAAGTTGAGGAACGTAGTATTGTTGGACCAGAATTTGTTGAAGAGACTTGTCGAGTGGTCGACATTATCAAAGAAAGAGTGAGAACAACTCAGAATCGTCAGAAGCAATATGCAGATACTCGACGCAGAGATCTTGAGTTCGTTGTGGGTGATAAAGTATTCTTAAAAGTATCGCCTATGCGAGGATCTAAACGGTTCGGACAGAAAGGGAAACTAAGTCCAAGATATGTCGGGCCATATGAGATTCTAGCTAAGCGTGGGAAAGTGGCTTACCAGTTAGCACTACCTCCATCTATGTCAAGTGTGCATGATGTATTTCATATTTTCTTATTGAAGAAGTATGTCAAAGATCCAACACACGTTCTGACAGTAGATCTGCCTGATTTGACTGATGAGTTGACATTTGAAGTAACACCAACTGAAATCACTAGCCGAAAGGTTCAACGACTACGCAACCAAGATATCTATTATGTTAAGGTTACTTGGAGAAGTAGAGACATGGAAGAAATTACATGGGAAGAAGAGAATGCTATGCGAAAGCAATACCCTCATTTATTCAACTCAAAGTATGAACAATTTTGGGGACGAAATGTTTATAAGTAGGGAGGAGTTGTAAGACCCGTATCAAACTAACCCGGTCTTACCACCTTGAACCAGGCCTACCCATCATGGTCGAACCAAATGGATCACGTGCGTGAAGGAGATCACGATCCCAGGTATTAAACTGACCCAAAAATACTCAAAATAAGGGGAGGGTCGCATACCCAGCAAGGGAGGGTCGAACCCCCCAGTATAAAAGTCAGACCCCAAGTTTTACATGGGGGGTCGGACATTTTAAGGACCAGGGGTCGACGGGATCTCCGACCCCCCTATCGACCCCCGGTAGTCGGTAAAAATAGTTCAAAACTAAAATTAAGAAACCTTTCTAATTTCAATGGGATTCCTTCCTAATCTCAATGAGACTTATTTTAGGAGTTTCTACTCTATAAATAGGACGTCCCTAAGCCTCTTTCACTCCTTCTACAACCCTAATTGGATTGAGAGAAAGAAAAGAGAAGGAAGAGAAAGAGAAGAGAAGGAAGAGAAGGAGAAGAGAAGGAAAGTGGAGAAGAAGACCAAGGAGAAGGGATTCAGAGGAAGAAGCATACTTCTCAGGTATGGATACTATTTCCATGTAATTCTACAAACCTTAGAATAGGTAGAGAAGAGGAAATGATCTAGGAGGAACCCAAATCATCCACCCATGGTTAGGTTTTCATGGAAAACCATGGGGGAAATCATGAAAGCCATATAGGTGAATAAACCATGGTTCTAGGCCATAGAACATGTGTGGAATGGACTGTAGGAGCAAGCCATAGGACCCCAAACACGAAGAATGGACTGAAGGAAGAAAAATTGATAAAACCCACAGGGGGTCGCATGGGGGGTCGATGGCCAATCGACCCTACCAGACCCTGATCATTGACCCCCAGTGTTCAGGAAGTCCTGAATAGGGGTGGTCGCACCCAGGGTCGATCAAGACTCCGACACTAGCATCGACCCCCAGTTAGCAGCATGTTTTTTAAAGTTTAAATTAATTCTAATTAAATTCTATCGACTTGGTTAGGTTTTCTAGAGATATAATATCGATATTATAGTTGATTCTTAAAGCTTGAAAGAGGACTTACGATCAAGTAAAGGTGAGGAAACAAGATCGAAATTAATTGGTTAATAACAAACTATATTTATTTCTTGAGTCCAATGTTAAACTTGATTCTATGCGAATATGCTTGTAAAGTGCATACAACATGTCATCCAATATTTCTATTATTTGTTTCATGCATATTTACTTTATTGTTTATAACATGATGATGATGATGATGATAGGAATAGGCATGTGGATGTATGTGTGTGGTTGGTGTACTTGATGCGAGCGAGTATCAAGGGGATTGTCATAGGCCGGGCCTCACCACTCTAGCTCTATCTCTAACTCAAGTCTTGTGCATTAGCATCGTCGTATCGTCATTACTTTAGCAGAACTATTACTTCGTAGAGTATCAGGGGAGGTGGTATCGGTCCTTGTAGTCTCTGACTCTACCGGGGGGCCTTAGCTCTATCTCTATGGGCGTTCTGAGGGATGCTGGGGTGAGGCCTTGGATACACTATTTGGCATTTGGATTGGTTATTTGTGAGCCCAATTTGCAAGCCCTCGCCAGTAGGGGCTTACGTGTTGGTATGGCACTGTACAGCAATAAACGTTAACCTTTGTTGTACAATGTTCATGGTAGGGTGGATGGGGACGACAATAAACGTTAACCTTTGGGCAGACTTCCACACCCTGTGTATAGAGGAGGGGTCAATAAACGTTAGCCTTTGACCACCGAACCTTTCTATTGCGCATTGCAAACTTTAAACCAGACCAAAGATATGAATTGAATGCATGCATATGTATTGTTGCATTGTTTTGTTTGCTCACTGAGCCATGATGTATGCTCACCCTCTCGACGTTGAATATTTTTAGTTGATGATGCAGGTACTACCATCGAAGATTATGACAAAGCTCCAGTGTATGGGCACATGGCGGCGATGGAAGTTGAAGACGAAGTGGATACACATGACTCCTCTTGCGAGTGCAACTCTTGCGTATTCGATTAGATTTTATTATAATTATTTGGACATGTAATTGATATTTATTTATGTCTTAGTTGATACAGAATAATTTGCTACTTAAATATGATTATCACATCTAGATTTCTCAGTTCGTTTTACTATAAGACTTCCGCTATTGTGTATTTACTCTGATTATGAATGTGGATGTATGAGGTTTAGATAAAACGGATATAGCCTACTCGAGATCCTAGTTGAATCATTGGTTTGCTAGCGGTTCATCACACCATTCTGAATAGTGTGGAATTGGGGTGTGACACTAGGTCTACCTATCATGGTCGAACCAAGTGGACCAAGTGCATGAAGAAACCACAATACCAGGTATGAAGTCTAATCCAAAAACAGTAAATGTGAGGGTAGGGTCGCATGCCTAAGGGTCGACCCCACCTCAACAGAAGTCCAACCCATGACTTTCTAGTCGTAGGGTCGCATGACTATGAAGGTGTAGGGTCGACGGATTCTGCGACCCTACGTCCGACCCTATGATGATAGACAAAAACCAGAAATTAAGAAACTTTCCTAATTCAAAAGGGGATCTTTCCTAAACTCATTGGGACTTATTATGGAGGGTTTTTCTCTATAAATAGGACGTCCCTTAGCCTCTTTCACTCCTTTAGAATCCTAATTGAAAGTGAGAGAAAGAGAAATGGAAGGAAGAGAAGAAGAGAAGGAAACTTGAAGAAAAGACTAAGGAAGAGGAGGAAGTTCAGAGAAACCTCTGAATAAAGGTATGAACCTAATTCCCTACCTGAATAAGAGATCCTAGAATAGTTATGAAGAACATAGGATTACGAGAAACCCAAATCATCCATCCATGGACAAGTTCCCAGAGATTTCATGGAGGAAATCGTTATGGCCAATGAATAGTGTATAACTTGTAGTTTTGAACCATAGAACAATCATAGAATGGACCATGAAAGTAAGCCAAAGGATCCAAACATGAAGGGATGGACTTTAGAATGAAAGGTCGACTCAGAATACGTGTGGTCACACATAGGGTCGAATGATATCCGACCCTATGAGACCACAGGATCGACCACATGCCCTCGGAAAGCCCCAGGGAGGGTGTGGTCGCACGTAGGGTCGAATGGTATCCGACCCGACTTGCGACCCTACACCCTAGGGTCGCAGAAACTGCTACCCTAGGTGCTACCCTACCTGCGACCCTACGATTTTTGTTAGTCTAAATCTATTGGAATTAATTCTAATTAAAATCTATCGACTTGTTAGGTCTTTCTAGTGATTTTAAAAGTGATTCATAAAGCTTGAACGAGGATCTACGCTCAACCAAAGGTGAGGGAACAAGACATAAACTAATTGGCTAATAATAAACTATTTTTTTGTTTATCGAGTCCAATACCATGAATGATTCTATGTTTGTACGATTGTAATGTGCATATCACATGTCATCCACTATTCTTGTTATTTCTGTTCATGCATATTTAATTTCTATTTATTTATAATATGAGGTTGATGATGATGCTAGGAATAGGCAAGTGAATGTTTGTGTGTGGTTAGTGTACTTGATGCTAGTGGGGCATCAAGGGGAGGACATGACATTATGGTTTGGCCTGGTCACTAGACTCTAGCTCTATCTCTACTCAAGTCTTGTCCACTAACGTCGTTGTATCACCATTACCTTAGCAGAATTATTACGTCGTAGGGCATCAGGGGAGGTGGTCTTGGACCGTGTAGTCTCTGACTCTGTCGGGGGGCCTTAGCTCTATCTCTATGGACGTATTGAAAGATGCTGGGGTGAGGCCTTGGATACACTGTTTGACATTAGGATTGGTTAGTTGCGAGCCCATTTTGCAAGTCCTCACCAACAAGGGCTTACGTGTTGGTATGGGTAGAGCATTAAGGGAAGTGTGATGCGGTGCGGTTCTAAGCACTTTAACTCTATCTCTATTCCATGATGGGTGCATGTGGGGACAGCATTGGTGTTTGATCCATTGGGCGGTTCCACACATTCGTGTATAGAGGTGCGGCGGCCACCAATCCTTTCTATTGCAGATTGCAAACTTATGAACCAGACCAAAGATATGAATTGAATGCATGCATATGTTTGTTGCATTGTTTTGTTTGCTCACTGAGCCGTGATGTGTGCTCACCCTTTCGACGTCGAATATTTTTAGTTGATGATGCAGGTACCACCGTAGAAGATTATATAAATGCTCCGATGTATGCACATGCGGCGGCGATGGATATGATGGAGTCGCATGATTCGTCATGCGAGTGCAACTCTTGTGTTTTCGATTAGATTTTATTTAAATTATTCAGACGATGTAATTGATTAAATTATTTTATTTTATGTCTTAGTATTTTTGAAGATAATTGAATATTTTATTTATGTTATCATCTTTAGACTCTTAGTTCATTTAATATTAAAGACTTCCGCTATCATGTATTTATTCTGATTTTAGTTGTGGATGTGTATGGTTTAAGCAAACGGATACAGCCTATTCGAGATCCTGGTTGAACCATTGGTTTATTAGCGGTTCATTACACCATTCTGAATAGTATGGAATTGGGGTATGATACCAAGTCATGAGTGAGATAGTTCTTCTCATGTGTCTTTAGTTATCTTGAGGCATACGCAACTACTTGTTCTCCTTGCATAAGTACACATCCTAAACCCAATCTCGACGCATTAGTGTACAAGGTAAATGGTTGTCTTGGAATAGGAATAGTCAAGATGGGAGTAGATATCAATCTAGCTTTCAATGTTTGGAATCTTTTCTTGCATTTGTCGGTCCAAACAAATTTTTCTCCTTTCTTAGTCAAACTGGTGAGAGGTACGGCAATTCTAGAATAATCTTCCACGAATCGTCGATAATACCCAGCTAGACCAAGGAAACTTCTAATTTCTGCAACACTCTTAGATACTTCCCACTTTACAATGGCTTCAATCTTGCTAGGATCCACTTTAATTCCTTCAGCGAACACAACATGGCCTAAGAAAGTGACCTCATTTAGCCAAAACTTACACTTTGTAAATTTGGCATAAAGCTTGTCTTTTCTCAATCGCTGCAGAGTGGCTCTTAGATTCATGACATGAGTTTCCTTGTTCTTGGAGTAGACCAATATATCATCAATAAATACAATGACTGACGCATCCAACATATCATGGAATACCCGATTCATGAGTTCCATAAAAGTTGCGGGTGCATTAGTCAATCCAAAAGACATGACTAAAAATTCATAATGTTCATATCTTGTTCTGAATGCTGTCGTTGGAATATCAAATCTTCATCTGATGGTATCCTGATCGAAGATCAATCTTGGAGAACACCTTGACACCTTGCAACTGATCAAACAAGTCATCGATCCGAGGCAATGGGTACCGATTCTTGATTGTCAGCTTATTCAATTCCCAGAAGTCTATACACAGTCGAACGCTACCCTTCTTCTTCTTTACAAACAATATTGGCGCTCCCCATGGTGATATGCTAGGTCTGATATAACCCTTATCCAGTAATTCCTGTAACTGTACCTTTAATTCCTTCAGTTCAGTAGGAGCCATTCGATAGGGTGCTTTAGATACTGGTGCGGCTCCAGGTATCAGATCTATAACGAACTCTGTCGCTTGGTCGGGTGGTAGTCCTGGTAGTTCCTCCGAAAATACATCTGGAAAGTCCCATACAACATCAATATCTTCCATTCGTGGTACTTCCTTGGTGAGGTCGACCACGGATACTAGATACCCAACTCCTCATTTTTCAAGGCATTTTCGAGCCTTTAATGCAGAGAGGATGAGTTTTCGTCTACGGGGAAGTTTGGTTCCCATAAAACTAAACTCTGCTCCTTCCTTGTCTTTAAATGTCAACTTCTTTTCTGCACATAATAGGTTTGCAAAATGCCGAGCTAACCAATCCATTCCCAAGATAACGTCAAAGTCTGCCATTTCGAGTTGAATCATGGTTGCATCCAAAGTCTTCTCGTCGATAAGAACTGGACATGGTCCATAAAATTTTTCTAATTCCACTTCTAATCCCATAGGTGATCGTACAAGTAATTTGTAGTCTAAAGATCTGAGGGGTAGATTTAGCTTCTTTCCAAATGACACAGATATAAAAGAATGAGTAGCTCAAGAATCAAAGAGTACTCTAGCGGGTATGCCATTAATAGGTACGATACCTGTGATTTGTTTTAATTTAGTCTACATGCTCACACAATGTAACACAAAATGAAAGGTTCAGGTCATACTTGTGACCACATCAGGCGATGCGACAGCATCCTCAGATGTAATTGCATAAACCTTTCCTTGCTGTAGCTACTTCCTGGGCTTAGGACACTCCCTTGAATAATGTCCTATTTGATTGCAGTTAAAGCATTTTACTCCTTCATTATTTTGCTTTTGTTGCTGTTGGACTGTTGGAGTAGTCTTGGCTGCAGCATTAAAGCCTTGAGTACGGAAGGGTTTGAATGTCTTTGTGTTTCCTCCGTTATAAGAATTTCCATTAGGCCTTTTGATACCTCTATTCTGAGCAAAATAGCTCTCCTTTTGGCTCGACTCTATCACTCGAGCAATCTGTACTGCTTCATTGTAAACTTTATTATCCAGTCCCAGAACATGCTCACGAATGCTTCCCCTAAGTCCCATGATGAACCTTCGGGTCTTAGTATTTTCCTCTTGTAGCTTAGCGGGTGCAAAGAAAAATAGCTCTTCATAACGCTGTTGGTATGCATCCACAGTAATCTGTCCCTGATATAAACTCAGGAACTCTCTCTCCATAGCATCTCTAAAACTTTTGGAAAAGTACTTCTCAAAGAATGCTTCTTTATAGATAGCCTAGGTCAATTGGGCGTGCTTGGTTAACATATAAGTCCGAGTGGACTTCCACCAGTGGTGTGCATCGCCTTTCAGCATAAATGTTGCACACAGTACTTTCTCCTCCTCATTAACCGTCATCATCATGAAATTTCTTTCCATTTCATCGATCCAATGTGCTGGCCACAAAGGATCTACTGGCTTACCATTATACTCTTTAGGTTTCATTTTCAGGAAGCGCTCGATCAGTCTAGAGTGGTCCAACTGATATTGAGCATAGGCCCCGTACATAGGTGGTTGATACTGGTAACTGCCTTCAGCTACCTTAGGATTCTATACTGGAGCTAGTACCACTGACGTTTAAGGTGCTTGGGGCACCGTGTTGCTTTCCCTTGGTACTGTGCTAGCTTGTCCGGCTGACATAGGTGTCGTATGTGCAGTTGGAAAAACCATTCATATAGCAGCTTGCATATTGGCTTGTACTTGTTGTATTTGCTGTAGCTGTTGTGCCAGGTTCATTACCGCTGTAGCCAAATCTGTAGGTGGGGCCGACAAGTTTGTAGGATTTGCCTGGCCATTAGCCCCTAGTGTTGCCATATTCTGATTTTCTTGTACTTCAAGAATTTCATGGCTAGTTTCCTCCATAGGTGGTTGTGGTAGAATTAGGTTACGACCTCATCTGGTCACTCTTCGCCCAACCATTTCCTGTTCTGGTGGTGGTAGTGTATAAAAAACAATCATAGAACATGTGACGCAATCAATATAAGTCGTTCCCAAGTCAAAATCCAACTAATCAATGTAAAATTCCAATTTCTAAGTCATTCAGAAAAAATACTGTATTTTTCATCGTAGGGTCGATGGTAGGGTCGCTTTATATTCGACCCTAGGGTATGCCACCCCAAAAACCCTGTCAGCTCACCGAGAGCCTAGGGTCGATCATAGGGTCGGTATACGTCCAGCCCTAGGTCCGTTCACATGATGTCTGTCAGATCACCGAGAGCCTAGGGTCGATGGTAGGGTCGGTCGTAGGGTCGCACATTTTGTCAAATTTTGCGACCCCACGACCCAAAATTAGGTTTTCAAACCTGATTTTAGATTCGTTTCCTACTCTTTCTTCTTTCTTCCAACTCAACTCACTTCCCCTGAGTTGCTACAGTATCGATCCCTAGGATTTAGTGATTATTTCTTCTGTTCACGACTTCCGTTCCTTTCCTTCAGGTATGCTCTCTACTGTTTCTCATTTTTAAGCTTTCAAAACCAGGTTTTTCTCCATTTATATTGTTTTCTTCAAATTAAAATTTTTTTAACCATAAAAATTTTATTTTTATTGGGGGCTTTTGTTATTGGCTACCCAATGGACGAAAGCCCTAAAAAATATTTGAGTTTCATCAGTTGGTTATTGAGAAACTTGAGATTTTTCATTTTGACCTAATTTTTGGGATTTTTCCAATTTGTTGAAATTTCTTCAAATTCGATCTTTCTAGGGTAAATTTCCAAATGTATGAGCTTTGTAGGATGATTTGGAACCTATGTAAGTCCTCCTGCTGAACTGTTTGGGTGAAAATTGAGGCTTTTGGCCAAATCATGCCATTATAATGTCGAACACCATATTTAATATTTTATTTTTCTGTGTCTTTGCAGATAGCATGGCTCGTACTAAGGTTCCTAGAGCTCATGATCCCGTTCTTTCTGCTCTAACAAGGCAGAGGCTCAGTATACTCGTTATGAGCGTAAAAAGGTGGAAGGGGATTGCTGTGTAAACTTGGCTAGTCTAGCCTTGTTTAACGTAGAGGGTGCCTTTGGTGACATGGGTTGGCTTCCCGTGATCACATATGAGGCTTGTACTTGTCCTGCTTTGGTGAAGCAGTTCTATTGCAACCTCCAGGTAGTGGGGGATCGTAATGATACAGAGAGGGGTAGGGAGCTCAGGATCACCAGCTATGTAAAAGGGGTGGAAGTTTCATTTAATTGCCAACAGTTGACTGATCTCCTGGGCATATCAAATGACGGCCCCTTGGTGTACTGTGCTACTAAGGAACCCCAGTTCCTATCCTTAATGATGCGTGCTGAGATTGATAGTCAAATTCTTAGAGGTGATCGCTAGGAGATGAAGGCGATCAACTTACGGCCAGAGCCTTGGGTGTACTGCAAGATCATTCAGCACAACCTGATTCCCCAGAGTGGCCATTATCATAGGATTTTTCAGCTGACCCAGTATGTCTTGTACTGCATCTGCACTAGGCAGCCTGTCTGCCTTCCTTATATTATCATCCAGACGATGATCCGTGCTACGTTGCCTGGTCAGCTAGGCAACCTGCCCTATGGACGTCTGATCACTACTATGCTCACCCGCCTACACGTCAACTTATTGGATGAAAGGATTCATGAGGATACCTTCTCTTCGGACCTTGACTGGGAGGCCATCTGCAGGATGGGTATGCGAGATGCTCAGGTCAGTGATGATGAGAGGGATGCTCTGGTGCGTCCTCGTACCTGGGTAGAGATAGTAGACATTGAGGCGGCAGCAGTACCAGCAGTACCAGTAGGGGTCCATGGGGGTGATGCTGAGGATGATGATCGTATGTATATGGATGTAGACACCATACCTCCTCCATCACCACTACATTCTACTGGAGCTGGCCCATCTCGGGTTCCTTCACATGCAGCTGATCCTTCGCACTCACTATCTGATGATGTGATGGGGCTACTGCATGAGATTAGAGAGGCTCAGCACGTGACTAATTTGAGAGTAGGAGAGCTTCTAGATGCTCAACGCTTGATTGATGAGAGAGTAGGAGAGCTTTTAGATGCTCAGCATGCGTCTGATCAGCGGATGGTCGAGTTGACAGCTAGTCTCTAGACGACCCAAACTCTGGTAGCCTGGTTGACTAGAGTGTGTGCTAAGGATTACGATAGAATTCGCGAGGCACCTCGTCTCCAGCACCTCCAGCTCCATGATGTATATTTTATTTTGTTCTTTCCTTGTACTACAGAGTAACTGTCTGGATTATGGACCGTACTCTGATTTGGATATGTATATACGTTGCTTTTTATTCGATGTGTATATAAAACTTGTTTCTCATTTTGATAGTGCATTATTCTCTTTCTTAATTTTGTCTCATACAATACAGGTGCTTATAGTGTGTTATTATTATAGCTTTTGAATTTTATCCTAACTCAGTTCATGAACAATTTGTGGAAGTATACTGGTTTAATAGACAGGGCCCGAAAGCTCTGATACTAAGTTGTCACACCCCAATTCCACACTATTCAGAATGGTGTGATGAGCGGCCAATAAAACAACGGTTCAACCAGGATCTCGAATAGGCTGTGTCCGTTTGCTTAAACCATACACATCTACAACCATAATCAGAGTAAATAAATAATAGCGAAAGTTTTTAATATTAAATGAACTGTGAGTCTAGCGGTGATAAAGTAAATAAATTATCCAATTATCTCCAAATAACAAAGACATAAATCAAAATAATTTAATCAATAACATCGTCTGAATAATTCAAATAAAATCTAATCGAAGATGCATGAGTTGCACTTGCATGACGAATCATGCGACTCCATCATAGTTTCTACATCCATCAGATCACAATAATTTAACTCAAAGAAAAAAAAATCGGATGGTCGATTTAGTCTATGCGCAACATGTCCGTAAATTGGAGCATTCATATAGTCTTCTACAGTGGTACCTGCATCATCAACTAAAAATATTTGACATCGAAAGGGTGAGCACACGTCACGGCTCAGTGAGCAAACAAAACAATGCAACAAACATATGCATGCATTCAATTCATATCTTTGGTCTGGTTCATAAGTTTGCAATGTGCAATAGAAAGGATAGGTGGCTGCCGCACCTCTATACACGAGTGTGTGAAGCCACCAACGGATCAAACACCATTTCCATCCCACATTCACCCACCATAGAGTAGGGATCGAGCTAAAGTGCTTAGGACCGCACCGCATCACACTTCCCCTGATGCCCTACCCATACCAATACGTAAGCCCTTATTGGCGAAGTCTTGCAAACTGGGCTCGCAATAAACCAATCCTAATGTCAAATAGTGTATCCAAGGCATCACCCCAGCATCCCTCAATACGTCCATAGAGATAGAGATAAGGCCGCCCGGCAGAGTCAGAGACTACACGGAACGAGACCACCTCCCCTGATGCCCTACGACGTAATAGTTCTGCTAAAGTAATGGCGATACGACGATGTTAGTGGACAATACTTGAGTAGAGATAGAGCTAGAGTCTGGTGACCAGGATGAACCATAGTGTCATGTCCTCCCCTGATGCCCCACTCACATCAAGTACACTAACCACACACATACATTCACATGCCTATTCCTAGCATCATCATCACATCATGTTATAAATAAACGGAATTAAATATGCATGAGCACTAATAACAAGAATATTGAATGACATGTGAAATACACATTACAATCGTACAAGCACAAAATCATTCATGGTATTGGACTCAATAAATAAAAACAATTTATTATTAGTCAATTAATTTGGGTCTTGTTCCTTTACCTTTAATTGCTACTGGATCTTTGTTCAGGCTTTATAATTCACTTTTAGTCACTGGAAAACCTAACAAGTCGATAGATTTTAATTAGAAATAAATTCCAATACGTTGTGACTAACAGAAGCTGAGGGGTCGCAGGTGGGGTAGCACCTGGGGTCTCAGTTTCTGCAACTACAGGGGTAGTGTCGCAGGGTAGGGTAGCACCTGGGGTCTCAGTTTCTGTGACCCCAGGGTGTAGGGTCGCAGGTGGGGTTGAACATACTTCAACCCTACGTGCAACCACACCCTCCCTAGAACTTCCCGAGGGCATGTGGTTGATCATGTATGTCTCGTGGGGTCGGATATCATTCGACCCTATGTGCGACCACACGTGTTCATGGTCGACCTTTCACTCTTAAGTCCATTCCTTCATGTTTAAATCCTTTCACTTACCATCATGGTCCTTCCTATGATCGTTCTATGGCTCAAACTATAATTTTATCATGCGGGCAATGTCCAAAATGATTTTCCTCCATGGATTCTCTTGGAATTAGTCCATGGATGGATGATTTGGGTTTCTCCTAATCCTATGTTCTTCATAAACTATTCTAGGCTCTCAATTCAGGTAGGGATTTAGGTTCATACCTTGGGTTTATTGAGATTCGGAGGTTTCTCTGAACTTCCTCTCTTCCTTGGCATTCTTCTTCAATTCTCCTTCTCTTCCTTCTCTTCTCTTTCTCCCACTTTCAATTAGGATTCTAAAGGAGTGAAAGAGGCTAAGAGACGTCCTATTTATAAAGGAAAACCCTCCAAATATGCCCTAATGAGTTTAGGAAAGAACCCCCTTCGGATTAGGAAGGTTTTCTAAATTCGATTTCTGACTGGGTACCGTAGGGTCGAATGTAGGGTCGCATGTCGTGGGGTCGCATGTCTTCCAATAGTGTACATGCATGGTAGTTCGACTAAGGTGTAGCGAAAAGTAAGTTCTTGCTAATAATAAACATCATTCAAGCATGACATACAACAAAAGGATCTAAACATGATAGTGTGCACAAAAACTAGCATTGTAAGCATTCAAAAACATGGTAATGTGCACCATATGATAGTGTAAGCCTATGAAAATGGTAGACGCATGGATATAACAATGTAAACAATCAGACCTTCGACTTAGACTCAAAGAAAACTCTTACATCAATGTTATATAATATTGAATCCTCAATCTAACAGTTAGATCTCTTCCAAACAGTTATCATTATGATCAAAGACTCGCATCTCATCAAAATAGCCAAGATTAGTGGCTCATATCTCACATCATCCATAACGACAAATCCAAAGGATCAAACTCATCCAAATCACTCATTATGATAATTTAGTGGTTCAGATTCATCTTAAAATATTCTTGGTCAAGTTCATTTTAAAATATTCCTGATCAAGATCCAATGGTTTAGATTCAATTAAAACACTTATGAAGATAATCTGATGGTTCAAATTCAATTAAAACACTTATGAAGACAAATCTAGTGGTTCAGATAATCTAAGACACTCATGATGAAGATCCAATGGTTCAAATTCATTATATCACTTATGATCAAGATCCAACGGTTCAGATTCATTTAGAACACTCATGACCAAGATCCAATGGTTCAGATTCATTTAGAACATTCATGATCAAGATCCAACAATTCAAATTCATTTAGAATACTCATGATCAAGATCCAATGGTTCAGATTCATTTAAAACCCTCATGATTAAGATCCAATGGTTCAAATTCATTTAGATCACTCACCATGTGATCAAAATCAAAATCAACATCCAATGGCATTATATTTAATCATCTAAAAATCTAAGATCAAATGGCCAGATTTCATCAAATCAAAATTTATAATCAATGGGCCAGATTTAACATTAACTCATTCGAGATCGATGGCCAATATTAAAATAGATCAAACTTGAGCATAAAGGCATCAACATTTGCAAAGCATGATATCACACAATAAAACAAAATATACAAGGTACTATGATATCAAATAAAATAGCAATAAAATATGTAATGCACTATGATATCCGAAATGAAATATGTAATGAACTATGCAAACCAAAAAGGGCGGTGTTGATGGTATGCGTGGGTGGTGAACATGGTTTGCAAGTAAATAACAACAAAAAGAAAAAAAAAGCAAAGGACCAACAGGTGGGTTTACCTCTTCCTTGATACCTCTCTCCCTCCTCTGGCTACTTCTTCTTTTCCTCTTCTTCCTCTCTTACCTTTACTCTCTCTCGATCTTTTTGATGGTGAGCAGATTTTCTTTTTTCCATCCTCTTGTATTGTGATGGTGATCAGCCTTTATAGGCGTGGCAACGAGAGTCAGTTGGTGTCTATGTTGTGAGGTTTAATAGGAAAGGTTAATGGGCAGGTGGGGTTGAGTGGCTCAAGGAGTGGTATTGCACGGGAGAGAGGCTCAATGTGAGAGGGATTGTAGGTAGGATGGAGGTGCACAACTGGGCATGTGTAGGGTGATGGGCTGTGGCTTGGGGGAGGTGGTGATGTGTCGAGTGTTAGGTTGGTTTTGAGTGATAAATGGAGCAGGTTATGAGAGGATTGAATGGGTTTGCGGCTGGGTAAGGTGGAGGGTATTGGATGGTGAGTGAGTTGTGTAAGATAATATGGGCTTTAATTAATTACTAAATCGATTGTTCGGTGGGAGTCCAACTTACAGGTGGACTAATCCTAGTTTGATTCTGAGATGAACCAAATTGGTTCACTGTGGGACTGAACCAGTGTTGGGTTTGGTATTCTATATATACCAATGGTTAGAGTCCTTGCAGTTACGGTGACAATTCCTCTCCTATTTCCATAATCAGAGAGAAGCTTAGGGATTTGTCGAAGACTGTAGAAGACTTAAACCTAAGCAGGATATAGAGGAAATCAATCTACAACGAACGAGTATGTTCTTTATATTATTTACTTGATTGCATTGTGTTCTGTGTTTGTATGGAGATCATTAGGGTTACTAAAAATCCTGTTGGGATGTTTTCTCTGAATGTGTTGATTGTAGAACCCACGAAGAGATTAAAATAAATTACAATTGGTATCATAGCCTTTCCATACAAGCATAGACACAATGAAAATTGTATATTGATTCATACTTGAATGTTTGGTTGAAATTTTTTTGGGAATTTTTCCTAAATTAGGAATTATACCTGTCAGAAATTTTCCTACAGTGAAAACCCAAGGAATTATACGTAAGACACACACTCTACTGACCCGGTCTTACCATGTTAAGTCAGGTCTTCCTATCATGGTCCGATCGAGTGGACCAAGTATGTGAAGAAACTATAAGGCTAGGTATGTAAATCGACCCAAAACTAGTTAATTTGGAGTGTGGGGTGGCATACCTAAGCTGGTATGGTCGTCCACACCTTAGGAAAGTGAGACCACTCAATATTTAACATGTGGTTGCATATTTGGGACATGTGGTCGACGGATTCTGCGACCATACATGTGACTGCACGATGATGAGACCAACTCTGAATTTTGAAAACTTTTCTAATCTAAGGGATCTCTTTCCTAGTTGAAGGAGAACTCTATATGGAGGTTTTTCTTCAATATAAAGGACGTCCCTTAGCCTCTTTCACTCTTTTAGAATCCAAATTTTAACTCTAAATCTAAGAGAGAAAGAGAGAGAGGAAGAGAAGGAGAAAGAGATTTGAGGAGGCAAGCTAAGAGGAAGGAAGGACTTAGCTTGTTGTAGAAGGCCAAGATAAGAAAATCATCTATGTAGAAGAAGATTACATAGTATAGGGGTTTTCCATTATAAGTCTAAATGTGGAATTGATGAGGAATCTCAACCATGAGATCCCATGGGTAAAACACAAGGGAGATCCATGGAGAGTAGGTTAGGGTGAATAACTTTGCAAAAAATTATGAATTTAAGGCCATAGATCTATCATAGGAAGGACCCTAATGTTAAACCAAGGAATCTACTCATAAAGGGATTGGATTGAGGATAAAAATCGACCAAAACTTCATGTGGTCACAGCTATGGTCGACCACACAGTGATCACACGATCGACCACAGGTTCTCGGTAAGTTACCAGGGTTCATGTGGTCACAACCTAGTGATTGCATGATATGTGACTATACATATCGACCACACGCCCTGTGGTCACAAATACTGAGACCACAGGTGTAGCCACACCTGCGACCACATAGTCTCAGGAAGCCTGTTTGAGACCAGATTAGGTTTTCAACTACAGTAACTTGGTAAACTTGAATCCTAACTTAAAATCCATAAAGTTCTTAGGTTCTCAAGTATTTCAAGAGTGAGTTACAAGGCTTGGAGAAGAACGAGTATCGTTACAAGGTGAGAGAACAAGACCTAAACTAATTGGATAATAACAAACTATCTTACTTTATTTGTCCAATGCAATGAATGTTTCTATGTTTGTATGCTTGTAATTTGTACCTCAATGTCATCCAATATAACTATTATATTCTCTTATCATGCATATTTATTTATCTATTTATAACATGATGATGATTACGCTAGGAATAGGCATGTGATTGTGTGTGTGGTTAGTGTGCTGGATGTGAGTAGAGCATCAGGGGGAGGACGTGGCATTATGGTTCAACCTGGTCACCAGACTTTTGCTCTATCTCTACTTAAGTCTTGCCCCCTGATATCGTCGTATCGCCATTACCTTAGTAGAACTATTATGTCGTAAGGCATCAGGGGAGGTGGTCTCGGACCATGTGGTCTTTGACTCTGCCGGGGGCCTTAGCTCTATCTCTATGGACGTATTGAGAGATGCTGAGGTAAGGCCTTGGATACATTTGGATGGCATTAGGATTGGTTGGTTGCGAGTCCAGTTTGTATGCCCTTGCCAATAGAGGCTTACGTGTTAGTATGGGTAGGGCATCAGGGGGAGTGTTGACGGTATATGATCCAGACACTTTAGCTCTATTTCTATTCCATGGTGGGGTGGATGTGGACGACAATGATGTTTTATCCATTGGGTGGGCTTACACACCCATGTATAGAGCTGCAGTGGCCGCCAAACCTTTTTATAGCATAGTTGTAAATTTAAAATTAGACCAAAGATATGAATTAAATGCATGCATATGTTTGTGTATTATTTTGTTTTCTCACTGTGCCATGATGTGTGCTCACCCTTTCGACGTCGGATATTTTTAGTTGTTGATGCAGGTCCTACTGTGGAAGATTATATGAATGCGTTGACATACAAACACGTAGCAGCTATGGACGTGGAATTAATGGAGGAAGCGCATGATCTGTCATACAAGTTCAACCAATGTATCTTTGATTAGTTAAGTTATTTTGACTATTGGAACATGTAATTAATTATTTTACTTTTGTCTTGAGTTATTTGGAAATAGTTGGATTGAATTATTTATTATCACTGTTAGATACTCAGTTCATTATTAATAAAGACTTTCGTTATCATTTATTTACTCTGATTATTATTATGAAATGTACTTGGTTTAATCGGGTGGGTACGGCCTATGTGAGATCCTGGTTTGAACCTTTGGTTCTCATGATGGTTCATCACACCACTGGTTAGTCCAGAATTGGGGTGTGATAGCTTGGTATCAGAGCTCTCAGGCTCTACCCATCAAACCTAAATACTTCCATAAGTGTCATGAACTGATTTAGGATAATTTAAAAGCTTTAATACAAACAGATCCTAAGCACTTGTATTGCTTGTGACATAAATTAAGAAAGAAAATTATACACATACGTACATGAGAAATAATATGCATATATCTATATATAAATCCGAAGTTAAAATAACAAGATGTACATCTAAAACTAGAGTATGGTCCACAGTCTGGATAGTTACTCTGCAATACTAATGGAAGGAAAATATAACATATCATGGGGCTGGAGGAGGAGGTGCTTCTTGGTCTCAATCATGATCCTCGACGTGCACTCTAGTAAGCCAGGCTACCTATCTGGGTTGCCCAGAGACTCTCGGTAAGACTATCCACTCATCCATCAGTCGTGGGCTGAGCATCTCAAATCTCACCTAGTAGTGCCATCATGTCATCTGGTGGTGGGCCCGCATGGTCAGCTGAGTGAGAAGTCCAAGACGGGCCAGCTCCTGTAGAATGCTGCGGTGAAGAAGGAGGGATTGCATTCATATCCATGTACATCCGGTCATTATCCTCATCATAGTCACTCTCTGATGCCTCTGCTGCTGCCACTGCTACCTCCTCTGCATCTGCAGCCTCCACTAGAGTGAGAGGACGTCTCATAGCATTCCTCTCCTCATCACTGACCTACACATCTCGCATCTCCATCCTGCAGATGGCTTCCCAGTTAAGGTCAGCTGAAAAGGTATCCTCACAGATCCTCTCATCCACCAAGTCCACTTACAGGCGAGAGAGTAGGGTGGTAATCAAGCACCCACAGGGTAGGTTACCCTTCAGGCAAGGTGTCGTAGCTCAGTACATGGTCTTGATATGATGTACGAGAGGTAGATAGGCTGTCTAGTGCAGATACAATAGAGAAGATACTGGGTCAACTGCAAAACAAGTACATAGTGACCACTTTGGGGAATCAAGTTGTGCTAAATAATCTTACAGTACACCCGAGGCTCTAGACAGAGGTTAAACTGCCTTCATCTGTTAGCGATCATCCCAAAGAAGCTGACTACACACCTTTGCATGCATCCTGAATGATAAGAACTGGGGCTCTTTCGGTATGCAATAGACTAATGGACCATCATTGGAAATGCCCAGGAGGTTAGCCAACTCCTGATAGTTAAACAAGATGGGTAAACCTTTCACTAAGCTAGTGATCCGAAGCTCTCTACCCCTGTCCACATCCTTTGGATCACCCTCCACCTGTAAATTATAGTAGAATTGCTTTACCAACCCTGGACGGGTGTAACCCTTGTATAAGATCACGAAAAGCCAGCCCATCTCACCAAACGCCCTCTTTATGTCAAATAGGGCTAAACTAGCTAAGTTGATACATCGACCCCCTTCTACCTTTTTACAATGATACCAGGGATACTGTATCTCCGCTTTGATGGACCTGAAGTGACAGGGGTCATGGGCTCTGGGAACCTTGGTACGAACCATGTTACCTGCAAGGAGCATAAGCCAATAAATAAGTCAGAAAATCCAAAAATTTGGTGGAATAACGACCTAAAGGGAGCAAAAGCCTCACTTTTCACCCAAACATCTGGGTAGGAGGACTTATGTGAATCACAAATCATCTTGCAATGGGCAATCAACAAGGAATTGTCACCAAATAAAAAGATATTGAAGAAATTTTGAAATTGATAAAAATTCTCAAAATTTAGGTAAAAAATTGTAATTTCAAAGCTTTTGGCCAAATAGATCGATGAAACCCAAATTTTCTAGAGGGCTTTCGTCTGTTGGGTGCCCAATAGAAAGATTCACCGATAAAAATCAAATTTTTATTAAATAAAATTTAATTGGGTAAGGATCAAAATAGGCGATGAAAGCCTAGAATGAATCGACAAAGAGAACAATGGAAATGAAGAACTTACCATGGTGATGGAGAATCCGGTGGTTAATCTCAAAAAAGTTAGTTCAAGGGTGTGGTCGACACTGTAGCAACTCAGTGGGGGCGAGTTGAGCTATGAACAGTAGAAGACAAAAGAGGAATGTGGACAAATGGCTTAAAATTGGGTTTAAAACCCTGATTTAGGGCCATGTGGTCGTAGAATTTGACCATAAGTTTGACCACACCTGCGATCACATGATCGGCCACAGGCTCTTAGTAAGTTGCCAGGGTTCGTGTGGTCACAACCCTGTGGTCACATATAGTGCGACCACACCTATCGACCATACTATTGGAATACACCGCATTGTTTGAATGACCCTGAAAATTTGAAATTGCTTCATTTATTATGAGACTAACATGAGATCCTCGTATATTGTACTTGTTTCACATATTTCCTTGACTTTTTAGACATCACCATGGTCGATAGTAGGAAATGGCTGGGCATAGAGTAATCTAAAGAGGACGAAACCCAAGACCACCTCTACCACCACCTACGGAGGTAAATGCCAATGAAAACCCTAAATAACAGGAGGAAACCTAAAGAACCAAAATGTAGCACCACCAGAAGTCAACAATCAGGCTAACCCAACAAATTTGCCAGCACCACCAACAGATTTGGCCACAGTTGTAATGAACTTGGCATAGCAAGTACAACAGTTACATTAAATGCAAGTGAACATGCAAGCTGCTATGGGAATTGCTTCCCCAGCTGCAAATGCAACACCTATAACTACGGGGCAAGCCAGTACCATGCTCAGGGGTAGCAATACTGTTCCCCAAGCCTCTGCTCTGAACAATACAGCCCTTGAAGTACCTCAAACCCCAGTAGTACAAGCTCAAGTGCAGAATCCTGAAGCACCACAAGGCGGATATAACCAGGGTAACTATCAGTACCCACCGCCCATGTATGTAGCATATACATAGACCAACTGGACCACTCTAGGATGATCGAGTATTTTCTAAAGATGAAACTGAAGGAGTTCAAGGGCAAGCCATTGGATCCTTTATGGCCAGCTCACTGGATTGACGAAATGGAAAGAAACTTCATGATGATGACTATAAATGAAGAAGAAAAAGTACTATGTGTCACTTTTATGCTGAAAGGTGATGCACACCATTGGTGAAAGTCTACATGAGGTTATTTATTGATCAGGCACACCTAGCTTACCTGGGTTGTCTTCAAGGAAGCCTTCTTCTAGAAGTATGTCCCCAAGAGTTTCAGAGATATGTGTGAGGTCAAAGATGGAAATCTTGGAAGTCGCCACCTAGATTAAGGTCAAGGACCTTGGAAATGTAAAATCTCACCCCAAGGTAAGACTTCGATTGACTCATGACCCTTAGATTGGATTTTTGGTCCATAAGAGATTGGGTAAGCATCAGGTTACAGTTATGGGAAGGGGTTAGGCACCCAAACTGCCCGATCGAAATCGGTCTCCTATACGTTTCCTATGCTAGACTCTATCTGTTAAACCGAACCAAACCAAGTGGATTGATATCATTGAACCGAATATGTATCCATCAAATTGCCTACGTATTACGGAATTATTCTAAAAATTAGGTTCACCATCGTAGTTCAGGTGTGATTAAAGTTTATGGATGTAATTTATGCTTGTGCATGATTAAGTTCACTGTTCAAGTTGAAATTTATGCTTGAATGAATGAGAAACCCTATGGGTTAGGATCCAGAAAGTCCAAGTGGACTGATAGATAGTCTTAGTGGATCTAAGAATAACCCTATTTTGGTCAAAATATGGATAATCCATTCTGGGTTGGAATATGGAATAACCCTATCTGGGTTGAAATGTGGATACCCCTATCTGGGTTGGAATGTGGATAACCCTATTTGGGTTAAAATGTGGGTAAATATCGTAGTGGATCTATGGATAGTCCGAGTGGATTAAGATTTGGATCCAAATTTGGGTTTCTCCCAAATGGCCTACGTATCCTAAGGTTTTCCCTAGGAATCGGAATCCGCGTAGTTTGGATTGATAACCCATTTGGGTTGGAAAATGGAATGAGACATCAATGAAACCTTTTTTGAAAAGTGCAAAATTATCAAAAAAAAAAAAAAAAACATATATTCAATGTTCTTTGAAAAAAATGTAATTTTTATGAAGAAATTTGGGAAGTTTAATGACTCAAAACTATCAAAATTGTGACATAAGGTTTCAGATAATGGACAAAACTATGAACTGTATTCAGATTTTGTCACATTACACAAGAATGACCATAAGTAGGTCTTTTGGAACTCAAATCAAGCACAATTTTTTTCATAGAAAGATGACTTAATATATTATATTTCATATGAAGGATTTGAATCCCATCAAAAAGCAAAAATAGGTCAAAGATATGCCCTAAGACCGAACATGTGCACTGGTCAAATCTGTTCGAGATTTTTGACCAGTTGCACCATAAATTCCAAATAAAATTATATTCTTAATGAAAATTAAAGACAGACATATGTATATTTAGATAACTGTCTGATCCAAAATTTCATTAAGAAAAACAAGTTTAAACAGTACATTTTCTTTGTGAAAAATGGCTCTTTTCAATCATGCAAATCAGTACATCATGACAGATTCAGAATCAGATCACTATGCACTCAAAAATTGATATTAATTCAATAAAAAATTGAAAAATACGAAACCAGTGCCATTTTTTAGAATAATTTCATGTCTAAAAATTTCATATTAAGTAAATTTTCTGATTATGGCCATAAGACCTTTGTCTAGAGACTTTCTGATGAAGGATTGCATTACATCCGAGAAAAAGAGCAATATCAAAGATAAATTTTTTGATATATTTTTTCAATTCCAAATGGAATGAAATTTTTAGGGTAGTCTTATATCATATCAGAGAGACTCTCATAAAAATTTGGGCTTCAAAATCTTAGAAACAATACATGTGATGTACGTCCTAAGTTTGAATCCTAAATCTGAAATTTTCAAATCAGAAAACCACTTTATGAAATTTACAAAAAACATCAAACATCATTGTATATCATTCAATAATTCATCATTGAATAGCTTAGACAAATTATCATTCATAAAAAATGTTAGACATAGGCATCCTAACATTAACAAGCATGTAATAGAGCATTCATGATTGAGATTTAATGGAAATTAACCTTTTTCAAGCAAAATTGGCATTCGAGCATCCTATCGACCTCTAAATTTGTTTAGAGTACTAACCTTGTGCTCAAATCGAGCGAAACCATTGATGAAGGGTGATTGGAGGTTGTGTCAATCCCCTTTGAATGCGAATCCTCCTTCTCCTCTCTTCTGCTTCTCTCTCTCTTTTCTTTCTCTCTTTTCTTTTTCTCTTTTCTTTCTTTTCTTTTTTCGTCTCCCTTTCTTTCTCCCTCTCTCACGTTTGCTCTCTCTCACTCACGTTCTCCTCTCCCTCACTCACGTTCTCCTCTCTCTATGGTCTGGAAAAAGAGACCCTCCTCTCTCTTCTCTTGCCTATTTATTTTTTTTCTCTCCTCTTCTAGAAGATCCTTCTTTCCTTTCTTCTTTTTTTAGAAATTCTTTTTTTCTTCCATTTTTCTTCTTTCCTTTCTTCTCTTCCTTCCCCTTTTTCTTCTCCCTCTCTATTCCACATGTTTTCTCTCTCTCCCTATTCTATAAAATCCTCTCTTCCTCTTTCCTTCTTCTCTCTTCCTTCCTTTTCTTCTTTTTTTTCTTCTAGAAAATCCTTTCTTTCTATTTTTTCCTTTTTCCTTTCTTTTCTTCTTTCCCACATTTTTCTTCTTCCTTTCTTTTCTTTTTCTCCTTCTTCTTCTAGAAAATCCATTTTCTCTTTCCTTTTTCTCTTTCCTTCTTCTAGAAAATTCCTTCTCTCTTTCCTTTCTTTCTTCTTTCCTTTTCTTCTTCCTTCTTTTCCTTCCTTTTTTTTTCTTTCTAGAAAACGTGGAGGGGAATCTTTTTTTTCTTTTTTTTCTTTTATTTCTCTCTCTTTCATTTTTTCTTTCTCCCATTCTCTTTCCTATGGCCTCTCTTTCCTCTCTCTTTCCATGGCCTCACTTTCCTCTCTCTTTCCTACAATATATATGTATGTATATATATATATATTATACATTATACACATATAAAAGAAATGTATGCATATGGCTGACATAACTTGATCTGGATTGGTCTGGGCTGGGCCGGACTAAGTTAGACTAAGCTGAATTAAGCTGGTTTGGACTAAGGTTGACATTTCATAGTCCATTTCTGTCACCCATCCATATGGAATTTTTCGATAGCATCTATTCTAAATTTTCTATGATCACTTTGTAGAACATTAAAAATGACAAATATTAAAACTTGAATCATCTCATTTGGAAATGAAATGGCCAACTTATGAATTTTTGAAGTTTAAGCAGGCCAATTATTGATAATTTGGCTGACCATTCTGCATGGGATCCTTCGGAGACTTCTACTTGAGATTTTTTTACGTCTACTTTGTAGAATACTAAAAATGGAACATAATGAAGCTGAAATTACTTGATTTGGATATGGGGTGAAAAAATATTAATTTCCAAAGATTAAATGACCATTTCCATGTGTAATTTTGCATGGGACCCTTCGGAGACTTCTACCAGAGATTTTTTTTGTCCATTTTGTAGAATATTACAAATGAAGAATAATGGCCTTGGAATCATCTAAATCCGATGTAGAACGACAAAGATATGAAGCTTTGAAGTTCTAACGATAATTTTGCATGAAAGCTTGCATGGGGCCCACTGGTGACTTCTACCCGGGATTTTTCACGTCCACTTTGAAGAGGACTGAAAATAAGGAATATTGGCTTTGAATCATCTGATTCCGATATCAGATGACCAAGATATGATGTCTTGAAGTTTGAATGATAATGCATGCATCATACGATAATTACGTAAATACCCTTGCACTTTCAAACTACGATATCTTCCTTGTTTGATGTCAGAATTTGATGATTCCGTTCTCATTTTGAAGATAATTTCATGACCTATTCATCCAAGTAGGTAATATCCAATGACCCTACTGTGGGGTTCATTAGAGAATCACCAACCTTTGGGTTAAAGGCCAGAAACCTTCCATATTGGTTCACTTTTGCTGAGGGTGGCAAAAATGGGATGCTTACAATATGATGGAGAAGGAGTTCTTGAGTCTGAACCAAGGACAGATAACTGTTGACGCTTACCAATAGCGTTATGAAGAGCTATTCTTCTTTGCTCCCTCTACCATGTAGGAAGAAGATACCAAAACCTGAAGGTTCATCATGACACTTAGGGGAAGCATCCGAGAGCATGTATTGAGACTGAAAAAGAAGATATATAATGAAGCTGTACAGATTGCTCGAGTACTGGAATCGAGCCAAAGGGAAAGCTATTTTGCTCAGAACAAGAGCATTAAGAGGCCAAACGGGAATACATTCAATGGAGGGAATTTAAAGACATTCGAACCTTCTACACCCAAGGCTTCAATGCTGCAGCCAAGACTACCGAGCCGGCTCCACCCCAACAAAAGCAAGGAAATGCTGAAGTAAAATGCTACAATTGTGACCAAGTAGAGCATTATTCAAGGGACTGCCCTAAACCAAAGAAACAATTGCAGCAAGGAAAGGTTTATGCAGTAACTGTTGAATACACTGCTGCATCACTTGATGTAGTCATAGGTATGACCCGACCTTTTATTTTTGTAATACCTTGTGTGAGCATGTAGATTAATTTAGGAGGAAAATCACAAGTATCATATCTATAGATGGCATACCCGCCAGAGTACTCTTCGACTCTGGAGCCACCCATTTTTTTATATCTGTATCATTTGGGAAGAAGCTAAGTGGGAAGAAGCTAAGTCTACCCCTCAGACCATTAGACTGCAAACTGCTAGTACGAATCACCTATGAGATTAAAAGTAGAGCTACACAAAGGTTGTGGACCGTGTCCAGTTCTTATCAACTAGAAAACTATGGATGCAACCTTAATTCAACTCGAAATGGCAGATTTTTGATGTCATCTTAGGAATGGATTGGTTAGCCCAACACATCGCCAATCTATTGTATGTAGAAAAAAAATTGACATTTAAAGGCCAGGACGGTGAAGAACTCAGCTTTTCAGGGACCAAACTTCCTCGTAAATGGAAACTCATTCTCTCTACACTAAAGGCTAAGAGATGCCTTGAGGAGGGTGGAGTTGGATACCTTGTATCTGTGGTGGACCTTACCAAAGAAGCACCACGAATGGAAGATATAGAAGTTGTACGGGAATTTCCAGTCATGTTTCCTGAAGATTTACCTGGTTTGCCTCCTCATAGAGCAATAGAGTTTGTTATCGACCTATTACCAGGGTTGGAACTTGTATCCAAAGCACCATATCGAATGGCTCTAGTTGAACTGAAGGAATTGAAGGTTCAACTGCAAGAGCTATTAGACAAGGGATTTATTCGACCGAGTATATCACCTTGGGGAGCGCTAGTGTTATTCGTTAAGAAGAAGGATGGTAGTGTAGATTATGTATAGACTACCGGGTATTAAGCTCACGATTAAGAATCGATATCCCCTACCTCGGTTCGATGATTTATTTGATCGGGTGTAAGGAGCGAAGGTGTTTTCCAAGATTGATCTTCGATCAGGGTATCATCAGTTGAAGATCAAGGATGGGGACATTCCAAAGACAGCATTTAGAACTAGATATGAACATTATGAGTTCCTAGTGATGTCTTTTGGACTAACAAACACACCCACATCTTTTATGGAACTCATGAATCGAGTATTTCATGACATGCTAGACACTTCAGTCATCATTTTCATAGATGACATATTGATATATTCCAAGGATGAGGCCACTCATGCGACAGATCTTAGAGCAGCCTTACAATGATTGAGAAAATAAAAACTTTATACCAAATTCAAGAAACGTGAGTTTTGATTGAAAGAAGTGCAATTCTTAGGTCAAGTAGTATCCTTAGAAGGAATTAAAGTAAATCCCAGAAAGATTGAAGCTATTGTAAAATGGGAGGCACCTAAGAGAGTTGCAGAAATCAGAAGTTTTTAGGGTTTAGCCGGGTATTATCGACGGTTCGTGAAAGACTACCCCAGAATTGTCGTACCTCTCACCAGTTTGACTAAGAAAGGAGAAAAGTTTGTTTGGATCGATAAGTGTGAAGACAGTTTCTAAACACTGAAGGTAAGACTGATATCAGCACCTATCTTGACCATTCCAGTACCAGGATGGCCATTTATCTTGTATACCAATGCTTTTGGGTTAGGTTTAGGATGTGTTCTCATGCAAGGAGAGCAAGTAATTAAGTATGCTTCAAGACAACTGAAGGCACATGGGAAGAATTACCCTACTCATGACTTAGAGTTAGCGGCGGTGGTACATGCTATCATGATATGGAGACATTACCTGTATGGAGAAAAGTTTTAGGTAAAGTCGGATCATAAGAGCCTTATTTATCTCTTTAATCAGAAGGAGTTGAACATGAGGCAGAGGAGATGACTGGAATTGCTCAAGGATTACGATTGCAATATCCAGTATCAACCAGGGAAGGCTAATGTAGTTTTTGATGCACTAAGTTGAAAGAGATAACAAAGCCTAAGGAAGAAGCTAGTACAAATTATGCCGTGTGTGTTGCGACAAGAGTATTTGATATTGGCAAAGAGCAATTCATTGTCGATAAACCAGGTGGTTCGACAAACCTAAGGTTGATTAATAAGTTTTCAAATATGTTCGCTACATTAACGATTGTTCCTGATTTGTTGAACGAAGTAAAAACAGTAGTCAAATCAGACCCGAACCTGAGAACAGTACAGGATGATTTGGAAAAGGGTAGGACCATTCCTGATTTCACTTTGGATTCTGAAAGGACGTTAAGGTACAAAGGTAGAGTGTGCGTAGCTGAAAGTGGAAACTTAGAAACAGATTAATGAGAGAAGCCCACTCTACTTCCTATTCAATACACCCTGAATGTCACACCCCAATTCTGCACCAACCAGAATGGTGTGATAAATCATCAATAAACCAACGGTTCAACCAGGATCTTGAATAGGCTATCCCACCATGATAAACCAAAACACATTCCACATTAATCAGAGATAATAAAGTAAATAGCGAAAGTTTTACAGATAATGAAATGAGGTCTAGTCATGATAAATAATTAATATTTCATTTATCTCCAAGTGGCCAAAACATAATTTAATACATATTACAAATATCAAAATACGAAAGTTAAATACTAAGCGTATCCATAGTTGAAACGCTCACTTAACGAATCATAATAGTCCTCCACAGCTCGCTCATCATAGCCGCCACATGTTCATATGTTGACGTATCGACATAATCTTCAACCGTAATACCTACAACATCAGAAACTAAAAAGAATTTCACGCGTGAGGGTCAGCTCTCCAACTTGAGCTCAGTGAGTAAACAAAACAATGCAACAAATATATGCATGCATTCAATTCATATCTTTGGTCTGGTTCATAAGTTTACAATGTGCAATAGAAAGGTTTGGTGGCCGCCTTACCTCTATACACAGGGTGTGTAAGCCTACCCAACGGATCAAACACCATTGTCGTCCACATCCACCCCACCATGGAATAGAGATAGAGCTAAAGTGCTTAGGACCGCACTGCATCACACTTCCCCTGATGCTCTACCCATACCTACACGTAAGCCCCTATTAGCAAGGGCTTGCAAACTGGGCTCACAACTAACCAATCCTAATGTCAAACAGTGTATCCAAGGCCTCACCCCAGCATCCCTCAATATGTCCATAGAGATAGAGCTAAGGCCCCCCGGCAGAGTCAGAGACTACACGGTCCGAGACCACCTCCCCTGATGCCCTACGACGTAATAGTTCTGCTAAAGTAATGGTGATACGATGATGTTAGTGGACAAAACTTGAGTAGAGATAGAGCTAGAGTCTGGTGACCAGGATGAACCACAGTGTGACGTCCTCCCCCTGATGCCCCACTCGCATCAAGTACACTAACTACACACAAACATTCACATGCCTATTCCTAGCATCGTCATTGTCACACCCCAATTCTGGTTGAACCAGAAGTGTGAGTGAATCGGCTCTAAACCACGGTTCACACTAGGATCTCAATAGACCGTGTCAACCAATCATTCCCAAGCAGTCTAACTTAATCAGAGATTAATACATAGCAGCGGAATATATATAAATGAACTGAGATCTATGTGGTAATTTAAAATAATTATTCAACTTATTCCACCATTCACAAATTTAAATAATAAAAGTATCACAATATATTGTTCAAAAATAAATCCCCTCTAAAGGAAAACAAAAAAGGAGCACTCGCATGATGCGTCATGCTCGTCCTCCACTGCCTGGGTATCAATGGCAGCAACTGTACCATATGCTGGGGCAATCATGAAGTCGTCAATTGTATACCCTGCATCCAGATCTGAAAAGAAATATATATATATACATTTGGGTGAGCTCACAACTTAGCTCAGTAAAGTACAAGACTAATGCAACATACAATATGCATGGGATAACATTACAACTTGGGTCAGGTATAATTTGCAAATATGCTATGGTAAGGTTTGGCGGCCACCACACCTCCATGCACGAGAGTGTGAGCACACCCAACAGTCGGGCACCTACCACACTACTGTTGTTGCCCCACATCACTCACTTCGGTATGGAGATAGGACTCGAGTCTGGCGGACAGGAAGAACCATAATCCCACGTCCTCCCCCTGATACCCCACACCGTACCAATACCTAAACCCCTACTGGCAAGGGCTTGCAAGTGGGTTCCATTTCTAACCAGTCCTAAATGGCTTACCCTAGCACGGCTCCCTGCGACATAGAGATAGGGCTCGAGTCTAGCGGGCAGGAAGAACCACAATCCCACGTCCTCCCCCTGATACCCTATTCGCACCAAGTCTACTAAGGTAGATGGCGATATAAATCCAGGGCACACCCCTTCACATTCCACACACTAACTAAAACATACACATGCCTAACATCCAACAATCCTAGCATATGAAATGCATGAACAAATAATAGTAACAAAAGAAGTTACTACATGGCATGTGAAATGCACAGACATCAAGCAATGAAATTCATATACAATTTAGTTGCAAAGGTTTACTGGTTAATTAATTAATTAGAGTTTGGGTCTTGTCCCTTACCTGAGCGTGATAACAATCCCGCTCTGCATCACAGGGTATTTTCACGTTATCTACAGGTCCTACACAATCATATTCATAGGTTAGAATTAATTTATTACGGTCACAGTTGGTCAGAACCTTGCCTGACCAAGAAAACAAGGCTTGGAAGGCATACCGATCGTAGGTACCAGTCTCAGGGGAGTGAGACCTATGGTGCCACCGGTATATACCAGTTGCGGTACATATCGGTCTTAACCAGTGAGACCGGTATGTGCCTGTAGTATATACCGCAGGCCTATACCGCTGGACCTTGTTTCTCTCCGGTATAGTCTGTGGTTTGGATCCGAGAGCAAGGTCTCGGATCTCCCTTCCTTGTCGGTTATCGGCTAGGTTTTCTAGGGTTTCTCCTAACCCACACTAAGGTCCAAGCATCCTAATGGCCTTCTGATTTCGGCTAGAACGTCGTATCAGACCAGATCAGATTTGTAAGAAGAAAGATCTAGGGTTTAGGATTTTTGTGCCGCTTCGCGGCTCCGATCCGATATCCTAATGTTGCTAATAGTATAGAGCACTTACCAGCGGTGTTCGTCGGTTGACGGCGAGCTCCTCCAATGGAAACCTCCTTCCTGGGTAGCCTCTTCCTCCTTGCTCCTTCTCAACTCTTCTCCAGACGGCTAGGGTTTGAGAAGGATCAATGGAGTGTAATCATCTCTATAAATAGAGGAGGGCCATTCTTGGGAAGGTTTTCCACGATTGGAAACTTCCCAAGTTTCCATTCGGAGTGAGGGACCCGCTGGAGTCCGTCTCCCACAGAAAAGAAGTATATCGGTCGCACATACCGGTCTGACTGACTCAGACCGGTATAGTCAGACCGATATACCATACCGGTTGCACCATACCGGTCTGACTGAGTCAGACCGATATAGTCAGACCAGTATGAGTTTTTACCAATTTTGAGTGGTTCTCATACCTAAAATTTACGTGGTTCGTCACCCGGCTTCGCCTTCCGGTCCAGTTATGATTGGGACACCTGTCATCATATAAGACCACGGGTTAGACCCAATTTTTAGAACACAGTTTTTACAATTCTACCACCCTTAAAAGAAATTTCGTCCCCGAAATTTGAATGTAGGTCTCACAATTCCCCCTCCCTTAAAAGAAATTTCGTCCCCAAAATTGTACGTACCTTCAGAGTCAAAAAGATGGGGGTATTCTTGTTGCATGGCATCCTCCTTCTCCCTAGTAATTTCTTCTACGTCCTGAATTTTCCAAACTACCTTGACATAGTGGATAGCTCGCCTTCGAAGCTGTTGTACCTTTTTATTAATGAGCTGTATTGGCTCCACCTCGAAGGTTAAGTCTTCTGTCAAATCTGGGGGGTCTGCAACAAGAATGTGCGAAGGGTCTCTCACGTACTTCTTTAGTAAGGACACGTGAAAGACGTTGTGGAAACTAGACATCGCTTGTGGCAATGCAAGTTGATAGGCTACTTTGCCGCATCAGGATAGAATTTCATATGGTCCCACATATCTAGGACATAGTTTTCCTTTTCTGCCGAACCGCTTTAGTCCTCATACTGGTGACACCTTCAAGAAAACTTTATGACCAATCATGAATTCAAGGTCTCGTCGCCTGTTGTCAGCATAGTGCTTTTGACGCACCTGAGCTGTCTTTACTCGGTTCTTGATTTGATTTACTACCTTGCAGGTTTATTCTACAAATTCTGGTCCGACGATCCTTCTTTCTCCAACTTTATCCCATAATAATGGTGTCCGACATTTCTTGCCATACAAGGCCTCATATGGGGCCATCTGGATCGTAGAATGGTAGCCATTGTTGTAGGCAAACTCAATGAGGGAAAGCTTCTCATCCCAAGCCCCCTTAAAGTCGATAGCACATGCACAAAGCATATCTTCTAGGATCTAGATGGTCCTCTCTGACTGACCATCCATTTGAGGGTGGAAGGGTACTGAACTTTAGTTTCGTCCCCATTGCCTTCTGTAGCCCCTCCTATAATTTCGATGTGAAGCGTGGATCTCTATCAGATACTATGCTCCTTGGGACACCATGCAGTCTGACTATATTGTCCACATACAATCTTGCCAACTTGTCCATGGTGTATTGCGGTCTGACTAGGATAAATCTGGCAGTCTTGGTAAGACGATCTACAACTACCCAAACAGCATTCACTGACCTTGGAGTCATAGGTAGACCAGTGACAAAATCCATGGTAATACAATCCCATTTCCATGCTGGTTCAGGTAACGGTTGCAATAATCCTGCAGGCCTCTATCTTTCTGCTTTGACTTGCTGGTAGTTTAAACATTGAAACACATATCGGGCCACGTCTGCTTTCATACCCCTCCACCAGTATAATCTCTTTAGGTCATGGTACATCTTGGTGCTCCCAGGATGTACAAAATATGGAGTAGAGTGAGCTTCCAACATGATTCGGTTTCTAATTTCCAGATCTTCATTCTCAGGTACACATAAAAGCCCATGATATCTGAGTACCTTGTTTGCATCCAAGGTGAAATCTGGGTTGGCTTGACCCTTTTCCAAATCTTCTTGAACTGTCCTAAGGTAAGGGTCCTGTAGGACTGCTGCCTTTATTTCTTCCTTCAAGTCGGACAAAATCTTCAATGCTGCAAACATAAGGGTAAACTGGTGTATCAACCCTTGCTCAATAGGATCATCTGCTGACTTTATTAAGAGCTGTTCTTCATCCTCTGATGAGCCAGAAACAGTAGCACATAATGCTGCTTTTGTACTTGGTCCTGCTTCAGGGTTCAATGCCCATTTCCTGCTCAACGCATCAGCTACAATGTTAGCTTTACCAGGGTGATACTGAATGTCACAGTCATAGTCCTTGAGTAATTCTAACCACCTCCTCTGCCTCATGTTCAGGTCTTTTGGGTGAAAAGATACGTCAGGCTTTTGTGATCAGACTTAATCTAAAATTTCTCACCATACAGGTAATGCCTCTAAGTCCTGATAGCATGAATGACCGCTACCAATTCTAGGTCATGTGTAGGGTAGTTCTTCTCATGCTCTTTCAGCTATCTTGAGGCATAGGCTATCACCTATTCTCCTTGCATCAACACACAACCTAGTCCCAAACCTGAAGCATCTGTATATAGTGTGAATAGATGGTCTGGAGCTGGAATAGTCAATATAGGTGCTGATACCAATCTTGACATAAGCGTCTGGAAGCATTTCTCACATTCATCAGCCCATATGAACTTCTCCTCCTTTTTGGTCAACCTGGTGAGTGGAACAGCAATCTTGGAATAATCCTCCACAAACCTTCTATAGTATCCAGCTAAGCCCAGGAAACTATGAATTTCAGCAACTATCTTTGGCGCCTCCCATCCTACTATGGCAGAAATTTTACTGGGATCGACCATGATTCCTTCAGTAGACACCACGTGACCAAGGAAGGCCACTTCATCTAACCAGAATTCACATTTCTTGAATTTTGCATAGAGCTTATCTCTCCCCAGTCTTTGTAATGCTGCTCCTAGATGCACAGCGTGTGTTTCCTGATCCTTGGAGTACACTAAAATATCATCGATGAACATGATAATCGACGTATCCAACATGTCATGGAATACTCGGTTCATTAGCTCCATAAATCATGCAGGTGCATTAGTCAACCCAAAGGACTCACAAGGAACTCATAGTGTCCATACCGCGTCCTAAAAGCTGTCTTGGGGATGTCTGCCTCCTAAATCTTGAGTTGATGATACCTTGACCTCAGATCGATCTTCGAGAATACACTCGAACCTTGTAATTGATCAAACAAATCATCTATTCTTGGTAGTGGGTACCTGTTCTTGATAGTGAGCTTGTTTAATTCTTGATAGTCCATACAAAGACGTACACTACCATCCTTTTTCTTGACAAAGAGCACAGGTGCTCCCCAAGGTGAGATACTAGGCCTTATAAATCCCTTGTCTAACAGTTCTTGCAGCTGAGTTTTTAACTCTTTCAAACTCGATAGGAGCCATCCTGTAAAGTGCTTTAGACACAGGTGCTACCACTGGTAGGAGGTCTATCACAAACTCAGTAGCTCTGTCTGGTGGCAACCCGGGTAGGTCTTCTGAAAATACATCAGGAAATTCCCGTACTACTTTGATGTCCTCCATTTTTGGCAAGTCAACGGTCACATCCACCACTGATACGAGGTATCCAACCCCCCCTTTCTCTAAACACTTTTTTTCTTTTAGGGCTGAGAGTATAAGCTTTCTCTTTCTAGGCAGCCTAGCCCCTTTAAAGTTGAACTTCGACCCTTCACTGTCCTTGAACACCAACTTCTTCTCAGCACATAATAAGTTTGCTGAATGTTTAGATAACTAGTCCATGCCAAGAATGACATCGAAATCTGACATCTCTAGCTGGACTAGATTGGCTTCCAACTCTCGTCCTTCAATAAGCATTGGGCAAGGACCATAATATTCTTCTAATACTACCTCCATTCCCATGGGAGACCGAACTAATAGACTTGGTTGTAGAGTCTTGATGGGTTGATCTAGTCCTTTTCCGAATGACACTGACACAAAAGAATGGGTGGCCCCCGAGTCAAACAGGACTCTAGTGGGTAATCCTATTATATTTACTGTAACTGAGGTTTTTTTAAATTTAAAATCTTTCCTTTAGGTTTAAGTACACAAACAATTAATGTAGCAGTTAAGGAATGAATACTGAATCATACCTGTAACCACATCTGGTGATGCGGCTGCCTCCTCTGTGGTAACAGCATAAACCTTGCCTTGCTGTTGCTCCGATTGTGGGTAGGTTCTAGCATAATGTCCCACCTGTTGGCAATTGTAAAACTTTATACTAGTGTTCTGCCCCACTGCCTGTGGTGTCACTACAAGAGCTGGTCTGGGAGGCACTGTGCTAGCTGGTGGCCTGAATGGACGGTATGGTCTGTTGCTTCTTTCGCCTTGGACCTCAGGATTAGGCCTCTTCAAACCCCTAATTTGTGCAAAGAAACTTCCTCTCTGACTTGCCTCGATGACTCGAGCCACCTGTACAGCCTCATTATATATCTTTAACCCTCGACCCAGTACATGCTCTCTGATAACACCCCGAAGACCCATAGTGAAACGGCGAGTCTTTGTTTCTTCCTCCTGCATACTGGTTGGAGCGAAGAAGAATAAATCCTGATACTTTTGTTGGTATTCCTCTACGGTCAATTGGGATTGTTGCAAAATTAGGAACTCCCTCTCCATCTGATCACGAAAACTCCTGGGAAAATATTTTTCGAAGAAAGCCTCCTTGAATATGTGCCAAGTGATTATCTGGTGCTTTGTCTCCAGATACGCTCTAGTTGAGTTCCACCATCCATTGGCCTCTTCCTTCAGCATGTGGGTAGCATATAATATTTTTTTCTCCATCAAGACACTCCAGTAGGCGGATGTTCTTCTCCATTTCAGCTATCCACTACACTGGCCATAGTGTTTTCCCTGGCTTTCCTGTAAAAGTTGGTGGCTTAAGCTTTAAAACCCATCCATCGCTCTGGAAAGACTACTCTGTCCATATGGGACCTGTCCATATGGTGCTTGTCCATACACTGTCTGACCATACCATTGTGGCCGGTAAGAGTAGCCACTCTGATTTATTCCCTGATTCCCACCATAGTATGCACCCTGATATGGACCCTGATATTCATCTTGGTCCTGGTTAGGGATGGGCATTCCTGAAAACTATTGAGGGAAAGTTGTATGTTGCATTGCTTGCTGTGGCTGTCCCTCGGCAGTTGTATTACCATCCATCGGTACGGTATTCACATTTTCTATGATTTTTGGTAACACATTTATGGGTGCAGGCCCAAACATTATCTCCTTCTCTTATATACAGTTTATTTTGATAACAAGGTAACTGTCCGACCTGTGGACTGTACCATGTCGCACACTTTATGTTTTTCCTTTTTGTTCATGTTATTACATGTTTATTTGGTTTTTCTCCCTAGTCATCAGTGTTTATAATTTCTCTTTCATTGTTAGTATATTATGCATCTTCTTTTATGTCTCAGGCATCAAACAAGCTTATGGTGTGTTTTTATTAAAGTTTTTAATTTTCCTATCTCAGTTCACTGGACACAATTAGATGCAGAATGATTAGCTGGACAGAGCCTAGGGCTCAGATACAAAGTTGTCATACCCCAATTCTGGTTGAACCAGAAGTATGAGTGAACCGGCTCTAAACCATGGTTCACACCAGGATCTCAATAGACCGTGTCAACCAATCATTCCCAAGCAGTCTAACATAATCAGAGATTAATACATAGCAGCGAAATATAAATAAATGAACTGAGATCTATGTGGTAATTTAAAATAATTACTCAACTTATTCCACCATTCACAAATTTAAATAATAAAAGTATCACAATGTATTCTTCAAAAATAAAATCCCCTCTAAAGGAAAACACAAAAGGAGCACTCACATGATGCGTCATGCTCGTCCTCCACTGCCTGGGTATCAATGGCAGCAACTATACCGTATACTGGGGAAGTCATGAAGTCTTCAACTGTGTACCCTGCATCCAGATCTGAAAAGAAATATATATATATATATATATATATATATATAGATCACAACTTAGCTCAGTAAAGTACAAGACCAATGCAACATACAATATGCAAGGGATAACATTACAATTTGGGTCAGGTATAACTTGCAAATATGCTATGATAAGGTTTGGCGGCCACCGCACCTCCATGCACGAGAGTGTGAGCACACCCAACAGTCAGGCACCTACCACACTACTGTTGTTGCCCCACATCACTCACTCCGGTATGGAGATAGGACTCGAGTCTGGTGGGCAGGAAGAACCACAATCCCACGTCCTTCCCCTGATATCCCACACCGTACCAATACCTAAACCCCTACTGGCAAGGGTTTGCAAGTGGGTTCCATTTCTAACCAGTCCTAAATGGCAATACAGTATCAATGGCCCTACCCCAGCACGGCTCCCTGCGACATAGAGATAGGGCTCGAGTCTAGCGGACAGAAAGAACCACAATCCCACGTCCTCCCCCTGATACCCTATTCGCACCAAGTCTGCTAAGGTAGATGGCGATACAAAAAAGGTGTTAGTTGTGGATATATCCAGGGCACACCCCCTTTACATTCCACACACTAACTAAAACATACACATGCCTAACATCCAACAATCCTAGCAAATGAAATGCATGAACAGATAATAGTAACAAAAGAAGTAACTATATGGCATGTGAAATGCACAGACATCAAGCAATGAAATAAGGTGCTTTTGATACTGGTGCGGCTCCAGGTACAAGATCTATCACAAACTCTGTGGCTCGGTCGGGTGGTAATCCTGGTAGTTCCTCAGGAAATACGTCGGGGTAGTCCCGCACGACATCAATATCTTCCATCCGTGGTGCTTCTTTGGTGAGGTCAACCACTGATACTAGATATCTGACTGCTCCCTTCTCAAGGCACTTCTTAGCCTTTAGTGCTGAGAGTATGAGCTTGCGTTTACGGGGAAGTTTGGTTCCTAAAAAATTGAATTCTACTCCTTCTTTGTCTTTAAATGTTAGCTTCTTTTCGGCGCATAGTAGGTTCGCAGAATGCCGAGCTAACTAGTCCATTCCCAAGATGACGTTAAAGTCTGCCATCCCAAGTTGGATCAAGGTTGCATCTAAGGTTTTCTCGCCAATGAGAACTGGACATGGCCCATAGCCTTTTTCTAACTCCACTTCTAACCCCATCGGTGACCGTACAAGTAGTTTGTAGTCCAATGTTTTGATGGGTAAATTCAGCTTCTTTCCAAATGACACAGATATAAAAGAATGAGTAGCTCCTGAGTCAAAGAGTACTCTGGCTGGTATGCCATTTATAGGTACGATACCTGTGATTTATTTTTCTTAGTCTACATGCTCATACAATGTAATACAACTTAAAAGGTTTCAGTCATACCTGTGACCACATCGGGTGATGCGGCAGCATCCTCAGATGTAACAGCATAAACTCGTCCTTGATGTAGCTGCTTCCTGGGCTTAGGACACTCCCTTGCCATATGCCCCGCTTGATTGCAGTCAATATATTTTGGACCTTCAGAACTTGACTTTGGTTGTTGTTGAGTTACTGGGGTACCCTTGGGTGCAGTAGTAAAGCCTTGAGCACGGAAGGGTTTAAATGTCTTATTATTCCCTCCGTTATAAGCATTTCCAGTTGGTCTTTTCATACCTCTGTTCTGTGTGAAATAGCTTTCCTTCTGGCTCGATTCTATAACTCAAGAAATTTGCACAGCTTCATTATATATTTTCTTCTCCAATCCTAGAACATGCTCTCTGATGCTTCCTCTAAGCCCCGTGACAAACCTACGAGTCTTAGTGTCTTCTTCTTGCATGCTGAGTGGTGCAAAGAAAAATAGCTCCTCATAACGCTGTTGATATGCATCCACAGACATCTGTCCCTGATATAAACTCAGGAACTCCTTCTCCATAGAATCTTTGAAGCATCGGGGAAAATACTTCTCAAAGAAAGCTTCTTTATAAATAGACCAGGTCAATAAGGCGTGCTTGGTTAATAGATAGGCCCTGGTAGATTTTCACCAATGATGTGCATCACCTTTTAGCATGAAAGTGGCACATAATACCTTTTCTTCTTCTGTAACAGTCATCATAAGAAAATTCCTCTCCATCTCGTCGATCCAATGTGCTGGCCATAAAGGATCGAACAGTTTACCGTTAAACTCCTTGGGCTTCATCTTTAAGAATCGCTCAACCAGTCGGGAGTGGTCCATCTGATTTTGAGGGTATGCCCCAAACATAGGTTGTGGATACTGGTAATTAGCTTGAACTGCTTTAGGACCTGGTACTGGAATCTGTGCGGCTGGTGGTTGAGGTGTTTGAGGTGCTGGGTGGTTACCAACCGGTGCTGCACTTGTTTGTCCAGTCGGCATTGGTGTAGCATGTACTACCTAAAACATAATGCCCATTGCTGTATGCATTTGAGCCTGTGCGTGTTGCATTTGTTGAAGCTGTTGCGCTAGGTTCATAACCACAGTTGCCAGCTCCGGTGGTGGGGGTGGCAAGTTTGTAGGATTTGCCTGGTCCAGATTTACTGGTGGTGCAACCTGTGGATTTCCCTGTGCATATACATTTTCTTGGCTGACTTCCTCCATAGGTGGTGGTGGTGGAACTGTGTTTCGGCTTCGCCTAGTTACTCTATGTCCAGCCATATGTTCCTCTGAGATTGGTGGTGCCTGAAAATCATTAAAATACGTGAGGCAATCATTTATACTTCATGTAGACACACTAACCGATGTTATTTTCAAAGTTTTCAGATCATTCTGTGAAAAAATATTGTCTTTTCTATGTAGGGTCGATGGTGGGGGTCGATGGTATGTCCGACCCTCAGTGTCCGACCCTGGGAATCACCTGTTTTTCCCGAGAGCCGGGGGTTGATGCGGGGGTTGATGGATGTCCGACCCCCAGGTGCGACCCCTGGTTTTCTGTCAGGTTCCCGAGAGCTGGGGGTCGATGGTCCTGGTCGAATTCTCCGACCCCCGGACCAAAAATCAAATTTTTAAGGTCCGATTCTGATTCATTTCCCATTCTTCCTCCTCCGTTTCGACTCGTCTCTCACCTCTGAGTTGCTACAGTGCCAACTCCGCTATATTGGTCATTTCGGTTCCGTGTTTCAACGTCTACATCATTCCTACAGGTATGTCTTCTCACTTTTACCTGTTTTTAGGTTTTCATTTCTAGGTTTTTGCCCGTTTATCTTGTATTTTTCAAATTAAACTTTTTCCAACTGTAAAAATTTGATTTTTATTGGGGGCTTTCGTTATTGGTGACTCGAGGAACGAAAACCCTCAAAAATATTTGGGTTTCATCGGTTGGTTATCGAAAAACTTGAATTTTACTTTTTTTGCCCTAATTTCTCAAAATTTTTGATTTCTCGCAATTTCCTCAAATTGAATTCCGTTAGTTAGGATTTCCTACTGTGTGAGTGTTGCAGGATATGTTAGAACCTACGTAAGTCCTCCTGCCCACGTGTATGGGCAAAAATGAGGCTTTTGGCCAATTTACGTCGTTATAATGTCCAAATTTTGGATTTTTCTATCCTACTAACATATTATCTGTTTTTCCTTTCTTATTTACAGATACCATGGCTCGTACCAAAGTACCCAGGGTTCGCGATCCTCTTCGTTTCTGTTCCAACGAAGCCGAGGCACAGTATGCCCACTACGCTCGCAAGAAAGTAGAGGGTGGTCGTATGGTGAACTTGGCTGAGTTAGCCTTGTTCAACGTGGAGAGAGCCTTTGGTGATATGGGATGGCTCCCTATCATCACTTACGACGCGTGCACTCGTCCAAATTTTGTACGCCAGTTCTATTGTAACCTCCAGGTGGTGAGGGATTACAATGATGTGAAGAGGGGTGATGAGTTGTGCATCACGAGCTACGTCAAGGGGATTGACATCTCATTCGATTATCAGCAGCTGGCCGACCTACTGGGCATTTCCTATGCTGGCTCCATGGTTTTCTGTGCTCCTGGAGAGCCCCAGTTCTTCTCTCTACAGATGAGGGACGAGATCGATAATCAGCTCCTACGACCTGATCGTTGGCAGATGAGGGCATGTTATATGCGTCCAGCTCCACGGGTATATTGCAAGATCATTCAGCATAACCTGATCCCACAGAGTGGTCATTACGAGAGGGTTTTCCAGCTGACCCAGTATCTTCTATACATTTTTTGCACTAGGCAGCCCGTCTGCCTTCCGTACATCATCATGCGTACCATGATCACTGCTATGTTGCCCAGTCACACTGGCAACCTTCCTTATAGACGTATGATCACTACGCTTCTTACCCGCCTAGGGGTTGATTTAGTGGATGAGAGGATTCAGGAGAAGTCCTTCTCATCGCTTCTAGATTGGGAGGCTATTTGCAAGATGGGCATGCAGGATGCTCAGGTCAGTGATGAGGAGAGGAACGCGATGGTGCGCCCTCACACTCACGTAGAGATAGGTGACGCTGAGGCAGCTGCCGCCACCGCTGGAGTTCATATGGAGTCTGTTGGTGACGATGACCGTATGTACATGGATGTAGACTCTATACCACCTCCTTCACCTACACATGCGTCTGGAGCTAGTACTTCATATGCGGCTGGTCCTTCACATGCGGCTGGTCCTTCTCATGCGGCTGGTCCTTCACACCCACTTTCTGATATGATGGAGATATTGCATGAGATCAGAGAGGCTCAGCGCAGATCTGATCTGAGGATGGGGGAGTTACTAGACGCTCAACGGGTGAGAGTGGATGAGCAACTAGATGCCCAGTGTACATTAGACATGAGGATGGGAGAGCTCATAGAGGCTCAGCGTCGGACTGATCAGAGGGTAGTTGATCTCATAGCTAGTCTTCAGGCGACCCAGACTCAGATAGCCTGGTGGACTAGAGTCTACGCTGAAGATTACGACAGAGATTGTGAGGCACCGCCCCCTCCTTCACCTCCAGCTTTATGATTGTACTTATTTTCTTTCTTTGTACTACAGAGTAACTGTCCGGGTTGTGGACTGTACTCTGTTTTAGCTATTTGTACATGTTTGTTTATCTCTCATTGTATTTAAAATTGTTCTTTTAATAGATGTATTATTTTCTTTTCAAATTTGGTCTCAAACATCACTTGTGCTTATAGTGTGTTAATATTACAGTTTTTACTTTTATCCTATCTCAGTTCACAATTTATCGTGAAAGTATGCTAGGTTAGCGGACACGGCCTGAGATGCTCTGATACCAAGTTGTCACACCCCAATTCCGTACACTTCAGAATGGTGTAATGAACTGCTAGCAAACCAACGGTTCAACCAGGATCTCGGACAAGCGGAATCCATTTTATCTAAACCTCATACATCCACATTCATAATCAGAGTAAATACATAATAGCGGAATTCTTATAGTAAAATGAACTGAGAATCTACAGTGATATTAATGTTTAAATAGCAAATTATTCTGTATCAACTAAGACATAAATAAATATCAAATACATGTCTTTACTAATCCAAATAATAAAAATAAATTGTAATCGAATACACATGAGTTGCACTCGCAAGAGGAGTCATGTGTATCCACTTCGTCTTCAACTTCCATCGCCGCCATGTGCCCGTACACTGGAGCATTGACATAATCTTCGACGGTAGTACCTGCATCATCAACTAAAAATATTCAATGTCGAGGGGGTGAGCACACATCATGGCTCAGTTAGCAAACAAAACAATGCAACAATATATATGCATGCAGTCAATTCATATCTTTGGTCTGGTTTAAAGTTTACAATATGCAATAGAAAGGTTTAGGTAGTCAAAGGTTAATGTTTATTGACCCCGCCTCTATACACAAGTGTGTGACGCCGCCCGAAGGTAACGTTTATCGTCGATTCACAAGCACCCAATTCCTTAACATTGTACAACAAAGGTTAACGTTTATTGCTGTACAGTGCCATACCAACACGTAAGCCCCTGTTGGCGAGGGCTACAAACTGGGCTGGCAACTAACCAATCCTAATGTCAAAAGGTGTATCTAAGGCCTCACCCCAGCATCCCTCAGAACGTCCATAGAGATAGAGCTAAAGCCCCCCGGTAGAGTCAGAGACTACAAGGACCGAGACCACCTCCCCTGATGCTCTACGACGTAATAGTTCTACTAAAGTAATGGCGATACGACGATGCTAATGCACAAAACTTGAGTTAGAGATAGAGCTAGAGTGCTGAGGCCCAGCCTATGACACCCCCCCTGATACTCGCTCGCACCAAGTACACCAACCACACACATACATTCACATGCCTATTCCTATCATCATCATCATTATCATGTTATAAACAATAAAGTAAATATGCATGAACGAATAATAGAAATATTGGATGACATGTTGAATGCACATTACAAGCATGTTCGCATAAAATCAAGCCTAGCATTGGACTCAAGAAAATAAAAATAGTTTGTTATTAACCAATTAGTTTAAAGTCCTATTTCCTCACCTTAGCTTGCTAATTGATCCTCTTTCAAGCTTTAAGATCACCTTTATATTGTTATTATATTGCTAGAAGACCTAACAAGTCGATAGAATTTAATTAAAACTAATTCTGAATTCAAAAACCATGCTATTAACTGGGGGTCGGAGGTAGGGTCGGAGTAATGATCGACCTTGGGTGCGACCACCCCTATTCTGGACTTTCCGAATACTGTGGGTCGATGCTCAGGGTCTGGTAGGGTCGATTGGCCATCGAGCCCTCATGCGACCTCCTGTGGGTTTTGGTCAATTTTCTTCCTTCAGTCCATTCTTCGTGTTTGGGGTCCTATGGCTTGCTCCTACAGTTCATTCCACACATGTTCTATGGCCTAGAATCATGATTCATTCACCTATATGGATTTCATGATTTTTCCCATGGTTTTCCATGAAAACCTAACCATGGGTTGATGGTTTGGGGTTCTCCGATATCATACTCTCTTCATTATCTACCTTAAGGTCTTTAGAAACTCATGGAACTAGTATCCATACCTGAGAAGAATACTCCTTCTCTGCAACTCTTCTCCTTTTTGCCTTCTTCTCTTCTTTCCTTCTCTTCCTCTTCTCTTCCTTCTCTTCTCTTTCTCTCAATTCAATTAGGGTTGTAAAAGGAGTGAAAGAGGCTTAGGGACGTCCTATTTATAGAGTAGAAACTCCTAAAATAAGTTCCATTGAGATTAGGAAGGAATCCCATTGAAATTAGGAAAGTTTCCTAATTTTTGTTTTTACCGAGTACCGGGGGTCAATAGGGGGGTCGGAGATCCCGTCGACCCCTGGTTCATAAAGTGTCCGACTCCCCATGTAAAACTGGGGGTCTGACTTCTGTTTTGGGGGCGTCCGACCCTCCCTTGCTGGGTATGCAACCCTCCCCTTAATTTAAGTATTTTTGGGTCAGTTTAATACCTGGAATCGTGATCTCCTTCATGCACTTGGTCCATTTGGCTCATCCATGATGGGTAGACCTAGTTCAAGGTGGTAAGACCGGGTTAGTTTGGTACGGGTCTTTCAGTCGCAGCTATGGTCGACCACACAGTGATCACATGATCGACCATAGGCTCTAGGTAAGTTACCGGGGTTTGTATGGTCTCAACCCTATGGTCGCATGATATGCTACCATAGGGTGTGGTCGCAAATACTAAGACCATAGGTACAGCCACACCTGCGACCACATAGTTTTAGGAAGCCTGTTTGAGACCAGATTAGGTTTTCGACTACTGTAACTTAGTAAACATGAACTCTAACTTAAAATCCATAAATTTCTTAAGTTCTCAAGTAGTTCAAGAGTGAGTTTGAAGGCTTAGAGAAGAACGAGTATCATTACAAGGTAAGGAAACAAGACCTAAACTAATTGGATAATAACAAACTGTCTTACTTTATTTATCCAATGCAATGAATGTTTCTATGTTTGTATGCTTATAATGTGCACCTCACATGTCATCTAATATTACTGTTATATTTTAGTCATGCATATTTATTTCTGTCTATTTATAACATGATGATGATGATGCTAGGAATAAGCATGTGATTGGGTGTGGTTAGTGTACTGGATACGAGTAGAGCATTAAGGAGAGGATGTGGCATTGTGGTTCAGTCTGGTCACCAAACTATAGCTCTATCTCTACTCAAGTCTTGCCCACTGACATCGTCATATTGCCATTACCTTAGCAAAACTATTATGTCATAGGATATCAGGGGAGGTGGTCTCGGACCGAGTGGTCTCTGACTTTGCTGGGGGGCCTTAGCTCTATCTCTATGGACGTATTGAGGGATGCTGGGGTGAGACCTTGAATACATTGGATGGCATTAGGATTGGTTAGTTGCGAGCCCAATTTGTAAGCCCTTACCAATAGGGGCTTACGTGTTGGTATGGGTAGGGCATCAGGGGAAGTGTTGGAGGTGTGTGATCCAGACAATTTAGCTCTACCTCTAATCCATGGTGGGATGGATGTGGATAACAATGGTGTTTGATCCATTGGGTGGGCTTACACACCTATGTATAGTGGTACGGTGGCCCCCAAACCTTTCTATTGCACAGTTGCAAACTTAAAACCTGACCAAAGATATGAATTGAATGCATGCATATGTTTCCACATTATTTTGTTTGCTCACTAAGCCGTGATGTGTGCTCACCCTTTCGATGTCGAATATTTTTAGTTGTTGATGTAGGTCCTACTATGAAAGATTATATGAATGCATCAATGTACGGACACGTAGTGGCTATGGATGTGGAACTGATGGAAGAAGCGTATGATCCATCGTGCGAGTACAACCAGTGTATCTTTTATTAGTTTAGTTATTTTAACTATTTGAACATGTAATTGATTATTTTACTTTATGTCTTGAGTTATTTGTAAATAGTTGGATTTAATTATTTATTATTACTGTTAGATACTCAGTTCATTATTAATAAATATTTTTGCTATCGTTTATTTACTCTGATTATTATTATGGAATATACTTGGTTTAACTGGGTGGGTACGGCCTATATGAGATCTTGGTTTGAACCGTTGGTTGTCATGACGGTTTATCACACCGTTAGTTTGTCTAAAATTAGGGTGTGATATTATATGGCAGATTGAACGTCTCAGAAAATGGAGTCCAATGATACAGAAATCATCACTGGACTCTGTAGGACGTGTGCCTCACTCCATCAAAAAAAGTATGTAGATCTCACGCACGGCCGATTATTATAAAAAAAATCAAATCTGAGTTTGGTGGTGAATCGTTTCTGGGTCTACTCGGCACAACTCAAAAACCCTAATCCAAGTCCTACTGAGCCAACCCGGTGACCAGGCAAGTTGACTCTGGGTCAGCTCACTCGAAATGGGTAGGTTTTGACTCGAGTAACCGTTGACCCAATTCTACGGGTTAACCCAGATCTGACCCAGCTACCCGAATATACGATCCGGTTGACTATCTGGTTATTTGACTCGTTTACCCAACCCATTAACCCAATAATATGACCCATTGACCCGATTGGTCGAACTGGATACTGGTTTGGATGGTTTAGATAAACCAGACCAGACCGCTTGGTTTTAGTTCAGGCCAATCAAGCCGGCGGGTGAAGGCTTACCCTGTCGGGCAATGGTTTAAGCTGAGGTTCGGGATCCGAATGGTAGTTTAGAGGTTCAGCTAAACTAAACCGGTTCTCCCTGCGAATGGACCACCTGCCACCTTTAGAGGGCATGTGCATGGTTTATGAATGATAACATGTGCATGGTTTATGAATGATAACATGTGCATGGTTTATGAATGATAACATGTGCATGGTTTATGAATGGTAACATGTTAGTTATGTCATTCATGGTTGTTTATTTCCACTAAATGACTGCGAGTAGAGTTTTGTTAATGTCACAATGGAATTGGGTTGGTTCTACCAAAATGGCGAACCTGATTGCATTAGGACATTTTCAAGGCTAGAGATATCTTACACCTTTATGGTAGTCATGGATGACAGTGTTCACCCAAAGGTGGCATTGCCAAAGTTAAGAATAATCATACACCAGATTGAAAGGGGTTTAACTTAAGATTTTTCAGACACCCAAAGTTGATGGGATTCTTGAAGGTTTTTATTCTTTCACAGTTTTACGCAGATACTAGAGGACCAGTGCATTCTTGTCCCAAAGGATAAGTTTATGGTTTTGGTTGACTCTACGGATGTATATTGATGCTTGCATTTGTTTGCATATATATTTGCTAGCATATCTTATATGTTAACATGAGTATTTTCACATGTTGGTATTGATTTAGTGAATTGAACTGGTATTTTGGTTATATAACAGGATGTCTTCCACTAAGATCGATTTGTCTATTATCCCTATTCTGTCAAGATCAAATTATAAAAAATGAAGGGAGGAATTAGAAATTACTTTAGGCTTAAATGATTTTGACATAGCTGTCACGGATGATAAACCTGCTGAACTGACTATTGATAGTACCCTAGAGGATAAACTAAAATGGATAGGTGGACTAATGCTAACAAGAAATGCATGCCTATTATTAAGTGTACTATATCTAAAACAGTTAGGAATAGTATTACAGAAAGGAAAATGCAAAGAAATTTCTAAAAGCTATCAAAAATAAATAAAAAATATGAAGCCTCTGATAAAGGTGAACGAGGTGCCTTAATGGCAAAGTTGACTACTAGTAAAATTGATGGTGAAGCCAGTCTTAGGGATCAGATTGTTGACATGCAGGGTGCAGCTGAAAAACTCAAGGATGGGACACCCTATATGTGATGAGTTTCTAGTTCATTTGTGTATAAATGCCATACCACAAAATATACTCAAATTAAGGTGGCTCATAATACCATTATAACTCTATGGTCATTGAATGAGTCCATAGGCATTTGTGTTAAAGAGGAGACTAGGTTAAAGAAGGAAAAAGGTTAAAGTGTCAGTACCACTACTCACAAGAAATACCCTTACAAAGGTATGGAAAAGTAGCCTAGTTATGGACCCATGAGAAAAGGAAAGAGTTACTCTCAGAAGGGGAAGAAGCCATATGACAAGCCTAGAGGGGATGTAAAACATTAAGACAATAGAGATCTTTCAAAGACAGAGTGTTTCTGGTGCCACAAGAAAGGGCACATAAAGAAGGACTGCATGAATAGATTGTCCTACTTAGGGAAGAAGAAGAAAGATTCTGGTATTTATCTCTCTCTTGTTTACTTTGATTCCTTTCATATTGATGCTTTTGTGGATTCTTGGTCGACTCACTCAGCTTCCTCTATTCATGTCACTCATTCCTTGTTGGGGTTTCTATCCAGGAGGATGCCAAGCAAGGATGAGGTAAAGGTGTTCATGAGGAATGGAGTAGAAGTCGACGTTGAAGCCATAGGAGTAGTTAAGATTCATATATATTCTGATGTTTTTATTGATTTGGAAGACGTTGTTATGTTCCCTCTATGAGGAGGAATTTGATTTCTGTTTCTAGACTTGCCAAGAAAGGCTATTCTTTATCATTTAATCAAGAAGGTTTCCTATTGTCTGATAATTCTTGTGCTATTGGAAATGGTGTTATTGTTGATGGCCTTTATAGGTTAAATACTGCTCCCTTTATGGTTATGAATGTTTATTCTAAACGTTCTAAACTGGATGAAAATTTTGCTACCCTTAGGCATAGACATTTAGGGCATATATCTATAGATAGGATGAAAAGGCTTGAGAAGGATGGTATTTTAAAATCTTTAAATTATGATGATATGGATGTTTATGTTGACTATATAAAAGGAAAAATGACAAGGTCAAGGAAGATAAAGGTTGCCCGTAGTGAGCAGTTGTTAGATTTGATTCACACTGATATCTGTGGGTCTTTTCCAACTCCCACACTTAGAGGACATATATATTTCATTACTTTTACTCATGACTTCTCTCGTTATGGTTATATATATCTCTTAGCTGATAAATTTGATTCTTTGGATGTTTTCAAGATATTCAAAGTTGAGGTAGAGAATTATCTATCAAGGAAGATTAAAATTGTTAGATCTGATAAAGGAGGTGAGTATTATGGGAGACTAGGTGATACTGATCAACATCTCGGTCCTTTTACCAAATATTTAAGGATCAAGGTATAGTATGTCAATATTTTATCCTGGTACTCTACAACAAAATAGAATGGCAAAAAGGAGAAATAGGACTCTTAAAGATATGATGAGAAGTATGATGAGCAATACTAATCTTCCCTTATCCCTATGGGGTGAGGCATTGAAGACTGCAACTTACATTCTTAACAGGGCACCAAGTAAATCAGTTCCAAAGACACCATTTGAGCTCTGGACTAGTAAGAAACCTAGTGTGCTTTATTTTTATGTTTGGGGCTACAGAGCAGAGGCAAGACTATATAATCCTCAGAAAAAAGGTGTTTGATTCCAGAGCAATGAGTTGTCATTTTATGGGTTATCGAGATAGGTTAAAGGGATTCAAATTTTACTGTCCTAATTCTATAAATAGAATAGTGGAAACCATTCATGCCAGGTTTATTGAAGATGCTGAAGAGTTACTTCAACCAAGAAATCTAGATTTTGATGAGGTTGAGGTTGAGGTTGCCACTAAGTTTCCTCAGTTGGAGGTGCAACCTGTCATTCTAGAAGAACCTGTGATGGAAATGCCTGAGATCTAGTACCTTAAGATCCCATTTAGGCTGATATTCCTATTGCTATAGCAGAGCTAGAGGGTCAATTGAAGAGGTCCACAAGGTCTCATAAGTCGCTATTTTCTTTCAATTATGTGGCTTATTTGACTGATAATGATTTTGATATTGGACAACAGGAAGACCCCATAAGTTTCCAAGATGTTGTAAATAACAATAATTCATCTAAATGGCTAAATGTAATAAAAGACGAGTTGACATCTATGGATAACAACAAGGTATGGGAACTTGTGGATTTACCTAGAGGTTGTGTACCCATAGGCTCAAAATGGGTGTACAAGACTAAGTGTGATTCCAAAGGCAGAGTTGAGCACTACAAAGCCAGAATAGTAGCAAAGGGGTCTACACAAAGGAAAGGAATTGATTACATGGAAACATTCTCTTTAGTTTCTAAAAAGGATTCATTCAGAGTTATTATAGTATTAATAGCTCATTTTAATCTAGAGCTGCACCAGATGGATGTGAAGACAGCCTTTCTGAATTGAGATTTGGTAGAGGAAGTTTATATGGTTCAACCAAAAGGTTTTGAGGAAAAAGGTAAGGAAAATATGGTTTGTAAACTCCAGAAGTCTATTTATGGACTAAAGCAAGCTTCAAGGCAATGGAATCTAAAGTTTCATCAGATTATATCTTCACTTGGATTCGTTGAAAATTTATCAGATCAATGAAACTATATGAAGGTCAGTTGGAGAAAGTATATTTTCCTTGTCTTATATGTTGATGGTATCCTAATAATCTAGTAGCGATATGGGTTTACTCATAGAAACCAAAGGTTTTATGTCTGAAAATTTTGAAATGAAAGATATGGGAGAAAGTACTTTCGTACTTGATATAGAGATCTGTAGACATAGAAAGAGAGGTCTACTAGGACTATCTCAAAAAACATATATTGATCATGTTCTAAAGCGGTTTAATATGTCTACCTATTCTGGTGGGGATTTGCCTATGAGCAAAGGAGATAAGTGAAATAAAGAATAGTGTCCAAAGAATGATTTGAAAAAGGCTTTATGGATGACAAGCCACATGGATCTGTAGTAGAAAGTTTGATGTATGAACAGGTTTGCACTCGACTTGATTTGGCTTTTGCAGTGAGTGTCCTTAGTTATTTTCAATCTAATGCTGGTCCTACTCACTGGACAATAGCAAAAAAGGTTATGAGATATTTACAGAGGACCAGGGACTACATGCTTATATATCACAGTGGTACTACTTTTGAGGTAGTTGGATTTTCTGATACGGATTTTGTTGGTTACACTGATGATCTGAAGTCCACTTTAGGATATGTTTTTATGATTTCAGGAGGTTCCGTCTCTTAGAGGAGTGCTAAGCAAACACTTCCAGCTACAACGACCAAGCATGCAGAATTTGTGGCATTATATGAAGCTACTCGTCAAGCCATCTGGATAAAGAACTACATTTATGGCTTGAAGGTTGTTGACTCTATTTCTAGACCTATTTTGATACATTAAGTTGAACTCACTCCTTTCGATGCCTTTAGGTGAATATTTTTTATCACATCTATACCCTAGGTTGAGAATGGCCAAGGTGAACTAAGAGTGTGCGATTTTGTACATGATGTATGTATCAGATTGACGAAGATCTGGCATTTATGGCTCTTATTCACAAACTTGGAGCAATCGGTCTCTATTGTGTTTCAATAATACCCCATTCTTAGAATTTTCTTCGCAGGCATCCTAGCATTCATATGAGGCCCAAAAACTCCTTGATGTATTAGCTCGATGAGGGTTTGTACTTGCTCTTCTTCAATACAGACCAGTTATACCCCGTCATAGGATCTTTTATAATAGATATCTTCACAGAGGATGAACTACGAACCATGTCATCTCAATGATTTCCTTTTTCTTGTTATCACTTCTGCAGGGTACTAGCCTTCTCCAATGAAGTCTACTATAGGTACAAACCAAGGTCTACCATCAACTGTTAGTGCATCAGCTTCTACATATTCGAATGTCTCCTTCTTTCATTACCAAGGGCCTTGGGCATTCAACGGGATCACCACTGATCATTGAAACCAAGATGGCCAATGCATCAGCGTATTTGTTTGTGTACCTTGGAATAGTTGAACTCTATCTTTGTGAAGTTCTTTGCCAAACTGATTGCATGTTGCTGATAAGTTATCAAATTTTCGTCCTTAGTTTTCCAATCCGCTCTGACTTGGATGACGATGGACAAGTCCCCATGAACCAACTTCTTGATGCTGATTGCGAGTGCTGCTCTAAGTCCCAATGATGCAAGCTTTATACTCCGCAATGTTATTTGTACACTCAAACTTTAATCAGACAAAAATGGCACGAGCTTCCCTTCTCGATCTATAAGTAATACCCTAGCTCCACACCGTTTATGGTTGGCTGTGTCATTGACTAGGATGTCTATCTTTGGCAATGGAAAATCATCCTTGGGACTAGCCTTCTTCAAATTCCTGTAATCAACGCACACTCTCAGTCAGCCATCCTTCTTAGGCATGATAACTACATTGGCCAACCCTTATAGGTATTTTGCAACTTCTAGAAACCCGATGTTAAATTGCTTCATAATATCTTCCTCGACCTTTAAAGTCCACTTAGGTCTTAGCCATCTAGTCTTTTGCTTATGAGGCTTTACATTGGGGATCAAGGGTATCTTATATTGTACCACTTCTGGGTCTATGCCTGGCATATCTTCATAACACCATGCTAACACCTCTTGGAATTCCTTCAATATTCTATCAACAGGGCTATTTCCTCTTTTGTCAAGGTCACACCAATCTTGATCTCTCGTGGTTGCTCCTTCGTACTGAGATTGATCATCTTGAAATCCTTGTCGGTAGGTTGGGCTTTCTTCTCTTTTGAGGTTTTAATGGATTGTAAAATTTTAGGATATAGTTCATCATTCTTATCACCATCAAAGTTAAAGTTAGAAGAAGAGGGATTGGAAGAAGTAGATGTAGTATAATTGGATAAATTTTCTTTATTAATGCTTGGAAACAGAGGTACAGAGGAGGAGGTTCCAAATGGAACAGCCTCAAAACTATTTAAAGACTCACCCTATCTAAGGACTCATGAACTTTGGGCCCAGAAATGGCCATATTATGCAAATTACATGACAAACCCTTATGGTAAGCAAAGGCATCAAGATAACATCAGTTTGGGGATCATTCTACTGATGGGAGGATGAATTGTCGTGGATTAGGATCTCCATCTTGGTCTTCCCTAGTAAGCATAAGAACTTGGTCCTTATCGAACAAATTACTGATGTCGATCGCCTCCATCTCTGACTTCTGCTCCTTGCTCTGCCTTTGAATCTTGATCTCTTCCAGCTTTATCTAGTCAATGATGCAATCAAAAAACATCTCAAAACCAGGCACTTGTCTCTGGAGGTTTCTATCTATCCACGGTTCAAGTAATCCGTAGAATGCAATGTCCTCTCCTTCTTTGACAAAGTATCCATTGAGTGTATTGAAGTACGGATTGATCTCCTCATGCTCATTTAAATTGCCAAATTATATTTGAAAGATTAGTTCATCTGTTTTCTATAGTTTCCATCTTCCACAACCTCTGCATGCTACCTTTGTTGGACTTATACTTTTACTCCCATATTTTCTTCTCTCGAGCCTCCAAAATACATCATTGGTTCTCCTCTGCTTCTCCTCTATCAGTTTCAGATATCTGTTGGTAGGCACATACCCTAGTCTAAATCTGAGGTATTTGGTTCTGTGGTCTCTATGATGTTGCTAATGTTAAATCCTCTGAGATTGATATCTTAGGCCGCATTCCCTTTCGACCCCTTATCCTTTTGTCCCATTACCATCGTATACTAAGAGATTTCTGGAAAGTATACCCTGTACTGACGCCCTACTTCTTGGATTGAGACCATGTCCATTTTGTCACCAGATGTGACACTTCCCTCAATTTCAGCTTAGATCATCTTAGTTGGAGCATACTTGTCAAAACACACCACTCCCCATCTTATGAAATTGACTGTGTGATAAGGAAGGGGATTGTTTGCCAAAGTCGTTTGCTTGGGTTGCTCAATTTCTCCTGCATCTATTAGATCTTGTATAGCATGCCTCAGAGTGCTACAATCTTCAATGTGGTGACCATATTGATTATGATACTTACAGAATAGATCCATTCGGAACTTCAATGGAAGTGGATATGAAAGTGGACGAGGTGCAAGTACCTTCAATTTTCCAGCTTACACTAATATTTTCAAAGCCTTAATTCTGGTCATGCCCAATACTGTGAATTGCCTTTTGTTTCCCAACCTCTACGAGGCAGGGGTGTGGTTCAAATTCCTTGAGATTGATGGATTGGCATTAATGTTGGCAGTCTATGCCAATGACTGATCCCTTGATCCTCTAGGAGGGAAAGCTTTTTGGTGAATTATCAAATCATCCCATGCCTTCATGCCACTTAGCAATTCCTATGATCTGTTCAGCCTATCATCGGAAGGGCCATCCTCTCCTCTTGACCTCTCTACTACGAGAGCTTTTTGTATAGTTGGGGATTTCATGTGCTCAACTTCTTTTATATCCTCAGGTATGGAGCATGAAGGCAAGTGTGGTGTTTTTACACTTTCAGTCCTTGACCCTTGAGCTTGTAGTTGTGTATTCATATTCTTCATCATGGTGTCCATCATTGTTATGGCTTCTTCGATTTTCACCATCTTGGCATCTGCTACCTCTTGGGCTTGATTCTGTCCTTCACTCATAGCTTCAATTGGTTTTGTCGAGGTAGGACATACGGGTCAGGTGTAGGCTCTCTCGATAACCTCCCAAGCTATGGGATCTCTTACCCACAAGGTAGAAATGATTATTGTCTAGGTTGACTCCTAAATAGGTACTAGAAAAGGCCAAAGTTGACAAGTGTTAGGACTCTTGGAATGGAGTGAGGACAGAAAGGAATTACATGCACAAGCAAGCTGACTCGACTATACAAATGTTAACTCCTTTATGAAACCCCTTGAATAAACATTATCCAGATCAATTTAATTGCTTTGAATGGCTCCGTGATCGAGCTTGGGCCTTTTGACCCAAAACGGGTGATTGGAACGACAAGGTCCAACCACTTAGTTTATCAAAATTAAAGAAATAAAAATGGATATACTCATTCTTAGACTTTCATAAGGGACAAGTTAGCAAAAGCGGTTTATGACTGAACAAACCGGTAAGCTTCCATTTGATCACAGTACCAATGTCATGACAGGTATTTTTTGATCATTTTTGAGACTAATGTGTCAACAATGAAAGGTTCAACACATCAAATGCTCAAGTGTGAATTCAAACATGTTAACAAGTCGAGAATAAAAATGGGTAGAACTTCGATGTCATAAGCGTAGATGTTGTAATTGAATTGGATTTTACAGTGTCGGTTCAGGAATGAACCAAAAATAACAACATGTGGCTCACTCTAGGTTAGGACCGACAAAGGCTACTTTGACAAGGAGGAGTGGACCTATTCCTGTCTACACGGTGATGCATGTCGAGCGCTCAAATTAAATTACCTTACTTTGAAACGTAGATAGTAGCAAGTAAGAGTCGAACCCACAAGGATTATATGATCAAGATTAAAATGTTTAATTAACCTAAAGAGAGAAAAAAAATAAATGAAAATAAAATAAGACTCAGAAAGTAACCAATTGTTGTACTAAAACAGATTCTGATTAATCTTATTAGCACAACTTCATTGGCTATTCTATGTATGGAGGGGGGTATGTTTGCAGTAGAAAAGAACAGTAATTAATTATCTAAAATGCAAGAATAAAGAGCAAGGTAATACAAATATCAAAGATTAAACCAATAAGAGAAAACTTCGGTCAAAAGGATACTTACACCATCTTCATAAACTTGTTCATCGACATAAAGGATAATCAATTCCAATTGAATAATCAATCAAGAAAATTAGGACTAGGCCTAAAATCCTTAGTCTTTCCTTAAGATTGGTCTATTAAAAGATAGCTTATTAATAGCACCCTTACTCTTAAATCAATCTCAAGACTAGGCTCTCGATTTGATTCAGGAATAACAATAACAATTGGAAAGACGATTGAAATTAAACGTTAAACACACATCAGCGTGGTTTAATTATTTTAATCTGATTTCTCCTAGAAATATAACATTAACTTGTCCATTAACATCAATCCCCATTGCCACTGACATAGAATCAATTGATAGCAATTCAATTCTAATATAACAATTGATTAAATAAATAAATCAATTAGTAGTACTCCTAATCAACCCATTCATCAATCATTATACACATAAATTGGAAGAAAAATAAATATTCAATTAAAAATCAATAAATAAAAACAAGTCTCACAAGTTTACAATGATGGCTTCAGCTCCGTCTAACCAAAGATAAGAAAGTTAGCCACACATGACTTCTTCAAGAACACAAAAGAAAGAGAGTTGTTCTTCAGCCATTGTCTTCTTTCTCAATCACTCTTGAATGCTCTTTACATAGGCTTTACATTGTTTAAATAGCCAAAATACAAGACTAAAATTGGTATGCCTAGATTTGACAACCTTATTACATGGAAATAAAAATTAAACAAAATCTTCGTTCCTAGATTAGATGAAAATCATTCCATTATTAAACAATTGTCACCCCCAAATCTACCAAATTTTGTAAGATTCCATAGTTGTGTATATTCTCCTCAAGATTTCCAATAATCAATCAAGGCCTTCCAATAGTGAACCTTCCGTGTGTAGTAACCTTCCTTCTCTGGTTTAGATTTGGATCAATTTTCCAGATTAGATTTAAAACCACATTTGGAAGCCCAAACAAACTCTTTCCATGTCAGAATCCTACATGAAATTCAAAACGTTATTATTAAGAGTGCTAGAATTTTCATCTTTTATTAATTAATTAACAAGATTTCTAAAATATACCAAACTCATAAAATAAATTCTATTAAGCTCAATAAGGTATAAAACACCCTAAAAATCATAATGCAAAAGGACTAAAAAAATATAAAATTATACACTTATCAAATTCCCCTACACTTAGCCTTTGCACGTCCTCGGGCAAAATAAAATAAAAAAATCATAAACTATTCCACTTTCGTAGGAACCACGATTGCACTTAGCATGTACAACAAGCCATTGAACCCCTAGGTTACCCCTAGTGGATGAGTTGTGTCTCGTGAGGGTTTGCAGTGAATCTACCCACAAAATTCAAAGAAAAATATTTTTAGATTTGACAAATTACAAGAATTAAATAAAATCTTAAGTACTCCACAATTATAACTCATAAACATAATTAAACTCAATAGAAACTTAAATCTTATCAAAGATACAATAACTTTATTTTAGTCACCATCTTCAACAAATTCATATTAATATGCATCTATAGTGTGAAGTATGAAGTGATGTAACTCAATTAGTAAGGGGCTTTACAGTATACTTCAAGAAAAATAACACCATTTTTTTTATTGACTTGTGCAATGTCCGTTTTCTTAGGCTTTCTAAGTTACCCATGTAGCAAGTGTTGGGTCAGTGACTCCCAAACCAGTTGGCTTTAGGGCACTAGGTGTAGAGACACCCCTAGGACTTAATAACTCAAGTAACAAAGGCCACAAAATCAGACTTAGTCAATTAAACTGCTTATAACCATCATCTCAATTTTTCATTTTTCTTTTTTGAGGTATTTTGGACATTGAAGCAGTAATTTATTCTTTTTCAAGTTTTTTTTTTTTTTTTTTTTGTAATTGTCATTTCTCAAATTTACCGTTTATTCCCCACAACTAAGAGTTGGTGCAAAGAAATACAAAGACACATAACAATAAAACTTTATCTCAGATGGTGATTCAAATTTAATTGCATATCTAATCTAAGGTTCAAGAATCTCAATAATTTAATCATATTTATAAAGTTTCAACATGGTCACTTTAGAGAATTAATCCAAACTTGTAATTGGTCAAAAATTATTTTTTTTTGGAAGAAAATTTGAAGTCAAATTTTTTTCTTCAGTTACTATATACAACCAATATATACTAACAACATGTAAAAATAAAAACAAAACACCTCGTAGAATTCCCCCACACTTAAAACTTACATTGTCCCCAATGTAAGATTAAATGCAAAGAAAAAGACAAATACAAACATAATATCTATGAAAAAAAAAATAATAAAAAATAAATAAATAAAAAGAGAAAGGGTTAAGAAAGCAAATCTGATTTCTTGGGTTGCCTCCCAAGTAGCGCTTTTGTTTAACGTCGTTCGCTCGACTTTGCAGCTTTTCTCAATCTAAATAAAGTGGATCTTCTAAGTCCATAGCTTTCTCAACCAACGAGTTAACTTGAAAACCTTCATGGTAAGGTTTAAGTCTATATCCATTGACCTTAAAAATCTTTTGAGTGTCCAAACTTTGAATCTCAACTGCACCATGTGGAAAGAGATTAATAACAATAAAAGGACCAATCCAACGAGATTGCAACTTACCAGGAAATAATCGAAGCCTTGAATTATAAAGGAGCACTTTTTGTCCAACAACAAATTGCTTCTTAGAAATCATTTTATCATGAAAGGCCTTCATCTTTTCCTTATAAATCCAAGAGTTCTCATAAGCTTCATTGCGAATCTCCTCTAACTCCTGCAGTTGCAACTTTCGTTGCTCCCCCGCCTTATCCGTCTCCATGTTACACTGCTTAATTGCCCAGAATGCCTTGTGCTCCAATTCTACCGGTAGATGACATGCTTTTCCATAAACCAACCGATATGGAGACATCCCTATAGGTGTCTTATAAGCAGTCCTATAAGCCCATAGTGCATCGTCAAGTCTTGTACTCCAGTCTTTCCTATTCGGATTAACTATTTTTTCTAAAATTGACTTCACCTCTCTATTAGATACCTCGGCTTGCCCATTAGTTTGTGGATGGTAGGCAGTTGAAATCTTATGGGTCACAGCATACCTCTTAAGCAGTGTTGCTACAGTGCGGTTACAAAAGTGAGTCCCTCTATCACTGATCATTGCCCGTGGGATCCCAAATCTAACAAAAATGTGAGACTTGACAAAATCTGCAACCACTTTAGAATCATCAGTTCGGGTGGCTTTTGCTTCCACCCACTTTGACACATAATCAACAACAAGTAAAATATAAACATTGCCAAAAGAATTAGGAAAATAACCCATAAAGTCAATGCTCCAAACATCAAAAATTTCACAAATAAGTATGGGGGTTTGTGGCATTTGATCCCTACGGGCCACATTACCTGAGTATTGGCAACGAGTGCATGACTTACAAAATATATATGCATCATGAAATAAAGATGGCCAAAAGAAGCCACATTCAAGCACTTTTCTTGCTGTTCTTTTAGGACCGAAATGTCCACCACATGCATATGAATGACAAAAGATAAGAATGGATTCAAATTCAGTTTTGGGTACGCACCTTCTTACCATTTGGTCTGAACATTGTTTCCAAAGATAAGGGTCATCCCAAATGTAGTACCGAGCATCACTCTTGATTTTCTCTCTTCGTACTCTAGGTAGCTCTGGTGGTAAGGTTTTGGTTGCCAAATAATTGACTAAATCTGCATACCAGGGCACTACATTTGTCACCTTAAGTAGTTGTTCATCTGGGAAGAAATCTTGTAATGGTATCGCATCATCCTCCTTAACCACCTGACTAAGATGGTCTGCAACTAAATTCTCAGCTCCCTTCTTGTCCTTAATCTCCAAATCAAATTCTTGAGGAAGAAGGATCCATCTGATCAATCTTGGCTTAGATTCCTTTTTCATCAGCAAATACCTAAGAGTTGCATGATCAGAATAGACAATAACTTCAGTTCTCAATAAATAAGATCTAAATTTTTCCAAAGCAAAAACATAGCCAATAGCTCTTTCTCCGTTGTGGAGTAGTTACACTGTGCTTCAATTAGTGTCCGAGAGGCATAATAGATAGCATGAGCAACTTTCCCAACACGTTGACCCAAAACAGCCCCAATAGCATAATTGCTAGCATCACACATAATCTCAAATGGGAGTTTCCAGTTTGATGATTGAATCATGGGGGCTGTTGTTAGAAATTATTTGAGCTTGTCAAAAGCTCTTTTTACACTCATCATTAAAGTCAAACACCACTTCCTTTTGTAAGAGCTTGCATAAGGGCAATGAAATTTTTGAGAAATCCTTGATGAAGCGCCGATAAAAGCCTGCATGTCCAAGAAAGGAATGCACTTCCCGCATAGTTGTGGGGTAAGGTAAAGATTGAACAAGATCTATCTTTGCTTTGTCAACTTCTATACCTCTAGAAGATATCACATGACCTAAAACTGCTCCTTGTGTTACCATAAAATGACATTTCTCAGAATTCAAAACAAGGTTAGTTTCTATACACCTCTTAAGAACAAGTGTAAGGTTATCCAAGCATGTATCAAAAGAGTCTCCATAAACAGTAAAATCATCCATGAAAATTTCTATAATGTTTTCTACATAATCAGAAAAAATGCTAACCGTACACCTCTGGAATGTGGCTGGGGCGGTGCAAAGACCAAACGGCATTCGTCGGTAAGCAAAGGTACCAAATGGGCAGGTGAATGTCGTTTTCTCCTGATCTTCAGGTGTAATCACAATTTGATAGTAACCTGAGTAACCATCAAGAAAACAATAGTGCGAACGACCTGCTAACCTCTCCAACATTTGATCGATAAATGGAAGAGGAAAGTGGTCTTTACGAGTTGAAACATTCAATTTCCTATAATCAATACAAACACGCCACCCATTTTGTATCTTAGTAGGGATTAACTCATTATTTTGATTCTTAACAACAGTTATGCCCGTCTTTTTAGGTACCACCTGAACCGGACTTACCCACTTACTATCAGAGATAGGATAGATAATTCCAACATCAAGGAGCTTTAATATCTCCTTCTTCACAACTTCCATCATAGGAGGGTTGAGTCTACGCTGTGCTTCTCTAATCAGTTTGGCTCCCTCCTCAAGAAGTATGCGATGCATGCACATGGCCGGGCTGATTCCCTTAATGTCGGCTATTGTCCACCCAATGGTTGTCTTATGGTCTCTCAAAATTCGAATGAGTTTCTCCTCTTGTAGCTTGGTCAAGTCCCTTGCTATTATCACAGGTAACGTCTCATTGTCTCCTAAGTAGACATATTTGAGATGGTCTGGAAGTGGTTTCAGCTCAACGATAGGTGCCTACACAATGGAAGGTAACAACCTTTTATGAGATATAGGCAACTCAATGTGAGCAACATCATATCTTTTTGGAATTGGGGGTAAGGCCTGCAATGCCATCAACATCTTCTCTAATTCAGCATTTAACACAAATTCTGAATTGAAATCTATGCTATTCAAATGTTTGCTAATGGCTACCATCAACTCATCTTCACCATTTAAATTCAAAAACTTGTTGTACCATAGAATCAATTATATCAATAGCAAAAACAGAATTTATATCACTAGGATACCTCATAGCCTCAAAAATATTAAAGCGAACTATCTCGCCATCAAATTCCATAGATAAGGTACCATCATGAACATCTATTTTTGTTTTAGCAGTCTTTAAAAATGGTCTACCCAATAAAAGAGGTGTAGAATTATGAGATGAGTCATCCTCCATTTTTAATACATAAAAATCAGCAGGAAATACCAATTCATTAACTTGAACTAACACATCCTCAATCACACCTTCAGGATATACATTTGATCTATCAGCTAATTGAATAGTTACACCAGTTTCTTTTAAAGGTTCTAGATTTAATGAAGCATATATTGAATAAGGCATGACATTAATTGATGCTCCTAAATCGAATATAACTCTATTGAAATTGGTGTTACCTATTTTGCATGGGATAGTGAATGTACTTGGGTCTTTACACTTAGGGGGAAACTTCCGTTGAATAACGGCTGAGACATTTTCACCCATACTTACCTTTTCATCTCCTTTCAATTTTCTCTTGGATGTGCACAATTACTTAAGAAATTTAGCATACCGTGGCACTTGTTTAATTGCTTCAATAAGAGGTATATTTATCTCTACCTTTCAAAAAATCTCCAACATCTCCTTTTCTTTTTCTTCCTTTCTAGATTGAGCAAACCTGCTAGGAAAAGGTGGTTGAATAGGAATAGAGGAAATAGAAGGTTTAGAGTTACCCCAGATGAGAAAATAGATGTCGGAGCTGATTTTGAGGTCTCTTTCTCTTTTTCTTTTCTATATTCTCCACTTCTTTTCCACTTCTCAAGATTATGGCATTTGCATTTTCCTTCGGATTCACCATTGATTGCGAAGGTAGCTTTCCCGAGCCTCGAGCCTCTAGTCTACTCATTGAAGTGGCCAGTTGGCTTATTTGAGTCTCCAAGTTCTTTATACCTGAACTTGAAGGTGCTTGTTGTCTGGATTGAAAAGGTTGTTGGCCTTGTTGATACCCATACTGACGATTGGGGCCATCTTGATTACCATAGCTGAGATTTGGGTGATTCTTCCATCCCGGATTGTAAGTATTTGAGTATGGATCGTACTTACGTTGAGGTTGTCCTGGAAATCCACCCACAGTATTTGCTTGCTCTGTAGATTCCTCTTGAAGCGTGGGACACATATCAGTTGGGTGTCCCGCGATGTAGCAAATTCCACAAGTTTGAACCTGTTGCACCTTATCCACAACCAATTGACGAACAAGTGAAGACAATTCTACAATTTTAATTCAAGAGAAGAAGTGCTTACCTCATTAACCTTGTTCGATGGAGGGTCATTTCTTACACCAAATTGCTGAGAGTTAGTAGCCATATTTGCAATCAAATTACGGGCTGCCCTTGGAGTTTTATCCACTAATGCTCCTCCACTCGCTGCGTCAATCATACCCCTATCAGTATGAGAAAGCCCTTCGTAGAAGTATTGAATGAGTAATTGTTCGCTAATTTGGTGATGAGGGCAGCTGGCGCAAAGCTTCTTGAATCGCTCCCAGTATTCATAAAGTGTTTCTCCATTATATTTCCTAATACCGCAGATTTCCTTTCAAATATTGGCTGCCCTTGGAGCTGGAAAATACTTTTCCAAGAAAAGCCGCCTCATCTCATTCCATGTGGTAATGGATCCTGATGGCAAGTAATAAAGCCAATCTTTTGCATTGTCCGCTAATGAGAATGGAAACGCCCTCAACTTGATTTGCTCCTCAGAAATTCCAATTGATTTCATGCTCGAACATACCTCATGAAATTCTTTTAGATGCTTGTGTGGGTCATCACCTACAAGACCACGAAAAGTAGGAAGGAGATGGATTAGACCAGATTTAAGTTCAAAGGCAACATCAAGATTAGGATACTCGATGCAGAGTGGTTGTTGGTTCAGATTAGGAGCAGCTAACTCCTTAAGAGTGCGGTTGTTGTTGTCTGCCATTTCTTCAAAGTTTGAATTACTAGTGCTGCCAGAAGCTAAATCAATGGTTACGTTGTTGCCTGGTGAAGAATTTTTTGCTGTCTTTCTACTTTCTCTCCTTAGCTTGTGCAGAGTTCTTTCTATTTCTGGATCAAATTGCAACTCTCCCAAATGAGAAGATCGGGTCATTCACTTAAGAGAACAAGCAGATAATAAAAAAAATCAATTAAATAACCAAACAAATCAATTTAATCAAAACAATCCCCGGCAATGGCGCCAAAATTTGATGCGTGTCGAGCGCTCAAATTAAATTACCTTACTTTGAAACGTAGATAGTAGCAAGTAAGAGTCGAACCCACAAGGATTGTATGATCAAGATTAAAATGTTTAATTAACCTAAAGAGAGAAAAAAATAAATGAAAATAAAATAAGACTCAGAAAGTAACCAATTGTTGTACTAAAACAGATTCTGATTAATCTTATTAGCACAACTTCATTGGCTATTCTATGTATGGAGGGGGGTATGTTTGCAGTAGAAAAGAACAGTAATTAATTATCTAAAATGCAAGAATAAAGAGCAAGGTAATACAAATATCAAAGATTAAACCAATAAGAGAAAACTTTGGTCAAAAGGATACTTACACCATCTTCATAAACTTGTTCATCGACATAAAGGATAATCAATTCCAATTGAATAATCAATCAAGAAAATTAGGACTAGGCCTAAAATCCTTAGTCTTTCCTTAAGATTGGTCTATTAAAAGATAGCTTATTAATAGCACCCTTACTCTTAAATCAATCTCAAGACTAGGCTCTCGATTTGATTCAGGAATAACAATAACAATTGGAAAGACGATTGAAATTAAACGTTAAACACACACCAGCGTGGTTTAATTATTTTAATCTGATTTCTCCTAGAAATATAACATTAACTTGTCCATTAACATCAATCCCCATTGCCACTGACATAGAATCAATTGATAGCAATTCAATTCTAATATAACAATTGATTAAATAAATAAATCAATTAGTAGTACTCCTAATCAACCCATTCATCAATCATTATACACATAAATTGGAAGAAAAATAAATATTCAATTAAAAATCAATAAATAAAAACAAGTCTCACAAGTTTACATTGATGGCTTCAGCTCCGTCTAACCAAAGATAAGAAAGTTAGCCACACATGACTTCTTCAAGAACACAAAAGAATGAGAGTTGTTCTTCAGCCATTGTCTTCTTTCTCAATCACTCTTGAATGCTCTTTACATAGGCTTTACATTGTTTAAATAGCCAAAATACAAGACTAAAATTGGTATGCCTAGATTTGGCAACCTTATTACATGGAAATAAAAATTAAACAAAATCTTCGTTCCTAGATTAGATGAAAATCATTCCATTATTAAACAATTGTCACCCCCAAATCTACCAAATTTTGTAAGATTCCATAGTTGTGTATATTCTCCTCAAGATTTTCAATAATCAATCAAGGCCTTCCAATAGTGAACCTTCCGTGTGTAGCAACCTTCCTTCTCTGGTTTAGATTTGGATCAATTTTCCAGATTAGATTTAAAACCACATTTGGAAGCCCAAACAAACTCTTTCCATGTCAGAATCCTACATGAAATTCAAAACGTTATTATTAAGAGTGCTAGAATTTTCATCTTTTATTAATTAATTAACAAGATTTCTAAAATATACCAAACTCATAAAATAAATTCTATTAAGCTCAATAAGGTATAAAACACCCTAAAAATCATAATGCAAAAGGACTAAAAAAATATAAAATCATACACTTATCACACGGTGAATTATGGGCCCCTTAATTCCTTTTGATATATCATTTTACAAAAGGTCAAACAGCCTACAGAAGTATGACACCTCATTGGGCGGACCCAAGAAACAATCGTCAAAGGCTTCACAGTCGAGACTTTGCAAGATATGTTTCAAGACTATGCTTTTCACCAAGCAGGTGATCTCATCTGCATGAGGACCTGAGTCGGCTAATAGCACGATGTGTGACTGAACCCATCCCCCCAAAACAAATATGTACAAACATAAATAATAGTAGCCCTAGATCTAGCATCCAATATTAGTTAATCAATGTAAGGAAAGTTAATCTGGAGTTTGAACATGGAATCCTTAGTGGAGTCGCCACTATGAGGACAGTGGTTGAGAAGTTTTTAAAATGCCCTCAGGTTTTTCTTAAGAAAAGCATAGATCATCGACTTTTGCCTTTGATCTTGTCCACCCTTGCTGATGGATGGTAAAGATTTAGAGTTGCCACCTAGATTAAGGTTTAAGACCTCAAATGTAGTCTCATCATAAGATGCGACTTCTATTGACTCATGACCCAACATATCAGTTTTGGTCTATCAGAGAATGGGTAAGCATTCAAGGTACAATTTGGGAAGGTGCTAGGGATCCAAAACTGCTCGATCCAAAAATCGACCTCCAATATGATTCTATTTTCCTTAAACTCTATTGTTTTGATTGTTCATGGTCAACAGATGATTAGGGCACATGGGGGATCTTATGCCAAATTGTTAAATTCTTCTAACCTAGGTTCAGCCAAGCATGTTCTAAAATAAATAAACTATAATATATAGTGAACCGAAGATGGTTCAGTGATGGATTGAATTTGAGACGTCTAATATCAAATTGCCTATGTATTATATCCTAGAAATCAAGTTCAAAACGTAGTTCAAAAGATATTGTGATTAAAGTTTATGGATATGGTTTATGATTAAGCTTCATTAGATTCAATGTTCAAGTTGAAGTTTATGCTTGATAGATGGTTGAGATTGAATTTAGATAGCATATGTGGATTGAAGTGGATATGGATATGGATATGGATATGGATACAGATAATAGATAGGGATGACCTAAGAAGACTATGATGTGGTATCGTACTTGGAGAGTCCTCAAAATTGCCTATGTATTCCAGAGGTCCTGGAAATCAGGTACAACGTAGTTCGTTGTTGGGTGGGTTGTGGATGTGATTATGGTTATGGGTAATGGATATGGATGACCTAAAAGACTAAGGATGTATCCTCGAGAATCTATCCCTCTAGACAAGATTTGGGTACGCCTTCGGGAATCTATCCCTCCGGACAGGATCTGGGTATGCCTTCAGGAATCTATCCTTCTGGACAAAGGTCTGAGTACGTCTTTTGGGGAAATATGCCTTCGGGAATCTATCCCTTTAGACAGGATCTGAGTATGCCTTCGAGAATCTATCCCTCTAGACAAAGGTCTGAGTATGTCTTTCAAGAATCTATCCCTCAGGATCTGAGTATGCCTTCGGGAATCTATCCTTCTAGACAAAGGTCTGAGTACGTCTTTCGGGAATCTATCCCTCAGGATCTGAGTATGCCATCGAGAATCTATCCCTCTAGACAAAAGTCTAAGTACGTCTTTCGGGAATCTATCCCTCCGGATCTGTGTATGTCTTCAAGAATCTATCCCTCTCGACAAAGGTCTAAGTACGTCTTTTGGGAATCTATCCCTTAGGATTTGAGTATGCCTTTAGGAATCTATCCCTTTCGACAAAGGTCTGAGTATGGTTTTTGGGAATCTATCCCTTAGGATCAAAATATGCCTTCAAGAATCTATCCTTCTAAACAAAGGGGTATGGAACCGTATTTAGGTCTCTTTCCCAAACTACCTATGTATCTCAGGGCATTGCCCTAAGAATCAGGATCACCGTAGTTCATAAAACTAGAAGTTCATTGGGTAACCCACATGGGTCGAAATATGATAGTCCCGCAGGACCGAGAGATGATCCTAAATGATCTATGTTCAGATTCACGTCACATCTATCTAGGTTTTTGTACCCTAGGTGAGATGAGCTAAGGAGTAAGGATCGTCCTAGAGCTACCCTTGATCTAAAAATTTAAATTTTGGAATTATTGGGCTAGGCTTGATCATTCTTGATTAAAGGGTTTTTTTTTTTTTTTATCATTTTCATATTTGCCCCTCCCCTGAATGTGGGTGCCTATATACACATCCCCACACCTAGGAATGTCTTTTAATAGTGTACATGCATGGCAGTTCGACTAGGGTATAGCGGAAAGTAAGTTCTTGCCAATAATAAACATCATTCAGGCATGGCATACAACGAACGAATCTAAACATGACAGTGTGCACAAAAACTAGCATTGTATAATCAAACCTTCGAATTAGACTCAAAGAAAACTCTCACATCCGTGACATATCAGATCAAATCCTCAATCTAATGGTTAGATCTCTTCAAAACAGTTATCATTATGATCAAAGACTCACATCTCATCAAAACAGTCAAGATTAGTGGCTCAGATCTCACATCATCCGTAATGACAAATCTAATGGATCAAATTCATTCAAATCACTCATGATGATAATCCAATGGTTCAGATTCATCATAAAATATTCGTGATCAAGATCCAATGGTTTAGATTCAATTAAAACACTTATGAAGACAATCTGATGGTTCTGATTCAATTAAAACACTTATGAAGACAAATCCAACGGTTCAGATCATCTAAGACACTCATGATAAAGATCCAACAGGTGAAATTCATTTAAGTTACTCATGATCAAGATCCAATGGTTCAAATTCATTTAGAACACTCATGATCAAGATCCAATGTTCAGATTCATTTAGAAACTCATCATGTAATCAAAATCAAAATCAATATCCAATGGCATCATATTTAATCATTTAAAAATCTAAGATCAAATGGCCTGATTTCATCACATCAAAATTTCTAATCAATGAGCTAGATTTAAAATTAACTCATTCAAGATCGATGGCCAATATTAAAATACATCAAACATGAGCATCACGGCATCAACGTTTGGAAAGCATGATATCACACAATAAAACAAAATATATAAGGTATTATGATATCAAATAAAATAATAATAAAATATACAATGCACCTTGATATCCAAAATGAAATATGTAATGCATTATGCAAACCAAAAAGGGTGCTGGTGATGGTATGCATGGGTGGGGAAGATGATTTGCAAGTAAAAAATGACAAAACAACTAAACAAAAATAAAAATAGGGACCAGCAGGTGGGTTTACCTCTTCCCCAATACCTCTCTCCCTCCTCTGGCTTCTTCTTCTTTTCCTCTTCTTCCTCTTTTCCCTCTAGTCTCTCTCGGTCTTTTTGATGGTGAGCAGATTCTTTTTTTTTTCAACCTCTTGTATTGTGATAGTGATCAGCCTTTATAGGCATGGCAGGCAGAGTCAATTGGTGTCTATGTTGTGAGGTTTAATAGAAAAGGTTAATGGGTAGGTGGGGTTGAGTGGCTCAAGGAGTGGTGCTGAACGGGAGAGAGGCTCGATGTTAGAGGGATTGTAGGTAGGATGGAGGTGCATGGTTGGGTATGTGTAGGGTGATGGGCTATCGCTTGGGGGAGGTGGTGATGTGTTGAGTGTTGGGTTGGTTTTGAGTGATAAATGGAGCAGGTTATGGGAAGATCGGCTGGGTTTGCGGTTGGGTAAGGTGGAGGGTATGGGATGGTGGGTGAGTTATCGATTGGTGAGTGGTTCAAAGAGGATAAATTTCGGTGGTTGTGGTGAGGGATGGGAGATGGAGTGTTTGGTGTTTTTCTAGATTGCAAGGTAATGGCACATGGTGGGGCTGAAGTGTTGGGATGTGAAGGTGTAGGTAGCTGGATTTAATGGGGGAATGGTTGGATAGTGAGCAGGTGTATAGGCGGTGGTAAAGTGGGTTGCTTAGAGAGGTTGCTGTATGGAGAAATGGAGTTAATGGGCATGGGAGAGAAGGTGGAGTTGGTAGCACCTCCAAATTTCCCTCCACCGATCTCACTCTCCTCTTCGTCTTTTCTGCTCTCTCTTTCTCTCTCTCTCTCTCTCTCTCTCTCTCTCTCTCTCTCTCTCTTATCCTTCTCTCTCTCTTCAGCTTTCTCTTTCTCTCTTTCGTCCTTTCTGCTCTCTCTTCATCTCTTATTCTCTCTCTCTCTCTCTCTCTCTTTCATCCACTCTTTCTCTCTCTTTTCTTTTCTCTCTTTGGGTCCTCTCTCTCTTGTTGGATTCCTCCCTCTTTATATATACATTATATATAAAATATAATAATATAATATATATAAATATAAGTAATATAACATATAAAAAATATATATTATATAATATATCAATGTATATAGTATATATCATATAAATGTATATATAATACCTATTCATAAAGCTCATGCACATGGGCTGACTTGATTTGGTCTAGAAAGGTCTGGGCTGGGTCAAGCAAGAGTGGTCGAGGTTGACTAGGTTGGACTGACTTGGGTTGAGCTGGGTTGGGTTAGGCTTGGTCAAACTGACTTCTCTCTTTCTTTCTCTCATTTTGTGAGCCAATATCAGCTTATAGCTCTGCATGGAATTCTTCTGTGACCTCTATCCTAGATTTTCTATGTCCACTTTGAAGATGACGGATAATGAAGCCCATTGATGCTTGAGTCACTTTAATTGGATGTTGAATGAGCAAGTTAAGAAGAACTGAAGTTTAAATGGGCATATCGGCTTGCAACTCCGCATGGGATCGCGGCCTTTGTCTCAGATTTTTCACGTCCACTTTGAAGAGGACCAAAAATGAAGCATGTTGGCACTTGAATCGTTGGATTTGGATGTCTAATGATCAAGATGAGAGGAAATGAAGTTTAAATAATTAAACTTGCGAATAATTTGCATGAAAGCCCTTGGATATTTATTAGTACTTTCAGAAAATCCCATTATACATATTTTTGGACCAAAATCACCATATCTTTTTCGTTTGACAACAGAATTGAGAGATTTTGGTCTCATTTCGAAGGTATTTCCAAGACCTACGCATCCATGTAGATTATAGCCCATGACCTTATTGTAGGGCCCATTGAAATCAGCCTTGAAGTAGTCACTTAATGTCCAAACCTTGAATTGACCCGCAGCCTTTCCGAATGTCTTCACCAGGACTCCTGCACACTGGGGGGCACTTTGACTCAGCCCAAAACATTATAGAGAGTACACAGGGACCAATTGATTATCAGTTTGAGAAAGTTTCACTCACCTCCCCTGTACTTTTCCAAATTTTCATTCACCTCCCCTCTCTTGCTGTCTATACACCAGTAAAGCTTTGTTTGACTGGGGATGGCTAAAATGGGATGCTTATACATTGGTATTAGAGTAGTATGGATTGATAGTGGTCATAGCGATTAATAGTTCTGATAACAAACGTTGTGACACCCCGTTCCCGACGTATTGGTACTATGGAATGCAAAGGATCTCCTTAAACTATTAAGGCATTAAAAATCCCTTTCTAGGATCACATGTTACGGTATATCATATGTCAATCCCATCAAATACTCACAAAATTATCAGAGTAATTTAAAACATCTCAAAGTAAACATTTTATCAAAAACAAGAGAGTAAATAGTGGAAGTCTTATAAATCAAATACTAAACTTATTAAGCTGACATACTAATAGTTTAAAGTTCGAATTATCCAATCTCCACAATAACCAAAATAAACAAAATTTTGTTTAAAGTTTATCCTTTAAATGAAACATATCCCAAATCCAACAGTAAAAGAAATCATAGGTATAGCCTAAGCTTACGAGCAGTCTCTACGGATCGCTCGAAGGATCATGAATATCTTTCTCAGGCTCGCTGTCCTCATCCTCCACACCTGATGAAAAGCTACCTGAAGCATCAAACAAAGAACATGTAAGATCTAAAATAGTTTGTGCACACAAGTATAAGCTTAACCATCGAGCTTAGCAAGAAAACCAAATGTCCAACAAGCAAATGCATGCAACTATTAACTATGGTAATGTAAGATAACTGTAAGTGCCAGCTCAAGACAAATCACGAACGGAGTCTCTAGGCTGCATGGGTCTCCACCTCAGAATAATGCCACCTCACTCGGTGTACAAAAACATCCCCCATGTATGGGTCCATCGTGTTGGTCCTCAATGATCGCAACTCATCCCAAGTTCACCTTATGACACTTGAAGAGGTGATAATCCCACTAGTCGATTCGCCCGTCTATCCACACTACGTCGAGTATGGGGAGCATCGCAGCTACGATCATACCACCCTTTATTGAACCCATGCCATTACATAACCCCCTAATGACTAGGGGTACAACTATACACGTGCTTAATGTTCAACTAGCCATGTCCACCTAATTATCCATATTACTAGACCGTAACATCACCAAGCTTCCAACCCCGTCCAAGCCCCCACATAGGACATCGTGACTTGGCTAAGTTACATAGGTCAATGCAAAGCAGTGTCGGTAAGAAGTGGTGCAAGCATCCTATTCCACCCACCTTCCTCTTTACCGACTTAACCAGACATCAGGAATCAATCACAAACCAGTCACTTTCGTGGAAAGGTAGCTAGTGTCCCATTTCACTCACCCTCCAATCATTACGAGCGCTGTTGATTTCAAACGCAAAGATGCATATGCATGAGCACACAGAGAAATATAATGGATGGTATGTTATCACATAAGGCATGTTATCAATCTTACAGCATTACACAACATAAATAATAGAGAGATACACAAGCATCCAAAAGGTTTAGTTCCCTTACAGAAAGCTAAAGGAGTAAACTACTGGTGTAAGATCCGTACGTGAAAATTTTGAGGATGAAATTTCTTTTAAGGGTGGTAGAGTTGTAAGATCCACACGCCATGAACCCAGTCTAACCTTATGTTCTCGTGTCGTGACCAGTCTTCCCATCATAGTCGGCTTAAACGAACCAATCGTATGAACAAACCACAAAACCAGGTGAGCAAACTAGTCAAAACAGTCAAACCTATAAATTTGGTTTGTATGGTCGCATCATTTGGTCAACAGTATGGTCGACTAAGTTAAGACCGCACAACGTGTAGTCGACTATTTTGGAATTGTATTGTCGACGGATTATGTAACCAACCACCGACTGTACGAACCCAGATTAGACTCCGAGATTTGAAAACTTTTCAAATCAAAGGGGATCTCTTTCCTTATTGTAGAGGGACTCTATATGGAGAGTTTTCCCCTATAAAGAGGACGTCCCTCTACTCTCTCTTACTCTTTTATATCAATCTCAAACCCTAAACCTAAGAGAGAAAGAGAAAGAAAGAGAAGAAGAAAGAGATTTGGAGAAGAAGTTTGGAGAAGGGTTTTGCAGAGAAGAATTCTATCTCTTTATAGCAAGCATAAGGTATGAACCTATCTTTGTAAAGCTAAATCAGATATAATAGGTTCTTTTCAAGTTGATATGTGGAACCTAGTACAACGATTTCGGTTATAGGTTTTTTATGGGAAACCATAAGAATAGGTTAGGGATAATGGATGAGGGAAAAACTGTGATTTAATGACATAGACTGATCGTAGGAGGAACCTTATTGTTGAGCCTAGAGGAGGAACTCGTATTGGAAGTAAAAATCAGACCAAACTTGTATGGTCGTAGCTATGGTCGACCATAGGGTGACCAGTGAGTTGGCCACATCTATTCGGGAAGTTCTCAGAAATTGTGTGGTAGCACGTGCGGTGGCATGTAGTGTGACCGTAGGATCAATCGTACATCATGTGGTCACATATATTGAGACCACATGGTCGACCACAGGGGTCAACCATACTATAATAGAAAGTATATTTTGAGATGAAACAAGGTTTTTGACTACTGTAGCTTGGTAAAATCGAACCCTAACTTAAATACATTAATTGTTTAGGTTCCTAATAGATTCAAAGTGACTTTTAAAGTTGGGGAGAGGAACTAATATCAATCAAAGGTGAGGAAATAAGACCTAAAGTAATTGAATAATAATAAATTATTTTTATTTTATTTATCTAATTCAATGAATGATTCTATGCTTGTATGCTTGTAAGGTGCACCTCGCATGTCATTCAATATTACTACTATTTATGCTCATGCATATTTATTTCTATTTATTTATAACATGATGATGATGATGCTAGGAATAGGCATGTGATTATATGTGTGGTTAGTGTGTTGGATGCGAGTAGAGCATTAGGGGGTGGACTTGGCATTGTGGTTTAGCCTGGTCACCAGACTTTAGCTCTATCTCTACTCAAGCCTTGCCCATTAACATCATCGTATTGCCATTACCATAGTAGAACTAATACATCGTAGGGCATCAGGGGAGGTGGTCTTGGACCGTGTGGTCTCTGACTCTATCGGGAGGCCTTAGCTCTCTCTTTATGGATGTATTGAGGGAAGCTGGGGTGAGACCTTACATTGGATGGCATTAGGATTGGTTAGTTGCGAGCCTAGTTTGTAAGCCCTCGCCAGTGGGGACTTACGTATTGGTATGGGTAGGGCATTAGGGAGGTGTTGGCGGTATGTGATCCAGACGCCTTAGCTCTATTTCTATTCCATGGTTGAAGCATGTGGGGCGACAATGGTATTTGATCTATTGGGTGGATTCACACACTCGTGTATAGAGGTGCAGTGGTCGCCAATCCTTACTATAGCACATTGCAAACTTAAAACTAAACTAAAGATATGAATTGAATGCATGCATATGTTTGCACATTGTTTTGTTTACTCACTGAGCTCAAGTTGAAGAGCTGACCCTCGCGTATACAATTCTTTTTAGTTTCTGATGTTGCAGGTGTTACCATTGAAGACTACATAAAAGCGTCGACATATGGACAAATGGCGGCTATGGATGTGCAAGCTGTGGTTGACGAATATGATTCGTCAAGCGAGTGTTTCAACTATGATTACGTTAGTCTTCAACTTCCATATTTTGATACTTATAATATGTATTAATTATGTTTTGGTTACTTTAACTGAATTATTTAATTATTTATCATGTAGACCTCAGTTCATTATTAATAAGACTTTCGTTATTTACTTTATTATCTCTGATTATTACTGTGGAATGTGTTTTGATTTAACATGATTGGCACGGCCTATACGAGATCCTAATTTGAATCGTTGGTTCTTGTGATGGTTCATCACACCACTCGTTAGTCCAGAATTGGGGTGTGATAACTTGGTATCAGAGCTCTCAGGCTCTACCCATTAAGCCTGAATACTTTTACAAGAGTCATGAACTGAGTTAGGTTAAATTTAAAAGCTTTAATATAAATATATTGTAAGCATCTGTGTTGGTTAAGACAAAACTTAAATAAGATAATAATGTACATATAAAAGGTGGAACCATATGTATATATAGACAGAAGAAAAAGAAAATCTAAACATATCCTGATAAACAAATAACATATGGTACGGTCTACAAGTTGGATAGTTGCCTGAGTATACAAAGGATATAGTACAGTAACAACAAGGAAGCATCTGTAAAACAGAAAATTAGAACACCGAGTTGGTACTCACGAGATGTAAAACTCGATGTATGACAGAGGAAGAAGAAAAATGGTTAGTAACGCCTAAATCCCTACAGAGATAAAGGAAAAGATTTCGGGCCAAATTCAACAAAAATGGGAGAATAATGGGCATACACCAGAAATAAGAGTAACTATGAAAGAAGATAAAGTTAGACTCTTGGGTGACGTGGAGACTCAAAGTGAGTTCAGCCAAACGCTGATCCATTGTCCGTTGATCATTAAGAAGAGGCCATAACCCAACCCCACCACCATCTAGGTCGAGAACAGGTAATGAGAACCCATCTGAGCAGATATCAAATAATGAGAACAGACCGGAGCAAGTCAAAGGGGTGGACAACTCACTCCAACCAATCTACTTGGGCACCAAATGCCCTGGCCACTATTGTAACAAATTTAGTCCAGCAAAATGCAAGAGCAACAACAGATGATACCGGTTATGCAAGTTACCATGGAAATCGCTACCCAAGTTGCCAATGCTACACCAACACCTCTGGGTCAGACCAAGTACAATACTTGTTGGTAGCAATACTATACCTCCAGCACCCATTGACCATAACACAGTTTCTACCATACAGTAGGTCCTAGTAATGTACACCTCATTATATAATCCGGGTACACAACATGTCACACCCCAATTTCGATTGAACCAGAAGTGTGAGTGAACCATCACTGAACCAATGGTTCACACCAAGATCTCAATAAGATCGTGTCCACTCATACAAACCATTGCACATAGCCATAATCAGAATATAATTAAATACAATGGAAGTCTTAAATTAAATGAACTGAGTACTTCTATTGATAAATAAATTATCTAATTATTCAAAATATCAAAACATAAATAATTATCCTTACATCCCAATTATAAATCCAACTGAAAATAAATAAAATAAGCAAATCAAATATCCTAGAGGTACACACAGGAAGGGCACTCGCATGAAGCGTCATACTCATCTTTCGCAACACCTCCAACACAGGAAGGGCAGCAACACCTCTATATACTAGAGCATCCATGTAGTCCTCCACAGTGTAACCTGCATCAACATCTAAAAATAGTGTGTACACAAGGGTGAGCTCACAACTTAGCTCAGTAAGAAAATCAGACAATGCAACACACATCATGCATGAGTAACATTCACATTATAGTCTGGTTTTAAGTTTGCAATGTGCTATAGAAAGGATTGGCAGCCACCGCACCTCTATACACGAGTGTGTGAATCTACCCAATGGATCAAACACCATTGTCTTCCCACATGCACCCACCATGGAATAGAGATAGAGCTAAAGTGTTCGGATCAAACACCACCAACATTTCTCCTGATGCCCTATCCATACCAATATGTAAGCCCCTATTGGCGAGGGCTTACGAACTGGGCTAGCAACTAACCAATCCTATATGTCATCATAGTAGGCCCTATCCTAAAACAGCTCCCTACGGCATAGAGATAAGGCTAGAGTCTAGTGGCCAGGCCGGAGACCACAGTGCCACTTCCTCCCCCTGATACCCTACCCACACCAAGCATGCTAAGACAAAAGTGATACGAAAATGAGCTAGTGTGAGGAATGATCTCAGACCCCAGGCCCTTCCCATTCCACACACCAATGAAAATAATCACATACCTAACAGTCACATCTTAGCATAACGAGTATGCATGAACAATATAATAGCTGAAAGTAAAGATGACATGCGAGTATGCACAAATACCATTCCACAGAATCACAATTACTAACAACGTTTTACTGTTATTAAGTTATTAGGGTTTAGGTCTGATTCCCTTACCTGACGCTTGATTGCTAGCTTGTTCCACATCACTGAATCCAAACTCGCTATCACAAGGTCCTACATGATGTTAGGGTTGAATTAGAATTACTTTCTTAGGGTTTACGTTTGTCAGAAAACCAACTGGATTATCGGTCGTAAGCACCGGTCACGGCACTATGGGGAAAGGTGCGATCGGTATGGTCGATCGGTTCCCCACAGACCAGTCTCTGAGAGGTACCGGTCACAGTATCGGTTGCATACGATGCGACCGATATGGTCGACCGGTATGCCTCCGAAAGACCATCAACTTTGGTTATAGGATTTCTCCTATGCATTCTAGGGCTGAGCAATGAGTTAGAGTTGTTTCATGTCATTCAAGTCTTAGTTTCGATGATCCTTAGCCTAGAATGCGAATCTAGGGTTCATCGACTGTATTAGGGTTTGACGATAAATTTAAGGGTTTTAGATCAATACCTCGCCTTGGATTGTATTGATCAATTCATGACTAATCATCTAGAATGCTTAACTTAGAGGAAGGTTCAAGCACTTACCATTGGTTCGCAATTATGGTGTACTTCGTCTAACGGCAAACGATGGCTCCTCTCCCTCCTTCCTTAGCTCTTTCTCCTTCTTCGGTCTCTTTCTCCTCTCTAGGGTTTGTGAGGATCAATGAAAGAGTTCTAAGGTGGTTTAAGGGTCCTTAATAGACTAGAATAGAGTTTAGGAAGTTTCCTTACGTTAGGAAAGTCCTTAGGCTCGAGATTTGGAAAGTAGGACCCGCAGAGATCCTTTTTTGGATCTAACTAGTCTGCCCGCGTAGACATACCAGTCGATCGGTACCATAGACCGGAATGAAAAATATCATACTTTTAGGTCTATTTTCGTACCTGATTGTCATCTGCTCATCCCGTCTGGCTCGATGATGATTGAAAGACCTATTATGACATGCATTAAAGGTTTAGATTGGGTTCATGGAGTGTGGGTCTTACAACTCCCCCACCCTTAAAAGAAATTTCGTCCCCAAAATTTGCATGTAGGTTTCACAACTCCCCCACCCTTAAAAGAAATTTTAGCCTCAAAATTTATACATACCTTATTCGTCGAAAAGGTTAGGGTATTCCTTTCGCATCGTGTTCTCTTCCTCCCAAGTAATTTCTTCTACATCTTGGTTTTTCCAATGCACTTTGACGTAATGGAAATCCTTGCTTCGGAGATGTTGTACCTTTTGGTTTGTGAGCATTACAGGTACCACTTTAAATGTCAAGTCCTCTGTCAAGTCTGGTAGGTCTGCTGTTAAGATGTGTGATGGATCCCTGACATACTTCTTCAATAAAGAAACATGAAACACATCATGAACGCTTGACATGGATGGTGGTAGAGCCAGTTGATATCCCACATTACCACGTCAGGTCAAAATCTTGTATGGTCCCACATACCTGGGGCATAGCTTTCCCTTCTTACCAAACCGTTTCAGACCTCGCACAGGTGATATCTTCAAGAACACCTTATCACCCACTGCAAACTCCAGATCTTGACGTCATTTATCTGCATAGTGCTTTTGTCAAACTTGAGTTGTCTTCACTCTTTCCTTGATTTAATCAATCGCTCGACAAGTTTCTTCTATGAACTCTAGTCCTACAATCCTTCTCTCTACCACCTCATTCCATAATAGAGGTGTACGACATTTCTTCCCATAGAGTGCCTCATATGGAGCCATCTGGATCGTATCCTGGTAACTATTGTTATAAGCAATCTCGATAAGCGATAGCTTCTCGTCCCAAGATCCTTTGAAATCTAGGGCACATGCTCAGAGCATATCTTCTAAGATTTGAATAGTTCTTTTTGACTGCTCCTCTGTCTGAGGATGAAAAGTTGTACTAAACTTTAATTTGGTTCCCATGGCTTTCTGTAATCCTTCCTAGAACTTTAATGTAAAACGACGATCTCTGTCAGATACTACACTCTCTGGGATGCCATGAAGTCTGACTATATTATTCACATATAGCTTGGATAGCTTGTCCATGGTATACTGAGGTTTGACAGCGATAAAGCGAGCTGCCTTGGTAAGTTGATCGACTATAACCCATACTGCATCCACTGACCTTGGTGTCAAGGGTAGGCCAGTGACAAAATCCATTGTGATACAATCCCACTTCCATGCTAGCTCTGGTAGTGGTTATAGAAAGCATGTGGGTCTCTGTCTTTCTGCTCAAACTTGCTGGCAATTCAGACATTGGAATACTAATCAAGCTACATCTGCTTTCATACCCCTCCACCAATATAGTCTTCTTAAATCATGATACATTTTGGTGCTTCCTGGATGTACCGAATATGGGGTATAATGAGCTTCTATCATAATTCTATCTCTGATATTTGAGTTCTCAGTCTCAGGTATACATAATCGTCCATGATACCTAAGTACCTTGTCTGAATCCAAGGTAAAATCAGGGTTGCTTTTATCCTTCTCTAAATCTTCTTGTACAGTCTTGAGGTGTAGATCCTGTAGGATTGCTACTTTGACCTCATCTATGAGATCCGATGAGATCTTCAAAGCTACGAATATCAATGTAAACTTATGAATTAAGCCCTGTTTCACTAGATCTCCTGCAGTCTCTAATATATGCTCTTCATCATTCTCTATTGAGCCTGAGGCTATAGCACACAGTACAGCGTTCGTACTAGGTCCTGCCTCAGGTTTCAAAGCCCACTTTCTACTTAGGGCATCAGCCATGATGTTTGCCTTAACCGGATGGTACTGGATGTCACAATCATAATATTTTAATAGCTCCAACCATCTCCTTTGTCTCATAATTAGGTCCTTCTGAGTAAAAAGGTAAGTCAAACTCTTATGATCCGACTTGATCTGAAACTTTTCACCATAAAGGTAGTGCCTCCAAGTCTTGATTGCGTGAATGACTGCTGCTAACTCAAGATCATGCGTAGGATAGTTCTTCTCATGCTCTTTCAACTGTCTTGATGCATAGGCAATCACCTATTCTCCTTGCATTAACAAACATCCAAGACCCAACCCTGAGGCATCTGTATATAGGGTAAACGGCAAGCCTGGTGCTGGGATGGTCAAGATAGGTGCAGCGACTAGTCTTGACTTCAGAGTCTGAAAGCAATTCTCACACTCATCTGTCCATATAAAATTTTTTCCTTTCTTCGTTAGTCTGGTAAGTGGAATGGCGATTCTTGAGTAGTCTTCTACGAATCTTCTATAGTAACCAGCCAATCCAAAGAAACTACGAATCTCTACAACTGATTTCGGTGCATCCCATCCTACTGTAGCTACGATCTTGCTTGGACCTACCTTGATACTGCCTGTTTATACTACGTGACCTAAGAAGGCCACTTTCTTCAGCCAAAATTCACACTTCTTGAACTTGGCGTATAGTATCTCCCTTCTCAGTCGTTGTAGGGCTGCTCTCAAATGTGATGCATGAGTCTCCTTGTCCTTTGAGTAGACCAAGATGTCTTCAATGAATACGATGATCGAAGTGTCCAACATGTCATGAAATACTCGGTTTATCAGTTCCATGAACGACGCTGGAGCATTAGTTAACTCGAATGACATTACAAGGAACTCATAATGCCCATACCTTGTTCTGAAAGCAGTCTTCGGAATATCTCCTGCCTTGATTGTAAGATCTGTATCAAATTAACCGGTCTTACCACCTTGTACTAGGTCTACCTATCATGGTCGAGCCAAGTGGACCAAGTGCGTGAAGGAAATCACAAGACCAGGTATGAATTTGACCCAAAAACAGTAAATATGAGGGTAGGATCGCATGCCTAAACAGGTAGGGTCGACCCCACCTCAACAGAAGTCCAACCTATGATTTTCTAGTCTTAGGGTCGCATGACTAGAAAAACGTAGGGTCAACGGATCCTGCGACCCTACGTGTGACCCTATGATGACAGACATAAATCGTAAATTAGGAAAATTTCCTAATTTCAAGGGGTTCTTTCCTAAACTCGATGGAACTTATTTTGGACGTTTTCCTCTATAAATAGGACATCCCTTAGCCTCTTTCACTCCTTTTAGAACCCTAATTGAAAGTGAGAGAAAGAGAAAGAGAAGGAAGAGAAGAAGAGAAGGAAAATTGAAGAAAAGACTAAGGAAGAGGAGGAACTTTAGAGAAACCTCTGAATCTCAGCCAACTTCAGGTATGAGTCTAATTCCCTTCATAAATTAAGAGCCTAGAATGAAATATGAAGAAGTTAGGATTAGGAGAAACCCAAATCATCTATCCATGGATGAGTTTCAAAGGAATCCATGGAAGTAATCATCTTAGGCAATGGAAAGTGTGTAAAAATCATAGTTATGAGCCATAGAACAATCTTAAAATGGACCTACGAAACAACAGGATGATCACATGCCCTCGGGAAGTCCAGGGGAGGGTGTGGTCGCACATAGGGTCGATGGATAACCGACCCCATGTCCGACCCTACCACTAGGGTCGATTGGGTAACCGACCCTAGGTGCTACCCTACCTGCGACCCTATGATTTTAGCTAGTCTAAATTTTTTGGAATTAATTCTAATTAGAATCTATCAACTTGTTAGGTTTTCCTAGTGATTTAAAAGCGATTCTTAAAGCTTGAACGAGGATCTACACTCAATCAAAGGTGAGGGAACAAGACCTAAACTAATTGGATAGTAAAAAGCTATGTTTGCTTATTGGGTCTGATACTATGATTGACTGATTCTATGCGTGTTTGTATTGTACATTTAACATGTCATCCAATATTCCTGCTATTACTGTTCATGCATATTTAATTTTGTTTATTTATGACATAATGATGATGGTGATGTTAGGAATAGGCTTGTGAATGTTTGTGTGTGGTTAGTGTATTTGATGCGAGTGGGGCATCAGGAGGAGGACGTGACATTGTGGTTTATCCTAGTCACCAGACTCTAGCTCTATCTCTACTCAAGTCTTGTCCACTAACATCGTCGTATTGCCATTACCTTAGCAGAGCTATTATGTCGTAGGGCATCAGGGGAGGTGGTCTCGGATCGTGTAGTTTCTGACTCTGCTAGGGGGCCTTAGCTCTATCTCTATGGACGTATTGAGGGATGCTGGGGTGAGGCCTTGGATACACTGTTTGACATTTGGATTGGTTAGTTGCGAGCCCAGTTTGTAAGCCCTCGCCAACAGGGGCTTACGTGCTGGTATGGGAGCATATGGTACAGCAATGCCGATACCCATTGGGTACACTGTTTCCATGGTGGGTGCATGTGGAACGGCAATGCCGATATTCATTGGGCGGCTTTACACACTCATTTATAGAGGTGAGGCGGCCTCCGAACCTTTCTATAGCACATTGCAAACTTATAAACCAGACCACAAATATGAATTGAATGCATGCATATGTTTGTTGCTTTGTTTTGTTTGCTCACTGAGCCGTGATGTGTGCTCACCCTTTTCGACGTCGAATATTTTAGTTGATGATGCAGGTACCGTGGTTGAAGACTACATGAATGCTCCTATGTATGGACAAGTTGCGGCGATGGACGCTGAAGTGATGATGGAGTCGCATGATTCGACATGCGAGTGCAACTCCTGTGTTTTTTATTAGACTTTTATTTGGATTATACAGACAATGTATTTGAATTAATTATTTAAGTTTATGTCTCACTCTTTTTGGGAATAATTGGTTAAATTATTTATTTTATCACATTTAGATTCTCAGTTCATTTAATATTTAAGACTTCCATTATTGTGTATTTACTCTGATTATTGTTATTGATGTGTATGGTTTAAGCAAATGGACACAGCCTATTTGAGATCCTAGTTGAACCATTGGTTTATTAGTGGTTCATCACACCATTCTGAATAGTGCAGAAGTGGGGTGTGACAACTTGGTATCTGAGCTCTCAGGCCCTGTCAATTAAACCTGTATAATTCACACAAAGTTCGTGAATTGAGTTAGGATAAAATTTAAAAGCTTTAATAAGAACACACTATAAGCACCTGTGTTGTTTGGGACAAAGTTTAAGAAAGAGAATAATGCATATATAAAAGGAGAAACAAGTTTTATGTACATCAAGTCAAAAGCACATTTATATACATATCCAAAGTGGAGTACAGTCCACAACCCAAACAGTTACTCTGTAGTACAAAAAGAAAAAGAAACTAAACATCATGAAGCTGGAGGTGATGGAGGAGGAGGTGCCTCGCGATCTCTGTTGTTGTCCTCGGCATACACTCTAGTCAACCAGGCTACCTGAGTCTGGGTTTTCTGGAGACCAGCTGTCAACTCAGCCATCCGCTGATCAGACGCACGCTGAGCATCTAGGAGCTCGCCCACTCTCCTATCTGTCGTGCGCTGAGCATCTAGAAGCTCACCCACTCTCAAGTCCATCACGCGCTGAGCCTCTCTAATCTCACGCAGTAACCCCATTATATCATTAGATGGTGGGTGTGAAGGAACAGCCATGTGTGAAGAAGCCCAAGATAGATCAGCTCCAGTAGAATGTGGAGGTGATGGAGGAGGTATAGCGTCTACATCCATATACATGCGATCCTCATCCTCAGCATCACCCCTATGGAGCCCTGCTCCGGCTGTTGCTGCTGCTGCTGCCGCCTCAGCGTCTGCTATCTCTATCCGACTACGAGGATGCACTAGAGCGTTCCTCTCATCATCACTGACCTGAGCATCCCGCATGCCCATCCTACGGATGGCCTCCCAATCCAGCACCGATGAGAAGGTCTTCTCCTGAATCCTCTCATCCACTAAATCGACACCTAGGCAGGTGAGCAAAGTAGTGATCAGACGTCCGTAGGGCAGGTTGCCTATCTGACCACGCAGTGTAGCACAAATCATCGTCCTCAGGATAATATAAGGGAGGCAGACAGGCTGCCTAGTGCAGATGCAGTAGAGGACGTACCGAGTCAACTGGGAGATCCTCTCATAGTGTCCACTATGGGGTATCAAGTTGTGCAGGATGATCTTGTAGTACACCCGAGGCTCTGGACGTAGGTTAATCACTTTTATCTCCCAGCGATCATCTCTGATAAGCTAACTGTCAATCTCAGCATGCAACTCCAAGGAAAGAAACTGGGGCTCCCTAGGAGCACAGTACACCAAAGGGCCGTCATTTGATATGCCCAGAAGATCAGCCAACTGCTGGTAGTCAAAGGAAACCTCTACCCCTTTAACGTAGCTCGTGATCCTGAGCTCCCTACCCCTCTCTGTGTCATTGCGATCCCTCACTACCTGGAGATTGCAATAGAACTGTCTCACCAAATCCGGATGGGTACATGCGTCACAGGTGATCACAGGGAGCCAGCCCATGTCACCAAACAAGGCTAGACTAGCCAAGTCCACACAGCGACCCCCCCTCTACCTTCTTACGTTCGTAGTGAGCATACTAAGCTTCGGCCTCGTTGGAGCGGAAACGAACTGGGTCATGAGCCTAGGAACTTTGGTATGAGCCATGTTATCTGCCAAAACAAAGACAAACAAATAATAGATTAGTAATGGTGAAAAATCTAAAAATTTCGACATTATAACAGCATAAATTGGTCAAAAATATCACTTTTCACCCATATACTTGGGCAGGAGGATTTACATAGGTTCTAAATCATCCTGCAAGGGTCATATAGTTGGAAATTTAATTTTGAAAGATCGAATTTGAAGAAATTTCAATAAATTTGAAAAATCTCAAAAATTAGGTCAAAAATGGAAAATTTCAAGTTTCTCGATAACCAACCGATGAAACTCGAATATTTTTTAGGGCTTTCATCCATCGGGTGACCAATAGCAAAAACCCCTAATAAAAATTAAATTTTTACTATTAGAAAAAAGTTTAATTTGAAGAAAATGATGTAAATGGGCAAAAACCAAGTTAGAAAGCTTTAAAAACGTGAAACAGTAAGAGAGCATACCTGAAGAGAAGGAGTGGGAGTCACAAATGAAAGATATGATCACTAAATAGGTAGGATTCGATACTGTAGCAAATCAGAGAAATGGGTTGAGTTGGAAGAGAGGAGAAAGAATGGGAAATGAATTCAAAATCGGGTTTAAAAACCTGATTCTGGGTCGTAGGGTCGCAGAATTCGACCAAAACATGCGACCCTACGTCAGACCCTACCATCGACCCTAGCCTCTCGGTGATCTGATAGAGAACTAGGGGTCAGACCTAGGGTCGGACAACTACCGACCCTACTATCGACCCTAGCCTCTCGGTGATCTGACAGAGAACTAGGGGTCGGACCTAGGGTTGGACATATACCGACCCTACCATCGACCTTAGGCTCTCGGTAAGCTGACAGTGATTCTCAGGGTCGCATACCCTGGGGTCTCATAAGGACCGACCCTACCATTGACCTTATGATGGAAAATACAATATTTTTTTAGAAAGATCTGAAAATTTTGAAATTTATATTGATTAGTTGGATGTTTGACTGAAGAATAACTTATATTGATTGCCTCACATGTGCTATGATTGTTTAAAGACACTACCATCATCAGAATAGAAAATGGCTGGGCAAAGAGTGACCAAACAAATTCGTAACTCTATTCCACCACCACCACCTGTGGAGGAAGACAGCCATCTACGTCCTGAGACATAGGAGAATCTGAATACGGCACCGCCCGTGGCTAAAGGCTAGATAAATCCTACTAACTTGCCAGCCCCACCTATAGATCTGGCTACGGCGGTAATGAACTTGGCACAACAGCTGCAGCAAATACAACAGGTACAATCTAATATGCAAGCTACCATAGGCATGGCTTTTCCAGTTGCATATACGGCACCGATGCCAACAGGACAGGCAAGCACAGTACCAGGGGGAAGTAACACGATACCCCATGCACCTCAAACACCAGTCATGCTGGCTCAAGTGCAGAACCCTGAAGTAGCTCAAGGTGGTTATCAGTACCAACCACCTATGTATGGGGCCTATGCTCCGTATCAGCTGGACCACTCCAGACTGGTCGAGCGTTTTTTGAAGATGAAGCCCAAAGAATTTAATGGCAAGCCAGCAGATCCTTTGTAGCCAGCACACTGGGTTAATAAAATGGAAAGAAATTTTATGATGATGACAGTGAATGAGGAGGAGAAAGTGTTGTGCTCCACATTTATGCTAAAGGGCGATGCACACCATTGGTGGTAGTCTACCAGGACATATCTGTTAACCAAGCACACCCACTTGACTTGGGGTATATATAAAGAGGCATTCTTTGAGAAGTACTTCCCTAGAAGTTTCAAAGATTCTATGGAGAGAGAGTTCCTGAGTTTATACCAGGGACAGATGACTATCGACGCATATCAACAGTGTTATGAGGAGCTGTTTTTCTTTGCACTAGTCAGTATGCAAGAGGAGGATACGAAGACCCGAAGGTTTGTCATGGGAGTTAGGGGAAGCATACGTAAACATGTTCTGGGACTTGAGAAGAAAATCTACAATGAAGCTGTACAAATTGCTCGAGTGATAGAGTCGAGCCAGAAAGAGAGCTACTTTGCTCAAAATAGGGGTGTCAAAAGACCTAATGGGAATTCTTATAACGGAGGGAACACCAAGACATGCAGACCCTTCCGTACTCAAGGCTTTAATGCTGCAGCCAAGACTACTTCAGCAGCCCCATCGCAACCAAAGCAAAGTAATGAAGGAATAAGATGTTTTAACTGCAATCAAGTGGGACATATTTCAAGGGAGTGCCCTAAGCACAGAAAGCAGCTATAGCAAGGAAGAGTTTATGCGGTTACATCCAAGGATGCTGCCGCTTCGCCTGATGTGGTCACAGGTATGACCTGAAATCACAGGTATCGTACCTATTAATGGCATTCCTGCCAGAGTGCTCTTTGATTCTGGGGCTAATCATTCTTTTATATCTGTGTCATTTGAAAATAAAAAATCTTTAGACTACAAACTGCTTGTACGATCGCCTATGGGATTAGAAGTGACATTAGAAAAAGGTTATGGGCCATGTGTAGTTCTTATTGACGAGAAGACTTTGGATGCAACCTTGATTCAACTTGAGATGGTAGACTTTGACGTCATCTTGGGAATGGACTAGTTAGCTCGGCATTCTGCAAATCTATTATGTGTGGAAAAGAAGCTGACATTTAAAGACAAGGAAGGAGCAGAGTTTAATTTTGTGGGAACCAAACTTCCCCGTAAATGAAAACTCATCCTCTCTGCATTAAAGGCTAGGAAATGCCTCGAGAAAGGAGGAGTTGGGTATCTAGTCTCAGTGGTTGACCTCACCAAGGAAGCACCATGATTGGAGGATATTGATGTCGTGCGTGACTTTCCAGATGTATTTCCTAAACAACTACCAGGACTACCACCGGACCGAGCTACAGAGTTTGTTATAGATCTGATACCCGGAGCCGCACCAGTATCTAAAGCACCCTATCGAATAGCTCCTACTGAACTGAAGGAATTAAAAGTACAGTTACAGGAACTACTGGACAAGGGTTACATCAGACCTAGCATATCACCATGGGGAGCGCCAGTATTATTCATAAAGAAGAAGGACGGTAGTGTTCGACTGTGTATAGACTACCGGGAACTGAATAAGCTGACAATCAAGAATTGGTACCCATTGCCTCGGATCGATGACTTGTTTGATCAGTTGCAAGGTGCCAAGGTGTTCCCCAAGATCGATCTTCGGTCAGGATACCTGTGAAGACAATGGAAAATCGATGTGATACTCCTCGGGATGGAAATGTGTATCCTGTATCGATGAAGATCGATTTGTTCTGTTGGATTCGCCACCTAGATTAAGGTCTAGGACCTCTAAAAATGTAGCCTCACCCTAAGGTAAGACTTCTATTGACTCGTGACCCAATGTATCAGTTCTTTGGTCTGCAAGAGATCGGGTAAGTATTCAGGGTACGGTTATGGGAAGGTGTTAGGCACCCAAACCGCCCGATCAATATCGGCCTCCTAAACTTTCCTTAAATTCTAATTTTGACTGTGCTTGGTCAACTGGATGACTAGGGTTCAATGGGCGATGTCGTAAACCAAGTTGCTAAGTTATTCTAACCTAGGGTTCAGCCAATCATGTTTTATAGCAAATAAACAAGCAAATGTAATGTACAATATTATACAGTGAACCGAACCAAAGATGGTTCGGTCTTGGACTGAATCTAATATGAGTAAGACATCTCAAACTGCCTACGTATTCCAATCCTGAAAATCAAGTCCAAAACGTAGTTCGAAAATGGGTTGTGTGATTAAAGATTATGGAAGTGATTTATGCATGTGCTTCAATTAGATTTTTTTTGTTCAAGTTGAAGTTTATGCTAGATGTATGGTTGATGGGTGGCTTTGTACCGTATTTAAGATTTCCAAATTGCCTACGTATTCTAGGGTGTGCCCTAGAAATCAGGTACGACGTAGTTCGAAAGGGTTTTGAGAGTCGGATTTGGAATGTGTACCAAAATCCTTCCAATTTTGTCAATAGGATCTAGGGATGAGACCAAAATTTCTACCATTTTTATTTGGGATGTGTACCAAATTCTTTCTATTTTTTTCAATAGGATCTAGGGATGAGACCTAAATTCCTACCATTTTTATTTGGGATGTGTACCAAATTCTTTCTATTTTTGTTATTTCTATTTTTAGGTTTTTAGGTTTTTCAATCCCTTTTCATTGTTATTTTCATTTTTTAAGGTTTCATACCCTAATTATTCCCTTTATTCTAGGGTTTATTTTGCCCTAATTATTCTTTCCATTTTTAGGGTTTCACTACCCTAATTGTTCAATTCTTTTCATTTTTAGGGTGTATCTTGCCCTAGTTGTTGTACAATGTAAACAATCTAACATAGCAATGTGAGCTTAAATATAGCAGTGTAAGCTTCCAAATATAGCATGTTGGAAATATATTCAAATTTTCCAACAAATCAGTCAAAGATGGCAAGTGAGCATGTGAATCAATACAAACATGGTAAGTGTGCATCCAAACATGGTAGTAATCATCCAATATGGCATGTGAGCATGTGTAACAGACAAATATGGCAATAAGCATGTGTAGCATTCCAAGTATGGCATGTGAGCAATGTGAGCATCAAATATGGCAATTATGTGGCATCCAAACATGTCAGTGAGCATCTAAAACACTCATGATGCAAAATTCAACGGTATAAATCACTCTTGATGGTAATCTAACCGTTCAAAATCATTTAATCACTTCTGATAGCAATCCAATGGTTCAGATCGCTCAAGACAATAATCTAATGATTCAAAAATCATTTAAATCACTTCTGATAGCAATCCAATGGTTCAAATCACTCAAGACAATAATCTAACCATCCGAAAATCATTTAAATCACTTGTAATAGTCATCCAATGGTTCAGATCACTCAAGATAATAATCTAACCATTCAAAAATCATTTAAATCACTTGTGATAGCCATCCAATGGTTCAGATCACTCAAAACAATAATCTAACCATTCAAAAATCATTTAAAACCAATCATGATAAAATCCAATGGTTCGGATCACTCAAAATCATAATCTAATGGTTCAAAATAAATTTGACAACCAATGGTCCATATTCAAATTACCTTAAATTTCAAGTCAATGGGATGAAAATTCATATAAATTGCAAACATGTGGTGGGATCAATTTCATAAAAATTAAAATCATGTGAACCAATTTTAATCACATTCAATTCAGAATATATGGAATCAATCACATGGTACAATTTAATCATTAAAATTGCAAATCACATGGTCATAATCTAAACTCATTAAAATTTCAGGTCCCATGGTCATGTGGGATGTTGTAGTGGTGTACAGTAATGATGGTGGATTTTAAGATTAGTGGAGAGTTGACAGAAGGTGGGATTAAAGTGGGATGGGAGATGAATGTATTCGGATTAGGTGGTAGCAAGGGGGTGTGGAAGATAGATTTGGATCTTGGGTTTTGCAGGAATGAGGGTATCAATGGAGACTGCAACAAATTGGTCGATGATTGGGTAATGGTGATAAACAGAAAATAACAAAGGAGGGGGAGGGGCTTACCTCGAGTTGCAGGGATTTCTCTCTCCCTCAGCTTTTTCTCTTCTCTTCCTCCTTTGTCCCGTAGCTCTCTCTCACCCCAAAACAGAAAAACCTCCTTCTTCACGTCCCCTCACCTCTCTTTTATATTATTCTTCTTTCCTTCTTCTTCACTCAATCTTTTTCTCTCTCAATCATTCATTTTTCCTTTCTTTCCCAATTTTCCCAAAATAAAAAAAATACTCTCTCTCTCTCACGTCAATCTCTCCTTTCCTCTTCTTCCTCTTCTTTCCTTCTTCTTCACTCAATCTCTTTCTCACTCTCAAGTTTTTCTTTTTTTTTTCTTTCCTTCTTCTTCACTCGATCTCTCTCTCACACTCAATCTTTCTCTCAATAGAAAAAATCCGTCTCTCTATCTCTCAATTTCTCTCCCAATTTTCCCAAAATAGAAAAAAAAACTCTCTCTCTCTCTCTCTCTCTCTCTCTCACGTCTCTCTCACTCTCAATCCCTCTCATTTTTTTTTATTTCCTTTTTTTTCTCTTCTCTTTCTTTACTTTTCTTCTCTTCTCTTCTCTTCTTTCTTTCCTTTTCTTCTCTTTTCCTTTCTTTCCTTTCTTCTCTTTTTCTTTCTTTCCTTTTCTTCTCTTTTTCTCTTTCTTTCCTTTTCTTCTCTTCTCTTTTTTCTTTCCTTTTCTTCTCTTTTTCTCTTTCTTTCCTTTTCTTTTCTTCTCTTTTTTTCTTTCCTTTCCTTCTCTTTTTCTCTTTCTTTCCTTTTCTTCTCTTCTTCTCTTTCTTTCCTTTTCTTCTCTTCTTCTCTCTCTCTTTCACGTTTTCTAGAAAGAAAACGTGAAAGTTCTTTCTTTTTTTTTTCCTTTTTTTCTTTTGTTTCTTTCTCTTTCTTTTATTCTCTCTCTTTCTCTTATTCTCTCATATTCTCTCTTTTCTTTTTTTCCTCAATCTCTTTTGGATTTTATCATTTATATATAATAATATATATTATATACACATATACACATATATTTAATAACATACATATATATATATATATATATATATATATATATATATATATATATATATATATATATAGTATATAATATATATAATATATATACATACTATGCGCATGGATGAACTGGTTCGAGACGGGTTGAGACTGACTTAGGTTGACTGAGTGAAACTGATTGTGGTTGAGCTAGGTTGGACCAAAACTGGCTTGAACTGAGTTGACTGGATTGATTGGAATTAACTGGGTTTTCTCTCCTTGTCATTTCATTGGTCATTTCTGCTGTCATCCGGCATGGAATTTTTCGATGGCCTCTATTCCAAATTTTTTACATTCATTTTGTAAAACATTAAAAATAAAGAATATAGGAACTGGAATCACCTAATTTGGAAGTAAAATGGTCAACTTATGAATTTTTGAAGTTTAAGCAGACCAATTATCGATAATTTGGCTGACCATTCTGCATGAGATCCTTCGGAGGCTTTTACCGAAAATATTTTACGTCCACTTTGTAGAGCACTAAAAATGGAACATAATGAGACTGGAATCACCTGATTTGGATATGGGATGATCAAAATACGAATTTTTGAATATTAAATGATCATTTCCATATAATTTTGCATGGGACCCTCCGAAGACTTTTACCCGAGATTTTCCATGTCCACTTTGTAGGACATCACAAATGAAGAACAATGGCCTTGGAATCGTCTGAATCCGACGTAGAACAGAAAATATATGAAGCTTTGAAGTTCTAACGATAATTTTGCATGAAAGCTTGCATGGGACCCACTGATGACTTCTACCTGGGATTTTTTACGTCCACTTTGTAGAACATCATGAATGAAGAATAATGGCCTTGGAATCATCTGAATCCGATGTCGGATGATGAAGATATGATGATTTGAAATTCAAACAATCCGACTTACGATAATTTGCATGAAGGCCCCTGATATTATTTATAATAATTTCATAAACCTCCCTTGTACGTATCATCTGACCAAAATGATCATATCTTCTTCATTTGATGTCAGAATCGAGCAATTCTGGTCTCATTTCGAAGATAATTCTATGACCTATGCATCCATGCAAAATTATAACCCATGACCTTGCTGTGGACCCATTGAAAACTTCTTCAAATTCACAGACCCATTGAAAACTTTCCTCAAATTCACAGTCAAAAATCTAAACTTTCGATCATCTTTCTCCTTTTGCTGTCCACACGCCCGTAGGACTTTGTTTAGCTGGGATGGCAAAAATGGGGTGCTTACAGATGCCCCTCTTCGGCCGAGATTGTGGGCAATTGAGGCCGAAGACAAAAGTGGCCCATTTTTGTATTATTCTGCACTTGATCTGGATTCTAACATTGCTCCCTTGAATTGATGCTGTAAATTTTTTTTTTTTGACATTGTACAACAAAAAATTTAGATGTCAAGCTCCTTGAGTAGCGACCTTATCAGGTCTGTGACTTTGGCTCAAGACCGCTCATGGTGTAACTGTAACTGTCAAGCTTCTTGAGTAGCGACCTCATCGGGTCTGTGACTTTGGCTCAAGACCGCTCATGGTGTAACTGTAACTGTCAAGCTTCTTGAGTAGCGACTTCATCGGGTCTATGACTTTGGCTCAAGACCGCTCATGATGTAACTGTAACTGTCAAGCTTCTTGAGTACCGACCTCATTGGGTTTGTGACTTTGGCTCAAGACCGCTCATGATGTAACTATAACTGTCATGCTTCTTGAGTAGCGACCTCATCAGGTCTGTGGCTTTAGCTCAAGACCGCTCATGATGTAACTGTAACTGTGTTTTGTGCTCTGGATTTATAGCCTCTCGATGTATAGCCTTTTGGCTATGTAGCCTTTGAATGTATAGCCTTTGGATGTGTAGCCTTTGGATGTATAGCCTTTGGATGTGTAGCCTTTGGATGTATAGCCTTTGGATGTATAGCCTTTGGACCGAATTTGGGGTGTCCCAAATTGCCTACGTATCCTTTGGGATTTCCATCCCTCCGGAATCAGGTTCCGCGTAGTTCGGGCTAGATCTTTCTCTCTTTTCCCATGATCTTTCATTCTTTCTTTTTTTTTTTTTTTTTCATTCATTCTTCTTTGTTCTCTGTTCTTTTCTATTCCTGTCTTTCTTCATTTCCAAAACGGGTTGAACTTTCCAAAAATATTGAGGTAGCCACAATGGGGCTCAACATCTGCACTTTGTCCACTCACATTGCTCGGAATCCAAGAGGAATTAGAGATCATGATTTGATCAACTTTCCTTGACTTGACTTAATCTAGACTGAGAGAAACATGTTTCTTTTCTTTAAAAGCCGATCTTGATATGTGCTGCATTCCTTCCAAATTTTTATGGGTTTCACTTAGATCAAAAGGCAATCAGGTCTTTTTAATGAGGGGAAAATGATGACAATGACTCAATTTTATTTCATTTTTTCAAATTTGTGTGGGTCATCTTTCTTTTACATTCAAATAAACTCAGCTAGAGTTTCAAACAGGGGGCTCAACTAAACTCATGATGTTTGGATAAATGGGTGATTTTGCCCCAGTGTCTAAGTTCAAGTCTGCACACATTGATAGGCAGGCGACTTTTGAGTCATCAATAGAAATAACCTTAAGGAGATGCAACCCTACACTAATCTTTAGAAAAACGTCAAAGAATGCTCTCTCCTCTCGGTATCATTCAGATAAAAAATAAATTTCAACAAGCTATGCTCAGATGCTGAATCAGTTGTAACCATGTTTGGGCCCAAATCCTTTAAGTCTGTATACAAGTATGACGATGAAGGTCCAGATGAACAAATAAGAAACTGTCCAATGGGTCTATCATTGGGAGAGTGTTTGGTTGTTTATGTAGAATGGCTTGATCTCCACTAGGCGATTCCATTTTATTGGCTAGCAACAAAGGACTATGGAATTCTTGGACGCCGTCGAAATGATGAACGACAGATAGATAGTTCCAGTCAGATTTATTGAACAATATTTATGCATAACAAGACGATATGTTCACAAGAAACAATACCATAAAATTTTGTGACATTTGAAGTAAAGGCATGTAATGTAGACTCTGTGGAAGACCGTCAGATTGATGGACGGGAGAGAGAGTCTTTAGCCGAAAAGAAAAAACCTCTGATGACAACAAAGTGATGAGACCACCCCTGTATGGGCGGGATGTAGTGACCAAAATCAAAAATCCAGCTCAACACACAACGTGAATCACGACAAATGATCAGCTCTCCAATCAGGTTCTAAGAAATGGTATCTATATGTCATTGTACAAGTACCAATTATCTTATTGCTTTATAACTGAACTTGTCCATCAGCAGGGTTCCAAAGGAGTTGCCCCATGTACATGCCTTGTAATCGAACTCACTCATCATTAGTGTTTCAAAGTAGTTGCTTCATGTCTATGCACCATAGTTGAGCTTGTCCACCATCATTGTTCCAATGTAGTATGCTAACCAACCTCATTATTTTGTATAGCTCTTTCTTTTTTCTTTTTTTCTTTTTTTTTCTTTTTTTTTTTTTTTTTTTATTTTGAGCTCATCTTTGACTTTGAGGTTGATCTGTAACACACTTCATGTCTGTAGATGTCATGTTCTTGTAGAAGACTTAATCATTTGAATGGTCCTTGTCTGTAGAAATATCCCATAAAAAATTCTTTCTGTAAATTGACCAAACGGGATGACATTTTGATGTACCAACTTGTATCTTTGAGAATGCTTGCATGACTTCAACTTAATCATTTGTAACTTTCACATGTGTGTTGAACTTTCATTTCTCTAAAGGCCGGTGGTGTAGGAGTTCGGGTTGTGGCCCTTCATCTCAATCGTCATCAGAGTCAGAATTAGCAACGGACATGGAAGAGGAAGAAATATCAAACTGGGAAGGAATGGATTGGAGTAGTAAAACACTGTTGTTGATGTCTCAAATGAGATAATTATTGTTCATTTTTTCAGAGCATTTTGGACTGGACCGTCTACAGACACATCAAACTTAAGCCCAAATATAGATGACGTATCAGATACCAATGGTAGCCAGTTTAGACAAGTAATTCACCGAGTTACCCCAATTGGATATGACATCATTGACGCCAACTTATGATTGGTTGTAGGACCGAATCTCCGTTCAGACTTTCGCTAGTAAGGCTCATTACGCCTATCTATCGACATGTGTTTGATCCTTTCCATCTTGAGATAAACCCTTCTTGGGTCTATTACCATTTTGATTTATGCCCCAATTTGGGTTTGACATTCACCTAGCCAATGCCTCAATTTGGGGTAAATGTATTCCAATCTTATGCCCCAGTTTGGATGTCATGAAACTCTGACCTATACCCTTGTTGGTCCATCACCTTTTTGGTTTGCCCCACTTTGAATCCATTAACATTTTAATTATGCCCCAGTTTAGGGTGCAATGATATTTTTGTTGTGCCCCAATTTAGGGTATACTAACATTTTGGTTTTGCCCCAGTTTAGGGTGCACATGAAGTTCATTTTCAGGCTACCTTAATTTTGGGATATAATTGACCACATGGTCTTCCTTTTCATCCTGGATTTTGGGAGGTGGGTGGGCCATTCTTGAAGGTTTGAGGGCTACTCCTTTGAGTTTGGGTCACCTTGGGTGATGAAAATAATTAGGGAGTCGGAAACCAACTCCTTCAGTCAAAGTGTCTCAATTTCCAAGGGTGAATGAAATGCTTTCCAATCTCAGTTTTTTTTTTTCATTTAAATTTGGCAGGTATGCTAGTATGGGAAAGAAACATATAATCGCTCAGAATCTATGATTCAGATTTCTACCCTCTTGGATTCCTCAACTCTGATCTTGGAATTTCAATTCCATTCTGAAATATTTGGGCTCTCAATATACTGTCTTCCAACCATTCCAACATTTTGAGGTACAAAAGTCCTCCTTATGACCATGAACCGAAACATGAACCGGTGATGATGAGACATTCCTATGAGTGGATGTAATAAGAGTGGATGCTTTGTCTACTCACTCAGGTGTTCTCTTAAGTCTAGACAATCATATCCTCCCTAGTTCAACCTTTCTTTTTTTTTTTTTTTTTTTGTTTTTTTTTTTTTTTTTTTTTTTTTTTTTTTTTTTTTTTATTTTTTTTAATTTTATTTTTATATAAACAATGAACGAAGGTTAAGACTCAGAAGTGACTGGACACGAGAAGGATGCACATACACATACAAGCTGACTCGACCAAACAAAGTTAGCTCCTTCATGAAAATCGACCATTAGACATCATCTGTAACAATTTATTTGTATTTGAATAACCCCATGATTGGTCTTGGGGCCTCAAGATTCCGAATGGATCATTGTAGCACCAAGGTTCGACCATGTGGTTCATCAAATTTCAAAAAATTGAAACGGATGTGCTTATTTGTAGTTTTCATGATGGATGACAAAAGCGGTTCATGATTGAAAAAACCGGTAAATTTCTATTTGATCATAGTATCTATGCCGTGACGAAGATTTTTTGATCGTTTTTGAGATTGATGTATCAATATTGAACGGTCAACACAATGAACTTTGTACGATGTAGGGCATGTACAGACCACCCACACTAATGTGTATGCGGGTATACGTAACCCTCACACTCCCAACAAGTGAGAGACAAGAATACTCAAGTGTGGATCCAAACATGTTGACAAGTCAAGGACAAAAACGGGCAGAACTTCGACGTCTCAGATGTAAATATTATGATCGAGTAGATTTTACCATGTTGGTTCAAAGATGGACAAAAAATAACATACATATGGCTCAAACTGGGTTAGGACAAAAAAGGCCACCTTGACGAGGACGGGGTAACCTATCACCGAATGCTCAATGAATAATGGGCCCCCATTCCCTTTATATACTATGTTGCAAGGATCCAAGCGACGTGGAGTAGCATAACGCATTCCCAGGCGGACCCAAGAAACGCTCGTTAGAGGCTGCTTACCGGTCGTGGTCTCACAAAGTACAGGCCAAGGCTGTGTGTTTCGCCTAGCGGGCTGCCCCACATGCATGGGACCCGGTTCGGCTACTCGCACGAAAGTGTGACTGAACCCATTCCCCCCAAAACAATATGTACAAATAATAAATATAGTACCCTAGATCTAGCATCAAATGACAAACAAATCAATATAAGAAAAGTATCCTAGGAGTTTGAATATTCATCCCCGGTGGAGTCGACACTATGAGGACAATGGAAAATCGATGTGATCCTCCTTGGGATGGAAATGTGTATCCGTATCGATGAAGATCGATTGAATCTGTTGGAGTCGCCACCTAGATTAAGGTCTAGGACCTCTAAAAATGTAGCCTCACCCTAAGGTAAGACTTCTATTGACTCGTGACCCAATGTATCAGTTCTTTGGTCTGCAAGAGATTGGGTAAGTATTCAGGGTACGGTTATGGGAAGGTGTTAGGCACCCAAACCGCCTGATCAATATCGGCCTCCTAAACTTTCCTTAAATTCTAATTTTGATTGTGCTTGGTCAACTGGATGACTAGGGTTCAATGGGGGATGTCATAAACCAAGTTGCTAAGTTATTCTAACCTAGGGTTCAGTCAATCATGTTTTAAAGCAAATAAACAAGCAAATGTAATGTACAATATTATACAGTGAACCGAACCAAAGATGGTTCGATCTTGGACTGAATCTAAGATGTGTAAGACATCTCAAACTGCCTACGTATTCCAATCCTAGAAATCAAGTCCAAAACATAGTTCGAAAATGGGTTGTGTGATTAAAGATTATGGAAGTAATTTATGCATGTGCTTCAATTAGATTTTTTTTGTTCAAGTTGAAGTTTATGCTGGATGTATGGTTGATGGGTGGCTTTGTACCGTATTTGGGATTCCCAAATTGCCTACGTATTCTAGGGTGTTCCCTAGAAATCAGGTACGACGTAGTTCGAAAGGGTTTTGAGAGTTGGATTTGGAATGTGTACCAAAATCCTTCCAATTTTGTCAATAGGATCTAGGGATGAGACCTAAATTCCTACCATTTTTATTTGGGATGTGTACCAAATTCTTTCTATTTTTGTCAATAGGATCTAGGGATGAGACCTAAATTCCTACCATTTTTATTTGGGATGTGTACCAAATTCTTTCCTTTTTTGTTATTTCTATTTTTAGGTTTTTAGGTTTTCCTATCCCTTTTCATTGTTATTTTCATTTTTTAAGGTTTCATACCCTAATTATTCCCTTTATTCTAGGGTTTATTTTGCCCTAATTATTCTTTCCATTTTTAGGGTTTCACTACCCTAATTGTTCAATTCTTTCCATTTTTAGGGTGTATCTTGCCCTAGTTGTTGTACAATGTAAACAATCTAACATAGCAATGTGAGCTTAAATATAGCAGTGTAAGCATTTAAATATAGCATGTTGGAAATATATTTAAATTTGGCAACAAATCAGTCAATGATGGCAAGTGAGCATGTGAATCAATACAAACATGGCAAGTGTGCATCTAAACATGGCAGTAATCATCCAATATGGCATCCAATGGTTCAGATCGCTCAAGACAATAATCTAACCATCCAAAAATCATTTAAATCACTTGTGATAGTCATCCAATGGTTCAGATCACTCAAGATAATAATCTAACCATTCAAAAATCATTTAAATCACTTGTGATAGCCATCCAATGGTTCAGTTCACTCAAAACAATAATCTAACCATTTAAAAATCATTTAAAATCAATCATGATAAAATCCAATGGTTCGGATCACTCAAAATCATAATCTAATGGTTTAAAATTAAATTTGACATCCAATGGTCCATATTCAAATTACCTTAAATTTCAAGTCAATGGGATCAAATTTCATATAAATTGCAAACATGTGGTGGGATCAATTTCACAAAAATTAAAATCATGTGAACCAATTTTAATCACATTCAATTCAAAATATATGGAATCAATCACATGGTACAATTTAATCATTAAAATTGCAAATCACATGGTCATAATCTAAACTCATTAAAATTTCAAGTCCCATGGTCATGTGGGATGTTGTAGTGGGGTACAGTAATGAAGGTGGATTTTAAGATTAGTGGAGAGTTGACAGAAGGTGGGATTAACGTAGGATGGGAGATGAAGGTATTCGGATGACGTGGTAGCAAGGGGGTGTGGAAGATAGATTTGGATCTTGGGTTTTGTAGGAATGAGGGTATCAATGGAGACTGCAACAGATTGGTCGATGATTGGGTAGTGGTGATAAACAGAAAATAACAAAGGAGGGGGAGGGGCTTACCTCGAGTTGCAGGGAGTTCTCTCTCCCTCAGCTTTTTCTCTTCTCTTCCTCCTCTGTCCCGTAGGTCTCTCTCTCCCCAAAACAGAAAAATCCTCCTTCTTCACGTCCCCTCACCTCTCTTTTATATTATTCTTCTTTCCTTCTTCTTCACTCAATCTTTTTCTCACTCTCAATCTTTCCTTTTTCCTTTCTTTCCCAATTTTCCCAAAATAGAAAAAAGACTCTCTCTCTCTCACGTCAATCTCTCCTTTCCTCTTCTTCCTCTTCTTTCCTTCTTCTTCACTCAATCTCTTTCTCACTCTCAAGCTTTTCTTTTTTTCTTTTTTTCTTTTTTTTCATTTCTTCTTCTTCACTCAATCACTCTCTCACTCTCAATCTTTCTCTCAATAGAAAAAATCCCTTTCTCTATCTCTCAATCTCTCTCTCAATTTCTCTCCCAATTTTCCCAAAATAGAAAAAAAAACTCTCTCTCTCTCTCACGTCTCTCTCACTCTCAATCCCTCCCTTTTTTTTATTTCCTTTTTTTTCTCTTCTCTTTCTTTCCTTTTCTTCTCTTCTTTTCTTTCTTTCCTTTTCTTCTCTTTTCCTTTCTTTCCTTTTCTTCTCTTTTTCTTTCTTTCCTTTTCTTCTCTTTTTCTCTTTCTTTCGTTTTCTTCTCTTCTCTTTTTTCTTTCCTTTTCTTCTCTTTTTTTCTTTCTTTCCGTTTCTTCTCTTCTCTTTTTTTCTTTCCTTTTCTTCTCTTTTTCTCTTTCTTTCCTTTTCTTCTCTTCTTCTCTTTCTTTCCTTTTCTTCTCTTATTTTCTCTCTCTTTCACGTTTTCTAGAAAGAAAACGTGAAAGTTCTTTCTTTTTTTTTTCCTTTTTTTCTTTTGTTTCTTTCTCTTTCTTTTATTCTCTCTCTTTCTCTTATTCTCTCATATTCTCTCTTTTCTTTTTTTTCTCAATCTCTTTTGGACTTTATCATTTATATATAATAATATATATTATATACATATATACACATATATTTAATAACATACATATATATATATATATATATATATATATATATATATATATATATATATATATATATTATATATAATATATATAATATATAATATATATAATATATATACATACTATGCACATGGATGAACTGGTTCGAGACGGGTTGAGACTGACTTAGGTTGACTGAGTTAAAATGATATGGGTTGAGCTAGGTTGGACCAAAACTGGCTTGAACTGAGTTGACTGGATTGATTGGAATTAACTGGGTTTTCTCTCCTTGTCATTTCATGGGTCATTTCTGCTGTCATCCCGCATGGAATTTTCCGATGGCCTCTATTCCAATTTTTTTACGTTCATTTTGTAGAACATTAAAAATGAGGAATATAAGAACTGGAATCACCTCATTTGGAAGTAAATGGTCAACTTATGAATTTTTGAAGTTTAAGCGGACCAATTATCGATAATTTGGCTGACCATTCTGCATGAGATCCTTCGGAGGCTTCTACTGGAAATATTTTACGTCCACTTTGTAGAGCACTAAAAATGGAACATAATGAGACTGGAATCACCTGATTTGGATATGGGATGACCAAAATATGAGTTTTTGAATATTAAATGATCATTTCCATATGTAATTTTACATGGGACCCTCCGAAGATTTTTACCCGAGATTTTCTACGTCCACTTTGTAGGACATCACAAATGAGGAACAATGGCCTTGGAATCGTCTGAATCCGACGTAGAACGGAAAAGATATGAAGCTTTGAAGTTCTAACGATAATTTTGCATGAAAGCTTGCATGGGACCCACTGGTGACTTCTACCTGGGATTTTTTACGTCCACTTTGTAGAACATCATGAATGAAGAATAATGGCCTTGGAATCATCTGAATCCGATGTCGGATGATGAAGATATGATGATTTGAAATTCAAACAATCAGACTTACGATAATTTGCATGAAGGCCCCTGGGATTATTTATAATAATTTCATAAACCTCCCTTGTACGTATCATCTGACTAAAATGATCATATCTTCTTCATTTGATGTTAGAATCGAGCAATTCTGGTCTCATTTCGAAGATAATTCTATGACCTATGCATCAATGCAAAATTATAACCCATGACCTTGCTGTGGACCCATTGAAAACTTCTTCAAATTCACAGACCCATTGAAAACTTTTCTCAAATTCACAGTCAAAATTCAAAACTTTCGATCATCTTTCTCCTTTTGTTATCCACACGCCCGCAGGACTTTGTTTAGCTGGGATGGCAAAAATGGGGTGCTTACAATACCATCAGTTGAAGATTAAGGATGGTGATATTCCCAAGACAGCATTCAGGACGAGATATAGACATTATGAATTTTTGGTCATGTCTTTTGGATTGACTAACACACCAGCAACTTTTATGGAACTTATGAATCGGGTATTCCATGATATGTTGGATACGTCGGTCATTGTATTTATTGATGATATATTGGTCTACTCCAACGACAAGGAAACTCATATTATGAATCTAAGAGCCGCTCTGCAGCGATTACGGAAAGAGAAGCTTTATGCCAAATTTACAAAGTGTGAGTTTTGGCTAAATGAAGTCGTTTTCTTAGGCCATGTTGTATCCGCTGAAGGAATAAAGTGGACCCTAGCAAGATTGAAGCCATTGTGAAGTGGGAAGCATCGAAGAGTGTTGCAAAAATTAGAAGTTTTCTAGGTCTAGCTGGGTATTATTGACGATTCGTGGAAGACTACTCCAGGATCGCCATACCGCTCACCAGTTTGACTAAGAAAGGAGAGAAGTTTATTTGGACTGGCAAATGTGAGAACAGTTTCCAAACATTGAAGGCAAGATTGATATCTGCTCCCATCTTGACTATTCCTATCCCAGGACAACCATTTGTTTTACATATTGATGCATCTGGATTGGGTTTAGGATGTGTACTTATGCAAGGAGAACAAGTAGTTGCTTATGCTTCAAGACAACTGAAAACACATGAAAAGAACTATCCCACTCATCACTTGGAGTTAGCGGCAGTAGTACATGTTGTAAAAATATGGAGACATTATTTGTATGGAGAAAAATTTCAGATTAAATCAGATCATAAGAGTCTCACTTATCTCTTTAATCAGGAGTTGAATATGAGACAAAGAAGATGGCTGGAACTATTTAAAGATTATGATTGTGATATCCAGTATCATCCAGGGAAATCTAATGTAGTTGCTGATGCGCTGAGTAGAAAAGCAATGATAAAATCCCAAGAGGGGGTTAACACGACTACAAAAATATGTGCTACAGGAAAAGTATTCAATCTTGGAAATGAGCAATTTGTGATAGATGCACCAGGTGAATCAACCAACCAAGGGTTTGTTCATCGAATTTCAAATATGTTTGTAACACTGAAGATTGTACCTGATATAATAGATGAAGTGAAAGCCGCTATAAAATAAGGCTCTTATCTAAGAACGGTACAAGAGGACATTGAAAAAGGTAGGACTATCCCTGAGTTCGCCTTGGACGAAGAAAATGTACTGAAGTACAAAGGAAGAGTATGTGTTCCTAAAAAAGAAAATTTGGACATTAGACACCAATTAATGAAAGAAGCTTACACCACCGCCTATTCGATACATCCTGGAAGTACAATAATGTATCATGATTTAAAGAAATTATATTGGTGGAGAGGAATGAAAATAGATGTAGCTAAATTTGTATCTCAATGCCTAAACTATCAAAGAGTAAAGGCTGAAAGGCAAAGACCTGCAGGACTGTTACAGCCGCTACCGAAACCAGCATGGAAATGGGACTGCATCACTATGGACTTCGTCACCAGGTTACCATTGACTCCCCGAGTAGTTGACGCGGCTTGGGTGATTGTAGACCGTCTGACTAAAATAGCTCGATTTATAGCTATACGACCTCAGTATACACTGGAGAGGTTAGCTAAGTTATATGTGGATAATATTGTCAGACTACAAGGTGTACCTAAACACATTGTGTCCGACAGAGATCCACGATTTACTTCAAAGTTTTGGGAAGGATTGCAAAAGGCTATGGGTACAACATTGAAATTTAGTACTGCATTCCATCATCAGACAGACGGACAGTCGGAGCATACCATTCAGATTTTAAAAGACATGCTTCGAGCCTGTGTAATTGGTTTTAAAGTATCATGGGATGAAAAACTACCATTGATCGAGTTCACTTATAACAACATCTATCAGGATACTAGATGTCACCCAATGAAGCACTGTATGGTAGGAAGTGTCGAACTCCTCTGTTTTGGAATGAAATTGGAGAACATATTGTTGTTGGACCAGAATTTGTTGAAGAGACAAGTCGAGTAGTCGACATTATTAAGGAAAGAGTAAGAACGGCTCAGAATCGTCAGAAACAGTATGCAGATACTTGACACTGAGACCTTGAATTTGTCGTAGGTGATAAAGTATTCTTGAAAGTATCACCTATGCGAGGTTTAAAATGGTTCAGACAAAAAGGGAAACTAAGTCCGAGATATTTCGAGCCATATGAGATTCTAGCTAAACGTGGAAAGGTGACTTATAAGCTAGCACTACCACCATCTATGTCAAACGTGCATGATGTATTCCATGTTTCATTATTGAAGAAGTACGTCAGGGACCCAACACACGTTTTGACTGTGGATCCACCAAATTTGACTGATGATTTGACATTCGAAGTAGCACCAACTGAAATCACCAGCCAAAAGGTTCAACGACTATGCAATCGTGACATCTATTATGTTAAAGTCACCTGGAGAAGCCGAGATATAAAATAAATCACATGGGAAGAAGAGAATGCTATGCAAAAGCAATACCCTCATCTTTTCGACTCGGAAGGTATGTACAATTTCAAGGATGAAATTTTTAATAAGAAGGTGGGAGTTGTAAGACCCGTATCAAATTAACCGGTCTTATCACCTTGTACCAGGTATACCTATCATGGTCGAGCCAAGTGAACCAAGTGCGTGAAGGAAATCACAAGACCAGGTATGAATTTGACCCAAAAACAGTAAATATGAGGGTAAGGTCGCATGCCTAAACAGGTAGGGTTGACCCCACCTCAATAGAAGTCCAACCTATGATTTTCTAGTCTTAGGGTCACATGACTAGAAAAACATAGGGTCGATGGATCCTGCGACCCTATGTGCGACCCTATGATGACAGACAGAAACCGTAAATTAGAAAACTTTCCTAATTTCAAGGGGTTCTTTCCTAAACTCGATGGGACTTATTTTGGAGGGTTTTCCTCTATAAATAGGATGTCCCTTAGCCTCTTTCACTCCTTTTAGAACCCTAACTGAAAGTGAGAGAAAGAGAAAGTGAAGGAAGAGAAGAAGAGAAGGAAAATTAAAGAAAAGACTAAGGAAGAGGAGGAACTTCAGAGAAACCTCTAAATCTCAGCCAACTTCAGGTATGAGTCTAATTCCATTCATAAATTAAGAGCCTAGAATGGATATGAAGAAGTTCGGATTAGGAGAAACCCAAATCATCTATCCATGGATGAGTTTCAAAGGAATCCATGGAAGTAATCATCATAGGCAATGGAAAGTGTATAAAAATCATAGTTATGAGCCATAAAACAATCATAGAATGGACATACAAAACCACAGGATTGATCACATGCCCTTGGGAAGTCCCAGGAAGGGTGTGGTTGCACATAGGGTCGATGGATAACTGACCCCATGTCCGACCCTACCCCTAGGGTCGATTGGGTAACCGACCCTAGGTGCTACCCTACCTGCGACCCTATGATTTCAGCTAGTCTAAATTTGTTGGAATTAATTCTAATTAGAACCTATCGACTTGTTAGGTTTCCCTAGTGATTTAAAAGTGATTACTAAAGCTTGAACGAGGATCTACACTCAATCAAAGGTAAGGGAACAAGACCTAAACTAATTGGATAATAAAAAGCTATGCTTACTTATTGAGTCTGATACTATGATTGATTGATTCTATGCGTGTTTGTATTGTGCATTTAACATGTCATCCAATATTCCTGATATTATTGTTCATGCATATTTAATTTTATTTATTTATAACATGATGATGATGTTGATGTTAGGAATATGCATGTGAATGTTTGTGTGTGATTAGTGTCTTTGATGCAGTGGGGCATCAGGGGGAGGACGTGACACTGTGGTTTATCCTGGTCACCAGACTCTAGCTCTATTTCTACTCAAGTCTTGTCCAGTAACATCGTCGTATCGCCATTACCTTAGCAGAGCTATTACGTCGTAGGGCATCAGGGGAGGTGGTCTCAGACCGTGTAGTCTCTGACTCTGTCGGGGGGCCTTAGCTCTATCTCTATGGACGTATGTGAGATGCTAGGGTGAGGCCTTGGATACACTGTTTACCATTAGGATTAGTTAGTTGCGAGCCCAGTTTGCATGCCCTCGCCAACTGGGGCTTACGTGTTGGTATGGGAGCATGTGGTACAGCAATGCCAATACCCATTGGGTACACTGTTTCCATGGTGGGTGCATGTGGGACGACAATGCCGATATTCATTGGGCGGCTTCACACACTCGTGTATAGAGGTGAGACGACCTCCGAACCTTTTTATAGCATATTGCAAACTTATAAACCAGACCACAGATATGAATTGAATGCATCCATATGTTTGTTGCATTGTTTTGTTTGCTCATTAAGCCGTGATGTGTGCTCACCCTTTTCGACGTCGAATATTTTAGTTGATGATGCAGGTACCACGTTTGAAGACTACATGAATGCTCCTATGTATGGACAAGCTATGGCGATGGACGCTGAAGTGATGATGGAGTCACATGATTTGACATGCGAGTGCAACTCCTGTGTTTTTTATTAGACTTTTATTTGGATTATACAGACAATGTATTTGAATTAATTATTTAAGTTTTTGTCTCAGTCTTTTTAGGATTAATTGGTTAAATTATTTATTTTATCACATTTAGATTCTCAGTTCATTTAATTTTAAGACTTCCGCTATTGTGTATTTACTCTGATTATTGTTGTGGATGTATATGGTTTAAGCAAATGGACACAGCCTATTTGAGATCCTGGTTGAACCGTTGGTTTATTAGCGGTTCATCACACCATTCTGAATAGTGCAGAATTGGGGTGTGACATTGAACTTAATTGGTAATACCCTGATCTAAGATCAATCTTCGAGAAAACCTTTACACCCTGCAACTGATCGAATAGATCATCGATCCTAGGCAAAGGGTATCGGTTCTTAATGGTTAACTTGTTCAACTCTCGGTAGTCGATACATAGTCGTACGCTACTGTCCTTCTTCTTTACGAACAATACAGGTGCTCCCCATGGCGATATGTTTGGTCGTATGAAACCCTTATCTAGTAGTTCTTGTAACTGGGTCTTCAACTCTTTTAATTCTATGGAGGCCATCCTGTACGGTGCCTTAGACATCAGCGCCAACCCTGGCATGAGGTCTATCACAAACTCTGTAGCCCTGTCTAGAGGTAGACCTGGTAGATCTTCTGGAAATACATTTGAAAACTCTCATACCACATCTAGATCTTCCATCTTTGGCACCTCTGCAGCGATGTCAACCATAGATACTAAGTACCCCACTCCCCCCTTCTCTAAGCATCTCTTAGCTTTTAGGGCAGAGAGGATCAGCTTCCGCTTCCTAGGTAATTTGATTCCAATGAAGCTGAACTCCTTTTCCTTATCATCCTTAAAAACAAGTTTCCTTTGGCCACATAATAAGCTAGCTGAATGATGGCCTAGCCAATCCATTCCCTAGATGACATTAAAGTCTGCCATCTCGAGTTGAACCATATTTGCTTCTAGGTTTCGCCCCTCAATACTAACTGAACACGGCACATAGCATTCATTCAACGCCACTTCTACTCCCAACAGAGAGCGAACTATCAAGCTTGGGGTTAAGGACTTGACAGGTAACTCCAATTGTTTCCCAAAAGACATAGAAACAAAGGAGTGTGTAGCCTTAGAGTCAAAGAGTACTCTGGCGGGTACACCAGCTATATCTACAGTTCTTGGAATTTACTTATCCCATAATTCTACATGCTCATACATAACAAAATAGACTACAAAAATAGTAAGGGAAGGAATCATACTAGTAACCGCATCAGGTGATGCGGCTGCCTCATCAGTGGTGACTGCAAATACCTTCCCTTGCTGTGGCAGTTGCTTTCTAGGTAGAGTACATGTCTTTGCATAATGGTCCAATTGCTAGCAGTTGAAACATTTGATATTTGGGTTTCAACCATCTACCTGTGATGGTGGTGGTGCAGTAACATTTGACATTTGGGTTTTGACCAGCTACCTGTGATGGTGGTGGTGCAGTAGTATTCCTTACTGGCACCACAGTAGACTGAGCCCTGTATGGGCGGAATGGTCTAGTGTTCCCTCCACCTGAAGTCTCAGTAGCAGGCCTCTTTAGTCCCCTATTTTGAGCAAAGAATCTGTCTCTTTGGCTTGATTCAATCACCCTAGCAATCTGCATAGCCTTGTTATACACCTTCTTCTCCAAACCCAAGACATGCTCCCGAATACTTCCTCACAATCCCATGGTGAACCTACAGGTCTTGGATTCCTCCTCTTGCATGCTTGCTGGAGCAAAGAAAAATAGCTCTTCATACCACTGTTGGGACGCATCAACAGTCAACTGGGATTGTTGCAGGTTAAGGAATTCCTTATCCATTTGATCACGAAAGCTCTTAGGAAAGTACTTATCGAAGAAGGCTCCCTTGAATATTTCCTAGGTGATTTGGGTGTGCTTCGTCTCTAAGTATGGCCAGGTAGAATTCCACCAGGCATTAACATCTTCTTTGAGCATGTGCGTAGCAAATAACACCCTTTCATCCTCCGTGCAAGTCATCAAATAGAAGTTCTTCTCCATTTCAACAAGCCACTGTGCAGGCCACAGTGGTTTTCCTGGTTTCCCTGTGAAGGTAGTGGGTTTCAATTTCAAAAACCTATCCACTACTCGGCTTAGGTCATTCTGCCCCTGTGCATTTGTTCCATACCATGGTGGTGGGTACGGATAGATCCCTTGATAGGCAGACGACATTGGAATTTAGTATGGTAGTTGTGGGTTCTGTTCTTGACCCATCGGCCCAGTGCTACCATCCACTGGTAGTGTGGTATTATTTCCCCTAGACTCAGGCGTACCTTCTGTAGGGACATATCCTGGTAGCCTGAACATCTCCAGCATCTCATTTAAGAACACCTTCTGCTGAACTTCCATCTAATAGACCAGATTAATCACTATAGTCTCAAAGTTAGTGTGAGGAGGGCCTGGCAGATTTCTTGGTTCTCTGTGACTCTACCCTTCTCCACCATTTCTCATTGGTGTCCTGTCCTCATCTTCCCTCATTGGGGTTCCACCGTCTGGGTTTAGGTTTTGCTCACCAATGTTTTCTACTTCTACATTGTCTTCGGCTTAACACACCCTTGAGTGGAGACGTTTCCATGAACCTCTGTGACCATTTCCGCCTGCCATCTTTGATTACTCTTTCCTGTTTGGATCTGAGAAGAAGACATAACACATGAGGTACATTGAAATAGTCACATTCGTCATGATAGTGTTAGACTTTAATAGTGCGAGGTGAAGATTGTCATGGAAACTTTAAATCAAAATTTAAAAAAAAAAAATTTAAAATTTTCTGGGCTTAGAATACTTGTCCGGTCGCAACATACCGGTCGCGGCACTATGTATGTAGTGCGACCAGTATGTCCAGGCGGACAAACCTCTTGGAGTTCCCGAGAGGTACCAGTCGATGTACTAGTTGCACCTCTGTATGGTATGGTGCGACCGGTCAGCTCCCTACTGTGGCTAAGAGGTACTGGTCACAGGTACCAAGGGGTACCGGTTGACCGGTATAGGGCAAACCATCGACCGGTATGCCCTGAAAGACTTTAAAATCATGAAAAGTGAGTCTTTTCTCACTTTTCTTCTTTTCATTCTCTCTGGTGGAGATTCCTCTCTGACTTGGTGAGTTGCTACAGTCCAACCGGTGACTTTAGGAGCAATTCTCTTCCGATCAAGACCTTGAACATCATCTCCAAGTAAGGTTCTTCCTTCCTCTCTCCATTTTACATCGTTTTTTCATGGTTTCTTGCCCAAAAACTAGGTTTTTCTTCGTTTAGAGGATTCTAACCGTAGGAACTCTTTTCCTTCAGCTTAGAGATAGTTTTGGGACCTCTATGAACAAAAGCCATCAACATATTTGAGGTTCCACCTTATGGGTTTCTCAAAATCAAAATTTTTGGATTTTTGACCTAGGTTTTGGTCAAAAATCATTTTTTTCTTGTAATTGTTAAATTTCTTGCTTGTTTGATGATTGTTTGGTTTTCATATGTTGCTAAATTGTTACGTAAGTCCTCCTCTCCAGATCTTGGGTGAGTTCTAGGCATTTTCTTTAAATACTATCGTTATGCTACAAAATTTCAAAAGTTTTAACAAAATCTCATTGTTTTGTTCTATTTTTGTAGTTCACAATGTCCCAGCGTCGAGGTGCTGGAAAGCATGCATACGCTCTGGGCATGAACCATCCTCACCCGCTGGTTCTATAGTTTGATGAGACGTGGTTTCGTTCAGCGGCGGCGCAAACCCGTTTTCCATGGTTAGAAGAGAAGAACATAGAAACTGGTCGCTGTGTAAACCTGGAGCAGCTACAATGATTCGATGTTGAAGCAACCTTTGGTGCACTTGGGTGGTTACCCGTTATCACTTACATAGTGACTACCCGACCCAACGTGGTCAAGCACTTCTATGCTAACCTGGAGGTCGAGGGGAATGTTAACGACTTCAGCCATGGTAGGGACCTCCGCCTAACCAGATTTGTCAAAAGTGTCCCCATATCCTTCGACACCCACCAACTTGCTGATCTCTTGGGGATTCCTAATGATGGTGATTTGGTTTACGGCGCTCCCAAAATGAAGGCTTCTTTACTAATGATCTGCGCCAGGAAGTTTCAGAGCAGATCTTTAACCCAGGGGTGCCCATGAAAGCTGTCAGTTTGAGACCTGTTCCTCGAGTATATTGCCGCATTATCCAGCATGACATTGTTCCTCAAAGCAGCCACTACAGTGAATTATCTCAGCTCACCCAGTACCTGACTTACTATGTCTGCACTAAAGAGTAGGTCTGTCTTCCTTAATTATCATCAAGACCATGCATCAAGCTACCATGCCCAACCAGATAAGCAACCTTCCTTATGGTCGGCTTATCACTACACTCTTGCAATGCCTTCGAGTAGACTTGAGGGATGAGATTGTGGTTGAGGACACCATGACTTCAGACATTGACTGGAATGCCATTGTCTGAATGAAGATGGATAACCTGTCGATCAGTGATGAGGAGCTAGAGGCTCGTCCTCATCCGCTTAGGAGGGTAGCAGCAGCGGTAGCAGCAGCCAATGCAGCTTATGCAGACACGCAGGGGATGATGATGATCAGATGGTGGACGTTCCTGCACCAAAACCGCAGCCCATACCTACAGCGGGACAATCCCAACCTCCTCCCGATACCGTGATGGGTATGTTTATGGAGATTTGGGATGCCCAGGGCGAGATGAACCGTGACCTAGGGCACCTCTCTCGCAACCTGAGAGTCACGCAGGAGTAGGTACACTGGCTTAGGGTCACTTATGAGTGTGATTATGACAATGCTGACCCTATTCCTCCTATGCCCCCAACCCCATGATGGATTACTTTATTTTTCTCTCCTCTTAGTACATTGACTTTTATAACAGGGTAACTGTCCGATTTATGGACTGTACCCTGTACCACAATTAACTTTTACTCTTTGGATGTTTATGATTATTTTTTTTTTGCCTATTTAACATGGTTTCCTATCTAGAACATGACTATTCATTAAGTTCTTATTTCAGTATGGTATGTTATGCTCTTTCTTATTTTGTCTCAGGCATCAAACATGTGCATAAGGTGTGTTTTTATTAAGACTTTTAAATTCTTCCTATCTCAGTTCGTTGACTCTATTAGGTGCAAATATGGTCTATTGGACAGAGCGTAAGAGCTCTGATACCAAGTTGTCACACCACAATTCTGACTAAACTAGAAGTGTGAGTGAACTGTTACTGAACCAATGGTTCACACCAGGATCTCAGTAAGACCGTGTCTACTCATACAAACCATTGCACATAACCATAATCAGAATATAATTAAATACAACGGAAGTCTTAAATTAAATAAACTGAGTACTTCTATTGATAAATAAATTATCTAATTATTTAAGATACCAAAACATAAATAATTATCCTTACATCCCAATTATAAATCCAACTGAAAATAAATAACATAAATAAATCAAATATCCTAGAGGTACACGCAGAAAGGGTACTCACATGAAGCGTCATGCCCGTCCTCCCCTGCTTGCACTTCCAAGGCAGTAGCACCTCCATAAATCCATGTAGTCCTCCACTGTGTAACCTGCATTAACATCTAAAAATAGTGTGTACACAAGGGTGAGCTCATAATTTAGCTCAGTAAGAAAATCAGATAATTCAACACACATCATGCATGAGTAAAATTCACATTATGGTCTGGTGTTAAGTTTGCAATATGCTATAGAAAGGATTGGCGGCCACCACACCTTTATATACGAGTGTGTGAATCTACCCAATGGATCAAACACCACTATCATCCCACATGCATTCACCATGGAAAAGAGATAGAGCTAAAGTGTTTGGATCAAACACCGTCAACACTTCCCCTGATGCCCTACCCATACCAACACGTAAACCCCTACTGGCGAGGGCTTGCAAACTGGGCTCACAACTAACCAATCCTATGTGTCATCACAGTAGGCCCTATCCCAGCACAGCTCCCTACGACATAGAGATAGGGCTAGAGTCTAGTGGCCAGGCCAGAGACCATAGTGCCACTTCCTCCCCCTGATACCCTACCCGCACCAAGCATGCTAAGACAGAAGCGATACGAAAAGGTGCTAGTGTAAGGAATGATCCCAGACCCCAGGCCCCTTCCATTCCACACATCAAGGAAAACAATAACTTTCCTAACAGTCACATCCTAGCATAGCGAGTATGCATGAATAATATAATAACTGAAAGTAAAGATGACATGCAAGTATGCACAAACACAATTCCACAGAATCATAATTTCTAACAACACTTTATTTTTATTAACTTAGTAGGGTTTAGGTCCGATTCCCTTACCTGATGCTTGATTGATAGCTTCCTCCACGACACAGAATCCAAACTCGCTATCACAAGGTCCTACATGATGTTAGGGTTGAATTAGAATTACTTTCTTAGGGTTTACATTGATCAGAAAACAAACTGGATCAAAATATACCCCTCACAGTGCTTACCGATCGCAAGTACCGGTCGCAAGCACCGATCGCGGCACTGTGGGGAAAGGTGCGACTGGTATGGTCGATCGGTCCCCCACAGACCGGTCTCCGAGAGGTACCAGTCGCAGTATCGGTCGCATATGGTGTAACCAGTATGCCTCCGAAAAACCATCAACTCGGTGTTCGCCTTTCGTCAGTCACCCCCTATTGGTTCTAGGATTTATCCTATGCATTCTAGGCCTGAGCAATGAGTTAGAGTTGTTTCATGTTCCATTCAAGTCTTAGTTTTGATGATCCTTAGCCTAGAATGTGAATTTAGGGTTCATCGACTGTATTAGGGTTTGACGGTAAATTTAAGGGTTTTAGATCAATACCTAGCGTTGCATGGTATTGATCAATTCATGACTTATCATCTAGAATGCTTAAATTAGAGGAAGTTTTAAGAACTTACCGTTGGTTCGCAATTATGGTGTTCTTTGTCCAACGGAAAACGGCGGCTCCTCTCCCTCATTCCTTAGCTCTTTCTCCTTCTTCGATCTCTTTCTCCTCTTTAGGGTTTGAGAGGATCAATGTAAGAGTTCTAAGGAGGTTTAAGGGTCCTTAAATAGACTAGGATAGAGTTTAGGAAGTTTCCTTATGTTAGGAAAGTCCTTAGGCTCGAGATTTGAAAAGTGGAGATCTAACTAGTCTGCCCGCGTAGACATATCGGTCGATCGGTACCATAGTCCAGTATGAAAAACATCATAATTTTGGGTCCATTTTCATGCCTGATTGTCATCCGCTCATCCCGTCTGGCCCGATGATGATTGGAAGACCTATTACGACATGAATTAAAGATTTAGATTGGGTTCATGGAGTGCGGGTCTTACACAACAAGTAGTGTATCAAGGTGGTTACCCTTATCAGCTACCGATGTATGGGATAGCAACCCCATGGCAGAATGATCCGATAAGGATTGGGGAATGTTTTCTGAAGATAAAGCAGATGTTTTTATCAAGGGATCAAATCTATTGTGGCCATATAACTAGATAGGTGTATATAGGATTCGGTAAATCATTGACTTACCTTATGATTATAGAGGATGCTCATACCTGAGAATTATTCTCATGCCTTAACTGGATACCTTTTGGATTTAACCTGTCAATTGGGATATAGATGTTGTTTCCATAGAATTAGTCCTGACTATACCAATCTAAGCTACTCTTATGATCGACAACATGAATAGAGATATGAACCAAATGAATAGTTAAAGGTTTAATTATTCTGAATGTACATCTTTTTTATTTTATATCTGATTTATTAAGTACCAAAACTTTTCTCTAGATTTACTCATATGGTGCCTTGACTAATGGCACTATATACTCGATAGAACTTACAAACCGAGGTTAAGAGCTGTGGAACCTCTATTTCCATATATTCAGACCACCTGGCAACCAACAACCATGGGTCCAGTTCAATTCATAGTCGGATTGGTTACCGTAGATTTACTCCTGATCCTTTAAACCCAAGTTTACTAGATACAACAAGTGTTCATCATCATATTGAATTCGAAAGAAGGAAACAATTTGCTTTTGGATAAACATTCTGATTCTTACATTCCCTGACCTCCGTGGATAAAGATACTTAGTTAATAAGAAAATTATTAGAGGGAAGATGATTGGATTCAGATAAATCTCTATAGCAAAGAAACCTTAGATGAAGTAATGTAGAATATGTTCTGAGATTGCTAGATGGGATGGATTTGAGTCACAATTTGTAAAAGAGTGCATAAGCAAGAAGTAAGGATTACCAAGAGTAGCCAGTAAAGAGTAGATAACACTTAAGTAGAGTTATAAATGGCTATATAGGTATGAATCTTGATAAGACAAAAGATTTCAAAAAAGCATATCTAAGAGTGGATACAAGGATGAAGTCAAAAATTATGGCATTGATAGTATTCGGATTTGTACAAGTAATACTGAGTTATGCCCAATGTCGAGTGAGATGATTAAGTAAGGGCCAAGAGAGTTTAATAGAATTAATGAAATTATAAACATATACCCTAATGTTTATAGGTAGACTTGAGATATGAAGTGAGTAAGGATCACAAGATACTTTTCGAGGTATATGATAGAGAGATCAAGATAAAGCAGCAGCGATAAAAGAGATGTAAGTTAATGAGTGTAATATAAGATTATTGGTGTAAGCTAATGATTTTTTTGGGATATGAGATTATTGACAATAGTCTTTGAAAAACCATAAGAGATGAATGAACTAGACGTGCCCTTAAGACCTTATACCAGATTTTGCTAGTTCAAGCCCTTTTGGACTAGATGCTGTATTAGGTGAGTGTTATGAATAATGTTCGAATCATATAGAAGGACAGAATTTGGATGCAACCTAATTTAACTTGAGATGGCAGACTTCGACATTATCTTGGGGATAGATTGGTTGTCTCAACACTCTATAAAGCTGTTATGTGCATAGAAGAGGTTCTCATTCAAGAATAAATACTGCACATTATTTGGTTTTATTGGAAGTATATTGCTTAGGAAACGAAAGCTCATCCTCTCTGCACCAAAGGCAAAGAGATGGTTTGAAAAGAAAGGAGTTGGATATATGGTATCTATGGTAGATGTTACTAAATAAGTACCACAGATGGAAGAAATTAATGTGATACAAAAATTCCCTGATGTGTTTCCAGAAGACTTACCCGGGTTGCCACCTGATCGTGCAACTGAGTCATTATCGACTTGTTACCAGGGTCGGCACCTATGTTTAAGGCACCCTATAAAATTGCTCCTACAGAGTTAATGGAACTGAAGACTTAACTATAGGAGTTATTAGACATATGTTCTAATCGGCTAAGTATTGCATCAAGGGGAGCGCTAGTGCTATTCGAGAAGAAAAAAGACGGTAGTGTTCGCTATGAATAAACTACCAAGAATTGAACAAGTTCACGATCAAGAACTGATATCCACTACCTCAGATCGATGACTTGTTTAATCAGTTGCAAGGTGCAAAGGTATTTTGTAAGATTGATATTCGGTCAAGATATCATCAACTGAAGAATTTGGACAGCGATATTCTGATGATAACATTTAAAATCGAGAATGGGCATTATGAGTTCCTGGTTATGTCTTTTAGTTTGACCAATGCCCTTACATCTTTTATGGAGCTAATGAACCGGGTGTTTCATGACGTGTTGGACATGTCGATCATAGTTTTCATAGACTATATATTGGTTTATTCCAAAGATAAAGAAAGTCTTGTAATGGACCTTAGAGAAACATTACAACAGCTGAGAATGGAGAAGATTTATGCCAAGTTCATGAAGTGTGAGTTCTGGTTAAACGAGGTTGCATTCTCAGGGTCACATAGTGTCATCAGAAGGGATAAAAGTAGTCCCTAATAAGATAGAAGCAATCATATGGTGAGAAATACCTAAGAACGTTGCAGAGATCAGAAGTTTCTTTGGTTTAGCTGGTAATTACAGATTATTCATGGAGGACTACTCTAGGATCGCAATATCTCTTCCCAAGCTAACCAGGAAGAGAGAGAAGTTTATTTGGATTGACAAGTGTAAAGAATGTTTCTACTCTAAGACCAAGGGTAATAGTAGCTCCCATCTTGATGGTTTCAGCACCAGGGGAACCTTTTACCCTATACATCGATGCTTTTGGATTGGGTCTAAGATGTGGGTTAATGTAAGGTAAACAAGCGATTGCATATGCTTTAAGATAACTAAAGGAGTATCAGGAGAGTTACCTTACTCATGACTGGGAGTTAGCAACGTGATTCATGCAATCGAGACTTGGAGACATTATCAGTCACACCCCAATTTTGGACTAACCAGTGGTGTGATGAACCATCATGAGAACCAACGGTTCAAACTAGCATCTCGTATAGGCTATGCCAACCATGTTAAACCAAAACACATTCCACTGTAACAATCAAAGATAATTGAGTAAATACCAGAAGTCTTTATTAATAATGAATTGAGAGTCTATACGGATAATTAAATATTTAACAAGTTATCTTCAAGTAACCAAAATATAATTAAGGAGACATTATCAGTCACACCCCAATTTTGGACTAACCAGTGGTGTGATGAACCATCATGAGAACCAACGGTTCAAACCAGCATCTCGTATAGGCTATGTGTAAGGACAAAGATAGAAATCTTTAGAAGTCGCCACCTAGATTTAGGTCTAGGACCTTAGAAATGTGAAATCTCACCCCAAGGTAAGACTTCGATTGACTCATGACCCTTAGATTAGAATTCTGGCCCATCAGAGATTGGGTAAGCGTCAGGTTACGGTTATGAGAAGGGGTTAGGCACCCAAACCGCCCGATCAAAATCGGTCTCCTATACCTTTCCTATGCTAGACTTTATTTGTTAAGCCAAACCAAACCAAGTGGTTTGATATCATTGAACCGAATCTGTATCCATCAGATTGCCTACGTATTACGGATTTATTCCGAAAATCAGGTTCACCATCGTAGTTCAGGTGTGATTAAAATTTATGGCTGTGATTTATGCTTATGCATGATTAAGTTCTTTGTTCAAGTTGAAATTTATGCTTGAAAGGTTGAGAAATCCTATGGGTTAGGATCTGGATAGTCCATGTGGACTGATAGATAGTCCTAGTGGATCTAAGAATAACCCCATTTGGGTTAGAATGTGGATAATATCCTAGTGGATCTATGGATAGTCCAAGTGGACTAAGATGTGGATAAATATCCTAGTGGATCTATGGATAGTCCAAGTGGACGAAATGTGTGGATAACCCTATTTGGGTTAAAATATGGGGGATATCCTAGTGGATCTATGGATAATCCGAGTGGACTAAAGTATGGGTAAATATCCTAGTGGATCTATGGATAGTCCGAGTGGACTAAGTTGTGGATCCGAATTTGGGCTTCTCCCAAATGGCCTACATATCCTAGGGTTTGACCTAGGAATCAGAATCCGAGTAGTTCGGGCTCTGGGTTGAAATGGGAATGGATATCCTAGTGGATCTATGGATAGTCCGAGTGGACTAAATGTGTGGATCCGAATTTGGGTTTCTCCTAAATAGCCTACGTATCCTAGGGTTTGCCCTAGGAATCAGAATCCGCATAGTTCGGGACGGATAACCTTTTCTAGGTTAATGATTGAGAACCTATTCTAGGTTTGGGATTGAGAACCTATTCTAGGTTTAGGGTTTAGAACCTATTCTAGGTTTAGGGTTTGCCAAGGAGAAAAATCGTCCTAAATCACCTTTTTTTATCCTGAATTCTAATTTTGGAAAGTTTGGCAAGGCATTCTCTTTCTTTATTAAGATTTTATCATTCCCATTATGCCCTTCCCAAGAATGTGGGTGCCTAAATGCACGTCCCCACACCTACATTGTCTTCTAGAAGTGTGCATATATGGCAGTTTAACTAGGGTGTTGCATAAAATAAATTATTGTCAAAAAAATAGAATATTCTATCTAAATATGGCACATAAAACATTTATGACAAGAAATTCACATACAGTAAGATTGTTTAAAATCTTTCAAATATGGCATGTATTGCAAATAAGGCAAGAGCCTACATGGCATGATCTAGTATGCTATTTTCTACCCTAATTGTTATTTTCTTTCCATTTTAGGGTTTTCTACTCTAATTATTATTTTATTTTCATTTTTTTAGGATTTTCTCCCTAATTGTTACATTCTTTCCATTTTAGGGTTTTCCACCCTAATTGTTATTTTATTTCCATTTTTTAGGGTTTTCTACCCTAATTGTTACATTCTTTCCATTTTAGGATTTTCTACCCTAATTATTATTTTATTTCCATTTTTTAGGGTTTTCTACCCTAACTGTTACTTTCTTTCCATTTTAGGGTTTTCTACCCTAAGTATTATTTTCTTTTCATCTTAGAATTTTCTACCCTAAATGTTACTTTCTTTCCATTTTAGGGTTTTCTACCCTAATTATTATTTTCTTTCCATTTTTTAGGGTTTTCTACCCTAATTGTTACATTCTTTCCATTTTAGGGTTTTGTACCCTAATTGTTATTTTATTTCTATATTTTAGGGTTTTCTACCCTAACTGTTACTTTCCTTCCATTTTAGGGTTTCTACCCTAATTATTATTTTATTTTCATTTTTTAGGGTTTTCTACCCTAACTGTTACTTTCTTTTCATTTTAGGGTTTTTTACCCTAATTATGGCAATAAGCATCCAACTATGGCAATGAGCATACAAATATTCATGATGAAAAATTCAACGGTATAAATCACTATTGATGGTAATCTAACCGCTAAAAATTATTTCAACCACTCCCAAAGATAATCTAACGGTCCAGATCACTTATTAAGATAATCTAATCATTCATATACATTTACATCACTTTGAAGATAATCCAACGGTTTAGATTACTCAAATTAATTATCTAACCATTCAGATTACTCAAATGAAGGTAAATTATGATCAACGAATCAAATCAAAACTCCAAGATCAATGGTTCAATTTTAATCATATCATTACAAGCATATGATCGGATCAATTTTAATTCCATCAAAATTCCATATGATCGGATCAATTTTCATCATAATGCCATAATCGGATCAATTTTTTTGCCATAATCGAATCAATCTTCATCATAATGCTATAATCGGATCAATTTTCATCATAATGCCATAATCGGATCAATTTTCATCATAATGCCATAATCGAATCAATTTTCATCATAATGCCATAATTGAATCAATCATAATTCCATATGATCGGATCAATTACAATTTCATCACAATATTCCACAGTCGGCTCAAATTCAATTTCATTAAGAATCATATGATCGGATCAATCAAAATTTCATATGATCTGATCAATTCAATTACAAATTCATATGATCGGATCAAATTCATCAAGATTCATATGATCGATAAGATCAACTCAATTTCATCAAAATTCCCATAATCAATGGGATCAATTCAATTTTATTACGATGGGATCAATTCAATTTTCATCACATATTCACCTAATCGATGGAATCAATTCAATTTCATCACAATCAAAATAAAATTATCATCCCATGGTACATACTTAATCTCATTACCAAAATAGGATCATCACCCAACCAATCAAATTTATTAAAAAATATATTGAATCATATGAATTAATCTTAATCAAATTCAAACTCATTCGAATCAAATTTTGATTACATGAAATTCAAGCATTCGGGTCAATAGATATGAAACTCAAACACATTCACATCAGATCTCACATTAAATTAAAACATATGGGATCAGAGGATTGATGGGAAATCAAAGGGTTGTAATTGGATAAATGATATTGGATCAAGGGTTGGGTTTGGTTAATGAGGAGGTAAGTGGTTGCAGCAGGTTACGTGGAGAGTATGGGACAGTAGGGTGTTGGGTTTTACAGAGGGTTGTGATGGATTGAACAAATGTTGAAGATAGTTGAAATAATGGTGACAGGTGAGGGTGAGTAAGCTATATGGAGGGTTTGATTAGGTGGTTAACAGTGTAGTGGAGTTGGTAGGTGCAGTTTATGGTTACAGGTAACAAAAGAAAGAAAAGAAAAGCTAGAGGGGTGGTTTACCTGAGTCCCTCTCCCTCTCCTTTACTCTTCTTCTTCTTCATCATCTTTTCTCGGGTTTGCTCTGCGGCCCCCTTTTCTTCTTCTTCTTCGACATCTCCTCCTCTTTCCTCTTCTCTGATTTTTGATATTTTTTTTTTGCTCTCTCTATTTTCCCTCCCGATTTTTTTCTTTGGATCTGTTTTTTTTCAGCCCCTCTCTCCACTTATCTCCCTCTTGAAATTTTTTTTTATTCTTCTTCCCTCCCCTTTCTTTCTCCCCTTCCTCTTCTCGGATTCCTCCTCTTTATTTTTCTGTTTTTTTTTCTTTTTACATTTCTTCTTTCCTTCTTCAACTTCTCTTCTCGATCCTCCTATTTGAGTCCTCAAATTTTCCAGATTCTCTCTATCACTCTCATTCTTCTCTCAACTCAATCTTTCCTTCTTCCTTTCTTTTTAGATTTTATTCGGATCCTACTTCCTTTTTATATAAAACATATAAGTATATAATATATTAATATATTAATATATATAATATAATATACATATAAGACATATGTATAGATTATATGATATATTATAATATATTATATATTATATAAACATATAAATAATATATAAAAGAAATACATGCATAAGCACCGACATGAATTGGTCCGGATTGACAAGGATTAACTGGGTTGGGCCAAACTGGCTTGGGTTGAGCTGAGTTGACTGGAATTAAATGGGTTTTCTCTTTCTATCATTTCATGGGCCATATCCGTTGTCGTCCGACACGGAATTTTCCGATAGCCTTTATTCCAATTTTTTTTGCGTTCATTTTGTAGAACATTAAAAATGAGGAATATAGGAACTTGAATCACCTCATTTAAAAGTAAAATGGTCAACTTATGAATTTTTGAAGTTTAAGCAGACCAATTATCGATAATTTGGCTGACCATTCTGCATGAGATCCTTCGGAGGCTTCTACCAAAAATATTTTACATCCACTTTGTAGAGTACTAAAAATGGAACATAATGAGACTGGAATCACCTGATTTGGATATGGAATGATCAAAATATGAATTTTTAAATATTAAATGACCATTTCCATATGTAATTTTGCATGGGACCCTCCGGAGACTTTTACCCGAGATTTTCCACGTCCACTTTGTAGGACATCACAAATGAAGAATAATGGCCTTAGAATCGTCTGAATCCGATATAGAACAGAAAAGATATGAAGCATTGAAGTTCTAACGATAACTTTGCATGCAAGCTTGCATGGGACCCACTGGTGACTTCTACCCGGGATTTTTTACGTCCACTTTGTCGAACATCATGAATGAAGAATAATGGTCTTGGAATCATCTGAATCCGATGTCGGATGATCAAGATATGATGATTTGAAATTCAAACGATCCGACTTAGGATAATTTGCATGAAGGCCCCTGAGATTATTTATAATAATTTCAGAAACCTCCCTTATGTGTATCATCCGACTAAAATGGACATATCTTCCTCATTTGATATCGAAATTGAGCAATTCTAGTCTCGTTTTGAAGATAATTATATGACCTATGCATCTATGAAGATAATAGCCCATGACCCTGCTGTGGGGATCAGTGAAGAATCACAAATCTTTGGGTTAAAGGTCAGAAACCTGCCATATTGGTTCACTTACGCCGAGAGTGGCAAAAATGGGATGCTTACAGATGCCCCTCTTTAGCCGAGATTGTTATTAGTTGAAAGCTAAAGATAAAAGAACCATATTTTTGGGGTATGAGTGATATTGTTTATTGGGCTGCACTTAGGGTAATTCTTCCTAAACTGCCTACGTATTCTAAGGGTGTCCTAGAAATCAAGCCCAGAACGTAGTTCGACTGGCAAGAAGGTTTGCTCTTCTTGGAAGATTGGTGAGTGCTTTTCTTGTATGAAGCTAGGCTATGAATACAAGGCTCATTTGTAGGCTGGGAACCACTTCTTGCTGAGGTAGAACTCATGATGCAAGGTACGTGCGGGCTTGGACCCGGCTTGATCCATTTGTAGGCTGATAAACCTCTTCTTGTATGGAGCTAGGCTGTGAATACAAGGCTCATTTGTAGGCTGGGAACCTCTTCTTGCTGAGGTGACTCATGATGCAAGGTATGTACGGGCTTGGACCCGACTTGATCCATTTGTAGGCTGATAAACCTCTTCTTGTATGGAGCTAGGCTGTGAATACAAGGCTCATTTGTAGGCTGGGAACCTCTTCTTGCTGAGGTGACTCATGATGCAAGGTATGTGCAGGCTTTGACCCGGCTTGATCCATTTTTAGGTTGATAAACCTCTTCTTGTATGGAGCTAGGCTGTGACTACAAGGCTCATTTGTAGGCTGGGAACCTCTTCTTGCTGAGATGGAACTCAATGCAAGGTATGTGCGGGCTTGGACCCGGATTGATCCATTTGTAGGCTGATAAACCTCTTCTTGTACGAAGCTAGGCTGTGAATACAAGGCTGATTGCATGAGCTTGGGCTCGGCTTTGATTTGTTTGGATGGAAGACTTGATGTCTTCTCTTTGATTGAACTGAGGCTCTTTTGATTGAGATTCTGAGATTTTTTTTTCTGATTAAGCTAGGGCTCTGCATTTGATTCACTTATAGGCTGAGATTGATTTGAACTTTGGATGAGTTAGGGATCTGCATTTGATTCCCATATAGGCTGAGATTGACTTAATCTTTGAATGAGCTAGGGCTCTACATTCACTTATAGGCTGAGATTGACTTGATCTTTGAATGAGCTAGGGCTCTACATTTGATTCACTAATAGGCTGAGATTGATTTGAACTTTGGATGAGCTAGGGCTCTGCATTTAATTCCCTTGTGGGCTGAGATTGATTTGAACTTTGGATGAGCTAGGGCTCTGCATTTGATTCCCTTGTGGGCTGAGATTGACTTGATCTTTGAATGAGCTAGAGCTCTACATTTGATTATGAAATCAGCAAGAACTCGGAATATCACTTTTAGGGTGAGGAATTTGCTATTGATTCTGAAATGAGCAAGAACTCAGAAGGTCACTTATAGGGTGATACTGAATGACTCATCTTGGCAGTTCCTACCAGCTTTGGACCTTCGGGATTGAAAATAGGAATATCCTTCTTGGAAGCTCTATGGCTATGAACCTTTAGGATGCTTGAAAGTGACCCATACAGGAAGGCTTTGTTGACTTTGAACCGTTAGGGTTGGAATCTGACCCATCTTGGAAGTCTATTGACTTTGAACCTATAGAGTGCTGGACATATTTGAAATGATGGTGAATTCCTTGGCAGTTTTCTGAGTTTTTTGCTCCTGCTTTATTGGTGAAGGTACAAAACATGACATCGATGGAAATGGTGTCATGGACTTCGCTGGCATGATACCTAGATCTGAAATTTTCCATTTATGACTTGGTACTGAAAGTTTGACTCAATTTCAGCACGGTAGGGATGACTTGGTTACTCCCTTTGAAGGGTTCCATGTAATTTGAAGATGATGATTTTCTTCAGTCAACATTGGTGTTGTTGGATTTTGGATTGAAAGAAACTCTAGCAAGGATTTTGGACAAGAATGAAGGGAGCTTGACAGTCTCTAACTAAAGTGATTTTATTGATTGACCTTGGTGTTAGACTGTCGAGGGGCATCTGGTCAACTAAGTTCTTTGACTGTGCATTATGGTAGACCAAATTGGTAGAATAGCCAAGCGGCGATGAAATGTGACATGGGTTTGGCCTTTGATCTAGGCTCATGAAAAGCTCAGGGCTTTGCAACATTGTTGTGCCAATTTTGAAAGATTAATGAATCATTGCCCCAAAGTAGGCATGAGGAGCAAAGGATTTAAAGTGTTCCTTCAGAGAATTTGGTGACCAAATCCTAACAGGTGAGAGACCACATTAGATTTTCTTTATCAACAGGATTGGGAGAAGTGAGAAATTGGCAAAAACCAACTTGGATGGACCTACTTCTGTTGACTATGAAAGTAGTGACTTTAGACTAGACAATGGATCCTTGATGTAATGCTCATGATCAAGTTCGATTCCTCTACATAGGGTATATCTATGCCCCAGTGTCTGCATGTTGTGACAGACCGCTACTGTAGAAGGAAATGGGAAATCTAACAGAGTTAGAACAAGGTTGAATCTGGATTGCATTTAGAATTTGACCATACTTCTGAGGTCAAGGGAAGATTGACAAATTGATTGCAGAAAATAATTTCTTAGATAAACCCTTGTTGAATCTTGAAAAATGAGGGAGCTGATGATTTGATGAATTTGGCTACATCCGTAACCAGGCCATGAGAATTTGCTCTCTCCCTAACATGACCAAAGGATTTAAAGAAAAAATTCTGTTGAAAGGCAATGCTATGGAGCCTAACAAATGATGGTTTATTCAACTCCTCGAGTATGATTCACTGGGGAGCAAGAGGGGTTCCTTTCCTTATGGAGGGTAGACTGGTATGACACTTGTCTACATGAACCACTGAATTTTTCTATGAAGGGCCAATGAGGGCAATGCTTTAGGGCTGCATCAGGTCGCCTTTCCCCACTGAGGTATTATGGGTTACCCATTGAGGTTTCTCGGGTTGCCTTTCCCTGCTGAGGTTTCTTTTCTTCCCATTATTTTTTTTTTCATTTTCTTCTTTTTGCAAATCCCATCTTGGGTTGAATAAAGAGTCCTGATATGGTGAGGATATTGCCAAAATTATGGTCCTATCCAATGGTTTGATACCCTTAGGGAAAATCTGAACGGCATGACTTTTATGACAAATGGGTAGCCTTGCCTCACTGTTAAGTTGACACCTACACGTATTGATAGGCGGGCAGCTATTTGAATCATCACTAAAAGCGATCTTAGGGAAATGCAGTCCCACACCAAAATTGAAAATGGTGCCAAATTATGTTTTCCTTTCTTGGAGATGTTCAGATGGAACACGTGTCCCAATAAGCTATATCGAGGTTCCGAATCAGTCACGATCATATCTGGGCCTGAAACCTTTAGGTTTGTTGACAAGTATTGATGTTGAAGGTCCAAGAGGACTGATGTGAAACTGTCCACATGGGTCTACCATTGGGAGAGTGTTTGGTATTTATGTAGAATGGGTTTATCTTACCGAGAAGATCCCATTTTATTGGCTTCAGAAATGAAGGGCTTATGGGAACCTTTGGGAAGCCGTTGGATGTAATAAGCGACGGATGAGAGTTCCAGCCAGATTCATGAATTTGTACATAAAATGATGACATGATCACGAGATACAATGCCATAAAAATGATAATCAAAAGAAGGGCTTGTGATAGAGACTCCTTGGAAGGCCGTCGGATTGATAGGCGGGAGAGAGAGTCTAATGCCGATGAGAAATCTTTCTTTGATGATGAAGAAGTAATGAGATCATCTCCTGTAATGGCGGGATGTAATTGGCCAAAATCAAAAGTCCGGTCCAACATGCTGTGAATCTCGACGAATGATCAAATTTGTTATCAGGCTTTAGTTGGAACTACCATATTCTTGAAGTGAGAGGGACAATTGGCTTACTATCAAGCTCCAATGCCATTCAACATCTTGCTATTTTCTTTTCTTCTCTTTTTCTTCTTTTTTCTTTTTTTTTTTTCTTTTTTTTTTTGATGTGAAGGCCACATAATGCAGTGCTTCGCTTGATCGTGAAATTGAATCCTGACTTTCAATATTGGATTTGAATCTTCTTCTTCAAACATTTCCAATCAGATAGAACGTCTTTGCCCCAACTAGCACTCTGATCTTCTGTAAACTTTATGAGCATTTGTGACTGCTCATATAGTATCTGATTTTATCTGAATGGTGAATCCGTATGCTATCCTCTAGAAGTTAATCATCACCTTCTATCTGATGTGACTGCCTTCCGATTATTGATGTAGAAAAAACATAGGCTTGAATTTTTTTTCCTTTTTTTTTTTTTTTGGGTATCCCAATGACCTCATTCTTTGATTTTGAGATTGATCATTCATCATGTATCTCTTGCTTGCAGATGATGTACTTTGTAAGAACTTTGGAGTTTCTATCCTTTTGGTGGCACATCTGTCCTCCACATTTGTACTGATTGGCTGATCTGTTGATCTAATGCTTTCCTTGGAATCTTTTCACAGGTAGAACAAATGGCAGCTTCTCCAATACATGTTTCTTGAGACTACTCTTGTGTCTCTCGATTGATCATTTAAAGCTTTCCCAGACGGGTTGGACCTTTCTTTCTCAAGAGGCCGGGTGGCGTAAAAGTTCAGGAGACGGCTCATCATTTCAATCATCTTCAGAGTCAGAATTGACTGCGCAAGTAGAATAGGAAGATGTACGAAACTGGGAGGAAATGTATGGAAGAGACAAGGCACAAAGTTTGAAATCCCAAACGGGTGATTTTTTATTTTTTTTTACTTACAGGGCAGATTGGACTAGACTTGTCAACAAGCATATCAATCTTGGACCAAGACATGGATGACCTATCGAATATCGATAATAGAAAGTTGAAACAACTAGTTCGTCCAAGCGGCTCCAGTTGGGCATAACGCCTTCGACGACCACCTTCAGTCATTGCGGGAATAAGTCTTCCTTCAGATCTCTAATAGCAAGACACATTATGCCCTTCTATCAATAGGTGCAAGATGCCTACCTTTCAGGGCTCCATACAATTCTTACCTTTTTTTTTTCTTTTTCTTTTTTTTTTTCAGTTTGGGATCCATTCATAATCGGACTATTGGTTTTTAAGCTCAAGGTTATTCTGGTTTATGCCCCAGTTTGGGGTTTAATGGATTCATCAATGGACCACTTCTAGTTGAGTTCAAAATCATTCTAGCTTATGCCCCAGCTTGGGCAGCAAGGGGTATCGCCATTACACTACACCATTTTGAGTCCAAGATTAGACTAGTTTATGCCTTGACTTGGGGGGTTCAATGGATTTCTTCATTAGACCACTCTCAGTTTGGGTCTAAGGTCAATTTGGTCTATGCCCCAGTTTAGGGCATAATAGCTTTCCTCATTAGACCGTATTCAATTTAGGTCCATGGTCAATCTGGTTCATGTCCCAGTTTATGGGTTAAGGGTTTCATCATTGGACCATTCCCTAGCTGTGATTCTGGTTCCTATCCTAGCCTGGGGCATATCGGATCTCATCTTTGGTCAACCCTACTACTCAGGAAAATTCCATTCCCTCTCTTTAAACAATGAGAAATATGAGGGCAGCTCTTTGGATTATGGCATTTCCTTGGCTAATGGGGCAAAATGCCCATGATGGGATAGCACTACTATATGTCACACCCCCCTGCACTGTTCAGAATGGTGTGATGAACCGCTAAATAACCAACGGTTCAACCAGGATCTCAAATTGGCCATCCCCGCGTTATCCAAACTTACACGCATCCACAATCATAATCAGAGTAATACACAATAGCGGAAAATTTATAAATAAATGAACTGAGAACTAAGATGATACCATACCATTAATTAAATAGTAAATTATTCTGTTTCCAACTCAGACATACTTATGTAAATATCAAATACAAGTCTTTATAAAATCCAAAGAAACCTATAAAATAGCTAATCAAATACACATGAGTCACACTCGCAAGAGGTGTCATGTATATACTCTTTAGCTCCAGCTTCCACTGCTGCGATATTCCCGTACGCAGACATGTTCATATAATCTTCGACTGTGTAACCTGCATCATCAACTAAAAATATTCGACGTCGAGGGGTGAGCACACAACACGGCTCAGTGAGTTGCCAAAACAATGCAACAATACATATGCATGCAAAAATCAATTTATATCTTTGGTCGGGTTTATAGTTTGCAATGTGCAATAGAAAGGTTGGGTGGTCAAAGGTTAACGTTTATTGACACCGCCTCTATACACAGCGTGTGGAAGCCCACCCGAAGGTTAACGTTTATCGTCGTCCCCGTCCACCCTACCATAACATTATACAACAAAGGTTAACGTTTATTGATATATAATGTTATACCAACACGTAAGCCCATGTTAGAGAGGGCTTGCAAACTGGGCTCGCTACTAACCAATCCTAATGCCAAACAGTGTATCCGAGGCCTCACCCCAGCATCCCTCAGAATGTCCATAGAGATAGAGCTAAGGCCCCCCGGTAGAGTCAGAGACTACAAGGACCGAGACCACCTCCCCTGATACTCTACGACATAATAGTTCTGCTAAGGTAATGGCGATACGACGATGTCAATGCACAAGACTTGAGTTATAGATAGAGCTAAAGTACTAAGACCCGCCAAAGGTTAACGTTTATTGACGTTCTCATCTCACCTCCCCTGATACTCGCTCGCATCAAGTACATCAACCACACACATACAAGCACATGCCTATTCCTATCATCATCATCATCATCATGTTATAAACAATAAAGTAAATATGCATGAACAAGTAATAGGAATATCGGATGGCATGCTGTATGCACATTACAACATATTCGCATAGAATCAAACATAGCATAGGACTCAAGAAATAGAAAACAGTTTAATATTAACCAATTTTGTTTGGAGTTAAGGTTCCTCACCTCAGCTTGTTATAAGATACTTTTCCAAGCTTTAGAATCACCGTTATAACGTTATTATATTGCTAGCAAACCTAACAAAGTCGATAGAATTTAATTAGAATTAATTTGGAATTTAAAACCATTCTGTCAACTAAGGGTCGATGCTAGGGTCGATGGGTCTATCGACCCTCCCTCCATTCTGAACTTCCCGAATGCTGAGGGTCGATGGTCAGAAACACCTAGGGTCGGATGGTCTATCGACCCTCGGTGCGACCCTCGATGCACTCTGGTCCAATTTCCACTTTTAAATCCACTCTTCGTGTTTGGGGTCCTATGGCTTGCTTCCTACATTCATTCAACAGTCATTCCATGGTTTAGAACCATGTATAATCCATCTAAATAGTTTTCGTGCATCCTCCTATGGTTTTCCATGAAAACCTAACCATGGATGGATGGTTTGGGTTTCTCCAAAATCCTACACTCAACCATATCTAACCTAAGGTCTGTAGAAACTCATGGAATTAGTATCCATACCTGAGAAGATTAATCCTTCTCTGTAACTCTTCTCCTTTTTGCTAAGTCTTCCTCCTTGTCTGCTTTCTTCCTCTTTTCCTTCTCTCTTTCTCTCAATTCAATTAGGGTTGTGAAAGGAGTGAAAGTGGCTTAGGGACGTCCTTTAAATAGACTAGGAACATCCTAAATAAGTCCCATTGAGATTTGGAAAGAATCCAAATCGAAAAATATAGAAATTTCCTAATTTCTATATTCGTCAGAAATCGAGGGTCGATGGGAGGGTCGATGATCCCGTCGACCCTAGGGTCTTAAGCTGTCCAACCCTCCCTTCAAATCTAAGGGTCTGACATTCTGTTTTGGGAGGTCCAACCCTACTTGGCTGGGTATGCGACCCTCCCCTAAAATTAAGTGTTTTTGGGTCGATTTTATACCTGGGATCTCGATCTCCATTACGCCCTTGGTCCACTTGACTCGACCATGATGGGTAAACCTGGTTCAAGGTGGTCAGACCGGGTTAGTTTGACACGGGTCTTACAACTCCCCCCAACTTATAAAAATTTTGTCCTCAAAATTGTACGTACCTTCTGAATCAAACAAGTGAGGGTATTGCTTTCGCATAGCATTCGCTTCTTCCCATGTAACTTCTTCCATGTCTCTACTTTTCCATGTGACTTTAACATAGTAGATATCTCTGTTGCGTAGACGTTGAACCTTTTGACTGGTGATTTCTGTTGGTGTTACTTCGAATGTCAAATTATCAGTAAATTCTGGCAAATCTACTGTCAACACGTGCGTCGAATCCTTGACATACTTCTTCAATAGAGAAATATGAAATACGTCGTGCACACTTGACATAGATGGTGGTAATGCCAACTGATAAGCTACTTTTCCACGCTTAGTTAGAATTTCGTATGGTCCGACATATCTTGGACTTAATTTTCCTTTCTGTCTGAATCTCTTCAATCCTCTCATAGGCGATACTTTCAAAAATACTTTATCACCTACGGCGAACTCTAGATCTCTTCGTCGAGTATCTGCATATTGCTTCTGACGGTTCTGAGTTGTTTTCACTCTCTCCTTGATGATGTCGACCACTCGACAAGTCTCTTCCACAAATTCGGGTCCAACAATACTGCGTTCTCCAACTTCATTCCAAAACAAGGGAGTTCGACACTTCCTGCCATACAGTGCTTCATAAGGTGACATTTGTATAGTAGCCTGATAGCTATTTTTGTAAGTGAACTCGATCAATGGTAACTTTTCGTCCCATGATCCTTTGAAATCAATCACACACGCTCGTAGCATATCTTCTAGAATCTGGATTGTACGCTCTGACTGTCCGTCTGTCTGTGGGTGGAATGCAGTACTGAACTTCAATGTTGTACCCATAGCCTTTTGCAGTCCTTCCCAAAATTTGGAACTAAATCGTGGATCTCTATCGGACACAATGCTTTCTGGAACACCATGTAACCGAACAATATTATCCACTTACAACTTTGCTAACCTTTCCAGTGTATACTGGGGTCGTATCGATATGAAGCGAGTTGTCTTAGTCAAACGGTCCACAATCACCCAAACTGCGTCAACTACTCGAGGAGTCAATGGTAGCCCTGTGACGAAGTCCATAGTGATGCAGTCCCATTTCCATGCTGGTTTCGGTAATGGCTGTAACAGTCCTGTGGGTCTTTGTCGTTCTGCCTTTACTTTCTGACAATTTAGGCATTGAGACACGAACTTGGCTACATCTGCTTTCATTCCCCTCCACCAATATAGTTTCTTTAGATCATGATACATTTTTGTGCTTCCAGGATGTATCGAATAGATGGTGTTCCTTCATCAGTCGGTGTCTAATGTCCATATTTTCTGTTTCAGGTACACATATTCTTCCTTTGAATTTCAGTACCTTCTCGTCATCCAAGGTGAACTTAGGGTTAGTCCTACCTTTCTCAATATCATCTTGTACTGTTCTCAGATAAGGATCTGCTTTGATAGCTATCTTCACTTCATCCATTATATCCGGTATAATCTTCAATGCCGCGAACATATTCGAAAACTGATGAATAAACCCTTGGTTGGTTGATCCATCCGTTGTATCTATCACATACTGCTCGTTTCCGTGATTGAATACCATTCCGGTCGTACACATTGCTGCAGTTGTGCTAGCTTCTCCTTGAGATTTTATCATTGCTTTTTTGCTCAATGCATTTGCTACTACGTTCGCTTTTCCCGGATGATACTGGATATCACAATCATAGTCTTTCAATAGTTCCAGCCATCTTCTTTGTCTCATATTCAACTCCTTCTGATTAAATAAATAAGTGAGACTTTTATGGTCAGACTTAATTTGAAATTTCTCTCCGTATAGGTAGTGCCTCCATATCTTGACAGCATGTACTACTGCCGCTAGCTCCAAATCATGAGTGGGGTAATTTTTCTCATGTACCTTCAACTGTCTCGAGGCATACGCAATTACTTGCTCCCCTTGCATCAGCACACATCCTAGTCCCAATCCCGATGCATCAGTGTATAAGGAAAATGTCTGTCCTGGAACAGGAATGGTCAAAATTGGGGCGGATATCAATCTGGTATTTAGTGTTTGAAAACTCTTTTCACACTTATCCGTCCATACAAATTTTTCTCCTTTCTTGGTCAAACTGGTGAGAGGTATGGCAATCCGAGAATAGTTTTCTACGAATCTCCGATAATATCCAGCTAGACCCAGAAAACTTCTAATTTCTGAAACACTCTTTGGTGCTTCCCACTTCACAATAGCCTCGATCTTACTGGGGTCCACTTTGATTCCTTCTGCGGATACTACATGGCCTAGAAAGGCGACTTCACTTAGCCAAAACTCACACTTCAAAAATTTGACGTATAACTTCTCTTTCCTTAAACGCTGTAGGGCTGCATTTAGGTTCTTAACATGGGTTTCCTTGTCCTTGGAGTATACCAATATGTCATCAATGAATACTATAACCGACGTATCCAACATATCGTGGAAAACTCGGTTCATAAGTTCCATGAATGTTGCCGGTGCATTAGTTAATCCGAATGACATTACTAAGAATTCATAATGTCCGTATCTTGTCCTGAAAGTTGTCTTCGGAATGTCACCTTCTTTAATCTTCAGCTGATGATAGCCTGATCGAAGATCGACCTTTGAAAATACCTTCGCTCCTTGTAACTGATCGAACAAGTCATCGATCCTGGGTAGTGGATATCGATTCTTGATTGTCAGCTTATTCAACTCTCGATAGTCGATACATAATCGAACACTACCATCCTTCTTCTTTACGAACAACACCGGTGCTCCCCATGGAGATATACTAGGTCTAATATAACCCTTATCCAGCAGTTCTTGTAATTGCACTTTTAATTCCTTCAGTTCAGTAGGAGCCATTCTATACGGTGCTTTTGATACCGGTGCGGCTCCAGGTATCAGGTCTATTACGAACTCCGTGACACGGTCGGGCGGTAATCCGGGTAGTTCCTCTGGAAATACATCTGGGTAATCCCGCACGACGTCAATATCTTCCATTCGTGGCGCGTCCTTGGTTAGGTCGACCACTGATACTAGATATCCGACAACTCCTTTTTCAAGGAACTTCTTAGCCTTTAATGCTGAGAGTATGAGCTTGCGTCTTCTGGGAAGTTTGGCTCCCAAGAAACTGAATTCTGCTCCTTCTTTGTCTTTAAAAGTTAGCTTCTTCTCGGCGCATAACAGATTTGCAGAATGCCGAGCTAACCAGTCCATTCCCAAGATGACATCGAAGTCTGCCATCTCAAGTTGTATTAAAGTTGCATCCAAGGTTTTCTCGCCAATGAGAACTGGACATGGTCCATAACCTTTCTCTAATTCCACTTCTAATCCCATCGGTGACCGTACAAGTAACTTGTAGTCTAATGTTTTGATGGGTAAATTAGTCTTCTTCCCAAACGACACAGATATAAATGAATGCGTAGCTCCTGAATCAAAGAGTACTCTGGCTGGTACGCCATTGATAGGTACAATACCTGTGATCCGTTTTACTTAGTCTACATGCTCAATCAATGAAATTATAATCTTAAAAGTTTAGGTCATACCTGTTACCACATCGGGCGATGCGGCTGCATCCTCTGATGTAACGGCATATACCCGTCCTTGATGTAACTGCTTCTTGGGTTTTGGGCATTCTCTTGCCATATGCCCTGGTTGGTTGCAGTTATAACACTTCGGGGCTTCAGAATTTGGCTTTGGCTGTGGTTGAGCTGCGGAAGTAGACTTTGGTGCAGTAGCAAAATTCTGAGGACGAAAAGGTTTATACGTCCTATTATTGCCTCCGTTATACGAATTCCTAGCTGGCCTTTTTATGCCTTTGTTTTGAGTGAAATAACTCTCTTTCTGGCTCGATTCAATTACTCAAGCAATCTGGACAACTTCGTTGTAAATTTTCTTCTCTAAGCCCAGCATATTTTATCTTATGCTTCCTCTTAGTCCCACGACGAACCTACGGGTTTTTGTATCTTCTTCTTGCATGCTAGCCGGTGCGAAGAAAAACAGTTCTTCGTAGCACTGTTGATACGAGTCTACGGACATCTGCCCCTGGTACAGACTCAGAAATTCCTTCTCCATCGAATCTCTGAAGCTTCTTGGGAAATACTTCTCGAAGAATGCTTCTTTATATATAGCCCATGTCAGTAGGGCGTGCTTGGTCAATAAATACGTCTTTGTAGATTTCCACCAATGGTGTGCGTCGCCTTTGAGCATGAAGGTGGCGCATAGTACTTTCTCTTCCTAAGTAATAGTCATCATAAGGAAGTTCCTTTCCATTTCATCTATCCAGTGTGCTGGCCACAGTGGATCAGACGGCATGCCATTGAATTCTCTTGGTTTCATTTTCAAAAATCTCTCCACTAGCCGGGAGTGATCCAGTTGATTTTGGTATGCCCCAAACATAGGGGGTGGATACTGATAGTTCCCTTGGGCTGCTTCTGGGACTTGCACTGGAATTGGTGCAGCCTGTTGTTGAGGTGTCTGTTGAGCTGGGTGATTACCCACTGGTGCTGCACTAGCTTGCCCAGTGTGCATGGTTGCAGCCTGAGTGGCTTGAAACATAACTCCCATTGCAACCTGCATTTGAGCTTGTGCGTGTTGCATTTGCTGTAGCTGTTGTGCCAGATTCATAACCACAGTTGCTAGCTCCGGTGGTGGAGGTGGCAAATTTGTAGGGCCTGCTGGTTTGATTGTCGGTGCCTGAAAATTCATCAAGGTAGGTTAGAATTCATTTATATCTCATGTAGGCACACTAACCGATAAGAAATTTCAATTTCTAGCTCATTATATAAAAAAATATTGTCTTTTCTATGCAGGGTCGATGGTGAGGGTCGCTGGTAGGTCCGACCCTGGGTATTCGACCTTGGGAATAACCTGTTCTTCCCGAGAGCTGAGGGTCGATGGGTGTCCGACCCTTAGTCCGACCCTCGATTTTCTGTCAGATTCCCGAGAGCCGGGGGTCGATGGGAGGGTCGATCTGAGGGTCGATGGTGCCAGTCGAATTGTCCGACCCTCGGACCAAAAATCAGATTTTTAAGATCCGATTCTGGGTTGTTTCTCACTATTCTTCCTCCGTTTCGACTCATCTCCACTCTCTGAGTTGCTACAGTGCTACTCCACTGTTCTTGGATCATTCTTAGTTCGAGTTTCGACATCCACATCACCTCTACAGGTATACTTTCCCAACTTTACCTGTTTTTAGGTTTTTATTTCTAAGTTTTTGCTCATTTAACTTGTATTCTTCAAATTAAACTTTTGCCAATCGTAAAAATTCAATTTTTATTGGGGGCTTTTGTTATTGGTGTCTTGAGGAACGAAAGCCCAAAAAAAATTTTGAGTTTCATCGGTTGGTTATCGAGAAACTTAGAATTTTCTCTTTTTGCCCTAATTTATCAAAATTTTTGATTTTTCTTAAAGTTCTTCAAATTGAACTTCGTCAGTTAAAATTTCCTACTGTATGTGGGTCGTAGGACATATTTTAACCTACGTAGGTTCTCATGCCCACTTATATGGTGAGAAATGGGGCTCTATTTTAAATTTTCGGATTTTTATCCTATTAACTCCTTGTTTCCTTTCTCTTTCTTATTTTGCAGATACTATGGCCCGTACCAAAGTACCTAGAGTGCGCGATCCACTTCGCTTCCGTTCGAATGAAGCCGAGGCACAGTATGCGGACTATGCCCGTAAGAAGGTTGAAGGGGGTCGCATGGTGAACTTGGCTGAGCTAGCCTTGTTCAATGTAGAGGGAGCATTCGGTGATATGGGGTGGCTCCCTGTCATCACATACGACGCATGAACATGTCCAGACTTGGTGCGTCAGTTCTATTGTAATCTCCAGGTGGTGGGGAATTACAATGATGTCGAGCGTGGTCAGGAGTTGTGCATCACTAGTTACGTCAAAGGGGTGCACATCTCCTTTGATTATCGGCAGCTGGCCGACCTGTTGGGCATTCCCTATGATGGTCCTATGGTGTACTGTACGTCGGGAGAGCCACAGTTTGTTGAGATGGAGATGAGAGCAGAGATCGACAACCAGTTGCTCCGTCTCGATAGATGGCAGATGAGGGCTTGCTACTTGCGTCTAGCTCCACGGGTTTTCTGCAAGATTATCCAGCATAATCTGATCCCACAGAGTGGGCATTATGAGAGGGTGTCTCAGCTGACCCAGTTCTTGATCTACTGCATCTGCACTCGCCAGCCGGTCTGCCTTCCTTACATCATCATGCGGACGATGATTAGTGCCACATTATCCGGTCATAGGGGTAATCTACCCTATGGACGCATGATTACAGTGCTACTGACCCGTCTGGGGGTGGATCTGGTAGATGAGAAGATCCAGGAGAAGACCTTATCGTCGCCTCTAGATTGGGAGGCTATCTGCAAGATGGGGCTGCGAGATGCAGAGGTTAGTGATGAGGAGAGGAACGCGATGGTGCGCCCTCACACTCGGGTCGAGATGGCAGATGCTGAGGCTGCTGCTAGGGCTCGTGGGGATCCGGTCGACGATGACGATTGCATGTATATGGATGTCGATGCGATACCACCGCCATCACCCACGCATGCGGCTGGAGTTGGTACATCTTCTGCGGCGGCTCCTGCACCTGAGGCTGGTCCTTCTCACTCGGCTGATCCTTCACTTCCACCTTCAGCCATGATGGAGATGCTGCAGGAGATCAGGGTGCTCAGCGCAGATCTGATCTGAGGATGGATGAGCTGTTGGCTGCTCAGCACGCATCAGACGCGCGGATGGGAGAGCTCCTAGAGGTGCAACATGCGACTGATCAGAGGATAGTCGGTCTCATAGCTAGTCTCCAGACGACCCAGACCCAGGTGGCCTGGTTGACTAGGGTCTATGATGAGGACTATGACAGAGACCGTGAGGCACCGCCTCCTCCTTCGCCTCCAGCTTCCTGATTGTACTTTACTTTTCTTGTACTATAGAGTAACTGTCCGGGTTGTGGACTGTACTCTGCTTTAGCGATGTATATACGTTTTGTTTCTCTTACTCATTGTATGTAACTTGTTTTCCCTTTAATAGATGCATTATTCTCTTTTTAATTTGGTTTTAATAGATGCATTATTCTCTTTTTAATTTGATTTCAATCATCACTTGTGCTTTCAGTGTGTTTGTATTAAAGCTTTTAATTTATTCTATCTCAGTTCACAATGGTCTTGAATGTGTGTCAGTTCGGCGGGCAAAGCCTGAGAAGCTCTGATACCAAGTTGTCACACCCCAATTCTGTACTGTTCAGAATGGTGTGATGAACCGCTAAATAACCAACGGTTCAACCAGGATCTCAAATAGGCCATCCCCGCGTTATCCAAACTTACACGCATCCACAATCATATTCAGAGTAATACACAATAGCGAAAAATTTATAAATAAATGAACTGAGAACTAAGATGATACCATTAATTAAATAGTATATTATTCTGTTTCCAACTGAGACATACTTATGTAAATATCAAATACAAGTCTTTATAAAATCCAAAGAAACTAATAAAATAGCTAATCAAATACACATGAGTCACACTCGCAAGAGGTGTCATGTATATACTCTTTAGCTCCAGCTTCCACTGCTGCGATATTCCCGTACGCAGACGTGTTCATATAATCTTCGACTGTGTAACCTGCATCATCAACTAAAAATATTCGACGTCGAGGGGTGAGCACACAACGCGGCTCAGTGAGTAGCCAAAACAATGCAACAATACATATGCATGCAAAAATCAATTTATATCTTTGGTCGGGTTTATAGTTTGCAATGTGCAATAGAAAGGTTGAGTGGTCAAAGGTTAACTTTTATTGACACCGCCTCTATACACAGGGTGTGGAAGCCCGCCCGAAGGTTAACGTTTATCGTCGTCCCCATTCACCCTACCATAACATTATACAACAAAGGTTAACGTTTATTGCTATATAATGCCATACCAACATGTAAGCCCCTGTTAGAGAGGGCTTGCAAACTGGGCTTGCTACTAACCAATCCTAATGCCAAACAGTGTATCCAAGGCCTCACCCCAGCATCCCTCAGAATGCCCATAGAGATAGAGCTAAGGTCCCCCGGTAGAGTCAGAGACTTCAAGGACTGAGACCACCTCCCTGATACTCTACGACATAATAGTTCTGCTAAGGTAATGGCGATACGACGATGTCAATGCACAAGACTTGAGTTAGAGATAGAGCTAAAGTGCTGAGACCCGCCAAAGGTTAACGTTTATTGACGTTCTCATCACACCTCCCCTGATACTCGCTCGCATCAAGTACATCAACCACACACATACAAGCACATGCCTATTCCTATCATCATCATCATCATCATGTTATAAACAATAAAGTAAATATGCATGAACAAGTAATAGAAATATTGGATGGCATGCTGTATGCACATTACAACATATTTGCATAGAATCAAACATAGCATAGGACTCAAGAAATAGAAAACAGTTTAATATTAACCAATTTTGTTTGGAGTTAAGGTTCCTCACCTCAGCTTGTTATAAGATACTTTTCCAAGCTTTAGAATTACCGTTATAACGTTATTATATTGCTAGCAAACCTAACAAAGTCGATAGAATTTAATTAGAATTAATTTAAAATTTAAAACCATTCTGTCAACTGAGGGTCGATGCTAGGGTCGATGCTAGGGTCGATGGGTCTATCGACCCTCCCTCCATTCTGAACTTCCCAAATGCTGAGGGTCGATGGTCAGAAACACCTAGGGTCGGATGGTCTATCGACCCTCGGTGCGACCCTCGATGCACTCTGGTCTAATTTCCACTTTTAAATCCACTCTTCGTGTTTGGGGTCTTATGGCTTGCTTCCTACATTCATTCAACAGTCATTCCATGGTCTAGAACCATGTATAATCCATCTAAATAGTTTTCGTGCATCCTCCTATGGTTTTCCATGAAAACCTAACCATGGATGGATGGTTTGGGTTTCTCGAAAATCCTACACTTAACCATATCTAACCTAAGGTCTGTAGAAACTCATGGAATTAGTATCCATACTTGAGAAGATTAATCTTTCTCTGTAACTCTTCTCCTTTTTGCTAAGTCTTCCTCCTTGTCTCCTTTCTTCCTCTTTTCCTTCTTCTCTCTTTCTCTCAATTCAATTAGGGTTGTGAAAGGAGTGAAAGTGGCTTAGGGACATCCTTTAAATAGACTAGGAACATCCTAAATAAGTCCCATTGAGATTTGGAAAGAATCCAAATCGAAAAATATAGAAATTTCCTAATTTCTATATTCATCAGAAACCGAGGGTCGATGGGAGGGTCGATGATCCCGTCGACCCTAGGGTCTTAAGCTGTCCGACCCTCCCTTCAAATCTGAGGGTCTGACATTCTGTTTTGGGAGGTCCGACCCTACTTGGCTGGGTATGCGACCCTCCCCTAAAATTAAGTGTTTTTGGGTCGATTTTATACTTGGGATCTCGATCTCCATTACGCCCTTGGTCCACTTGACTCGATCATGATGGGTAAACCTGGTTCAAGGTGGTAAGACCGGGTTAGTTTGACACGGGTCTTACACTATAGCTGAAGGTTCATGATTTCCTGATGACTCCAGAATCTAGAATTGATCTTTATTGACAAGCAATGGGAAATCCTCTTCGTTCGCCATTCTTGATGAGTGATCCTAACTTGTAGCACTGGGCTATGATAGACATGGATCGGGCTCTGATTGATACAGCCATAGATTGATTTTGAATCAGTCTCCGATTGATAGAGACAAGATTGACTTTGCATTGGTCTCTGATTGATAGAGACAGAGTTGACTTTGAATTGGTCTCTGATTGATAGAGATCAAGATTGATTTTGAATTGATCTCTGATTGATAGAGATCAAGATTGATTTTGAATCGGTCTCTGATTGATAGAGATCAAGATTGATTTTGAATTGGTCTCTGATTGATAGAGATCAAGATTGATTTTGAATTGGTCTTTGATTGATAGAGATCAAGATTGATTTTGAATTGGTCTCTGATTGATAGAGATCAAGATTGATTTTGAATTGGTCTTTGATTGATAGAGATCAAGATTGATTTTGAATTGGTCTCTGATTGATAGAGATCAAGATTGATTTTGAATTCGTCTCTGATTGATAGAGATCAAGACTGATTTTGAATTGGTCTCTGATTGATAGAGATCAAGATTGATTTTGAATTGGTCTCTGATTGATAGAGATCAAGATTGACTTTGAATTGATCTCTGATTGATAGAGATCAAGATTGACTTTGAATTGATCACTGATTAATAGAGATCAAGATTGACTTTGAATTGATCTCTGATTGATAGATATCAAGATTGATAGTCATGGACTGGGCTCTAGTTGCTAGAGGCAAGGATTGCTTGAGTTGGGCTCCGATTGATAGAGGCCAAGGATGACAATCATGGATTGGACTCTAATTGCTAGAGATGATGGAATGACTGAAATTCTCTTTGATTCCTTTATGAAGTGGAATATGGACCAAAGGTAATGATTGAACAGGCCTAGAGGCTAACTCATGCTCACATTGAGTTCATATGAATGGAACCTTTCTTAGTTCCGACATGAATCAGAACCTGAACCACAGTTGATGGTTGGATAAGCCTAGTGGCTAAATGAATTCAGATGAATGGAACTCTTCTTAGTTCCAACATGAATCAGAACTTGAACCACAGTTGATGGTTGGATAAGCCTAGTGGCTAAATGAATTCAGATGAATGAGACTCTTCTTAATTCCAACATGAATCTGAACCTAAACCAAAGTTGATGGTTGGACAAGCCTAGGGGCTGATTGAATTCAGATGAATGAGACTCTTCTTAATTCCAACATGAATCTGAACCTGAACCAAAGTTGATGGTTGGACAAGCCTAGGGGCTAAATAAATTCAGATGAATTGAACTTTTCCTAGTTTCGACATGAACTGGAACCCTAACCAAAGTTGATGGTTGGATAAGCCTAGTGGCTAATTGAATTCAGATGAATGGAATTTTTCCTAGTTCCGACATGAATCGGAACCTAAACAGGAGGTGAAGGGTGAAAAAAGCCTAGGGCCGAATGCCTTCTCCACTTTAACATGATCTGGGAGTGATGATTGAACCTGCCTAGGGGTTAAACCTTTCTTCAATTCTGAGATGAACCAGAAATAGTGATTGAATCTGGGGCTGAATATTTCTTTGATTCTGAGATGAACTGGATGTGATTGAATCTGCCTAGAGGCTGAATCTTTCCTTAATTCTGGATGAACCAAAATGATGATTGGACCTGCCTAGGGGCTGAATCTTTCTTTTAGTTCTGAGATGAACCAGAAATGGTGGTTGGACCTGCCTAGGGGCTGAATATTTTTTTTGATTCTGAGATGAACTGGATGTAATTGAATCTGCCTAGGGGCTAAATCTTTCCTTAATTTTGGGTGAACCAAAATGATGATTGGACCTGCCTAGGGGCTGAATCTTTCCTTCATTCAAAGGTGAATAGGGAACAATGATTGGATTTGCCTAGGGGCTGAATCTTTCCTTAATTCAAAGGTGAATAGGGAATATTGATTGGATTTGCCTAGGGGTTGAATCTTTCCTTAATTCAAAGGTGAATAGGGAATATTGATTGGATTTGCCTAGGGGCTGAATCTTTTCTTAATTCAAAGGTAAATCGAGAAGGTGATTGGATTTACCTAGGGACTAAATCTTTTCTTAATTCAAAGGTGAATAGGGAATATTGATTGGATTTGCCTAGGGGCTGAATCTTTCCTTAATTCAGAGATGAATTGAGAACTTTGATTGGATTTGCCTAGGGGCTTAATCTTTCCTTAATTCAAAGGTGAATAGGGAATATTGATTGGATTTGCCTAGGGGCTGAATCTTTCCTTAATTCAAAGGTGAATAGGGAATATTGATTGGATTTGCCTAGGGGCTGAATCTTTCCTTAATTCAAAGGTAAATCGAGAAGGTGATTGGATTTACCTAGGGACTAAATCTTTCTTTAATTCAAAGGTGAATAGGGAATATTGATTGGATTTGCCTAGGGGCTGAATCTTTCCTTAATTCAGAGATGAATTGAGAACTTTGATTGGATTTGCCTAGGGGCTAAATCTTTCCATAATTCAAAGGTGAATAGGGAATATTGATTGGATTTGCCTAGGGGCTGAATCTTTCCTTAATTCAGAGATGAATTGAAAACTTTGATTGGATTTGCCTAGGGGCTAGATCTTTCCTTAATTCAGAGATGAATCGAGGACTATAATTGGATTGCCTAGGGGCTAATCTTTCCTTAATTCAGAGATGAATCGAGAACGGTGATTGGATTTGCCTAGGGGCTGGATCTTTCCTTAATTCAAAGATGAATCGGGAACTATGATTGGATTTGCCTAGGGGCTGAATCTTTCCTTAATTCAAAGGTACATTGAGAACTATGATTGGATTTGCCTAGGGGCTGAATCTTTCCTTCTTTCTTACAAAATTTGATGTTCAATCAAGATCTAGATTCATGACTTCCATTGATAATATGGATGGATCTCAAGATGGGAGATCAAGACAATTCCCTAATTGTAGGGGCCTCTCACCCTAAAAGGGTGGATATAGTTGCAGTTTGATTCTCTTTTCCAAAGGCATTGAAATCCAATGGAGGAATATTGAGATTCTAGACATCTAGGGGAGTGGAAGAAGTCACATGCACAATCAAGGATGACTCAACCAAACAAGAGTTAGATCCCTCATAAGGGCAATTGGGTAAACATTATCCAAGTCAATTTAATTGAATTTGATTAAGCCATGTGTTCAGTCTTGGGACCTCATGATTCCAAAATGGATAATCAGTGGTACCAAGGTCTGGCCAATTGGATTACCAAATTCGATGAAATTGAAATGGATATATTAATCCGTCGTCCTTATTAGGGATGGTTAGCAAAAACGGTTCATAGATGAACAAACTAGTAAATTTCTTCTTGACCATGGTATCTAAGTCTTGACAGGGATTTTCTACTCGTTTTTTGAAATCGACGTGTTAACAATGAGAGATTCGACACATCAAGCTTACTTAATGGAGGGTGTATAGTGACCGTCTACTATGATGTAGAACAGGTGTATACATACCTCATACTCCCAATGGGTGAAAGTTCAAGATGCTCATCATGTAGATTCTAACATGTTGACCAATCGAGGACAAAAACGGGCAGAACTTCGACGTCTCGAACATGGATGTCATGGTTAAGCCGATTTTATCGGGTCAGTTCAGGGATGAACCAAAAAATAACAAACATTGGGCTACAATCTCGATTAGGACAGAAAAGGCCACCTTGACGAGGATGGGGTAACCTATCACCGAATGCTCGATGAATAATGGGCCCCCAATCCCTTTATATACTATGTTGCAAGGATCCAAGCGACGTGGAGTAGCATAACGCATTCTCAGGCGGACCTAAGAAACGCTCGTTAGAGGCTGCTCGCCGGTCGTGGTCTCACAAAGTACAGGCCAAGGCTGTGTGTTTCGCCTAGCGGGCTGCCCCATATACATGGAACCCGGTTAAGCTACTAGCACGAATGTGTGACTGAACCCATTCCCCCCAAAGCAATATTATACAAGCATAAATATAGTATCCTAAAATCTAGCATCCAATTCACACAAGGAAAGTTTTCATTTAGGAGTTTGATATTTATATCCCCAGTGAAGTCGCCACTGTGAGGACAAAGATGGAAATATTTAGAAGTCACCACCTAGATTTAGGTCTAGGACATTAGAAATGTGAAATCTCACCCCAAGGTAAAACTTCGATTGACTCATGACCCTTAGATTGGAATTCTGGTCCATCAGAGATTGGGTAAGCATCAGGTTACGGTTATGGGAAGGGGTTAGGCACCCAAACCGCCCGATCGAAATTGGTCTCCTATACCTTTCCTATGCTAGACTTTATTTGTTAAGCCAAACCAAACCAAGTGGTTTGATATCATTGAACCGAATCTGTATCCAACAGATTGCCTACATTTATTCCGAAAATCAGGTTCACCATCGTAGTTCAGGTGTGATTAAAGTTTATGGCTATGATTTATGCTTGTGCATGATTAAGTTCTTTGTTCAAGTTGAAATTTATGCTTGAAAGGTTGAGAAATCCTATGGGTTAGGATCTGGATAGTCCATGTGGACTGATAGATAGTCCTAGTGGATTTAAGAATAACCCCATTTGGGTTAGAATGTGGATAATATCCTAGTGGATCTATGGATAGTCCAAGTGGACTAAGATGTGGATAAATATCCTAGTAGATCTATGGATAGTCCAAGTAGACTAAATGTGTGGATAACTCTATTTGGGTTAAAATATGGGGGATATCCTAGTGGATCTATGGATAGTCCGAGTAGACTAAAGTATGGGTAAAAATCCTAGTGGATCTATGGGTAGTCCGAGTGGACTAAGCTGTGGATCCGAATTTGGGATTCTCCCAAATGGCCTATGTATCCTAGGGTTTGACCTAGGAATCAGAATCCGCGTAGTTCGGGCTCTGGGTTGAAATGGGAATGGATATCCTAGTGGATCTATGGATAGTCCGAGTGGACTAAATGTGTGGATCCGAATTTGGGTTTCTCCCAAATAGCCTACGTATCCTAGGGTTTGCCCAAGGAATCAGAATCCGCGTAGTTCGGGATGGATAACTTTTTCTAGGTTAATGATTGAGAACCTATTCTAGGTTTGGGATTGAGAACCTATTCTAGGTTTAGGGTTTAGAACCTATTCTAGGTTTAGGGTTTGCCAAGGGGTAAAATCGTCCTAAATCACTCTTTTTATCCTGAATTCTAATTTTAGAAAGTTTGGCAAGGCATTCTCTTTCTTTATTAAGAATTTATCATTCCCATTATGCCCTTCCCAAGAATGTGGGTGCCTAAATGCACGTCCCCACACCTACATTGTCATCTAGAAGTGTGCATATATGGCAGTTTAACTAGGGTGTTGCATAAAATAAGTTATTGCCAAAAAAATAGAATATTCTATCTAAATATGACACATAAAACATTTATGATAAGAAATTCACATACAGTAAGATTGTTTAAAATCTTTCAAATATGGCATGTATTGCAAATAAGGCAAGAGCCTACATGGCATGATCTAGTATGCTATTTTCTACCCTAATTGTTATTTTCTTTCCATTTTAGGGTTTTCTACCCTAATTATTATTTTATTTTTATTTTTTTAGGATTTTCTACCCTAATTGTTATATTCTTTTCATTTTAGGGTTTTCTACCCTAATTGTTATTTTATTTTCATTTTTTTAGGGTTTTCTACCCTAATTGTTACATTCTTTCCATTTTAGGATTTTCTACCCTAATTATTATTTTATTTCTATTTTTTAGGATTTTCTACCCTAACTGTTACTTTCTTTCCATTTTAGGGTTTTCTACCCTAATTATTATTTTCTTTCCATCTTAGGATTTTCTACCCTAAATGTTACATTCTTCCATTTTAGGGTTTTCTACCCTAATTATTATTTTCTTTCCATTTTTTAGGGTTTTCTACCCTAATTGTTACATTCTTTCCATTTTAGGGTTTTCTACCATAATTGTTATTTTATTTCCATTTTTTAGGGTTTTCTACCCTAATTGTTATTTTCTTTCCATTTTAGGGTTTTCTACCCTAATTATTATTTTATTTTCATTTTTTAGGGTTTTCCACCCTAACTGTGACTTTCTTTCTATTTTAGGGTTTTCTACCCTAATTTTGGCAATAAGCATCCAACTATGGCAATGAGCATACAAATATTTATGATGAAAAATTCAATGGTATAAATCACTATTGATGGTAATCTAACCGTTCAAAATTATTTCAACCACTCCCAAAGATAATCTAACGGTCCAGATCACTTATCAAGATAATCTAATCATTCATATCCATTTACATCACTTTGAAGATAATCCAACGGTTTAGATTACTCAAATTAATAATCTAACCATTCAGATTACTCAAATGAAGGTAAATTATGATCAACGAATCAAATCAAAACTCCAAGATCAATGGTTCAATTTTAATCATATCATTCCAAGCATATGATCGGATCAATTTTAATTCCATCAAAATTCCATATGATCGGATCAATTTTCATCATAATGCCATAATCGGATCAATTTTTTTGCTATAATCGAATCAATCTTCATCATAATGCTATAATCGGATCAATTTTCATCATAATGCCATAATCGGATCAATTTTCATCATAATGCCATAATCGAATCAATTTTCATCATAATGCCATAATTGAATCAATCATAATTCCATACGATCGGATCAATTACAATTTCATCACAATATTTCACAGTCGGCTCAAATTCAATTTCATCAAGAATCATATGATCGGATCAATCAAAATTCCATATGATCTGATCAATTCAATTACAAATTCATATGATCGGATCAAATTCATCAAGATTTATATGATCGATAAGATCAACTCAATTTCATCAAAATTCCCATAATCAATGGGATCAATTCCATTTTATTACGATGGGATCAATTCAATTTTCTTCACATATTCACCTAACCGATGGAATCAATTTAATTTCATCACAATCAAAATAAAATTATCATCCCATGGTACATACTTAATCTCATTACCAAAATAGGATCATCACCCAACCAATCAAATTTATTCAAAAATATATTGAATCATATGAATTAATCTTAATCAAATTCAAACTCATTCGAATCAAATTTTGATTACATGAAATTCAAGCATTTGGGTCAATAGATATGAAACTCAAACACATTCACATCAGATTTCACATTAAATTAAAACATATGGGATCAGAGGATTGATGGGAAATCAAAGGGCTGTAATTGGATAAATGATGTAGGGATGGATCAAGGGTTGGATTTGGTTAATGAGGAGGTAAGTGGTTGCAGCAGGTTACGTGGAGAGTATGGGACAGTAGGGTGTAGGGTTCTACAGAGGGTTGTGATGGATTGAACAAATGTTGAAGATAGTTGAAATAATGGTGACAGGTGAGGGTGAGTAAGCTATATGGAGGGTTTGATTAGGTGGTTAACAGTGTAGTGGAGTGGGTAGGTGCAGTTTATGGTTACAGGTAACAAAAGAAAGAAAAGAAAAGCTAGAGGGGCAGTTTACCTGAGTCCCTCTCCCTCTCCTTTACTCTTCTTCTTCTTCATCATCTTCTCTCGGATTTGCTCTGCAGCCCCCTTTTCTTCTTCTTCTTCGGCATCTCCTCTTCTTTCGTCTTCTCTGATTTTTGATTTTTTTTTTTGCTCTCTCTATTTTCCCTCCCGATTTTTTTCTTTGGATCTGTTTTTCTTCAGCCCCTCTCTCCACTTATCTCCCTCTTGAAATTTTTTTTATTCTTCTTCCCTCCCCTTTCTTTCTCCCCTTCCTCTTCTCGGATTCCTCCTCTTTCTTTTTCTGTTTTTTTTTCTTTTTATATTTCTTCTTTCCTTCTTCAAATTCTCTTCTCGACCCACCTATTTGAGTCCTCAAATTTTCCAGATTCTCTCTATCACTCTCATTCTTCTCTCAACTCAATCTTTCCTTCTTCCTTTCTTTTTAGATTTTATTCGGATCCTACTTTCTTTTTATATAAAACATATAAGTATATAATATATTAATATATTAATATATATATATATATAATATAATATACATATAAGACATATGTATAGATTATATGATATATTATAATATATTATATATTATATAAACATATAAATAATATATAAAAGAAATACATGCATAAGCACCGACATGAATTGGTCCGGATTGACAAGGATTAACTGGGTTGGGCCAAACTGGCTTGGGTTGAGCTGAGTTGACTGGATTGACTGGAATTAAATGGGTTTTCTCTTTCTATCATTTCATGGGCCATTTCCGCTGTCGTCCCGCACAGAATTTTCCGATAGCCTTTATTCCAAATTTTTTTTGCGTTCATTTTGTAAAACATTAAAAATGAAGAATATAGGAACTTGAATCACCTCATTTGGAAGTAAAATGGTCAACTTATGAATTTTTGAAGTTTAAGCAGACCAATTATCGATAATTTGGCTGACCATTTTGCATGAGATCCTTCGGAGGCTTCTACCGGAAATATTTTACGTCCACTTTGTAGAATACTAAAAATGGAACATAATGAGACTGGAATCACCTGATTTGGATATGGAATGATCAAAATATGAATTTTTGAATATTAAATGACCATTTCCATATGTAATTTTGCATGGGACCCTCCAGAGACTTTTACCCGAGATTTTCCACGTCCACTTTGTAGGACATCACAAATGAAGAATAATGGCCTTGGAATCGTCTGAATCCGATATAGAACAGAAAAGATATGAAGCTTTGAAGTTCTAACGATAATTTTGCATGCAAGATTGCATGGGACCCACTGGTGACTTCTACCCGGGATTTTTTACGTCCACTTTGTAGAACATCATGAACGAAGAATAATGGTCTTGGAATCATCTGAATCCGATGTCGGATGATCAAAGATATGATGATTTGAAATTCAAACGATCCGACTTAGGATAATTTGCATGAAGGCCCCTGAGATTATTTATAATAATTTCAGAAACCTCCCTTATATGTATCATCCGACTAAAATGGTCATATCTTCCTCATTTGATATCGGAATTGAGCAATTCTGGTCTCGTTTCGAAGATAATTCTATGACCAATGCATCTATGCAGATAATAACCCATGACCCTGCTGTGGGGATCAGTGAAGAATCACAAATCTTTGGGTTAAAGGTCAGAAACCTGCCATATTGGTTCACTTACGCCGAGAGTGGCAAAAATGGGGTGCTTACACTATGCCAACCATGTTAAACCAAAACACATTCCACTACAACAATCAGAGATAATTGACTAAATACCAGAAGTCTTTATTAATAATGAATTGAGAGTCTATAGGGATAATTAAATATTTAACAAGTTATCTTCAAGTAACCAAAATATAATTAATACTTATTACAAGTATCACAAAACGAAAGTTAACCACTATGTGTAAACAAAGTTGAAACACTAGCTTGACGAGCCATATTCGTCCTTCACAGCTTGCACATCCATTGTCGCTGCATGTCCACACATTGGTGTATTAATATAATCTTCAACTGTAACACCTGCAACATCAGAAACCAAAAAGAATTATGCACGCGAGGGTCAGCTCACCAACTTGAGCTCAGTGAGTAAACAAAACAATGCAACAAACATATGCATACATTCAATTCATATCTTTAGTCTGGTTTATAAGTTTGCAATGTGCTATAGAAAGGTTTTGTGGCTCCCGCACCTCTATACACGAGTGTGTGAATCCGTCCAATGGATCAAACACCATTGCCGTCCCACATGCACCAATCAAGGAATAGAGATAGAGCTAAAGTGTTCGGATCAAACACCGCCAACACTTCCCCTGATGCCCTACCCATACCAATACGTAAGCCCCTATTCGCGAGGGCTTGCAAACTGGGCTCGGAACTAACCAGTTCTAATGCCAAATAGTGTATCCAAGGCCTCACCCTAGTATCCCTGAATACGTCCATAGAGATAGAGCTAAGGCCCCCCGACAGAGTCAGAGACCATATGGTCCGAGACCACCTCCCCTGATGCCCTACGACGTAATAGTTCTACTAAGGTATTGGCGATACGATGTTAGTGGGAAAGACTTGAGTAGAGATAGAGCTAGAGTCTGGTGACGAGGTCAAAGACCACCATGCCATGTCCTCCCCCTGATGCTTCACTCTCATCCAACACACCAACCATACACATACATTCACATGCCTATTCTTAGAATCATCATCATCATCATGTTATAAATAAACGAAATTAAATATGCATGAATAGTAATAGCAGGAATGTTGGATGACATGTGAGATGCACATTACAAGCATACAAGCATAGAATCAATCATGGAATTGGACTCAATAAAGTAAATAGTTTTATTATTATCCAATTAGTATAGGCCTTGTTTTCTTACCTTTGATTGATGTTTGTTCCTTTTCCAAGCTTTGGAAGTCACTTTGAATCTATTAGGAACCTAAACAATTAATGTATTTAAGTTAGGGTTCAATTTTACCAAGTTACAGTACTCAAAAACCTTGTTTGGTCTCAAAATATGCTTGCTGTTATCGTGTGGTCACACGTGTGGTCGAACTCTGTGGTCGCATTTTATGCGACCACACCATGCGACCACACCTTTCTTGGGAACTTCCCGAATAGCTGTGGTCGACCCTCTGGTCACCCTATGGTCGACCACAGACTATGACCATATGATGTTTGGTCAATTTTTCATCTCAATCTGAATTCTTCCTGAGTTGATTCCTCGGCTCATCACTTGGGTTCATCCTATGGTTATCCTATGGCCATTATCTATAGTTTCTCATTATCAATTATTCCTAATCTATTTTCTCATGTTTTTCTTAGAAATTTCATAATCGAAATTATTACATTAGATTTAACACATCACTTGAAAAGAACCTATTCTATCTGATCTACCCCATAGAGTCAAGTACATACCTTAAGCTTGCTATAGAGAGATATAATTTTTCTCTACAAAACCTTCTTCTCCAAATCTCTTTCTTCCTTTTCTCTTCCTTTCTCTTTCTCTCTTAGGTTTAGGGTTTTAATTTGAGTTCTAAAAGAGTGAGAGAGGCTAAGGAATGTCCCTTATATAGAGGAAAACCTCCATATAGAGTCCCACTTTAATTAGGAAAGAGTCCCCCTTCAAATTTGGAAAGTTTCCTAAACATGAAGTCTTTTCAGTATCGTGTGGTCGCACGTGGGGTCGCAGAATCCGTCGACCAAACGTCCCAGACTCCAGTGGTCTCTTTATTCTGAGGTGTAGTCGACCCCACCTATTTTGGTATGTGAGTACACGGTCCTAATTAGATGATTTGGGGTTCAATTTTATACCTAGCCTTGTGGTTTCTTCACGCCTTTGTCCGCTTGGTCCGACCATGATTGGAAGACCTGATACAAGGTGGTAAGACCGGGTTAGTATGGTATGGGTCTTACATTATCTATATGAAGAAGAATTTTAGATTAAATTGGATTACAAGTGTTTTTTTTATCGTTTCACCTGGAAAGAGTTGAATGTGAGGCAGAGAAGATGGTTGAAACTCCTGAAGGATTAAGATTGGGATATTCAGTGTCGCTCGAGCAAGGATAATGTGGTAGGTGAAGATTTGAGAAAAAAGGAGAATAATAAAGCCAGAAGGAGGACCTGGTATAAATGCCATCTTGTGTTCCATAGCAATAGATTCAGATTTAGAAGAAGAGCAACATATAATAAAAACTCATGATGATCCAATTGAGCGAGAACTTATGGAGCAATAGTTCCTCGCTTGCATTCACAGCGTTAAAGATCGTCTTTGATTTGATGGACGAAGTAAAAGTAGCAATTTTGTTAGATCCGTATCTAAGAACAATGCAAGAAGATGTTGATAAAGGAAAACCTAACCCTGACTTACTTTAGATGCGGAGAAGGTCTTGAGATATAGAAGATGATTATGCATACCTGAAAGTAAAAAAAAACTCGGATCTTAGATACAAAATAATGCTAAAATCCCATTCCATTCCATATTGGATACATCTTGGAAGTACAAAAATATACCAAAACATGAAAAGATTACTTTGGTGGAAGGGAATGAAAGTAGTTGTGGCTAGATATGTGTTTCAGTGTCTGAACTACCCACAAGTAAAGATTGAAAGACAGAGACCAGCAGGCTTACTACAACCACTATTAGAGCCAGTCTGGTAGTGAATTTGCATTACATTAGACTATGTCATCAATTTACATTGACTCCTAGATCGGTTGACACAGTTTGGGTAATTGTTATCGCCTTATAAAGATGACTAGTTTAATTGCTATATGATCTTGGTATGTTTTGGAGTGGTTAGCTAAGCTATATGTGGATAATATTGCTAGATTGAATGGTATGCCTAAGAGTATGGTGTCGGTTAGAGGCTCACGCTTTATCTCAAAGTATTGGGAGGAACTACAAAAAGTGACAGGAACAAAATTAAAGTTTAGTATCGCATTTATCACCAAACCGACTGGACTATATAGATCCTAGAAGGTATTCTCCGAGCCTGTGAAATTATTTTTATTAAGAGAGCTTAAGATGACAAGTTACCTGTCACACCCCAATTCTGCACCATTCAGAACGGTGTGATGAACCGTTAATAAACCAATGGTTCAACCAGGATCTCTAATAGGCAGTATCCATTAAAAATAAAATCATGCACATCCACAACCATAATTAGAATAAATACACAATAGCGAAAGTCTTATAGTAAATGAACCGAGAACTCAAAATGTAATAATCATAATTAAAATATCAAGTTATTCTTGTATCAACTGAGACATAAATAAATAAAATACCAATTACATCCTTTTATAAATTCAAATAAATCCTAATAGAATACGCATGAGTTGTACTCGTTTGAGGGGTCATGCGCTTCCTTTAAGTTTTCAGTGTCCATTGCAGCAACACGCGCATACACCGGATCATTCATATAATCTGCAACTGAAGTACCTGCATCATCAAATAAAAAAATATTCGACGTCGAGAGGGTAAACACACATCATGGCTCAGTGAGCAAACAAAACAATGCAACAAACATAAGCATGCACTCAATTTATATCTTTGGTCTGATTTATAAGTTTACAGTGTGCTATAGAAAGGATAGGTGGCTGCCGCACCTCTATGCACGAGAGTGTGGATACGCCCAATGAAAGTGGCACTGTCGCCCACAGCACCCATAATGGCACAATATACCTCGATGAAAACGGCATCAAAGTACCGATTGATACCATACCAACAAATAAACCCCTGCTGGCTAGGGTTGCAAACTGGGCTCCCAACTAACCAATCCTAATGTCAAACAATGTATCCAAGGCCTCACCCCAGTATCCCTCAGAACGCCCATAATGATAGGGCTAAAGCCCCCCGGCAAAGTCAGAGACTACACGGTCTGAGACCACCTCCCCTCATACACCATGACGTAATAGTTCTGCTAAAGTAATGGTGATACGATGATGCTAATGCACAAGACTTGAGTTAGAGATAGAGCTAGAGTGTTGAGGCCTGGCCTATGACACCCCCTCTGATACTCGCTCGCATCAAGCACATCAACCACTTTCTTAGTGGACATGACTTGAATAGACAATGGCACAATATACCCCGATGAGAACGGCATCGAAGTACCGATTGATACCATCCCTACCCACACCATGTACACCAGCCAAACACAAACATTCACATGCCTATTCCTATCATCATCGTCATCATCATGTTATAATCAATAAATTTAAATATGCATGAATAGTAATAATAGAAATATTGGATGACATGTTGAATGCACATTACAAGCATACACGCATAGAATCAATCATGGTATTGGACTCAAGAAATAAAACAATTTATTACTAACCAATTAGTTTAGGTCTTGTTCCCTCACCTTTACTTGATCGTAGGTCCTCTTTCAAGCTTTAAGAATCAACTATATATCGATATTATATCACTAGAAGACCTAACCAAGTCGATAGAATTTAATTAGAATTAATTCAGACTTTAAAAAGCATGCTGTTAACTGGGGATCAAAGCTAGGGTCAGAGGTTCTATCGACCCTGGGTGCGACCACCCACAGTCTGGACTTCCCGAACACTGGGGGTCGATGATCAGGGTCTGGTAGGGTCGATTGGCCATCGACCCCCGTGCGACCCCTTGTGGGTTTAGTCAATTTTTCCTCCTACAGTCCATTCTTCGTGTTTGGGGTCCTATGGCTGGCTTCTACAATCCATTCCACACATGTTCTATGGTTTAGAACCATAGTTCACTCACCTATATGGCTTTCATGATTTCCTCCATGGTTTTCCATGAAAACCTAACCATGGGTGGATGATTTGGGTTTCTCCTAGATCATTCCCTATTCTCTATCTATTCTATGGTCTGTTGAATTACATGGAGATAGTATCCATATCTGAGAATTAGACTTGTTTCTCTGAAGCCTTCTCTTTGATCTTCTTCTCCACTTTCCTTCTCTTCTCTTTCTCTTTCTCTTCTCTTCTCTTTCTCTCAATCCAATTAGGGTTCTAAAAGGAGTGAAAGAGGCTTAGGGATGTCCTATTTATAGAGTAGAAACTCCTAAAATAAGTCCCATTGAGATTAGGAAGGAATCCCATTGAAATTTAGAAAGTTTCTAAATCACGGCTTCTATCGGTAGACTGGGGGTCGATGAGGGGGTCGGAGATCCCGTCGACCCCTGGTTTTAAAATGACCGACCCCTGATTAAAAACTGAGGGTCTGGCTTTTTGTACTGGGGGGTCCGACCCCACCTCACTGGGTGTGCGACCCTCGCCCTTTTTTGAGTGTTTTTCGGTCAGTTTAATACCTGGGATCACGATCTCCTTCACGTACTTGGTCCATTTGGCTCGACCATGATGGGTAGAGTTATTTCAAGGTGGTAAGACCAGGTTAGATTGACACGGGTCTTACAACTCCCCCATACTTATAAAATTTCGTCCTCAAAATTGTACATACCTTCTGAGTCAAACAAATGAGGGTATTGCTTTCGCATAGCATTCTCTTCTTCCCATGTGATTTCTTCCATGTCCCTACTTCTCCAGGTGACCTTAACATAATAGATATCTTGGTTGCGTAGTCATTGAACCTTTCGGCTGGTGATTTAGTTGGTGTTACTTCAAATGTCAAGTCATCAGTCAAATCAGGTAGATCCATTGTCAAAACGTGAGTCAGATCCTTGACATACTTCTTCAATAAGGAAATATGAAATACGTCATGCACACTTGACATAGATGGTGGTAGTGCAAACTAGTAAGCCACTTTTCCACGCTTAGCTAGAATCTCATATGGCCCGACATATCTTGGACTTAGTTTCCCTTTCTGTCCGAACCGTTTCAATCCTCGCATAGGCGATACTTTTAAGAATACTCTATCACCCACGATGAACTCAAGGTCTTGGCGTCGGGTATCGGCATATTGCTTCTGACGATTCTGAGTTATTCTCACTCTTTCTTTGATAATGTCGACCACTTGACAAGTCTCTTCAACAAATTCCGGTCCAACTATACTACGTTCCCCAACTTCATTCCAAAACAAGGGAGTTCGAAATTTTCTGCCATACAGTGCTTCATAGGGTGACATCTGTATAGTAGCCTGATAGCTATTATTATAAGCGAACTCAATCAGTGGTAACTTTTCATCCCATGATCCTTTAAAATCAATTACACATGCTCAAAGCATATCTTCTAGAATCTGAATTGTATGCTCTGACTGTCCATCTGTCTGTGGATGAAATGCAATACTAAACTTCAATGTTGTACCCATAGCCTTTTGCAATCCTTCCCAGAACTTTGAAGTAAATCGTGGATCTCTATCTGACACAATGCTTTCAGGTACACCGTGTAATCGCACAATGTTATCCACATACAGCTTAGCTAACCTTTCCAATGTATACTGAGGTCGTATAGGTATAAAGCGAGCTGTTTTTGTCAGGCAGTCTACAATCACCTGGTAATCCCGTGACAAAGTCCATAGTGATGTAGTCCATTTCCATGCTGGTTCCGGTAATGGCTGTAACAGTCCTGCCGGTCTTTGTCGTTCAGCCTTTACCTTCTGACAATTTAGGCATTGAGACACGAACTTAGCTACGTCTGCTTTCATTCCTCTCCACCAATATAGTTTCTTTAGATCATGATACATTTTTGTACTTCCAGGATGTATCGAATAGATGGTGGTATGGGCTTCTTTCATCAATCAGTGTCTAATGTCCAAGCTTTCTGTTTCGGGTACACATATTGTTCCTTTGTACTTCAGTACTTTTTCTTCATCCAAAGTGAACTCAGGGTTAGTTCTACCTTTTTTGATGTCTTCTTGTACCGTTCTAGGTAAGGGTCTGATTTGATAGTTGTCTTCACTTCATCGACTATATCCAGTATAATCTTCAATGCGGCGAACATATTTGAAACCGATGAATAAACCATTAGTTGGTTGATCCATCTGGTGCATCTATCACAAACTGCTCATTACCGTACTTGAATACCTTTCTAGTAGTACACATTGCGGTAGTTGTGCTAACCTCTCCTTGAGATTTTATCATTGCCTTTCTGCTCAATGCATCGGCTACTACATTAGCTTTCCCTGGATGATACTGGATATCACAATCGTAGTCTTTCAATAGTTCTAGCCATCTTCTTTGTCTCATATTCAGCTCCTTCTAATTAAATAAGTAAGTAAGAATTTTATGGTCTGATTTAATCTGAAACTTCTCCCCGTACAGATAATGTCTCCATATTTTGACAGCATGTACTACTGCCGCTAGTTCCAAATCATGAGTGGGGTAGTTCTTTTCATTTGTCTTCAGTTGTCTTGAGGCATATGCAATTACTTGTTCTCCTTGCATAAGTACACATCCTAATCCCAGTCCTGACGCATCGGTGTACAAGATAAATGGTTGTCCTGGAATTGGGATGGTCAAGATTGGAGCTGATATCAATCTAGCCTTTAAGGTTTGGAAACTCTTCTCGCATTTATCCGTCCAGACAAACTTCTTGCCCTTCTTAGTCAAACTGGTAAGAGGTACGGCAATTCGGGAATAGTCTTCCATAAATCGTCGATAATACCCAGCTAGACCCAGAAAACTTCTAATTTCCGCAAGGCTCTTCGGTGCTTCCCACTTTACAATAGCCTCGATCTTGCTAGGATCCACTTTAATTCCTTTAGCGGATACTACATGGCCTAGAAATGCGACTTCCTTTAGCCAAAACTCACACTTTGAAAATTTGGTGTAGAGCTTTTCCTTCCGTAATCGCTGCAGAGCGGCGTTTAGATTCTTAATATGAGTTTCCTCGTCTTTGGAGTAGACCAATATATCATCGATGAATACAATAACTGACGTATCCAACATATCGTGGAATACCCGATTCATAATTTCCATAAAGGTTGCTGGTGCGTTCGTCAATCCGAAAGACATGACCAAAAATTCATAATGTCCATATCTGGTCTTGAATGCTGTCTTGGGAATATCACCATCCTTAATCTTCAGCTGATGGTAGCCTGACCGAAGATCGATCTTGGAGAACACTTTTGCACCTTGCAACTGATCAAACAGGTCATCGATTCGAGGCAATGGATACCGATTCTTGATTGTCACTTTATTCAGTTCTCGGTAGTCTATACACAAGCGAACGCTACCGTCCTTTTTCTTCACGAATAATACTGGCGCTCCCCATGGTGATATACTAGGGCAAATGTAACCCTTGTCCAGCAGTTCTTGTAGTTGTAGTTTCAATTCCTTCAGTTTGGTAGGAGCCATTCGATAAGGTGCTTTCGATACTGGTGCGGCTCCAGGTATAAGATCTATCACAAACTCTGTAGCTCGGTCGGGTGGTAATCCTGGTAGTTCCTCAGGAAATACGTCCAGATAGTCTCGCACGACATCAATATTCTCCATTCGTGGTGCTTCCTTCGTAAGGTCGACCACAGATACTAAATACCCGACTGCTCCTTTCTTAAGGCACTTCTTAGCCTTTAGCGCAGAGAGTATGAGCTTTCGTTTACAGGGAAGTGTGGTTCCCGAGAAACTGAATTCTATTCCATCTTTGTCTTTAAATGTTAGCTTTTTTTCGGCACACAATAGATTTGCAGAATGCCGAGCTAACCAGTCCATTCCCAAGATGACGTCAAAGTCTGCCATCTCAAGTTGGATCAAGGTTGCATCCAAAGTCTTTTCATTAATAAGAACTGGACATGGTCCATAACCTTTTCTAACTCCACTTCTAATCCCATCGGTGATCATACAAGCAATTTGTAGTCTAAGGATTTAATGGATAAATTCAACTTCTTTCCAAATGACACAAATATAAAAGAATGAGTAACACCTGAGTCAAAGAGTACTCTGGCGGGTATGCCATTAATAGGTACGATACCTGTGATTTTTTTTAACTTAGTCTATATGCTCATACAATGTAATACAACTTTAAAGGTTTAGGTCATACCTGTGACCACATCAGGCGATGCGGCAGCATCCTCAGATGTAACAGCATAAACTCGTCCTTGATGTAGCTGCTTCCTTGGCTTAGAACACTCTCTTGCCATATGTCCCATTTGGTTGTAGTTATAACACCTTGGAGCTTCGGTATTTGGCCTTGGCTGCTGTTGAGCTACTGGGGTAGTCTTGGGTGCAGCGGTAAAACCTTGAGTACGAAAGGGTTTGTATGTCTTTTTATTACCTCCGTTATATAAATTACCAGCTGGCCTTTTCATACCTCGGTTCTGGAATAGATAGCTCTCTTTCTGGCTCGACTCTATAACTCGAGCAATTTACACAACTTCATTATAAATCTTCTTGTCCAGGCCCAGAACATGCTCCCTGATACTTCCTCTAAGTACCATGACAAACCTACGGGTCTTAGTGTCTTCCTCTTGCATACTGAGTGGTGCAAAGAAAAACAGCTCTTCGTAACGCTGCTGATAAGCATCTACTGTCATTTGTCCCTGATATAAACTCAGGAACTCCTTCCCCATAGAATCCTTGAAGCTTCGTGGAAAGTACTTCTCAAAGAAAGCTTCTTTATATATAGGCCAGGTCAATAGGGCGTGCTTGGTTATCAAATAATCCCTTGTAAATTTCCACCAATGATGCGCATCACATTTTAGCATGAAGGTGGCACATAATACCTTCTCCTCCTCTGTAATAGTCATCATCAAAAAATTTCTCTCCATTTCGTCGATCCAGTGTGCTGGCCATAGCGGATCAGACGGTTTACCGTTAAACTCCTTGGGTTTCATCTTTAAGAATCTCTCGATGAGTCGAAAGTGATCCAGCTGATTAGGAGCATATGCCCCATATATAGGTGGTGGATACTAAAAATTACCTTCAACTGCCTCAAGATGTGGTACTGGGATCTGTGCAACTGGTGGATGAGGTGCTGGGTGGTTACCCACCGGTGTTGCACTGGCTTGTCCAGCCAGCATAGGTGTAGCTTGTGCCGCCTGAAACATCATTCCCATCATTGCCTGCATATGGGCTTGTGCGTGTTGCATTTGCTGTAGTTGTTGTGCCAAATTAATAACCTCAGTAGTCAGTTCCGGTTGTGGGGGTGGCAAGTTAGTAGGATTAGCCGGACCCTGGTTTACTGGTGGTGCAACCTGCGGATTACCCTGTGCATTTATATTTTCTTGACTGGCTTCCTCCACGGGTGGTGGTGGTGGAACTGCGTTACGGCTCTGCCTGGTTACTACGCCTAGCCATATTTTCCTCTGATAATGGTGATGCCTGAAAATCATAAAATACGTGAGGCAATCATTTATACTTCATGTAGATACACTAACCAATGTTATTTTCAAACTTTTCAGATCATTTTGTGAAAAATAATGCCTTTTCTATGCAGGGTCGATGGTTGTCCGACCCTCAGTATTCGACCCTGGGAAATCACCCATTCTTCCCGAGAGCCGGGGGTCGATGGGGGGGTCGGAGGATGTCCGACCCAGGGTGCGACCCCTGGTTCTCTGTCAACTTCCCGAGAGCCGAGGGTCGATGCGGGGGTCGATTGTTTTAATCGAATTTTCCGACCCCCGGACTAAAAATCTGATTTTTAAGTCCGATTCAAAGTCCATTTCTCATTCTTTCTTCTCCGCTTCGACTCAGCTCGTCCCTCTGAGTTGCTACAGTGACAGCTCCGATCCGTTGGTGGTTTGCACTCCTTGTTTTGTCGTTTACACCTCCGCTACAGGTATTTCTTCTACCTTTTCATGTTTTTAGGTTTCTTAACCTAGGTTTTTGCTCGTTTATTTTGTATTTTTCAAATTAAACTTTTTCCAACCGTAAAAATTCAATTTTTATTGGGGGCTTTTGTTGTTGGTGACTCGAGGAACGAAAGCCCTAAAAAATATTTGAGTTTCATCTGTTGGTTATCGAAAAACTCAAAATTTTCATTTTTTGCCCTAATTTTATCGAAATTTTGAATTTCCTGAAATTTCTTGCAGTTCAATCTAATTAGTTGAAACATCCGACTGTTTGAGTCTCACAGGATAGTTTAGATTCTATGTATGTCCTCCTACCCACGTGTATGGGTGAAAAGTGAGGTTTTTGCCCAATTTACATCGTTATTATGTTGAAATTTTGGATTTTTACTCTCTACTAATCCATTATTTGTTTTTCTTTCTTATATGCAGATACTATAGCTCGTACCAAGGTACCTAGAGTTCACGACCATCTTCGCTTCCATTCCAACGAAGCCGAGACAAATTATGCCCACTACGCTCGTAAGAAGGTAGAGGGAGGCCGCAAAGTGGACTTGGCTAGCTTAGCCTCATTCAATGTGGAGAGAGCCTTTGGTGATATGGGATGGCTCCCTGTCATCACTTATGACGCGTGTACCCGTCCTGACTTGGTACATCAGTTCTATTGTAATCTCCAGGTGGTGGGAGATTACAATGATGTGGAGAGGGGTGATGAGCTTTGCATCACGAGCTACGTCAAGGGGGTTGACGTTTCATTTGATTATCGACAGCTGGCCGACTTATTGGGAATTTCTTATGCTGGCCCCATGGTGTTCTGTGCTCCTGGAGAGCCCCAGTTCTTTTCCCTACAGATGAGGGCTGAGATCGATAGCCAGCTCATCAGACCTGATTGCTGGCAGATGAAAACGAGTTGTCTGAGCTCAGATCCATGGGTATACTGTAAGATCATTCAGTATAACATGATACCGCAGAGTGGTCGTTATGAGAGGGTCTCCCAATTGACCCAGTATCTATTATACTGTATATGCACTAGGCAGCCCGTCTACCTTCCCTACATCATTATGCGTACGATGATCAGTGCCACGTTGCCCAATCACACTGGCAACCTTCCTTACGGACGTATGATCACTACCTTGCTTACCCGCTTAGGGGTTGACTTAGTGGATGAGAAGATTCAGGGGAAATCCTTAGCATCACCTCTGGATTGGGAGGCTATCTGCAAGATGGGCATGCGGGATGCCCAGGTCAGTGATGAGGAGAGGAACGCGATGGTGCGCCCTCACACTCGAGTGGAGATGGCTGATGTTGAGGTTGCAGCAGCAGCCGCTGGAGCAGGGGTTCATGGGGATGATGACGATCGGCTGTACATGGATGTAGATGCCATACCTCCTCCATCACCTACTCATGCTACTGGAGCTGGTCCGTCTTCTTCAGCTGGTCCTTCGCATGCAGCTGGTCCTTTCCATGCAGCTTGTGTATTCTCCGTCTGATGACATGATGAGGATATTGTACGAGATACGAGAGGCTCAGCGTATGTCTGACCTGAGGATGGGAGAGCTTCTAGAGGCTCAGCGTGTGACTGACCAGCGGGTGGCTGATCTCACCGCTAGTCTCCAGACGAGCCAAACTCAGATAGCTTGGTTGACCAGGGTCTACGCTGAGGACTATGATAGAGACCGTGAGGCACCGCCTCCCCCATCACCTCCAGCTTCTTGATGTACTTTTTTATTTTTCTTTTTGTATTTCAGAGTAACTGTCCAGACTGTGGATTGTACTCTGGTTTAATCATATATATAAACATTTGTTCTTCTTTTTGGTTGTATATAAATTTGTTTCTCATTTAATAGATGCATTATTCTCTTTCAGTTTAGTTTCAAACAACATAGATGCTTATGGTGTGTTATTATTACATCTTTTATATTTTATCCTATCTCAGTTCACGACCTTTTGTGGAAGTAAACGGTTTCACAGATAAAGCCTGAGATGCTCTGATACCAAGTTGTCACACCCCAATTTTGTACCATTCAGAACGGTGTGATGAACCACTAATAAACCAATGGTTCAACCAGGATCTCTAATAGGCGGTATCCATTAAAATTAAAACCATGCACATCCACAACCATAATCAGAATAAATACACAATAGCGGAAGTCTTATAGTAAATGAACCGAGAACTCTAAATGTAATAATCATAATTAAAATATCAAGTTATTGTTGTATCAACTGAGACATAAATAAATAAAATACCAATTACATCCTTTTATAAATTCAAATAAATCCTAATAGAATACGCATGAGTTGCACTCGTATGAGGGGTCATGCGCATCCTCAAAGTCTTCAGCATCCATTACAGCAACACGCGCATACACCGGATCATTCATATAATCTGCAACTGAAGTACCTGCATCATCAACTAAAATAATATTCGACGTCGAGAGGGTGAGCACTCATCATGGCTCAGTGAGAAAACAAAACAATGCAACAAACATATGCATGCACTCAATTCATATCTTTGGTCTGGTTTATAAGTTTGCAATGTGCTATAGAAAGGATAGGTGGCCACCGCACCTCTATGCACGAGAGTGTGGATACGCCCAATGAAAGCGGCACTGTCACCCACAACACCCATAATGGCACAATATACCCCGATGAAAACGGTATCGAAGTACCGATTGATACCATACCAACAAATAAACCCCTGCTGGCTAGGGTTGCAAACTGGGCTCGCAACTAATCAATTCTAATGTCAAACAGTGTATCCAAGGCCTCACCCCAGCATCCCTCAGAACGCCCATAGTGATAGGGCTAAGGCCCCCGGGCAGAGTCAGAGACTACACGGTCCGAGACCACCTCCCCTCATACATCAAGACGTAATTGTAAGACCCGTGTCAATCTAACCCGGTCTTACCACCTCGAACCAAGTTTACCCATTATGGTCGAGTCAAATGGACCAAGGGCGTAAAGGAGATCGAGATCCCAGGTATCAAATCGACCCAAAAACACTAATTTTGAGGGGAGGGTTGCATACCCAGCTAAGCAGGGTCGGACCTCCCAAAGCAGAAAGTCAGACACTCGATTTGGAAGGGAGGGTCGGACATCTTGAGCCCTAGGGTCAACGGGATCATCGACCCTCCCATAGACCCTTGGATTCTGCCAAAATTAAAATTAAGAAAATTTCCTAATTTTCGATTGGGATTCTTTCCTAATCTCAGAGGGACTTATTTTAGGATGTTCCTAGTCTATTTAAAGGACATCCCTAAGCCACTTTCACTCCTTTCACAACCCTAATCGAATTGAGAGAAAGAGAGGAGAAGGAAAGAGGAAGAAGAAAGGGAAGGAAGAGAACTTAGCAAAAAGGAGAAGAATTTCAGAGGAAAAGTAATCTTCTCAGGTATGGATACTAATTCCATGAGTTTCTACAGACCTTAGGTTAGTTAATGTTGAGAATGTGATCTCGGAGAAACCCAAACCATTAATCTATGGTTAGGTTTCCATGGAAAACCATAGAAGAATGCGTGAAAGCTATCTAGGCGGGTTATACATGGTTTCAGACCATGGAATGAATGTAGAATGGAATGTAGGAGCAAGCCATAGGATCTCAAGCACGAAGAATGGATTAAAAGAGGGAATTGGACCAAAGTGCACCAAGGGTCGCACCGAGGGTCGATGACCATCCGACCCTAGGTGTTCCTGACCATCGACCCTCAGTGTTCGGGAAGTTCAGAGTTAAGGGAGGGTCGCACCCAGGGTCGATCCTGACTCTGACCCTACCTCCGACCCTCAGTTAACAGAGTGGTTTTTAAATCTAGAATTAATTCTAATTAAATTCTATCGACTTTGTTAGGTCTTCTAGCAATATAATAGCATTGTAAAGGTGATTCTAAAGCTTGGAAAAGTATCTATTAGCAAGCTAAGGTGAGGAACCAGAACTCCAAACTAAATTGAATTAATAATAAAATTGTTTTCTATTTCTTGAGTCCTATGCTATGCGAATATGTTTGTAATGTGCAAACAACATGCCATCCAATATTTCTATTACTTGCTCATGCATATTTACTTTATTGTTTATAACATGATGATGATGATGATGATGATAGGAATAGACATGTGCTTGTATGTGTGTGGTTGATGTACTTGATGCGAGCGAGTATCAGGGGAGGTGTGATGAGAACGTCAATAAACGTTAACCTTTGGCGGGTCTCAGCACTTTAGCTCTATCTCTAACTCAAGTCTTGTGCATTAGCATCATCGTATCGCCATTACTTTAGCAGAGCTATTATGTCGTAGAGTATCAGGGGAGGTGGTCTCAGTCCTTGTAGTCTCTGACTCTACCGGGGGGCCTTAGCTCTATCTCTATGGACATTCTGAGGGACGCTGGGGTGAGGCCTTGGATATACTGTTTGGCATTAGGATTGGTTAGTTGCAAGCCCACTTTGCAGCCCTCGCCTACAGGGGCTTACGTGTTGGTATGGCACTATATAGCAATAAACGTAACCTTTGTTATATAATGTTCATGGTTGGGTGCATGTGAGTTGACGATAAACGTGATCTTCGGGTAACGTCACACACTCGTGTATAGAGGCGGGGTCAATAAACGCGACCTTTGGCTACCTAAACCTTTCTATTGCATACTGCAAATTTTAAACCGGACCAAAGATATAAATTGATTTGCATGCATATGTATTGTTGCATTGTTTTGGCTACTCACTGAGCCGTGATGTGTGCTCACCCCTCGACGTCGAATATTTTTAGTTGATGATGCAGGTTATACCATTGAAGATTACATGAACGCGTCTGCGTACGGGAACGTGGCAGCCATGGAAGTTGAAGCTGAAGAGGATACACACGACTCCTCTTGCGAGTGCAACTCGTGTGTATTTGATTAGATATTTTATAGGTTTCTTTATTGGATATATTAAGACATGTATTTGGTATTTAAATATTTATGTCTCAGTTGTAAATAGAATAATTTGCTATTAAATTATTGATATCATCTTAGCTCTCAGTTCATGTTATTATAAGACTTCCGCTATTGTGTATTTACTCTGATTATGATTATGGATGTGTGTAAGTTTGGATAACGCGGGGATAGCCTATTTGAGATCCTGGTTGAACCGTTGGTTTGTTAGCGGTTAATCACACCATTCTGAGATGTGCAGAATTGGGGTGTGACAACTTGGTATCAGAGCATCTCAGGCCTTGCCCGCCGAACCAACATACATTCAAGACAATTGTGAACTGAGATAGGATAAAAGTAAAAATAGTAATATAAACACACTGTAAGCACAAGTGATGATTGAGACCAAATTTAAAAAGAGAATAATGCATCTATTAAAGGGGAAACAAGTTACATACAATGAGTGAGAGAAACAAAATGTATATGCATAACTAAAGCAGAGTACAGTCCACAACCCGGACAGTTACTCTGTAGTACAAGAAAATAAAGTACAATCAAGAAGCTGGAGGCGAAGGAGGAGGCGGGGCCTCACGATCTCGGTCATAGTCCTCAGCATAGACCCTAGTCAACCAGGCCATCTGGGTCGTCTGGAGACTAGCTGCAAGATTGGCTACCCTCCTATCAGTCGCCCGCTGGACCGATAAGAGCTCATCCACCCTCATACGTTGAGCGTCTAGCAACTCCTCCATCCTCAGATCAGATCTGTGCTGAGCCTCCCTGATCTCCTGTAGCATCTCCATCATGTCAGAAGGTGGGAGTGAAGGACCAGCCGCATGCGAAGGACCAGCCTCAGGTACTGGATCCGCAGCAGAAGAAGTACCAACACCAGTCGCATGTGTGGGTGAAGGCGGTGGTATCGAGTCGACATCCATATACATACGATCATCATCGTCGACAGGATCCTCACGAGCTCTAGCAACGGAAGCAGCTGCCTCAGCATCAGCCATCTCGATACGAGTGTGAGGGCGTACCATCGCGTTCCTCTCCTCATCACTAACCTGGGCATCCCGCATACCCATCTTGCAGATTTCCTCCCAATCTAGAGGCGACGAGAAGGTCTTCTCCTGGATCTTCTCATCTAACAGGTCAACCCCCAAACGGGTCAGTAGTACTGTAATCATGCGTCCATAGGGTAGATTACCCCTATGACCGGACAATGTAGCACGAATCATAGTCCGCATGATGATGTATGGAAGGCAGATAGGCTGGCGAGTGCAGATGCTATAGATAAAAAATTGGGTCAGCTGAGAAACCCTCTCATAGTGCCCACTCTGCGGGATCAAATTATGCTGGATAATCTTGCAAAAGACTCGTGGAGCTGGCCGCAAATAACAAGCTCTCATCTGCCATCGATCAGGATGGAGTAACTAATTATCGATCTCTGCCCTCATCTCCATCTCAATAAACTGGGTCTCTCCAGGCACACAGTACACCATGGGGCCATCATAGGGAATGCCCAACAAGTCGACCAGCTGCCGATAGTCGAAAGAGATATCTACCCCTTTGACGTAACTGGTGATGCGCAACTCCTGACCATGCTCAACGTCATTGTAATTCCCCACCACCTGGAGATTACAATAGAACTGACGCACCAAATCTGGGCATGTGCACGCGTCGTAGGTGATGACAGGAAGCCACCCCATGTCACCAAAGGCTCCCTCTACGTTGAACACAGCTAACTCAGCCAAGTTCACCATACGACCACCCTCAACCTTCTTACGGGCAAAGTCAGCATACCGTGCCTCGGCTTCATTAGAAGCGAAGGGGATCACGAACTCTGGGTACCTTGGTACGAGCCATGGTATCTGCAAAATAAGAAAGAGAAGGAAAACAAGGAGTTAATAGGATAAAAATCCGAAACTTGATTTTAATAACGACGAAAGTTGACCATAAAGCCCCGTTTCTCACCATACAAGTGGGCATGAGAACTTACGTAGGTTAAAATACATCCTAGAACCCACATACAGTAGAAAATTTTAACTGACGATGTCCAATTTGAAGAAATTCAAGAAAAATCGAAAATGTCGACAAATTAGGGCAAAAAGAGAAAATTTTAAATTTCTCGGCAACCAACCTATGAAATTCAAAAATTTTTGAGGGCTTTCGTTCCTCGAGACACCAATAACAAAAGCCCCCAATAAAAATCGAATTTTTACGGTTGGAAAAAGTTTAATTTGGAAAATACAAGTTAAAGGTGCAAAAACCTAGAAATGGAAACCTAGAAATAGGTAAAATGGGAAGACATACCTGTAGTGATGACGTGGACGTCGAAACCCGGAGTCAAACCGATAAAAAATGGTGGAGTAGCACTGTAGCAACTCAGAGAGTAGAGACGAGTCGAAACGGAGGAGGAATAGTGAGAAATGACCCAGAATCGGATCTTAAAAATCTGATTTTTGGTCCGAGGGTCGGACAATTCGATTAGAACCATCAACCCTCGAATCGATCCTCCCATCGACCCTCAGTACTCGGGAATCTAATAGAAAATTAAGGGTCGGAACTGAGGGTCGGACACCCATCGACCCTCGCATTGACCCTCAGCTCTCGGGAAGAACAGGTCATTCCCAGGGTCGGAAACAAAGGGTCGGACATACCAGCGACCCTCACCATCGACCCTGCATAGAAAAGACAATATTTTTTTATAAAATGAGCTAGAATTGGAATTGATTATCGGTAAGCGTGCCTACATGAAATATGAATGACTTCTCACCTATTTTGACAATTTTCAGGCACCACCAATCATCGAAAGGAATCATGTCTGGACGTAGAGTAACCCGACAGACCCGAAATGCAGTCCCACCACCACCACCCGTGGAGGAGACTAGTCAAGAGAATAACCATGCGTCGGGTAATCCAGAACAAGAAAACCATACAAATTTTCCACCTCCACCACCAGAGCTAGCAACCGTGGTGATGAATCTGGTACAACAGCTGCAGCAGATGCAACACACATAGGCTAAGATGCAGGTTGCCATGGGAATTATGTTTCAAGCCACTCAGGCTGCACCCATGCACAAAGGACAAGCCAGTGCAGCACCGGTAAGTAACCACCCGGCTCCTCAGACACCTCAGCAACCGGCTGCACAGATTCCAGTGCAGGTTCCAGAAGCAGCTCAAGGTGATTACCAGTATCCACCCCATATGTTTGGGGCAAACCCCCAAAACCAGTTGGACCACTCCCGACTAGTGGAGAGATTTTTGAAGATGAAACCCAGAGAATTCAACGGCAAACCGTCTGATCCGTTGTGGCCAGCACATTGGATAGACGAGATGGAGAAAAATTTCCTCATGATGACTATCACAGAGGAAGAGAAAGTACTATGTGCCACCTTCATGCTCAAGGGCGACTCACATCATTGGTGGAAATCAACGAAGGCATATCTACTGACCAAGCACGCCCTACTGACATGGGCTATATATAAAGAAGCCTTCTTTGAGAAATATTTTCCACGGAGCTTCAGAGATTCGATGGAGAAGGAGTTTTTGAGTCTTTATCAGGGACAAATGTCAGTGGATGTGTACCAACAGCGTTACGAGGAGCTGTTTTTCTTCGCACCACTGAGTATGCAAGAAGAAGAGACCAAAACCCGTAGGTTTGTCACGGGACTGAGAGGAAGCATCAGGGAACATGTTCTGGGCTTAGAGAAGAAAATCTATAATGAAGCTGTCCAGATTGCTCGAGTGATTGAATCGAGCCAGAAGGAGAGTTACTTTACTCAAAACAGAGGAATTAAAGGCCAGCCGGAAATTCCTACAACGGAGGCAATAACAGGACGTATAAGCCTTTCTGTCCTCAGAATTTTACTGCTGCAACCAAGACTACTCCAGTAGCTCAACCTCAACCAAAGCCAAATTCTGAAGTCCTGAAGTGTTTTAACTGCAACCAACCCGGACATATGGCAAGGGAGTGCCCAAAGCCCAAGAAGCAGTTACATCAGGGACGGGTATATGTTGTTACATCCGAAGATGCAGCCGCATCACCCGATGTGGTCACAGGTATGACTGAAACTTTTAAATCTATAATTACATTGAATGAGCATGTAGACTAAGTAAAGATAAATCACAGGTATTGTACCTATAAATGGCGTACCCGCCAAAGTACTCTTCGATTCCGGAGCTACTCATTCATTTATATATGTGTCATTTGGAAAGAAGACGAAATTACCCATCAAAACATTATACTACAAATTACTTGTACGGTCACCGATGGGGTTAGAAGTGGAACTAGAGAAAGGTTATGGACCATGTCCAGTTCTCATTGGAGAGAAGACGTTAAATGCAACCTTGATACAACTTGAGATGGCAGACTTTGATGTCATCTTGGGAATGGACTGGTTAGCTTGGCATTCTGCAAATCTGTTATGTGCCGAAAAGAAGCTAACGTTCAAAGACAAAGAAGGGGCAGAATTAAGTTTCTCGGGAACCAAACTTCCCCAGAGACGCAAGCTCATACTTTCAGCACTAAAGGCTAAGAAGTGCCTTGAGAAGGGGGCAATCGGGTATCTAGTATCCGTGGTCGACCTAACCAAGGATGCACCACGAATGGAAGATATAGACGTTGTGCGCGACTACCCTGACGTATTTTCAGAGGAACTACCCGGATTACCACCCGACCGGGCCACGGAGTTTGTAATAGACCTGATACCTGGAGCCGCACCCATATCAAAAGCACCTTATAGAATGGCTCCTACGGAACTGAAGGAATTAAAAGTGCAACTACAAGAACTGCTGGACAAGGGTTATATTCGACCCAGTATATCTCCATGGGGGGCACCGGTGTTGTTCGTAAAGAAGAAGGATGGTAGCGTTCGATTATGTATCGACTATCGGGAGTTGAATAAACTGACAATCAAGAATCGATATCCACTACCTCGGATCGATGACTTATTCGATCAGTTACAAGGAGCAAGAGTATTTTCTAAGATCGATCTTCGATCAGGCTATCATCAGCTGAAGATTAAAGAGGGTGATATTCCAAAGACAGCATTCAGGACTAGATACGGACATTATGAATTTTTGGTTATGTCTTTCGGATTAACTAATGCACCGGCAACGTTCATGGAACTTATAAACCGAGTTTTCCACGATATGTTGGATACGTCGGTTATAGTATTTATTGATGACATATTGGTATATTCCAAGGACAAGGAAACCCATATCAAGAACCTAAACGCAGCCCTACAGCGTTTAAGGAAAGAGAAGTTATATGTCAAATTTTCAAAGTGCGAGTTTTGGCTAAGTGAAGTCGCATTCCTTGGCCATGTAGTATCCGCGGAAGGAATCAAAGTGGACCCCAGCAAGATCGAGGCTATTGTGATGTGGGAAGCACCAAAGAGCGTTTCGGAAATCAGGAGTTTTCTGGGTTTAGCTGGTTATTATCGGAGATTCGTAGAAGTCTATTCTCGGATTGCCGTACCTCTCACCAGTTTGACTAAGAAAGGTGAAAAGTTTGTGTGGACCGATAAATGTGAGAAGAGTTTCCAAACACTGAAGACCAGATTGTTATCTGCCCCGATTTTGACTATTCCCGTTCCAGGACAGACATTTACTTTATACACTGATGCGTCGGGACTGGGACTAGGATGTGTGCTTATGCAAGGAGAGCAAGTAATTGCTTATGCTTCAAGACAGTTAAAGGTACATGAGAAAAATTATCCCACTCATGATCTGGAGCTAGCGGCAGTAGTACATGCTGTCAAGATATGGAGACATTACCTATATGGAGAGAAATTTCAGATTAAATCGGACCATAAAAGTCTTACTTATTTATTTAATCAGAAGGAGTTGAATATGAGACAAAGAAGATGGCTGGAACTATTGAAAGACTATGATTGTGATATCCAGTATCATCCGTGAAAAACGAACGTAATAGCAGATGCGTTAAGCCGAAATGCAATGATAAAATCGCAAGGAGAAGTTAGCACGACTGCAGCAATGTGTACTACCGGAAAGGTATTCAATCACGGCAACGAGCAGTATGTGATAGATACAACGGATGGATCAGCCAACCAAGGGTTTATTCATCGGTTTTCGAATATGTTCGCGACATTGAAGATTATACCGGATATAATGGATGAAGTGAAGACAGCTATCAAAGCAGATCCTTATCTGAGAATAGTACAAGAAGATATTGAAAAAGGTAGGACCAACCCTGAGTTCACCTTGGATGACGAGAAGGTACTGAAATACAAAGGAAGAATATGTGTACCTGAAACAGAAAGTGTAGACATTAAACACCGACTGATGAGGGAAGCCCACACGACCATCTATTCGATACATCCTGGAAGTACAAAAAATGTATCATGACCTAAAGAAACTATATTGGTGGAGGGGAATGAAAGCAGAAGTAGCCAAGTTCGTGTCTCAATGCCTCAATTGTCAGAAAGTAAAAGCTGAACGACAAAGACCCGCAGGACTGTTACAGCCACTTCCGGAACCAGCATGGAAATGAGACTGCATCACTACGGACTTCGTCACGGGACTACCATTGACTCCTCGAGTAGTTGACGCAGTTTGGGTGATTGTGGACCGTCTAACTAAAACATCTCGCTTCATACCTATACGACCTCAGTATACACTGGAAAGGTTAGCGAAGCTGTATGTGGATAATATTGTTCGATTTCATGGTGTTCCAGAAAGTATTGTGTCAGATAGAGATCCACGGTTTACTTCCAAGTTTTGGGATGGATTGCAAAAGGCTATGGGTACAACATTGAAGTTTAGTACTGCATTCCACCCACAGATAGATGGACAGTCGGAGCGTACAATCCAGAATCTAGAAGATATGCTACGAGCATGTGTGATTGATTTTTAAGGATCATGGGACGAAAAGTTACCATTGATCGAGTTCGCTTACAACAATAGCTATCAGGCCACTATACAGATGTCACCCTATGAAGCACTGTATGGTAGGAAGTGTCGAACTCCCTTGTTTTGGAATGAAGTTGGAGAACGTAGTATTGTTGGACCAGAATTTGTTGAGGAGACTTGTCGAGTGGTCGACATCATCAAGGAAAGAGTGAGAACAGCTCAGAACCGTCAGAAACAATATGCAGATACTCGACGAAGAGATCTGGAGTTCGTCGTAAGTGATAAAGTATTTTTAAAGGTATTGCCTATGCGAGGATTGAAGAGGTTCGGACAGAAAGGGAAACTAAGTCCAAGATATGTCGGGCCGTATGAAATTCTAGCTAAGCGTGGAAAAGTAGCTTATCAGTTAGCACTACCACCATCTATGTCAAATGTGCATGACGTATGTCACATTTCCCTATTGAAGAAGTATGTCAAAGACCCAACGCATGTTTTGACAGTGGATCTGTTGGAATTGACTGATGATTTGATGTTTGAAGTAACACTAATAGAAACCACTAGTCGAAAGGTTCAACGTCTATGCAACAGAGATATCTACTATGTTAAGGTCACATGGAAAAGTAGAGACATGGAAGAAATTACATGGGAAGAAGAGAATGCTATGCGAAAGCAATACCCTCATTTGTTTGATTCAGAAGGTACGTACAATTTCGAGGACGAAATTTTTATAAGTTGGGGGGAGTTGTAAGACCCGTGTCAATCTAACCCGGTCTTACCACCTTGAACCAGGTTTACCCATTATGGTCGAGTCAAATGGACAAAGGGCGTGAAGGAGATCGAGATCCCAGGTATCAAATCGACCCAAAAACACTAATTTTGAGGGGAGGGTCGCATTCCCAGCTAAGCAGGGTCGGACCTCCCAAAGCAGAAAGTCAGACCCTCGATTTGGATGGGAGGGTCGGACATCTTGAGCCCTAGGGTCGACGGGATCATCGACCCTTCCATTGACCCTCGGATTCTGCCGAAATTAAAATTAGGAAAATTTCTTAATTTTCAATTGGGATTCTTTCCTAATCTCAGAGGGACTTATTTTAGGATGTTCCTAGTCTATTTAAAGGACGTCCTTAAGCCACTTTCACTCCTTTTACAACCCTAATCGAATTGAGAGAAATAGAGGAGAAGGAAAGAGGAAGAAGAAAGGGAAGGAAGAGAACTTAGCAAAAAAGAGAAGAATTTCAAAGGAAAAGTAATCTTCTCAGGTATGGATACTAATTCCATGAGTTTCTACATACCTTAGGTTAGTTAATGTTGAGAATGTGATCTCGGAGAAACCCAAACCATCAATCTATGGTTAAGTTTCCATGGAAAACCATAGAAGAATGCGTGAAAGCTATCTAGGCGGGTTATACATGGTTTCAGACCATGGAATGAATGTAGAATGGAATGTAGGAGCAAGCCATAGGATCTCAAGCACGAAGAATGGATTAAAAGAGGGAATTGGACCAAAGTGCACCAAGGGTCGCACCGAGGGTCGATGACCATCCGACCCTAGGTGTTCCTGACCATCGACCCTCAGTGTTCGGGAAGTTCAGAGTTAAGGGAGGGTCGCACCCAGGGTCGATCCTGACTCCGACCCTACCTCCGACCCTCAGTTAACAGAGTGGTTTTCAAATCTGGAATTAATTCTAATTAAATTCTATCGACTTTGTTAGGTCTTCTAGCAATATAATAGCATTGTAAAGGTGATTCTAAAGCTTGGAAAAGTATCTATTAGCAAGCTAAGGTGAGGAACCAGAACTCCGAACTAAATTGAATTAATAATAAAACTGTTTTCTATTTCTTGAGTCCTATGCTATGCTTGATTCTATGCAAATATGTTTGTAATGTGCATACAGCTTGCCATCCAATATTTCTATTACTTGCTCATGCATATTTACTTTATTATTTATAACATGATGATGATGATGATGATGATAGAAATAGGCATGTGCTTGTATGTGTGTGGTTGATGTACTTGATGCGAGCGAGTATCAGGGGAGGTGTGATGAGAACGTCAATAAACGTTAACCTTTGGCGGGTCTCAGCACTTTAGCTCTATCTCTAACTCAAGTCTTGTGCATTAGCATCGTCGTATCGCCATTACTTTAGCAGAGCTATTATGTCGTAGAGTATCAGGGGAGGTGGTCTCGTTCCTTGTAGTCTCTGACTCTACCGGGGGGCCATAGCTCTATCTCTATGGACATTCTGAGGGATGCTGGGGTGATGCCTTGGATACACTGTTTGGCATTAGGATTGGTTAGTTGCGAGCCCAGTTTGCAACCCTCTCCAACAAGGGCTTACGTGTTGGTATGGCACTATATAGCAATAAACGTAACCTTTGTTATATAATGTTCATGGTTGGGTGCATGTGAGTTGACGATAAACGTGATCTTCGGGTAACGTCACACACTCGTGTATAGAGGCGGGGTCAATAAACGCGACCTTTGGCTACCTAAACCTTTTTATTGCATACTGCAAACTTTAAACCGGACCAAAGATATAAATTGATTTGCATGCATATGTATTGTTGCATTGTTTTGGCTACTCACTGAGCCGTGATGTGTGCTCACCCCTCGACGTCGAATATTTTTAGTTGATGATGCAGGTTATACCGTTGAAGATTACATGAACGCGTCTGCGTACGGGAACGTGGCAGCCATGGAAGTTGAAGCTGAAGAGGATACACACAACTCCTCTTGCGAGTGCAACTCGTGTGTATTTGATTAGATATTTTATAGGTTTCTTTATTCGATTTATTAAGACATGTATTTGGTATTTAAATATTTATGTCTCAGTTGAAAACAAAATAATTTGGTATTAAATTATTGATATCATCTTAGCTCTCAGTTCATGTTATTATAAGACTTTCACTATTGTGTATTTACTCTGATTATGATTATGGATGTGTGTAAGTTTGGATAACACGGGGTTAGCCTATTTGAGATCCTGGTTGAACCGTTGGTTTGTTAGCGGTTCATCACACCATTCTGAGATGTGCGGAATTGGGGTGTGACAGTAATAGTTCTACTAAAGTAATGGTGATACGACGATGCTAATGCACAAGACATGAGTAAGAGATAGAGCTAGAGTGCTGAGGCCCGGCCTATGACACCCCCCTGATACTCGCTCACATCAAGCACATCAACTACTTGCTTAGTGGACATGACTTGAATAGACAATGGCACAATATACCCCGATGAGAACGGCATCGAAGTACCGATTGATACCATCCCTACCCGCACCATGTACACCAGCCAAACACAAACATTCACATGCCTATTCCTATCATCATCATCATCATCATGTTATAATCAATAAATTTAAATATGCATGAACAGTAATAATAGAAATATTGGATGACATGTTGAATGTACATTACAAGCATACTTGCATAGAATCAATCATGGTATTGGACTCAAGAAATAAAATAGTTTATTATTAACCAATTAGTTTAGGTCTTGTACCCTCACCTTTACTTGATCGTAGGTCCTCTTTCACACTTTAAGAATCAACTATATATCGATATTATATCACTAGAAGACCTAACCAAGTCGATAGAATTTAATTAGAATTAATTCAGACTTCAAAAAGCATGTTGTTAATTGGGGGTCGATGCTTGGGTCGGAGGCTCCATCGACCCTGGGTTCGACCACCCACAGTTTGGACTTCCCGAACACTGAGGGTCGATGATCAGGGTTTGGTAGGGTCGACTGGCCATCGACCCCGGTGCGACCCCCTGTGGGTTTAGTCAATTTTTCCTCCTACAGTCTATTCTTCGTGTTTGGGGTCCTATGGCTGGCTTTTACAATCCATTCCACACATGTTCTATGGTTTAGAACCGTAGTTCACTCACCTATAAGGCTTTCATGATTTCCCCCATGGTTTTCCATGAAAACCTAACCATTGGTGGATGATTTGGGTTTCTCCTAGATCATACCCTCTTCTCTATCTATTCTAAGGTCTGTAGAATTACATGGAGATAGTACCCATACCTGAGAATTAGGCTTGTTTCTCTGAAGCCTTCTCTTTGATCTTCTTTTCCACTTTCCTTCTCTTCTCTTTCTCTTTCTCTTCTCTTCTCTTTCTCTAAATCCAATTAGGGTTCTAAAAGGAGTGAAAGAGGCTTAGGGACGTCCTATTTATAGAGTAGAAACTCCCAAAATAAGTCCCATTGAGATTAGGAAGGAATCCCATTGAAATTTGGAAAGTTTCCAAGTCACGGTTTCTGTCGATAGACTGGGGGTCGATGAGGAGGTTGGAGATCCCATCGACCCCTGGTTTTAAAATGTCTGACCCCCGGTTAAAAACTGAGGATCTAACTTTTTGTGCTGGGGGGTCCGACCCCACCTCACTGGGTGTGCGACCCTCGCCCCTTTTTGAGTGTTTTTGGTTCAGTTTAATACCTGGGATCACGATCTCCTTCACGCACTTGGTCCATTTGGCTTGACCACGATGGGTAGACCTGGTTCAAGGTGGTAAGACCGGGTTAGATTGACACGGGTCTTACATTACCACTGATTGATTTTGCTACCAAGCTACCATGTAAATGTCACCTATGAAGCATGGTAAGGTAGAAATGTCAAACTGCTCTATCTTGGAATGAAGTTGGAGAATGAGGAATTGTAAGACCTGAGTCGATTAGAGAAACCTAGCAAGAAGCAGACAAGATCAACAAAAGGGCCAAGACAGCTCAAGGTTGTCAGAAGAGACACCAAGACCTTGAGTTCACCATAAGTGACAAAGTGTTCTTGAGGATATCACTTATGCATGGTTTGAAATGCTTCAATAAGAAGGGAAAGTTGTGTCCTATATATATATGTTTTGGACCTTAAAAAATTTTGGAGAGACGTGGAAGAATAGTATATCAACTAGCGTTATCGTCATCTATTTCTAGTGTGTACGACGTATTTTATGTGTCTCTATTAAAGAAGTACGTCAGAGATCCATCACGGGTATTGACCGTAGATCCACCAGATTTGATAGAAGACTTAACTTCTAAAGTGGTACCAGCGTAGATCACTAGTTGGAAGGTACAATATCTCCGGAACTGGGATATTTATTATATGAAGGTAACTTGCCAAAGCCAAGACATGGAAGAGGTTGCATGGGAAGAGAAAAATATAATGTGGAAACAATTTTCCCACCTATTAGACTCAGAAGGTACATCTAAATTTCAAGGACGAAATTTCTTTTGAGGGTGGGGGAGTTGTAAGATCTGTACATAAAAATTTTGAGGATGAAATTTCTTTTAAGGGTGGTGGAGTTATAAGACCTGCATGCCATGAACCCAATCTAACCTTATGTTCTCGTGCCATGACCTGTCTTCCCATCATAATCAGCTTAAATGAACTAACTGTATCAAGAAACCACAAAGTCAGGTGAGCAAACCAGTCAAAATAGTCAAACCAATAAATTTGGTTTGTATGGTCGCATCGTGTGGTCGACCGTATCATTGACTAAGTTGAGACTGCACAAGGTTTGGTCGACTGTTTTGGAATTGTATGGTCAATGGATTATGTGACCACACCATCAATCGTATGAACCCAGATTAGACTCTGAGATTTGGAAACTTTCCAAATTAAAGGGGATCTCTTTCCTAATTGTAGAGGGACTCTATATGGAGAGTTTTTTTTTCTATAAAGAGGATGTCCCTCTACCCTCTCTTACTCTTTTAGATCAATTTCAAACCCTAAACCTAAGAGAGAAAGAGAAAGGAAGAGAAGAAGAAGGAGATTTGGAGAAGAAGCTTGGAGAAGGGTTTTACAAAGAAGAATTCTATCTCTTTACAACAAGCTTAAGATATGAACCTGTCTTTGTAAAGCTAAATCAAATAGAATAGGTTCTTTTCAAGTTGATATGTGGAACCTAATACAACGATTTCGGCTATAGGTTTTTTTATGGGAAACCATAGATAATAGGTTAGGGATAATGGATGAGGGAAAAACTGTGATTTAATGACATAGAATGATAGTAGGAGGAACCTTATTGTTGAGCCCAGAGGAAGAACTCGTATTTAAAGTAAAAATCAAACCAAACTTGTATGGTCGTAGCTATGGTCGACCATAGGGTGACCAGTGGGTCGACCACAACTATTCGGGAAGTTCTCAGAAATTGTGTAGTCGCACATGCGGTCGCATGTAGTGTGACCATAGGATCGACTGTACGTCTTGTGGTCGCATATATTGATACAACAGGGTCGACCATAGGGGTCGACCATATGATAACAGTAAGTATATTTTGAAACAAAACATGGTTTTCGACTACTGTAATTTAGTACAGTCAAACCTTAACTTAAATACATTAATTGTTTAGGTTCCTAATAGATTCAAAGTGACTTCCAAAGCTGGGGAAAGGAACAAACGTCAATCAAAGGTGAGGAAACAAGACCTAAACTAATTGGATAATAGCAAACTATTTTATTTTAGTTATCCAATTTAATGAATGATTATATGCTTGTATGCTTGTAATGCATCTCACATATCATCTAATATTACTGCTATTTTTACTCATACATATTTATTTATGTCTATTTATAACATGATGATGATGATGATGCTAGGAATAGGCATGTGAATGTATGTGTGTGGTTGGTGTGTTGGATGCGAGTGAAGCATCAGGGGGAGGACGTGGAATGGTGGTCTTTGACCTCGTCACCAGACTCTAGCTCTATCTCTACACAAGTCTTACCCACTGACATCGTCGTATTGCCATTACCTTAGCGGAACTAATACGTTGTAGGGCATCAAGGGAGGTGGTCTCAGACCGTGTGGTCTCTGACTCTGTCGGGGGGTGTTAGCTCTATCTCTATGGACGTATTGAGGGATGCTGGGGTGAGGTGTTGGATACATTGGATGGCATTAGGATTGGTTAGTTGCGAGCCCAGTTTGTAAGCCCTTGCCAGTAGGGGCTTACGTGTTGGTATGGTTAGGGCATCAGGGATGTGTTGGCGGTGCGTGATCCGGACACCTTAGCTTTATCTCTATTCCATGGTGGGTGCATGTGGGACGACAATGGTGTTTGATCCATTGGGTGGATTCACACACTCGTGTATAGAGGTGCGGTGGCCGCCAATCCTTTCTATAGCGCATTGTAAACTTTAAATCAGACCAAAGATATGAATTGAATGCATGCATATGTTTGCGCATTATTTTTTTCACTCACTGAGCTTAAGTTGGAGAGCTAACCCTCGCACGTGCAATTCCTTTTAGTTTCTGATGTTGCAGGTGTTACTATTGAAGACTACATAAATGCGTCGACGTATGGACAAATGACGGCTATGGATGTGTAAGCTGTGGTGGATGAATATGACTCGTCAAGTGAGTGTTTCAACTATGGTTACACTTAGTGTTTAACTTTCGTATTTTAATACTTGTAATATGTATTAATTATGCTTTGGTTACTTGGAGATAACTGGATTATTTAATTATTTATCATGTAGACCTCAATTCATTATTAATAAGATTTCCATTATTTACTTTATTATCTCTGATTATTACTGTGGAATGTGTTTTGGTTTAACATGGTTGGCACAGCCTATGCGAGATCCTGGTTTGAACCGTTGGTTCTTGTGACTATTCATCACATCACTGGTTAGTCCAGAATTGGGGTGTGACAAATAGAGTCTTCATCGAGTAGCTTCCTATCGAAGTGATCTTCATATCTCTATGAAAACCTTAAGCAGTATTGTTCATTAATTTATCAGATAACAGGTTTATTATAATCTTGCATTTAAGCTTAGTATTCTTGTATTCACAGTATTATTTACTTGTCCAATAATTAATGCCTATTGCCTACTGTCTCTTTATCATAGCATGGCATTTAACATTAGTTATTAATTCCATTCATTACCATTCATAATCTGAGGGTATTTCTAAACATGCTATCCATATGAGATAAGTCATGCGTGGATTGGTACTTCACAAGACAACACACTTATTAGTAAATTCCACCTTCTATTAGTCTTAATACTAAAAAGGACTTCTTCTAACGAGGTCAGGGGTATTCCAACACCTTAATAGGGGTCGTAAGGTTGAGTAGCAGCTACTGACCAAGCATAGGAAGGTGTAGCAACCAAAATAGTATGCTGTTGATGGTTGCGGCCTCACCTTAGTAGGTGTTAGACATGCAGCTGATGGTCGTGGCTGCATGCTGCACTACTGGAGTGTTGCCTAGCTCTAGTAGGTTGGGCTTAAGGCCTCAAACTGCAGAGGCAGTTGGTGGTTGGTTGTCTATGTGTGTAGAACAAATCCTACCTTTGACATATAAGAATTACATAGGGTTTCTCTCGTGGAAAACTGATTATAGGGTTATTAACCCTTAAACAGGTCAAAATAAATAATGTAAAGCTACTAGCCGAGTTTGGCTGAGATCTGACATGAAAATCACGTATGGTTGATGGCACCGATTGCATGTCATGACTGTTAGGCCATGCGGCTGGTCTCTACGGCCGCATGTAGAAATGTGGCCTGTTGTCGATGGATTTTCTCCGAGACATTGCCCAGATTTTCCCAAGGCGTTTAAGGAGTTTGGGCTCACGGATCCATGTCTACATTACAATTTGGGTACCTTTTCAATCTGGCAAATAATCGAGATACTGGTTTAGGCATATGGATCTCCAGAACTGACTTCCAAACATTAAATCCACTATTGTCTATGGTTCTAGTTCTCATTAGACACTCTCGGATCTTTGAGAGGTTATGGTTAATTTATTTAGTCCTCTTATGATTCGTTTTCACTTAACCAGCATACCATGTACACTACTGTCCACTATTCAGATCTGTGAACGATAGCCTACTTAGATCGAAGCTTCACACCAATGGTGGCTGACTCTTGTTTATCCATAGGGATGAATCATGAAGATACCAGCCCACATGTTTAACTATCACTGAAGGATATCACTAGTCGGTAACATCTTTGGATATTTCCCATGGTGGATCTCTTTAACTGATTTACAACCAAGGGGATGAATACTTACAATGGTTTAGCTCTTTCAATTCCTCAGAAAAGTAATCATCGTTCCAGTTCTCTGACGAGTTCGTGGTTGCAAAGGTGAGTTCCTCCTCTTCCTTTTCTTCTCTTTCTCTTCTGCATCTTTCCTCTTTCTCCTTTTCTATCTCTCTAGACAGTAACCAGAGGGACGTTCTTCTTCTATTTTCTTAGATTCGTGCGTCAGAGTTTCTTCCCACCAATCTTTGACTATTGGGCTAATTAACTGAATAGGTAGAGGAGGCAGCATTTCCAAAGGAGGATTTGGATAGAGGATCCCATTATGGAAATGGGAAAGATTTCCCTCTATTCCTACCTTGCTCGGATCGGTGATGATAAGCTTTTCATGCATGGAGAAGATTGAATTCAAATCGGTGGGTCCTGCGACCATTGGTCACCAACTCAGATTCACACATTGGGGTGCAACTGGTGCACAGTCGCACCACCTCTTTCTCTTGCCGGACCTCCTTTTTGGTCGGCCAGCTTAGGTGTGTGCATGCTATGCACTGGATGGTTGCATTGGATCCAAAACCTCTCATAGTGCAAATGTCATGAGTTCTAATGACATAGGAGGTTTTAGAAAACGGTTTTTTGTCACCTCAAGGGTATGTCATCTTCTTCGGCCATGCCGGCTCGATACGCTCGCACATGAGAAGACCTGATACATGCCCAAAATGGTCAAACCTTAACGGGGTTTGGGCATGGGTCTTACATTAATTAGCCAAGATACCCCATATATTCCTAAGCTCTTCCAAACTTCTATTGGGACCTCATCTGGGCTTTTGCTTTGCCTACATTCATCTTATTTAAACTTTTTTTTACTTCTGTCACCCTAATATTGCATATATACCTATGACCTGTGGTGTCATGGTGGGTAATGTAGCAATCTGGGGCACTATTTCCTGAGGCGTCTTCATTTTGTTGGTTGTAGAAATAATCGTTTCATCTCTCTTTATTGTCTTCATCCTTTACTAGAACTCTACCATCTGCACTTTTAATACATCTAACATGGTCTAAATCTCTACTTTTTTTTCCTTCATCTTAACTATTTTATACATAGCTTTTTCTCCTTCCTTTGTGCTAAGGTTATTATATAGATCTTTATATTTCCCTGCCTTTACCTTTCCCATAATCTTTTTGGTTTCATTTCTAACAAGTTTATATCTTTTTGGATCCTCTATATCCTTAGTTTTTTGCCATGCCTTAAAACTATCTTTCTTAGCTTTAATGGCTGTTTGAACCTCACCATCCCACCACTAAGACTCTTTTGAAGAATGGCATTTTCCTTTCGATGCACCTAGAACCTCTTTAGCAACATTCTTAATATAATGAGTCACCTTGTTCCACATTGTATTAGTCTCCCTTAAAGTTCCACATTCCTTGTTTGACCACATTATCAGTAAAAGCTTTCAAGTTATTTCCTTTTAAGCACGACCATCTTATCCTAGGGTAAAAAACCTACCTTTTGTAAGACCCATGCCCAAATTCTGTCCGGATGTAAAATTTTTGGCCTTGTAATAGGTCTTCCCATGACGAATGTATCGGACTGACATGACTAAGAATGACAAAAATCCATAGGAGGTGACACATATCATAACCTTGAATCTCATGTCATTTAAAATGCAAGACATCACATTACGGAAAGGTGTGGACTCGACAAAACTCCAAACCCCAGAACCAGTGTGAACTAACTCGAGTTGGTCGGCCAAAAGAGAGGTCCGGCTGGACAAGGTGGTCCAGCTATGACCATCAGTTGCACGTAAACATGGGCTAGGTAGGTGACCAGTTTGTCGTGGGACCCATCGATTTGAATTGAGATCTTCTCTAACATGGTAAGCTGACCATACATGGTCTGAGAATGGTAAGGAAAGAGGGAGATCTTCCAACTTTCATTATGGGATCCCATCTTATCATTTTTGGTGTTAGGGTAGATCCATTCCACCAAATTAATCCACTGAACCAGAGAATGAGGAGATTCTGCTCTGACACATTTGAGGGATGGAGATGAGAAGAAGAGAAGGGAAGGAGAAAGAGAAAGGGAGAACCCTTTCTCTGACGTACTCGCTCAAGAGAGAAAGGAGAAATAAAGAGATAAAGAAGATAGAAAGGAGAGAGAAAGAGGAGAGAAAGAAGAGTATGAGAGAAGGAACCTTGAAAGAAAAAAAATCTGATGCACATCCTAGCGGAAAGCGCCAAAGGTGGATGACCATCCTAGGTAATCCTTTATCTTCTTACAATGTGAATGTTCTACATTATAATATTTATCTTTACCCAATTTCTTGGAAGGGAGACCTTCAGCCACCATTATTGTTGAAGATGTAAGCGTAGGGACTGCTGCTCATGGATTTAAAGCATGAGTAGTAGTGCATACGAATGGTATGGAAGGAAGACTGATAGTGTAAGAGTTAATGACCATTCATGACCCTTGGTGCCTTGAAAGACCCTATGTCACACCCCAATTCTGCACCAACCAGAATGGTGTGATGAATCATCAATAAACCAACGGTTTAACCAGGATCTCAAATAGGTTATGCCCACGTTGTTAAACCAAAACACATTCCACATTAATCAGAGGTAATAAAGTAAATAGCGAAAGTCTTACAGATAATGAACTGAGGTCTAGTCATGATAAATAATTGATATTCCATTTATCTCCAAGTAACCAAAACATAATTTAATACATATTACAATATCCAAATATGAAAATTAAACACTAAGCGTATGAATCACAATAGTCCTCCATAGCTCACTCATCATAGCCGCCACATGTTCATATGTTGGCGTGTTGACATAATCTTCAATCGTAATACATGCAACATCAGAAACTAAAAGAATTGCACGCGCGAGGGTCAGCTCTCCAACTTGAGCTCAGTGAGAAAACAAACAATGCAACAAACATATCCATGCATTCAATTCATATCTGTGGTCTGATATATAAGTTTGCAATGTGCTATAGAAAGGTTTGGGGGCCGCCTCACCTCTATACATGAGTGTGTGAAGCCGCCCAAAGGTTAACGTTTATTGTCGTCCCACATGCACCCACCAAGGAATAGAGATAGAGCTAAAGTGCTTAGGACCACACCGCATCACACTTCCCCTGATACTCTACCCAAACCAACAAGTAAGCCCCTGCTGGCGAGGGCTTGCAAACTGGGCTCATAACTAACCAATCCTAATGTCAAACAGTGTACCCAAGGCCTCACCCTAGTATCCCTCAATACGTCCATAGAGATAAAGCTAAGGCCCCCCGACAAAGTCGAAGACTACACGGTCCGAGACCACCTCCCCTGATACCCTACGACGTAATAGTTCTGCTAAGGTAATGGCGATACAACAATGTCAGTGGACAAGACCTGAGTAGAGTTAGAGCTAGAGTCTGGTGACCAGGCTGAACCACAATGTCACATCCTCCCCCTGATGCTCCACTCGCATCAAGCACACTAACCACACATATACATTCACATGTCTATTCCAATCATCATCATCATCATCATCTTACAAATAAAATAGAATTAAATATGCATGAACATTAATAGCAGAAATATTGGATGACATGTTGAATTCCCATTACAAGTATACACACATAGAATCATTTATGGCATTGGACTCAAGAAAATAAAGACAGTTTATTATTAGCCAATTAGTTTAGGTCTTGTTCCCTCACCTTTGTTTGAGTGTAAATCCTCTTTCAAGCTCTAAGAATCACCTTTATATCAATAGGAAAATCTAACAATTCGATAGATTTTAATTAGAATTAATTTCGATAATTTTAGGCTTGCTGTTAAGATAGGATTGCAGGACGGGTCGCAGTAGGGTAGCAGTTTTCTGCGACCCCAGGGTGTAGGGTCGATGCTAGGGTTGGATGTTCCATCGATTGTAGGTTCGACCGCAGCTTCCCTGGACTTCCCAAAAGCTAGGGGTCGATCCGGTGATCTGGTATGGTCGATTCCCAATCGACCCTACGTGCAACCGCACGTGGTTTGAGTCAACCTTTTCATTCTACAGTCTAATCTTCTAGGTTTGGGTCCTATGGCTTACTTCCACAGTCCATTCTATGCTTGTTCTATGGCTTAAAACTCAAGGTTACTTCCTTACTTTGTCTACCATGATTCCCTCCATGGATTTCATTGAAATCTTCCCATGGATGGATGATTTGGGTTTCTCCTAGATCATACCCTGTTCATGAACTATTCTAAGGTCTTAAATTATTAATGGAAGCATATCCATACCTTAGGTTTGCTGAGATTCAGAGGTTTCTCTGAATTCTTCTCTTTAGTCTTCTTCTCCAACTTTCCTTCTCTTCTCCTTCTCTTCTCTTTCAATTAAGGTTTCAAAAGGAGTGAAAGTGGCTAAGGGATGTCCTATTTATAGAGGAAAATCTCCCAAAATAAGTCCCATTGATATTAGGAAAAAATCCCCTTGAAATTTGGAAAGTTTCCTATTTACGGTTTCTGTCAGTGATGAGGGGGGTCGATGAGGGGGTCGGAGATCCCGTCGACCCTAGGGTCTAAATTGTCCGACCCTAGGTCTAAAATTCAGGGCTCTGACTTCCTGATGAGGTGGGGTGGACCTTGCCTGTTTGGGTATGCGACCCTACCCTCATTTTGACTGTTTTTGAGTTAAATTTCATATCGGGTCTTGGATTTCTTCATGCACTTGGTCCACTTGGCTCGACCATGATATGTATACTGGTCACGACATGAAATGTAAGGTTAGATCGGGTTCGTGGCGTGCGGGTCTTACAACTCCACCACCCTTAAAAGAAATTTCGTCCTCGAAATTTGAACGTACGGATCTTACAACTTCCCCATCTTTAAAAATAACTTTTGTCCGCAAAATATGAATTTAGTTGGGAATTCTATTTACGCATTGCATCTTCTTCTTTCCATGCAATCTTCTCCACGTCTTGTCTTCGCCAGATTATCTTTATATAATAATTATCCTAGTTTTTTAGATGTTGTACCTTCTAACTAGTGAACTAGGCTAGTACCACTTCAATAGTTAAATCTTCTATCTAATCCAGTAGATCAGTGGTCAATACCTTTGATATGGATCTCCAACATACTTGTTCAATAGAGATACGCGAAATACGTCATGCGCGCTAGACATGGACAGCAGTAATGCTAGTTGATATGCAGCTTTCTATGTCTCTCCAAAACTTTACAAGGTCCAACACATATATTAGATACCACTTTCCCTTCTTGCTGAACTGCTTCAAACCATACATAAGTGATATCTTCAAGAACACTTTGTCACTTATGGTGAACTCAAGGTCTTGGTGTCTCTCCTGACAAACTTGAGTTATCTTGCCCCTTTTTTTTTATCTTGTCTGCCACTCGACATGTTTCTACAGTAGACTTATGTCTTAAAATTCTTCATTCACCAACTTTATTCCAAAATAGAGGAATTCGACATTTCTACCGTACCATGCTTTATAGGTGACATTTACATGGTAGCTTGATAGAAACCTCAATCTGTGGTAAATTTTCAACCCAAGCTCCTTGAAATCATTTTCACAAGCTCGGCATGTCTCTTAGGATCTGTACAGTCCGCCCCGACTGTCCGTCAGTTTAAGGTAAAATGTTGTACTAAACTTCAACTTTGTCCCCATTGTTTTTGGTAGATCCTCCCAAAACTTCGAGATAAACATGAGCCTCTGATCGACACTAAGCTCTCATGCATATCATTCAATCTGACAATATTATCCACATATAGCTTAGTTAGCCGCTCCAAAGCATACCGAGGTCGTATAGCAATGGAATGAGCTATCTTCATAAGGCGATCAACAATCACCCAACCCATGTCAATCGATCTGGGAGTCAGTGGCAAATCATTGACATAGTTCATTGTACTGCAGTTCCACTTCCAGACTGCCTCCGATAGTGGTTATGGTAAGCCATGTTGGCCTTTTTCTTTCAGCCTTGACTTCCTAATAATTTAGACACTGAAACATGCACTAAGACACATCTGTTATTATTCCTCTTTACCAGTACAATATCTTCAGGTCATGATTCATTTTGGTACTTCAGCATGTCTTGAATATTGTGTCACACCCCAATTCCGCACTGTTCAGAATGGTGTGATGAACCGCTAATAAACCAATGGTTCAATCAGGATCTCGAGTAGGCTATCCCCGCGTTATCTGAACTTCCACACATCCGTAATCATAATCAGAGTAAATACACAATAGCGGAAATCTTATAAATAAATGAACTGAGAATCTATGTGATATTAAAATTTAAGTAACAATTTATTCTATTTAAATTGAGACATAAACATTTAAACACCAAATACATGTCTTAATAAATCCAAATAAAGAAACCTATAAAATATCTAATCAAATACACATGAGTTGCACTCGCAAGAGGAGTCGTGTGTATCCACTTCAGCTCCAGCTTCCATTGCTGCCACGTTCCCGTACACAGACACATTCATATAATCTTCAATGGTATAACCTGCATCATCAACTAAAAATATTCGACGTCGAGGGGTGAGCACACATCACGGCTCAGTGAGTAGACAAAACAATGCAACAGTACATATGCATGCAATCAATTCATATCTTTGGTCCGGTTTAAAGTCTGCAGTATGCAATAGAAAGGTTTAGGTAGTCAAAGGTCGCGTTTATTGACCCCGCCTCTATACACAAGTGTGTGACGTCACCCGAAGATCACGTTTATGGTCGACTCACATGCACCCAACCATGAACATTATATAACAAAGGTTAACGTTTATTGCTATATATAGCCATACCAACACGTAAGCCCCTGTTGGCAAGGGCTGCAAACTGGGCTCGCAACTAACCAATACTAATGCCAAAAGTGTATCCAAGGCCTCACCCCAGCATCCCTCAGAATGTCCATAGAGATAGAGCTAAGGCCCCCCGGTAGAGTCAGAGACTATAAGGACCGAGACCACCTCCCCTGATACCCTACGACATAATAGTTCTGCTAAAGTAATGGCGATACGACGATGCTAATGCACAAGACTTGAGTTAGAGATAGAGCAAAAGTGCTGAGACCCGCCAAAGGTTAACGTTTATTGACGTTCTCATCACACCTCCCCTGATACTCGCTCGCATCAAGTACACCAACCACACACATACAATCACATGCCTATTCCTATCATCATCATCATCATCATGTTATAAACAATAAAGTGAATATGCATAAACAAATAATAAAAATATTGGATGACATGTTGTATGCACATTACAAACATATTCGCATAGAATCAAGCATGACATTGGACTCAAAAAAAGAAAAATAGTTTGTTATTAACCAATTAATTTAGAGTTCTGTTTCCTCACCTCAGCTTGCTAAAAGATACTTTTCCAAGATTTAGAATCACCTTTACAATGTTATTATATTGCTAGATGACCTAACAAAGTCGATAAAATTTAATTATAATTAATTCCAGATTTAAAAATAACTCTGTTAACTGAGTGTCGGAGGTAGGGTCGGAGTCAGGATCGACCCTGGGTAAGACCCTCCCTTAACTCTGAACTTCCCGAACACTGAGGGTCGATGGTCAGAATTACCTAAGGTCAGATGGTCATCGACCCTCGATGCGACCCTCTGTGCACTTTGGTCCAAATCCCTCTTTTTAATCCATTCTTCATGTTTGGGTCCCATGGCTTGCTTCTACATTCCATTCAACATTCATTCCATGGTCTAGAACCATGAATCATCCACCTAAATAGCTTTCATGCATTCTTCTATGGTTTTCCATGAAAACCTAACCATAGATTGATGGTTTGGGTTTCTTCGAGATCACACTCTCACCAATAACTAACCTAAGGTCTATAGAAACTCATGGAATTAGTATCCATACCTGAGAAGAATAATCCTTCTCTGCAACTCTTCTCTTTTGGCTTAATTCTCTTCCTTGTTTCTCTTCTTCCTCTTCTCCTTCTCTTCTCTTTCTCTCAATTCAATTAGGGTTGTAAAAGGGTTGAAAGAGGCCTAGGGACGTCCTTTAAATAGAGTAGGAACATCCTAAAATAAGTCCCTCAGAGATTAGGAAAGAATCCCAATCGAAAATTAGGAAATTTCCTAATATTATTTCCTACGGTAGCCGAGGGTCGATGATCCCGTCGACCCTAGGGTTCTAGGCTGTCCGACCCTCCCCTCAAAACTGAGGGTTTGACTTTCTGTTTTGGGAGGTCCGACCCTGCTTAGCTGGGTATGCAACCCTTCCCCTATTTTAAGTGTTTTTGGGTCGATTTGATACCTGAGATCTCGATCTCCTTCACACCCTTGGTCCATTTTGCTCGACCATGACAGGTAAACCTAGTTCAAGGTGGTAAGACCGGGTTAGATTGACACGGGTCTTACAACTCCCCCAAACTTATAAAAATTTTGTCTTCGAAATTGTACGTACCTTGTGAAACAAATAAATGAGGGTATTGCTTTCGCATAGCATTCCCTTCTTCCCATGTAATCTCTTCCATGTCTCTACTTTTCCATGTGACCTTAACATAGTGGATATTTCTGTTGCGTAGACGTTAAACCTTTCGACTAGTGATTTCTGTTGGTGTTACTTCAAGTGTCAAATCATCAGTCAATTCCAGTAAATCCACTGTCAAAACATGCGTTGGGTCTTTGACATACTTCTTCAATAGGGAAATGTGAAATACGTCATGCACACTTGACATAGATGGTGGTAGTGCTAACTAATAAGCCACTTTTCCACGCTTAGCTAGAATTTCATATGGCCCGACATATCTTGGACTTAGTTTCCCTTTCTGTCCGAACCTCTTCAATCCTCGCATTGGCGATACCTTCAAAAATACTTTATCACCTACGACGAACTCCAGATCTCTTCGTCGAGTGTCTGCATATTGCTTCTGACGGTTCTGAGCTGTTCTCACTCTTTCCTTGATGATGTCGACCACTCGGCAAGTCTCTTCAACAAATTTCGGTCCAACAATACTATGTTCTCCAACATCATTCCAAAACAAGGGAGTTCGACACTTCCTGCCATACAGTGCTTCATAAGGTGACATCTGTATAGTAGCCTGATAGCTATTGTTATAAGTGAACTCGATCAATGATAACTTTTCATCCCATGATCCATTGAAATCAATTACACATGCTCGTAGCATATCTTCTAGAATCTAGATTGTACGCTCCAACTGTCCATCTGTCTGTGGGTGGAATGCAGTACTGAACTTCAATGTTGTACTCATAGCCTTTTGCAATCCCTCCCAAAACTTGGAAGTAAATCGTGGATCTCTATCAGACAAAATGCTTTCTGGTACACCGTGTAACCGAACAATATTATCCACATACAGCTTCGCTAACCTTTCCAATGTATACTGAGGGCGTATAGGTATGAAGCGAGCTGTTTTAGCCAGACGGTCCACAATCACCCAAACTGCGTCAACTACTCGAGGAGTCAGTGGTAGTCCCGTGACGAAGTCCATAGTGATGCAGTCCCATTTCCATGCTGGTTCCGGTAATGGCTGCAACAGTCCTGTGGGTCTTTGTCGTTCAGCCTTTACCTTCTGACAATTTAGGCATTGGGACAAGAACTTAGCTACATCTGCTTTCATTCCCCTCCACCAATATAATTTCTTTAGGTCATGATACATTTTTGTACTTCCAGGATGTATCGAATAGATGGTGGTGTGGGCTTCCTTCTTCAGTCGGTGTCTAATGTCCACACTTTCTATTTCAGGTACACATATTCTTCCTTTGTATTTTAGTACCTTCTCGTCATCCAAGGTGAACTCAGGGTTGGTCCTACCTTTCTCAATATCTTCTTGTACTGTTCTCAGATAAGGATCTGCTTTGATAGCTGTCTTCACTACATCCACTATATCTGGTATAATCTTTAATGCCACGAACATATTCGAAAACCGATGAATAAACCCTTGGTTGGCTGATCCATCCGTTGTATCTATCACATACTGCTCGTTGCCGTGATTGAATACCCTTCCGGTAGTACTCATTGTTGCAGTCGTGCTAACTTCTCCTTGTGATTTTATCATTGCTTTTCTGCTTAATGCATCCGCTACTACGTTCGCCTTTTCGGGATGATACTGGATATCACAATCATAGTCTTTCAATAGTTCCAACCATCTTCTTTGTCTCATATTCAACTCCTTCTGATTAAATAAATAAGTAAGACTTTTATGGTCTAACTTAATCAGGAATTTCTCCCCGTATAGGTAATGTCTCCATATCTTGACCGCATGTACTACTGCCGCTAGCTCTAGATCGTGAGTGGGATAATTTTTCTCATGTACCTTTAACTGTCTTGAAGCATAAGCAATCACTTGCTCTCCTTGCATAAGCACACATCCCAATCCCAGTCCCGACGCATCAGTGTATAAAGTAAAGGTCTGTCCTGGATCGGGAATAATCAAGATCGGAGCGGATATCAATCTGGTCTTCAGCGTTTGGAAACTCTTCTCACATTTATCCATCCACACAAACTTTTCACCTTTCTTAGTCAAACTGGTGAGCGGTACGGCAATCCGAGAATAGTCTTCTACGAACCTCCGATAATAACCAACTAGACCCAGAAAACTTCTAAATTCTGAAACGCTCTTTGGTGCTTCCCACTTCACAATAGCCTCGATCTTGCTGGGGTCCACTTTGATTCCTTCAGTGGATACTACATGGCCTAAGAAGGCGACTTCACTTAGCCAAAACTCGCACTTTGAAAATTTGGCATATAACTTCTTTTTTTTGGGTAAGTTCATATAACTTCTCTTTCCTTAAACGCTGTAGGGCTGCGTTTAGGTTCTTGATATGGGTTTCCTTGTCCTTGGAGTATACCAATATATCATCAATAAATACTATAATTGACGTATCCAACATATCGTGGAAAACTCGGTTCATAAGCTCCATGAACGTTGCCGGTGCATTAGTTAATCCGTAAGACATAACCAAAATTTCATAATGTCCATATCTGGTCCTGAATGCTGTCTTTGGAATATCACCTTCTTTAATCTTCAGCTGATGATAGCCTGATCGAAGGTCGATCTTAGAAAATACTTTTGCTCCTTGTAACTAATCGAACAAGTCATCGATCCGAGGTAGTGGATATCGATTCTTGATTGTCAGTCTATTCAACTCTGGATAGTCGATGCATAATCGAACGCTACCATCCTTCTTCTTTACGAACAACACCGGTGCCCCCCATGGAGATATACTGGGTCGAATATAACCCTTGTCCAGCAATTCTTGTAGTTGCACTTTTAATTCCTTCAGTTCCGTAGGAGCCATTCTATAAGGTGCTTTTGACACTGGTGCGGCTCCAGGTATAAGGTCTATCACAAACTCTATGGCTCGGTCGGGTGGTAATCCGGGTAGTTCCTCTGGAAATACATCAGGGTAGTCTTGCACGACGTCATTCTCTTCCATTCATGGTGCTTCCTTGGTTAGGTCGACCACTGATACTAGATACCCGATTGCCCCCTTCTCAAGGCACTTCTTAGCCTTTAGTGCTGAAAGTATGAGCTTACGTCTCCGGGGAAGTTTGGTTCCCGAGAAACTAAATTCTGCTCCTTCTTTGTCTTTGAAAGTTAGCTTCTTTTCGGCGCATAACAGATTTGCAGAATGTCGAGCTAACCAGTCCATTCCCAAGATGACATCAAAGTCTGCCATCTCCAGTTGTATCAAGGTTGCATCTAAGGTCTTCTCTTCAATGAGAAATGGACATGGCCCATAACCTTTCTCTAATTCCACTTCTAACCCCATCGGTGATCGTACAAGTAATTTGTAGTCTAATGTTTTGATGGGTAAATTTATTTTCTTTCTGAATGACACAGATATAAAGGAATGAGTAGCTCCGGAATCAAAGAGTACTCTGGCGGGCATGCCATTTATAGGTACAATACCTGTGATTTACTTTTACTTAGTCTACATGCTCATACAATATAAATACAACTTAAAAAATTTCAGTCATACCTGTGACCGCATCGGGTGATGCGGCCACTTCTTTGGACGTAACAGCATATACCCGTCCCTGATGGAATTTCTTCTTGGGCTTAGGGCACTCCCTTTCCATATGTCCCGGTTGGTTGCAGTTAAAACACTTCGGGCCTTTAGAATTTGGCTTTGGCTGAGGTTGAGCTGCTGAAGTAGTCTTGGTTGCAACAGTAAAATTTTGACGACGAAAAGGCTTATATGTCCTGTTATTGCCTCCGTTGTAAGAATTTCTGGCTGGCCTTTTGATGCCTCTGTTCTGAGTAAAATAACTCTCCTTCTGGCTCGATTCAATAACTTGAGCAATCTGGACAGCTTCATTATAAATTTTCTTTTCTAAGCCCAGAACATGTTCTCTGATGTTTCCTCTTAGTCCCATGACGAACCTACGGGTTTTGGTGTCTTCTTCTTGCATGCTAATTGGTGCAAAGAAAAACAGCTCTTCATAGCGCTGTTGATATGCGTCCACAGTCATCTGTCCCTGATATAAACTCAGGAACTCTTTTTCCATAGAATCTCTGAAGCTCCGTGGAAAATATTTATCAAATAAGGCTTCTTTATATATAGCCCAAGTTAGTAGGGCGAGCTTGGTCAGTAGATATGCCTTCGTGGATTTCCACCAATGATGTGCGTCGCCCTTGAGCATGAAGGTGGCACATAATACTTTCTCTTCCTCTGTGATAGTCATCATGAGGAAATTTCTCTCCATCTCGTCTATCCAGTGTGCTGGCCACAACGGATCAGACGGTTTGCCGTTGAATTCTTTGGGTTTCATCTTCAAGAATCTCTCCACTAGTCGAGAGTGGTCCAACTGATTTTAGAGGTTTTCCCCAAACATATGGGGTGGATACTGGTAATTATCCTGAGCTACTTCCAGAACCTGCACTGGAATCTGTGCAGCAAGTTGTTGAGGTGTCTGAGGAGCTGGGTGGTTACCCACCGGTGCTGCACTGGCTTGTCCTGTGTGCATGGGTGCAGCCTGAGTGGCTTGAAACATAATGCCCATGGCAACTTGCATCTGAGCCTGTGCGTGTTGCATCTGCTGCAGCTGTTGTGCCAGATTCATCACCACGGTTGCTAGCTCTGGTGGTAGAGGTGGCAAATTTGTAGGGTTTGCCGGTTCTGGATTACCCGATGCATAATCGTTTTCCTGACTAGTCTCCTCCATGGGTGGTGGTGGTGGAACTGCATTCCGGGTCTGTCGGGTTACTCTACGTCCAGACATAATTCCTTTCTGTGATTGGTGGTGCCTGAAAATTATCAAAATAGGTGAAAAGTCATTTATATTTCATGTAGGCACGCTAACCGATAATAAATTCCAATTCTAGCTCATTTTATAAAAAAAATACTGTCTTTTCTATGCAAGGTTGATGGTATGTTCGACCCTTGGTATCCGACCCTGGGAATGACCTATTCTTCCCGAGAGCTGAGGGTCGATGCGAGGGTCGATGGGTGTCCGACCCTCAGTTTCGACCCTTAATTTTCTGTCAGATTCTCGAGAGCCGAGGGTCGATGTGAGGGTCGATGGGAGGGTCGATTCGAGGGTCGATGGTTCAAGTCGAATTGTCCGACCCTCAGACTAAAAATCAGATTTTTAAGATCCGATTTTGAGTCATTTCCTATTATTTCTCCTCCGTTTTGACTCGCCTCTCCTCTCTGAGTTGCTACAGTGCTACCCCACTGTTTTTGATCGGTTTGACTCCGGGTTTCGACGTCCACGTCATCCATACAGGTATGTCTTCTCATTTTTACCTGTTTTTAGGTTTTCTTTTCTAGGTTTTCGTCCATTTAACTTGTATTTTTCAAATTAAACTTTTTCCAACCGTAAAAACTTGATTTTTATTAGGGGCTTTTGTTATTGGCATCTCGAGGAACAAAAGCCCTCAAAAATTTCTGAGTTTCATCGGTTGGTTATCGAGAAACTTGAATTTTTCCCTTTTTGCCCTAATTTGTCGAAATTTTTGATTTTTCTTGAATTTCTTCAAATTGGACATCGTCAGTTAAAATTTCCTACTGCATGTGGTTGTAGGGTATGTTTAAACCTACGTAAGTTCCCATGCCCACTTGTATGGTGAGAAATGGAGCTTTATGGTCAACTTACGTTGTTATTAAATCAAATTTTGGATTTTTATCCTATTAACCCCTTGTCTCCCTTTCTCTTTCTTATCTGCAGATACCATGGCTCGTACCAAGATACCCAGAGTGCGTGATCCACTTCGCTTTCGTTTTAATGAAGCCGAGGCACAGTATGCCGACTATGCCCGTAAGAAAGTGGAAGGTTGTCGTATGGTGAACTTGGCTGAGCTAGCCTTGTTCAACGTAGAGAGGGCATTTAGTGATATGGGGTGGCTCCCTGTCATCACCTACGACGCGTGCACATGTCTGGATTTGGTGCGCCAGTTCTATTGTAATCTCCAGGTGGTGGGAATTACAATGACGTTGAGCATGGTCAGGAGTTGCGCATCACCAGTTACGTTAAAGGGGTGCACATTTCTTTTGATTATCGGCAACTGGCCGATCTGTTGGGCATACCTTATGATGGCCCCATGGTGTACTGTGCGCCTGGAGAGCCACAGTTTGTTTCTATGGAGATGAGGGCAGAGATCGACAACCAGTTGTTACGACCTAATCGCTGGCAGATGAGAGCCTGTTACTTGCGTCCAGCTCCACGGGTCTTCTGCAAGATTATCCAGCATAATCTGATCCCGTAGAGTGGGCACTATGAGAGGGTTTCTCAGCTGACCCAGTTTTTGATATGCAGTATCTACACCAGACAGCTGGTCTGCCTTCCTTACATCATCATGCGGACCATGATTAGTGCTACATTGTCCGGTCATAGGGGTAATCTACCCTATGGACGCATGATTACAGTTCTACTGACCCGTCTGGGAGTTGACCTGGTAGATGAGAAGATCCAGGAGAAGACCTTCTCGTCGCCCCTAGATTGGGAGGCTATCTGGAAGATGGGCATGCGGGATGCCCAAGTTAGTGACGTGGAGAGGAAAAAGATGGTACGCCCTCACACTCGCGTTGAGATGGCTGATGCTGAGGCTGCTGCTGCCGCTGCTAGAGCCCATGTGGATCCTATCGATGATGACGACCGCATGTATATGGATGTTGACGCGATACCACCGCCTTCACCTACGCATGCGACTGGTGTTGGTACTTCTTCTGCAGCGGATCCTGTACCGGAGACCGGTCCTTCTCATGTGGCTGGTCCTTCACGCCCACCTGCTGATGATGTGCTGAGTATGTTTCACGAGATTAAAGAGGCTCAGCGTGCATCGGATCTGAGGATAGGGGAGCTTCTAGACGCCCAGCGCCAGACTGATCAACAGGTGGCTGATCTCACAGCTAGTCTGCAGGCGACTCAAACTCAGGTGGCATGGCTGACTAGAGTCTATGCCGAGGACTCCAACAGAGACCGTGAGGCCCCGCCTCCTCCTTCGCCTCCAGCTTCCTGAGTGTACTTTATTTTCCTTATACTACAGAGTAACTGTCCGGGTTGTGGACTGTACTCTACTTTAGTTGTGTATATACATTTTGTTTCGCTCTCATTGTATGTAAACTTGTTTCCCTTTTAATAGATGCATTATTCTCTTTTAAAATTTGGTCTCAATCATCACTGGTGCTTATAATGTGTTAATATTACTGTTTTTATTTTTATCCTATCTCAGTTAACAATTGTCTTGAATGTATGTTAGTTCAGCGGGCAAGGCCTGAGATGCTCTGATAGCAAGTTGTCACACCCCAATTCCACACTGTTCAGAATGGTGTGATGAACCGCTAATAAACCAACGGTTCAACCAGGATCTCAAGTAGGCTATCCCCGCATTATCTGAACTTCCACACATCCGTAATCATAATCAGAGTAAATACACAATAGCGGAAATCTTATAAATAAATGAATTGAGAATCTATGTGATATTAAACTTTAAGTAACAATTTATTCTATTTAAACTGAGACATAAACATTTAAATACCAAATACATGTCTTAATAAATCTAAATAAAGAAACCTATAAAATATCTAATCAAATACACACGAGTTGCACTCGCAAGAGGAGTCGTGTGTATCCACTTCAGCTCCAGCTTCCATTGCTACCACGTTCCCGTACACAGACGCATTCATATAATCTTCAACGGTATAACCTACATCATCAACTAAAAATATTCGACGTCGAGGGGTGAGCACACATCACGGCTCAGTGAGTAGACAAAACAATGCAACAGTACATATGCATGCAATCAATTCATATCTTTGGTCCGGTTTAAAGTTTGCAGTATGCAATAGAAAGGTTTAGGTAGTCAAAGGTCGCGTTTATTGACCCCGCCTCTATACACAAGTGTGTGACGTCACCCGAAGATCACGTTTATCGTCGACTCACATGCACCCAACCATGAACATTATATAACAAAGGTTAACGTTTATTGCTATATATTGTCATACCAACACGTAAGCCCCTGTTGGCGAGGGCTGCAAACTGGGCTCGCAACTAACCAATCCTAATGCCAAAAGTGTATCCAAGGCCTCACCCCAGCATCCCTCATAATGTCCATAGAGATAGAGCTAAGGCCCCCCGATAGAGTCAGAGACTACAAGGACCGGGACCACCTCCCCTGATACCCTACGACATAATAGTTCTGCTAAAGTAATGGCTATACGACGATGCTAATGCACAAGACTTGAGTTAGAGATAGAGCTAAAGTGCTGAGACCCGCCAAAGGTTAACGTTTATTGACGTTCTCATCACACCTCCCCTGATACTCGCTCGCATCAAGTACACCAACCACACACATACAATCACATGCCTATTCCTATCATTATCATCATCATCATGTTATACACAATAAAGTAAATATGCATGAACAAATAATAGAAATATTGGATGACATGTTGTATGCACATTACAAACATATACGCATAGAATCAAGCATGGCATTGGACTCAAAAAAAGGAAAACAGTTTGTTATTAACCAATTAATTTAGAGTTCTGTTTCCTCACCTTAGCTTGCTAAAAGATACTTTTCCAAGCTTTAGAATCACCTTTACAATGTTATTATATTGCTAGAAGACCTAACAAAGTCGATAGAATTTAATTAGAATTAATTCCAAATTTAAAAACAACTCTGTTAACTGAGGGTCGGAGGTAGGGTCAGAGTTAGGATCGACCCTGGGTGCGACCCTCCCTTAACTCTGAACTTCCCGAACACTAAGGGTCGATGGTCAGAATCACCTAGGGTCGGATGGTCATCAACCCTCGGTGCGACCCTCTATGCACTTTGGTCCAAATCCCTCTTTTTAATCGATTTTTCATGTTTGGGTCCCATGGCTTGCTTCTACATTCCATTCTTTCATGCATTCTTCTACGATTTTCCATGAAAACCTAACCATAGATTGATGGTTTGGGTTTCTCCGAGATCACACTCTCACCAATAACTAACCTAAGGTCTATAGAAACTCATGGAATTAGTATCCATACCTGAGAAGAATAATCCTTCTCTGCAACTCTTCTCTTTTGGCTTAATTCTCTTCCTTGTTTCTTTTCTTCCTCTTCTCCTTCTCTTCTCTTTCTCTCAATTCAATTAGGGTTGTAAAAGGAGTGAAAGAGGCCTAGGGACGTCCTTTAAATAGAGTAGGAACATCCTAAAATAAGTCCCTCTGAGATTAGGAAAAATCACAATAAAAAATTAGGAAATTTCCTAATTCTATTTCCTACGGTAACCGAGGGTCGATGGGAGGGTCGATGATCCCGTCGACCCTAGGGTTCTAGGCTGTCCGACCCTCCCTTCAAAACTGAGGGTCTGACTTTCTATTTTGGGAGGTCCGACCCTGCTTAGCTGGGTATGCGACCCTTCCCCTATTTTAAGTGTTTTTGGGTCGATTTGATACCTGGGATCTCGATCTCCTTCACGCCCTTGGTCCATTTGGCTCGACCATGATGGGTAAACCAGGTTCAAGGTGGTAAGATCGAGTTAGATTGACACGGGTCTTACATATTGAGTACAATGGACTCTTATCATTATCCTCTTGATGATATCCGAGTCTTTACCTTCAGGTATTCAGAATCTACCTCTGTATTTGAGTACCGTCTCCGCATCCAAAGTAAGTCAGGGTTAGGTTTTCCTTCTCTAAATCTTCTTACCCCGTTCTTAGATATAGATCTAACAAAATTACTACTTTTACTTCGTCTATCAATTTAGAGATGATCTTTAATGTTGTGAACGCAAGCGAGAAACTATTGCTCCATAAGTTCATCCGTAAGTTCTCACTCAATTGGATCATCACGAGTTTCTATTATATGTTAATCTCCTTTCAATCTAAATTTGTTGCTGTGTAAAATAAGACACCATCTATACTGGTTCCTTCCTCGGACTTCATAATTCTCTTTTTGCTCAAGGCCTTAGCTACTACCTTAGCCTTGCTTGGATGACACTGTATATCACAGTCTTAATCCTTTGGCAATTCCAGCCATTTTTATCCTCATGTTCAACTCTTTCTGGTGAAGAGATAAATAAAACTCTTGTGTTCCCATTTAATCAAAATTCTTCTCCGTATAGATAATGTCTCCAAGTCTTGATTGCATAATTCATCACCAGTAATTACAAGTCATGAGTAGGGTAATTCTTTTAATGCTCCTTCAATTTTCTTGAAGCATATGTAATCACTTATTTACCTTACATCAACCCGCATCCTAGATCCAATCTGAAAGTTTCAATGTATAGGGTAAAAGGTTTCCCTAGTACCAGAATGATCAAGATGGAAGCTGATATCAACCTTGTTTTTGGAGTTTGGAAACATTCTTCACACTTGTCAGTCCAATTAAACTCCTCTCCTTTTCTGGTTAGCTTGGTAAGAGATTTTGCGATCTTAGAGTGGTCCTCTACAAATTGTCTGTAATAACCAGCTAAACACAAGAAACTTCTGATCTTCACAATATTCTTTAGGTGTTTCTCACAATATGATTACTTCTATCTTAATAGGGTCCACTTTTATCCAATTTTATGATGCTATGTGATCTAAGAAGATCACTTCGTTTATTTAGGTCTCATATTTCTTAGACTTGGCATAAAGCTTTTTCCCTTTTCAGCTGTTGTGAAGCTGTTCTAAAATCCATTGTATGAGTTGCTTCATTCTTAGAATAAACCAAAATATCATCTATGAAAACTATGACCGACGTGTCCAACATGTCATGAAACACCCAGTTTATCAGCTCCATAAGAGATGTAGGGGCATTGGTTAATCCCAACGTCATAATCGAGAACTCAAAATTACCCAATCCCAATTCTAAAGGTATCTTCGGGATATCGCTATCCAAATTCTTCAACTGTTGATATCTTGACCGAAGATCAATCTTAGAAATTACCTTTGCTCTTTGCAACTGTTTAAACAAGTCATCGATCCGAGGTGATAGATATCGATTCTTGATCGTGAGCTTGTTCGATTCTCGGTAGTCTATACATAATCTGACATTACCGTCCTTCTTCTTCAAGAATTGGTACTCCCCGTGATGCAATACTTAGCCGATTGGAACCCTTGTCTAATAACTCCCGTAGTTAAGTCTCAATCCCTTCAACTACATAGGAACTACTCTATAGGTGCCTTTGACACAAGTATCATCCTTGGTAACAAGTCGATGATGAACTCGGTCATATGATCAGATGGTAACCCAGGTAAGTCTCTTAGAAACACATCAGAAATTTATGCATCACATCAATATCTTCCATCTGTGGTGCTTCTTTGGTAACGTATACCACAGATACCATATATCCAATTTCTTTCTCTTAAAAGGATCTCTTCGCCTTTAGCATAGAGAGGATCAACTTTCTTTTCTTAGGCAACATACTTCCAATAATACTAAATTATATGCCGTCTTTATTCATGAATGATAATCTCTTCTATGCACATAACAACTTTGTAGAGTGTTGAAACAACCAGTCTATTCCCAAGATGACGTCAAAGTCTGCCATCTCAAGTCGATTTAGGTTGCATCCAAATTCTGTCCATCCATATGATTCGAACATTGTTAATAACATTCATCCAATACAACATCTAGTCCAAAGGGCTTGAACTAGCAAAACCTGGTATAAGGTCTTAAGAGCTCATGTAGTTCCTTCATCTCTTAGTTTTTCAAAGATTATTGCTTGAAATCTCATATATCCCAAAAAGCTCATTAGCTTACACCGCCTTTTATCATTCTATTATATATCTCGAAAAGCATCTTCTGATTGTTACTTCATATCCCAAGTTTATTTATAAGCATTAGGGTATATGCTAATAAATTCATTAATCCAACCAAACTCTTTTGGTCATTACTTAATCATCTCACTCGACATTTGGCATAACCTAATATTACTTATACTAATGTGAATACTATCAATGCCATAATTTTGACTTTATCCTTGTATCCACTCTTAGATTTGCTTTTAGGAATCTTCTGCTTTGTCAAAATTCATACCGATGTAACCATCATTAACTTTACTTGAGTGCTAACTACTCTTTCCTAGTTACTCTTGATAGTTTTCACTTTTTGCTCATGCACTCTTTTATAAACATGACTCATATCCAGCAAATCAGTAATCTCAAAATAGATTCTCCATTACTTCATCTGAGGTTCATTGGCCATAACATTTAATCTGAATCCAACCATCTTTCTTCTAATAATTCCATTATCACTAAACATCTTATTAATGGATGTCGAGAAATGTAAGAATCAGAATGTTTATCCAAAATAATTCATTTCTTTTTTTTTTTCAATTTAGTATGACGACAAACACTTTCTTTATCTAATGAACTTAAGTTTAAAGGATCAAGAGTAAATCTATGGTAATCCAACCGACATTAAAAGGTCGTTAAGTTGCATGGTGGTCCAAATACATGGAAATAGAGGTTTTACAATTCTTAACCTCATGGTTACAGGTCCTATTGAGTGTATAATGCCATTGGTCAAGGCACTACAGGAGTAAATCTGGAGAAAGTTTTGGTACATCAATAAATCAGGTATAAATCAGAAGATGTACGCTCAACATGATTAAACATTTAACTGTTCATTCAGTTCATATCTCTGTTCATGTTGTTGATCATGAGAGTGGCTTAGATTGGTATAATCAGGACTAATACTAAAGAAACAATGTCTATAACTCCAATTGACAGATTAAATCAAGAAGGTATCCTGTCAAGACACGAGAATTTAAAATCTGGTATGTGCATCCTCTATAATCATAAGAGTAAGTCAATAATGCACCGCATCCTATATAAACCTATCTAGATATATGGCTACAAATAGATTTGATCCTTTTCTAAAAACGTTTAAGGCTTCGTCTTTAGAAAATATTCCTCAATCCTTGGTCGGATCATTTTGCCATGATGCAGCTATCCCATACATCGGTGGCTGATAAGGGTAACCACCTTGATACACTGCTTGTTGTGCACCAAGCTTCTACACTGAGGTGTGCATTACTGGGACTTGCTGTATGGTAGGCACTATGTTATAGGTAACAGGTGCTGGGGGTACAGTGTTAATACCAATTAGTACTGTACATGGCCCGACTCGGAGGTGTTGATGTAACATTGGCAACTTGGATAGTAATTCACATAGCGACTTGTATAGTTGGTCTCATCTGTTTTTGCTTATTTATTTTGTCTAGCTAAATTTATTACAACCATGGCCAAGGTACTTAGTAGTCCAGGTAATTGGCTGGAGTGGTCTGGTTCTTCACCTCCTTTGATTTGCTTTAATCTGATTATCATTATTTAGCATCTGCTCAAATGAGTTTTCATTACCCATTCTCAACCCAGATAGTGGTGGGGGTCAAGTTCCAACATCTTTTTAATGGTCAGTAGGTAATAGATCAGATTGTGGTAGATCTCACTTAGAGTCCCCACGTCACCCAAGAGTATAGCTTTATCTTCTTTTATTCTTAGTGTATTGCCATTGTTCTCTTATCTCTGTTGCATTTACCCCGAGATCTTTCTCTTTATCTCTACAGGGATTTTCACATTACTAGCCATTTTCCTTCTTCCTCTGTCATACATCGAGTTTCACATCTTGTGAGTACCAACTCGATATTCTAATTATACTACTTTACAGATGCTCCCTTCTTGCTACTGTACTATATCTTTTGTATACTTAGGCAACTTCTCGACTTATAGATAATACCCTATATTATTTGTTTATCAGGATAAGTTTTGAATTTTCTCTTTTTGTTTGTGTATATATATGGTTCCACCTTTAATATGTACATTATTGTCTTGTTTAAGTTTTGTCTCAACCAACACAAGTGCTTATGTGGATTTTTATTAAAGCTTTTAATTTATCCTAACTCAGTTCATGGACTCCAGTGAAAGTATTCAGGTTTAATGGGTAAGGCCTGAGAGCTCTGATACCAAGTTGTCACACCCCAATTCTGCACCAACCAGAATGGTGTAATGAACCGTCAATAAACCAACGGTTCAATCAGGATCTTGAATAGGCTATGCCCACGTTGTTAAACCAAAACACATTCCACATTAATTAAAGATAATAAAATAAATAGCGAAAGTCTTACAGATAATGAACTGAGGTCTAGTCATGATAAATAATTGATATTCCATTTATCTCCAAGTAATCAAAATATAATTTAATACATATTACAATATACAAATACGAAAATTAAACACTAAGCGTATCCATAGTTGAAACGTTAGCTTGACGATCACAATAGTCCTCCATAGCTCGCTCATCATAGCCGCCACATGTTCATGTGTTGGCGTGTTGACATAATCTTCAATTGTAATACCCACAACATCAGAAACTAAAAGAATTGCACGCACGAGGGTCAGCTCTCCAACTTGAGCTCAGTGAGAAAACAAAACAATGCAACAAACATATGTATGCATTCAATTCATATCTGTGGTCTGGTATATAAGTTTGCAATGTGCTATAGAAAGGTTCGGTGGCCTCTTCACCTCTATACAAGAGTGTGAGAAGTCGCCCAAAGGTTAATGTTTATTGACGTCCCACATGCACCCACCATGGAATAGAAATAGAGCTAAAGTGCTTAAGACCACACCGCATCACACTTCCCCTGATACTCTACCCATACCAACACGTAAGCCCCTGCTGGCGAGGGCTTGCAAATTGGGCTCGCAACTAACCAATCCTAATGTCAAACAGTGTACCCAAGGCCTCACCCAAGGCCTCACCCCAACATCCCTCAATATGTCCATAGAGATAGAGCTAAGGCCCCCCGACAGAGTCGAAGACTACAAGGTCCGAGACCACCTCCCCTGATACCCTACGACGTAATAGTTCTGCTAAGGTAATGGCGATACGACGATGTCAGTGGACAAGACTTGAGTAGAGATAGAGCTAGAGTCTGGTGACCAGGCTGAACCACAATGTCACGTCCTCCCCCTAATGCTCCACTCGCATCAAGCACACTAACCACATACATACATTAACATATATATTCCAAGCATCATCATCATCATCATCATCATCATCATCATCATCATCATGTTATAAATAAAATAGAATTAAATATGCATGAACATTAATAGCAGAAATATTGGATGACATGTTGAATGCACATTACAAGCATACACGCATGGAATCAGTCATGGCATTGGACTCAAGAAAATAAAAACAGTTTATTATTACCCAATTAGTTTAGGACTTGTTCCCTCACCTTTGCTTGAGTGTAAATCCTCTTTCAAGCTCTCAGAATCACCTTTATATCAATAGGAAAACTTAACAAGTCGATAGATTTTAATTAGAATTCATTCCGACAATTTTAGGCTTGCTGTTAAGCTAGGATCGCAGGATGGGTCGCAGGTAGGGTAGCAGTTTTCTGTGACCCCAGGGTGTAGGGTCGATGCTAGGGTCGGATGTTCCATCGACCCTAGGTGCGACCGTAGCTTCCCTGGACTTCCCGAAAGCTAGGGGTCGATCCTGTGATCTAGTAGGGTCGATTCCCAATCGACCCTATGTGCAATCGTACGTGGTTTGAGTCGACCTTTTTATTCTACAGTCTAATCTTTCAAGTTTGGGTCCTATAGCTTACTTCCACAGTTCATTCTATGCTTGTTCTATGGCTTAAAACTCCAGGTTACTTCCTTACTTTTCCTACCATGATTCCCTCCATGGATTTCATTGAAATCTTCCCGTGGATGGATGATTTGGGTTTCTCCTAGATCATACCCTCTTCATGAACTATTCTAAGTTCTTAAATTATTAATGGAACCATATCCATACCTTAGGTTTGCTGAGATTTAGAGGTTTCTCTGAATTCTTCTCTTTAGTCTTCTTCTCCAACTTTCTTTCTCTTCTCCTTCTCTTATCTTTCAATTAGGGTTTCAAAAGGAGTGAAAGTGGCTAAGGGACGTCCTATTTATAGAGAAAAACCTCCCAAAATAAGTCCCATTGAGATTAGGAAAGAATCCCCTTGAAATTTGGAAAGTTTCCTATTTACGGTTTTTGTTGGTGATGAGGGGGGTCGATGAGGGGGTCGGAGATCCCATCGACCCTAGGGTCTAAATTGTCTGACCCTAGGTCTAAAATTTAGGGGTCTGACTTCCTGATGAGGTGGGGTCGACCCTGCCTGTTTGGGTATGCGACCCTACCCTCATTTTGACTATTTTTGAGTTAAATTTCATATCGGGTCTTGGGTTTCTTCACGCACTTGGTCCACTTGGCTCGACCAAGATATGTATACTCGTCACGACATGAAATGTAAGGTTAGACCGGGTTCATGGCGTGCGGGTCTTACACACTAGGAGGTGAGATCCATGGATCCCCTTGTTGATCCGAACATATAACCTAGGATCCAGGCCAAACAGACACCTTCTGGCCATACATTAGAGTGTGGAGGAAGGACCCGTGCCTTCATGAGCACCTCAGGGACTCACTGGTTGAGGTATGATAGCACCCTAGTGTTGTGGTTGGACCATTTAGTTAGGCTGCTAGGTGCGGCCATGACCACCAGCCACACCATATTAAGGGTTGCTGCTATGGTGAGGTGCAGCTGATGGCACCAGCTGCACCCTATTTGTGGTGCGGTCGATGGCACCAGCCGTTCATCACCACCAGTCGCACGTTTGGTGCTGTGCCTGCTAGGCTGCTATGCAGTGTATATGGCCATGTTTTGGAAACCAAAACCCTATACTTTCATAATAAAAATTTCTTCTTAGTATTAAGCTTAACGGAAGGTGGAAATGGACTGTCAAGTGGGATGTCCATTCATATGCCACCTGTCTTGCATGGACAGCAACTTGTCGTATGTTGGAATTAACCTATAGACTTAGATATACAACTCTCTGACCTAGAAATATTAACCTAAACCTAATGTTTTGCTATGACAAACATTTACTCAGGTATCAATGGACCTAACCTATGGGCTTAGGAGTTGACACTAGTGGCATAGAAAAAATAATCTTAATCTAATGCAATGGTAGGACAAACTCTTACATAATTAATTGTTGGATAACACTGTATATGATTTTGATAGAGATATGAAGAAACCAGAGAGAGCTACTCGATCAGTACTATGATAGATTACTCTACTTGTCTCTTAAGTAAGGGAATCAAACCTTTGTTTGGGTGTGCTTCTCTATTAATTATGATATGCTCTATGTGTGATTGATAACATGCTACTGTTTGATAACATGCCATTCAATATACTATTTTGTTTATCATGCATGTGTATTATTAAATTGCATGTGATTAGTGATACCCATAGTAGTTTGGAAGTGGACAAAATGGAATGCTTTACAACCTCTTCATAAAAGGTAGAGCTGGTCTGGATGACGCATGATGTTTGGTTACGTTGGTAAGGGAGAAGGTGGGTGGAATAGGATGCTTGCACCACCTCTTACTAGCACTACTTTGCATTGACCAATACTAACCTAATCGAGTCACGAAGTCCTATGTGGGATGGAAGCTTGGAAGGGTTATGGTCTAGTAATATCGTAATTAGGTGGAAATTAGCTAGTTGCACTTACTTGTATAACTGTACCCTTAGCCAATAGGGGGTTATGTATTTACATAGGCTTAATAAAGGGTGGTATGACCATACCTGCGATGCTCCCCAATTCTAAAGTAGTGTAAATGGGTGGACGATTCAACTAATGGGATTACAATCTCCTCAAGTGTCATGTTAGTGAAATTGGGACAAGTCACGGTCAAAAGAGGACCAAGACAAAGGACCTATACATGGGGGATGTTTGTTGTATGCCGAGTGAGGTGACATTCATCTTTTGGGAGTGACCCGTGCAACCTGGGGATGTTTGTTGTATGCCTAGGGAGGCGACATTCATCATGGTGGCCCATGATTTGGCACATATAGTTATTATATGTAACCGTAGTATAGATGCATGCATTTGTATGTTGCACGTTTGGTTTTCTTACTAAGCTTGATGGTTAAGCTTACCCTTGTGCACACAAATATTTAAGATGATGCATGTACATTTTTTGATGCTTTAGGGTGCTATCCATCTAGTGTGGATGATGACAATAGTGAGCCTGAAGAGGAAGTCCACGATCCCTCGTATGAGTGTGGAGATTGCGTATAGACATAGGTGTTGTTTATTACTCTTTTGACTTTAAATTTTGGGTTATTTTATTGGGAAAACATTATATCCCAGGATTTGGAACTGAATAACATTTTAAACTGAAGGGTTTATTTTAATCACCTTAAGATTGGATATTACTTGAATATTTAAATTAAACTTTAGAATGACAGCTTGAATTTTATTGAACAATAAGTCTTTTGTTATTTATTTTAAGATTGTGATAATATGGATTAATTAAATTCTTTATTCCCCTGATAATTATTGGTGAGGATGAAGATATGGATTGTTAGATGGTTATACCATGACATGTGATCCTAGAGGGGATTTCTATAACCCTTAGTGTAAGGAATCCTGTTACATTCTATAGTATCGATACATCGGGAATGAGGTGTAACACATTTCCTACTATTCGACATAGTGAGACATATATCTATGACCAATAATTTATGTTGAGTAGTTAGGCTCTCCTCGGGTATAACTTTACAATCCTTACATAATAACTTATCAAACCTTTTAGTTAGAACGAAATCTATTTGGCTTTTATGATGTCCATTTTTGAAGGTGACTAGATGCTCCTCTCTTTTCAAAGTATGTGTTTATGATGGATAAATCATAAGCCATAGCAAAATCTCAAATTGAGTCCCCTCCTCATTACTCACTCTAAAACCATATCCCCCATGCACATCTTCATAACCTCTATGATTTCCCCCCATATGTCCATTCAGATCAGCCCCTATTATACTCATTTTCCTTGTCATAAGCCTTGCACTAATCCATCCATTTATTCCCAAAATTATAGCTTACTATTTGCATCCAATCCTACTTGGGGTGCTTATGTACTAATTATATTGACTATCTTTTTCCCCATCACTAACATGATGGAAATAATCCTATCACCGAATCTTGTCACATATACTACATCATTCTTTAAATCTTTATCCACTATTATACCCACTCTGTTGCTATTATTTTTATCCCCCGTATACCAAAGTTTAAAACCATCCAACTCCTTAGCTTTTTTACCCTTCTTTTTAGTCTCTTGAATGTAAGCTATGTTAATCTTTCTTCTCCTCATAACTCTATCAATTCTAGACTCTCACTCGTTAAAGAACCTATGTTTCAAGATGCTATTCTAATCCTACGCTTATGGACTAGCTTAATTTTAAGATGCTATTCTAATCCTACGCTTATGGACAAGCTTCATTTCCCGCACTCATCCATGGTGTGAGAACCCTTCAATTTATCACTGCATTCGGGTGCCAATGTAGCCGCCCTCGCCAAATTTTCATCGCATTCGGGTGATGCGTTGGCCCTTAACCATTTTGGCTACAACAGAGACCAGGTGTAATGCATCGTTTACAGAGAATGCCTAGTATTATGCTGATTATCTTTTATTTGTAAATCCATGTGTGAGGACAAAGATGGATATCTTTAGAAGTCGCCACCTAGATTTAGGTCTAGGACCTTAGAAATGTGAAATCTCACCCTAAGGTAAGACTTCAATTGACTCATGACCCTTAGATTGGATTTCTGGTCCATTAGAGATTGGGTAAGTGTCAGGTTACAGTTATGGGAAGGGGTTAGGCACCCAAACCGCCCGATCGAAATCGGTCTCCTATACCTTTCCTATGCTAGACTCTATTTATTAAATTAAACCAAACCAAGTGGTTTGATATCATTAAACTGAATCTGTATCCATCAGATTGCCTACGTATCACGGAATTATTCTGAAAATCAGGTTTACCATCGTAGTTCAGGTGTGATTAAAGTTTATGGATGTGATTTATGCTTGTGCGTGATTAAGTTCATTGTTCAAGTTGAAATTTATGCTTGAATGGTTGAGAAATCCTATGGGTTAGGATCTGGATAGTCCATGTGGCCTGATAGATAGTCCTAGTGGATCTAAGAATAACCCTATTTGGGTTGAAATATGGATAACCCTATCTGGGTTGAAATGAGAATGGAAATCCTAGTGGATCTATGGATAGTCCGAGTGGACTAAGATAAATATCCTAGTGGATCTATGGATAGTCCAAGTCGACTAAGATTTGGATAATCCTTTTTGGGTTAAAATATCAGAGATATCCTAGTGGATCTATGGATAGTCCGAGTGGACTAAATTGTGGATCCGAATTTGGGTTTCTCCCAAATGGCCTACGTATCCTAGGGTTTGCCCTAGGAATCAGAATCCACGTAGTTCGGGGTAGATAACCTGTTCTAGGTTAATGATTGAGAACCTATTCTAGGTTTAGGGTTTAGAACCTATTCTAGGTTTAGGGTTTACCGAGGGGCAAATCGTCCTAAATTACCCTTTTCATTCTGAATTCTAATTTTAGAAAGTTTGGCAAGGCATTCTCTTTCTTTATTAAGATTTTATCATTCCCATTATGCCCTTCCCAAGAATGTGGGTGCCTAAATGCACGTCCCCACACCTACATTTTCTTCTAGAAGTGTGCATATATGGCAGTTTCACTAGGGTGTTGCATAAAATAAGTTATTGCCAAAAAATAGAATATTCTATCTAAATATGCTACATAAAACATTTATGACAAGAAATTCACATACAGTAAGATTGTTTAAAATCTTTCAAATATGGCATGTATTGCAAATAAGGCAAGAGCCTACATGGCATGATCTAGTATGCAATTTTCTACCCTAATTGTTATTTTCTTTCCATTTTAGGGTTTTCTACACTAATTATTATTTTATTTCCATTTTTTAGGGTTTTCTACCCTAATTGTTACATTCTTTCCATTTTAGGGTTTTCTACCCTAATTATTATTTTATTTCTATTTTTTAGAGTTTTCTACCCTAATTGTTACATTCTTTCCATTTTAGGGTTTTCTACCCTAATTATTATTTTCTTTCCATCTTAGGGTTTTCTACCCCAAATGTTACTTTCTTTCCATTTTAGGGTTTTCTACCCTAATTATTATTTTATTTCTATTTTTTAGGGTTTTCTACCCTAACTGTTACTTTCTTTCCATTTTAGGGTTTTCTACCCTAATTATTATTTTATTTCCATCTTAGGGTTTTCTACCCTAAATGTTATTTTCTTTCCATTTTTTAGGGTTTTCTACCCTAATTGTGACAATAAGCATTTAATATAGCATGTGAGCAAGTGTAGCAGACAAATATGGCAATAAACATGTGTATCATTCCAATCATAGTAGTGTATGCACACGAGCATCCGAACATAGCATGTGAACAAATATAGCATCAAATATGGCATGTGAGAAACAACCAAAGCATATGAGAATCAATCAAAACATGATGGAACATGCAGTAAGATAACAGCTTTCTCATGCTGGACCAAAATGGGCACATCGGGCACTATACTTACTCAACAAATTCTTAAAAGATATCCTCGGAAAGAGGACTCAGAGGCCAACATTTTGTCTCAAGGAAGGTAATCCTGAAAGAGACCATAGGCAGGTCGAAAACATTCCCCAAGTACAGGCAAATACACTGGTCAGATCTGTTCCAGATTCTGGCCAGTGGTACTATAAAATCAATATAAAATCATATAGCTCATGAAAATAAAATCTGAATACATGGTCAGAAAGAGGACTAAAAGGCCAACATTTTCTCTCAAGGAAGCTAATCCTGAAAGAGACCATAGGTAGGTCGAAAACATTCCCCAAGTACAGGCAAATACACTGGTCAGATCTATTCCAGATTCTGGCCAGTGGTACTATAAAATCAATATAAAATCATATAGCTAATGAAAATAAAATCCAAATATGTGGTCAGAAAGAGGACTCAGAGGCCAACATTTTGTCTCAAGGAAGTTAATCCTCAAAGAGACCATAGGCAGGTCGAAAACATTCCCCAAGTGCAGGCAAATACAGTGGTCAGATCTGTTCCAGATTCTGGCCAGTGGTACTATAAAATCAATATAAAATCATATAGCTCATGAAAATAAAATCCGAATACATGGTCAGAAAGAGGACTCAGAGGCCAACATTTTGTCTCAAGGAACCTAAGGCAAACAGAGGCATCTTTCTAATGCTATACACCAATCTCAGACATGCATTTGCAGTATGCTTTGACTTTGAAAAAATAAACTGACAAAAACGATGGGTGATTCTTACCTCAGGCTTCTTCTCTCTCCTTCTATCCTTTGCATCTTCTCATCATCCTCTTTGCTGCCTCTCTGATCCTCCCTCTTTTTCCTCTAGATCTTCTCTTCTTAACACCTCTCTCTCTCTCTCTCTCTCTCTCTTTCTCTCTTTCTCTATTTTCTTCTTCTTCTCTTTTCTTCCGATTTTTTTTCTTTTCTCTCTCTCACTCACGTTTTTCTCTCCCTCACCCACGTTCTCCTCTCTCTATGGTCTGGAAAAAAGGATCCTCCTCTTGCCTATTTATAATTTTTCACTCATTTTCTAGAAGATCCTTTTTTCTAAAAAATCTTTTTTTTTCCTTTTTCTTTCCTTCCTTTTTTCTTTCTTTCTTTCTCCTCTCTCTCTTTCTCGTTTTCTTTCTAGAAAACATGAAGGGGAATCTTTTTCCCCCTTTTTTCTTTTCTTTTTTTCTTTTATTCCTCTCTCTTTCCTTTTTTCTTCTCAAGATCTTTTGGATTATCTCAAAACCCTAAATCCCCTTCTCTTTCACGTTTTCTCTCTCCCCTCTTTCCTTTTTCTTCTCAAAATCTTTTTGAATTATCTCAAAACCCTAAATCCCCTTCTCTTCCACATTTTTTCTCTCCCCACTTTCCTTTTTTTTCTCAAAAATCTCTTGGATTATCTCAAAACCCTAAATCCCCTTCTCTTTCACGTTTTCTCTCTCCCCTCTTTCCTTTTTCTTCTCAAAATCTTTTTGGATTATCTCAAAACCCTAAATCCCTTTCTCTTCCACGTTTTTTTTTCTCTCCCCTCTTTCCTTTTTTTCTCAAAAATCTTTTGGATTATCTCCAAAACCAAAATCCCCCTTCACTTTCACGTTTCTCTCTCCCCTCTTTCCTTTTTCTTCTCAAAATCTTTTGGATTATCATTTACATATAATAATATATATTATATACATATATACACATATATTTAATAACATACATACATATACATACATATATATATATATATATATATATATATATATATATATATATATATATATATATATATATATATATATATATATATAATATAAATATTGTGCACATAGATGAACTGATTCGAAATGGGTTGAGACTGACTTAGGTTGACAACTGATATGGGTTGAGCTAGGTTGGACCAAAACTGGTTTGAACCGAGTTGACCGAACCGATTGGAATTAATCGGGTTTTTTCTCCTTGTCATTTCACGGGTCATTCCCCTTTGTTATCCCGCATGGAATTTTTCGATGGCCTCTATTCCAAATTTTTTGCGTTCATTTTGTAGAACATTAAAAATGAGGAATATAGGAACTTGAATCACCTCATTTGGAAGTAAAATTGTCAACTTATGAATTTTTGAAGTTTAAGCGGACCAATTATCGATAATTTGGCTGACCATTCTGCATGAGATCCTTCAGAGGCTTCTACCGGAAATATTTTACGTCCACTTTGTAGAGCACTAAAAATGGAACATAATGAGACTGGAATTATCTGAATCCGACGTAAAACGGGAAAGATATGAAGCTTTGAAGTTCTGACGATCATTTTGCATGCAAGTTTGCATGGGACCCACTGGTGACTTCTACCCGGGATTTTTTACGTCCACTTTGTAGAACATCATGAATGAAGAATAATGGTCTTGGAATCATCTCAATCCGATGTCGGATGATCAAGATATGATGATTTGAAATTCAAACAATCCGACTTAGGATAATTGCATGAAGGCCCCTGGGATTATTATTTATAATAATTTCAGAAACCTCCCCTATATGTATCATCCGACTAAAATAGTCGTATCTTCCTCATTTGATATCAGAATTGAGCAATTCTGGTCTCGTTTCGAAGATAATTCTATGACCTATGCATCTATGCAGATAATAGCCCATGACCCTGCTGTGGGGATTAGTGGAGAATCACAAATCTTTGGGTTAAAGGTCAGAAATCTGCCATATTGGTTCATTTATGCCGAGGGTGGCAAAAATGGGGTGCTTACAGATGCCCCTCTTTAGCCGAGATTGTTATCAGTTGAAGGCTAAAGATAAAAGAACCACATTTTTGGAGTATGAGTGATATTGTTTATTGGGCTGCACTTAGGGTAATTCTTCCTAATCTACCTACGTATTCTAAGGGTGTCCTAGAAATCAAGCCCAGAACGTAGTTCGACTAGCAAGAAGGTTTGCTCTTCTTGGAAGATTGGTGAGTGCTCTTCTTGTATGAAGCTAGGTTGTGAATACAAGGCTCATTTATAGGCTGGGAGCCTCTTCTTGCTGAGGTGGAACTCATGATGCAAGGTACGTGTGGGCTTGGACCCGGCTTGATCCATTTGTAGGCTGATAAACCTCTTCTTGTATGGAGCTAGGCTGTGAATACGAGGCTCATTTGTAGGCTGGGAACCTCTTCTTGCTGAGGTGGAACTCAATGCAAGGTATGTGCGGGCTTGGACCCGGCTTGATCCATTTGTAGGCTGATAAACCTCTTCTTGTATGAAGCTAGGCTGTGAATACAAGGCTGATTGCATGAGCTTGGGCTCGGATTTGATTTGGATGAAAAACTTAATGTCTTCTCTTTGATTGAACTGAGGCTCTTTTAATTGAGATTCTGAGATTATTTTTTCTGAATAAGCTAGGGCTCTGCATTTGATTCACTTATATGCTAAGATTGAATTGATTTTTGAATGAGCTAGGGCTCTGGATTCACTTATAGGCTGAGATTGACTTGATCTTTGGATGAGCTAGGGCTCTGCATTTGATTCTGAAATGAGCAAGGACTCAGAAAGTCACTTATAGGGTGAGGAATTTGCTATTGATTCTGAAATGAGCAAGAACTCAGAAGGTCACTTATAGGGTGATACTGAATGACTCATCTTGGCAGTTCCTACCAGCTTTGGACCTTCGGGATTGAAAATAGGAATATCTTTCTTGGAAGCTCTATGGCTTTGAACCTTTAGGATGCTTGAAAGTGACCCATACAGGAAGGCTTTGTTGACTTTGAACCGTTAGGGTTGGAATCTGACCCATCTTGGAAGTCTATTGACTTTGAACCTATAAAGTGCTGGATATATTTGAAATGATGGTGAATTCCTTGGCAGTTTTCTGAGTTCTTTGCTCCTGCTTTATTGGTGAAGGCACAAAACATGACATCAATGGAAGTGATGTCATGGACTTTGCTGGCATGATACCTAGATTTGAAATTTACCATTTATGACCTGGTACTGAAAGTTTGACTCAATTTCAGCATGGTAGAGATGACTTGGTTACTCCCTTTGAAGGGTTCCATGTAATTTGAAGGTGATGATTTTCTTCAGCCAACATTGGTGTAGTTGATTTTGGATTGAAAGAAACTCTAGCGAGGATTTTGGAGAAGAATAAGGGGACCTTAACAGTCTTTAACCAAAGTGACTTTATTGATTGACCATGGTGTTAAACTGTCGAGGGGCATCTAGTCAACTAAGTTCTTTGACTGTGCACTATGGTAGACCAAACTGGTAGAACAACCAAGTGGCGATGAAATGTGACATGGGTTTGGCCCTTGATATAGGCTCATGAAAAGCTCAGGGCTTTGCAATATTGTTGTGCCAATTTTGAAAGATGAATGAACCATGGCCCCAAAGTAGGCATGAAGAGTAAAGGATTCAAAAATGTTCCTTCAGAGAATTTGGTGATCAAATCCTAACAGGTGAGCGACCATATTGGATTTTCTTCATCAACATGATTGGGAGAACTGAGAAATTGGCGAAAACCAACTTGGACGGACCTACTTCTATTGACTAGGAAAGCCAGTGACTTTAAACTAGACAATGGATCCTAGATGTAATGCTCATGATCAAGTTCAATTCCTCTACATAGGGTATATCTATGCCCTAGTGTCTGCATGTTGTGACAAACCACTATGTAGTGTGCTAGGGCAAGATAGAAGGAAACAGGCAATCTAACAGAGTTAGAACTAGGTTGAATCTGGATTGCATCTAGAATTGACCATGCTTCCAAGGTTAAGGGAAGATTGGCAGATTGATTACAGGAAGTGACTTCTTAGATAAGCCCTTCTTGAATCTTGAAAAAATGAGGGAGCTGATGATTTGATGAATTTGGCTACATCCGTAACTAGGCCATGAGAATTTGCTCTCTCCCTAACATGACCAAAGGATTTGAAGATAGAATTCTGTTGAAAGGCAATGCTATGAAGCCCAACAGATGATGGTTTGTTCAACTCCTCCAAGTATGATTCACTGGAGAGCAAGAGGGGTTCCTTTCCTTATGGAGGGTAAACTGGTATGACACTTGTCTACATGAACCACTGAATTTTTTTATGAAGGGCCAATGAGGGCAATGCTTTTAGGGTTGCATCATGTCACCTATCCCCACTGAGGTATTATGGGTTGCCCATTGAGGTTTCTCGGGTTGCCTTTCCCTGTTGAGGTTTCTTTTCTTCCCATTATTATTTTTTTTTCATTTTCTTCTTTTTGCAAACCCCATCTTGGGTTGAATAAAGAGTCCTGATATGGTGAGGATATTGCCAAAATTATGGACCTATCTAATGGTCTAAAACCCTTAGGGGAAATCTGAATGGCATGACTTTCATGGCAAATGGGTAGCCTTGCCCCACTGTTTAAGTTGACACCTACACGTATTGATAGGCGGGCAGCTATTTGAATCATCACTAAAAGCGATCTTAGGGAAATGCAGTCCCACACCAAAATTAAAAATGGTGCCAAATTATGTTTTCCTTTCTTGGAGATGTTCAGATGGAACACGTGTCCCAACAAGCTACATCGAGATTCCGAATCAGTCACGATCATATCTGGGCCTGAAACCTTTAAGTTTGTTGACAAGTATTGATGTTGAAGATCCAAGAGGACTAATGTGAAACTGTCCACATGGGTCTACCATTGGGAGAGTGTTTGGTTGTTTATGTAAAATGGGTTTATCTTACCGAGAAGATCCCATTTTATTGGCTTGAGAAATGAAGGGCTTATAGGAACCTTGGGAAGCCGTCGGATGTAATGAACGACAGATGACAGTTCCAGCCAGATTTATGAATTTGTACATAAAATGATGACATGATCATGAGATACAATGCCATAAAAATTGATAATCAAAAGAAGGGCTTGTGATAGAGACTCCTTGGAAAGCCGTCAGATTGATAGACGGGAGAGAGAGTCTAATGCCGATGAGGAATGTTTCTCTGATAATGAAGAAGTGATGAGATCGTCTCCTGTAAAGGCGGGATGTAATTGGCCAAAATCAAAAGTCCGGTCCAACATGTTGTAAATCTCGACGAATGATCGAACTTGTTGTCAGGCTTTGGTTGGAACTATCATCCTCTTGAAGTGAGAGGGACAATTGGCTTACTGTCAAGCTCCAATGCCATTCAACATCTTACTACTTTCTTTTCTTCTCTTTTTTTTTTTCTTTTTTCTTTTTTTTTTCTTTTTTTTTTTTTTTGGATGTGAAGGCCACATAATGCAGTGCTTCGCTTGATCGCGAAATTGAATCCTGACTTTCAATATTGGATTTGAATCTTCTTCTTCCAAACATTTCCAATCAGATAGAACGTCTTTGCCCCAACTAGCACTCTGATTTTCTGTAAACTTTATGAGCATTTGTGACTGCTCATATAGTATCTGATTTTATCTGAATGGTGAATCCGTATGCTATCCTCTGGAAGTTAATCATCACCTTCTATCTGATGTGACTGCCTTCCCATTATTGATGTAGATAAAACATAGGCTTGAATTTTTTTTTTTTTTTTTTTTTTTTTTTTTTGGGTATCCCAATGACCTCATTCTTTGATCTTGAGATTGATCATTCATCATGTATCTCTTGCTTGCAGATGATATACTTTGTATGAACTTTGGTATTTCTATCTTTTTGGTGGCACATCTATCCTCCACATTTGTACTGATTGGCTGATCTATTGATCTAGTGCTTTCCTTGAAATCTTTTCACAGGTAGAACAAATGGCAGCTTCTCCAATACATGTTTCTTGAGACTACTCTTGTGTCTCTCGATTGATCATTTAAAGCTTTCCCAGACGGGTTGGACCTTTCTTTCTCAAGAGGCCGGGTGGCATAGAAGTTCAGGAGATGGCTCATCATTTCAATCATCTTCAGAGTTAGAATTGACTGCGCACGTAGAATAGGAGGATGTATGAAACTGGGAGGAAATATATGGAAGAGACAAGGCACAGAGTTTGAAATCCCAAACGGGGTGATTTTCTTTTACTTGCACGGCAGATTGGACTAGACTTGTCAACAAGCATATTGATCTTGGACCCAGACATGGATGACCTATCAAATACCGATAATAGAAAGTTGAAACAACTAGTTCGTCCAAGCGACTCCAGTTGGGCATAACGCCTTCGACGACCACCTTCAGTCGTTGCGGGAATAAGTCTTCCTTCAGATCTCTAATAGCAGGACTCATCATGCCCCTCTATTAATAGGTGCAAGATACCTACCTTTTCCATCTCTTTTTTTTTCAGTTTGGGATCCATCCAAAACCGGACTATTGCTTTTTAAGCTCAAGGTTACTCTGGTTCATGCCCCAGTTTGGGGTTCAGTGGATTTATCAATGGAACACTTCTAGCTGAATTCAAAATCATTTTGGCTTATGCCCCAGCTTGTGGAGCAAGGGGTATCACCATTGCACTACACCATTTTGAATCCAAGATTGGACTAATTTATGCCTTGGCTTGGGGGGTTCAATGGATTTCTTTGTTAGACCACTCTCAATTTGGGTCTAAGGTCAATTTGGTCCATGCCCCAGTTTAGGGCATAATGGCTTTCCTCATTAGACCGCATTCAATTTAGGTCCAAGGTCAATCTGGTTCATGCCCCAGTTTATGGGTTAAGGGTTTCATCATTGGACTATTCCCTAGCTGTGATTCTGGTTCCTATCCTGGCCTGGGGCATATCGGATCTCATCTTTGGTCAACCCTGTTGCTCGGGAAAATTCCATTCCCTCTCTTTGAACAATGAGGAATATGAGGGCAATTCTTTGGATTCTAGCATTTCCTCGGCCAATGGGGCAGAAATGCCCGAGATGGGACAGCACTATCATAGCTGAAGGTTCATGATTTCTTGATGACTCCAGAATCTATAATTGATCTTTACTGACAAGCAATGAGGAATGCTTCTCATTCACCATTCCTGACGGCTATCCTAACTTGTAGCACGGGGCTATGATAGACATGGATCGGGCTCTAATTGATAGAGCCAGAGATTGATTTTGAATCAGTCTCTGATTGATAGAGACAAGATTGACTTTGAATTGGTCTCTGATTAATAGAGACAGAGTTGACTTTGAATTGGTCTCTGATTGATAGAGATCAAGATTGATTTTGAATTGATCTCTGATTGATAGAGATCAAGATTGATTTTGAATTGGTCTCTGATTGATAGAGATCAAGATTGATTTTGAATTGGTCTCTGATTGATAGAGATCAAGATTGATTTTGAATTGGTCTCTGATTGATAGAGATCAAGATTGATTTTGAATTGGTCTCTGATTGATAGAGATCAAGATTGATTTTGAATTGGTCTCTGATTGATAGAGATCAAGATTGATTTTGAATTGGTCTCGATTGATAGAGATCAAGATTGATTTTGAATTGGTCTCTGATTGATAGAGATCAAGATTGACTTTGAATTGATCTCTGATTGATAGAGATCAAGATTGACTTTGAATTGATCTCTGATTGATAGAGATCAAGATTGACAGTCATGGACTGGGCTCTAGTTGCTAGAGGCAAGGATTGCTTGAGTTGGGCTCCGATTGATAGAGGCCAAGGATGACAATCATGGATTAGACTCTAATTGCTAGAGATGATGGAATGACTGAAATTCTCATTTATTGCTTTATGAAGTGGAACATGGACCAAAGGTAATGATTGAACAGGCCTAGAGGCTAACTCATGCTCACATTGAGTTCATATAAATAGAATATTCCTTAGTTCCAATATGAATTGGAACCTGAACTGGAGTTGACAGTTGGGCAGGCCTAGGGGCTAATTAAATTCAAATGAATGGAACTCTTCTTAGTTCCAACATGAATCAGAACATGAACCACAGTTGATGGTTGGACAGGCCTAGTGGCTAATTGAATTCAAATGAATAGAACTCTTCTTAGTTCCAACATGAATCAGAACCCTAACCAAAGTTGATGGTTGGTTAATGAAACTTTTCTTAGTTCCAACATGAATCAGAACCCTAACCAAAGTTGATGGTTGGATAAGCCTAGTGGCTAATTGAATTCAGATGAATGGGACTTTTCTAGTTCCGACATGAACCGAAACCCTAACCAAAATTGATGGTTGGATAAGCCTAGTGGCTAATTGAATTAAGATGAATGGAACTTTTCCTAGTTCCGACATGAATCAAAACCTAAACAGGAGGTGAAGGGTGGAAAAGCCTAGGGGCCGAATGCCTTCTTAGCATGATCTGGGAGTGATGATTGAACCTGCCTAAAGGTTAAACCCTTCTTTAATTCTGAGATGAACCAGAAATGGTGGTTGAATCTAGGACTGAATATTTCTTTGATTCTGAGATGAACTGGATGTGATTGAATCTGCCTAGGGGCTGAATCTTTCCTTAATTCTGGATGAACCAAAATGATGATTGGACCTGCCTAAGGGCTGAATATTTTTTTGATTCTGAGATGAACTGGATGTAATTGAATCTGCCTAGGGGCTGAATCTTTCCTTAATTCTGGATGAACCGAAATGATGATTGGACCTGCCTAGGGGCTGAAATCTTTCCTTAATTCAAAGGTGAATAGGGAATATTGATTGGGTTTGCCTAGGGGCTGAATCTTTCCTTAATTCAAAGGTAAATAGGGAACATTGATTGGATTTTCCTAGGGGCTGAATCTTTCCTTAATTCAGAGATGAATCGAGAACTATGATTGGATTTTCCTAGGGGCTGAATCTTTCCTTAATTCAAAGGTGAATTGAGAGCGGTGATTGGATTTACCTAGGGGCTGGATCTTTCCTTCTTTCTTATAAAATTTGATGTTCAATCAAGATCTAGATTCATGACTTCCATTGATTCATCTGGAAAGATAATATGGATGGATCTCGAGATTGGAGATCAAGACAATTCCCTAATTGTAGGGGCCTCTCACCCTAAAAGGGTGGATATGGTTGCAGTTTGATTCTCTTTTCCAAAGGAATTGAAATCCAATGGAGGAATATTGAGATTCTAGACATCTACGGGAGTGGAAGAAGTCACATGCACAATCAAGGGTGACTCAACCAAACAAGAGTTAGATCCCTCATAAGGGCAATTGGGTAAACATTATCCAAGTCAATTTAATTGAATTTGATTAAGCCATGTGTTCAGTCTTGGGACCTCATGATTCCAAAATGGATAATCAGTGGTACCAAGGTCTGGCCAATTGGATTACCGAATTCGATGAAATTGAAATGGATATATTAATCTGTCATCCTTATTAGGGATGGTTAGCAAAAGCGGTTCATAGATGAACAAACTAGTAAATTTCTTCTTGACCATGGTATCTATGTCTTGACAGGGATTTTCTGTTCGTTTTTTGAAATTGATGTGTTAACAATGAGAGATTCGACACATCGAGCTTACTTAATGGAGGGTGTATAGTGACCGTCTACTATGATGTAGAACAAGTGTATACATACCTCATACTCCCAATGGGTGAGAGTTCAAGATGCTCATCGTGTAGAATCTAACATGTTGACCAATCGAGGACAAAAACGGGCAGAACTTCGACGTCTCGAACATGGATGTCATGGTTAAGCCGATTTTACTGGGTCGGTTCAGGGATGAACCAAAAAATAACAAACATTGGGCTACAATCTGGGTTAGGACAGAAAAGGCCACCTTGACGAGGATGGGGTAACCTATCACCAAATGCTCGATGAATAATGGGCCCCCAATCCCTTTATATACTATGTTGCAAGGATCCAAGCGACGTGGAGTAGCATAAAGCATTCCCAGGCGGACCCAAGAAACGCTCGTTAGAGGCTGCTCACCGGTCGTGGTCTCACAAAGTACAGGCCAAGGCTGTGTGTTTCTCCTAGCGGGCTGCCCCATATCCATGGGACCCGGTTCGGCTACTCGCACGAATGTGTGACTGAACCAATTCCAAAGCAATAATATACAAGCATAAATATAGTATCCTAAAATCTAACATCCAATTCACACAAGGAAAGTTTTCATTTAGGAGTTTGACATTTATATCCCCAGCGGAGTCGCCACTGTGAGGACAAAGATGGATATCTTTAGAAGTCGCCACCTAGATTTAGGTCTAGGACCTTAGAAATGTGAAATCTCACCCTAAGGTAAGACTTCAATTGACTCATGACCCTTCGATTGGATTTCTGGTCCATCAGAGATTGGGTAAGTGTCAGGTTACGGTTATGGGAAGGGGTTAGGCACCCAAACCGCCCGATCGAAATCGGTCTCCTATACCTTTCCTATGCTAGACTCTATTTATTAAATTAAACCAAACCAAGTGGTTTGATATCATTGAACCGAATTTGTATCCATCGGATTGCCTACGTATCACGGAATTATTCCGAAAATCAGGTTCACCATCGTAGTTCAGGTGTGATTAAAGTTTATGGATGTGATTTATGCTTGTGCATGATTAAGTTCATTGTTCAAGTTGAAATTTATGCTTGAATGGTTGAGAAATCCTATGGGTTAGGATCTGGATAGTCCATGTGGCCTGATAGATAGTCCTAGTGGATCTAAGAATAACCCTATTTGGGTTGAAATATGGATAACCTTATCTGGGTTGAAATGAGAATGGATATCCTAGTGGATCTATGGATAGTCCGAGTGGACTAAGGTAAATATCCTAGTGGATCTATGGATAGTCCAAGTGGACTAAGGTTTGGATAATCCTTTTTGGGTTAAAATATCGGAGATATCCTAGTGGATCTATAGATAGTCCGAGTGGACTAAATTGTGGATCCGAATTTGGGTTTCTCCTAAATGGCCTACGTATCCTAGGGTTTGCCCTAGGAATCAGAATCTGCGTAGTTCGGGGTAGATAACCTGTTCTAGGTTAATGATTGAGAACCTATTCTAGGTTTAGGGTTTAGAACCTATTCTAGGTTTAGGGTTTGTCGAGGGGCAAATCGTCTTAAATTACCCTTTTCATTCAGAATTCTAATTTTGGAAAGTTTGGCAAGGCATTCTCTTTCTTTATTAAGATTTTATCATTCCCATTATGCCCTTCCCAAGAATGTGGGTGCCTAAATGCACGTCCCCACACCTACATTGTCTTCTAGAAGTGTGCATATATGGCAGTTTAACTAGGGTGTTGCATAAAATAAGTTATTGCCAAAAAATAGAATATTCTATCTAAATATGGCACATAAAACATTTATGACAAGAAATTCACATACAGTAAGATTGTTTAAAATCTTTCAAATATGGCATGTATTGCAAATAAGGCAAGAGCCTACATGGCATGATCTAGTATGTAATTTTCTACCCTAATTGTTATTTTCTTTCCATTTTAGGGTTTTCTACCCTAATTATTATTTTATTTCCATTTTTTAGGGTTTTCTACCCTAATTGTTACATTCTTTCCATTTTAGGGTTTTCTACCCTAATTATTATTTTATTTCCATTTTTTAGAGTTTTCTACCCTAATTGTTACTTTCTTTCCATTTTAGGGTTTTCTACCCTAATTATTATTTTCTTTCCATCTTAGGGTTTTCTACCCTAAATGTTACTTTCTTTCCATTTTAGAATTTTCTACCCTAATTATTATTTTATTTCTATTTTTTAGGGTTTTCTACCCTAACTGTTACTTTCTTTCCATTTTAGGGTTTTATACCCTAATTATTATTTTATTTCCATCTTAGGGTTTTCTACCCTAAATGTTATTTTCTTTCCATTTTTTAGGGTTTTCTACCCTAATTGTGACAATAAGCATTTAATATAGCATGTGAGCAAGTGTAGCAGACAAATATGGCAATAAACATGTGTATCATTCCAATCATAGTAGTGTATGCATACGAGCGTCCGAACATAGCATGTGAACAAATATAGCATCAAATATGGCATGTGAGAAACAACCAAAGCATATGAGAATCAATCAAAACATGATGGAACATGCAGTAAGATAACAGCTTTCTCAGGCTGGACCAAAATGGGCACATAGGGCATTATACTTACTCAACAAATTCTTAAAAGATATCTTCGGAAAGAGGACTCAGAGGCCAACATTTTGTCTCAAGGAAGCTAATCCTGAAAGAGACCATAGGCAGGTCGAAAACATTCCCCAAGTACAGGCAAATACACTGGTCAGATCTGTTCCAGATTCTGGCCAGGGGTACTATAAAATCAATATAAAATCATATAGCTCATGAAAATAAAATCTGAATACATGGTCAGAAAGAGGACTCAGAGGCAAATATTTTCTCTCAAGGAAGCTAATCCTGAAAGAGACCATAGGTAGGTCGAAAACATTCCCCAAGTACAGGAAAATACACTGGTCAGATCTGTTCCAGATTCTGGCCAGTGGTACTATAAAATCAATATAAAATCATATAGCTCATGAAAATAAAATCCGAATAAGTGGTCAGAAAGAGGACTCAGAGGCCAACATTTTGTCTCAAGGAAGTTAATCCTGAAAGAGACCATAGGCAGGTCGAAAACATTCCCCAAGTGCAGGCAAATACACTGGTCAGATCTGTTCCAGATTCTGGCCAGTGGTACTATAAAATCAATATAAAATCATATAGCTCATGAAAATAAAATCTGAATACATGGTCAGAAAGAGGACTCATAGGCCAACATTTTGTCTCAAGGAACCTAAGGCAAACAGAGGCATCTTTCTAATGCTAGACACCAATCTCAGACATGCATTTGCAGTATGCTTTGACTTTGAAAAAATAAATTGACAAAAGCGATGGGTGATTCTTACCTCAGGCTTCTTCTCTCTCCTTCTCTCCTTTGCATCTTCTCATCATCCTCTTTGCTGCCTCTCTGATCCTCCCTCTTTTTCCTCTAGATCTTCTCTTCTTAACACCTCTCTCTCTCTCTCTCTCTCTCTCTCTCTCTCTCTCTCTCTCTCTCTCTCTCTCTCTCTATCTCTTTCTCTCTTTCTCTATTTTCTTCCAATTTTTTTTCTTTTCTCTCTCTCACTCACGTTTTTCTCTCCCTCACCCACGTTCTCCTCTCTCTATGGTCTGGAAAAAAGGATCCTCCTCTTGCCTATTTATAATTTTTCACTCATTTTCTAGAAGATCCTTTTTTCTAAAAAATCTTTTTTTTTTCCTTTTTCTTTCCTTCCTTTTTTCTTTCTTTCTTTCTCCTCTCTCTCTTTCTCGTTTTCTTTCTAGAATACGTGAAGAGGAATCTTTTTCCCCCTTTTTTCTTTTCTTTTTTTTCTTTTATTCCTCTCTCTTTCCTTTTTTCTTCTCAAGATCTTTTGGATTATCTCAAAACCCTAAATCCCCTTCTCTTTCACGTTTTCTCTCTCCCCTCTTTCCTTTTTCTTCTCAAAATCTTTTTGGATTATCTCAAAACCCTAAATCCCCTTCTCTTCCACGTTTTTTCTCTCCCCTCTTTCCTTTTTTTTCTCAAAAATCTCTTGGATTATCTTAAAACACTAAATCCCCTTCTCTTTCACGTTTTCTCTCTCCCCTCTTTCCTTTTTCTTCTCAAAATCTTTTTGGATTATCTCAAAACCCTAAATCCCTTTCTCTTCCATGTTTTTTTCTCTCCCCTCTTTCCTTTTTTTCTCAAAAATCTTTTGGATTATCTCCAAAACCAAAATCCCCCTTCACTTTCACGTTTCTCTCTCTCCTCTTTCCTTTTTCTTCTCAAAATCTTTTGGATTATCATTTACATATAATAATATATATTATATACATATATACACATATATTTAATAACATACATACATATACATACATATATATATATATATATATATATATATATATATATATATATATATATATAATATAAATATTGTGCACATAGATGAACTGATTCAAAATGGGTTGAGGCCCGACTTAGGTTGACAACTGATATGGGTTGAGCTAGGTTGGACCAAAACTGGTTTGAACTGAGTTGACTGAACTGATTGGAATTAACTGGGTTTTTTCTCCTTGTCATTTCACGGGTCATTCCCGCTGTTATCCCGCATGGAATTTTTCAATGGCCTCTATTCCAAATTTTTTACGTTCATTTTGTAGAACATTAAAAATGAGGAATATAGGAACTTGAATCACCTCATTTGGAAGTAAAATGGTCAACTTATGAATTTTTGAAGTTTAAGCGGACCAATTATCGATAATTTGGCTGACCATTCTGCATGAGATCCTTCAGATGCTTCTACCGGAAATATTTTATGTCCACTTTGTAGAGCACTAAAAATGAAACATAATGAGACTGGAATTATCTGAATCCGATGTAAAACGGGAAAGATATGAAGCTTTGAAGTTCTGATGATCATTTTGCATGCAAGTTTGCATGGGACCCACTGGTGACTTCTACCCGGGATTTTTTACGTCTACTTTGTAGAACATCATGAATGAAGAATAATGGTCTTGGAATTATCTGAATCCGATGTAGAACGGGAAAGATATGAAGCTTTGAAGTTCTGACGATCATTTTGCATGCAAGTTTGCATGGGACCCACTGGTGACTTCTACCCGAGATTTTTTACGTCCACTTTGTAGAACATCATGAATGAAGAATAATGGTCTTGGAATCATCTCAATCCGATGTCGGATGATCAAGATATGATGATTTGAAATTCAAACAATCCGACTTAGGATAATTTGCATGAAGGCCCCTGGGATTATTATTTATAATAATTTCAGAAACCTCCCCTATATGTATCATCCGACTAAAATAGTCGTATCTTCCTCATTTGATATCAGAATTGAGCAATTCTGGTCTCGTTTCGAAGATAATTCTATGACCTATGCATCTATGCAGATAATTGCCCATGACCCTGCTGTGGGGATTAGTGGAGAATCACAAATCTTTGGGTTAAAGGTCAGAAATCTGCCATATTGGTTCATTTATGCTGAGGGTGGCAAAAATGGGGTGCTTACACCATGTTAAGGGTTTGGCTGTGTTTTTGGGGAACCGGCTACCGACCTAATGTACCAACCCTCCTCCTTTATCCAGGCTTGGGACCGATAGCATAACATTGGCGGAGTTTCTCCAACTCGGTGCTACTCACCAAATTACAAATCAAAGGCCAGGCTCCTTCAGTAACTTTAATTCTCATGAGATGAGATGTGGGGAAGATAGAGCTCCTTTATTTATATTAGTAGAGAAACTGCACAAGGCAGTGAGAAGGCTTTGGGGGAAGAAATAAAAATGATGGATGAATGAATAGATGGGGTCTAAGAGTGGGATTTCTCCCATCTTTTTCATTTAAAAGTTATAACACGACAGAAACCATCAGTTAGTGTATTTTGATTGACTTTATAATTGGAGAAAATTTTATTCAAATAATAGCAAATAATTAAGGGAATTCCCCTTCCAAACCAAAATTAAGGAAAAATGATCAACCATGGCCTTGTCTACCAAAATCCCCCACAAACCCATGTAAATTCCCCTTCCAAACGAAAATTAAGGGAAAATAACCAACCACGGCCTTGTCTACCAAAATCCCCACAAACCCACTTCCAAATTGTCATGACTCATGGATGAAACCTTACTTAAACTATTGAACATATTAGAGATATGGGTTCCCTTTTATTTTTCCGTCCAAGAATCCTAGCTTGTTTTTCCTTTCCTTCTAAAAGGCATGGTAGTCCTATCTTAATCATTAGAAGATGAGGGCCTATTGAGCCCCTTTTGACCCAGCAAATGGAGGAGACTGAGAGGAAGAATGAGTTTGCATGAGAGTAATCCAAATACTTTTAACAAAAGTAATGACAGCAAGCCATGAGGCAATGAGGATAAGGGACTAACAAGAAGCAAAAACGATATACAATGTGGAGCAATTGAGACTCACAAAAGCATAAGCCTAAACTCAAATGAAAAGGGGGAAAATATCGATTAAAACTTGAAGTGAACAAACAGTTATTTTTGGATTTCAAAAATGAAATGATTAAAACTCTTCAAACTACGAAATTGTCACGGATCAAGCGCAATAAATGGTTACTATATCATACCTTTGAAGTCCAAACTGAAATCTCCTTTAGATGATCAATAAAACTATTAAAAAATCCCACAGTTTCCATGTCTACCGAAGTGAATGTCTTTGAGTATCCTTTACTTTTGTAAGACCGGAATCGAACTAACCGGTCTTACCACCTTGTACCAGGTCTACCTATCATGGTCGAGCCAAGTGGACCAACTGCGTGAAGAAATCACAAGACAAGGTATGAGCCTAACCCAAAAATAGTAAATGTGAGGGTAGGGTCGCATGCCTAAACAGGTAGGGTCGACCCCACCTCAGCAGAAGTCCAACCGACTTTTTAGTCGTAGGGTCGAATGACTAAGAAGTGTAGGGTCGACGGATCCTGCAACCCTACGTCCGACCCTACGATGACAGACAGAAACCAAAAATTAGGAAACTTTCCTAATTCCAAGGGGATCTTTCCTAAACTCATTGGGACTTGTTATGGAGGGTTTTCCTCTATAAATATGACGTCCCTTAGTCTCTTTCACTCCTTTACAACCCTAATTGAAAGTGAGAGAAAGAGAAAGAGAAGGAAGAGAAGAAGAGATGGAAATTGGAAGAAGAAGACTAAGGAAGAGAAGGAAACTTCAGAGAAACCTCTGAATAAAGGTATGAACCTAATTCCTTACCTGAATAAGAGATCTTAGAATAGTTATGAAGAACTAGGATTAGGAGAAACCCAAATCATCCATCCATGGACAAGTTTCAAGAGATTTCATGGAGGAAATCATTATGGACTATGGATAGTGTATAACTTGTAGTTTTGAGCCATAGAACAATCTTAGAATGGACCATGAAAGTAAGTCAAAGGATCCAAACATGAAAGAATAGACTTTAGAATGAAAGGTCGACTCAGAATACGTATGGTCGCACGTAGGGTCGAATGATATCCGACCCTACGAGACCACAGGATCGACCACATACCCTCAGGAAGTCCAAGGGAGGGTGTGGTCGCACATAGGGTCGAATGGTATCCGACCCCACGTCCGACCCTACACCCTAGGGTCGCAAAAAACTGCTACCCTAGGTGCTACCCTACCTACAACCCTACGATTTTAGTTAGTTTAAAATATATTGGAATAAATTCTAATTAAAATCTATCGACTTGTTAGGTCTTTCTAGTGATTTAAAAGTGATTCATAAAGCTTGAACGAGGATCTACGCTCAATCAAAGGTGAGGGAACAAGACCTAAACTAATCGAGTAATAATAACTGTTTTTGTTTATTGAGTCCAACACCATGAATGATTCCATGTTTGTATGATTGTAATGTGCATATCACATGTCATCCAATATTCCGGCTAATATTGTTCATGCATATTTAATTCCGTTTATTTATAACATGATGATGATGATGAGGCTAGGAATAGGCATGTGAATGTTTGTGTGTGGTTAGTGTACTTGATGCGAGTAGGCATCAGGGGAAGTGTTATGTGTTGTTTGATCCGGTCACTTTAGCTCTATCTCTACTCAAGTCTTGTCCACTAGCATCGTCGTATCGTCATTACCTTAGCAGAACTATTACATTGTAGGGCATCAGGGAAGGTGGTCTCGGACCGTGTAGTCTCTAACTCTGCTGGGGGGCCATAGCTCTATCTCTATGGACGTATTGTGGGATGCTAGGGTGAGGCCTTGGATACACTGTTTGACATTAGGATTGGTTAGTTGCAAGCCCAATCTGTAAGCCCTCACCAGCAGGGGCTTACGTGTTGGTATGGGTAGGGCATCAGGGGAAGTGTTATGCGATGTTTGATCTCGACACTTTAGCTCTATCTCTATTCCATGGTGGGGTGGATGTGGATGACAATGGTGTTTGATCCATTGGGTGGGCTTACACACCCTCTATATAGAGGTGAGGCGGCCACCGAACCTTTCAATAGCACATTGCAATCTTATGAACCAGATCAAAGATATGAATTTAATGCATGCATATGTTTGTTGCATTGTTTTGTTTGCTCACTGAGCCGTGATGTGTGCTCACCCTTTCGACGTCGAATGTTTTTAGTTGATGACGCAGGTACGACCATAGAAGATTATATAAATGCCCCTATGTACGGACATGCTGCGTCGATGGACGCTAAAGTTATGATGGAGTCGCATGATTCGTCATGCGAATGCAACTCATGCTTTTTTTATTAGATTTTGTTTAGATTATACAGAAAATATAATTGATTATTTTACTTACTTATGTCTTAGTCAAATGAAGATAATTGAATATTTTATTTATGTTAAAACTCTTAGAATTCTCAGTTCATTTAATATATAAGTCTTCCGCTATTGTTTATTTATTCTGATTATGGTTGTGGATGTGTATGGTTTAAGCAAACGGACATAGCCTATTTGAGATCCTGGTTGAACCATTGGTTTATTAGCGGTTCATCACACCATTCTGAATAGTACAGAATTGGGGTGTGACAACTTTGGTGTGTTGCTATTAGGGCACTGGAAAGCAGGGGAAGCTCCGGCTTGAGTCCCTACGACTGTGAACAGGGAGGCTTTGTAGGACCCGTATCGTACTAACTCGATCTTACCACCTTGTATCAGGTCTTCCTATCGTGGTTGGACCAAGAGGACCAAGTGCGTGAAGAAACCATAAGGCTAGGTATGTAATTCAAACCATCAATCATCTTATTAAGACGTGTGGTCGCATACCTAAACAGGTGTGTCGACCACACCTCAAAATAGTAAGATCACAGGAGTCTGGGACGTGTGGTCGACGGATCCTGCCACCCCACGTGCGACCACACAATGTCAAACTGACTACATGATTAGGAAACTTTCCTAATCTAAAGGGGGTTCTTTCCTAATCAAAGTAGGACTCTATATGGAGGGTTTTTCTCTATATATATGACGTCTCTTAGCCTCTTTCATTCTTTTAGAACTCAAACTTAAAGAGAGGGAAAGAGAGGAGGAGGATGAGAAGGAGAATTGAAGAGGAAGACTAAAAGAAGGAATTTCAGAGAGAGCTCTGATTCTTTAGCAAGTTTAAGGTATGAAAACATTCCTTACCTTAGTTGAATGCCTAGAATAGATCATGGAGGAAGTATTGATTCAAAATAGGATCTCAACCACGAGACCCATAGATGAAAACTCAAAGAAAATTCATGAAGAGTAGGTTGGAGTAGATGATTGTGAAAAATATTAAATAAATGCCATAGATCAATCATAGGAAGGACCCTAATGATAGTTCAAGGAATCAAATCATGAATGGATTAAACTGAGAATGAAAGTCGACCAAACAATCGTGTTGTCGCAACTATGGTCGACCAACCGAGGCACATGTGTTGACCACAAGCCCTCAGGAAGTTTCCAAGGAGGGTGTGGTCGCATGTGTGTGGTCGAATGATATGCGACCACATGTATCTACCACACACCCTGTAGTCACAGAAACTGAGACCACAGGTGCAGCCACACCTACGACCACTCATGTCACACCCCAATTCCGCACTGTTCAGAATGGTGTGAGGAACCGCTAGAAAACCAACGGTTCAACCAGGATCTCGAATAGACTATATTCGTGTTATTTAAACTCTATACATCCACATTCATAACTAGAGTAAATACACAATAGCGGAAGTCTTATAATAAAATGAACTGAGAATCTATGTGATATTAAAATTTAAATAACAAATTATTCTGTATCAACTGAGACATAATTATTTAAATACCAAATACATGTCTTTAATAAATCCAAATAAATAAACCAAAATTCTAAATGAATACACATGAGTTGCACTCGCAAGTGACGTCATGTGTATCAACTTCATCTTCCACTTCCATCGCCGCTACATTTCCGTACGCTAGAGCATTTAAATAGTCTTCAACCGTATAACCTGCATCATCAACTAAAAATATTCTACGTCGAGGGTGAGCACACATCATGGCTCAGTGAGCAAAGAAAACAATGCAACAATACATATGCATGCAATCAATTTATATCTTTGATCTGGTTTATAGTTTGCACTGTGCTATAGAAAGGATAGGTGGCCGCCGCACCTCTATACACAAGTGTGTGGATACGCCCAATGACTCCAGCACTGTTGCCCACAACACCCAAAATGGCACAATATACACCCCATGAAAATGACATGGCTGTACTGGTTGATACCATACCAACAAATAAACCCCTGCTGGCTAGGGTTGCAAACTAGGCTTGCAACTAATCAATCCTAATGCCAAACAGTGTATCCAAGGCCTCACCCCAGCATCCCTCAGAGCACCCATAGAGATAGAGCTAAGGCCCCTCGGTAGAGTATAGGACTCAAGGACCGAGACCCTCCTTGATGCCCTACGTCGCAATAGTTCTGCTAAGGTAATGGCGATACGAAGACATCAGTGGACATGACTTGAGTAGACCATAGCACAATATACACCCCATGAAGAATGGTCATGGTTGTACCGGTTGATACCATTCCTACCCTCACCATATACACTGGCCAAACATAAACATTCACATGCCTTTTCCTGTCATCATCATCATCATCATGTTATAAACAATAAAGTAAATATGCATGAACAAATAATAGAAATATCGGATGACATGTTAAATGCACATACAAGCATACACGCATAGAATCAATATGGCATTGGACTCAAGAAGTAAAACAGTTTATTATTAACCAATTAGTTTAGGTCTTATTCCCTCACCTTAGCTTGCTAATAGATACTTTTCCAAGCTTTAGAATCACCTTTATAATGTTATTATATTGCTAGAAGACCTAACAAAGCCGATAAAATTTAATTAAAATTTATTCAAAATTTAAAAACCATTCTGTTAATGAAGGACGGAGGTAGGGTCGGAGTCCTGATCGACCCTGGGTGCGACCCTCCCCAATCTGGACTTCCCAAACACTGAGGGTCGATACTCAGGATCACCGAAGGTCGGATGGTCATCGACCCTTTGTGCGACCCTTGGTGTATTTTGGTCAAATTCCCTCTTTTTAGTCCATTCTTTGTGTTTGGGTCCTATGACTTGCTCATACAGTCCATTCAACATTCATTCCATGGTCTAGAACCATGAATCATCAACCTAGATAGCTTTCATGTAACCTCCCATAGTTTTCTATGAAAATCTAACCAAGGGTTGATGGTTTGGGTTTCTCCGAGATCATACTCTCATCATTATCTAACCTAAGGTCTGTAGAGACTCATGGAATTAGTATCCATACCTGAGAAGAATACTCCTTCTCTGCAACTCTTCTCTTCCTTAGCCTTTTCTTCAAGTTTTCCTTCTCTTCTTCTCTTCCTTCTCTCCTCTTTCTCTCAATCCAATTAGGGTTGTAAAAGGAGTGAAAGAGGCTTAGAGACGTCCTTTAAATAGAGTAGGAACATCCTAAAATAAGTCCCTTTGAGATTAGGAAAGGATCCCAATCGAAAATTAGGAAATTTCTTAATTTTAGTTTCGGCGGCAACTGAGGGTCGATGGGAGGGTCGATGATCCCGTCGACCCTAGGTTTCTAAGTTGTCCGACCCTCCCTTCAAAACTGAGGGTCTGACTTTCTGTTTTGGGGGTCCGACCCTCCTTGGCTGGGTATGCGACCCTCCCCCTAATTTAAGTGTTTTTGGGTCGATTTGATACTTGGGATCTCGATCTCCTTCACGCCCTTGGTCCACTTGACTCGACCATGATGGGTAAACCTGGTTCAAGGTGGTAAGACCAGGTTAGATTGACACAGGTCTTACAACTCCCCCCTACTTATAAAAATTTCGTCCTCGAAATTATACATACCTTCATCATCAAATAAGTGAGGGTGTTGCTTTCGCATAGCATTTTCTTCTTCCCATGTAATTTCTTCCATGTCTCTACTTTTCCATGTGACCTTAACATAATAGATATCTCGGTTGCGTAGACGTTGAACCTTTCGGCTGATGATTTCAGTTGGTGTTACTTCAAATGTCAAATCATCAGTCAAATCTGGTAAATCTACTGTCAAGACATGCATTGGATCCTTCACATACTTCCTCAATAGGAAAATGTGAAATACGTCATGTACACATGACATAGATGGTGGTAGTGCTAACTGATAAGCCACTTTACCACGCTTAGCTAGAATTTCATACGGCCCGACATATCTTGGACTTAGTTTTCCTTTCTGTCCGAACCTTTTCAATCCTCGCATAGGCGATACCTTCAAAAATACTTTATCACCTACAGTGAACTCCAGATCTCTGCGTCGAGTATCTGCATATTGCTTCTGACGATTCTGAGCTGTTCTCACTCTTTCCTTTATAATGTCGACCACTCGATAAGTCTCTTCAATAAATTCCGGTCCAACAATACTACGTTCTCCAACTTCATTCCAAAATAAAGGAGTTCGACACTTTCTGCCATACAGTGCTTCATAAGGTGACATCTGTATAGTAGCCTGATAGCTATTGTTATACGCAAACTCGATCAATGGTAACTTTTCATCCCATGATCCCTTGAAATCAATTACACATGCTCGTAGCATATCTTCTAGAATCTGAATTGTACACTCTGACTGTCCGTCTGTCTGTGGGTGGAATGCAGTGCTGAACTTCAATGTTGTACCCATAGCCTTTTGTAATCCTTCCCAAAACTTGGAAGTGAATCGTGGATCTCTATCGGATACAATGCTCTCTGGTGCACCGTGTAATCGAACGATATTATCAAAATACAGATTTGCTAACCTTTCTAGTGTATACTAAGGTCGTATAGGTATGAAGCGAGCTATTTTTGTCAGACGATCTACAATCATCCAAACTACATCAACTACTCGAGGAGTCAGTGGTAATCCCGTGACGAAGTCCATAGTGATGCAGTCCCATTTCCATGCTGGTGTCGGTAATGGCTGTAACAGTCCTGCGGGTCTTTGTCGTTCAGTCTTTACTTTCTGACAATTTAGGCATTGAGACACGAACTTGGCTACATCTGCTTTCATTCCTCTCCACCAGTATAGTTTCTTTAGATCATGATACATTTTTGTACTTCCAGGATGTATCGAATAGATGGTGGTATAGGCTTCTTTCATCAGTCGGTGTCTAATGTCCACACTTTCTGTTTCAGGTACACATATTCTTCCTTTGTATTTCAGTACTTTCTCTTCGTCCAAGGTGAACTCAGGATTAGTCCTACCTTTCTCGATATCTTCTTGTACTGTTCTCAGATAAGGATCTGATTTAATAGCTGTCTTCACTTCATCCATTATATCCGATATAATCTTCAAAACAGCGAACATATTTGAAACCGATGAATAAACCTTTGGTTGGCTGATTCATCCGTTGCGTCTATCACATATTGCTCATTGTCGTGATTGAATACCATTCCGATAGTACACATTGCTGCAGTTATGCTAACTTTTGCTTGAGATTTTATCATTGCCTTTCTGCTCAACGTATCCGCTACTACATTAGCTTTCCCAGAATGATACTGGATATCACAATCATAGTCTTTTAATAGTTCCCGCCATCTCCTTTGTCTCATAGTCAATTCCTTCTGATTAAATAAATAAGTAAGAATTTTATGGTTCGACTTAATCTGAAATTTCTCTCTGTATAAGTAATGTCTCCATATCTTGACAGCATGTACTACTGCCGCTAACTCCAAATCATGAGTAGGGTAATTTTTCTCATGTATCTTCAACTGTCTTGAGGCATAAGCAATTACTTGCTCTCCTTGCATAAGCATACATCCCAATCCCAGTCCTGACGCATCAGTGTATAAGGTAAATGTCTGTCCTGGAACAGGAATAGTCAAAATCGAAGTGGATATCAATCTGGTCTTCAATGTTTGGAAGCTCTTCTCACATTTATCCGTCCACACAAACTTTTCACCTTTCTTAGTCAGACTGGTGAGAGGTACAGCAATCCGGGAATAGTCTTCTACGAATCTTCGATAATAACCAGTGTGACCCAGAAAACTTCTAATTTTTGAAACGCTCTTTGGTGCTTCCCACTTTACAATAGCCTCGATCTTGCTGGGGTCCACTTTGATTCCTTCAGCGGATCAGCGGATACTACATGGCCTAGAAAGGCGACTTCACTTAGCCAAAACTCACACTTTGAAAATTTGGCATATAACTTATCTTTCCTTAAACGCTGTAGGGCGGCGTTTAGGTTCTTGATATTGGTTTCCTTTTCCTTGGAGTATACCAATATATCATCAATAAATACTATGACCGACGTGTCCAACATGTCGTGGAAGACCCGGTTCATAAGTTCCATGAAAGTTGCCGGTGCATTTGTTAATCCAAATGACATGACCAAGAACTCATAATGTCCATATCTGGTCCTGAAAGCTGTCTTAGGAATATCACCTTCTTTAATCTTCAACTGATGATAGCCTGACCGAAGATCGATTTTAGAAAATACTTTTGCTCCTTGCAACTGATCGAATAAGTCATCGATCCTGGGTAGTGGATATCGATTCTTGATTGTCAGTTTATTCAAGTCCCGGTAGTCGATGCATAATCGAACGCTACCGTCCTTCTTTTTCACGAATAGTACCGGCGCTCCCCATGGTGATATACTGGGTCAAACATAACCCTTGTCCAGCAGTTCTTGTAGTTGCACTTTCAGTTCCTTCAGTTCAGTAGGAGCCATTCTATAAGGTGCTTTTGATACTGCGGCTTCAGGTATAAGGTCTATCAAAAACTTGGTGGCTCGGTCGGGTGGTAATCTTGGTAGTTCCTCCGAAAATAGGTCAGGATAGTCCCGTACGACTTCAATATCTTCCATTTGTGGTGCTTCCTTGGTTAGGTCAACCATTGATACTAGATACCCGACTGCTCCCTTCTCAAGGCACTTCTTAGCCTTTAGTGCTGAGAGTATGAGTTTGCGTCTACGGAAAAGTTTGGTTCCCGCAAAACTAAATTCTGCTCCTTCTTTGTCTTTAAATGTTAGCTTCTTTTCGGCACATAACAGGTTTGCAGAATGCCGAGCTAACCAGTCCATTCCCAAGATTACGTCAAAGTCTGCCATCTCAAGTTGTATCATGGTTGCATCTAAGGTTTTCTCACCAATGAGAACTGGACATGGTCCATAACCTTTCTCTAATTCCACTTCTAACCCCATTGGTGATCGTACAAGTAGTTTGTAGTCCAATGTTTTTATGGGTAAATCCATCTTCTTTCCGAATGACATCGATATACAGGAATGAGTAGCTCCTGAATCAAAGAGTACTCTGGCGGGTACGCCATTTATAGGTACGATACCTGTGATTTATTTTACTTAGTCTACATGCTCATATGATGTAATTACAACTTAAAAGGTTTCAGTCATACCTGTGACCACATCGGGTGATGCGGCAGCATCCTCGGATGTAACAGCGTATACTCGTCCTTGATGTACTTGCTTATTGGGTTTAGGACAATCCCTGATCATATGTCCCACTTGGTTGCAGTTGTAACATCTCGGACCTTCAGAATTTGGCTTCGGTTGCTACTGAGCTGCTTGAGTGGTCTTGGGTGCAGCAGTGAAATTCTGAGGACGGAAAGGTTTGTATGTCATGTTATTACCTCCTTTGTAAGAATTTCCCGCTGGCCTTTTCTTGCCTCTGTTCTGTGTAAAGTAGCTTTCCTTCTGGCTCGATTCAATAACTCGAGCGATTTGGACAGCTTCATTATAAATCTTCTTTCCTAAGCCCAGAATGTGCTCTCTGATGCTTCCTCTAAGTCCCGTGACAAACCTATGGGTCTTGGTGTCTTCTTCCTGCATGCTAAGTGGTGCGAAGTAAAACAGCTCCTCATAACGCTGTTGATATGCATCCACTGACATCTGTCCTTGATATAAACTCAGGAACTCCTTCTCCATAGAATCTCTGAAGCTTCGTGGAAAATACTTCTCAAAGAAAGCTTCTTTATAAATGGCCCAAGTTAATAGGGCGTGCTTGGTCAGTAAGTAGGCCCGGGTAGATTTCCACCAATGATGGGCGTTGCCTTTGAGCATGAAAGTGGCACATAATACCTTCTCTTCCTCAGTGATAGTCATCATAAGAAAATTTTTCTCCATCTCGTCGATCCAATGTGCTGGCCATAAAGGATCAGATGGTTTGCCGTTAAATTCCCTGGGCTTCATCTTCAGAAATCTCTCAACCAGTCGAGAGTGATCCATCTGATTTTGGGGGTATGCTCCAAACATAGGTTGTGGATACTGATAATTAACCTGGGCTGCTTCCGGACCTGGTATTGGAATCTGTGCAGCTGGTGGTTGAGGTGTTTGAGGTGCTGGGTGGTTACCCACCGGTGCTACACTAGCTTGTCCCATCTGCATAGGTGTAGCATGGGTGGCTTGGAACATGATTCCCATGGCAACTTGCATTTGAGCCTGTGCATGTTGCATCTGTTGCAGCTGTTGTGCTAAGTTCATCACCACTGTTGCTAACTCTGGTGGTAGGGGTGGCAAATTTATAGGATTTGTCTGGTCTGGATTTTCTGGGACATATAGATTCTCCTGGCTAGTTTCCTCCACAGGTGGTGGTGGTGGAACTGCATTTCGGCTCTGTCTGGTTACTCTTCTTCCAGACATAATTTCCTTCTGAGATGGGTCATGTCTGAAAATCATCAAATAGGTGAGACAATCATTTATATTCCATGTAGGCACGCTAACCAATATAAAATTCCAAATTTTCAGCTCATTTTATAAAAAAATACTGTCTTTTCTATACAGGGTCGATGGTGAGGGTCGATGGTATGTCCGACCCTTAGTATCCGACCCTGGGAATGACCTATTCTTCCCGAGAGCTGAGGGTCGATGTAAGGGTCGATGGGTATCCGACCCTTAGTTTTCTGTCAGATTCCCGAGAGCCGAGGGTCGATGGGAGGGTCGATGGTTCTGGTCGAATTGTCGGACCCTCAGACCAAAAATCAGATTTTTAAGATCCGATTTTGGGTCATTTTTTGTTATTTCCCTCCTGTTTCGACTCGTCTCTCCCTTCTGAGTTGCTACAGTGCCACTCCACTATTTTTGGTCGGTTTGAGTCCGGGTTTCGACATCCACATCATCCCTACAGGTATGTTTTCTCATTTTTACCTGTTTTTAGGTTTACATTTCTAGGTTTTTGCCCATTTAACGTGTTTTTTTCAAATTAAACTTTTTCCAACCGTAAAAATTCGATTTTTATTGGGGGCTTTTGTTATTGGTGTCTCGAGGAACGAAAGCCATCAAAAATTTTTGAGTTTCATCGCTTGGTTATCGATAAACTTGAATTTTTGCTCTTTTTGCCCTAATTTGTCGAAATTTTTCGATTTATTGAAATTTCTTCAAATTAAACTTTATCAGTTAAAATTTCCTACTGTATGTGTGTTGTAGGATATGTTAGAACCTACGTAAGTCCTCCTGCCCAGGTTTATGGGTGAAAAGTGAGGTCTTTGGCCAACTTACGTCGTTAATGCTAAATTTCAGATTTTTTATTCCATTAACTCCTTATCTCCCTTTTTCTTTCTTGTTTGCAGATACCATGGCTCGTACCAAGGTACCTAGAGTTCGTGATCCGCTTCGCTTCCGCTCCAATGAAGCCGAGGCATAGTATGCCGACTATGCTCGTAAGAAAGTGGAGGGTGATCGTATGGTGAACTTGGCTGAGCTAGCCTTGTTCAACATAGAGAGAGCATTCGGTGATATGGGGTGGCTCCCTGTCATCACTTACGACACGTGCACATGTAGGGATTTGGTGCGCCAGTTCTATTGTAATCTCCAGGTGGTGGGGAATTACATTGATGTCGAGAGGGGTCAAGAGTTACGCATCACCAGCTACGTCAAAGGGGTGAATATCTCATTTGATTATCGACAACTGGCCGACCTACTAGACATTCCTTATGATGGCCCCATGGTCTACTGTGCACCTGGAGAGCCCCAGTTTGTTTCCATGGAGATGAGAGCAGAGATCGACAATCAGTTGCTACGACCTGATCGCTGGCAAATGAGAGCTTGTTACCCGCGTCCAGCTCCACGGGTCTTCTGCAAGATTATCCAGCATAATCTGATTCCACAGAGTGGGCACTACGAGAGGGTTTCTCAGCTGACCCAGTTTCTGATATATAGTATTTGCACTAGACAGCCATTCTGCCTTCCCTACATCATCATGCGGACCATGATTAGTGCTACATTGTCCGGTCATAGGGGTAATCTACCCTATGGACGTATGATTACCGTTCTACTGACCCGCCTGGGGGTTGACTTAGTGGATGAGAAGATTCAAGAGAAGACCTTCTCGTCGCCTCTAGATTGGGAGGCTATCTGCAAGATGGGTATGCGGGATGCCCAAGTTAGTGACGAGGAGAGGAACCAGATGGTGCACCCTCACACTCGCATTGAGATGGCTGACGCTGAGGCTGCTACTGCCGTTGCTAGAGCTCATGTGGATCCTATCGATGATGACGACCGTATGTATATGGATGTCAACTCGATACCACCACCTTCACCTACGCATGCGGCTGGAGTTGGTACTTCTTCTGCGGCGGATCCTGTACCTGAGACTGGTCCTTCTCATGCGGCTGGTCCTTCACGCCCACCTTCTGACCTGATGGAGATGTTGTAGGAGATCAGGGAGGCTCAGCGCAGATCTGATCTGAGGATGGAGGAGTTGCTAGACGCTCAGTGTGTGAGAGTGGATGAGTTGTTAGTCGCCCAGTACATATCAGACACGCGGATGGGAGAGCTCATAGAGGTTCAACGTGCGACTGATCGGAGGGTAGCCGATCTCACAGCTAGTCTACAGACGACCCAGACTCAGATAGCCTAGTTGACTAGAGTCTATGCTGAGGACTATGACAGAGATCGTGATGCCCCACCTCCTCCTTCACCTCCAGCTTCTTGATTGTATTTATTTTCCTTGTACTACAGAGTAACTGTCCGGGTTGTGGACTATACTCTGCTTTAGTTATGTATATACGTTTTGTTTCTCTCTCTCATTGTATGTAACTTGTTTCTCCTTTAATAGATGCATTATTCTCTTTTTAAATTTGGTCTCAACCATCACTTGTGCTTACAGTGTGTTAATATTACTATTTTTACTTTTATCCTATCTCAGTTCACAATTGTCTTGAATGTATGTTAGTTCAGCGGACAAGGCCTGAGATGCTCTGATACTAAGTTGTCACACCCCAATTCTGCACTGTTCAGAATGGTGTGATGAACCGCTAGCAAACCAATTATTCAACCAGGATATCGAATAGACTATATTCGTGTTATTTAAACTCTATACATCCACATTCATAACTAGAGTAAATACACAATAGCGGAAGTCTTATAATAAAATGAACTGAGAATCTATGTGATATTAAAATTTAAATAACAAATTATTCTGTATCAACTGAGACATAATTATTTAAATACCAAATACATGTCTTTAATAAATCCAAATAAATAAACCAAAAATCTAATTGAATACACATGAGTTGCACTCGCAAGTGACGTCATGTGTATCAACTTCATCTTCCACTTCCATCGCCGCTACATTTCCGTACGCTGGAGCATTTAAATAGTCTTCAACCGTATAACCTGCATCATCAACTAAAAATATTCTACGTCGAGGGTGAGCACACATCATGGCTCAGTGAGCAAACAAAACAATGCAACAATACATATGCATGCAATCAATTTATATCTTTGATCTGGTTTATAGTTTGCACTGTGCTATAGAAAGGATAGGTGGCCGCCGCACCTCTATACACAAGTGTGTGGATACGCCCAATGACTCCAGCACTGTTGCCCACAACACCCAAAATGGCACAATATACACCCCATGAAAATGGCATGGCTGTACTGGTTGATACCATACCAACAAATAAACCCCTGCTGGCTAGGGTTGCAAACTAGGCTTGCAACTAATCAATCCTAATGCCAAACAGTGTATCCAAGGCCTCACCCCAGCATCCCTCAGAGCACCCATAGAGATAGAGCTAAGGCCCCTCGGTAGAGTATAGGACTCAAGGACCGAGACCCTCCTTGATGCCCTACGTCGCAATAGTTCTGCTAAGGTAATGGCGATACGACGACTTCAGTGGACATGACTTAAGTAAACCATAGCACAATATACACCCCATGAAGAACGGTCATGGTTGTACCGATTGATACCATTCCTACCCTCACCATATACACTGGCCAAACACAAACATTCACATGCCTTTTCCTATCATCATCATAATCATCATGTTATAAACAATAAAGTAAATATGCATGAACAAATAATAGAAATATTGGATGACATGTTAAATGCACATACAAGCATACACGCATAGAATCAATATGGCATTGGACTCAAGAAGTAAAACAGTTTATTATTAACCAATTAGTTTAGGTCTTATTCCCTCACCTTAGCTTGTTAATAGATACTTTTCCAAGCTTTAGAATCACCTTTATAATGTTATTATATTGCTAGAAGACCTAACAAAGCTGATAAAATTTAATTTAAATTTATTCAGAATTTAAAAATCATTCTGTTAACTGAGGGTCGGAGGTAGGGTCGGAGTCCTGATCGACCATGGGTGCGACCCTCCCCAATCTGGACTTCCCGAACACTGAGGGTCGATACTCAGGATCACCTAGGGTCGGATGGTCATCGACCCTCTGTGCGACCCTCGGTGTATTTTGGTCCAATTCCCTCTTTTTAGTCCATTCTTTGTGTTTGGGTCCTATGACTTGCTCATACAGTCCATTCAACATTCATTCCATGGTCTAGAACCATGAATCATCAACCTAGATAGCTTTCATGTAACCTCCCATAGTTTTCTATGAAAACCTAACCATGGGTTGATGGTTTGGGTTTCTCCGAGATCATACTCTCATCATTATCTAACCTAAGGTCTATAGAAACTCATGGAATTAGTATCCATACCTGAGAAGAATACTCCTTGTCTACAACTCTTCTCTTCCTTAGTCTTTTCCTCAAGTTTTCCTTCTCTTCTTCTCTTCCTTCTCTCATCTTTCTCTCAATCCAATTAGGATTGTAAAAGGAGTGAAAGAGGCTTAGGGACGTCCTTTAAATAGAGTAGGAACATCCTAAAATAAGTCCCTTTGAGATTAAGAAAGGATCCCAATCGAAAATTAAGAAATTTCCTAATTTTAGTTTCGGCGGCAACTGAGGGTCAATGGGAGGGTCGATGATCCCGTCGACCCTAGGTTTCTAAGTTGTCCGACCCTCCCTTCAAAACTGAGGGTCTGACCTTCTGTTTTGGGGGGTCCGACCCTCCTTGGCTGGGTATGCGACCCTCCCCCTAATTTAAGTGTTTTTGGGTCGATTTGAAAACTGGGATCTCAATCTCCTTCACGCCCTTGGTCCACTTGACTCGACCATGATGGGTAAACCCGGTTCAAGGTGGTAAGACTAGGTTAGATTGACACAAGTCTTACAACTCAGCTTCTAGAGGTCTGATTGATTCCATATGGGACATTTAAACATTTTAATTAATGAATATGAACTCTAACTTAGAATCCATAAATTTATTAGGTTTCCAAGTGGTCCAATAGTGATTTATAAAGCTTGGAAGAGGAACAACCAAAGATGAAAGGTGAGGGAACAAGACCTAAACTAATTGGATAATAACAAACTATTTTATTTTTATTAAGTCCAATGCCATGATTGATTCTATGCTTTTGTAATGTGCATCTCACATGTCATCTAATATATTCCTGCTATTACTGTTTATGCATATTTAATTCTGTTTATTTATAACATGATGATGATGATGATGCTAGGAATAGGCATGTGAATGTATGTGTGTGGTTGGTATGTTGGATGCGAGTTGAGCATCAGGGGGAAGACATGGCATGGTGGTCTTCGTTCTCATCACCAGACTCTAGTGCTATCTCTACTCAAGTCTTGCCTACTAACATCGTCGTATCGCCATTACCTTAGCATAACCATTACATCGTCGTATCGCCATTACCTTAGTTCTATCTCTATGGACATATTGAGCGATGCTGGGGTGATGCCTTGGATACACAGTTTGACATTATGATTGGTTAGTTGCGAGTCCAGTTTGCAAGCCCTCACCAATAGGGGCTTATGTATTGGTATGGATAGGGCATCAGGGGAAGTGTTGGCAGTGTTTGATCCGGACACTTTATCTCTATCTCTATTCCATGGTGGGTGCATGTGGGACAGCAATGGTGTTTGATCCATTGGGAGGATTTACACACTCGTGTATAGAGGTGCGGTGGCCACCAAACCTTTCTATAGCACATTGCAAACTTAAAAACTAGACTAAAGATATGAATTGAATACATGCATATGTTTGTTGCATTATTTTGTTTGCTCACTGAGCCATGATGTGTGCTCACCCTTTCGACTTCGAATATTTTTTGTTTTTTATGCAGGTCCTACTGTTGAAGAATATATGAATGGGCTGACGTATGGACACGTTGTTGCAATGGACGTAGAAGTTGAAGAAGATGCGCATGATTCATCGTGCGAGTGCAACTCATGTGTTTTTTATTAGCTTAGTTGTTTAGTTATTGGAACATGTAATTGATTATTTTACTTTATTTTATGTCATGAGGTATATTGGGGATAATTGGATACTTAATTATGCTATCACGGTCAGATACTCAGTTCATTAGTATTATAGACTTTCGCTATCGTTTATTTATTCTGAATTTGCTTGTGGGATGTATCTGGTTTAATCGAATGGGCACGGCCTATACGAGATCCTGGTTAAACCATTGTTCTATGGACGGTTCATCACACCATTCTGGTTGGTTTAGAATTTGGGTGTGACTACTTGGTATCAGAGCTCTGAGGCTCTACTTTATTAAATCAAAATACTACCAAAAGATTGTGAACTAAGTTAGGATAAATTAAAAGCTGTAATAAAAATGGACCATGTGCACCTGTGTTGTATGAGACTTAAACTAAGAAAGAAAATAATGCACATATGTAAATGAGAAACCAATGTTATATATAAAAAGATTCATCCAAATCAGAGTACGGTTCACAACCCAGACAGTTACTCTGTAATATAAAAAGAAAAAAGAAATAAACAACATCATGAAGTTGGGGGTGCTGGAGGAGGAGGTGCCTCATGATCTCAGTCATAGTCCTCAGCATATACTCTCGTAAGCTAGGCTACCTGAGTCTGGGTCACCTGGAGACTAGCTGCAAGATTTGCTACCCTCTGATTTGTGGTACGCTGAGCCTCCCGAATCTCACGTAGCAACCCCATCATGTCTCCTGGTGGTGGGCGCAAAGGACCAGTTGAGTGAGAAGGAGCCCGAAAAGGACTAGCTCTAGTGGAATGCTGTGGTGATAGAGGAGGTATGGCATCCACATCCATGTACATCTGACATCATCTTCCTCATCATCACTCTCATGTGCCTCTGCTCTTACCTCTGCTGCTGCTGCTGCTGCCTCTACATCTGCTACAGCTACCCGAGTGAGAGGATGTCTCATAGCATTTCTCTCTTTGTCACTGACCTGTAGATCTCGCATCCCCATCCTGCAGATGGTCTCCCAGTTAAGGTCAATCGAAAAAGTGTCCTCATAAATCCTCTCATCGACCAAGTCTACCTGCAGGCGAGTCAGTAGAGTGGTGATCAAACACCCATAAGGTAGGTTACCCGCCAGACCAAGCATCGTGGCACGGTGCATGGTCCTGATAATGATATAATGAAGGCAGATAGGCTGGCTAGTCTAGATGCAGTACAGAAGGTACTAGGTCAACTGTGAGACCTTCTCATAGTGTCAACTTTGGGGAATCAGGTTGTGCTGAATGATCATGCAATACACTTAGGGCTCTGTACGTAGGTTAATTTGCTCCATCTGCCTGTGATCATCCCAAAGAATTTGGTTATCTATTTCTGCGCACATTTGCACTGATAGGAACTGGGGTTCCTTGGGTGCGCAGTATACCAAGGGACCATCATTTGAGATACCCAGGATATCAGCCAACTCTTGGTAGTTAAATGAAACCTCTACCCCTTTTACTAAATTGGTGATGCTGAGCTCTCTGCCCCTATTTATATCCTCTGGGTCACCCTCCACCTATAAATTACAGTAAAACTGTTTTACCAACTTAGGACAGGTGCAATCCTCATATAGAATCATAGGGAGCCAACCAATATCACCAAATGCTCCCTACACATCAAATAGGGCTAGGTTGGCCAAGTTGACACAACGGCCACCTTCCACCTTCCACCTTCTTACGCTCAAAGCAGGGAAACTGTGCCTCTATTTCAATGGACCTGAAGCAATGGGGATCGTGAACTCTGGGGACTTTAGTGCGAGACATGTTATCTGCAAGGGCATAGACCAACAAGCAACATATCAAATATAGTGAAAATTCAAAATTTTGGCATTATGACGACGTAATTGGACAAAAACCTCACTTTTCACCCAAACATTTGGGTAGGAGGACTTATATAGGTCCCACCCCATCCTGCAAGGTTCATACAATCAAAAAATTAAACTAGTTGGGTTGAATTTGAAGAAATTTTGATAGTTGGGAAAAACCCCAAAATTTAGGTCAATAATGGGAATTTTCAAGTTTTTATTAAACTAACCGATGAAACTTGAATTTTCTGGAGGGCTTTCATTCATTGGGTGGCTAATGGTTATTAAATCAAATTTTTACAGTAAGAAAATATTAATTTGAAGAAAACCCTATAAATGGAGCAAAACCTAGGTATGAAAGCTTAAAAAGGAGAAAGAGTAGGGAATATACTTGGAGGAATGGAATGTAGGTCGTAGACCGATGAAATAATCACCAAATTCATACGGTTGACACTGTAGCAACTCAGTGGTTGTGAGTTGAGTTGTGAATAGTAGAAGACAAAAGTGAAAATAAGAAAATGGCTCGAAATCAGAATTTAAAAACCTGATTTGGTGTCGTGTGGTCGCAGAATTCGACCAAAAATGCGACCCCATGATCAACTACAGGCTCTCGGTGAGCTGACAGGGTTTGTGTGGTCGCAACCCTGTGGTCGCATATAGTGCGACCCCACGATCGACTCCACGATGAAATTTCCCTGTTTTGTCTGAATGACTTTAAAATTGAAACTTTGCCTTGTTTATTTGGAAATTAACATGAGATCATCGTATATTTTGCTTGCCTCATATGTTTCTTTGATTTTCAGACACTACTACCGCCGAAAATAGGAAATAGCTGGCCATAGAGTAAGTAGAAGGAGATAGAATGTCAACCAATCTCTACCATCAATGGAGACCAATGACATTGAAGGTCAGCAAGGACAGGAAGGAAATATTGGAACTCAATATGCTGCGCCTCAGAATGTGCACACCCAAGCCAACCCAACCAACTTACCTGTACCACCTATGGATTTGGCTACTGCGGTGATGAATTTGGCATAGCAAATGCAACATATACAGCAAATGCAAGCCAACATACACACTGCTGGGAATTACTTTCCCAGTTGCAAACACAACATCTCTACCTGTAGGACAAGCTAGTACTGCACCTGGTGGTAGCAACACTATACCCCAAGCACCGCAAACACCAGTAGTACAAGGCCAAGTACCAAATCCTGAAGCACCACAAGGACGGTACAACCAAGGTAACTATCAGTATCAACCGCCTATGTATGGGGTATATGCTCAGTACTAGCTTGATCACTCCAGACCGATCGAGCATTTCTTGAAGTTGAAGTCGAAGGAATTCATAGGAAAACCATCAGATCCGTTGTGGCTAGCTTACTAGATCGACGAAATGGAAAGAAACTTTATGATGATGACTATAAATGAAGAAGAGAAGGTATTATGTGCCACATTTATGTTGAAAGGTGACGCACACCACTGGTGGATATCAACTAGAAGTTATCTGTTAACAAAGCACGCCCATTGACATGGGTTATTTATAAAGAAGCTTTCTTCGAGAAGTATTTTCCAAGTAGTTTTAGAGATCAAATGGAAATGGAGTTTCTGAGTCTGTATCAGGGACAGATGACTGTAGACGCATATCAACAGCGTTATAAAGAATTGTTTTTCTTTGCTCCCTCTAGCATGTAGGAGGAAAATACCAAAACCCGAAGGTTCATTATGAGACTTAGGGGAAGCATCCGTGAGCATGTATTAGGATTAGAAAAGAAAATTTATAATGAAGCTGTACAGATTGCTCGAGTACTAAAATCGAGCCAGAGGGAAAGTTATTTTTCTCAGAATAGAGGTATAAAGAGGCCCAATGGAAACTTATACAATAGAGCGAACTCAAAGACATTTAAACCCTTTCGTACTCAAGGCTTCAATGCTACAGCCAAGACTACCCCAACAGTCCCACCTCTACAAAAGCAAAGTAGTGCTGGAGTTAAATGCTTCAACTGTGATCAAGTAAGACATTATTCAAGAAAGTGTCCCAAGCCAAGGAAGCAGTTACAGCAAGGAAAAGTTTATGCAGTTGCTTCTAAGGATGCTACTGGATCGCCTGATGTGGTCACAGGTATGACCTGAACTGTTCATTTTGTACTACCTTGTGTAAGCATGTAGACTAAATTAAATCAAATCTCAGATATCGTACCTATTAATGGCTTATCCGCCAGAGTACTTTTTGACTCTGGAGCTACTCATTCTTTTATATCTGTGACTTTTGGAAAGAACTTAAATCTACCCCTCAGACCTTTAGACTGCAAACTACTTATACGATCACCTATGTGATTAAAAGTGGAACTAGACAAAGGTTATGGACCATGTTTAGCTCTTATCGGCGATAAGATTTTGAAGGCAACCTTAATCCAACTCGAGATGACAGACTTTGACGTTATCTTGGGAATGGATTGGTTAGCTCAGTACTCTGTAAACGTATTATGTACGGAAAAGAAACTAACATTTAAAGACAAGGAAGGAGCAGAGTTTAGTTTTGTGGGAACCAAACTTCCCCGTAAACGAAAATTCATTCTCTCTGCATTAAAGGCTAGAAAATGCCTCGAGAAAGGAGGAATTAGGTATCTAGTATCCGTGGTCAACCTCACCAAGGAAGCACCACGAATGGAGGATATTGAAGTTGTGCATGAATTTTTGGATGTATTTCCCAAGGAACTACCAGGACTATCACTCGACCGAGTGACAGAGTTTGTAATAGATCTTATACCCAGAGCCGCACCAATATCGAAAGCACCCTATCGAATGGCTCCTACTGAACTGAAGAAACTGAAGGTACAGTTACAAGAATTACTAGACAAGGGTTATATCAGACCCAGCATATCACCATGGGGAGCGGCAGTATTGTTCTTGAAAAAGAAGGACGGTAGCGTTCGACTGTGTATAAACTATCAAAAATTGAATAAGCTTACAATCAAGAATCAATACCCATTGCCTAGGATCGATGACTTGTTCGATCAGTTGCAAGGTGCCAAAGTGTTCTCCAAAATTGATCTTCGATCAGGATACCATCAGTTAAAGATTAAGGAAGGTGATATTCCGAAGATAGCATTCAGAACTAGATATGGACATTATGAATTTTTAGTCATGTCTTTTGGATTGACTAATGCACCCGTAACTTTTATGGAACTCATGAATCGGATATTCCATGATATGTTGGATACATCAGTTATTATATTTATTGATGACATACTAGTCTACTCCAAGGACAAAGAAACTCAGATCACAAATCTAAGAGCCGCTTTGCAGTGACTAAGAAAAGAGAAACTTTAAACAAAATTTACTAAGTGTGAATTCTGGCTGAATGAAGTCACTTTCTTAGGCCATGTTGTATCCGCTGAAGGAATTAAAGTAAATCCTAGTAAGATTAAAGCCATCGTGAAATAGGAAGCACCTAAGAATGTTGCCGAAATCAGGATTTTGTTAGGTTTAGCTGGGTACTATTGACGATTCGTGGAATATTACTCTAGAATCATCGTACCTCTCACCAGTTTGACAAAGAAAGGATAAAAGTTTATTTAGATCGATAAATGTGAAGAGTGTTACCAAACATTAAAGGCTAGATTGATATCAGCTCCCATCTTGACTATTTCGATTCCAGGACAACCATTTACCTTGTACACCGATGTGTCTGGGTTAGGTTTGGGATGTGTGCTTATGCTAGGAGAATAAGTAATTGCGTATGCCCCAAGACAACTGAAGACACATGAAAAGAACTATCCTACTCATGACTTGGAATTTACAGTGGTGGTAGATGCTGTCAAGATTTTGAGACATTATTTGTATGGAGAGAAATTTCATATTAAATCAGATCATAAGAGTCTCACTTATCTTTCTAATCAGAAGGAGTAGAACATGAGACAGAGAAGGTGGCTGGAATTACTGAAGGATTATGATTGTGATATCTAATATCATCAGGGAAAAGCTAATGTAGTTGCTGACGCACTATACAGGAAAGCTATGACAAAGTCTCAAGAAGAAGCTAGTGCAAATGTTGTAGTGTGCGTCACAAGAAGAGTATTTAATTACTATAAAGGGAAGTTCATGATTGATATTCTGAACGAATTAACTGACCAAGGGTTTATTCATATATTCTCAAACATGTTTGCTACATTGATGATTGTACCTGATCTATTAGACGAAGTGAAAGCAGCTATTAAATCAGACCATTATCTGAGAATGGTGCAAGAAGACCTTGAAAAAGGTAGGACTACTCCTGAGTTCACCTTGGACAATGAAAAGGTACTAAGATACAAAGGAAGGGTATGTGTTCCTGAAAATGAAGACTTAGATATTAGACAAAGACTCATGAAGGATGCCCACACCACTAAGGATTCAGTACACCCTAAAAGCCCGAAGATGTACCAAGATTTAAAGAAACTCTATTGGTGGAGAGGAATAAATGTAGATGTAGCTAAATTTGTGTCTCAATGCCTGAATTGTTAGCAGATAAAGGTTGAAAGGTAAAGACCTGCAGGATTGTTGCAGCCACTGATAGAATTGGCATGGAAATGGGACTACATCACTATAGACTTCGTCACCAGGTTACCATTAACTCCCCGAGTAATTAACGCTGTCTGGGTGATTGTAGATCGTTTGACTAAGACAGCTCGTTTCATAGCTATACGACCTCAGTATACCCTAGAGAGGTTAGCTAAGCTGTATGTTGATAGTATTGTCAGATTGCATGGTGTACCTTCAAGCATCGTGTCAGACAGAGACTCACGTTTTACCTCAAGGTTTTGGGAAGGATTACAGAAGGCTATGGGTACAACGTTGAAGTTGAGTACTGCATTCCATCCTCAGACTGATGGACAGTCAAAATGTACCATTCAGATTTTGGAAGATATGCTCCGAGCTTGCATAATTGATTTCAAAGGATCATGGGATGAAAAATTACCATTGATTGAGTTCCCTTATAACAACAGCTATCAAGCGACTATACAAATGTCACCCTATGAAGCACAGTATGGTAGGAAATGTCGAACTCCTTTATTTTGGAACAAAGTTGGAGAACGGAGTATTGTTGGACCGGAGTTTGTTGAAGAGACTTGTCGAGTGGTCAACATTATCAAGGAAAGAGTCTGAATAGCTCAGTACCGTCAGAAGCAATATACAGATAATCGACACAGAGATCTCGAATTCACCATAGGTAATAAAGTATTTCTGAAAATATCTCCTATGCGTGGTTTGAAAAGGTTCGGACAGAAGGGAAAACTGTGTCTCAGATATATTGGACCTTATGAAGTTCTAGCTAGACGTGGGAAGGTAGAGTCAGTTAGCACTACCCCCATCCATGTCAAGTGTGCATGATGTATTTCATATCTCATTACTAAAGAAGTACATCCGAGATCCAACACACGTCCTAACAACAGATCCACCTGGTCTAACTGATGATTTGACATTCAAAGTAGCACTAATCAAAATTACCAGTCGAAAGGTTCAACTTCTACGCAACCATGACATTTACTATGTTAAAGTTACTTGGAGGAGCCAAAATGTGGAAGAGAAAACATGGAAAGAACAGAATGCTATGTGAAAGCAATATCCTCACCTTTTTTAATTAGAAGGTATGTGCAAATTTCGAGGATGAAATTTATATAAGAGGGGGGAGTTGTAAGACCCGTATCGTACTAACTAGGTCTTACCACCTTGTATCAGGTCTTCCTATCATGGTCGGACCAAGAGGATCAAGTGCGTTAAGAAACCACAAGGCTAGGTATGTAATTCGAACCATCAATCATCTAATTGAGACGTGTGGTCGCATACCTAAACATGTGTGGTCGACCACACCTCAAAATAGTGAGACCACAAGACTCTGGGACATGTGGTCACAGATTTAGGACGTGTGGTCGATGGATCCTGCGACCACGTACGACCACACAATGTCAAACTGATTCCGTAATTTGGAAACCTTCCTATTCTAAAGGGGGTTCTTTCTTAATCAAAGTAGGACTCTATATGGTGGGTTTTTCTCTATATATAGGACGTCCCTTAGCCTTTTTCATTCTTTTAGAACTCAAACTAAAAGAGAGAAAAGGAGAGGAGGAGGAAGAGAAGGAGAATTGAAGAGGAAGACTAAGAAAAGGAATTTCAGAGAGAGCTCTAATTCTTCAGCAAGTTTAAGGTATGAAAACATTCCTTAACTTAGTTGAATGCCTAGAATAGATCATGGAGGAAGTATTGATTCAAAGTAGGATCTCAACCATGAGACCCATAGACAAAAACTCAAAGGAAATTCATGAAGAGTAGGTTAGAGTAGATTATTGTGAAAAATACTAAATTAAAGCCATAGATCAATCATAGGAAGGACACTAATGATAGTTTAAGGAATTAAATCATGAAGGGATTAGACTGAGAATGAAAGTTGACCAAACACTCATGTGGTTACAGCTATGGTCGACCATACGAGGCACATGTGTCAACCATACGCCCTCAGGAAGTTTCCAGGGAGGGTGTAATTGCATGCGTGTGGTCGCATGATATGCGACCACACGTATCGACCCCACACCCTGTGGTTGCAGAAACTGAGACCACAGGTGCAGCCACACCTGTGACCACTCAGCTTCTGGAGGTCTGATTGATTTCAAATGGGACATTTAAATGTTTTTATTAATGAATATGAACTCTAACTTAGAATCCATAAATTTATTTGATTTCCAAGTGGTCAAAAAAGTGATTTACAAATCTTGGAAGAGGAACAACCAATGATCAAATGTGAGGGAACAAGACCTAAACTAATTGGATAATAACTACCTGCTTTATTTTTATTGAGTCCAATACCATGATTGATTCTATGCTTGTATGCTTGTAATGTGCATCTTACATGTCATCTAATATTCTTGCTATTATTGTTCATGCATATTTAATTTCTTTATTTATAACATGATGATGATGATTTTATTTATAACATGATGATGATGATGATGCTAGGAATAGGCATGTGAATGTATGTGTGTGGTTGGTGTGTTGGATGCGAGTGGAGCATCAGGGGGAGGATGTGGCATGGTGGTCTTCGACCTCGTCACCAGACTCTAGCTCTATCTCTACTCAAGTCACCCACTAACATCGTCGTATCGCCATTACCTTAACAGAACTATTACGTCATAGGGCATCAATGGAGGTGGTCTTGGACTTTGGTCTCTGACTCTGTCGGGAGGCCTTAGCTCTATCTCTATGGACTTATTGAGGGATGTTGGGGTGTGGACTTGGATACACTGTATGACATTAGGATTGGTTAGTTGCGTGCCCAGTTTGCAAGCCCTCGCTAATAGGGACTTACATGTTGGTATGGGTAGGGCATCAGGAGAAGTGTTGGCGGTGTTCGATTTAGACACTTTAGCTCTATCTCTATTCCATGGAGGGTGTATGTGGGATGACAATGGTGTTTGATCCATTGGATGGATTCACACACTCGTGTATAGAGGTGCAGTGGCCACCAAACCTTTCTATAGCATATTGCAAAATTAAAAACTAGACCAAAGATATGAATTGAATGCATGCATATGTTTGTTGCATTGTTTTGTTTGCTCACTAAGCCGTGATGTGTGCTCACCCTTCGACGTCGAATATTTTTAGTTCTTGATGCAGGTCCTACTGTTGAAGAATATATGAATGCGCTAACGTATGGACATGTTGCTACTATGGACGTAGAAGCTGCAGAAAATACGCATGATTCATCGTGCGAGTGCAACTCATGTGTTTTTTATTAGCTTAGTTGTTTAGTTATTGGAACATTTAATTGATTATTTTACTTTATTTTATGTCTTGAGGTATATTGGAGATAATTGGATACTTAATTATGCTATCACTGTCAGATACTCAGTTCATTAGTATTAAAGACTTTCCCTATCGTTTATTTACTCTGAATTTGCTTATGGGATGTATCTGGTTTAATTGAATGGACACGGCCTATACGAGATCCTGGTTGAACTGTTGGTCTATGGATGGTTCATAACACCATTTTGGTTGGTTCAAAATTGGGGTGTGACAGGCTTGCTTTCTCTCTCTGTGTTTTTGTAGAAATGTGATAGAAGTGAATGGAGCAGGGGGATAGTTCACGTGGGCTTTTAAGCAGCCCTTTTCCTTGCCGCTCGTTGGAGCTATTTTACTATCCTATTCATATGACCTCATGATCAAGGAGCTGCCAGCTGTCACTCATCGATGGCAGCTTGGCTTCCTTCTATTGATACCTCAACGTGAGAGGATCCAAATCCCCTTGTATTTCTTTTAATGTGACTTGACTAGGCCACCTCAACATCCTTATTAGTAGTATCATTCCCTTCCCATCAAGAACCACCTTGGACTTAAGGTGTAAAGCCAGATGAATTTGTTGGAAGGTAGCACCAGCCTCCCAAGAAGCCTCCTCCAAAGGCAACTATTTTCATTGAATTAACCACTGTGGAACCTAAACAATACAACTTAGAATCGAATGTTCACCAATAATAGCCAATGGTGAAAACTATAGGTAATTGTCAACATTAAGAACTGAAAGGGCAAGGGAGTCCACAAAAAAATTGGAGGGTCCCTCATATGCTTTAACAGTGTATCTTGAAGCCAGACGATAGTTGAAATGATACATGAAGGTAGGTTGATAATGATGACGTGGTGAACCATGAGTGATGTAGCAAGGAAATGACCTCAAAGACAGTTGAAGAAGCCCACATGGACACACAATTATGAAGCCCAAAAATAGAGTTTCAACACATTACACAACTCATGACATCTAAAACCTATAGGGGAGAATTTTGCTTTTGAATTTTACATTCATTAGTAGATCTTAATATAAAAGGGAGAGAGTATAAAAGGGACGGGTATTGAGAGTCTGGTAATTGTTTTTCTTCCTTTTCTTAAGCTTTTCTTTATAATTCATTCTAGAGTTAGTGTTGAACTCGAATCGAGACATTTCAATTGTAAATTGGATCATTTGGTGCTTTCATTGAGCACAGTCCATTCCGCCATGGCTGAAGGAACTCGAGCAAGGCAAACTGAGCTAACTTTTGACAAACACTCTGCTCAACTGAACAACAATCAGAGGCAGATGAAAGATGAAGTTATTTTGATCCTCACAACTCTACAACAGCAAGTTAAAATAAGATTCTAATCTAGAAAGATCGATTCACAAGCCCTCCAGTTTAGAAACTAGAAACTACCTCTAAACCCCTTTCAGTAACAACAACATCAGTCGGCTTGTTTAGGTATGGCTAGTTTTATCGTTTGATTCCTTCCCTTAAACCAGTTCATTAAATCATTCTATCATCTATCAAAACTTTCATTCAGAGGAGTGTTCGCTTTATAGGCACAAACTGGTCAATATGGTAGCTATTGCTACTTGCTATAAGAGCTAGTGTTGTACTGGTGACTGTACTTAAAGAGCTGTAAAGGGTACTTACTTGACTGGGAAAATGCAAGTGTCTAATTCGATCAATCAAGAAACTTACTGCAGAAATGGAAGCCAGAAGAAGTAATCCATCTCCTCTATTTGAGCGAGATCGGTGCTCTCCAATTTTAGGGGATCAACCGCATCCATTACTATTTGCATCCTCTAGTTAGTCTCTGAAAATTGATATTCCATGGTTCAGTGGAGGAGATCCAATAGATTGGTTGTTTAAGGTAGATAAAATTCTCACCTTCATTCAAACACCAGAAATTCAAAAAATTACTTCTTCATTTAAATGGAAAGATTGGTTGCTAGTTGGTATCAATGGATGTATCATAATAGACAGTTGCGAACATGGCCAGAATTTGAGCTTGCACTCAAATTTCGGTTTGGACCATCGGCATAAGGTGATCCTTAGGGAGCCTTGACTAAACTGGTACAAACAAGATCAGTCATCAAATATCATATTCAATTTCAAGAACTATCCAGCAAGGTTTTTGGTCTTTCAAAACAATTTTTGAAGAGTTTCTTTATGTCAAGCCTTAAACTAGAGATTCAAAGAGAGGTTTTTGCACATCAACCTAACAGTTCACATCATGCCCTTGGGCTTGCATGACCACAAGAAGACAAATTAAATGAAATGAAAATTTTAGGCAAGAATTGGACACTAAGACTAGTATGACTCCTATTCTGGGATTTAAACCATAAACACCTTCAGTTTTGTCTCTGGTTTTTGATTAAAACTTTAACCTAGTTACCTATCAGACGACTCACACCTAAAGTGATTCATCACAAATGGGACAAAGGCTTATGATTCAATTGATAGGAAAATTTTCATTTAGGTCACAAGTGTGAAAATTAGTTGGCTCTTTTGTTCTTGGATAGAGAAAATGGTGAAGAACTACAAGTTCAAGAAGAGGTTGCGCAGAGTGAATTCGAAGAGATTGTTGATGACTTTAGTCCATTTATCAATCTTCATATGTTAATGGGACGGACCACTCCTAAGACTCTTCGGATACATGGAATCATTGCAGGGCAAAGAGTGCAAATACTAATTGACAGTGGTAGCACTCACAATTTTATTCAAGAATGATATGTTATATTCCTAGGATTGACAATTACTCTTAACAATTCATAGTTCAGGTGGAAAATGAAGAACACCTTTCTTGCTTAGGAATTTGTAAAAAGGTGTTTCTATTTCATTACAACATCAAGAGTTTGTTATAGATTTTTTTTGTGATTCCTTTACAAGGAACAAAGGTCATATTGGGTATATAGTGGTTATAGTTGTTGGATCGATTATCATTGACTTTGTGAAGCATACCATGGATTTTCAATGGAATGGTAAGGCCATATATTGTAGGGACAACATCAGAATTTTCCAAAAGCTATAACCATTAATCAGTTGCGACGTTTCTTAGACAATGGAGGAATCCCTACTTGTTTTACCCTTACATCCTGCTCACCATGTTGGTTCGGACACAACTCCCACTACTATAGACCCATTTATTCAATCATTACTTCAACAATATGAGGAGGTATTCTTTGAGCCTAGCACATTACCTCCATCGGGTCATGTTGATCATTGTATAGAAATGCTATCAAAAGCCACCCCTGTCAATGTGAACCATACATGTATCCACACTTATAAGAAAATGAAATCAAGAAGATGGTTTCAGAGATGCTTATTGTCACACTCCAAATAGATATTTTGGGGGTGTTAATGGATCGCTTACCAATAACCCAAACCACCCAAGATCTTGCATTTGCTGTGTATAGCAAATGGGTGTTGTCTCGCCTAAGATGAATGAAACATTTAACTACTTGATTCTTAAGGTATGCAACCCTGAATCTACTGATCAATTTCATCCTATTGTGCTATGCAATGTAATCTTTAAGTTTTTTTTTTTTTTGGGTAAATAATGTGATTTATTAATTAATTCATGTATTACACAAGGAAGACAGATTACAAATAGTTTGTAACCATGGATCGGATTCAAGCCAAACTGTTGTACATGATAACAACAGAGCCCTCCTAACTAGAGAGTTAGCAATTCTATTTTGCTCTCTAGAGATAACAAAAAGTACAAAGTACAAAATAAGGCTATAACTGAAGAATATACTTTAGTATTTGAAGACATTGAAATGCTGGAAACACCATTCGTCCCTGTAAATAGCTAACGACTACTAGGATTATGTAACTCGGCCATTACATGCTCAACCCCCTCATTAATGGCTTCCAATAGAGCTGTAGGAATCACCAGTGCCTCACCAATAATTGATTGATGAAAACTGCAAGGTTTAGAAATAGCAAATAAAGGAATGCCATTTTCCCTAGGATAGATGTATCCTAAGCCGCCCAAATGCTCTAAGGAAAAACTGGCATCCATGTTTAGCTTGCAATAAGACACTAGTGGTAGTGTCCACTGATCATCCTTGGGCATTGTTGATATATGCTATGAAATTTCATCTTCAGATTGCTGAGGATGGTAGTCATATATAGATTAAAGTGATTGTTGTCGCTGGGTTTTGCCTGATGCCTAGGACGATGACACTTGTAATAGGAGATCAAAGGCACGCAATGAGGTGATCGAGTTTAACCCCATGGTCACTCTGATGCTTAAATTAGTATAGGACCAGGACAAGCAGATGGAATCCAGGGGTTTGATTTCTGGATTCCTAGTAGAGTAAGGTCGAAGTGATTTGTTGTGACGACAGTGACAATAGTGAAAATAAATGTAAGCTTGGAAGTATGTAATTTGAGCATAACTTTCTTCTGCTTTATCCCTTTTATTTATAGCAAAGGAATAGAGCTAAGAGTAGCCTTTTCCCTAGCTTCTTGGGTTAGGTGTGTAGCCAACTTTTATGAGACCCACGTGTTTAGTTATAATTAGTCGGATAGGTCGGCCTACCGAATCGAGGGGTCGGTAGCCGAGCTACCCTGAGCTATGCCTCAAGCACAGAATCTGTTAGAAATTTTTGGTCTAATGGGACCTGAGCTAATCCTTGCCAGATCCTTTTGTCATAGCCCCCATTTTGGTAAAGTGAATAACTTTTTCGTATTGACACCATGTGTCCCCCAAGCTTTGGTGACTTTATAGCTAGCCTCGTTGATAGCCCAATTTCCAGTCTTCTTCGTTCTCATTACCTATGGCCACCCTTCATCAAACCAGGCTGAATCATGTTTTTGCTTTATATTGGCTCGGGGGTTGGTGGACCCTTTCTCATTGGTGACCAGGTCGGTGCCACGATAATTGACTGATTCTCTCCTTAATCGCCATGTGTTCCCATTGGATTAACATCATGTGGCCAGCCCCACCACAAATGTTGACTAGTCCACATGTACTCATTGGATTAACTATGACTTATTTTACCCATATCAGATGCCCCTTGATCCTTGGGCTTGTACTGAGCCGAGGGGTCAACAGAATACCTCACCTTTTTATGGTCCTATTTCGTGCTTTCTAGGGTCGTCCGTCGAGCTAATCCATTTTTTTTTTTTTTGGTTTGAAAAAGTATCTTACTTTTCTATTTCTACCTCTTTGAGATCCAACCAAAATAGTATCTGTACCGTTAATGGCATCCAGCATAGTAAAATGGTAACTTTTTGGGATAACTTTTTTGGGACAAGACCTGTCGCCTCATGGGGGAGTGCCCCTTGGTGGCTACCAGCCTCCATTTTTTAAAAAATGTCCCCTTTTAAGACTGTTCATGATTGCCTTTTAGATACAAGTAGATTCATCACTTTTTTTCCGCCACGCATTAGTCGCAGAACATCTTGTGGGCCATTCAAAGTGTCTGACATTTAATGTTCTGAATCCCATGTTGAGACCAACTAATGATAGGTCTCCATGTGGTGTAGAGTAGCCTCCGTCCTTTTTTCCACTTTAGTTCCCAAGGCGGATTTGAAAAAGGGTTTTAAGAAAAGGGAAGGTTTATAAATACCTCTTACTTTTTCTTTTTCTGTTCATCACCTTCAATCATTGTGCATTCTCCATAGCTGTGAGTCTTCATCTGCAACTTTTCTCAATTTTTTTTTACCTTAATAAGTGTTTTGTTCATATTTTTTCCTTCTTCTAGTTCTTCATCTCTGACTAACCATAGAATATGGGTCACAAGAAGGTCGTGGTCAATAGACCTAGCCAAACCACTAGGTAATGAGAGTTGCAAGAAACCTTGGCTAGTTAAGAATTAAAAGCTAGGGCTTGAGAACCCCAAGCTCCTCCATCTGACCAGAGAACATCGAGCCAAGAGGTTACCAACTCCTACCCTTAGTTCGATTGTGTATCGAAACAGTACTTTATCCCAGACTTCGTCTAACTTGATGTGTAAAACCCGTACTCTACTAACCCGGTCTAACCATGTCGTGCCAGGTCTTCCCATCATTGCTGGATCAAGTAGACTGACTATGTGAAGAAGGATCACGAGACAGGTATGAAAATCGACATAAAAACACTAAAAACCAAGTGTATGGTCGACTACCTGGGTAGGTATGGTCGACCATACGATGGGAAATAAAGACCATTGACCATTAGCCGTACGGTCGATGTTTTAAAGGGAATGGTCCACAAATTTTGTGACCGTACGTCCCACCATAAGACCCCAAATCAGACTCCGAGTTTGAAAACTTTACAAATTAAGGGGGATCTCTTTCCTTTTGTTGGAGAACTTTATATAGAGAGTTTCTCTCTATATATATGACAATCCTCAACCATTTTTTACTCTTTTAGAACATTATCAAACCCTAGAGGAAGAGAAGGAAGAGAAGGAAAAGAAGAGAAAACTAGGAAGAAAGAGAAGAAGGCTAAGAGAAAGAGTTCTACAAACTCTCTACAACGAGTAAGGTATGAACCTTGTCTCTATAGCCTTAGAACACCAAGATTAAGAGTTTCTAACGTAAATTGTAATACCAAACCCAATGTAAGGATTCATCTATGGGATTTTTTGAGCTAACCTCAAGGGGATCATGGAGAATGATTTAGAGTAATTAACTTGGTAAAACTATGAATGTTGACCTTAGAATGATCATTAGAGAAGACTCCATTGATGACCCAAGAGGAGGAATCCGTATTGAAAGTAAGAAAGCACATTAAACCCATATGGTCATAGCTACGGTTGACTATAGCATGACTAGAGTATCGACCTTAGCCATTCAGGAAGAATTCAGGAACGGTATGGTTGTAGGTATGGTTGCATATAGTGCGACCGTACAGTATCGACCGTACATGGTAAGGTCGACACATCATGAGACCATAGGATCAATCAAACACCTATCAGTGATCTGCTTTGATATTCGACTATGTAACATATTACCTATGAAACCTACCTTAAATTCATATAACTTCTAGGTTATTAAAGTGATTCAAAGAGAGTTACAAGGCTTGGAAGGAGATTGAGTACTGTTAACAGGTGAGGGAACAAGACCTAAATTAATTGGATAATAATAAATTGTTTTATTTTATTGAGTCCAATGCCATGATTAATTCTATGTTTATATGCTTGTAATGTGCATCTCACATGTCATCCAATATTTCTGTTATTACTGCTCATGCATATTTATTTTTGTCTATTTATAACATGATGATAATGATGATGATGCTAAAAATAGGCATGTGATTGTGTGTGTGTGGTTAGTGTGTTGGAAGCGAATGGAGCATCAGGGGGAGGACGTGACATTATGGTTCATCCTGGTCACCAGACTCTAGTTCTATCTCTACTCAAGTCTTTTCCACTGACATCTTCGTATTGCCATTACCTTAGCAGAACTATTACGTCGTAGGGAATCAGGGGAGGTGGTCTCGGACCTTTTGGTCTTTGACTCTGTCAGGGGGCCTTAGTTCTATCTCTATGGACGTATTAAGGGATGCTGGGGTGAGGCCTTGGATATATTGGATGGCATTAGGATTGGTTAGTTGTGATCCCAGTTTGCAAGCCCTCCCCAATAGGGGCCTACATATTGGTATGGGTAGGGCATCAGGGGAAGTGTTGGAGGTGTATAATCCAAACACTTTAGCTCTATCTCTATTCCATGGTAGGTGCATGTGGGATGACAATGGTGTTTGATCCATTGGGTAGATTCACACACTAGTGTATAGAGGTGTGGGGGCCACCAAACCTTTCTATAGCATATTGTAAACTTAAAAACCAGACCAAAGATATTGAATTGAATGCACGCATATGATTGCTCATTGTTTTGTTTACTCACTGAGCTGTGATGTGTGTTCACCCTTTCGACGTTGAATATTTTTAGTTGATGATGCAAGTACTACTGTGGAAGATTACGTGAATGCACCGTCGTATGGACACATCGCAGCTATGGACGTAGAAGCTGTAGAAGATGTGCATGATCTATCATGCGAGAGCAACCAGTGTGTCTTTGATTAGTTTAGCTATTCTGATTTATGGATATGTAATTGATTATTTTATTTTATGTCTTGAGTTATTTAGAGATAACTGAATTAAATATTTATTTTATCACTGTTAGATACTCAGTTCATTGTTTATAAAGACTTTCGCTTGTTTGCTTATTATCTTTGATTATTTGTGTGGGATGTGTGTGTGGTTTGATATGATAGGTAAGACTATTTGAGATCCTGGTTGAACCGTTGGTTTATTGTCGGTTCATCACACTACTCTGGTTAGTCCAGAATTGGGGTATGACATGATGTCCTTGATAAGGATGATAAGCCCAGCCATCCTTACCCCAACAAGATTATAGTTTACGAGGAAATGTTTTCTTCTGGTTTTTGCTTCCTAGGTCATTACCTGGTTTACGAAATACTAGGCTACTATGGACTTCCCCCACATAGGTAAACCTGAATGGCTGGGTAGACATCATAGCCTTTATCATCTTCTTTCATTGGCTCAAGACCCTTCCTACCTTAGTCATGTTTTGGGAACTACTTAACTTAACTGCCATGACTTGGAAACACCTCCAACACAAATTCGAGGGCCTGACAGGACCCTCAACATGGCCAAAAGTTATTAAAGGCACTCTCTTCTCCAACCACTATTGGAAACACAAAATTTTCTTTGCTTACATAAAAAAGGGATGACCTTGTTGAGCATGCCCGAACTTCCCATTGGTAATGAATGGAAGTTTATCGATACTGGTTTACTTAATACTCCACCCATGTTGATTTCGAGGAGGAAGTGATGTTGAACAAAATGGAAAAAATTAAAAGACTAGTGAAGTATACGAACATGAAGCATGATGCCTACTTGCACAAATACAACCTCGGCAACCCTTTCTGTTTGCATTTTCGATGCATCTTTCAATTTAAATTCAGTTTATCATTTTGTTGTGTTGTTTTTCCTTTATCTTAGTGGAAGGCATCACCGACGAGGCTTGGAAAGAATTTCTCAGAGTGGACAAGTATTTCCACATCCAACCCCTCGTCAGAACAAGAAGAAGAAGAAGTAACAAACTGATAATTCTAAGCAAGTTCATGAGGCCCCAAAGGATGGTCCTTCGCCTTTGGATCAAACTCTTGAGGAAGCGACTGACCCCCCCTTGTTAAAGGGGGCTTGGGAAGAAACTCCTTAAGGCAGAAAGTAACCCTCGACTACAACTGTCACACCCTAAATTTACGATATGTAAAAGTTCAGTAGGCCACTGGATTACCAATCATTTTAATTACTATCCAACCAAGATATATGCTCAGAAGATACCAAAACCAACCATTGTTCCTTCAATAACACATACACAGAGTAACTTAAGATAACGAAAACATACTAAGTAAATTGAGATCTAATTGTATTTAAATATATATACATGTAATTTGTCCGACTATTGGTAGAGTGTCGAATGCACCAATTTTAATTAAATATTTCTTTACTGACCAAATTAATAAACGGTAAATAGGGTAAGCAAAGGTCGATCCCACAGAGAGTGATTTGATCAAAATTTATATTCTACTCAAGCTAAATATAATAATTAATGTTGAGCAAACATAATAATGAAGGGGGTTTTGGTTGGTTAAATCAAATTGAAAGTAAATAAATAGAATTTAAATAGGAAAATAATTAAATGAGAAGATTCAGTTCTTTGTTCAATATCCATCCACACATGCAATGAGTAAAATTAATCACAACGTTAATCTCTTCTTCTTAATTAGAATTAAAGACCCCAGATAACAATACGCTATTGTCACACCCCAATTCCGGTAGAACCAGAAGTGTGAGTGAATCGTTACTTAACCAACGGTTCACACCAGGATCTCAATAAGACCGTGTCCACTCATACAAACCATTGCACATAACCACAATTAGAATAATAATAAATACAGCGAAAGTCTTAAATAGAATGAACTGAGTAATCTATTGATAAATTTAAATAAAATATCAAGTTATTCAAATTCCCAAAATATAAATAAATATTTTTACATCACTGTATTTCCAATAGAAAATAAATATAATAAATTAAAATCAAATCCTAAAGGTACACGCAGAAAGGGCACTCACATGAAGCGTCATGCTCGTCCTCTCCTGCTTGCACGTCCAAGGCAGCCACACCTCCGTACACTGGAGCGTTCATGTAATCCTCTACCAAGTAACCTGCATCAACATCTAAAAATAGTGTGTACACAAGGGTGAGCTCACAACTTAGCTCAGTAAGACAATCAGACAATGCAACAAACATATGCATGAGTAACATTCACATCATGGTCTGGTTTAAGTTTGCAATGTGCTATAGAAAGGATTGGCGGCCACTGCACCTCTATAGATGAGTGTGTGAATCTACCCAATGGATCAAACACCACTGTCGTACCATATGCACCCTGTCATGGAATAGAGATAGGGCTAAGGCATCTGTATCAAACACCGCTAACACCTCCCCTGATACTCTACCCATACCAACACGTAAGCCCCTATTGGCGAGGGCTTGCAAACTGGGCTCGCAACTAACCAATCCTACATGTCATCACAGTAGGTCCTGTCCCAGCGTAGCTCCCTATGGCATAGAGATAGAGATAGAGTCTAGTGGCCAGGCCAGAGACCACAGTGCCACTCCCTCCCCCTGATACCCTACCTGCACCAAGCATGCTAAGACCGAACGATACGAAAAGGTGCTAGTGTGAGCCCAGACCCCAGGCCCTTCCCATTCCACACGCCAACGAAAACAATCACATGCCTAACAGTCACAACCTAGCATAGCAAGTATGCATGAACAATAATAATAACTGAAAGTAAAGGATGACATGCGAGAATGCACAAACATCAATCCACATAATCACAATTATTATCAACGGTTTACTATTATTTATTATTAGGGTTTAGGTCTGATTCCCTTACCTGACGCTTGTTTGATAGCTTGCTCCACGTCACAAGGTCTAAACGTGCTATCACAAGGTCCTACATAATATTATATTTAATTAGAATAGTTCTCTTAGGGTTTACGTTGGTCGAAAAACCAACGAGATTACAAACACATCTCACAGAGCTGACCGGTCACAGGTACCGATCGCAGCACTGTGGGGAAACCTATGACCGGTATGGTCAGCTGGTCCACATAGACCAGTCCCCGGAAGGTACCGGTCACGGTACCGATCCCATATGGTGCGACCGGTATAGTCGACCGGTATGTCTCTGGAAGACCATACGTCCAGTTCTCCACTACTGTCGATCATCCCCTATTGATCCTAATGTTCCTCCTACACATTCTAGGTCTGAATACTAAGTTAGAGTTTTTTCCAACTCCATTCAAGTCCTAATTTCGATGATCTCAACCTAGAACTCGAATATAGGGTTTATCGACTAGATTAGGGTTTGTCGACAAAATAGGGTTTAGATCAATACCTGCAAAGCAAACTAACCATCTTAGAGTCATAATGTAAAAGAAGGTTTAAGCACTTACCGTCGACTGGTGGTAAGGTGTTCTTCGTCGAACGGCAATGGCGGCTCTTCCCTCTCCTTCCTAGCTTCTTCTCCTTCTTTAACCTTTTCTCCTTTCTAGGGTTTGTGTGGATTAATGGAAAAGGTTTTAGGAGGTTTAGAGGGATTTATATAGGCTAGGTTTAGGTTTAGGAAGCCTCCCAGGATTAGAAAAGTCCTAGGGTTCGGAACTTGGAAAGTGGCCCCGCAGAGATCCGTTTCCGGATCTTAGTGGACTGCCGCGCAGGTTATACCGATCGACCGGTACCAAGACCGGTACCATCGATCGATATGAATTAATTCATACTTAATTCAGTCTATTTTGTACCTGTTTGTCATCTGCTTGTCCTGTCTGGTCCGGTGATGATTGGAAGACCTATTACGACATAAATTCAAGGTTTAGATCGGGTTCATGGAGTGTGGGACTTACAATTCCCCCACCCTTAAAAGAAATTTCGTCCCTGAAATTTTCATGTAGGTTTCACAACTCCCCCAGCCATAAAATAAATTTAGGCCTCGAAATTTAAACGTACCTTAGTCATCGAAAAGGTTAGGGTATTCCTTTCTCATTGTGTTCTCTTCCTCCCAAATAATTTCTTCCACATCTTGGCTTTTCCAATGCACTTTCACATAGTAGATATCCTTGCTTTGAAGATGTTGTACCTTTCGGCTTGTGAGCATCACATGTATTACTTCAAACGTCAAGTCCTCTGTCAAGTCTGGTGGGTCTGCTGTCAAGATGTGCGATGGATCCCTGACGTACTTCTTCAATAAAGATACATGGAACACATCATGAACGCTTGACATGGATGGTGGTAGAGCCAGTTGATATGCCACATTACCACGTCTGGTCAAAATCTTGTATGTCCCACATACCTGGGGCATAGCTTCCCCTTCTTACTAAACCGTTTCAGACTTCGCACAGGTGATATCTTCAAGAACACTTTATCACCCATTGCAAACTCCAGATCTCGACATTAGTTATCTGCATAGTGGTTTTGTCGAACTTGAGCTATCTTCACTCTTTCCTTGATTTGATCAATCACTCGACAAGTTTCTTCGATGAACTCCGGCCCTACAATTCTTCTCTCTCCCACCTCATTCCATAATAGAGGTGTACGACATTTCTTTCGTAGAGTGCTTTATATGGAGCCATTTGGATCGTAGATGATATACCTACCAGAGTACTCTTTGACTCTGGGGCCATTCACTCCTTCGTTTCTATTTTTTTTGGGAAGCAAATGGAATTACGTGTCAAGTGTTTAAACCCAAGCTTGATAGTTCGCTCTCCGTTGGGAGTCAAAGTAGCATTGAATGAATACTATGGGCCATGTACAATTAGTATTGAGGGCCGAAACCTAGAAGCAAATCTGGTTCTACTCGAGATGGCAGACTTCGACGTCATCTTGGGAATGGATTGGCTAGGCCATCATTCGGCTAGCTTATTATGTGGTGAAAGGAAACTTGTGCTTAAAGATGAGAAAGGGAAAGAGTTTAGCTTCACTGGAACCAAGTTACCTAGGAAGCAGAAGTTGATCCTCTCCGCCCTAAAAGCTACGAGATGCTTAGAGAAGGGAGGAGTGGGGTACTTAGTGTCTGTGGTCGACATCACTGCTGAGGTGCCAAAGATGGAAGATCTAGAGGTGGTACAATAGTTTCCAGATGTATTTTCAGAAGATCTCCCAGGTCTACCTCCAGATAGGGCTATGGAGTTCGTGATAGACCTGATGCCAGGGTCGGCGCCGGTGTCTAAAGCACCATACATGATGGCCCCTACAGAATGAAAGGAGTTGAAGACTCAATTACAAGAACTACTAGATAAGGGTTTCATACGACCAAGCATATCGCCATGGGGAGCCCCTGTATTGTTCGTTAAGAAGAAGGACGATAGTGTACGGTTATGTATCAACTATCGAGAGCTGAATAAGTTAACCATCACCGATATCCTTTGCCTAAGATCGATGATCTGTTTGATCAGTTGCGGGGTGTGAAGGTTTTCTCGAAGATTGATCTTAGATCAGGGTATCACCAATTGAAGATCAAGGCCGCAGATATTATGAAGACTGCTTTCAGGATAAGGTATAGACATTATAAGTTCCTTGTAATATCATTCGGGTTGACTAACGCTCCAGCATCGTTCATGGAGCTGATGAACCGAGTGTTTCATGACATGTTGGACACATCGGTCATTGTATTCATTAACGACATATTGGTCTATTGACAAGACAGGGAGACTCATGCAACACACTTGAGAGCAGCCCTACAACGGTTGAGAATAGAGAAGCTTTATGCCAAAGTACAAGAAATGTGAATTTTGGTTGAAGAAAGTGACCTTCTTGGGTCACGTAGTATCTGTAGACGGTATCAAGGTAGATCCAAGGAAGATCGCAGCTATAGTAAGATGGGACACACCGAAATCTGTCACACCCCAAATTCCACACTGTTCAGAATGGTGTGATGAACCGCTAGCAAACCAACGGTTCAACCAGGATCTCGAGTAGGCTATCCCCGCGTTATCTAAACTTACACACATCCATAATCATAATCAGAGTAAATACACAATAGCGGAAATCTTATAAATAAATGAACTGAGGGTCTACTGTGATATAAATATTAAATATCAAATTATTCTGTATCAACTGGGACATAAATAATTATCAAATACATGTCTTTATTAAATTCAAATAAAGAAAACTAAGAAAATCTAGTTGAATACACATGAGTTGCACTCGCAAGAGGAGTCATGTGTATCTACTTCAGCTTCAGCTTCCATCGCCGCCACGTTCCCGTATGCTGGAGCATTCATGTAATCTTCAAACTAAAAATATTCGACGTCGAGGGGGTGAGCACACATCACGGCTCAGTGAGTAAACAAAACAATGCAACAATACATATGCATGCAATCAATTCATATCTTTGGTCTGGTTTATAGTTTGCAATGCGCAATAGAAAGGTTGAGTGACCAAAGGTTAACGTTTATTGACCCCGCCTCTATACACAGGGTGTGGAAGTCCGCCCGAAGGTTAACGTTTATCCTCGTCCCCATCCACCCTAATCATGACATTATACAACAAAGGTTAACGTTTAATGCTATATAATACCACACCAACACGTAAGCCCCTGTTAGCGAGGGCTTACAAACTGGGCTTGCAACTAACCAATCCTAATGTCAACCAGTGTATCCAAGGCCTCACCCCAGCATCCCTCAGAATATCCATAGAGATAGAGCTAAGGCCCCCCGGTAGAGTCAGAGACTACAAGGACCGAGACCACCTCCCCTGATACTCTACGACATAATAGTTCTGCTAAAGTAATGGCGATACGACGATGCTAATGTACAAGACTTGAGTTAGAGATAGAGCTAAAGTGCTGAGACCCGCCAGAGGATAACGTTTATTGACGTTCTTATTACACCTCCCCTGATACTCGCTCGCATCAAGTACACCAACCACACACATACAATCACATGCCTATTCCTATCATCATCATCATCATGTTATAAACAATAAAGTAAATATGCATGAACAAATAATAGAAATATTGGATGACATGTTGTATGCACATTACAAACATATTCGCATAGAATCAAGCATGGCAGTAGACTCAAGAAATAGAAAACAGTTTGTTATTAACCAATTAGTTTAGAGTTCTGTTTCCTAACCTTAGCTTGCTAATAGATACTTTTCCAAGCTTTAAAATCACCTTTATAATGTTATTATATTGCTAGAAGACCTAACAAAGTCGATAGAATTTAATTAGAATTAATTCTGAGCTTAAAAACCATTCTGTAAACTGAGGGTCGGAGGTAGGGTTGGACTCCTGATCGACCCTGGGTGCGACCCTCCCCAAACTCTGAACTTTCCTAACACTGAGGGTCGATGGTCAGGATCACCTAGGGTCGGATGGTCATCGACCCTCGGTGCGACTCTCGGTGCACTTTGGTCCAATTCCCTCTTTTAGTCCATTCTTCGTGCTTGGGATCCTATGGCTTGCTCCTACATTCCATTCTACATTCATTCCATGGTCTGAAACCATGTATAATCCACCTGGATAGCTTTCATGCATTCTCCTATGGTTTTCCATGAAAACCTAACCATGGGTTGATGGTTTGGGTTTCTCCGAGATCACACTCTCATCAATATCTAACCTAAGGTCTGTAGAAACTCATGTAATTAGTATCCATACCTGAGAAGAATACTCCTTCTCTGCAACTCTTCTCTTTTGGCTAAATTCTCTTCCTTGTTTCTCTTCTTCCTCTTTTCCTTGTCTTCTCTTCCTCTCAATTCAATTAGGGTTATGAAAGGAGTGAAAGAGGCTTAGGGACATCCTTTAAATATAGTAGGAACATCCTAAATAAGTCCCATTGAGATTAGGAAAGAATCCAAATCGAAAATTAGGAAATTTCCTAATTTCAATTTCGGAGGCAACCGATGGTCGATGGGAGTGTCGATGATCCCGTCGACCCTAGGGTTCAAGATGTCTGACCCTCCCTTCAAAATTTAGGGTCTGACTTTCTACTTTGGGAGGTCCAACCCTGCTTAGCTGGGTATGCGACCCTCCCTTCCAATTAAGTGTCTTTGGGTCGATTTGATACCTGGGATCTCGATCTCCTTCACGCCCTTGGTCCATTTGACTCGACCATGATGGGTAAACCTGGTTCAAGGTGGTAAGACCGGGTTAGATTGACACGGGTCTTACAAAATCAGTTGCGGAGATTCGTAGTTTCCTTGGATTGGCTGGTTACTATAGAAGATTTGTGAAAGACTACTCAAGGATCGTCGTTCCACTTACCAAACTAACCAAGAAGGGAGAAAAATTCATATGGACAGATGAGTACGAGAAGTGCTTTCAGACTTTGAAGTCAAGACTAGTCTTTGTACCTATCTTGACCATCCCAGCACCAGGTTTACCGTTTACCCTATATACGGATGCCTCAAGGTTAGGTCTGGGATGTGTGTTGATGCAAGGAGAACAGGTGATTGCCTATGCATCAAGACAGTTAAAAGAGCATGAGAAGAATTAACCTACACATGATTTGGAGTTAGCAACGGTTATACATGTAATCAAGACTTGGAGACCCTACCTTTAGGGTAAAAAGTTTCAGATTAAGTCAGATCATAAGAGCTTAACATACCTTTTCACTCAGAAGGACCTAAATATGAAACAGAGGATATGGTTAAAATTATTAAAATAGTATGATTGTGACATCCAGTACCATCCGGGTAAGGCAAATGTCATGGCTGATGCTTTAAGCAGAAAGTGGGCATTGAAACCTGAGGTAGGACCAAGTACAAATGCTGCATTGTGTGCTGCAGCCTCAAGTTCAATAGAAAATGATGAAGAGTATATAATAGAGATTGCAAGAGATCCAGTGGAACAGGGCTTAATTCATATGTTCACATTGATGTTCTCAGCTTTGAAGATCTCATCGGAACTGATAGATGAGGTCAAAGTAGCAATCCTACAGGATCTACACCTCAAGACTGTGCAAGAAGATCTAGAGAAGGGTAAATGTAATCCTGACTTTACCTTGGATTCAGACAAGGTACTCAGATATCGTGGACGATTATGTATCCTGAGAGTGAGAACTCAAATATCAGAGATCAAGTTATGCCAGAAGCTCATTACACCCCATATTTGGTACATCCAAGAAGAACCAAGATTTACCATGATTTAAGAAGGCTATATTGGTGGAGGGATATGAAAGCAGATGTAGCTCAATTCGTGTTCCAATGTCTGAATTGCTAGCAAGTTAAAGCTGAAAGGCAGAGACCCGCAGGTTTGCTACAACCACTACCAGAGCCAACTTGGAAGTGGGATTGTATCACAATGGATTTCGTCACTGGCCTACCCTTGACACCAAGGTCAGTGGATGCAGTTTGGGTTATAGTCGATCGACTTACCAAGACAGCTCAATTCATCGCTATCAGACCTTAGTATACCGTGGAGAAGCTGGCCAAGCTATATGTGGATAATATAGTCAGACTTCATGGCATCCCAGAAAGTATAGTATCTGATAGAGATCCCCATTTTACATCAAAGTTCTGGGAAGGATTACAGAAAGCAATGGGAACCAAGTTGAAGTTTAGTACAACTTTTCATCCTCAGACAGATGGGGCAGTCAGAAAGAACTATTCAAATCTTAAAAGATATGCTCCGAGCATGTGCCCTAGCTTTCAAAGGAGCTTGGGACGAGAAGCTATCACTCATCGAGTTTTCCTATAACAACAGTTACAAGCTACGATCCAAATGGCTCCATATGAAGCACTTTATGGGAAGAAATGTCGTACACCTCTGTTATGGAATGAGGTGGGAGAGAGAAGGATTGTAGGACCGGAGTTCGTCGAAGAAACTTGTCGAGTGATTGATCAAATCAAGGAAAGAGTGAAGACAGCTCAAGTTCGACAAAAGCACTATGCAGATAACCGACGTCGAGATCTAGAGTTTGCAGTGGGTGATAAAGTGTTCTTGAAGATATCACCTGTGCGAGGTCTGAAACGGTTTGGTAAGAAGGGGAAGATATGCCCCAGGTATGTGGGACCATACGAGATTTTGACCAGACGTGGTAATGTGGCATATCAACTGGCTATACCACCATCTATGTCAAGCGTTCATGATGTGTTCCATGTATCTTTATTGAAGAAGTATGTCAGGGATCCATCACACATCATGATAGCAGACCCACCAGACTTAACAGAGGATTTAACATTTGAAGTGATACCTGTGTTTCTCACAAGCCGAAAGGTACAACGCCTTCGAAGCAAGGATATCCACTACGTCAAAGTGCATTGGAATAGCCAAGATGTGGAAGAAATTACTTGGGAGGAAGAGAACGCAATGAGAAAGGAATACCCTAACCTTTTCGATGACCAAGGTACGTTAAAATTTCGAGGCCAAAATTTATTTTAAGGGTGGGGGAGTTATGAAACCTACATGTAAATTTTGGGGACGAAATTTCTTTTAAGGATGGGGGAGTTGTAAGACCCGCATTCCATGAACCCCGATCTAAACCTTGAATTCATGTCGTAACAGGTCTTCCAATCATCACCGAGCCAGATGGGATGAGTGGATGACAGATAGGTACAGAACGGACCGACTTAAGTATGAAATTTATTCATACCGGTAGATGGTACCGGTCTTGGTACCGGTATAGCCTGCGCAGCAGACTACTAAGATCTAGAACCGGATCTCTACGGGTCCCACTTTCCAAATTCTGAACCCTAGGACTTTCCTAATCCTAGGAGGCTTCCTAAACCTAAACCTAGCCTATATAAACTCCTCTAAACCTCCTAAAACCTTTTCCATTGATCCTCACAAACCCTAGAAAGGAGAAAAGGTTGAAGAAGGAGAAGGAGCTAGGAAGGAGAGGGAAGAGCCGCCAGTGCCGTTCAACGAAGAACAAGTTACAACAAGTCAATGGTAAGTGCTCAAACCTTCCTCGACATTATAGGAGGGTTAGCTGTAATTGAATCAATTCCATGCAAAGCAAGGTATAGAGCTAAAGCCTGTTTGCCGTCAAACCTTAATTTAGTTGATAAACCCTAGATTCAAGTTCTAGGTTGAGGTCATCGAAACTAGGACTTGAATGGAGTTGGAAACAACTCTAATTCAATGCTTAGACCTAGGATGTGTAGGAGAAACCCTAGGATCAATAGAGGGTGACCGACGGAAGGCGAGAACCAAGTGTATGGTCTTCCAAAGACATACCGGTCGAACCATACTGATCGCACCATATGCGACCGGTACCGCGACCGGTACCTTTCGGGGACTGGTCTATGGGGACCGGCTGACCATACCGGTCGCAGGTTTCCCCACAGTGCTGCAATCAGTCAGCCTTGTGAGAAGTTTTGTAATCTCGTTGGCTTTCCGACCAACGTAAAACCTAAGAAAAACTATTCTAACTAAACCCTAAAATCGTGTAGGACTTTTTGATAGCACGTTTTGACCTTGCAACGCGGAGCAAGCTATCAAACGAGCATCAGGTAAGGGAATCGGACCTAAACCCTAATAATTAATGAATAGTAAAACGTTGTTAATAACCCTGATTTTATGGTGTGATGTTTGTGCATACTCGCATGTCATCTTTTATTTCCAGTTATTATTATTGTTCATGCATACTTGCTATGCTAGGTTGTGACTGTTAGGCATGTGATTGTTTTCGTTGGTGTGTGGAATGGGAAGGACCTGGGGTCTGGGATCATTCCTCACACTAGCACCTTTCGTATCATTCTGTCTTAGCATGCTTGGTGCGGGTAGGGTATCAGGGGGAGGACGTGGCTCTGTGGTCTCCTGCCTGACCATCAGACTCTAGCTTTATCTCTATGCCATAGGGAGCTGTGCTGGGATAGGGCCTTCAGTGATGACATATAGGATTGGTTAGTTGCGAGCCCAGTTTATAAGCCCTCGCCAATAGGGGCTTACGTGTTGGTATGGGTAGAGTATCAGCGGAGGTATTGGCAGTGTGGGATCTGGATGCCTTAGCTCTATCTCTATTCCATGGTGGGTGCATGTGGGACGGCAGTGGTATTTGATCCACTGGGTGACTTCACACACTCGTGTATAGAGGTGCAGTGGCCGGCAATCCTCTCTATAGCACATTGCAAACTTAAAACCAAACCATGAAGTGAATGTTACTCATGCATATGTTTGTTGCATTGTCTGATTGTCTTACTGAGCTAAGTTGTGAGCTCACCCTTGTATATATACATGTTTTTAGATGCTGATGCAGGTTATACGGTGGATGATTACGTGAGTGCTCCAGTGTATGGTGGCGTGGCTACTTTGGATGTGCAAGCAGGAGAGGACGAGCATGACGCTTCATGCGAGTGCCCTTTCTGCGTGTATCTTTAAGGTTTTACTTTATTTATTTCAGTTATTTTTTTCTGTTGGGATACAGTTGATCTAAAATATTTATTTATGTTTTGGTTATTGAAATAATTGGATATTTTATTAAATTTATCAATAGATCACTCAGTTCATTCTATTTAAGTCTTCCGCTATATTTATTATATTCTGATTGTGGTTATGTACAATGGTTTGTATGAGTGGACACGGTCTTATTGATATCCTGGTGTGAACTGGTGGTTCAGTGACGATTCACTCACACTTCTGGCTCAGCCTGGTAACTGTTGTTATACCAAGTTGTTATAAGCAAACTCGATGAGCAATAGCTTCTCATCCCAAGCTCCTTTGAAATATAGGGCACACGCTCGCAACATATCCTCTAAGATTTGAATAGTTCTTTCTAACTGTCCGTCTGTCTGAGGATGAAAAGTTGTACTAAACTTCAACTTGGTTCCCATTGCTTTCTGTAATCCTTCCCAGAACATTGATGTAAAATGGGGATCTCTGTCAGATACTATACTTTCTGGGACGCCATGAAGTCTGGCTATATTATCCACATATAAATTGGCCAGCTTCTCCATGGTATACTGAGGTCCGATAGCAATGAATCGGGCTGTCTTGGTAAGTTGATCGACTATAACCAATACTGCATCCACTGACCTTAGTGTCAAGGGTAGGCCAGTGACGAAATCCATTGTGATACAATCCCACTTCCATGCTAGCTCCGATAGTGGTTGTAGCAAACTTACGGGTCTCTACCTTTCAGCTTTAACTTGCTGGCAATTTAGACATTGGAATACGAACCAAACTACATCCGCTTTCATACCCCTCCACCAATATAATCTTCTTAAATCATGGTACATCTTGGTGCTACCTGGATGTACAGAATATGGGGTGTAATGAGCTTCTGTCATAATTCTATCTCTGATATTTGAGTTCTCACTCTCAGGTATACATAATCGTCTACGATACCTGAGTACCTTGTCTGAATCCAAGGTAAACTCAGGATTGCTTTTACCCTTCTATAGATCTTCTTGCATAGTCTTGAGGTGTGGATCCTGTAGGATTGCTACTTTGACCTCATCTATGAGATCCGATGAGATCTTCAAAGCTGAGAACTTTAACGTGAACTTATGAATTAAGCCCTGTTCTACTGGATCTCCTGCAGTTTCTAATATATACTCTTCATCATTTTCTATTAAGCTTGAGGCTGCAGCACACAATGCAACATTTGTACTAGGTCCTGCCTTAGGCTTCGATGCCCACTTTCGGCTTAAGGCATCAGCCACAATGTTTACCTTACCCGGATGGTACTGGATGTCAAAATCATAATCTTTTAATAATTCCATCCATCTCCTCTGTCTCATATTCAGGTCCTTCTAAGTGAAAAGGTAAGTTAAGCTCTTGTGATCCGACTTAATCTAAAACTTTTCACCGTAAAGGTAGTGTCTCCAAGTCTTAATTGCATGTATAACCACTGCTAACTCCAAATCATGTGTAGGATAATTATTCTCATGCACTTTCAACTGTCTTGACGCGTAGGCAATTACCTGTTCTCCTTGCATTAACACACATCCAAGACCTAACCCTGAGGCATCCGTATATAAGGTGAACGGAAAGCCTGGTACTGGAATGGTCAAGATAGGTGCAGAGACTAGTCTTGACTTCAAAGTCTGAAAGCACTTCACACTCATCCGTCCATATGAACTTTTCCCCTTTCTTGGTTAGTCTAGTAAGTGGAACTGCAATTCTTGAGTAGTCTTCCACGAATCTTCTATAGTAACCAGCCAATCCAAGGAAACTACGAATCTCCACAACTGATTTCGGTGCATCCCATCCTACTATAGTTGCGATCTTTCTTGGATCTACCATGATACCATCTGCAGACACTACGTGACCCAAGAAGGCCACTTCTTTCAGTCAAAATTCACACTTCTTGAACTTGGCGTAAAGCTTCTCTCTTCTTAGCCGTTGTAGGGCTGCTCTCAAATGTGTTGCATGAGTCTCCCTGTCTTGTGAGTAGACCAATATGTCGTCAATGGATACGATGACCGAAGTGTCCAACATGTCATGAAACACTCAGTTCATCAGTTCCATGAACGACGCTGGAGCGTTAGTCAACCCGAATGACATTACAAAGAACTCATAATGCCCATACCTCGTCCTGAAAGTAGTCTTTGGAATATCTCCTGCCTTGATCTTCAATTGGTGGTACCCTGATCTAAGATCAATCTTCGAGAAAACATTTGCACCCTGCAACTGATCGAATAGATCATCAATCCTCAAAAAAGGATATCGGTTCTTGATGGTTAACTTGTTTAGCTCTCGGTAGTCGATATATAGCCGTACACTACCGTCCTTCTTCTTGACGAACAATACAAGTGCTCCCCATGGCGATATGCTTGGTCGTATGAAGCCCTTATCTAGTAGTTCTTGTAATTGGGTCTTCAACTCTTTTAATTCGGTAGGGGCCATCCTGTACGGTGCTTTAGACACTGGCGCCGACCCTGGCATAAGGTTTATCACGAACTCTGTAGCCCTATCTGGAGGTAGACCCGGGAGATCTTCTAGAAATACATCTGAAAACTCTCGTACCACATCTAGATCTTCCATCTTTGGCACCTTAGCAGTTATATCGACCACAGACATTAAATACCCTACTCCTCCCTTCTCTAAGCATCTCTTAGCTTTTAGGGCAGAGAGGATCAACTTCCGCTTCCTAGGTAACTTGGTCCCAGTGAAGCTAAACTCTTTCCCTTTCTCATCTTTAAGCACAAGTTTCCTTTCACCACATAATAAGCTAGCTGAATGATGGCCTAGCCAATCCATTCCCAAGATGACATCAAAGTCTGCCATCTCGATTTGAACCAGATGGGCTATATCTACAGTCCCAGTAACCACATCAGGTGATGCGGCTTCCTCTTCAGTGGTGACTGCTAATACCATTCCTTGCTGCGGCAGTTGCTTCTTAGGTAGAGTATAGGTCTTCACATAATGACCCAATTGCTGGCAGTTGAAACATTTAACATTTGGGTTTTGTCCAGCAAACTGTGACGGTGGTGGTGCAGTAGTGTTCCTTGCAGGCACCAAAGCGGACTGAGCCCTGTATGGGTAGAATGGTCTAGTATTGCCTCCACCTGAAGTCTCAGTAGCAGGCCTCTTCAGTCCCCTGTTTTGAGCAAAGAAGCTGTCTCTTTGACTGGATTCAATTACCCTAGCAATCTGCATAGCTTCATTATAAATCTTCTTTTCCAATCCCAAGACGTGCTCTCGGATGCTTCCTCGCAAACCCATGGTGAATCTACGGGTCTTGGTCTCTTCTTCTTGCATGCTTTTCGGAGCAAAGAAGAATAGCTCTTCATATCTTTGCTGGTAAGCATCAACGGTCGACTGAGATTGTTGTAAGTTCAAGAATTCCTTCTCCATTTGATCACGGAAGCTCTTCGGAAAGTACTTATCGAAGAAGGCTCCCTTGAATATTGCCCAATCGATCTGAGTGTGCTTTACCTCTAAGTATGTCCGAGTAGAATTCTACCAGGCATTTGCATCTTCCTTGAGCATGTGCATAGCAAACAGCACCTTCTCATCCTCCGTACAAGTCATCAGACGGATGTTCTTCTCTATTTCAGCAATCTCGAAACAGATCCTCCATTACTTCAATTAAGGTTTCCTGGCTATAAAATCTAATCTGAATTTAATCATCTCCCTTCCAATAATGTAAGACTCATACCGAACTAACCGGTATTACCACCTTGTACCAGGTCTACCTATCATGGTCGAGCCACACGGACAAGTGCGTGAAGAAAATCACAAAACCAGGTATGAAATTGACCCAAAAATAGTAAAATAAAGGGTAGGGTCACATGCCTAAACAGGTAGGGTCGACCCCACCTCAGCAGGGTCCAACCCATGACTTTTGAGTCCTAGGGTCGGATGACTTGAGACCCTAGGGTTGACGGATTCTGGGACCCTAGGCAAACTGAAAGAAACCGGAAATTAGGAAACTTTCCTAATTCAAAGGGAACCTTTCCTAAACTCGTTGGGACGTATTTTGGGAGGTTTTCCTCTATAAATAGGACGTCGCTTAGGCTCTTTTACTTCTTTTGAAACCCTAATTGAAAGTGAGAGAAGAGAAGAGAAGGAAGAGAAGGAAAGTTGGAGGAGAAGGCTAAGGAGAAGAGTTTCAGAGGAATCTCTGAATTCAGCAAGACTAAGGTATGAAAACAATCTCCATAAATTGTGTAAGACCCTAGAATAGTATATAAAGAGGGTAGGATCAAGGAGAAACCCAAATCATTCATCCATGGGAAGATTTCAATGGAATCCATGGAGGGAATCATGGAAAACAAAGTAAAGGAAGTTATTTGGAGTTTTAAGCCATTGAACAATCATAGAATGGACCATGAAAGTAAGCCAAAGGATCCAAACACGAAAGAGTAGACTGTAGGATGAAAAGTCGACTCAATTTACATCTGGTCGCACTTAGGGTCGACTGGTAACCGACCCTATCAGACCACAAGATCGACCCCTAGCTCTCGGGAAGTACAAGGAAGCTACGGTCGCACCTAGGGTCGATGGATAACCGACCCTATGATTGACCCTATACCCTGGGGTCTCACATCCTGCGACCCATCCTACGACCCATCCTGTGACCCTAGCTTTACAGCAAGCCTAAAACTGTCGGAATGAATTCTAATTAAAATCTATTGACTTGGTAGGTTTTCCTATTGATATAAAGGTGATTCTAAAGGCTTAAAAGAGGATCTACACTCAAGCAAAGGTGAGGAAACAAGACCTAAACTAAATGGTTAATAATAAACTGTTTTATTTTATTGGGTCCAACACTGTGAATGATTCCATGCTTGTATGTGTGTAATGTGCATTTAACATGTCATCCAATATTTCTATTTTTACTGTTCATGCATATTTACTTCGTTGTTTACAACATGATGATGATGATAATGATAGGAATAGGCATGTGAATGTTTGTGTTTGGTTAGGGTATTTGATGCGGGTAGGAGATGTTGCAACAGGTACTTCAATGTCGTTTTCATTGGGTATATTGTGCCATAGCTCTACTCAAGTATTGTCCACTAAGTGAATGTTGGTGTACTTGATGCGGATAGGGGATGGTGCAACCGGTACTGCAATGCCGTTTTCATTGGGTATATTGTACCATAGCTTTATTCAAGTCTTGTCCATTAACATCGTCGTATCGCCATTACCTTAGCAGAGCTATTATGTCGTAGGGTATCAGGGGAGGTTGGCTCGAACCGTGTAGTCTCTGACTCAACCAGGGGCCTTAGCTCTATCTTTATGGACGTATTAAGGGATGCTGGGGTGAGGCCTTGGATACATTGTTTGACATTAGGATTGGTTAGTTGCAAACCCAGTTTGCAAGCCCTCGCTAGTAGGGGCTTACGTGTTAGTATGGACTGTCGGTACAGCAATGCCCTTTTCATTGGGTGTATACTTGTCCATGATGGGTGCATGTGGGACGGCAATGCCTGTATTCATTGGGCGGCTCCACACACTCGTGTATAGAGGTGAGGCGGCCTGTGAACCTTTCTATAGCACATTGCAAACTCATATACCAGACCACAGTTATGAATTTAATGCATGCATATGGTTGTTGCATTGTTTTGTTTGCTCACTGAGCCGTGATGTGTGCTCACCCTTTTGAATTCGAATATTTTTAGTTGATGATGCAGGTACGACTATAGAAGATTATATGAATGCTCCCACATACGGGCACGTTGTTGCAATGGATGCTGAAGATATAGTGGAGACGCATGACTCATCATGCGAGTGCAACTCATGCATTTTTTATTAGATTTTATTGGAACCATTAAGAAAATGTAATTTGATATTTTATTTATTTATGTCTCGACTGATACAACATAATTAGATATTTTATTTATGATTATCACATTTTGATTCTCAGTTCATTCAATATTAAGACTTCCGCTATTGTGTATTTATTCTGATTATGGTTGTGGATGTGTATGGTTTAAGCAAATGGACACAGCCTATTTGAGATCCTGGTTGAACCGTTGGTTTATTAGCGGTTCATCACACCGTTTTAAAATGTACAAAATTGGGGTCTGACGACTTGGTATCAGAGCTCTCAGGCCTTGTCTGTTAAACCAGTATACCACCACAAAAGTTTGTGAACTGAGATAGGATAAAATTTAAAAGCTGTAATAATAATACACTATAAGCACCTGTGTTGGTTGAGATAAAATTTAAAAAGAGAATAATGCATCTATTAAATGAGAAACAAGTTCATATACACTCGAGTGAAAGACAAATGTATATACATGTTAAACCAAAGCAAGTTTATGTACATATCTAAAACTGAGTACAGTCCACAACCCGGACAGTTACTCTGTAAAATAGAAGGAAAGAAAATACATCATGAAGCTGGAGGTGATGGGGGAGGCAGTGCCTTGCAGTCTCTGTCATAATCCTCGGCATAGACTCTAGTCAACCAAGCTACCTGAGTCTGGGTCGTCTGGAGACTAGCCATCAACGCAGTCATCCGCTGATCAGACGCACGCTGAGCATCTAGTAGCTCTCCCACCCTCAAATCCATCACACGCTGAGCCTCCCTGATCTCATAAAATAATCCCATCATATCATCAGATGGTGGGCGTGAAGGACCAGCCTTGCGCGAAGAAGTCTGTGATGGACCACCTCCAGTAAAATGCAGAGGTGATGGAGGAGGTATGGAGTCCATATCCATGTACATACGATCCTCATCCTCAGCATCACCCCCATGAACCCCTGCTTCAGCAGCTGCTGCTGCTGCCTCAACGTCTGCCACCTCCACCCGAGTACGAGGACGCACCAGAACGTTCCTCTCCTCATCACTGACCTGGATGTCCCGCATGCCCATCCGATAGATAGCCTCCCAGTCCAGCACTGATGAGAAGCTCTTCTCCTAAATCCTCTCATCCACTAAATCAACACCCAGGTGGATAAGCAGGGTGGTGATCAGATGTCCATAGGGCAGGTTGCCTATCTGACCAGGCAGCGTAACATAGATCATCGTCCGCATAATAATATAAGGGAGGCAGATAGGCTGCCTAGTGCAGATACATTAAAGCAAATACTGGGTCAACTAGGAGATCCTCTCGTAGTGTCCACTATGGGTATCAGGTTGTGCTGAATGATCTTACAGTACACTCGAGGCTCTGGATGGAGGTTGATCGCCTTCATCTCCCAGCGATCTCCTCTGATAAGATGATAGTCTATCTTAGACTGCATCTCCAAAGAAAAGAACTGGGGCTCTCTAGGAGCACAGTATACCAAGGGGCCATCATATGAAATGCCCAAGAGGTCCGCTAACTATCAGCAATCAAAGGAAATCTCTACTCCCTTGACGTAGCTCGTGATCCTGAGCTCCTTACCCCTCTCAGTGTCATTGTGATCTCCCACCACCTGAAGATTACAATAGAATTGCCTCACCAAATCCAAACGGGTACAGGCATCGTAGGTGATCACGGAAAGCCAGCCCATGTCACCAAAGGCTCTCTCTACATAGAACAAGGTTAGGCTAGCCAAGTCCACGTGATGACCTCCCTCTACCTTCTTACAAGAGTAGAAGGCATACTGAGCCTCAGCCTCATTAGAACGGAAATGAACTGGGTTGTGAACCCTAGGTACTCTGTTATGAGCCATATTATCTGCAAAAACAAAGAAAAACAGATAACAGCTTAGTAATGGTGAAAAACCCAAAATTTTCGGCATTATAACGGCATAAATTGGGCAAAAGCCTCACTTTTCACCCATACACATGGGCAGGAGGACTTATATAGATTCTAAACTATCCTGCAAGACTTATACAGTTGGAAATTATATCTAAGAAGATTAAATTTGAAGAAATTTCATGAAATTCAAAAATATCGACAAAATTAGGTCAAAATTGGAATTTTTCAAGTTTCTCGATAACCCACCGATGAAACTTGAATATTTTTTAGAGCTTTCATCCATTGAGTCACCAACAGGAAAAGCCCCCAATAAAAATCAAATTTTTTCGATTGGAAAAATTTTAATTTGAAGAAAACGATTGAAATGGGCGAAAACCTAGTTAGGAAACCTTAAAAACATGCAACAGTAGAGCACGTATCTGAAGAGAAGGAGTGAGAGTCTCGGAAGTATGATAGAATCACCAACGGGTCGGAGTTGTCACTATAGAAACTCAGAGGAATGAGCTGAGTCGGAAAGGAGGAGAAAGAATGAGAAATGAATCCAAAATCGGAAATTAAAACCTGATTTTGAGTCCTAGGGTCGCATAATTCGACCAAAACATGCGACCCTACCTCCGACCCCCTCATCGACCCTAGCCTCTCGGTGATCTGACAGAAAACTAGGGGTCGACCCAAGGGTCAAACATATACCGACCCTACCATCGACCCTAAGCTCTCGGTAAGTTGACAGTGATTCTCAGGGTCGCATACCCTAGGGTCACATGAGGATCGACCCTACCATCGACTCTACGCTAGAAAATATAGTAATTTTGACAGAATGATTTAAAAATTTTGAAAATGATATGGATTAGTTGGATTTTTTACTGGAGAATAATTATATTGATTGCCTCAAATGTGCTATGACTACTTACAGGCACTACCATCATTAGGACGGAAAAATGGCTGGGCGAAGAGTAACCAGACAAAGCCGAAACTCTATTCCACCACCACCACATGTGGAGGAAGACAGCCATATACATCCTGAAACGTAGGAGAATCTGAACACGGCACCGTCCATAGTTAATGGGCAGACAAATCCTACAAATCTGCCAGCTCCACCTACAGACCTGGCTACAGCCGTGATGAACAGGTCACAACAACTGCAGCAAATACAATAGATACAAGCTACTATGCAAGCTACCATAGGCATGGCTTTTCCAGCTACACAGACGACGCCGATGCCAGCAGGACAGGCAAGCATAGTACCAGGGGGGAGTAACACGGTACCCCATGCACCTCAAACTCCCATCATGCAGGCTCAAGTTCAGAACCCTGAAGTAGCTTAAGGCGGTTACCAGTACCAACCACCTATGTATGGGGCTTATGTTTCTCATCAACTATACCACTCCAGACTAGTTGAGTGTTTTTTGAAGATGAAGCCCAAAGAGTATAATTGTAAGCCAGCTGATCCGTTGTGGCCAGCATACTAGATTGATGAGATGGAGAGGAATTTTACGATGATGACGGTGAATGTCGAGGAGAAAGTGTTGTGCGCAACATTCATGCTGAAAGGTGATGCACACCACTGGTGGAAGTCCACACAGAATTACCTGTTGACAAAGCACGCCCAACTGACCTGGGATATATATAAAGAGGCATTCTTTGAGAAGTATTTTCCTAGGAGTTTCAAAGATTCTATGGAGAAAGAGTTCCTGAGTTTGTATCAGGGACAGATGACTGTCGATGCATATCAACAACGTTATGAGGAGCTGTTCTTCTTTGCACCCCCCAGCATGCAAGAGGAAAACACAAAGACCCGAAGGTTTGTCACGGGACTCAGGGGAAGCATCCGTGAACATGTTCTGGGACTTGAAAAGAAGGTCTACAATGAAGCTGTATAGATTGCTCGCGTAATAGATTCGAGGCAGAAAGAGAGCTATTTTTTCAAAATAGGGGTATAAAAAGGCCGAATGGAAATTCTTACAACGGAGGGAACACCAAGGCATTCAAACCCTTCCGTATCCAAGGCTTCAATGCTGCAGCCAAGACCACTTCAGTAGCCCCACCGCAACCAAAGTCAAATGGCGAAGGAATAAGATGTTATAACTGCAATCAAGTAGGGCATATCTCAAGAGAGTGTACTAAACCCAGAAAACAACTACAGCAAGGGAGAGTTTAAGCTGTTACCTCTGAGGATGCTACCGCATCGCCTGATGTGGTCACCAGTATGGCTTGAACCTTTTTCATTTTGTATTGTGTGAGCATGTAGACTAAATTAAACAAATCACAGGTATCGTACCTATTAATGGCATTCCCGCCAAAGTACTCTTTGATTCTGGAGCTACTCATTCTTTTATATCTGTGTCATTTGAAAAGAAACTACATCTACCCCTCAAATCTTTAGACTACAAACTGCTCTTACGGTCGCCGATGGGATTAGAAGTGGAATTAGAAATAGGTTATGGACCATGTCCAGTCCTTATTGATGAGAAAACTCTAGATGCAACCCTGATTCAACTTGAGATGGCAAACTTTGACGTCATCTTGGGAATGGACTGGTTAGCTCAGCATTCTGCAAATCTATTATGTGCCGAAAAGAAGCTGACATTTAAGGACAAGGAAGGAGCAGAGTTCAGTTTTGCGGGAACCAAACTTTCCCGTAAACGAAAGCTCATCCTCTCGGCATTAAAGGCTAGAAAATGCCTCGAGAAAGGAGGAGTTGGGTATCTAGTTTCAGTGGTCGACCTCACCAAGGAAGTACCACGAATGGAGGATATTGATGTCGTGCGTGACTTTTCAGATGTATTTCCTGAAGAACTACCAGGACTAGCACCTGACCGAGCCACATAATTTGTTATAGATTTGATACCCGGAGCCACACCAGTGTCTAAAGCACCTTATTGAATGGCTCCTACTGAACTAAAGGAATTGAAAGTACAACTACAATAACTACTGGACAAGGGTTACATTAGACCTAGCAAATCACCATGGGGAGCGCCAGTATTATTCGTAAAGAAGAAGGATGGTAGAGTTCGACTGTGTATAGACTACCGGGAACTGAATAAGCTGACAATCAAGAATCGGTACCCATTGCCTCGGATCGATGACCTGTTCGATCAGTTGCAAGGTGCCAAGGTGTTTTCCAAGATCGATTTTTGGTCTGGATACCATCAGTTGAAGATTAAGGATGGTGATATTCCCAAGACAGCATTCCGGACCAGATATGGACAATATGAATTTATGGTCATGTCTTTTGGATTGACGAACGCACCAGCAACTTTTATGGAACTTATGAATCGGGTATTCCATGATATGTTGGACACGTCGGTCATTGTATTCATCGATGATATATTGGTCTACTCCAAGGACAAGGAAACTCATATTATGAATCTAAGCGTCGCTCTGCAGCGATTACGGAAAGAGAAGCTTTATGCCAAATTTACAAAGTGCGAGTTTTGGCTAAACGAGGTCGCATTCCTAGTCCATGTTGTATCCACTGAAGGAATTAAAGTGGATCCTAGCAAGATTGAAGCTATTGTGAAGTGGAAAGCACCGAAGAGCGTTGCAAAAATTAGAAGTTTCTTAGGTCTAGCTGGGTATTATCGACGATTTGTGGAAGACTATTCCCGAATTGTCGTACCTCTCACCAGTTTGACTAAGAAGGGAGAAAAGTTTGTTTGGACCGATAAATGTGAGCAGAGTTTTCAAACATTGAAGACAAGATTGATATCAGCTCCGGTTTTGACTATTCCTATACCAGGACAACCATTTATTTTGTACACTGATGCTTCAGGACTGGGTTTAGGATGTGTACTTATGAAAGGGGAACAAGTAATTGCTTATGCCTCGAGACAACTGAAGACACATGAGAAGAACTTTCCCACTCATGACTTGGAATTAGCGGCAGTGGTACATGCTGTCAAGATATGGAGACATTACTTGTGCGGAGAGAAATTTCAGATTAAATCAGATCATAAGAGTCTTACTTATCTCTTTAATCAGAAAGAGTTGAATATGAGACAAAGAAGATGGCTGAAACTATTGAAAGACTATGATTGTGATATCCAGTATCATCTGGGGAAAGGTAATGTGGTTGCTGACACGCTGAGTAGAAAAGCGATGATAAAATCTCAAGGAGAGGTTAACACAACTGCCACAATGTGTACCACCGAAAAAGTGTTCAACTAGGTAATGAGTAGTTTGTGATAGATACATCGGGTGAATAAACCAACCAAGGGTTTATCCATCGGTTTTCAAATATGTTCGCCACATTGAAGATTGTACCTGACATAGTTGATGAAGTGAAAACAGCTATTAGATCAGATCCTTATCTAAGAACGGTACAAGAAGACATTGAAAAAGGTAGGACTGTCCTTGAGTTCACCTTAGATGATGAAAAGATACTAAAATACAAAGGAAGAATATGTGTACCTAAAACAGAAAGTTTGGACATTAGACACCGACTAATGAAGGAAGCCCATACCACCGCCTATTCGATACATCCTGGAAGTACAAAAATGTATCATGATCTAAAGAAATTATACTAGTGGAGAAGAATGAAAGCAGATGTGGCTAAGTTCGTGTCTCAATGCCTAAACTGTCAGAAGGTGAAGGCTGAATGACAAAGAACTGTAGGACTGCTACAGCCGTTACCAGAACCAGCATGGAAATGGGACTGCATCACTATGGACTTCGTCACCGGGTTACCATTGACTCCCCGAGTAGTTGACGCGGTTTGGGTGATTGTAGACCGCCTGACTAAAATGGCTTGATTTATAGCTATACGACCTCAGTATATACTGGAGAGGTTAGCTAAGTTGTATGTAGATAATATTGTTAGATTACACGGTGTACCTGAAAGCATTGTGTCCGACAAGGATCTACGATTTACTTCAAGGTTTTGGGAAGGATTGCAAAAGGCTATGGGTACAACATTGAAGTTCAGTACTGCATTCCATCCTCAGACAGACGGACAGTCGGAGCGTACCATTCAGATTTTAGAAGACATGCTCCGAGCCTGTGTAATTGATTTTAAAGGATCGTGGGATGAAAAATTACCACTGATCGAGTTCGTTTACAACAACAGCTATCAGGCTACTATACAGGTGTCACCCTATGAAGCACTGTATGGCAGGAAGTGACGAACTCCTTTGTTTTGGAATGAAGTTGGAGAACGTAACATTGTTGGACCAGAATTTGTTGAAGAGACATGTCGAGTAGTCGACATTATCAAGGAAAGAGTAAGAACGGTCCAGAATCGTCAGAAACAGTATGCAGATACTCGGCGCCGAGACCTTGAATTTACCGTAGGTGATAAGGTATTCCTCAAAGTATCACCTATGCGAGGTTTGAAACGGTTCGAATAGAAAGGGAAACTAAGTCCGAGATATGTCAAACCATATGAGATTCTAGCCAAACGTGGAAAAGTGGCTTACCAGTTAGCACTACCACCATCTATGTCAAGTGTGCATGATGTATTTCATTTCTCCTTACTAAAGAAGTATGTCAGAGATCCAACGCACATTTTGACAGTAGATCTACCTGATTTGACTGAATCACCAGTCGAAAGGTTCAACGACTACGCAACCGTGACATCTATTATGTTAAAGTCACCTGGAGAAGCCAAAATATAGAAGAAATCACATGGGAAGAAGAGAGTGCTATGCGAAAGCAATACCCTCATCTTTTCGACTCGGAAGGTATGTACAAATTTTGAGGACGAAATTTTTATAAGCAGGGGGGAGTTGTAAGACCCGTACCGAACTAACCGGTCTTACTACCTTGTACCAGGTCTACCTATCATGGTCGAGCCACACGGACAAGTGCGTGAAAGAAATCACAAAACCAGGTATGAAATTGACCCAAAAATAGTAAAATAGAGGGTAGGGTCGCATGCTTGAACAGGTAGGGTCGACCCCACCTCAGCAGGGTCCAACCCATGACTTTTGAGTCCAAGGGTCGGATGACTTGAGACCCTAGGGCCGACGGATTCTGCAACCCTAGGATCGACCCTAGGCAAACTGATAAAAACCGAAAATTAGAAAACTTTCCTAATTCATTGGGAACCTTTCCTAAACTCATTAGGACGTATTTTGGGAGGTTTTCCTCTATAAATAGGACATCCCTTAGGCTCTTTTACTCCTTTTGAAACCCTAATTGAAAATGAGAGAAGAGAAGAGAAGGAAGAGAAGGAAAGTTGGAGGAGAAGGCTAAGGAGAAGAGTTTCAGAGGAATCTCTAAATTCAGCAAGACTAAGGTATGAAAACATTCTCCATAAATTGTGTAAGACCATAGAATAGTATATAAAGAGGGTAGGATCTTGGAGAAACCCAAATCATTCATCCATGGGAAGATTTCAATGGAATCCATGGAGGGAATCATGGAAAACAAAGTAAAGGAAGTAATTTGGAGCTTTAAGCCATTGAACAATCATAGAATGAACCATGAAAGTAAGCCAAAGGATCCAAACACGAAAGAGTAGACTGTAGGATGAAAAGTCAACTCAATTTACATCTGGTCGCACTTAGGCTTGACTGCTAACCGACCCTATCAGACCACAGGATTGACCCCTAGCTCTCGGGAAGTCCAGGGAAGCTACGGTCGCACCTAGGGTCGATGGATAACCGACCCTATGATAGACCCTATACCCTGGGGTCTCACATCCTGCGACCCATCCTGCGACCCTAGCTTTACAGCAAGCCTGAAACTGTCGGAATGAATTCTAATTAAAATCTATCGACTTGGTAGATTTTCCTATTGATATAAAGATGATTCTAAAGGCTTGAAAGAGGATCTACACTCAAGCAAAGGTGAGGGAACAAGACCTAAACTAATTGGCTAATAATAAACTATTTTATTTTATTGAGTCCAACCCTGTGAATGATTCCATGGTTGTATGCGTGTAATGTGCATTTAACATGTCATCCAATATTTCTATTTTTACTGTTCATGCATATTTACTTCGTTGTTTACAACATGATGGTGATGATGATGATAGGAATAGGCATGTGAATGTTTGTGTTTGGTTAGGGTACTTGATGCGGGTAGGGGATGGTGCAATCGGTACTTCAATGCCGTTTTCATTGGGTATATTGTGCCATAGCTCTACTCAAGTCTTGTCCACTAAGTGAATGTTGGTGTACTTGATGCGGATAGGGGATGGTGCAACCGGTACTGCAATGCCGTTTTCATTGGTATATTGTACCATAGCTTTATTCAAGTCTTGTCCATTAACATCATCGTATCGCCATTACCTTAGCAGAGCTATTACGTCGTAGGGTATCAGGGGAGGTTGGCTCAGACCGTGTAGTCTCTGACTCTACCAGGGGCCTTAGCTCTATCTCTATGGACGTATTGAGGGATGCTGGGGTGAGGCGTTGGATACATTGTTTGACATTAGGATTGGTTAGTTGCAAATCCAGTTTGCAAGCCCTCGCCAATAGGGGCTTACCTGTTGGTATGGGCAGCCGGTAAAGCAATGTCGTTTTCATTGGGTGTATACTTGTCCATGGTGGGTGCATGTGGGACGACAATGCAGCTATTCATTGGGTGGCTCTACACACTCGTCTATAGAGGTAAGGCAGCCTCCGAACATTTCTATAGCACATTGCAAACTTATATACCAGACCACAGTTATGAATTTAATGCATGCATATGGTTGTTGCATTGTTTTGTTTGCTCACTGAGCCGTGATGTCTGCTCACCCTTTCGAATTTGAATATTTTTAGTTGATGATGCAAGTACAACTGTGGAGGATTATATGAATGCTCCAGCATACGAGTACGTTGCTGCAATTGATGCTGAAGATATAGTAGAGACGCATGACTCATCATGTGAGTGCAACTCATGCGTTTTCGATTAGATTTTATTTAAACTATTAAGGAAATGTAATTTGATATTTTATTTATTTATGTCTCGACTGATACAATGTAATTGGATATTTTATTTATGATTATCACATTTAGATTCTTAGTTCATTCAATATTAAGACTTCCGCTATTGCGTATTTATTCTGATTATGGTTATGGATGTGTATGGTTTAAGTTTAAGCAAATGGACATAGCCTATTTGAGATCCTGGTTGAACCGTTGGTTTATTAGCGGTTCATCACACCGTTCTGAATAGTGATGAATTGGGGTGTCACAAATAATTCCCTTATTAACTAAGTATCTCTATCAACAGATGTCAAGGAATATAAGAATCAGAATGTTTATCCAAAAGTGATTCATTTCCATCTTTCAAATTCAGTATGATGAAGAACACTTGTTTTATCTTGTGAACCTAGGTTCAAAGGATCAGGAGTAAATCTACAGTAATCCATCCGGCATTCAAAAGTCGTTAAGTTGCACGGTGGTCCAAATATATGCAAATAGAGGTTTTACAGTTCTTAACCTCATGGTTGCAGGTTCTATCGAGTATATAGTGCCATTGGTCAAGGCACTACAGAAGTAAATCTGGAGAAGCTTTGGTACATCAGTAAATCAGGTATAAAATCAAAAGGTGTACATTCGGAATGATTAAACCTTTAAATGTTCATTCGGTTCATATCTCTATTCATGGTGTCGATCATAGGAGTAGCTTAGATTGGTATAATCAGGACTAATTCTAAGGAACTAACATCTATAACTCCAATTGACAGGTTGAATCAAGAAGGTATTCTATCAAGGTACGAGAATTAGAATCAAATATGTGCATCCTCTATAATCATAAGAGTAAGTCAATAATGCACCACATCCTATATAATCCTATCTAGTTATATGGCCACAATAGATTTGATCCTTGGCTGAAATGTTTGAGGCTTTATCTTCATAAAATATTCCTCAACCCTTGTCGGATCATTCTGTTATGACGCAACTATCCCATACATCAGTGCCTGATAAGGGAACTACAGCCCATACCTGCAGCAGGACCATCCCAACCTCCTCCTGATACTGTGATGGGTATGTTTATGGAGATTCGGGATGCCCAACATGAAATAAACCGTGACCTAGGGTGCCTCTTTCGCAGCCTCTGAGTCACGCAGGAGCAGGTACACTGGCTCAGGGTTGCATATGAGCATGATTATGACATTGTTGACCCTATTCCTCCTATGCTCCCAACCCCATGATAGATTACTTTATCTATTTTTTTTTTCTCTCTCTGGTACGGTTTTTATATAATAGGGTAAATGTCTAACTTATGGACTGTACCCTGTAACACAATTAACTCTTGACACAGCTTTTAAATATTTTAATGGAAGTTTATGGTTTTCCTATCTAGAGCATGTGCATTTATTAATTCCATATTTAATATAGTGTGTTATGCTCTTTCATATTTAGTGTCAAGAATCAAACAATGCTTAAGGTGTGTTCTTATTAAGGCTTTTAAATTTTCCTATCTCAGTTCATCGACTTAGTTAAGTGCAATATGGTCTGTCTGATAGAGCCTAAGTGTCACATCCCAATTCTAGTCGAACCAGAAGTGTGAGTGAACCATCATTGAACCAACGGTTCACACCAGGATCTTAATAAGACCGTGTCCACTCATACAAACCATTGCACATAACCACAATCAGAATAATAATAAATACAGCAGAAGTCTTAAATAGAATGAACTGAGTAATCTATTGATAAATTTAAATAAAATATCAAGTTATTCAAATTCTCAAAACCTAAATAAATATCTTTTCATCACTGTATTTCCAACATAAAATAAATAGAATAAATTAAAATCAAATCCTAAAGGTACACGTAGAAAGGGCACTCGCATGAAGCGTCATGCTCGTCCTCTCCTGCTTACACGTCTAAGGTAGCCACACCTCTGTACACTGGAGCGTTCAGGTAATCCTCCACCGAGTAACCTGCATCAACATCTAAAAATAGTGTGTACACAAGGGTGAGCTCACAACTTAGCTCAGTAAGACAATCAGACAATGCAACAAACATATGCATGAGTAACATTCACATCATGGTCTGGTTTAAGTTTGCAATGTGCTATAAAAAGAATTGGTGGCCACCGCACCTCTATACACGAGTGTGTGAAGCCGCCCAATGGATCAAACACCACTACCATCCCACATGCACCCTATCATGGAATAGGGATAGAGCTAAGGCGTCCGGATCAAACCCCGCCAACACCTCCCCTAATACTCTACCCATACCAACACGTAAGCCCCTATTGGCGAGGGCTTGTAAACTGGGTTCGCAACTAACCAATCCTACATGTCATCACAGTAGGTCGTATCCCAGCGTAGCTCCCTACGGCATAGAGATAGAGCAAGAGTCTAGTGGCCAGGCCAGAGATCACACTGTCACTCCCTCCCCCTGTTACCCTACCTTCACCAAGCATTTTAAGACAGAACGATACGAAAAGGTGCTAGTGTGAGGAATGATCCTAGACCCCAGGCCCTTCCCATTCTACATACCAATGAAAACAATCACATGCCTAACAGTCACAACCTAGCATAGAAAGTATGCATGAACAATAATAATAACTGAAAGTAAAGGATGACATGTGAGAATGCACAAACATCAATCCACAGAATCACAATTATTATCACCGGTTTACTGTTATTTAATTATTAGGGTTTAGGTCTGATTCCCTTACCTGACGCTTGTTTTATAGCTTGCTCCACGTCACAAGGTCTGAACGTGCTATCACAAGGTCTTACACAATATTATATTTAATTAAAATAATTCTCTTAGTGTTTACGTTGGTCGAAAAACCAATGAGATTACAAACACATCTCACAGAGCTGACCAGTTACAGGTACCGGTAGCAACACTGTGGGGAAACCTGCGACCGGTATGGTCAACCAGTCCCCGCAGACCAGTCCCTAGAAGGTACCGGTCACGGTACCGGTCGTATATGGTCCGACCGGTATAGTCGACCGGTATGTCTCTGGAAGACCATACGTCCGGTTCTCGACTGCCGTCGATCATCCCCTATTGATCCTTGGGTTCCTCCTACACATTCTAGGTCTGAATACTTAGTTAGAGTTGTTTCCAACTCCATTCAAGTCCTAATTTCAATGATCTCAATCTAGAACTCGAATATAGGATTTACCGACTAGATTAGGGTTTGTCGGCAAAATAGGGTTTATCGACAAAATAGGGTTTAGAACAATACCTACTTTGCATGGTATTGATCAAAGCAAACTAACCATCTTAGAGTCATAATGTAAAAGAAGGTTTAAGCACTTACCGTCGACTGGCGGTAAGGTGTTCTTCGTCGAATGGAAATGGCGGCTCTTCCCTCTCCTTCCTAGCTTCTTTTCCTTCTTCAACCTTTTCTCCTTTCTAGGGTTTGTGAGGATCAATGGAAAAGGTTTTAGGAGGTTTAGAGGGGTTTATATAGGCTAGGTTTAGGTTTAGGAAGCCTCCTAGGATTAGAAAAGTCCTAGGGTTCAGAATTTAGAAAGTGGGACCCGTAGAGATTTGTTTCTGGATCTTACTGGTCTGCCACGTAGGTTATACTGGTCGACCGGTACCATTGACCAATATGAATTAATTCATACTTAATTCGGTATGTTTCTTACCTGTTTGTCATCTGCTTGTCCCGTCTGGCCCGGTGATGATTAGAAGACCTGTTACGACATAAATTCAAGGTTTAGATCGGGTTCATGGAGTGTGGGTCTTACAGCTATGTTACCCAAATTTTCTCTTAAGTATCTGTACTAAAATAAGCTCTTCAGAGAGATCTAACCATTGAACAACATTAAATAAGCTCTCAATGTTTAATTCAATGACAGCATTAAGAGAGTAAAAAATAGATCAATCTCAGCGACAATCACACACTAGTGGGGATTATTTAACTTAGGTTATATTATTCACAATGATGTGATGAAAACTGGGACATAATCATCTACCACTATTTGTAACTTGTGATTAGAACCAAGACGATTACGTACCACAGATTCTAGATCTAGCAATTAATATTAATTTAACGATTCACCATTACTAAATTATTCAGAGAAATATCATAAAAAAGAGAAAAGAATAACATAAGCAATTCCAATAAAAGAGAGAAGATGAACAACGTTATTGAATAGCGATTACACCATTGACATGAGTTTGGGCTTCAAAATCCACTTAAACTAAATGATAAAATTAGCCAAACATTACAATCTTTTTAGAGAGAGAAATTTCTAGCAAAATAGAGAGAGATTCATTATCTTCAATACTAGTGCTTTATATATAAAACATGACAATCCTTTGTAATTAGAACTCATTCTTTGCTAGGATTTCTTCTTTATGTAGGATTCCTTCTTTATGTAAGATTCTGAAATTGTGTTGTTTTCTTTTCTTCTTTGGAGTCTTCTATTGTAAGTTTCCTAACTTGAATAGGAGACTCTTTATAAAATTTTTATCCACCGTTGAATGGTTTGATCAGATCGTACGGTTGCTCCAGTTTGGATTTAGATCAGATTTTCATATTAGATTTTGAGACAACGTTTGGAGGTCTAAATGAACTTAGATTTTTCTCCATAATACCATTCTGAAAAGGTTGAGACATCCTCTACAATTTTATTGAAGATAACTTTTTAATTCTGTAACTCTTTCCATGTCAAAAATCTGCATGAAACTTAGAACGTTAATATTAAGAATGCTGAAATTTTTTATATTTTTTAGCAATTAATTCACAAAGTCTCTAAAATATGTCAATAAAATTCATTCTATTTAGTTTAATTAGGCATAAAACATATTAAAAAGTATAATGCTAAAGGAATAATAATATATATATCATACACTATCAAATACCCCCACACTTAGCTTTTGCACATCCTCAGGCAAAGAAAAATATAAAAATAAAATAAAATAAAATCCTAACTCACTTTCATAGGAATCACAATTGTACTTAGCATGTGCAATAAGCCTATAAACTCCTAGGTCACCCCTAGTCGACGAGTTGTGTCACGTGAATATTTTCTGAGAATAACACATAAAATTCATATAAAAATTTTAAACTTTAACTTTGGTTTTTAAGCAAAAAGAACATACTTACATCCTATTAGTCAAAACACTTAACTTGGGATCAAGAAAATAAGAAAACCCCCACACTTAAACTTTATTACCTTATATGATTCAAACACTAAGCACGCATATTTAATTAGAGAATCTTGTTATATCTTCCAAACATACCTTTCTTTAAAGTAAATCCTATGGTAATACACTGGCAACCAAGACTCAAGATTTATAACCTATTTGATCATATTCATATATCAATACTTATATTTTATATTTTTTTATACTCTTCCTCTCTAAGCTATTCCACTACAGTTGGCTTGAAAAGTATAGGTGGTTATGCATTCCCATGTTACTTATGTAGCTTCCCTTTTTGCATATATTCTCAAGGACATTAATGCTAGAGAGTACTTCTTTTTTTCAAGAAATCTCATCCATAAAATTTCAATCAAGACATCTCACTTCTTGAGGTAGAATGCCCTGTCTAGTTCTAAGAACATAATTTATTTTTTTTTGTAATAATAAGGTCTCAGCTTTAATCCAAGGCTTAAATGCCAACTATCTCCATAAAAAATTCATACCTTTAGGTCAGCTAATATGTATTTTCTAACTCAATTATTACCTCAAGATATAAACTAGGTACTATCCTCACATAGGTTTTTATTATTTTGTATGTGATGGTGTCCTAAGTCTCTCTCCCCTTCCACTTTTGTATCAAAATCATAGTAAGTGTATAACTGTACCAAAAACCAATATTAAAAATATTAAAATTTTCCATAAAAGCTACTCTCAAAACACATTGACACTAAAAGAAACTAAAAATAAAAACACGATACTAAATAAGGTTAAAAATAAAGCTAAGTAAAACATAAAACTCTAAATAAAACTAAATTTTCTATGACAGATCTTAATTTCTCCCCCCTACACTTAAATCTAACATTGTCTTCAATGGAAAATAAGAATGCAAAAGAAAACAATTAATAGGGAGAAGAAAGATAAATCTGTTTTCTTGGGTTGCCTCCAAAGCAGAGCATTTGTTTAATGTCATTAGCCCAACTAGCTTTGTCCATCACTCCTCATAAGTAGGATTTGCTAGTCCCACTTCTTCAACATTGTCCATTTGAAAACCATCATAGTAAAGTTTAAGTCTGTGACCATTCACCTTACACATCTTATTTGTTTTCAAGCTCTTTATTTCCACTACACCATGATGAAAAATGTTAGTCACAATAAAAGGGCCAATCCAACAAGAATGCAACTTACCTGGAAATAGCTTTAACCGTGAATGAAAGAGAAGAACTTTCTGGCCAATAATAAAATTCCTCCTAGAAATCATCTTATCGTGAAAGGTCTTGGTTTTTTGCTTTGTAAATGTTGGAGCTCTCGTATGCATCATTCCTCAACTCCTCAAGTTTTTGGAGTTCTAACTTCCTTTGAGCACCAGCATCAGTCATATTCATATCTCAATGCTTGACCGCCCAATAGGCCCAATATTCCTTATGATACCATAGCATTCGAACCAATTGCTCTTTCAGACTAGGTGGCAAATTCTTCGTAATGATTACTAGTAATATCTCATTTTTTCCCAAGTACCCATACTTTAAATGGGCCAATAATGGCTTTAATTCCAAGGTAATGGCCTGCGAAATAGAAGGTAACAATTTCTTGTGAGAATTAGACAGCTTTATAAAAGAAACTCTATATTTTTTTTGGAGTCGGTTTTACAGAATGTAAAGCTAGCATAGTCTCCTTCAATTCTTCATTGATCTCTATCTCCTTTTTCTTTTTCAACTCAAGATGTTTGATAATAACAACCTCTAGTTCAGTCTTGCTATTTAGCTCAAAAACCTCCTGTACTACAGAGTCAACAGTATTAATAGCAAAAATCGAATGAACATCATTAGGGTATTTCATGGCTTAAAAAATATTAAAACTAATTACTTCACCACCAAACTCTATTGTAAGGGTACCATCATGAATGTCTATATTTGTTAGAGCTGTATTCAGGAATGGCCTTCCCATAAGAAAGGTGCAAGATTAGGTGAGACATCATCTTCCATGTTCAGAATATAGAAATCAGTTAGAAATATTAGCTCGTTTACCTGCACAAGAACATCCTTAGGTACCTCTTTAGGGTATGCATTAGTACGATCAGCCAGTTAGATAATAACACCAGTTTCTTTTAAGGGGCCTAGATTTAATGAAGCATAAATAGATTATGGCATTATATTAATAGATGCTCTTAAATCTAGCATAGCTCTCTCAATTCTGGTATTACCTATTTTATAGGGAATGGTGAACATACCTAGGTTTTTATACTTGAGAGGAAGTTTTCTTTAGAGGACTGCTGAGACATTCTCTCTCATACTTAATATTTTATTACATTCAGCTTCCTTTTGTTAGTGCATAACTCTTTAAAAAAATTTTGCATACCTGGATACTTGTTTGATTGCTTCCAACAGGGGTATATTTATCTCCACTTTACGAAAAAAATCTAGAATTTCCCTATCCTTGTCCTCTTTCTTGGATTTTACAAATCTACTAAGAAAGGGTAGAGGATTAGTCTTGGATAAAATAGAAGGTTTGGGTGTTACCTCATGTTGAGCTTCTATTTCATCTTTCTCTATTTCTTTCCCAATTTCTTCTTCATTTGGTACAGCAGGACTCACCCTTTTTGGTTCCTTAAGTTCCTTACCCCTTCGGAGTGTTATTGCATTCATATTTTCTTTTGGATTCATCACGATTTGTGATGGTAATTTTCCTCCAACCTGAGATTTTAAACAACTCATAGCAGTTATCATTTGACTCACCTGACTCTCTAAACTTTGAGTGTTGGATTTTGTTTCTTTTCGAAACTGTTGGGTATTTAGAGCAAAAGATTTAACTATGTCCTTTAATGATGAGTTTGAATTCTGAGGAACAAGTGGCCTGGGTTGAAATGTTGGGTGTCTATTTTGATAGAAGTTCTGCCCCACTGGACCATTTTTCCATAGCTCATGTTTGGATGATCACTCCAACCTGGATTGTATGTGTTAGAGTATGGATCATACTACCTTGGTGGTCCTAGGATGTTACTCGTAAGTTTTGGCTTGTTCGGTGGGTTCTTCTTGAAAAGTTGGAAATATATTAGTTGAGTGCCCCATCATTGAACATATCCCACAAGCTTTTACCTGTTGTAAATTTCCTACAGCCATTTGTCTAACAAGAAAGGTAAGGTCAGATAACTGTTGTTCAAGGAAAGATGTATTTACCTTATTCACTTTTTTGAGTGGTGTATCGTTTTTTGTACTAAATTGTTGGGAATTTGTAGCCATATTTGTAATTAACCTTCTTGTAGCTTCAGGGATTTTATCTACTAGAGCTCCTCCACTTAGTGCATCTATCATGTTCCTTTTCATGGGCAATAATCCTTCATAAAAATATTGAATTAGGAGTTGATCACTTATCTTGTAATGTGGACAACTGACACATAGTTTCTTGAAACGCTCCCAATATTCATTGAGTGTTTCTCCAATGTATTGTCGTATGCCATAGATTTCCTTTCTAATGGTAATGGCTCTAGAGGCTGGGAAGTATTTTTCTGAAAATAATCTTTTAATTTCGTTCCATGTAGTGATCGTCCCTAATGGTGGGTAGTAGAGCCAATCTTTTGCGTAATCTGATAATGAAAAGGGAAAGGTTCGTAATTTAATTTATTCTTTTGACACTCCTATCGATTTCATGCTTGAACATACTACATGGAATTCTTTCAGATGTTTATTTGGATCTTCACCTGTAAAACCATAAAATTTAGGCAACAAATGGATCAAACCAAACTTAAGCTAAAAAACAATATCCAAAGTAGGGTATTGAATACACAAAGGTCTTTGGTTAAAATCAGGAGTAGCCAACTCCTTTAATGTCTCATCATTCTCAACCATGATTTCTTCTTGTTCAGTCACTCAAAGAACTTTCAAAAAAAAATCCTATGAGAGGGATTGATTCTCTTGCTGTAGTAATCTGCCTGACTTCTTTTCTTAACTGACGCTAGTACATTCAAGTTCTGGATCAAAATTCAGATCTCCTCTTTGAGTAGATAGCGTCAGAATCATAAACTCACACAATTTGCTAAGATAATTAACTAAAAAAGACTTAATAGGAAGAAATGAAAAAAGAGACAAAAACCAAACAAACAAAAAGATAACAAAAAGAAAAGAATCAAAATAAAATAAAATAAAATAAAATAAATTAGAATAAAAAAACCACGCTAATCTAAAAAAGAAAAATTAATAAAGAGAGATATAAAAACTAATCAAAATTTAGTCCCCGGTAATGGTGCCAAAATTTGGTAGTGTGTCGAATGCACCAATTTTAATTAAATATTTCTTTACTGACATGATTAATAAACTTTAAATAGGGTAAGCAAAGGTCGATCCCATAGAGAGTGATTTGATTAAAATTTATATTCTACTTAAACTAAATATACTTATTAATGCTAAACAAATTCAATAATGATGGGGGATTTTAGTTGGTTAAATCGAATTGAAAGTAAAAAGACAGAATTTAAATAAGAAAATAATTAGATGAGATGATTTAGTTCTTGGTTCAATATCCACCCATACATGCAATGAGTAAAATTAATCGCAATTTTAATCTCTTCCTCTCAATTAGAATTAAAGACCCTAGATGACAATACACTCTGTTAGCCAAGTTTTCCCTTAAGTATCTCTACTGAAACAAGCTCTTCAGAGAGATCTAACCATTGAACAACACTGAATAAGCTCTCAATGTTTAATTCAATGGCAGGATTAAGAGAGTAAAAAATAGATCAATCTAAACAACAATCACACACAAGCAGAGATTATTTAACTTAGGTTATATTATTCATAATGATGAGATGAAAACTTAGACATAATCATCTACCACTGTTTGCTACTTGTGATTAGAACTAGGACGATTACGTATCACAAATTCTAGATCTAACAATTAATATTAATCTAACTAATTTAATAGGTCATTACTGAATTATTTAGACAAATATCATAAAAAAAAAAAGAATAACATAAACAATTCCAATAAAAGAGAGAAGAAGAATAACATTACTGAATAGCGATTACATAGTTGACATGAGTTTGGGCTTCAAAATCCCCTTAAACTAAATGAGAAAATTAGTTAAACATTACAATCCTTTCAAAGAGAGAAGAATTTTCAGCAAAAGAGAGGGAGATTCATTATCTTCAATACTAGCGCTCTATAAATAAAACATGATAATCCTTTGTAACTTAGAACTCCTTCTTTGTGTAGGATTCTTTCTTTGTATAGGATTTCTTCTCTATGTAGGATTCTGAAACTGTAGAGTTTTCTTTTCTTCTTTGGAGTCTTCTATTGTAAATTTTCTAACTTGAGTAGGAGACTCTTTACAGAATTTTCATCCACTGTTGAATGCTTTGATCAGATCGTACAGTTACTCCAATTTGGATTCAGATCAGATTTTTGTGTTAGATTTTGAGGCAACGTTGGAAGGCCCAAAACTCAGATTTTTCTCCATAATACCATACCGAAAAGGTTGAGACGTCCTCTACAATTTTACTAAAGATAAATTTTTAATTCTGGAACTCTTTCCATGTCAAAAACCTATGTGAAACTCAGAACATCAATATTAAGAATCCTAAAATTTTCTTATCTGCAATTAATTCACAATGTCTCTAAAATATGTTAAATTAATAAAATTCATTATATTCAGTTCAATTAGGCATAAAAAACATATTAAAAAGCATAGTGCAAAGGGATTAAAAATATAGAAATCACACACTTATCAACTGTTACTCATGGTCTCAAACAATCAATGAAAACATAACTTCTTAGCCCTAATACAGTGGGCTACTTGCTAGAAAGATTTAAACAATATAAACAAGGGAAAATTTCACCCACCCCCTTTAAAATTTACCTTTAATTCATGCAACCCCAAACTTTGCCCATAATTTCACCCACACCTAATATAGTTAAGTATTTGTCGGTAAAATTGAAAAGTTATTTTACCCTCATGGTAAAAAACATAGATTTTTATTTAAAAAAATATTATTTACTTTTTTACATTGGGCAATGTTACTCTCTGTCAAAACTGGATCATTTCCTTTTTACTGAGTCCAAAATCGGTATTTCCCCTCTGTACCACCTCTTTCCTTCTTTCTTGAAGAAATCATTGTTTGATTATAGGCCTTCATAGCGTCTTTGATCTTGGCCATTCAGGAATAGCTGTGGTCTAGATTGCAGGTCTTTTCCTCCAAGAAGCAATCAAATCCAAGCTCTTCTATTCTGGTTCATGGTTTCTCTTGGCTATATGGTTCATCCGGGGGAGAGATCGAGCTTCAAGAAATAGTGAATGGTCTTATCAATACACAAATGTATAACTCCCCATAAGAGTAAGAAGATGCCTTTGTTTCTGATCAAGCGCAAGAGCATTCTCAAATTCATTGGATCTTTTCAGCTGACTGTTGAGAGCTTTTCCTCAAGGAGCACGAGAGTTGAGCTGAGGTCATCGTCTTCCTCTGGTTCTTACCTTAACGCAGTTCTGTCAAGGCAGGCAGGCTCAGTCAGGTTCGCTCGCTAGTTATATGCTTAACACATGCATCTGAGGTCAGAGGTGCCGCTAAGGTGAACGCTCAGCTTCCACCGGCCGTCGGTTGAACGTCAGTAGGGTCCGATATTCATTCCTTACTCAGGGGGGTGGCAATCCAGTCATACAGGTGTGAGGATAGTGATGTCCACACACGTCGAATGGACGGTGAATAATTTGGAGTCGCCACCTAGATTAAGGTCTAGGACCTAAAATGTAGCCTCATCCTGAGATAAGACTTCTATTGACTCATGACCCAACATATCGGCTTTGGTCCAACAGAGAACGGGTAAGCTTTCAAAGTATAGTTTGGGAAGGTGTTAGGCACCCAAAACTGCCCGATCTGAAAATCAGCCTCCTATGTAATTCTACTTTCCTTAGACTCTATGGTTCTGACTGTTCATGGTCAATGGATGATGACTAGGGCTCATGGGGGATCCTATGCCAAGTTTCTGAGTTCTTCTAGCTTAAGTTCAGCCAAAACATGTTCTCAAAGTAAGAAAACAAATAAAATAATATACAATGAACCGAACCAAAGAGGGTTCGGTGATGGACTGAATCTGAGATGTCCAAAACATCTCAAATTGCCTACGTATTCCAATCCTGGAAATCAAGTCCAAAAACGTAGTTCGAAACAGAAAGTGATTAAGGTTTATAGATGTGGATTATTAAGCTTTCTTAGATTCAATTTATTCAAGTTGAAGTTTATGTTTGATGATGATTGAGATTGAATCTAGAGATAACCTAAATGGATCGAAGTGAATGAGGATATGGATACGGATATGAATATGGGGGACCTAAGGATACTAAGATGGGGTACCGTACTTGGAGAGTCCTCCAAGTTGCCTACGTATTCCAGAGGTCCTGGAAATCAGGTACAACGTAGTTCGTTTCAGGGAGTAAGGTGTGGCTCTCAGGGAGTAAGGTGTGGCTCTCAAGGAGTAGAGTGTAAGATAGTCTCGCAAGACTAAGGTGCGTACTCGCAAGCACGACTTCAAGATAGAGCCTCGCAAGGCTAAGGGGGGTGCGTGCTCGCAAGCACGACTTCAAGATAGAGCCTCGCAAGGCTAAGGGTGCGTACTCGCAAGTACGACTTCATGATAAAGCCTCGCAAGGCTAAGGGAGGTGCATGCTCGCAAGCACGACTTCAAGATAGAGCCTCGCAAGGTTAAGGGGGGGTGCGTGCTCGCAAGCACGACTTCAAGATAGAGCCTCGCAAGGCTAAGGGTGCGTACTCGCAAGCATGACTTCGGGATTGAGCCTCGCAAGGCTAAGGGTGCTTACTCGCAAGTACGACTTCATGATAGAGCCTCGCAAGGCTAAGGGTGCGTACTCGCAAGCACGACTTCGGGGTTGAGCCTCGCAAGGCTAAGGGTGCATACTCGCAAGTACGACTTCATGATAGAGGGAGTTGGATTTGTATTCTTAGGGAGTAAGGTTTGTACTCTCAGGGAGTAGGGTTGTACTCTCAGGGAGTAGGGTTGTACTCTCAGGGAGTAGGGTTGTACTCTCAGGGAGTAATGCTTGTACTCTCAGGGAGTAGGGTTTGTACTCTCAAGGAGTAAGGTTTGTACTCTCAGGGAGTAAGGTTTGTACTCTCAGGGAGTAAGGTTTGTACTCTCAAGGAGTAAGGTTTGTACTCTCAAGGAGTGATGTTTGTACTCTCAGGGAGTAAGGTTGTACTCTCAGGGAGTAATGTTTGTACTCTCAGGGAGTGAGGTTTGTACTCTCAGGGAGTAAGGTTTGTACTCTCAGGGAGTGAGGTTGTACTCTCAGGGAGTAAGGTTTGTACTCTCAGGGAGTGAGGTTGTACTCTCAGGGAGTGAGGTTTGTACTCTCAGGGAGTAAGGTTTGTACTCTCAAGGAGTAAGGTTTGTACTCTCAAGGAGTAAGGTTTGTACTCTCAGGGAGTGAGGTTGTACTCTCAAGGAGTGAGGTTGTACTCTCAGGGAGTAAGGTTTGTACTCTCAGGGAGTAAGGTTTGTACTCTCAGGGAGTAAGGTTTGTACTCAGGGAGTAAGGTTTGTACTCTCAGGGAGTAAAGTTTGTACTCTCAAGGAGTAAGGTTTGTACTCTCAGGGAGTAAGGTTTGTACTATCAGGGAGTAAGGTTTGTACTCTCAGGGAGTTGGATTTGTACTCTCAGGGAGTAGGATTTGTACTCTCAGGTAGTAAGGTTTGTACTCTCAGGGAGTAGGGTTTGTACTCTCAGGGAGTAGGGTTTGTACTCTCAGGGAGTAGGGTTTGTACTCTCAGGGAGTAGGATTTGTACTCTCAGGGAGTAAGGTTTTAGGGCACATTGATTGAGGTGTGGAACCGTATCTGGGAGTTTCCCAGACTACCTACGTATCTTAGGGTTTTCCCTAAGAATCAGGATCCGCGTAGTTCGAAAAGGCACTGTTCATTGGGTGACCCACTTGGGTCTGAATATGGGCGGTCCAGCCGGACCGAAAGATAATCCTAGATGATCTGTGGTTGGATTCAACATTACACCTACCTAGATTCTGCATCCTAGGGGAAATGAACTGAGGGGTAGGGATCGTCCTAAACTACCCTTGTCACTTACAACCCTGATTTGGAATTGTTGGGCTAAGCTTCATGATTCTTGATTAAGACTTTTATCATTTTCCATTATTACCTTTCCCATGAACGTGGGTGCCTATATCACGTCCCCACACCTAAGAATGTCTTCTATCAGTGTACATGCACGGCAGTTCGACTAGGGTGCAGCGAAAAATAAATTCTTGCCAACATAAACATCATTCAATCATGGCATTAGCAAGCAGATCAGCATAGCAGTGTGCACAAAGCTAGCATTGTAAGCATGTGAATAGGGTAGCGCATAATATGACAATGTAATCAAGGGACATGATAGATGCATGGATATAACGACATAGACGATATCAGATCCTCAATCTAACGGTAATATCTCTTCAAAAAATGATGATCATGATCAACACTTAGATTTCATCAAAATACCCAAGATCAACGGCTCAGATCTCATCAAATAGCTATAATCGCGCTCAATGATTCATATCTCATCAAAATAGCTATGATTTATGACTTAGATCTCCTATTAAGATATAATCATGATCAGACTAAGAAATCAGTGGCTCAGATCCATCTAAATCAATTATGATCCAGATTCAACAGTTTATATCATTCAAAATTCCCACGATGACAATCCAATGGTTCAAATCACCCAATATCATAATCCAACCGTTTAGATTCATCAAAAATACTCATGATCGAGATTTAACGATTTAGATTCACCAAAATCGCTTACGATGACAATCCAACGATTCAAATCACTCGAGATCATAATCCAACCGTTCAGATTCATCAAAACACTCATGATCAAGATTTAACGGTTTAGATTCAACAAAATCACTTACGATGACAATCCAACGGTTCAAATCGCTTAAGATCATAATCCAACCATTCAGATTCATTTAAATCATTCCCAAAGACATTCTAACGGTCTAGATTGCTCATCTTGATAATCCGACCGCTCAGATTGATTAAAAGCAATTCCAAAGACCATCTAACGGTTCAGATTGTCAAGATCACAATCCAATCATTCAGATGGATTAGTATCACTTCCAAAGATAATCCAATGGTTCGAATTAATTAAAATCACATCAAATTTCAGATCAGTGGCTATGATCAAATCATTAAAATTCTAATCATATGGTCACAATCAACTCTCATAAAATTCAGATCATGTGGTTGGATCAACCTCACTAAAATTTTTGATCATATGGTCGGACCAATCACATTAAAATTCTCATCACATGGTCGGACCAATTACAATTTCCATCACATGATCGGACCAATTACATAAAAATCATGGTCGGATCAATTCCATAAATAATTCCAAGTAAGTGATGGAATTAATTTCATTCAATTACTTCAAGCATCCACTGGATCATTTTCAAAACAATTCATTAATTTCATAGCAATTCCAAACATTCATCAATTTCATAACGATTCCAAACATTCATGATCGGATCGATAAAATAATTCATGGTTGGAATAAAGGGGGCAGATTGCATGGCATCATTCAAGGGTTCAGCTCATCATATCAAGAGTTCAGATTAATTTTCAATCATCACAATAAATATATAACCAGCTTTAGATTCTAGATCAAGGGCTGATGATAGAGCTGATGAGATGATCAATTCAGGTATGTAACAGGTAAAAATTTCTTACCACTTCTTCTTTCCTTCAATCTGCTTTCTTCTTCTTCATCTTCTCTTTCCCCTTCTGCCGGTGCTGCTGCTACTGCTTCTTCTTCTTCTTCTGTTTTTTTTTTTTTTCTTTCTTTGGAGCAGCAGCAGATGCTGCTCCCTCTTTCTTCCACGGCAGCGGCAGCTGAGAGCTGCCGCTGCTTTCTTCCCCTTCTCCCTGCTTTTTTTTTTTCTTCTTTGGAGTAGCAGCAGATGCTGCTCCCTCTTTCCTCCACGGCACCGGCGGCTCTGCTGCTGCTGCTTTCTTCCCCTTTTCTCTACCTCTCTTTCTTTTTTCTCCCTTCTCTCCTTTCTCTCTTTTTTTTCTTTCACTCCATGGACCAGCAGCTCTCTGCTGCCCCCTTTTTCCTCCACGGCAGCGGCGGCAGTGCCGCTGCCTTCTTCTCCCTCTGCTTCTTTTTTTTTTCTTTGGAGCAGCAGCAGAGCTGCTCCCTCTTCCTTTTTTTTTTTTTGGTTCCTGGCAGACTTCCCTTCCCCCTCCGTTTCTCCTTTTCTTTTCTTTTTTTTTCTCGGAGTCCCTCTCTATCCAGCCTCCTTCCTCCTTTCTTTTTCTCTTCTCTCAAATGTTTTTATCCTCCTTCTCCACCACCTTTTCGGTTCCCCCCCAGTCCTCCTTTTATCTCTCCTCTTCCTCACTCTCTCCCTTTCCGGATTCCATGGCTGGGGTACGGGAAGCATGGGTGGTGGTCATGTGCAAGATGGCATGCGGCTAGGATTGATAGGTGGGGTGAGGTGTCGATTAAAGGAGAGGGGTGTGGAGTGGGTACTGTAGTGTCGATCAAAGGAAAGGGGCTCAATGGCGGTATGGTAAGTTGGTGGTGGCTCGATGAAGGAGGAGGTGGCTGTATGGTTCTGCCGCTCCTCCTCTCTCCCTTCCTTCCCCTCCTTTCATTCTCTCTCTCTTTCTCCCTCTCTCTCTTCCCATTTTCTCTCTCTCTTCCTCTCTCTCTCTCCCTCTCTCTCTTCCCATTCTCTCTCTCTCTTTCTCTCTCTCTCCCTCTCTCTCTTCCCATTCTCTCTTTTATTCGGATTCTTCTTTTTTCCTTCTTAACCGACTAATATATATATATATATATATATATATATATATATATATATATATATATATATATATATAATATAATATAACATAGTATAATATAATATAGTATAATATAGTATAATAATATAATATATAAAAATATATATAATATAATATATATAAAACATATATTATATAATATATAAATGTATATATGTAATAAATACATAAGGTGCATACACATGGGCCGACCCGACGATCTGGGCCGATTTGGGTTGGGTCAGGCTGGACTGATTGAGTTTGACGGGGTTGGACTAAATTGGGCTTGAGCTGGGTTGGGCTGAGTAAGTATGGACTGGGTTGATTTCTCTCTCTATTATGAATCCTCTCAGCTTGCAATTTTGCATGAAAAATTTCGACGACCTATGTCTCAGATTTTCCACATCCACTTTGAAGAGGACGGACAAAGGAGCACACATACTGCTCGAATCGTCAGATTCGGACGTTAGATGAACAAAATATGAAGAATCGAAGCTTTGGCGATAATTCGGCCAGCAACTTTGCATGGGACCCGCTGGCGGCTTCTGTCCAAAATTCTTTACGTCCACTTTGAAGAGGACTGGTAATGGAGCACACTGGCACTTGAATCGCCTAATTCGGACTTCGGGTGATCAAGATATGAAGAATTGAAGCTTTGATGATAATTCGGCCAGCAACTTTTCATGGGACCCGCTGGCAGCTTCTGTCCAAAATTCTTTACGTCCACTTTGAAGAGGACTGGTAATGGAGCACACTGGCACTTGAATTGCCTGATTCGGAGTTCGGATGATCAAGATATGAAGAATTGAAGTCTGATCGATTTAACTCATGATAATTTGCCCAATAAATCCTTAATTTATGATAATTTACAGAAAAGCCCTTGGATTAATAAGCCAATTTCAATCCGACTAAAATCGCGACATCTTCTTCGTTTGATATCGGAATTGAATGATTCTGGTATCATTTCGAAGGTATTTCCATGACCTTGTTGTAGGGCCTGCCAAAATCAGCTTTGAAATCACCACTTATCGTCCAAACCTTGAATTGACCCGCAACCCTTCTGAATATGCCCATCAAGACTCTTGTTCATGGCTGGGGATGGCAAAAATGGGGTGCTTATAGATACCCCTCTTTACCTGAGATTGTATCAATTGAGGGTAAAGATAAAAGAAGCACATTTTTGCCACTCATAACGGAGACAGACAAAGCCTTCTTGAACATGTAGGCCATCTGTACTTCAGCACCGAATAGCCACTTTTGACAAAGTTGGGCACATGCTTTATTATCACCATTTGGAGAAAGCATACCAGTGGACCTCCCTTAGGAAAAAATTATATTCAGCAAGTTCTTTATGCCAACTCCACTCCCTCGATGCCTTATCCATCATGGCCATTCTGTCTGACGAGTAGAAGTTCTTAAACACTCATTGGAACGACTTAGAGAAAATCCTGATTGACAACAGAATTGGTAGGGGAATCATTGGAACTTTCTTAACTTATCGACACATTGAAAACCTTAGTGAGTTGTGCATGAAATGCACATATGTATGACTTTGTCTGAGCCTAAGTCTCTAAATCCAAAGATAAGTGATAGAAGACAAAGGCCTAAAGTGGCTGATATGAAGCTATCCAGATGGATTTCCCATCAGGAGGATATTTTGGTTGTTTATGTGGAATGGTCGATCCCTCCGAAGAGATACCATTTTATGGGCTTGAGGGTGAAGGGCTCTTTGGAACCTTTGGACACCGTTGAATGTAATGAACGACAGATAAGAGTTCCAGCCAGATTATCATTACAATTTTTTCGGAATGACACACCCACTAGGTTGATATCAAAAGATATGAAAGATGGGCTCGTTAGGCTACTCTTGGGAAATCCATTGGATAGATGAATGGATGAAAGAGTCCAGCTAGAAAGCAGGAAGTTCTTCCTTTAATAATGAAAATATGATAGAACCAATCCTGAGTAGCAGGATGTAATAGCCTCTTTAGAAAATCCAGCCCAAACCTGTCGGGAAGTTCATCCAAAACGATCGACTTTCATGACCAACTGCACCCTTCCCTTATTTTTTTTTTTTTTGGGAGGGTGAAGAGGTCAAACATGATACCGCTTCAACTGATCAAGGTTGGTCAGATATTGTAGCTCTTCACCGTCCAGATTTATCAATCGAATTGCCTTTCCTGGTAAAATTTCTTTCACTATGAATGGCTCGCTCTAGTTCGGACGAATCTTACCCCTAGGGTCATGGATAGACGCTCTTTGTTCCTTTAATACAAGGTATCCTACTGTCAGGTGATGAAATCTAACCTTCTTGTTGAAAGTGGCGGCCATTCTCTGTTGATATTTCTTTGCATTATCGGCTGTTTTCATCATCCTTTCATCAATGAGACTCAATTCTTCATAACGGGATCGAAGCCCTTCAGCCTCAGGGATTCAAGAATCCATTAGGATCCTCAAGGATGGTACTTCCATTTCTACAAGAAGTGCTGCCTCCATATCATATACCAGAGAATATGGTGTGGCTCCAGTAGAAGTCCTGATAGAAGTTCTGTAAGCCCATAGTGCATATGGTAACTTATCCGCCCAGTCAGTGTGTGACTCTGCCATTTTCTGGAGGATGACCTTGATGTTCTTGTTAGCGGCCTCTACTGCTCCATTAGTTTGTAGCCGGTAAGGGGAAGAACGGTGCCTTTGGATACTGAAATTCTCGCACAATTCTTGTACCTTTCCTCTGAAATGTTGACCCTGATCTGAGATTAGAGCGTGAGGCATTCCATGCCGACAGATGATATGCTCTTGAAGGAACTTGACCACCTTATTTGCGGTGAGCTTGGCATATGATTGAGCCTCCACCCACTTGGTAAAGTAGTCGATGGCTACTAAAATGAACTCATGCCCAGTTGACGCCTTTGGGTGAATCTTTCCGATCACATCTATACCCCAAGTTGAAAATGGTCAGGGCGAACTGAGAGTGTGTAATTCTGTGGGCAGTACATGTATCAGATTGGCGAAGATTTGGCATTTAGGAACTTCTTCACAAACTCTACACATTCTGTCTCCTTTGTGTTCTAATAATACCCCATTCTTAAGACTTCTTCGTGAACATCCTAACATTCAGTATGAGGCACACAGACTCCTTGATGTATCTGCTCAATGAGGGTTTATGCTTGCTCTTCGTCGACAAAGTCCAATTATACCCCATCATAGGATCTCTTATGAAGGATACCTTCACAAAGGATAAACTACATAGCATATCATCTTAATGACTTCTTTTCTCTTGTTGTTGCTTCTGCAGGGTATATGCATTCTCTAATGAAGTCTACTATGAGTGCAAGCCAAGGTCTACCATCAACTGTCAGTGCATTGACTTCTACATATGCTGGTTGTCTTCTTCTTTCGATCACCAAGGGCCTTGTGCATTCGACAGGATCATCGCCGACCATTGAAGCCAAAGTGACTAATGCATCGGCGTAAATTTTTTTTTGTGTCCCTTGGAGAATAGTCGAACTCATCTTTGTAAACTCTTGAGCCAAATTGATTGTATACTGCTGATACGGTATCAATTTTTCATCTTTTTTTTTTTTTTTTTTTTTTTTTCAATCCCTTCTGACTTGGTAGACAATGACGGACAAGTTCTTACAAACCTTCAACTTCTTGATGTTGATCGTGAGGGCTGCTCTAAGTCTCGTGATGCAAGCTCCGTACTCAGCAGTATTGCTTGTACACTTGAATTCTAATCAAAGTGAGAATGGCACGAACTCCCCTTTGGATCTATTAATCATACCCCAGCTCCACGCCTTCTATGGTTGACTGTGTCATCGACTAGGATATCTACCTTTGGCAATGAAAGAAATCATCATTAGGACTATCCTTATTCAAATTCTTGTAATCAACACATACTTTCAATCAGCCATCCTTCTTATGCACAATAACTTCATTGGCCAACCATTCTGGGTATTTTGATACTTCCAAGAATCTGACATTGAACTGCTTCATGACATCTTACTCAGTCTTTAAAGTCTGCTTAGGTTTCAACCAACTCAACTTTTTTTTATGCAGCTTTACCTTAGGGATCAAGGGTATCTTGTGCTATACCACGACTGGGTTTATGCTTGTCATATCTTCATAAGACCATGCAAATTCCTCTTGGAATCCCTTCAATAATTCTGTCAAATGGGTTATCTCCTCTTCTGTCAAGGTTATACCAATCTTGAGCTCTTATAATTGCTCCTCCGTGCCGAGATTGACCATCTTGAAATCCTCGCCAGCAGGTTGGGCTTTCTTCTCTTCCGAGGCTTTGATGGATTGCAAAATTTTAGGATATGGTTCATTATTCTTATCATCATTAAAGTTAGAGTTAGGAAACAAGAGATTGGGATAAGTGAACACAGCAAAATTGAAAAAAAAAATTCTTTATTAACGCTTGAAAACAGAGGTACATAAGAGGAGGTTCCAAATGGAACGAAGTCAACACTATCAAAAGATTCAACCTATTTAAGGACTCGTAGACTTTGGGCCCAGACATGGCCATACTATAGTGATTACATGACAAACTCTTCATAAAAAAAAACTTCAGTTTGGGGATCATTCCATTGATAGGGAGTATGAATTGTTGTGGATCAGGATCTCCATCTCGGTCTTCCCCAGTGAGCATTAGAACTTGGTCCTCGTCGAACAGATTGTCGATGTCGATCGCCTTTGTTTATGACTTTTGTTCCTTTCTCAGCCTTCGAATTTTGATTTCTTCCATCTCTATCTAACCAATGGTGCAGTCGAAGGAAAACTCAAAAATCGGGTTCTTGTCTTTGGAGGTTTCTATCCAGCCATGGTTCAGAGAAACCACATAAATGCAATGTCCTCTCATTCTTTGACAAAGTTCCCATTGAGTGTATTCAAATATGGAGTGATCTGCTCATCCTCATCTATGCTGCCAACTGTGCTTGATAGACCGATTCATCTGTCCTCATATGGTTGCCATCTTCTGTGACTCTTGTCTGCTACCTTTGTTGGACATTTCCTCTCAAGCTTTCAAATGTATCATTTTCTCTCATCTGCTTCTCCTCTATCAGTTTCAGATCTTGGTTGGTAGGGGCATACCCCAGTTCAAACCTGAGGAATTTGATTCTGTGATTGCCATGATGTTGTTGTTGACTTGGAATCCTCTGAGATTGATATCTTGGGCTGCATTCCCTTCTGATCCCTTATCATTCTGCCCCATCGTCACCTTGTACTGAGAGACTTCTGAAAAGTATACCCCCTGCCCACGCCGCACTTCTTGGATTGAGACCTTGTTCATTTGGTCACCAGATGTGACGCTTCCATCGATTTCAGCTTGGACTGTCTCAATTGGAACCCATGCCTCCCCCCATTGACTGTGTGATGGGGAAGGGGAGGACCATTTTTCATTGATTTCTGTTTAGCTCGGATCTCAATTTCTCCTTCATCTTTCAGGTCTTGTATAGTATGCCTCAGAGCGTTATAATTTTCAGTATGGTGACCATGTTGGTTATGATATTTGCGGAATAGATCCATTTGAAACTTCAGTGGAAGTGGACATGGCAGAGGATGAGGTGTGAGTACCTTCAATTTTCCAGCCTGTACCAAAACTTTCAGAGCCCTATTTTTTGTCTTGCCCAAATCAGTAAACTGCCTTCTATTTTCCAACCTCTGCGGAGCAGGGGTGTGGTTCTGATTCCTTGAGATCGACGGATTAGCATTAATGTTGGCAGTTTGTGCCACTGTCCGATTCCCTAATCCACTAAAAAGGAATGTTCTTTGGTGGATTATTTGATCATTCCACGCCTTCATAGCTCTTAGTAATTCCTCTGATCTATTCAGTCTATCTCCAGAAAAACCATCCCCCTCTCTTGGCTTTTGGATTATGGGGGCTCTTTGAATGACCAAAGGTTTCTGATACACAATCTCCTCTGTGTCTTCCAATGCAGGTTCTGAGAAACACTGTGGCATAACTTGCTTAGAGGTACTCAATCCTTGTGGGTGTACCAAATTCATTCTCTCAATGGTTGACGCTTGGACTTGCAATTGCATCTGTAGGTTCTGAATCATGGTAACCATCACTTCTATGATATCAACTACCCTCTCAATTCTGGCATCTGTAGCTCTTGGAACCTGATTTGGTATGTCACCCATTGCTTCAACTGGTATGGATAAGGTAGGGCCAATAGGTTCAGGTGCAAACACTCTAGAGAATTTCACAACGTGGAATCCCAGACCTACAGAGTAGAAATGGTTACGATTTAGGTTAACCCTGAGTAGATACCGGGAAAGGCCAAAGCTGACAACTGTTAAGACTCTTGGGATGGAGACAGGACAGAAAGGAATTAACATGCACAAATAGAGCTGACTCGACCATACAAATGTTAGCTCTCTTATGAAACCCCTTAAATAAACATTATCTGTACCAATTTAGTTGCTTTGAACGACCATGTGATCGGATTTGAGCCTCTTGACCAAAAATGGGTCATTCGGGTGAAAAGGCCCAACCACTTGGTTTATCAAAAACAAAGAAATTGAAACAAATATGCTCGTCCTTAAACTTTCATAAGGGATAAGTTAGCAAAGGCGGTTCATGACTGAACAAACTGGTAAACTCCCATTCGATCGTAATATCCATGCCATGATAGAGATTTTCCGATCGTTTTTAAGACTTGATGTATCAACAATGAAAGGTTCGACACATTGAATCCTCAAGTGTGAATCCAAACATGTTGATAAATCGAGAATCAAAACAGGCAGAACTTCGATGTCATAGGCACAAATGTCATAATTGAGTTGGAATTTACATAGTCAGTTCAGGGATGAACCAAAAATAACACGCATGTGGCTCACTCTGGGTTAGGACCGACAAAGGCCACCTTGACGAGGAGGAGTGGACCTATTCCCGTCTACACGGTGAATCATGGGCCCCTCGATTCCTTTTGATATACCATTTTGCAAAACATCAAACGACCTAGAGAAGTATAACGCCTCCCCGAGCGGACCCGAGAAACAAACGTCAGAGGCTCTCCACAGTCGAGACTTTTACAAGGTACGTGTCAAGGTTGTGCTTTTCACCTAGCGGGCAATCCCATATGCATGAGGACCCGGGTCGGCTAATAGCACGATGTGTGACTGAACCCAAACCCCCCAAAACAATATGTACAATCATAAATATAGTAGCCCTAGATCTAGCATCCAATGTCAGTCAAACAATGTAAGGAAAGTGAATCTGGAGTCTGAACGTGGTATCCCCAGTGGAGTCGCCACTGTGAAGACAGTGATGTCCACACACGCTGAATGGACGGTGAATGATTTGGAGTCTACACCTAGATTAAGGTCTAGGACCTAAAATGTAGCCTCATCCTGAGATAAGACTTTTATTGACTCATGACCCAACATATCGGCTTTGGTCCAACAGAGAATGGGTAAGCAATCAAAGTACAGTTTGGGAAGGTGTTAGGCACCCAAAACTGCCCGATCTGAAAATCGGCCTCCTATGTGATTCTACTTTCCTTAGACTCTATGGTTCTGATTGTTCATGGTCAATGGATGATGACTAGGGCTCATGGGGGATCCTATGCCAAGTTTCTGAGTTCTTCTAGCTTAAGTTCAGCCAAAACATGTTCTTAAAGTAAGAAAACAAATAAAATAATATACAATGAACCGAACCAAAGATGGTTCGGTGATGGACTGAATCTGAGATGTCCAAAACATCTCAAATTGCCTACGTATTCCAAACATGGAAATCAAGTCCAAAAACGTACTTCGAAACAGAAAGTGATTAAGGTTTATAGATGTGGATTATTAAGCTTTCTTCGATTCAATTTACTCAAGTTAAAGTTTATGTTTGATGATGATTGAGATTGAATCTAGAGATAACCTAAATGGATCGAAGTGAACGAGGATATGGATATGGATATGGATATGGGGGACCTAAGGATACTAAGATGGGGTACCGTACTTGGAGAGTCCTCTAAGTTGCCTACGTATTCCAGAGGTCCGGGAAATCAGGTACAACGTAGTTCGTTTCATGGGTTGTACTCTCAAGAAGTAAGGTGTGGCTCTCAGGGAGTAGAGTGTAAGATAGTCTAGCAATACTAAGGTGCGTACTCACAAGCACGACTTCAAGATAGAGCCTCGCAAGGCTAAGGGGGGTGCGTGCTCGCAAGCACGACTACAAGATAGAGCCTCGCAAGGTTAAGGGTGCGTACTCGCAAGTAAGACTTAATGATAAAGCCTCACAAGGCTAAGGGAGGTGCATGCTCGCAAACATGACTTCAAGACAGAGCCTCGCAAGGTTAAGGGGGGATGCGTGCTCGCAAGCACGACTTCAAGATAGAGCCTCGAAAGGCTAAGGGTGTGTACTCACAAGCACGACTTCGGGATTGAGCCTCGCAAGGCTAAGGGTGCGTACTCGCAAATACGACTTCATGATAGAGCCTCGCAAGGCTAAGGGTGCGTACTAGCAAGCACGACTTCGGGGTTGAGCCTCGCAAAGCTAAGGGTGCGTACTCGCAAGTACGACTTCATGATAGAGGGAGTTGGATTTGTACTCATAGGGAGTAAGGTTTGTACTCTCAGGGAGTAAGGTTGTACTTTCAGGGAGTAGGGTTGTACTCTCAGGGAGTAGGGTTGTACTCTTAGGGAGTAATTCTTGTACTCTCAGGGAGAAGGGTTTGTACTCTCAGGGAGTAAGGTTTGTACTCTCAGGGAGTAAGGTTTGTATTCTCAGGGAGTAAGGTTTGTACTCTCAAGGAGTGATGTTTGTACTCTCAGGGAGTAAGGTTGTACTCTCAGGGAGTAATGATTGTACTCTCAGGGAGTGAGGTTTGTACTCTCAGGGAGTAAGGTTTGTACTCTCAGGGTGTGAGGTTGTACTCTCAGGGAGTAAGGTTTGTACTCTCAGGGAGTAAGGTTTGTACTCTCAGGGAGTAAGGTTTGTACTCTCAGGGAGTGAGGTTGTACTCTCAGGGAGTGAGGTTGTACTCTCAGGGAGTAAGGTTTGTACTGTCAGGGAGTAAGGTTTGTACTCTCAAGGAGTAAGGTTTGTACTCTCAGGGAGTAAGGTTTGTACTCTCAGGGAGTCAGGTTTGTACTCTCAGGGAGTAAAGTTTGTACTCTCAGGGAGTAAGGTCTGTACTCTCAGGGAGTAAGGTTTGTACTCTCAGGGAGTAAGGTTTGTACTCTTAGGGAGTTGGATTTGTACTCTCAGGGAGTAGGATTTGTACTCTCAATGAGTAAGGTTTGTACTCTTAGGGAGTAGGGTTTGTACTCTCAGGGAGTAGGGTTTGTACTCTCAGGGAGTAAGGTTTGTACTCTCAGGGAGTGATGTTTGTACTTTCAGGGAGTAGGGTTTGTACTCTCAGGGAGTAGGGTTTGTACTCTCAGGGAGTAAGGTTTGTACTCTCAGGGAGTGATGTTTGTACTCTCAGGGAGTAGGGTTTGTACTCTTAGAGAGTAGGGTTTGTACTCTCAGAGAGTAGGGTTTGTACTCTCAGGGAGTAGGGTTTGTACTCTCAGGGAGTAGGATTTGTACTCTCAGGGAGTAAGGTTTTAGGGCACATTGATTGAGGTGTGGAACCGTATCTGGGAGTTTCCCAGACTACCTATGTATCTTAGGGTTTTCCCTAAGAATCAGGATCCGCGTAGTTCGGAAAGGCACTGTTCATTGGGTGACCCACTTGGGTCTGAATATGGGCGGTCCAGCCGGACCGAAAGATAATCCTAGATGATCTGTGGTTGGATTCAACATTACACCTATCTAGATTTTGCATCCTAGGGGAAATGAACTGAGGGGTAGGGATCGTCCTAAACTACCCTTGTCACTTACAACCCTGATTTGGAATTGTTGGGCTAAGCTTCATGATTCTTGATTAAGACTTTTATCATTTTCCATTATTACCTTTCCCATGAATGTGGGTGCCTATATCACGTCCCCACACCTAAGAATGTCTTCTATCTGTGTACATGCACGGCAGTTCAACTAGGGTGCAGCGAAAAGTAAATTCTTGCCAACATAAACATCATTCAATCATGGCATTAGCAAGCAGATCAGCATGGAAGTGTGCACAAAGCTAGCATTGTAAGCATGTGAATAGGGTAGCGCATAATATGACAATGTAATCAAGGGACATGGTAGATGCATGGATATAACGACATAGACGATATCAGAGCCTCAATCTAACGGTTATATCTCTTCAAAAAATGATGATCATGATCAACACTTAGATTTCATCAAAATACCCAAGATCAACGGCTCAGATCTCATCAAATAGCTATAATCGTGCTCAATGATTCATATCTCATCAAAATAGCTATGATCTATGACTTAGATCTCCTATCAAGATATAATCATGATCAGACTAAGAAATCAGTGGCTCAGATCCGTCTAAATCAATTATGATCCAGATTCAACAGTTTATATCATTCAAAATTCCCACGATGACAATCCAATGGTTCAAATCACCCAATATTATAATCAAACCGTTTAGATTCATCAAAAATACTCATGATCGAGATTTAACAGTTTAGATTCACCAAAATCGCTTACGATGACAATCCAACAAGTCAAATCACTCGAGATCATAATCCAACCGTTCAGATTCATCAAAACACTCATGATCAAGATTTAATGGTTTAGATTCAACAAAATCACTTACGATGACAATCCAACGGTTCAAATCGCTTAAGATCATAATCCAACCATTCAGATTCATTTAAATCATTCCCAAAGATAATCTAACGGTCCAGATTGCTCATCATGATAATCCGACCGCTCAGATTGATTAAAAGCAATTCCAAAGACCATCTAACGGTTCAGATTGTCAAGATCACAATCCAGTCATTCAGATGGATTAGTATCACTTCCAAAGGTAATCCAATGGTTCGAATTAATTAAAATCACATCAAAATTTCAGATCAGCGGCTATGATCAAATCATTAAAATTCTAATCATATGGTCACAATCAACTCTCATAAAATTCAGATCATGTGGTTGGATCAACCTCACTAAAATTTTTTATCATATGGTCGGACCAATCACATTAAAATTCTCATCACATGGTCGGACCAATTACAATTTCCATCACATGATCGGACCAATTACATAAAAATCATGGTCGGATCAATTCCATAAATAATTCCAAGTAAGTGATGGGATTAATTTCATTCAATTACTTCAAGCATCCACTGGATCAATTTCAAAACAATTCATTAATTTCATAGCAATTCCAAACATTCATCAATTTCATAATGATTCCAAACATTCATGATCGGATCGATAAAATAATTCATGGTTGGAATAAAGGGGGCAGATTGCATGGCATCATTCAAGGGTTCAGCTCATCATATCAAGAGTTCAGATTAATTTTCAATCATCACAATAAATATATAACCAGCTTTAGATTCTAGATCAAGGGCTGATGATAGAGCTGATGAGGTGATCAATTCAGGTATGTAACAGGTTAAAATTTCTTACCTCTTCTTCTTTCCTTCAATCTGCTTTCTTCTTCTTCATCTTCTCTTTCCCCATCTGCCGGTGCTGCTGCTACTGCTTCTTCTTCTTCTTCTGTTTTTTTTTTTTTTTTTTTCTTTGGGGCAGCAGCAGATGCTGCCGCTGCTTTCTTCCCCTTCTCCCTGCTTTTTTTTTTTTTTTTTCTTCTTTGGAGCAGCAGCAGATGCTGCTCCCTCTTTCCTCCACGGCAGCGGCGGCTCTGCTGCTGCTGCTTTTTTCCCCTTTTCTCTGCCTCTCTTTCTTTCTTCTCCCTTCTCTCCTTTCTCTCTTTTTTTTCTTTCACTCCATGGACCAGCAGCTCTCTGCTGCTCCCTTTTTCCTCCACGGCAGCGGCGGCAGTGCCGCTGCCTTCTTCTCCCTCTGCTTCTTTTTTTTTCTTTGGAGCAGCAGCAGAGCTGCTCCCTCTTCCTTTTTTTTTTTTGGTTCCTGGCAGACTTCCATTCCCCCGCCGTTTCTCCTTTTCTTTTTTTTTTCTCAGAGTCCCTCTCTATCCAGCCTCCTTCCTCCTTTCTTTTTCTCTTCTCTCAAACATTTTTATCCTCCTTCTCCACCCCCTTTTCGGTTCCCCCCCAGTCCTCCTTTTATCTCTCCTCTTCCTCACTCTCTCCCTTTCCGGATTCCATGGCTGGGGTACGGGAAGCATGGGTGGTGGTCATGTGCAAGATGGCATGCGGCTGGGATTGATAAGTGGGGTGAGGTGTCGATTAAAGGAGAGGGGTGTGGAGTGGGTCTTGTAGTGTCGATCAAAGGAGAGGGGCTCGATGGCGGTATGGTAAGTTGGTGGTGGCTTGATGAAGGAGGAGGTGGCAGTATGGTTCTGCCGCTCCTCTCTCCCTTCCTTCCCCTCCTTTCGTTCTCTCTCTCTTTCTCCCTCTCTCTCTTCCCATTCTCTCTCTCTCTTCCTCTCTCTCTCCCTCTCTCTCTTCCCATTCTCTCTCTCTCTTCCTCTCTCTCTCCCTCTCTCTCTTCCCATTCTCTCTTTTATTCGGATTCTTCTTTTTTCCTTCTTAACCGACATATATATATATATATATATATATATATATATATATATATATATATATATATATATATATATATATATATATAATATAATATAACATAGTATAATATAATATAGTATAATATAGTATAATAATATAATATATAACAATATATATAATATAATATATATAAAACATATATTATATAATATATAAATGTATATATGTAATAAATACATAAGGTGCATACACATGGGCCGACCCGACTCGATCTGGGCCGATTTGGGTTGGGTCAGGCTGGACTGATTGAGTTTGACGGGGTTGGACTAAATTGGGCTTGAGCTGGGTTGGGCTGAGTAAGTATGGACTGGGTTGATTTCTCTCTCTATTATGAATCCTCTCAGCTTGTAATTCCACATGAAAAATTTCGACGACCTATGTCTCAGATTTTCCACGTCCACTTTGAAGAGGACGGACAAAGGAGCACACTGGTGCTCGAATCGTCAGATTCGGACGTTAGATGAACAAAATATGAAGAATTGAAGCTTTGGCGATAATTCTGCCAGCAACTTTGCATGGGACCCGCTGGCGGCTTCTGTCCAAAATTCTTTACATCCACTTTGAAGAGGACTGGTAATGGAGCACACTGGCACTTGAATCGCCTGATTCGGACTTCGAGTGATCAAGATATGAAGAATTGAAGCTTTGATGATAATTCGGCCAACAACTTTGCATGGGACCTGCTGGCAGCTTCTGTCCAAAATTATTTACATCCACTTTGAAGAGGACTGGTAATGGAGCACACTGGCACTTGAATCGCCTGATTCGGAGTTCGGATGATCAAGATATGAATAATTGAAGTCTGATCGATTTAACTCATGATAATTTTCCCAATAAATCCTTAATTTATGATAATTTATAGAAAAGCCCTTGGATTAATAAGCCAATTTCAATCCGACTAAAATCGCGACATCTTCTTCGTTTGATATCGGAATTGAATGATTCTGGTATCATTTTGAAGGTATATCCATGACCTTGCTGTAGGGCTTGCCAAAATCAGCTTTGAAATCACCACTTATCGTCCAAACCTTGAATTGACCCGCAACCCTTCTGAATATGCCCATCAAGACTCTTGTTCATGGCTGGGGATGGCAAAAATGGGGTGCTTACAAGAGGGTTCACAAACAGAAATCCGGACCAGTGCTAGCCTGTAACCTCTTGTAAGAGGAGGATAAGGGGGTCCTTCGGATCTGGATGAGATCTGTAAAGAATTCAAAGAGCTCACATGTAGATGGAGCAGGATGGAGAGGTCCAAGGGAAAAGGGTTTGGGGTAAACAAGTTAAGAGCGAAGCCCAGGTAAATGCGTGAAAATGAATGAAACTCTACTTTGTTTGATTCTGAAATTTCACTTTGCCGCGGTAGAATTTTTTTTTGTTGGGTATAAATTAGCCGAAATTCTTGTGTGGATGGCAACTGTTATTGTGTTGTTCATTTGACTAATTTTCTTGGTTTTTTTTCTTCTTTTTTATTTTTTCCATCTTCAGAGTTTCTTTATATTAAACGCCAAGGGGAGATTTATTTCTTCATTTGGATTTAATTGGAGGCTTTCCTGGTTATCGATCATCACCAAAAGAGGAACAAGAAGCGTAGCTGTAGAGGGAGAAGAGGGGCGGCGGTTCTCTTGAATCAATCTATTTCAACTATTCGAGAGAGAAAACCAGAGGGCGACAAGAGTTGCGCAGATCTACAGAGAGAAAGAGAAAGCATAACATGGACTTTTCTAACAAACTGTAGTAAACTAGCCAAGAAGTATGGTGCACTAATGACTATCAAGCTCAATACTGTGACCACCTTCGTCGCTTCCTCTGACGTGAGGGTTGACACCGGTGAAGAAGGGGAACACAGGAGGGATGTTAGTGCAGAAGATAATGTTCTTGTACTATTTACCTTTTAAAAAAAATGGAAGTTGAGAGAGGTTAAAATAGTAAATTAATACTACTGAATGGTAATTATGGCATAATATAATTTTTAACCTTGCTACCTCATCATTTAACAGATCAATCTGTTAAGTCTGGACTTATGTAATACATATTACACATTTGAGGGGGGAGGGTGAAATTATGGGCAAAGTTTGGGGTTACATGAATTAAAGAAAAAGTTCAGGGGGGTGGGTGAAATTTTTCATATAAACAATTGTCAATTGTCAACTAATAAAATTCCTAAATTGAAATGGTCTTTTACTTCAATGCATTATTCTTCATGTCCACATTTCATAGCTTGGTTCATCGTCTTCATGACTTGCTTCTTCAGTGTGTTTCAGGTTTAGCTAGAATGCCTTCACGATTCAACTTCATAGTACCTGAAGTCATAACTAAAAAGAGTGGCGATCGCAAGGGTGAACTCTCTAACTTGAGCTCGTGAAAAATAGACAAGCAAGCAATCATATGAATAGATTATGCATACAGCAAGAGTCTGGTATAATGTATGCCAAATATGCTATGGTAAGGCTTAGCCAAACTTCCCCGAACTGACTATAACCTCCATGCATGGGAGTGAATGCGCATTTACCAGCCTACACCAATAGCGCAAGTAAAGTCACCCGATATCCCAATTAAAATGGTGATTGGACAATAAGTCTGGCTAGTGACGCTTTAACAAACACTTCCGACCCTTCCCCCTCATCACTTCATCTTACCTGTACCTGACCCCCTATTAGCCAGGGTTACACACATGAGTTATGTTACTAACTAGTCCTATATGACATCATATGTACTCTCTCAGTCACACCCCAAAACTCTGCCGTTTTGGTATGATCATGGTTTCTTCACTGTGCAAGTACTACCACAGACCAGAATCCATTTACAGTCATTACATAACAAAACTCTTTCATTAATTATAGCATAGATTATGGAAATTATAGAGTGCAAATCAAATATTAACAGAAAATCAATAACTAGGAACCATAGACCAAATCTAATTGTGTTAGATAATTGCATAAAGGCTTATCTGTCTTCAAATCAAGACATAAAAAAAAATAGGGAAAATATTTTCCATACCCCCTTTAGGTTACCTCAATCTCACCCACCCATCATCATTTGCGATAATATCACTAACACCCCCTACTATTGAAAAGTTGTATCCAACAAACCCCCTCTTTTAAGATATGTCCCTCAATCGATGATGTGGCATCATTTTAATTTAATAAATGATAGAACTACCCCTCTCTTTTAATTTTCCCAATTTAAAAATGGATTTTCTTTATTTCATATTAGATACGTAATATTACATATTATGAAAATAAGAAAAAAGGGAAAAGTAAAATTTGATAGTAAAACACGATAGTTACTTGTTTCTTCATTTTCATGAAAGTTAGGGTTTTCATAGTTTACCCTTGCGTATCAGCTCCGACTCAGACATGTTGTCTTGGTTTGTAATTGATTTTCATCATTTCCATCATTTTCACCATGGAGGAACAATAGACGAGGAAACTATTACCATTATCACACTCTGTGATCGATCCTACTCTGAGTCACTCTCTACTCCCTATGGCACATTACCGAGTAACTTCAATCAGATTAGATAGTTTCTTTGAGTTGTGCAGGGCAACATATCTGGACTGCTTGTAAGACCCGCACTCCATAAATCCGGTCTAAACCTTGATTTCATGTCGTAGCAGGTCTTTCGATCATCACCGGGCCAGATGGGACGAGCGGATGACAAACAGGTACGAAATCGGATCAAAGACGATTAAATAAGTGTCATTTTATGTTGACCGGTCGATGGTACCGGTCTTGGTACCGGTCGACCGGTATACTCTGCGCAGTTGACTACAGAGATCCAGAATTGGATCTCTGCGGGTCCCACTTTCCTAAACCCTAATACCTGGACCTTCCTAATCCTAATAGGGTTACTAAACCCTAATCCTAGCCTATATAAACACCTCTAAACCTGCTCAAATCCTTTCCATTTTCTCTCACAAACCCTAGAGAGGAGAAGGAGATAGGAGAAGGAGAAGGAGCTAGGAAGAAGAAGGAAGTGTCGCCATTGCCGTTCGACGACGCTCACCTTACGCCAGTCGACGGTCAGTGTTTTAATCATTCTTCTTACTCTATGACTCTAGGATAGTTGTATGTTTGGATCAATACCATGCAAAGCAAGTATTGATCTAAAACCCTAATTTGCCGTCAAACCCAAGATTCGAGTTCTAGGATGATATTCATCGAAACTAGACTTGAATGAGTTGGAGATAACTCTAACTCAAAGCTCAGACTTAGAATGGATAGGAGAAACCCTGGAAATCCATGGAGAATGATCAACGGCAGTCCAAAAACCCAAAGTATGGTCTTTCAGAGACATACCGGTCAACTGTACCGGTTGCACCCTGTGCAACTAGTATGTTGCCACCGGTACCGTCCGGGGGGGCTGGTCTGTGGGGACCGGCTGACCATACCGATCGCCAGTCTTCCCCACAGAGCTGCGACCGGTACAAGCCACCGGTCAGCTCTGTAAATGTATTTTTGTAACTTCGTTGGTTTTTCGACCAACGTGAAACCCTAAGAAACTATTCTAATGAAACCCTAATATTATGTAGGACTTTGTGATAGCACGTTTGGATCTTGCGACGTGGAGCAAGCTATCAAACGAGCGTCAGGTAAGGGAATCTGACCTAAACCCTAATAATTAATGGACAGTAAATCGTTGTTAATAACCTGAATATATATGATGTAATGTTTGTGCATATTCACATGCCATCCTTTACTTTCAATTATTATTATTGTTCATGCATAATAGGATGTGATTGTTAGGCATGTGATTATTTTCGTTGGTGTGTGGAGTGGGGCATGGGGCCTGGGATCATTCCTCACACTTGTACTTTTGTAGTATTCTATTTTAACATGCTTGGTACGGGTGGGGCATCAGGGGAAGGTCATGGTACGGTGGTCTCCGATGTTGATGTTGGCCTGGCCATGGTTGTGTGGCACTGTGGTCTCCGATGCCGACGCTGACTTGTCCACGATGCTTTACTCTATCTCTATGCCATAGGGAGTTATGTTGGGATAGGGTCTATCTGTGTATTGTTCTATCCTAGTGTGTTAGTTGCGGATAAGGTATCAGGGGAGGTACGGGGATACCTTAGCTCTATCTCTATGCCATAGACGGCTGTGCTGGGATAGAGCCTACATTGATGACATATAGGATTGGTTAGTTGCGAGCCCAGTTTGCGAGCCCTGGCCAGTAGGGGCTTAGGTACTGGTATGGGTAGGGTATCAGGGGAGGTACGGGGATACCTTAGCTCTATCTCTATTCCATGATGGGTGCATGTGGACCGGTGGTGGTGTGATCTACTATGCGGTGCCACACACTCGGGTATAGAGGTGCGGGGGCCACCAAACCTTTCTATAGCACATTGCAAACTTAAACCAGACCACAGCATAAAATGATTGTTACTCATGCATAATATTGTGAAACTGTCTGATTGTCTTACTGAGCTAAGTTGTGAGCTCACCCTTTGTATATACATTGTTTTTTAGATGTTGATGTAGGTTACTCGGTGGACAACTATGTGAACGCTCCGGCGTATGGAGGTGTGGCTGCTATGAATGTGCAGGCAGGAGAGGACGAGCATGACGCTTCATGCAAGTGCCCTTTCTGCGTGTACCTTTGATTTGATTTTTATTTATTTTCAGTTATTTTTAGTTGGGTTAAGTGTATGTAAAGATATTATATTTTATGTTTGAATTTGAATAATTGGATATTTTATTTAAATTTATCAATAGATTCTCAGTTCATTTATTTAAAAACTTCCGCTGTTGTAAGACCCGTATCAAACTAACCCGGTCTTACCACCTTGAACCAGGTTTACCCATCATGGACGAGATGAATGGACCAAGGGCGTGAAGGAGATCGTGATCCCAGGTATAAAATCGACCCAAAAACACTTAATTTAAAGGGAGGGTCGCATACCCAGCAAGGGAGGGTCGGACCCCCCAAGACAGAAAGTCAGACCCCCTGTTTTACAGAGGGGGTCGGACACTTTAGGAAACCAGGGGTTGACGGGATCATCGACCCCCTCATCGACCCCCAGTTGCCGCCAGAAACTGAAATTAGGAAAGTTTCCAAATTTCGATTGGATTCCTTCTAAATCTCAATGGGACTTAGTTTAGAAGTTTCCACCCTATAAATAGGACATCCCTAAGCCTCTTTCAATCCTTTTACAACCCTAATTGAATTGAGAGAAAGAGAAGAGAAGGAAGAGAAGAAGAAGAGAAGCAAGGGAGAGAAGAAAAATCAAAAAGGAGAAGAGTTGCAGAGAAGGAGTATTCTTCTCAGGTATGGATACTAATTCCATGAATTTCTACAGACCTTAGGTTATATAAGGATGAGAGTGTGATCTCGAAGAAACCCAAACCATCAACCCATGGTTAGGTTTCCATGGAAAACCATGGGAGAATACATAAAAGCTATATAGGTGGATGATTCATGGTTCTAGACTATGGAATGTATGTTGAATGGACTGTAGGAGCAAGCCATAGGACCCCAAACACGAAGAATGAAGTAAAAGGAGAAAAATTGACCAAAACCCACAAGGGGTCGCACAGGGGGTTGATGACCATCCGACCCTATGTGACCCTGAGTATCGACCCCCAGGGTTCTGGAAGTCCAGATTAGGGGGCGTCGCACCAGGGGTCGGTCATAACTCAGACCCTACCTCCGACCCCCAGTTAACAGAATAGTTTTAAAATTAGAATAAATTTTAATTAAATTTTATCGACTTTGTTAGGTCTTCTAGCAATATAATAGCAGTGTAAAGGTGATTCTAAAGCTTGGAAGAGTATCTATTAGCAAGCTAAGGTGAGGGAACAAGACCTAAACTAATTGGTTAATAATAAACTACTTTTATTTACTTGAGTCCAATGCCATGCTTGATTCTATGCGAATATGCTTGTAATGTGCATTCAACATGTCATCCAATATTCCTGCTATTATTGCTCATGCATATTTAATTTTGTTTATTTATAACATGGTGATGGTGATTGATGCTAGGAATAGGCATGTGGGTGTTTGTGTGTGGTTAGTGTGCTTGATGCGAGTAGGGCATCAGGGGAGGTGTTATGCGGTGTTTGATCCGGGCACTTTAGCTCTATCTCCATCTCAAGTCTTGTGCATTAGCATCGTCATATCGCCGTTACCTTAGCAGAACTATTGCGACGTAGGGCATCAAGGAGGGTCTCGGTCCTTGAGTCCTATACTCTACTGAGGGGCCTTAGCTCTATCTCTACGGATGCTCTGAAGGATGTTGGGGTGAGGCCTTGGATATATTGGTTGACATTAGGATTGGTTAGTAGCGAGCCCCGTTTGCAGCCCTAGCCATCAGGGGTTAATTTGTTGGTATGGAGTTGTGCATCGATAAACGTAACCTTCGTTGTACAATTTTCATTATGGGTGCTGTGGGCGACGGTGAGAGTCATCGGGCATATCAACTCTCTCTTGCATAGAGGTGCGGTGGCCACCTATCCTTTCTATAGCAAAGTGCAAACGTAAAATCAGACCAAAGATATGAATTGATTGCATGCATATGTATTGTTGCATTGTTTTGTTTGCTCACTGAGCCGTGATGTGTGCTCACCTTCGACGTCGAATATTTTTAGTTGATGATGCAAGTACAACCATTGAAGATTATATAAATGCTCCAGAATACAAGAACGTTGCAACGATGGTAGCTGAAGATGAAGTGGATACACATGACATCTCTTGCGAGTGCAACTCATGTGTATTCGATTAGATTTTTAGTTTTATCTATTTGGATTTATTAAAGACATGTATTTGATATTTATTTATTTATGTCTTAGTTGATACAGAATAATTTGTTATTTAAATATTGATATCACAATAGATTCTCAGTTCATTTTATTATAAGACTTCCGCTATTGTGTATTTACTCTGATTATGATTATGGATGTATGTGGTTTAGATAACACAGATATAGCCTACTCAAGATCCTTGTTGAACCGTTGGTTTGTTAGCGGTTCATCACACCGTTCTGAATAGTGTGGAATTGGGGTGTGACAACTTGGTATCAGAGCATCTCAGGCCTTGTCCGTTGAATTAGCATACATTCAAGACAATTGTGAACTGAGATAGGATAAAAGTAAAAACAGTAATATTAACACACTATAAGCATAAGTGATGTTTGAGACCAAATTTGAAAAGAAAATAATGCATCTATTAAAGGGGTAATAATTTTAATACAATGTGAAAGAAACAAACGTATATACATAACTAAAATAGAGTACAGTCCACAACCCGGACAGTTACTCTATAGTACAAGAAGAAGGAAAAGATACACTCATGAAGCCGGAGGTGAAGGAGGAGGCGGTGCCTTACGATCTCTTTCATAATTCTCAGCGTAGACTCTAGTCAACCAGGCTACCTGAGTCTGGGTCGTTTGAAGACTAGCTGTGAGACCAGCCAACCGCTGATTAGTCACGCGCTGAGCACCCAAAAGCTCCTCGATACGCATATTTGACCGGCGCTGAGCATCTATGAGCTCTCCCATCCGCGTGTCTGATATGCGTTGGGCCACTAGCAACTCATCCACTCTCACACGCTGAGCGTCCAGCAACTCCTCCATCCTCAGATCAGATCTGCGCTGAGCCTCTCTGATCTCATGCAACATCTCCATCATATCAGAAGGTGGGTGTGAAGGACCAGCCGCATGAGAAGGACCAGTCTCAGGTGCAGGATCAGCTGCAGATGAAGTACCAGCTTTAGCCGCATACGTGGGTGAAGGCGGTGGTATCGAGTCTACATCCATGTACATGCGGTCATCGTCATCGACAGGATCCGCATGAACTCTAGCGGCGGCAGCAGCTGCCTCAGCGTCAGTGATCTTGATCCGAGTGTGAGGGCGCACCATCTCGTTCCTCTCCTCGTCACTGACTTGGGCATCCTGCAAGCCCATCTTGTAGATAGCCTCCCAATCTAGAGGCGACGAAAAGGTTTTCTCCTGAATCTTCTCATCTACTAAATCAACTCCCAGGCGGGTCAGCAACATAGTGATCATACGTCCGTACGGGAGGTTGCCAATAGGGCTGCACAATGTAGCAGTGATCATAGTCCGCATGATGATGTACGATAGGCAGACGGACTGTCTAGTGCAGATACTGTATAGCAGATACTGGGTCAGCTGGGAAACCCTCTCGTAGTGACCACTCTGCGGGAGCGGATTATGCTGGATAATCTTGCAAAAGACCCGTGGAGCCAGACGCATATAGCAAGCCCTCATCTGCCAGCGATCAGGTCGTAGCAACTGACTATCATTCTCAGTCCTCATCTCTGTGGAGACGAACTGGGGCTCTCCAGGAGCACAGTAAACCATAGGGCCATCATAGGGAATGCCCAGTAGGTCGGCCAATTGCCGATAATCAAAAGAGATGTGCACCCCTTTGACGTAACTAGTGATACGCAACTCCTGACCCTTCTCGACGTCATTGTAATTCCCCACCACCTGGAGAATACAATAAAATTGTCGCACTAAATTTGGGCGTGTGCAAGCGTCGTAGGTAATGACAGGGAGCCACCCCATATCACCAAAGGCTCTCTCCACGTTGAACAAGGCTAACTCAGCCAAGTTCACCATACGACCTCCCTCCAATTTCTTAGGAACAAAGTGGGCATATTGTGCCTCGGCTTCGTAGGAACGGAAGCGAAGAGGATCACGAACTCTGGGTACCTTGGAATGAGCCATGGTATCTGCAAATAAGAAAGAAAATTAAAAAATATGTTAATAAGATAGAAAATCCAAAATTTTGACATTATAACGACGTAAGTTGGCCAAAAGCCTCACTTTTCACCCAGACACGTGGGTAGGAGGACTTACATAGGTTCCAACATGTCCTACAACACTCAGACAGTAGGAAATTCTAGCTAATGAGGTCCAATTTGAAGAAATTGCGAGAAATCGAAAATTTTGACAAATTAGGGCAAAAAGATCAAAAATCCAAGTTTCTCGATAACCAACCGATGAAACTCAAAAAATTTTGAGGGCTTTCGTTCCTCGAGACACCAGTAACAAAAGACCCCAATAAAAATCAAATTTTTACAGTTGGAAAAAGTTTAATTTGAAAAATACAAGTTAAATGGACAAAAACCTAGAAATGGAAACCTAAAAACAGGTAAAAATGAGAAAGCATACCTGTAGGGATGATGTGGACATTGAAACACGGATCCAAACTGACCAAAATAGCGGAGTGGCACTGTAGCAACTCAAAGGTGGGAGACGAGTCGAAACGGGAGAGAAATGATGGGGAATGAACCCAGAATCGGATCTTAAAGGTCTGATTTTTGGTCTGGGGGTTGGACAATTCGACCAGGATCATCGACCCCCAGATCGACCCCCAGCTCTCGGGAATCTGACAGAAAACCAGGGGTCGGACATCCATCGACCCCCAGTTCTCGGGAACTTGGCAGGGAACCAGGGGTCGGACAGGGGGTTGGATACCCATCGACCCCCAGCTCTTGGGAAGAACAGGTCATTCCCAGGGTCGGATACTGAGGGTCGGACATACCATCGACCCCCACCATCGACCCTGCATAGAAAAGACAGTATTTTTCATAAAATGAGCTGAAAATTTTAGAATTTTACATCCGTTAGCGTGCCCACATGCAGTATAAACGATTGACTCACATATTTTGATGATTTTCAGGCACCACCAATCTCAGAAGAAAACATGTCTGGACATAGAGTAATCAGGCAGAGTCGAAATGCAGTTCCACCACCACCTGTGGAGGAAACTAGCCAGGAGAATATATATATGCACAGGGAAATCCGCAGGTTGTACCCCCAGGAAATCCAGATCAGGCAAATCCTACCAACTTGCCACCTCCACCACCGGAGTTAGCAACCGTGGTAATGAATCTAGCACAGCAGCTACAACAGATGCAACATGCACAGGCTCAAATGCCAGTTGCAATGGGGATTATGTTCTAGGCCGCACATGCTACACCCATGCAGACTGGACAAGCCAGTGCAGCACCGGTGGGTAACCACCCAGCACCTCAAATACCTCAACCACTAGCTGCACAGATCCCAGTACCTGGTCCGGAAGCAGCTCAGGTTCAGTATCAGTATCCACAACCTATGTTTGGGGCATACCCCCAAAATCAGATGGATCACTCTCGACTGGTTGAGAGATTTCTGAAGATGAAGCCCAAGGAATTTAACGGTAAACCGTCGGATCCGTTATGGCCAGCACATTGAATCACGAGATGGAGTGAAACTTTTTCATGATGACTATTACTGAAGAAGAAAAGGTGTTACATGCCACCTTCATGTTGAAAGGCGATGCACATATTTGGTGGAAATCTATCAGGGCATATCTACTGACCAAGCACGCCCTATTGACTTGGGCTATTTATAAAGAAGCGTTCTTTGAGAAGTATTTTCCCCGAAGCTTCAGAGATGCTATGGAGAAGGAGTTCCTGAGTTTATATCAGGGCCAGATGTCCGTGGACGCGTATCAACAGCGCTATGAGGAGCTGTTTTTCTTTGCACCACTTTAGTATGCAAGAGGAAGACACTAAGACCCGTAGGTTTGTCACGGGACTTAGAGGAAGCATTAGAGAGCACATCCTGGGTTTAGAGAAGAAGATATATAATGAAGCTGTCCAAATCGCTCGAGTTATCGAATCGAGCCAGAAGGAAAGTTACTTTACACAAAACAGAGGCATAAAAAGACCAGCCGGAAATGCTTATAATGGAGGGAACAACAAAACATTTAAACCTTTCCATGCCCAAGGCTTTACCGCTACACCCAAGACCACTCAAGCAACTCAGCAGCAACCAAAGCCAAATACTGAAAGTCCAAGATGTTATAACTGCAATCAAGTGGGACATATGATGAAAGAGTGTCCTAAACCCAGGAAGCAACAACATCAAGGATGAGTTTATGCTGTTACGTCTGAGGAAGCTGCCGCATCACCTGATGTGGTCACAGGTATGACCTAAACCTTAAGTTGTATTACAATGTGTAAGCATGTAGACTAAGTTTAAACAAATCACAAGTATCGTACCTATAAATGGCATACCCGCCAAAGTACTCTTTGATTCAAGAGCTACTCATTCCTTTATATCTGTGTCGTTTGGGAAGAAGCTGAACTTACCCATCAAAACGTTGGACTACAAACTACTTGTACGGTCACCGATGCGGTTAGAAGTGGAATTAGAGAAAGGTTATGGGACATGTCTAGTTCTCATTGGCGAGAAAACCTTAGATGCAACCTTGATCCAACTTGGGATGGCAGACTTTGATGTCATCTTGGGAATGGACTGGTTAGCTCGGCATTCTACAAACCTATTATGCGCCGAAAAGAAGCTAACATTTAAAGACAAAGAAGGAGCAGAATTCAGTTTTGCGGGAACCAAACTGCCCCGTAAATGCAAGCTCATACTCTCAACACTAAAGGCTAAGAAGTGCCTTGAGAAGGGGGCAGTCGGGTATCTAGTATCAGTGGTCGACCTAACCAAGGAAGCACCACGAATGGAAGATATTGATGTCATGCGGGACTATCCCGACGTATTTTCGGAGGAACTACCAGGATTACCACCCGACAGAGCCACCGAGTTTGTGATAGACCTTATACCTGGAGCCGCACCAGTATCAAAAGCACCTTATAGAATGGCTCCTACTGAACGAAAGGAATTGAAAGTGCAACTATATAAACTGCTGGACAAGGGTTATATTCGACCCAGTATATCACCATGGGGAGCACCAGTATTATTCGTAAAGAAGAAGGATGGTAGCGTTCGATTATGTATCGATTATTGGGACCTGAACAAACTGACAATCAAGAATCGATATCCACTACCTCGGATCGATGACTTGTTCGATCAGTTGCAAGGAGCGAAAGTATTTTCTAAGATCGACCTTTGGTCAAGTTATCATCAGCTAAAGATTAAAGAGGGTGATATTCCTAAGACAGCTTTCAGGACCAGATATGGACATTATGAATTTTTGGTCATGTCTTTTGGATTAACAAACGCACCAGCAACTTTCATGGAACTTATGAACCGGGTTTTCCATGACATATTGGATACGTCGGTTATAGTATTTATTGATGATATATTGGTATATTCCAAGGCCAAGGAAACCCACGTTAAGAATCTAAACGCCGCTCTACAGCGTTTAAGGAAAGAGAAGCTGTATGCAAAATTTTCAAAGTGTGAGTTTTGGCTAAGTGAAGTCGCCTTCCTAGGCCATGTGGTATCCGCTGAAGGAATCAAAGTGGACCCCAGCAAGATCGAGGCTATTGTAAAGTGGGAAGCACCAAAAAGCGTTGCAGAAATAAGAAGTTTTCTGGGTCTCGCTGGTTATTATCGGAGATTTGTAGAAGACTATTCCCGGATTGTCGTACCTCTCACCAGTTTGACTAGGAAAGGTGAAAAGTTCGTGTGGACGGATAAATGTGAGAAGAGTTTACAAACATTGAAGACCAGGTCGATATCCGCTTCGATTTTGACTATTCCTATTCCAGGACAGCCATTTACCCTATACACTGATGCGTCAGGACTGGGATTAGGATGCGTGCTTATGCAAGGGGAACAAGTAATTGCTTATGCCTCGAGACAGTTAAAGATACATGAGAAAAATTATCCCACTCATGATTTGGTGTTAGCAGCAGTAGTACATGCTGTCAAGATATAGAGACATTACCTATACGGAGAGAAGTTCCAGATTAAGTCGGACCATAAAAGTCTTACTTATTTATTTAATCAGAAGGAGTTGAATATGAGATAAAGAAGATGGTTGGAACTATTGAAAGACTATGATTGTGATATTCAGTATCATCCGGGGAAAGCTAATGTAGTAGCAGATGCGTTGAGCAGAAAGGCGATGATAAAATCTCAAGGGGAGGTTAGTACAACTGCAGCTATATGTACTACCGGAACGGTATTCAATCATGGAAATGAGTAATATGTGATAGATACAATGGATGGATCAGCCAACCAAGGGTTTATTCATCGGTTTTCAAATATGTTCGCGGCATTGAAGATTATACCGGATATAATGGATGAAGTGAAGACAGCTATCAAATCAGATCCTTATCTGAGAACAGCACAAGAAGATATCAAAAAAGGTAGGACTAACCCTGAGTTCACCTTGGACGAAGAGAAAGTACTGAAATACAAAGGAAAAATATGTGTATCCGAAACAGAAAATGTGGACATTAGACACCGACTAATGAAAGAAGCCCATACCACCATTTATTCGATACATCATGGAAGCACAAAAATGTATTATGATCTAAAGACACTATATTGGTGGAGAGGAATGAAAGCAGATGTAGCTAAGTTCGTGTCTCAATGCCTAAATTGTCAGAAAGTAAAGGCTGAACGACAAAGACCCACAGGACTGTTACAGCCGTTACCGGAACCATCATGGAAATGGGACTGCATCACTATGGACTTCGTCACGGGATTACCACTGACTCGTCGAGTAGTTGACGCAGTTTGGGTGATTGTAGACCGTCTGACTAAGACAGCTCGCTTCATACCGATACGACCTCAGTATACACTGGAAAGGTTAGCAAAGCTGTATGTGGATAATATTGTTTGGTTACACGGTGTACTAGAGAGCATTGTATCCGATAGAGATCCCCGATTTACTTCCAAGTTTTGGGAAGGATTGCAAAAGGCTATGGGTACAACATTGAAGTTCAGTACTGCATTCCACCCACAGACAGATGGACAGTCAGAGCGTACAATCCATATTCTAGAAGATATGCTACGCGCATGTGTAATTGATTTCAAAGGATCATGGGATGAAAAGTTACCACTGATCGAGTTCGCTTATAATAATAGCTATCAGGCTACTATACAGATGTCACCATATGAAGCGTATGGCAGAGAGTGTCGAACTCCGTTGTTTTGGAATGAAGTTGGAGAACGTAGTATTGTTGGACCGGAATTCGTTGAAGAAACTTGTCGAGTGGTAGACATTATCAAGGAAAGGGTAAAAACAGCTCAGAACCGTCAGAAGCAATATGTAGATACTCGACGCAGAAATCTTGAGTTCACTGTAGGTGATAAAGTATTCTTGAAGGTATCGCCTATGCGAGGATTGAAACGGTTCGGACAGAAAGGGAAACTCAGTCCAAGATATGTCGGGCTATATGAGATTCTAGCTAAGCGTAGAAAAGTGGCTTATCAGTTAGCACTACCACCATCTATGTCAAGTGTGCATGACGTATTTCATATTTCCCTATTGAAGAAGTATGTCAAGGATCCAACGCACGTATTGACAATTGATTTACTGGATTTGACTGATGATTTGACATTTGAAGTAACACCAACAGAAATCACCAACCGAAAGGTTCAACGACTACGCAACCGAGATATCTATTATGTTAAGGTCACTTGGAATAGTAGAGACATGGAAGAAATTTCTTGGGAGGAAGAGAATGCTATGCGGAAGCAATACCCTCACTTATTTGATTCAAAAGGTACGTATAATTTCGGGGACAAAATTTTTATAACTAGGGGGGAGTTGTAAGACCCGTATCAAACTAATCCGGTCTTACCACCTTGAACCAGGTTTACCCATCATGGACGAGATGAATGGACCAAGGGCGTGAAGGAGATCGTGATCCCAGGTATCAAATCGATCCAAAAACACTTAATTTAAAGGGAGGGTCGGATACCCAGCAAGGGAGGGTCGGACCCCCCAAGACAGAAAGTTAGACCGCCTGTTTTACAGAGGGGGTCGGACACTTTAGGAAACCAGGGGTCGACGGGATCATCGACCCCCTCATCGACCCCCAGTGGCCGCCAAAAACTGAAATTAAGAAAGTTTCCAAATTTCGATTGGATTCCTCCAAATCTCAATGGGACTTAGTTTAGGAGTTTCCACCCTATAAATAGGACGTCCCTAAGCCTCTTTCACTCGTTTTACAACCCTAATTGAATTGAGAGAAAGAGAAGAGAAGGAAGAGAAGAAGAAGAGAAACAAGGGAGAGAAGAAAAAGCAAAAAGGAGAAGAGTTGTAGAGAAGGAGTATTCTTCTCATGTATGGATACTAATTCCATGAATTTTTACAGACCTTAGGTTAGATAAGGATGAGAGTGTGATCTCGGAGAAACTCAAACCATCAACCCATGGTTAGGTTTCCATGGAAAACCATGGGAGAATACATAAAAGCTATATAGGTGGATGATTCATGGTTCTAGACCATGGAATGTATGTTGAATGGACTGTAGGAGCAAACCATAGGACCCCAGACACGAAGAATGGACTAAAAGGAGGAAAATTAACCAAAACCCACAGGGGGTCGCACAGGGGGTCGATGACCATCCGACCCTATGTGACCCTGAGTATCGACCCCTAGGGTTCTGGAAGACCAGATTAGGGGGGGTCGCACCAGGGGTTGGTCATAACTCAGACCCTACCTCCAACCCCCAGTTAACATAATGGTTTTAAAAATTAGAATAAATTCTAATTAAATTTTATCGACTTTGTTAGGTCTTCTAGCAATATAATAGCAATATAAAGGTGATTCTAAAGCTTGGAAGAGTATCTATTAGCAAGCTAAGGTGAAGGAACAAGACCTAAACTAATTGGTTAATAATAAACTACTTTTATTTACTTAAGTCCAATGCCATGCTTGATTCTATGTGAATATGCTTGTAATGTGCATTCAACATGTCATCCAATATTCCTGCTATTATTGCTCATACATATTTAATTTTATTTATTTATAATATGGTGATGGTGATTGATGCTAGAAATAGGCATGTGGGTGTTTGTGTGTGGTTAGTGTGCTTGATGCGAGTAGGGCATCAGGGGAGGTGTTATGCGGTGTTTGATCCGGGCACTTTAGCTCTATCTCTATCTCAAGTCTTGTGCATTAGCATCGTCGTATCGTCGTTACCTTAGCAGAACTATTGCGACGTAGGGCATCAAGGAGGGTCTCGGTCCTTGAGTCCTATACTCTACCGAGGGGCCTTAGCTCTATCTCTACGGGTGCTCTGAGGGATGCTGGGGTGAGGCCTTGGATACATTGGTTGACATTAGGATTGGTTAGTAGTGAGCCTCGTTTGCAGCCCTAGCCATCAAGGGTTAATTTGTTGGTATAGAGTTGTACATCGATAAACGTGACCTTCGTTGTACAATGTTCATTATGGTTGTTGTGGACGACGGTGAGAGTCATCGGGCGTATCCACACTCTCGTGCATAGAGGTGCGGTGGCCACCTATCCTTTCTATAGTACAGTGCAAATGTAAAACCAGACATGAATTGATTGCTTGCATATGTATTGTTGCATTGTTTTGTTTGCTCACTAAGCCGTGATGTGTGCTCACCCTTCGACGTCGAATATTTAGAGTTGATGATGCAGGTATAACCGTTGAAGATTATACAAATGCTCCAGAATACGGGAACGTTGCAGCGATGGTAGCTGAAGATGAAGTGGATACACATGACATCTCTTGCGAGTGCAACTCATGTGTATTCGATTAGATTTTTAGTTTTATCTATTTGGATTTATTAAAGACATGTATTTGATATTTATTTATTTATGTCTTAGTTGATACAGAATAATTTATTATTTAAATATTGATATCACAATAGATTCTTAGTTCATTTTATTATAAGACTTACGCTATTGTGTATTTACTCTGATTATGAATATGGATGTATGGGGTTTAGATAACACGGATATAGCCTACTCGAGATCCTGGTTGAACCGTTGGTTTGTTAACGGTTCATCACATCATTCTGAATAGTACGGAATTGGGGTGTGACAACTATACTATTTATATTCTGATTGTGGTTTTATGCAATGGTTTGTAGGATTGGACACGGTCTATTCGAGATCCTGGTGTGAACCGTTGGTTCAATGACGGTTCACTCACACCATTCTGGTTGGTTTAGAATTGGGGTGTGATAACTTGGTATTAGAGCCCTCGGGCTCTGTCCAACAGACCATATTGCACTTAACTAAGTCGATGAACTGAGTTAAGAAAATTTAAAAATCTTAATACAAACACACCCTAAGCATTGTTTGATACCTGAGACTGATTAAGAAAGAGCATAATATACTATGTTAAATATGGAATTTAATGATACTCATGCACTAGTTAGGAAAACCATAAAAACTTTCATTAACCAGAAAGAGAGTATCAAATGTAATAGTACTACAGGGTATAGTCCACAAACCGGACAGTTACCCTGATATATAAACATAACAAGAAAGAAAAGAGAGAAAATAAAGAGGCAATCATGGGGTAGGGGGCCTAGGAGAAATAGTGTCCGCTATGTCATAATCTCGCTCGTATGAAACCCCAAGTCAGTGCACCTGGTCCTGCGTGACCCGTAGGCTACGAGCAAGACGTCCTAACTCCTGACCCATCTCTCGCTGAGACTCTAGGATGCCTCTCTGGGTGTCCCTGATCTCTGTAAACATGCTCAACACTGGGTCCGAAGGGGAGTGAGACGGTCCAGCTGTAGATGTAGGCTGTGGTGATGCAGGTATAGGCTGAGGAGCTGGTACTGGTGCATCCTCTGCCCTATCATCGCCATCCCCATCATCACTCTCAGCCTCTGCCGCATATGCCGCATTGGCTGCTGCTGCTGCTGCTGCGGCTGCTACCCTCCTGAGTGGGCGAGGGTGAGCCTCCATCTCATCATCACTAACAGGAAGATTATCCATCTGCATCCTAAGAATGGCATCCCAGTCGATGTCGGAGGTCATGGTATCCTCAACAGCCACCTCGCCTCTCATGCTCACTCGTAGGCACCACAGAAGAGTTGTGACGAGACGACCATATGGGAGATTACTGGCCTGATCGACTAGAGTCGCCTGATGCATACTCCAGATAATGAGGTAAGGGAGAGAGACCCGCTCCGCTGTGCAGACGCAGTAGGTAATGTACTGGGTGAGCTAGGATAACTCACTGTAGTGACCACTCTGGGGCACGATGTTGTGGTGAATGATGCGACTGTATACCCGAGGTGCAGGTCTCAAGCTAGCCGCCTTCATAGGAGCCCTGGGATTTAGTATCTGCTCCGCTATCTCTCAGCGTAGATCCTCGCTCAGATAGCCCTTCACTTTTGGAGGGCAGTATACTAGATCTCCATCATTGGGGACCCCTAGCAGGTCAGCCAGCTGATGAGTATCGAAGGAGATATGGACGCCCCTGAAGAAGCTGGAGATGCGCAAGTCCCTACCATGATTGGGATCATTGACATCCCCATGAAGCTCCAGGTTGGCGTAGAAGTGGTTGACCAGGTTGGGGCGAGTGGTCTCAGTATAAGTAATGATAGGCACCCACCCAAGCCTGTCGAAAGCCGCTTGCACATCAAACCTGTGCAACTATTCCAAGTTAACCCACCGTCCAGATTCAATGTTCTTTCTATCGAACCAAGGGAAACAGGCTTGTGCCTCCTCAGAATGAAACCACTGCTCATCGAGCTGTGGAACTGGTGGATGAGGAGTGCGCATGCCCAAGACATAGGAACGTTTGCCAAGACCGCATCGTGGAGCCATTTAAACTGCAAAATATAAAGAAAAAAGAAGAAAAACGTTAAGAATTTTCAAAAATTCGACAGCATAACGACAGTAAATTGGGAAAAAGCCTCAAACTCACCAAAAACTTGGGGAGGAGGACTTACGTAACCCCCCGCACACTTCAAGCAAACCAATTCCTTGCAATTGCAACAAGAAATTTAAGAAATTGGAAAAATTCAAGAAAATTTTGAAATTTTCAAAAAAAAAAAACCAAGGTTAAAAACTAGAAAAATTTGATTTTTCCTAAAACCATTCGGTGGAAGTCCAAATTGGTTGAGGGCATTTGCTCTTGGGGGTCTCTAAACCCTTTCTAAACCGAAGGAAAGAAGTTCCTATGGTTAGAATCTTCCAATCGAAGAAAAACCTAAAATTTCAACTAAAAACGATATGAAAAGCTTGTAGAAATGGGATAGAGAGGGAAGAGGCTTACCTAGAGACGATGTGTTGAGTCTGGATAGGAAGGAAATCACTCCCAAGATGACCGGTCGGACTGTAGAAACTCAGAATCCAGAGGAGAATCGCCACCAGAGAGAAGGAAGGAAAGAAAAGTGAGAAAAATCTCACTTTTTGCGATTTTAAAAGATTTTCTGGGCATACCGGTCGACACTTTTACCATACCGGTCGACCGGTGATCCCTGGTATAGTCGACCGGTACCTCTCGATCATATGGGAAATTCTGACCGGTCGACTATACCGGTCGCTTTATTTTCTATAGAGAAGCAACCGGTATGTTGCGACCGGTCAGCTATAGAAAGGCCAGAAAAATTATGAAACATTTTAAAAATTTTGCGAGTTAAATTTCTACTTTTTGACTATTTCGCCTTGTATTGTTCAGAACTAACACCACTATTATTGTTCTCATGTGTTATGTCTTCTTCTCAGATCCAAACAGAATAGTCTGAGATGGTAGGCGGAAACGGTCGTAGGGGCCGAAAGCGTCACCAGGCTAGGGTGCGCCGCGATGAAGAAGAACAGGTAGAACCAGGCTATGTTAGAGAGCCAAACCCGGTAGTTGAGGAAGAACAGGTTCCAAGGGCGCCAACAAATTTGCCTGGCCCTCCTCACACAAACTCTGAGACTATTGTGACCAACCTGGACGGATAAGTGTGAAAAGAGTTTTCAAACACTGAAGACCAGATTGATATCCGCTCCGATTTTGACTATTCCGATCCCAGGACAGACATTTACCTTATATACCGATGCGTCGGGATTGGGATTAGGATGTGTGCTTATGCAAGGAGAGCAAGTAATTGCCTATGCCTCGAGACAGTTGAAGGTACATGAGAAAAATTACCCCACTCACGATTTGGAGTTAGCGACAGTAGTACATGCTGTCAAGATATGGAGACATTACCTATACGGAGAGAAATTCCAAATTAAGTCGGACCATAAAAGTCTTACTTATTTATTTAATCAGAAGGAGTTGAATATGAGACAAAGAAGATGGCTGGAACTATTGGAAGACTATGATTGTAAAATCTAGTATCATCCAGGAAAAGCGAACGTAGTAGCAGATGCATTGAGCAGAAAAGCAATGATAAAATCTCAAGGAGAAGTTAGCACGACTGCGGCAATGTGCACTACCGGAATGGTATTCAATCACGGCAACGAGCAGTATGTGATAGACACAACGGATGGATCAGCCAACCAAGGGTTTATTCATCAATTTTCGAATATGTTCACGGCATTGAAGATTGTACCGGATATAGTGGATGAAGTGAAGACAGCTATCAAAGCAGATCCTTATCTGAGAATAGTACATGAAGATATTGAGAAAGGTAGGACTAACCCTGAGTTTACCTTGGATGACGAGAAGGTACTGAAATACAAAGGAAGAATATGTGTACCCGAAACAGAAAGTGTAGACATTAGACACCGACTCATGAAAGAAGCCCACACCACCATCTACTCGGTACATCCTGGAAGTAAAAAGATGTATCATGACCTAAAGAAATTATACTGGTGGAGGGGAATGAAAGCAGATGTAGCTAAGTTCGTGTCTCATTGCCTATTGTCAGAAAGTAAAGGCTGAACAACAAAGACCCGCAGGACTATTGCAGCCGTTACCGGAACCAGCATGGAAATGGGACTGCATCACTATGGACTTCGTCACGGGACTACCATTGACTCCTCGAGTAGTAGACGCAGTTTGGGTGATTGTGGACCGTCTGACTAAAACAGCTCGCTTCATACCTATACGACCTCAGTATACACTGGAAAGGCTAGCGAAGCTGTATGTGGATAACATTGTTCGCTTACACGGTGTACCAGAAAGTATTGTGTCTGATAGAGATCCACGATTTACTTCCAAGTTTTGGGAAGGATTACAAAAGGCTATGGGTACAACGTTAAAGTTCAGTACTGCATTCCATCCACAGACAGATGGACAGTCAGAGCGCACAATTCAGATTCTAGAAGATATGCTACGAGCATGTGTAATTGATTTCTAGGGATCATGGGATGAAAGGTTACCATTGATCGAGTTCGCTTATAACAATAGCTATCAGGCTACTATACAGATGTCACCTTATGAAGCACTGTATGGCAGAAAGTGTCGAACTCTTTTGTTCTGGAATGAAGTTGGAGAACGTAGTATTGTTGGACCAGAATTTGTTGAAGAGACTTGTCGAGTGGTCGACATTATCAAGGAAAGAGTAAAAACAGCTCAGAACCGTCAGAAGCAATATGCGGATACTCGACGAATAGATCTAGAGTTCGCCGTAGGTGATAAAGTATTTTTGAAGGTATCGCCTATGCGAGGATTGAAAAGGTTCAGACAAAAAGGGAAACTATGTCCAAGATATGTCGGGCCATATGAAATTCTGGCTAAGCGTGGAAAAGTAGCTTATCAGTTAGCACTACCACCATCTATGTCAAGTGTGCATGACGTATTTCACATATCCTTATTGAAGAAGTATGTCAAAGACCCAACACATGTTTTGACAGTGGATTTGCCAGAATTGACTGATGATTTGACATTTGAAGTAACACCAACGGAAATCACTAGTCAAAAGGTTCAACGCCTACACAACAGAGATATTTACTATGTTAAGGTCACATGGAAAAGTAGAGACATGGAAGAAGTTACATGGGAAGAAGAAAATGCTATGCGGAAGCAATACCCTCATTTATTTGATTCAGAAGGTACGTCCAATTTCGATGACAAAATTTTAATAAGTTGGGGGGAGTTGTAAGACCCGTGTCAAACTAACCCGGTCTTAGCACCTTGAACCAGGTTCACCCATCATGGTCGATTCAAATGGACCAAGGGCGTGAAGGAGAGCGAGATCCCAGGTATCAAATCGACCCAAAAACACTTAAAATAGAGGAAGGGTCGCATACCCAGCTAAACAGGGTCGACCCTCCCAAAACAGAAACTCAGACCCTTAAAATTTGGGAGAGGGTCGGACAGTGTCAGACCAAAGGGTCGATGGTCTCATCGACCCTCACTTACTGCCGAAACTGAAATTAGGAAATTTCCTATTTTTCGATTGAGATTCTTTCCAAATCTCAATGGGACTATTATAGGACATTCCTACCCTATTTAAAGGAAGTCCCTAAGCCACTTTCACTCCTTTCACAACCCTAATTGAATTGAGAGAAAGAGAGAAGAAGGAAAAGAGGAAGAAAGGAGGCAAGGAAGAAGACTTAGCAAAAAGGAGAAGAATTTCCAGAGAAAAGTAATCTTCTCAGGTATGGATACTAATTCCATGAGTTTCTACAGACCTTAGGTTAGATATGGTTGAGTGTAGGATTTCGGAGAAACCCAAACCATCCATCTATGGTTAGGTTTTCATGGAAAAACCTAGGATAATGCATGAAAGCCATCTAGGAGGATGAATCATGGTTTCAGACCTTGGAATGAATGTTTAATGGAATGAGGAAGCAAGCCATAGGACCCCAAACATGGAGAATGAATTAAAAAGTGGAAATTGGACCAGAGTGCACCGAGGGTCGCACACAGGGTTGATAGACCCATCGACCCTAGGCACCCTGACCATCGACCCTCAGCATTTGGGAAGTTCAGACAGAGGGTAGGGTCGATAGACCCATCGACCCTATGTATCCTGAGCATCGACCCTCTGATCGACCCTCAATTAACAGCATGATTTTTAAATTCAGAATTAATTCTAATTAAATTCTATCAACTTTGTTAGGTTTGCTAGCATTATAATGACACTGCAGAGGTGATTTTAAAGCTTGGAAAAGTATCTTATAGCAAACTAAGGTGAGGAACCTTAACTCCAAACTAAATCGGTTAATAATAAACTGTTTTCTAATTCTTGAGTCCTATGCCATGTTTGATTCTATGCAAATATGTTTGTAATGTGCATACAACATGCCATCCAATATTTCTATTACTTGTTCATGCATATTTACTTTATTGTTTATAACATGTTGATGATGATGATGATAGGAATAGGCATGTGCTTGTATGTGTGTGGTTGATGTATTTGATGTGAGCGAGTATCAGGGGAGGTGTGATGAGAACGTCAATAAACGTTAACCTTTGGCGGGTCTCAGCACTTTAGCCCTATCTCTAACTCAAGTGTTGTGCATTGACATCGTCGTATCGCCATTACCTTAGCAGAACTATTGTGTCGTAGGGTATCAGGGGAGGTGGTCTCGGTCCTTGTAGTCTCTGACTCTACCGGGGGACCTTAGCTCTATCTCTATGGACATTCGAGGGGACTTTGGGGTGAGGCCTTGGATACACTGTTTGGCATTAGGATTGGTTAGTAGCGAGCCCAGTTTGCAAGCCCTCACTAACAGGGGCTTACGTGTTGGTATAGCATTATATAGCAATAAACGTTAACCTTTGTTGTATAATGTTATGGTAGGGTGGATGGGGAAGACGCTAAACGTTAACCTTCGGGCGGGCTTCCACACCCTGTGTATAGAGGCGGTGTCAATAAACGTTAACCTTTGACCACCCAACCTTTCTATTGCGCATTGCAAACTATAAATCAGACCAAAGAGATAAATGAATGTGCATGCATATGTAATGTTGCATTGTTTTGGCTACTCACTGAGCCGTGTTGTGTGCTCACCCCTCGACGTCGAATATTTTTAGTTGATGATGTAGGTTACACAGTTGAAGACTATATGAATGCTTCTACGTACGGGACGGTAGCAGCAATGGACGCTGGAGCTGAAGATGATACACACGACTCCTCTTGCGAGTACAACTCGTGTGTATTTGACTAGATATTTTTATAGTTTTCTTTATTGGATTTATAAGACATGTATTTGGTACTTAAATATTTATGTCTCAGTTAAACACAGAATAATTTGCTATTATTTATGGATATCATTTTAGTTCTCAGTTCATTTATTTATAAGACTTCCGCTATTGTGTATTTACTCTGATTATGATGGTGAGTATATGAAGGTTCAGGTAACGCGGGGATAGCCTATTTGAGATCCTGGTTGAACCATTGGTTATTTAGCGGTTCATCACACCATTCTGAAATGTGTGGAATTGGGGTGTGACAATGAATACACGGGAACAGCATGATCTGAGTCGGGCGATGGACAGATTTTTAAAGTTGAAGCCTTCTTCATTCACAGGTAAGACCGGAAAACCATTGTGGCTAGCACAGTGGTAGCAGAAATGGAGAAGAATTTCCGCCTGATGACTTGTACAGAGGATGAGAAGGTTCTGTTTGCCACTCTATGCTGAAGGAAGATGCGAATGCTTGGTGGAATTCTACACGGGCATATCTGGAGACAAAGCATACACAGGTGGATTGGGAAGTGTTCAAGGTAGCCTTCTTTGATAAATATTTTTCGAAGAGTTTTAGAGATCAGATGGAGAAGGAATTCCTTAATCTGCAGCAGTCTCAGTCGACTATGGATGCTTACCAACAGAGGTACGTGGAGTTATTTTTCTTCGCACCGACAAGTATGCAGGAGGAAGAGACCAAGACACGTAGGTTCACCATGGGCCTGCATGGAAGCATCAGAGAGAATATATTGGGGCTGGACAAGAAAATTTATAATGGGGCTGTACAGGTTGCGAGAGTGATAGAATCCAGTCAGAGGGACAGCTTCTTTGCATAGAACAGGGGAGTGAAGAGACCTGCTACTGAGAGTTCAGGTAGTGGTAACAATAGACCTTTCCACCCATACAGGGCTCAGTCCGCTACAGTGCCTGCAAGAAACAATACGGCACCACCTGTGCCACAGTTCGCTGGACACAACCCGAACATTAAATGTTTCAACTATTAGTAAGTGGGCCATGTTGCAAGGACCTACACTCTACCTAGGACATAACCCCCACAGCAAGGAAAAGCATTTGCTATCACCACCGAAGAGGCAGCTGCATCACCTGATGTGGTCACTGGTATGATTCTACCCCTTACTATCTAGCTTACTATTTCATTGTGTATGAGCATGTAGAACTAAGGGACAATAAAATTCCAGGAATTGTAAATATAGCTGGTAACCTGCCAGAGTAATCTTTGACTCTGGGGCCACGCACTCCTTTGTTTCTATTTCCTTTGGGAAGCGAATGGAGTTACTGATCAAGCACTTGAACCCAAGCTTGATAGTTCGCTCTCCGTTAGGAGTCGAGGTGGCTTTGACTGATTATTATGGGTCGTACACAGTTTGTATTGAGGGCAGAGACTTAGAAGCAAGTCTGGTAATACTCGAGATGGTAGACTTTGATGTCATCTTAGGAATGGATTGGCTAGGCCATCATTCAGCTATCCTATTATGTGGTGAAAGGAAACTTGTGCTTACAAACAAAAAGGGAAAGGAGTATAGCTTCATTGGGACCAAGTTACCTAGGAAGCAGAAGCTGATCCTCTCCGCCCTAAAAGCTAAGAGATGCTTAGAGAAGGGTGGCGTGGGGTATTTAGTGTCTATAGTCGACATCACTGCTGAGATGCCGAAGATGGAAGATCTAGATGTGGTACAAGAATTTTCAGATGTATTCCCAGAGGATCTCCCAGGTCTACCATCAGACAGGGCTACATAATTTTTGATAGACCTTATGCCAAGTTCGACGCCGGTGTCTAAAGCACCATACAGGATGGCCCCTACCGAGTTAAAGGAGTTGAAGACCCAGTTACAAGAATCGTTAGATAAGGGCTTCATACGACCTAGCATATCGCCTTGGGGAGCACTTGTATTATTTGTCAAGAAGAAGGACGGAAGTGTACAGCTATGTATCGACTACCGTGAGCTGAACAAATTAATGATCAAGAATCGGTATCCTTTGCCTAGAATCAATGATATGTTCAATCAATTGCAGGGTGCAAAGGTTTTCTCGAAGATTGATCTCCGATCAGGGTATCACCAACTGAAGATCAAGGCCGGAGATATTCCGAAGACTGCTTTCAGGACAAGGTATGGGCATTATGAGTTTCTAGTTATGTTATTCGGGTTGACTAATGCACCAGCGTCGTTCATGGAACTGATGAACCGAGTGTTTCATGAAATGTTGGACACTTCGGTCATCATATTTATCGACGACATATTGGTCTACTCAAAGGATAGGGAGGCTCATACAACACACTTGAGAGCAGCCCTACAATGGCTGAGAAAGGAGAAGCTTTATGCTAAGTTCAAGAAGTGTGAGTTTTGGCTGAAAGAAGTGGCTTTCTTGGGCCATGTAGTATCTGAAGACGGTATCAAGGTCGATCCAAGTAAGATAGCTGCTATAGTAGGATGGGAAGCACCAAAATCTGTTGCAGAGATTCGTAGTTTCCTCGGGTTGGCTAGTTATTATAGAAAATTCGTGGAGGATTACTCCAGGATTGCTGTTCCACTCACCAGATTGACCAAGAAAGGAGAGAAATTCATATGGACAGATGAGTACGAGAAGTGCTTTCAGACTTTGAAGTCAAGACTAGTCTCTGCACCTATCTTGACCATCCCAGAACCCAGCGTACCGTTTACCTTATATATGGATGCTTTAGGGTTGGGTATTGGGTGTGTATTGATGCAAGGAGAACAGGTGATTGCTTATGCATCAAGATAGTTAAAAGAGCATGAGAAGAACTATCCTACGCATGATTTGGAGTTAGCAGCGGTTATACATGCAATCAAGACTTGGAGACACTACTTGTACGGTGAAAAGTTTCAAATTAAGTCTGATCACAAGAGTTTAACCTATCTTTTCACTTAGAAGGATCTGAATATGAGACAGAGGAGAAGGCTGGAATTGTTAAAAGATTATGACTGTGACATCCAGTATCACCCGGGTAAAGCAAATGTTGTGGCCGACGCCTTAAGCAGAAAGTGGGCATCGAAACCTGAGGCTGAACCAAGTACAAATGTTGCATTATGTGTCGCAGCCTCAAGTTCAATTGAAGGTGATGAAGAGTATATAATAGAGACTACAGAAGATCCAGTCGAGCAAGGCTTAATTCATAATATCACCATGATGTTTACAGCTTTGAAGATCTCACCGGATCTAGTTGATGAAGTCAAGGTAGCAATCCTACAGGATCCACATCTCAAGACAGTGCAAGAAGACTTAGAGAAGGGTACGAGCAATATTGACTTTACCTTGGATTCAGACAAGGTACTCAGGTATCGTGGACGGTTATGTATACCTGAGAGTGAAGACGGCAATATCAGAGATCAAGTTATGACGGAAGCTCATTACACTCCATACTCGGTACATCCAGGAAGTACCAAAATGTACCATGATTTAAGAAGACTGTATTGGTGGAGGGGTATGAAAGCAGATATAGCTCGTTTCGTGTTCCAATGTCTGAATTGCCAGCAAGTCAAAGCTGAAAGGCAGAGACCCGCAGGTTTGCTACAACCACTACCGGAGCCTGCATGGAAGTGGGATTGGATTACTATGAATTTCGTCACTGGCCTACCTTTGACACCAAGGTCAGTGGATGCAGTTTGGGTAATAGTCGATCGACTCACCAAGACAGATCGATTCATTGCGGTCAAACCTCAGTATACCATGGACAAGCTGGCCAAGTTATATGTTGATAATATAGTCAGACTTCATGGCGTCCCAGAAAGTATAGTATCTGACAGAGACCCTTGTTTTACATCAAAGTTCTGGGGAGGATTACAAAAAGCTATGGGACCCAATTTTAAGTTTAGTACAGCTTTCCACCCTCAGACAGACGGGCAGTCGAAAAGGACTATTCAAATTTTAGAAGACATGCTCCGAGCTTGTGCATTAGACTTCAAGGGAGCTTGGGACGAGAAGCTATCACTTATCGAGTTTTCTTATAACAACAGCTATCAGGCTACAATTCAGATGGCTCCATATGAAGCACTCTATGGGAAAAAGTGTCAAACACCTCTGTTATGGAACGAGGTGGGAGAAAGAAGAATTGTAGGACCAGAGTTTGTTGAAGAAACTTGTCGATTGATTGATCAAATCAAGGAGAGAGTAAAGACAGCTCAAGTTCGACAGAAGCACTATGCGGATAATCGACATCAAGATCTGGAGTTTGCAGTGGGTGACAAAGTATTCTTGAAGATATCACCGGTGCGAGGGCTGAAAATATTTGGTAAGAAGGGGAAGCTATGCCCCAGGTATGTGGGACCATACGAGATATTGACCAGACGTGGTAATGCGGCATATCAATTGGCCCCACCACCATCTATGTCAAGTGTCCATGATGTGTTTCATGTTTCATTATTGAAGAAATATGTCAGGGATCCATCACACATCTTGACAGCAGACCCCCCAGACTTGACTGAAGACTTAACATTTGAAGTGGTTCCTGTGATGCTCTCAAGCCGAAAGGTACAAAAACTTCGAACCAAGGATATCTATTATGTGAAGGTGCATTGGAAAAGCCAAGATGTCAAAGAAATTACTTGGGAGGAGGAGAGCACGCTGAGGAAGGAGTACCCTAACCTTTTCGACGATCAAGGTACGTTCAAATTTCGAGGCCAAAATTTCTTTTAAGGGTGGGGGAGTTGTGAGACCTACATGCAAATTTCGGGGACGAAATTTCTTTCAAGGGTGGGGGAGTTGTAAGACCCGCACTCCATAAACCCGGTCTAAATTCATGTTGTAGCAGGTCTTCCGATCATCATCGGGCCAGACGGGACAAGTGGATGACAAACAGGTATGAAATCGGATCAAAGACAGTCAAATAAGTGTCATTTCATGTTGACCGGTCGATGGTACCGGTCTTGGTACCGGTCGACCGGTATACTCTGTGCAATTGACTACGGAGATCCAGAATTGGATCTTTGCGGGTTCCACTTTCCTAAACCCTAATACTTGGACCTTCCTAATCCTAATAAGGTTAATAAACCCTAATCCTAGCCTATATAAACACCTCTAAACCTCCTCAAATCCTTTCCATTTTCTCTCACAAACCCTAGAGAGGAGAAGGAGGTTGGAGAAGGAGAAGGAGCTAGGAAGAAGAAGGAAGTGCCGCCATTGCCGTTCGACGACGCTCACCTTACGCCAGTCGACAGTAAGTGTTTTAATCATTCTTCTTACTCTATGACTCTAGGATAGTTGTATGGTTGGATCAATACCATGCAAAGCAGGTATTGATCTAAAACCCTAATTTGCCGTTAAACCCAAGATTCGAGTTCTAGGATGATATTCATCGAAAGTAGACTTGAATGAGTTGGAGATAACTCTAACTCAAAGCTTAGACTTAGAATGGATAGGAGAAACCCTGGAAATCCATGGAGAATGATCGACGACAGTCCAAAAACCCAAAGTATGGTCTTCCGGAGACATACCAATCGACTGTACCGGTTGCACCCTGTGCGACCGGTATGTTGCCACCGGCACCTTCCGGGGGGCTGCTCTGTGGGGACCGACTGACCATACCGGTCGCCAGTCTTTCCCATAGAGCTGCGATCGGTACATGCCACCGGTCAGCTTTGTGAGTGTATTTTTGTAACCTCGTTGGTTTTCCGACCAACGTGAAACCCTAAGAAACTATTCTAATGAAACCCTAATATTATGTATGACTTTGTGATAGCACTTTTGGATCTTGCGACGTGGAGCAAGCTATCAAACGAGCGTCAGGTAAGGGAATCTGACATAAACCCTAATAATTAATGGACAGTAAATCGTTGTTAATAACCTGAATATATATGATGTGATGTTTGTGCATATTCACATGCCATCCTTTACTTTCAGTTATTATTATTGTTCATGCATAATAGGATGTGATTGTTAGGCATGTGATTGTTTTCGTTGGTGTGTGGAGTGGGGCATGGGGCCTGGGATCATTCCTCACACTTATACTTTTGTAGTATTCTATTTTAACATGGTTGGTACGGGTGGGGCATCAGGGGAAGGTCATGGTACGGTGGTCTCCGATGTTGATGTTGGCCTAGCCATGGTTGTGTGGCACTGTGGTCTCCGATGCCGACACTATTTTGTCCACGATGCTTTAGCTCTATCTCTATGCCGTAGGGAGTTATGTTGGGATAGGGTCTACCTGCGTATTGTTCTATTCTAATGTGTTAGTTGTGGATAGGGTATCAGGGGAGGTACGGGGATATCTTAGCTTTATCTCTATGCCATAGACGGCTGTGTTGGGATAGAGCCTACATTGATGACATATAGGATTGGTTAGTTGCGAGCCCAGTTTGTGAGCCTTGGCCAGTAGGGGCTTAGGTACTGGTATGGGTAGGGTATCAGGGGAGGTACGGGGATACCTTAGCTTTATCTCTATTCCATGATGGGTGCATATGGGCCGGTGGTGGTGTGATCTACTATGCGGTGCCACACACTCGTGTATAGAGGTGCGGGGGCCACCAAACCTTTCTATAGCACATTACAAACTTAAACCAGACCACAGTATAAAATGATTGTTACTCATGCATAATATTGTGAAACTGTCTGATTGTCTTACTGAGCTAAGTTGTGAGCTCACCCTTTGTATATACATTGTTCTTTAGATGTTGATGCAGGTTACTCGGTGGACGACTACGTGAACGCTCCGACGTATGGAGGTGTGGTTGCTATGAATGTGCAGGCAGGAGAGGACGAGCATGACGCTTCATGCGAGTGCCCTTTCTGCGTGTACCTTTGATTTGACTTTTATTTATTTTCAGTTATTTTCAGTTGGATTAAGTGGATGTAAAGATATTATATTTTATGTTTGAATTTGAATAATTGAATATTTTATTTAAATTTATCAATAGATTCTCAGTTCATTTATTTAAAGACTTTCGCTGTACTATTTATATTCTGATTGTGGTTTTGTGCAATGGTTTGTATGAGTGGACACGGTCTATTCGAGATCCTAGTATGAACCATTGGTTCAATGACGGTTCACTAACACCATCCTGGTTGGTTCAGAATTGGGGTGTGACATTGCTATTGCTGGAAACATCACCATGTTGGATAAATATAGGGAAAGAAACAAAAATGATGGCAGAACTTTAATTTAATCTAAGATTAACAGAGTATTAAATAACACCAGAAAAGTATATAGAAATCAGAGTTGACAAACCACGTCATCTTTGTTAGGGTTTCTAGAGTTCTAATTGAAGGCTGGTTTCTTAAACTCTCTATTTTGATTTGACTTTTAAATCTGCTTGCCTATCTACTCTTCTACAACTGGCAATGGTGACTAAGAAAGTTACAGAAAAACTAGAAATCAAAAGAAAAAGAAGAAGAGAAGAAGAAAATAGAAAAAGAAATCGAAGAGGGGAAAAAAACTCAGCATGGAAACCAGCCATTGCTTAGAAACAAGCCCACTTCGATCAAGTTCTGCCATCATTTTTCACTGGATTTGAATCAAAGAAGAGAAAACTCAGAATGGAAACCAAAATACAGGGTAAAGTTAAAAAAGGAAACTAAGAGGGAAAATAAAAAAGAAAAAAGGAAGAAAATAAAAAGGGAAATCTAAAAAAAATATAAAATTGAAATTGAAAAGAATTGAGGGTAAAAACAAGTCTTTTTAGCATCTAAACAAGGTTTGGGTGTCTTTAGAAGGTGTTAGGGATATTATCACAAACGATGGTGGGTGGGTGAGATTAAGATAACCTACAGGGGGTGTGGTAGATATTTTTCCAAAAAAATAATACCAAGTATTGAGTACTTAAATAAAATCTCATGTGTCAAACAATGTCCAAAACAAATAAAAAAATCAAAGCTAAGTAAAAATCCTAATAAAGTCTTGTCTCTTAGATAGAGACATCTTCTATTCTTCAGAAACAATGTCTTCTAACCATAGAGACAATCATCACATTCACATGAAGAATCATGAGAATCTTTTTTAAGTTCTTCATCTTCAATCAAATCATTATTAGCTAAGTTATCTGCAAACTATCTAAAAAAAAGGTGTACATACAAGGGTGAGCAAAACCATACGCTCAGTGACAAATTGGCATGCACAAACACACAACATGATGAGTTAATAAGGTAAATGTTTTGTAAATAAACCTGCGTAAGTCATGTCACACCAAAATCCTAGTAATGAACATTCAAGCATGGGTGAGGTGAATGCAATACAATTGGCTCCCCACCGTATGTGCACATTACCCAAAGAATGAAGATACAACCTGAGTACACCGACCTGGCATCGTACCAGTATTCCCCATCATAGGCTTCTTCCTAGCGTCATGGTAGTAAGCCTCACTTTACTTCTCCAGGTGCGCTCTCTGTCCATTGTACGAACACTTAAACTGGACTCATCCTTAGCTCTCACCTGAGACACTAGAGGCTGGCACCCAATCCATGTCTGAAACCCTACTCTAGCTACAGAAGAGTCCGACCCATGATTGTTCCATAAATAAGCCTATGCCAATACCTAAACCCCTATTGGCAAGGGTTGTCTATCACGAGATATTAAAACCTAAACCAAGAAATATTACTAATGTAGGTACCCGTATCCTAGCTTAATGGACCAAGGTAAATCGTCCCATTCCAGCTATTCGGATCCGCTAAGACACAAGCGAATGATAAAAAACCATGTTATCAAACATTCCATAATCAATAAATCCAATATAGAGTTATATTATGCAAATAAATGAACAGATATCACAGTTATTGGATTGCATGTTATCACATAGTAATCCAAACAATTAGCAAACACATGCACACAGAAAATAAAAAAAATAAAACAAGTACTAATCCCTTATTTGTATCTGGTGAGCTAATCCTTACTCTGTTGCAGACAGAGTACCTTTCCTTGTTTTTTCATGTCGGCTTACCTATTACAATTGAGGTACGAATGTTACTTATGATTATTTAGTCTTACTTCCATTAGGTCTAACGTATCCTCATTAGTCTTAAGAACGTATCCTAGGATCACTTGGTTAAGTCTCAAAGTCCATGGTTGAAAATATAGCCAAAATAGTCTTGTTGTAATATGGTGGTCGATAGAAGTGGTTGATTAGCTATGGTGGTTGATTATCTCAGTTTTATCAACTGCCTAGGTATTTTAGCCTAGATGGATTCCAGAGGCTTGCACCTCTATAGGGTTACTTCTACAAGTGTTTTATGATGAGTTTTAATCATTGGATAGGATAGAATCATATTCCCATAGGTTATATGTATGTATGGTTTATGACAGTGAATGTAATCTTTGCAACCACACATGCTTACACACTTGGGGGTATATTCTAATCAAACCAATCTAATATGTTCATTATGTTATTCTTGAGGTGTAGGATGGTATGAAAATTATCAAGAATACACCTCTTTGTAAACCCAGCGGTCGATGACAGCACAGGCAGTCGATCAAGTCAATTTAGTTGACCGCCCACGTCGACCGCCTCGTACTAGAGGGCTCAAATTGAATTCAATTTAATCTGTTCATCATGGCACGAAGTAGAGGGCTATCCCAGAGGGATTCCAAAGTTTTTTACTATATTAATGGCCACTTTTCAATCATAATTCAATGTTATAATCATTATAAAGTCCGACATTGAATACTTATATCAAGTTATCAATTATAAGCATTATTGAACAATTTTACCTAGTATCCATTTACCTAGTATCCATTACTAGTCTTCTGGAATATTGTTCCAATACGATCAGAGGTTGAGTTTACCTCATGAGATCATCAAGGGTTCAATCTAAGTAAGGTAGGAATAGTCTAGAGGTTACCTTAATGCTTATGCTAATGTTGTTGTAGCAAGAAGCTTGAGGGAGGACCTTCAATGGTAGTTCTTCCTCTTCTTATTCCTTTAACCTTGCTCCAATTCAGTCTCTCTCTGCCAAAACATGTCAGAGGTTCTAATGTTCTCAATTAGGGTTCATAAAGAGTTTATGTTAAGGAGTTTATGCAAGAGTTCGAGTTGCACTGTAACTCTTTCTTTAAAAGTCCTATTTCTAGTTAAAGAGTAATAAAGGAGGCTTGGAGGTTGTCAATTGACAATCCAACATATTCAAAAATAGGTCCCACATGATTTGGAATAATCATGGGTGGTTAGGGACCAATTAGAACCAAGCCTAACTAAGTTATAGTTGAACTGGCCCAATTCTCGGCACGCACGGTCGATCGTATAGGGCAGTTAATCAGACCCATTTTGTCGACCTCCTTGGACGACCATGTATCCTGAATTGGTTTAGGATGATTAGGTCTTGGTTGGTTCAACTGATTCTTTCCAAATAGAGTTTCTATATTAAGAAAAAGAAGGTTTTAACTCTTACCTAGAGTTCCATGCACTCCAATGATGATACAGATGCTAGGTTAGTGTCAGTAGGAGAATCTATTATATGAGAAAAATTCAAATTAGCCAATATTTTTAGATGTGGGTTTCATAATTCTCCCTTACTAAAAATAATTTCGTCCTCGAAATTGGCTTACCTTGTTCCTTGTACAAGTATGGATATTTCTCACGGATTTCATTTTCTTTCTCCCACGACGCTTCATCTTTAGGTTGGTTCTTCCATTGTACCTTGACATAAGTAATGGATCAATTTCTTAGCTAGTGAACCTTCCTATCCAAGACTCCTAGCGATTTTACTTCATAATTCAAGTTTGTATCTATCACGGGAGGTTCTGAGTTCATTACGTATGACGGGTCAGTAATGTACTTTTTTAGCATCAACACATAGCACACATCATGAATACTAGCAAGTGTGGGAGGTAGAGCTAGCTGGTACGCTATAGCTCTACTTCGGCTAAGTATCTCGTATGGTCCTATATATCTTGGACTTAGCTTTCCCTTCTTGTCGAATCTTCAGATTCCTTTGAGAGGTGACACTTTCAGGAAGACTTTTTTGCTTACTTCAAATTCAAGGTCTTTATGACGAAGGTCTGCATAGCTCTTCTATTTTGATTGAGCAACTTTAATCCTTTCCCTTATCAGATCAATATTTTCCCAAGTCTCTTGGACAATGTCTGGTCCAAGGATTTTTCTTTCACCAACTTCATTCGGAGTTCTGTATTTTTTACCATACAATGCTTCATAGGGTGCCATCTTGATTATAGACTGATAGCTATTGTTATAGGCAAACTCAATTAATGAGAGATTTTGATCCCAATTTCCTTTGAAATCTAGAGCGCAAGCTCTAAGCATATCTTTTAATATTTGGATCATTATCTCAAACTGTCCATCCGTTTGAGGGTGAAAAGTAGTACTACACTTTAGTTGAGTACCCATGGCATTCTGTAATTCTTCCCAAAACTTGGATGTAAATCTTAGGTTGCGATCAGATACAATACTAGCTGGAACACCATGGAGGCGGATAACTTGATCAATATATAGTTTATCTAGCTTATCCATGGAATATTGAGGTCGAACTACAATGAATCTTGCAGTCTTAGTAAATCTATCTACAATAACCCAGACTACATATATATAGCATGTTGTCAGTGGTAACCTTGTGATGAAGTCCATGGTAATGTGGTCCCATTTCCATTCTAGTATCGACAATGATTGTAGTTTACTAGATGGTCTTTGACGTTCTGCTTTGACTTATTGACACATCAAACATTTATATAAAAATTAAGCTACATCGGTTTTCAAACCTTCAACCAAAATTCTTTCTTCAAGTTGTGGTATATCTTTGTACTTCCGGGATGCATAGAGCATGGGGACAAGTAGGCTTTTATCAGAATCTTTTTCTTTAAGTACTCTGTAGATTTTGGCACGTATACTCTCCCACGATAATAGATAATTCCATTATTCAGAATGAAATTGGGGTCTTGTTTTCCATTCTTAAGTTTACTCTTTAGTGTACCAAGGTGATGATCCAATACTATTACTGCTTCAACCTCTTGCAACAATGTTGGTTAATTTGAGGTGCACCTAGAGTGGCAGTAGTGGCTTCAATTAAATCTTCTAGTAGAGCATTAGCAATGGAGTCTTTAGCTATGGGTGAAGGACTGACTTGAGATTCAGATAGAACATAGTCACTAGCTTGAGCTTCTTTTTTGCTTATTGCTTTTCTACTGAGGGCATCGGCTACTACGTTAGCCTTTCCTAGGTGATATTGGATATCACAATCATAATCCTTTAGTAACTCCACCATCTTCTTTGTCTTATATTGAGTTCATTATGATTGAATAAGTAGGTGAGATTCTTGTGGTAAGATATTATCTGAAACTTTTCTCAGTACAAGTAGTGTCTCCATGTCTTAAGCATGAATACCACAATGGCTAACTCAAGATCATGACTCAAAAGTTCATCTCATGCTCTTTCAGTTATTTGGAGGCATAGGTGATTACCTTACCTTCTTGCATGAGGACACAACCAAGTCCTAGTTTGGATGCATCACTATACACTACTAAACCTTCTAATCTAGATGGTATAGTCAACACTGGAGAAAATATCAACTTCTCTTTCAGTGATTGGAATGCTGCTTCACATTTCTCTGACCACACGAATTTAGTTTCCTTTTTTGTGAGATACGTCTGAGGAATGGCTATTCTGGAGAAGTCAGCAATAAATCTTTGGTAATATCTTGCCAATCCAAGAAAGCTTTTAACTTATGTTATTATCTTCGGGGCTTCCCAGTTGAGTACTGCTTTAACCTTGATTGGATCCACTGATATTTCTTCGCCAGATACAACATGACCCAAAAAAGTAACTTCTCTCAACCAGAATTCACACTTATTGAATTTAACAAACAGTTTCTCTTGTCCAAGTCTTTGAGAGGCTTGGCGATGATGCACAACATGATCTTCCACACTGTTCGAATAGATAAGGATGTCATCGATGAACACAATCACAGAGTGATCTAGGAAATCATGCAACACTTTGTTCATGAGTTCCATCAATGATGCTGGGGCATTAGTTAATCCAAAAGACATGATTAAGAACTCATAATGATCGTATTGAGCCTAAAAGCAGTCTTTGGAATGTCACATTCTCTGATCTTCAGTTGATGGTCCATATTAGAGATCTATCTTAGAGAATACTTGAGCACCTTGGAGCTGATTGAATAGATCATTGATCCTGGGTAGAGGGTAGCGATTCTTGATAGTAAGCTTGTTTAGCTCACAATAATTGATGCATAATCGAACGCTTTCATTTTTCTTCTTGACAAATAAGACTTGCACACCCCAAGGGGATATACTAGGTCTTATAAATCCCATGTCTAAGAATTACTGGAGTTAAACCTTCAGTTCCTTCAACTCAAAGGGTGCCATCCTATATGGGTTTTAGACACAAGAGCAGCTCTTGGAACTAGATCGATTACGAACTCAGTTTCATGATCTGGAGGTAAACCAAGTAAATCTTTAGGAAACACATCCAAGAACTCATTCACTACATCAATCTGGTGAAGGGTTGGTATCTCTATTGTAATGTTAATCACAATGCAGCCTTATTGCAACAGTTTATAGGCTTGTATTGTAGATACAAATAACTTCTTACCCTTTTTAGGTTTATCTCCAATGAATTCGAAAGCTTTTTCATTGGCTAGTTGGAAAAAAATCTTCCTTTCAGCACAAAGCACGTTGGCTCGGTGGGTAGAGAGCCAGTCCATGCCTAAGATAGCATCAAACTCTGACATGTTGAGTTGAATCAAATTAAAATTCAGATTCTGATTCTCTAACTGAACTTGACATGGCTCATAGTGTTCTGTCAGCACTACTTCTAGGCCAAACGGGGTTCGAACAACCAAATCGAATACTAACTACATGGTGGTTAGGGACAGATTTTTAGCAAACTTAGGTGACACAAATGAGTGTGTGGCTCCAGAATCAAAGAGTACTCGAGCTAGGTGATTGGATATCCTAAGAGTGCCTAATGTATATAGTTCATGCATTAACACATATACAAGCATGCAGTAGTATCACACAATGCTAGAATATAAAATACCTATGACTACACCAAGGGCTCTTTCTACGTTTACAAACGCAACATTGCAAAATCTCATAATAACTTAATTGGAAATCTTCACGAATGTGCCCAATCTGGTGATAGTAGGCACACTTTGGGAAGTGCCATGGGAATTCTCTGACCACGAAGGGAAATGTGTGCTTCCTTAGTTAGATGTTCCCGTGGACTCTTTAGATGTCTCCACTTCTATGACCTCTAGGCGCTCAACCTTGGGCGCACCATACTTAGGGACATGATTGGTTAAGAAAGAATCTCAAAATGCCTCCTAAGTAATTTTTTTGTGCTGCTCACATAACTTAGGCTCAGCATCCATCTACCATATGTAAGGTGATCCTTTTAACTGGTAAGCGGCGCACTTAACCTTTTGAGTATCAGTACAAGGAAGAGTGCCAAGGGTCTTTTCTATGGAGTGAATCCAATAGGAAGGTTGTGCCTAATCATGTGCATCCCATCTAACTTCTTCGATTTCAGCTTCAGGAATTTTTGCAAGGTTTTCAACACAAACTCCATTTCTTGGGACAGATGTGGAGCAGCTCTTGCAGGTCACAAAGGGGGAGTGACTTCATTAGAGTCTTGCACGCTGCTCTAGGGGGCATCATGGCTACACTGATTGTCACGAGTATTAGGGTCCATTGAGAAGGATGCTGTCTATTTCTGTACAGCATATCGATATTCAGCAATAGTATTAATTTATCTTAATCCAAATTTATGCTCCAATGATTAATTTCCATTTTAAATTACTCTATAATCATGTTAGAGCATACAATAATTGAGTTCATGATGAAAAATTTTAAAAATAACCCAAACTAAGCTTTTTATCAGTAGGCTATCCATCGAGGTGATCGATCAGATCTGGCAGTCGATCAGATCGATTTTGTTGACCAGCTGACTCGAAAACGTGTTTAAATGGGGCCAAGTGTTATTTTTTCCCTCTCATTCTCATTTTGAACTAGGTAAAGGAGGAGAAAAGGGTTAAAGACCAGTTCCCATCATTTCCTTGGTCACATTTACTCATTTCAAACACATTTCAAAGCTTGAACAACTTAAAAGTTATGTAAATCATAATCTTATTGAAAATTTTCCATTTTGATTTGGTTAATACCTAGGTTTTCATATTAACTCCTATTTACTTCATGTAACTTGCTAAGACTTAATGCAAATCACATTTAGAAGTTGCTAGGATGTTTTTAGCCAATCAAATATGGTTTTCTTATCATATTGTTAACATTAAATTTTCCTATATCGGGATAACTTATCGATTTTCAATGCTTCAATTGTTAAAACAGTCCTTCTATGACATGTTTAGAACATTTCTAGCCATTTCGAATATCTTTTTTGTGTTTTGTTACACATTCCATATTTTTTATGTCAACTAATCGATGCATTGTTAATCAAAATTTCCGATGAAGCTTCTCTTACATGGTTTGTAATTAATTCCAACTATGTTTCATTCCATTATAAATATTACTCATTCATTTAACACTTTGCTCAACTTGATTTCTCATAGAATTTCCATTCTTGTGTGTTTTGTAGCAAAATGGTTAGACCACCAGCCTTTGATGGTTACAGGTTTCATTTTCGCACTAAATAAGATGCTTGGCCTAGATTTGAGGGTGCTTCCATCGAGTCTAGGAGGTTTGTAGACTTTGAGCTGCTACGGCATTTTACTATCGATGAGGCGTTTACTACATTAGGCTAGGCACCAGTCCTTAGGTACAGGATAGTCACTAGATCTAATTTGGTCAGATTGCTTTACTGTAATCTTTGAGTAGAGACCGATCTCAAGGACGAGCATCTGGACTTAGGTTTGAGGATATCTACCAGGTTAAATGGAGTGGATATTTCCTTCGATGTCCGTCAGTTGGGGGAGTTGTTACATGTTTCAGTGGCAGGTGACTGTGTATATGTCAGGTCGGGATATTCTTCATCTGATCTTATTTCAAAGACTTTTAGATAGAAGATCTAGAGTCAGTTGCACATACTAGGATAGAGATATGTAGAGTCTGGGTATCGATTGATTCTGAGGGTATATAGTCGGATTATTCAGCACAACAATATCCCTAAGAGCAGACATAAGGAGACGATTGTGAGCTTCAATGAGTATGTGACTTACTGAATCTATATGTGTTGCCAGTTGTGCTTGCCTTACATTTGATGAGGATGATGATTGTTACTCTATATGGAGGCAAGAGGAATTTGTCATATGGTTGACTGCTTACATGGTTGTCCAGAGAGTTTGTCATCGACATCTTTAAGGATGAAGGAGTAGAGACATCAATTTTTTTTACTCTGGCTGGCATGCATTGGGTTGCATGCAAGGGTAACAGAATGTAGTATTGAGCAATGATGAGTTGGAGGCTATCTTACCACCAGTTATCTCTCCTATTGCTTTTGGTAGACTTACAGAGAATAAAGCACTCGCTAACGCTGCGGCGATGGCTGTAGTGGGGGCACAAGCAGAGGATGTTTTGATGGATTTTGTCAGTTCTGAGGATGATACGAGGGGGGATAATGACGATGATGCAGATAAGGTAGAGGGTACTTAGCAGCAGGGTACACCTATTATTAAGGGTAGAGGTATTCCACCAGCATCAATGGAGGTTCACAGTCCTACGCCTACTGTTCTTGAGCCTTCGATTAGAGATCTGTATGCTATCATTCAGGGACATAAAGATGAGGTCCATGAGATGTGAGAGGCTATGAGGATTACGGGGTTTGTATTTCCTCCACCTGGGGGAGGTCACTAGTTTACCTGTAGGTGGAAAAAATATTTTTCATTTCTTTTTAGTTTTAGTCATAGTTCATTTTCCCTTTTTGTATGTACTTTTCTTTTTTTTTTTATTGGTCGAGTGATGGATCGGGTTATGATTTATGCTCTATTTTGAAACAAAAATCATTTTGTAATGAGAATTGAGATCTTTGAACATTTAGTATGTTTTTCTCTTTTTATAGTTTATGCTATTATCTCAACCAACAAGTGCTTATTATTTTATTTTCTTATAAGCTTTTATTTAATCTTAACTGGTTTTGGTTTGATTTCTCTGCTAGTAATTGTGAATGTATGTAAAGTGAACTGCTCTGATACTATCTTTTGTTACACCCCAAAACCTTGGCATTTTGGCATGACCATGATTTTCTCATTGTGCAAGTACTACTACACTAGAATCCATTCATAGTCACCACACAACATAACTCTTCCTTTAATCACAGCATAGATTCTTGAAATTACAGAGTGAAAATCAAATAATAGGGAAAATTAATAGCTAGGAACCGTAAACCAAATTTAATTGTATAAAGGCTTATCTGTCTTCAAACCAAAATATAAAATAAAATAATACCAACTACTGAATACTTAAATAAATTCTCATGGGTCAAACAATGTTCAGAACAAATAACAAAATTATAGCTAAGTAAAAATCCTAATAAAGTCTTGTTTCTCACATTATGACATCTTCTATTCTTCAAAAATATTGTCTTCTAACCATAAAGACAATCATCACATTCACATGAAGAATCATGCAAATCTTCTTCAGGTTCTTCATCTTCAATCATATCATTATCAACTAAGTTATCTACAAAACAATCTAAAATAAAGGTGTATGTACAAGGGTGAGCAAAACCACACGCTCAGTGAGAAATTAGCATGCACAAGTACACAATACATGAGAAGTAATTAAGTTTAATGGTCTGTGAATAAACATGCACTAGTCATGTCACACCTAAATCCTAGTAATGAACATTCAACCACAGGTGAGGTGAATGCAACATAATTGGCTCCTCAACGCATGTGCGTATTACCCATAAAATAAAGATACAACCCAAGTACACTAACTTGGCATCGTACCAGCATTCCCTCATCATAGGCTTCCTCCTGGCATCATAGTAATAAGCCTCACTTTACTTCTTTGGGTGTACTCCAGGTTCATCATACAAGCACTTAAACTGGACTCATCCCTAACTATCACCTTAGACACTAGAGGCTGGCGCCCAATCTATATCCGGAATCCTTATCCAGCTGTGAAAGAATCTAACCCATGATTGCTCCATAAATAACCCTATGTCAATACTTAAATCCCTATTGACAAGGGTTGCCTATCATGGGAGAAATCTAAACCAAGAAATATTACTAATGTAGGTACTCATATCCTAGCTTAATGGACCAAGATAAATCGTCCATTCGAGTTATCCGAATCCACTAGGATATAAACGAATGACAAACAACCATGTTATCGAACATCCACATGTTATCAAATATTCTATAATCGACCAAACTAATATAGAGTTATAATATGAAAATACATGAATAGATATCATAGTTATTGGATGGCATGTTATCACACAGTAATTCAAATAATTAGCAAGCACATGTGCATAGAAAATAAGAAAATAGAAGAAGTACTAATCACTCACCTGTACTTGATGAGCTAATCCTTACTCTGTTGCAGAAACAGTCCCTTTCCTTGTTTTCCTACGTCGAATTACCTATTACAATTGAGGTATGAATGTTACTTATGATTGTTTAGTCTCGCTTCCATTAGGTCTGAGGTATCCACATTAGTCTTATGAACATGTCCTAGGGTTACTTGGTTAAGTTTCAAAGTCCATAATTAAAAATATAGCCAAAAGAGGCTTGTTATAATGTGGTGGTTGATAGAGGCGGTCGATCAGCTATGGTGGTTGATTATTTTAGTTTTATCAACCACCTAGGTATTTTATCTTAGATGGATTCCAAACGCTTGCACCTCTGTAGGGTTACTACTATAGGTGTTTTATGATGAGTTTGAATCATTAGATAGGATAGAATCCTATTCCCATAGGTTATATGCATGTATGGTTTATGACTGTGAATGTTGTCTTTGCAACCACACGTGCTTACACATTTGGGAGTACATTCTAATCAAACCAATCATTCCAATATGTTTATTATGTTATTCTTGAGGTGTGGGGTTGCTAACATTGTCCTATTATTTAATTGGTATGAAAATTATCAAGAATACACCTCTTTGTAGACCAGACAGTCGATGATAGCAGAGGTGGTGAATCAAGTCAATTTAGTCGATCGGTCTCGTCGACCTCCTCGTACCAGAGGGCTTGAATTGAATTTAATTTAGTCTGTTCTTAATGGCACGGGTTAGAGGGCTATCCCAGAGGGATTCTATGGGTCTGTACTATATTAATGACCACTTCCCAATCATAATTCAATGTTATAAATCATTGTAAAGTCCTACATTGAATACTTATATCAATTTATCCATTATAAGTATTATTGAACAATTCTACCTAATATCCATTATTGGTCTTCTGGAATATTGTTCTAATATGATCAAAGATTGGGATTACCTCATGGGATCATCAAGGGTTCAATCTAAGTAAGATAAGAATAGTTTAGAGGTTACCTTAATGCTTATGCTAATGCCGTTGTAGCAAGAAGCTTGAGAGAGGACCTTCAATCGTAGTTTTTCCTCTTCTTCTTCCTTCAACCTTGCTCTAATTCACTCTCTCCCAAAAGATGCTAGAGGTTCTAATGTTCTCAATTAAGATTTATAGAGAGTTTATATTAAGGAGTTTATGCAAGAGTTAGAGTTGCATTGCAACTTTTCCCTTAAGAGTCCTATTTCTAGTTAAAGAGTGATAGAGGAGGCTTGAAGGTTGTCAATTGATACTCCAACACATACAAAAAGAGGTCTCACATGATTTGGAAAGATCATGGGTGGTTAGGGGCCAATTGGAACCAAGCCCAACTAAGTTAAACTCAAATTGACCCAATTCTGGGCACGGGCGATCGATCTAACAGGGGCGGTTGATTAGACCCATTTTGTTGACCTCATTGGTCGATTGCCTATCATGAAATGGTTCAGGATGGCTAGATCTTGGTTGTTTTAACTGATTCTTTCTAAATAGTGTTTCTATACTAAGAGAAAGAGGGTTTTAACTCTTACCTAGAATTCCATACACTCCAATGATGATACAGATGCTAGGCTAGTGTCGGCAGGAGAACCTATTATGTAAGAAAATTTTAAATTAGCCCATATTTTTGGATGTGGGTTTTACACTCTCGATACTAAAAAAGGATTCTCAGACCATCCGTTTTATCTCCACCCCCAAGATGTTGTCCTCCACTAGAATATGGGACAATACATGGCTATTAATTTGCTTAGCAGGTAGGATCCAGCGGTCCTCGACCCTTTCACCACTGCTTACTAAGCATCCACACATTACAATCACAGCCACTCTCTTTCAGAAAATGTGTCAGATATTTTCTAATATCCTATCCTCATGAGAGGGAGGTCTAGTAGGTTTCATCTTCCTAGTCTCCTTTTTGGAGTGTAACTCTTCCATGAGTGGGAAATGATGGAAGAGAGCCATGTGGCAAGGAAGTTAAGAGAAATTGAGACTTTCTTTTTCCTCAAGGACACAAAGATAGTTATACATGAGTTGGGACTCTAATAGTTCATCCTAGGCTGGAGGAATATTCCTAATTATCTTCTAGAATCAAACCAGCTCATCCCATGTTTGTAAACAGGCTTTATACCTAAGCTGATCAGAACTGGCGGATCTTATTGGCTCGAGTTTCCCGACCGGCCATAACGTCTACCTCTAGTGTAAAGGACTTAATTTGTATGTTCTTATTTTATTCTTTCGGTCCAATTCACAAATGGTGCAACCCACTTTTTTTTATTAAAGACTCGGGAACCTATTTGGTTGATGGTGTAAAACCCTCTTAGCACTACAGAAATCCAGTTAGGCTGGGGTTTCTGGGTATGGGTTCTACAACTCTACTCCCTTTAAAAGAATTTTGTCCCCTAAATTCCACTATACTAAAGGGTTTATCTTAAGTAGGCTCTTCTTTCAATGTTGTAGCTCTCTAAGAGTTTCTTATCCCTTATCACCTGGACAGTTCCTATGGTTCCTACTTCTAAGTGGTCTCGATTATTCCTTGGGTTGAACCTTCTCATCCTACCAGTTTAGACTAACAGGTTGAAATCTCAAAGTCTTATTCTCGTTAATAGAATACTCTTATTCTTATGGTTATAAATTCTTCAGAGTTTTCCACAACTCTATTGTACAATTTAATATTTGGTTTCATCACCACTTATCCTGGGGTGACTTACATGGGGTTGATATTATTTCTTTTTGCAACTTTGTGACTTTCCTTCCTGGTCACTACTAATCCTGATTGTTTTACATAATTCCAGGCTGAACTTCTTTCAGTTATCATTTTAAATCTTACTATGACATTCCACTATATCAATACATAGATTATCAATTTAGCTTTATCCTATGAAATAATTAACAGTATGTTTTTTTTTTTTGTTTTTAACTATAGCATATCATTGTGACTTACACCATTTCTTTAGCATGGGATCATGATACAGTTAAAAAAACACGATGTCAACGGTTTAGCAATTACCTGTTGGAGTTTCATTCAAGTTGCTCATATCTTCGTCTTTCACATCACCCTCACACTAAGGTTGAGGTTGAACACTTGCTTGATAATTGTTCCCTCCAGATAATTTCTTAGCTCTTGCCTTGAGTGTTAGACAGGCTTCCTTCAGAATCTTCTTAGCTATGATCCTTGAGAATTTGTTCCTAGGTATATAGTTTTGTGGATTCCTGAGCGGCCCAACATCTGGAAAATAATCCTCAATGGGTTCTTCTTGAACTTCCAGCAATGGTGTCTCCTCTTCTTGGTTTTCCTCTAGTAAAATCTCTAGAAATAGTACTTTCGGTGCTGCTGGCAAGTGTAAACATTTAGTCCGACTATGTCCATTGCAACAATAACCAAAACATTTGAGTATACCCTTAGGAAAAGATTTGATTACCTCCACAGTGGGTTTGGGTTTAACCCTCTCTGCTGGATGGTAAGTTTGATAAGGTCCTTGCATGTCTCTTGCGTAAGGGTGACGCTTGACCTCAACTTCCATGTGAGATCTGTCCCAAATTCTATCCGAAGAATACAACTGTGTAGTCAACCATCCCAACATTTCTCGAAGATTTGCTTCAATGGACGATAGTGGGTTCCGATTGCTAGGTCTCTATCCAGTACGCCAGTTTCCTTGGATTCTTAACCCTGCATAAGGACTATTGAGCTCTTTGGATGCCCTTCATGTTCATGGTATGGCCCAGGGGTTAGATATGCATTCCAAAATTCCTTTGGAATTAAATCCCTTAAGGTAGAGAAAAGTTCTCCCTTTAGGCCTGGGGTGCAAAGTAAGCCAGTAAAGCTCTTCGAAGCATCTCCCATGTAATTGTTCCATGTTGTTGCAATAACCAAGATTTTGTATCCTACCACCAATGATATGGTGATCCTTCCAGCTGGTAAGTGGCACATAGAACTTTCTAGGCATCAGTATAGCCCAAGTTTTTTGAGCATCTTACCCATATGCCATATCCACTCTTGAGACTGGGCTATGTCGTCAAACATTCCTAAAAACCTTGGGGGTCTAAGTCATAAGAATCCCTTTGTTGGCCTATCTTGTTCTATCCCAGAAATGCAAGCTCTTGAAGAAGGAGCAGGGATATTTTGGTTACTAATGTTATGGGATGTTGGCCATGAATATTGAGCTAGAATTGCTTCCCTAAATATTTTCCATGAGATTTCTTCATGTTTTATCTTTAGCTCAGGCTCGGTGTCTAGCCACCACTAGTATGGTGCACCTTTTAGCTGATATGTTGCATACTAAACCTTTCGGGCGTCCGAACAGTCTAGTAGCCCTAAAGTCTTCTTCATGCTCTGGATCCAATATATAGGTTGGTTCAGGTCTGCCGACGATCCAGTGAACTCAGCTAGTCTTAACTTCAAAAATCGACGCCAAGTTTGTTGCACCAATGCTTCCCCTTGGTAGCTATCCTCTAAAGGAGTAGTAGGTGGTTGGTTACCATTGGAACTTGACCCGTCACTTGATCCACTATTTGTTGAGACACTCAGGTTCGTGATACGGCGTGAATTAATGCGATGCCATCTAAAAATAAGGTTGCAGTCCCTGAAACGGTACTTTAACATGGTTAGTAATACGTTTTTAATTAATTGGTATGATTTTATAACATAAAAATATTATTCATGAACCGATGCTATATTATGCCTGCAATAATCCTACGATTTGATCGTTCTTTATACTCTAGTTGTGACGTTTGATTCAAATCTCCGTGTTCAACCATCGACTAAATACCAAATATGGTGTTTTGTAATTATAAGATCGTTATGTCGGACGTTACCATAGCAACCGACGGTCTGTCCAGAAACTTCTAGAAAGGTATTTGTTCGCTGGATGGTATGGCGGTTGATATTGGCAAACGATGTTTCATCAAATTTTACGACCAGCTGAGGAATAATCCAACTCTATAAATTGGAAAATGTGGGTCATTTTACCTTCATTTTCTAATTTACCTGGAGCCTTAGAGTCGCCTCCGGGAAACCTTCTCTCTGTCTCCAGTGCTTCTCCAAGTCTCCACACCTCTAAGCATCGATCAATCTTCGATTACTCAACTAAAAGGTATGATTTCTACTTCCTCTACAAGAATCGCATTTTTAGGGTTTGCAGAATGCTCTGAGAACGCTAGTTTCTCCTTTTCTTTGATTCCTTTCATGTTTATGCTTACTATCACAATTTCTATTGTTCCAAATGATGTGGTAATGATTGGTGTGCTATTATTATTGCATTTTCATTGTTCTTTATCCATTCTTTATGTTTTCCATCTCACATATACAATTGCTTTTAAGATTTCCCTTCCAAATTCAAAAGTTTCCCTCCATGGTTGAGCTATGCATACTTTGGTAATTGTTTTGATATTCCTTACTCTTTGTTAGCCATGTATCTCTATTTATTTACTCTTAACGTATTCCTTACCAACAACCATGTTATTTGTATTCATTTCCTTGTCATATTGCTAATAGTGTTTCTTAACCATTAATGAACTATCTAGTAATTGGTTATGAATGGAAATAGTTTCTCTTGGAATAGATTTATGCTATACTAGGCATTATTTTTCTTGGTTTATTAAAATTCATCCTTTTTTATTCTCACTTCGCTTTCACATCCTAAATACCTAAATTGCATTAAGTGTTAGCGTGGTTCACAGTCTTGATGGTTGAACATCTATATTCTCCAAAAATCTTAATTTCCTTTCTATTAAGAATTTTATTCGATTCTCTATGCATCCCATCCAACTTTTTCATTTGAGTTATTATGTTTCTAAGTCATTTGGGTTTGTTAATATTCTCTCTCTCCCATTTCTTCATAGTTACTTGTATGTTTCTAAATTTATTCTTTCATGCTATATTTTCTACATTGTTTCCTTTCTTCATTCTTTTTTTGTTACAGGCTTGATGGCTTTTCACAAAATTACAATAAAGCGACCAAGAAACAACCCTCCTCCTGTACTAGATTCAGTTTGATTCTGATCCCTTGAAGCACATGCATCTTATTCTAAGTTTGAACATAAGTCGGTCATTTCGGGGCGACAAGTGAACTTTCAAGAACCATAAAGATTTGACATTCAAGACACTTTTGATGGGATGGGGTGGTCTCCCATGTTAGAAATTGGGATTGGCTCTAGGCCAAACATGGTAAAACACTTCTACTGTAACTTGGAAGTTGAAGGTGGCTTGGGGGAATTTAAACATCCCCGAAACCTTGGCATTTGTAGCAAGGTCAATGGTAGGGACATCCATCTGAGCACTGAACAACTGGCAGGTCTCCTTGGTATTTCCATGGTTGGAGACAAAGAGTTTAGCACCAGCAAGGATAAGGACTTTTTGATTGAGACACAGAGGTTAGAGATCCAGAACAAACTTCTAATGCCTGTAGAACCATTTCAAGTGAGCTGTTTCTTTCCATTCCCTCGAGTTTATTGCAAGATTTTCCAGTATAATATCCTGCCTCAGAGTGATTACTTCGATGAGCTCTCCACCTTTGGCCAATTCTTGACTCATCGAGTTGTGGAGCATCAACCCATTTGCCTACCGTACATTCTTATGCGGACTATGACAGTGGCAACCGAGGACACCCAGCTTCGTGAAAGGGCCATTTTCCTTATGGCGAATTGTTGACATCACTATTCCAGAGTGTGGACATCCAAGCACATGAGGAGGAGCCTTTCGAGGCTATAGTGTTTGCATCCTTCAATTGGCATGCCATTATGAAGATGAAACTTCATGACGTGGTGCTGGACGATCCGGTGCAGGCTCATGCACGTCCTAGAGATCTCCTAGCACAGCAGGTACCCAAAGAGATCGGGGAGGAGGCACAGGCTCATAAGCAGGCAGAAGGTGTTGCTAGAGGGTAAGTTGATCCACCTAGGACTTTCGCTACCTTGGATGATGTCATGGATAAGCTGAACTTGATGGCTTCTTACCAGACATAGCAGAAGGAGTTGCACGACTTGAAGAATTATGTTCGACGGTTTCAGCATACTATGACCAGCTTTTCTACCCATCTTGACATATACTAGACAGCTTTGACGAGGGCTGGTATTCTGTTAGCAGAGGACATTAAGGCTGCCATGATGGCCGCGGCATGGCCATGGACCTTCCAAAGACTGCACGTACCTATCCCACCATCTTGTGACTCAAAGAAGTGATAGACCATGATGTTCTTTTTTTTTTCCTTTTTTTTTTGTTCAGTTGTAAAGAGAGATTTTTGGTTATTTATGCAAGAAACAGATGTTTACTCTTTCTCTTCCTTTTTTTTTACACTTGAATTATGTTTGAGGTCATTTTGGATGTTTTATCTCTTCGTATGTATGGAGTTTCCTTTTTCCTAATGGTGTTGGAATTAATTTCTAATTTGTCCCTAACTTGTTATGCTTGATTATGTTTCCTTAAACACACATCACACATTTTTGTTACATAGTAATCATTTATGTTCTTGAGATTTTTATTACCTAATGCTCAAATCATTACCAAAATGGCCATGGTAATGGTTGAGGGCTATCGTTATCGGAGCATAGCTCGGATACCAAACTTGTCACACCCCGAATTTACAATATCTAAAAATTCAGTAGGCGACTGGACCACTGATCATTTTAATTATAGTCCAACCCGGATTGTCACACCCCAATTCTGGCAGGACCAGAAGTGTGAGTGAACCATCACTGAACCAACGGTTCACACCAGGATCTCAATAAGACCGTGTCCACTCATACAAACCATTGCACATAACCACAATCAGAATAATAATAAATACAGCAAAAGTCTTAAAATAGAATGAACAAAGTAATCTATTGATAAATTTAAATAAATAGCAAGTTATTCAAATTCTCAAAACTTAAGTAAGTATCTTTACATCAATTGTATCTTCAACCAAAAATAAATAGAATAAATAAAATCAAATCCTAAAGGTACACACAGAAAGGGCACTCGCATGAAGTGTCATGCTCGTCCTCTCCTGCTTGCACGTCCAGGGCAGCCATGCCTCCATACACTGGAGCGTCCACGTAATCCTCCACCGTATAACCTGCATCAACATCTAAAAATAGTGTGTACACAAGGGTTAGCTCACAACTTAGCTCAGTAAGGCAATCAGACAATGCAACAAACATATGCATGACTAACATTCACATCATGGTCTGGTTTTAAGTTTACAACGTGCTATAGAAAGGATTGGCGGCCACTGCACCTCTATACATTAGTGTGTGAAGCCGCCCAATGGATCAAACACCACTGCCGTCCCACATGCACCCTATCATGGAATAGAGATAGAGCTAAGGCGTCTAGATCAAACACCGCCAACACCTCCCCTAATACTCTACACATACCAACACGTAAGCCCCTATTGGCGAGGGCTTGCAAACTGGACTTGCAACTAACCAATCCTACATGTCTTTACAATAGCCTCGATCTTGCTGGGATCCACTTTGATTCCTTCAGCAGATACTACATGGCCTAAGAAGGCGACTTCACTAGCCAAAACTCACACTTGGTAAATTTGGCGTACAGCTTCTCTTTCCTTAAACACTGTAGAGTGGCGTTTAGATTCTTTATATGGGTTTCCTTGTCCTTGAAATATACCAATATATCATTAATAAATACAATAACCAACGTATCCAACATATCGTGGAAAACCCGGTTCATAAGTTCCATGAAAGTTGCTGGTGCGTTTGTCAATCCAAAAGACATGACCAAAAATTCATAATATCCATATCTGGTCCTGAATGTTGTCTTGGGGATATCACCATCCTTAATCTTCAGCTGATGGTAGCCTGATCGAAGATCAATCTTTGAGAACACTTTGGCACCTTGCAACTGATCGAACAGGTCATCGATCCGAGGCAATGGATATCGATTCTTGATTGTCAGTTTGTTCAACTCCTGGTAGTCGATACATAATCGAACGCTACCGTCCTTCTTCTTTACGAACAATACTAGCGCTCCCCTTGGTGATATACTGGGTTGAATATAACCCTTGTCCAGTAGTTCTTGTAATTTTACTTTCAATTCCTTTAGTTCAGTAGGGGCCATTCGATAAGGTGCTTTTGATACTGGTGCGGCTCCAGGTATAAGATCTATCACAAACTCTGTGGCTTGGTCGGGTGGTAATCCTGGTAGTCTCTCAGGAAATACGTCGGGGTAGTCTCGTATGACATCAATATCTTCCATCCGTGGTGCTTCTTTGGTGAGGTTGACCACTGACACTAGATACCCGACTGCTCCTTTCTAAAGGCACTTCTTAGCCTTTAGTGGTGAGAGTATGAGCTTGTGTTTACGGGGAAGTTTTGTTCTCACAAAACTGAATTCTGCTCCTTCTTTGTCTTTAAATGTTAGCTTCTTTTCGACGCATAATAGGTTCGCAGAATGCCGAGCAAACCAGTCCATTCCCAAGATGACGTCAAAGTCTGTCATCCCAAGTTGGATCAAGGTTGCATCTAAGGTTTTCTCGCCAATGAGAACTGGACATGGCCCATACCTTTTTCTTACTCTACTTTTAACCCCATCAGTGACCGTACAAGTAGTTTGTAGTCTAATGTTTTGATGGGTAAATTTAGCTTCTTTTCAAATGACACAGATATAAAAGAATGAGTAGCTCCTGAGTCAAAGAGTACTTTGGCGGGTATGTCATTTATAGGTACGATACCTGTGATTTATTTTAACTTAGTCTACATGCTCACACAATGTAATACAACTTAAAAGGTTTCAGTCACACCTGTGACCACATCGGGTGATGCGGTAGCATCCTCAGATGTAACAGCATAAACTCATCCTTGATGTAGCTGCTTCCTGGGCTTAGGACACTCCCTTGCCATATGCCCCGCTTGATTGCAGTTATAACATTTTGGACCTTCAGTATTTAGCTTTGGCTGCTGTTGAGCTACTGGGGTAGTCTTGGGTGCAGCAGTAAAGCCTTGGACATGGAAGGGTTTGAATGTCTTGTTATTCCCTCCGTTATAAGCATTTCCAGCTGGCCTTTTTATACCTCTGTTTTGCATGAAATAACTCTCCTTCTGGCTCGATTCTATAACTCGAGCAATTTGCACGGCTTCATTATATATTTTCTTCTCCAAACCTAGAACATGCTCTCTGATGCTTCCTCTAAGTCCCGTGACAAACCTACGGGTCATAGTGTCCTCTTCTTGCATGCTGAGTGGTGCAAATAAAAACAGCTCCTCATAACGCTGTTGATATGCATCCACGGACATCTATCCCTGATATAAACTCAGGAACTCCTTCTCCATAGAATCTTTGAAGCTTCGGGGAAAGTACTTCTCAAAGAAAGCTTCTTTATATATAGTCCAGGTCAATAGGGCGTGCTTGGTTAATAGGTAGGCCCTAGTAGATTTCCACCAATGATGTGCATAACCTTTTAGCATGAAGGTGGCACATAATACCTTCTCTTCTTCTGTAATAGTCATCATCAAAAAATTCCTCTCCATCTCGTCGATCCAATGTGCTGGCCATAAAGGATCGGACGGTTTACCGTTAAACTCCTTGGGTTTCATCTTTAAGAATCCCTCAACCAATCGGGAGTGGTCCATTTGATTTTGAGGGTATGCCTCAAACATAGGTTGTGGATGTGAAACCTACATGTAAATTTCGGGACGAAATTTCTTTTAAGGGTGGGGGAGTTGTAAGACCCGCACTCCGTAAACCCGCTAAACCTTGGTTTTATGTCGTGACAGGTCTTCCGATCATCACCGGGCCAGACGGGACGAGCGGATGACGAACAGGTACGAAATCGGACCAAAGACGAGCAATTAAACCTGATTTCAGGTTGATCGGTCGATGGTACCGGTCTTGGTACCGGTCGACCGGTATGGTCTGCGTAGCTAAGTGTGGAAATCCGAAAATTTACTTCTGAGGGTCCCACTTACTTGATTTCAAATCTATGACTTTCCTAATCCTAATAGGGTTACTAAACCCTAATTCTAGCCTATAAATACACCCTTAAGCCTCCTCAAATCCTTTCCATTGTCTCTCGCAAACCCTAGAGAAAAGAAGGAGGTTGGAAAGGAGAAGGAGCTAGGAAGAAGAAGAAGGTGCCGCCATTACCGTTCGACGAAGCTCACGCTACGCCAGTCAACGGTAAGTGTTTTAACTATTCTTCTTATCCTATGATAGTTGTATGGGTGGATCAATACCGTGCAAGTAGGTATTGATCTAAAACCCTAAATTGGCCAATAAACCCTAAGTTGCCGTCAAACCATAGATTTGTGTTTCGAGATGATATTCATCGAAACGAGACTCGAATGAGTTGGGGATAACTCTAATTCCAAGTTTAGACTTAGAATGGATAGGAGAAACCCTGAAAAAATCCATGGAGAATAATCATCGGTTGTCGAAAAACCAAGTGTAGGGTCTTCCGGAGACATACCGGTCGACCATACCGGTTGATAGTCTGTTCACAGTGTTGCGACCGGTATGGTGAGACCGGTCAGGTCTGAAAGGCTGGTTTTGAACTTTGGTTGGTTTCCGACCAACATGAAACCCTAAACAATATATTCTAATGAGACCCTAATAATATTGTAGGACTTTGTGACATATCGTTTGGATCTTGCGACGTGGAGCAAGTTATCGAACGAGCGTCAGGTAAGGGAATCTGACCTAAACCTAATAATTAATGGACAGTAAATCATTGTTAATCATTAATTATGTATGATGTGATGTTTATGCATATTCACATGCCATCCTTTACTTTCAGTTATTATTATTGTTCATGCATTGATAGGATGTGATTGTTAAGCATGTGATTGTTTTCGTTAGTGTGTGGAGTGGGGCATGGGCCTGGGATCGCTCTTCACATTTGCACCTTTTGTAGTATTTTGTCTTAACATGCTTGGTACGGGTGGGGCATCAGGGGAAGGTCGTGGTACGGTGGTCTCCGATATTGATGTTGGCCTGACCATTGTTATGTGCCACTGTGGTCTCCGAGTCGACGCTGGCTTGTCCACGATGCTTTAGCTCTATCTCTATGCCATAGGGAGTTATGTTGGGATAAGGTCTACCTGCGTATTGTTTCTATCTTAGTGGGTTAGTTGCGAATAGGGCATCAGGGGAGGTGTGGGAATGCCTTAGCTCTATCTCTATGCCGTAGATGACTGTGCTGGGATAGAACATACATTGATGACATATAGGATTGGTTAGTTGCGAGCCCAGTTTACGAGCCCTGGCCAGTAGGGGCTTAGGTACTGGTATGGGTAGAATATCAGGGGAGGTACGTGGGTATCTTAGCTCTATCTCTATTCCATGATGGGTGCATGTGGGCCAATGGGGGTGTGATCCATGAGGTGTCACACACTCGTGTATAGAGGTGCGGGGGCCACCAAACCTTTCTATAGCACATTGCAAACTTAAAACCAGACCACAGCATAAAACTGATTGTTACTCATGCATAATATTGTGAAACTGTCTGATTGTCTTACTGAGCTGTGTTGTAAGCTCACCCTTTGTGTACACATTGTTTTTAGATGTTGATGTAGGATATACTATTGATGACTATGTGAACGCTCGGACGTATGGTGACATTGCTGCTTTGAGTGTGCAGGCAGGAGAGGACGAGCATGAGCTTCATGCGAGTACCCTTTCTGCGTGTACCTTTGATGGGATTTTTATTTAGTTGTTTCAGTTATTTTTGGTTGATATTAAGAGATGTAAAAGATATTATATTTTATGTTTGAATTTGAATAATTAGATATTTTATTTAATTTATCAATAGATACTCAGTTCATTCTATTTAAAGTCTTCCGCTGTATATTTTTATTCTGATTGTGGTTAGATGTAATGGTTTGTATGAACGGACACGGCCTATTCGAGATCCTAGTGTGAGCCGTTGGTTCAATGGCGGTTCACTCACACCATTCTGGTTGGATCAGAATTGGGGTGTGACAACTTCGTATCAGAGCTCTCGGGCTCTGTCCAACAAACCATTTTGCACTTAACTAAGTCGATGAACTGAGTTAGGAAATATTAAAAAAATTTAATACAAACACACCCTAAGCATTTTTTGATACCTGAGACTGATTAAGAAAGAGAATAATGTACTATTCTAAATATGAAACTTAACATGTGCACACACACTAGTTAGGAAAAACCATAAAATGTTCATTAAACAAGAAAAAGTGTAGCAAATGATATAGTGCTACAGGGTACAGTCCACAAACCAGACAGTTACCCTGTATTATAAACAGTCATAAGTGAAAGAAAATAAAGGGGACAATCATGGGGTAGGGGGCCTGGGAGGAATAGGGTCTGCTATATCATAGTCTCGCTCGTAAGCAACCCTGAGCCAGTGCACCTGATCCTGTGTGACTCTGAAACTGTGAGCCAACTGCGCCAAGTCGCGGCTCATCTAACGCTGAGTGTCCCTGATCTCCATAATCATACCCATCATGGTGTCGGAGGGAGGCGGAGATGGTCCAGCGGTAGAGGTAGATGGTGGTTCTGCTGGTGTAGGCTGTGGAGCTGGCGCTGGTACTACACAGCCGACGCATGGTAGTCCAGGGCCGATGGGCCAACCCCAGAATGTACCACCACCGCATCAGTTTCCGTCGCCTTCTGTTTACCCGGGAGCCTATCCGTATCCACCACAATGGTACGGAATGAACACTCAGGGACAGCATGATCTGAGCAGAGCGGTGGACAGATTCCTGAAGTTGAAGCCTTCATCGTTCACTGGTAGAACAGGGAAGCCATTGTGGCCAGCACAGTGGGTTGCAGAAATGGAGAAGAATTTTCGACTAATGACTTGTTCAGAGGATGAAAAGGTCCTGTTTGCCACTCACATGCTGAAAGAAGATGCAAATGCTTGGTGGAATTCTACACGGGTATATCTGGAGACTAAGTATACACTGGTGGGTTGGGAAGTGTTTAAAACTGCCTTCTTCGATAAATATTTTCCGAAGAGTTTCAGGGATAAAATGGAGAAGGAGTTCCTCAACCTACAGCAATCTTAGTCGACCGTGGATGCTTATCAGCAGAGGTATGAAGAACTATTCTTCTTCGCACCGGAAAGTATGCAAGAGGAGGAGACCAAGACACGTAGGTTCACTATGGGACTACGTGGAAGCATCAGAGAGCACATATTGGGTTTGGACAAGAAGATCTACAATGAGGCTGTGCAGGTTGCGAGGGTGATAGAGTCCAGTCAGAGGGACAGCTTCTTTGCTCAGAACAGGGGAGCGAAGAGACCTGCTAGTGAGAGTTTGGGTGGCGGTAACAATAGACCCTTCCGCCCATACAGGGCTCAGACCGCTATAGTACCCGCAAGGAACAATACGGCACCCCCTGTGCCACAAAATGCCGGATACAACCCGAATATAAAGTGTTTCAACTGCCAGCAAGTGGGTCATATTGCAAGGACCTGCACTCTACCTAAGAAGCAACCTCCCCAGTAAGCAAAAGTTTATGCGGTCACCACTGAAGAGGCAGCCGCATCACCGGATGTGGTCACTGGTATGACTCTATCCCTTACTATTTGGCTTACTATTTTCATTGTGTGTATGCGCATATAGAACTAAGGGATAATAATAAAAATTTCAGGAATTGTAAATGTAGCTGGTATACCTGCCAGAGTACTATTTGACTCTGGGGCCACGCACTCCTTTGTTTCGATTTCTTTTGGGAAGCGAATGGAGTTACCAATCAAGCACCTGAACCCAAGCTTGATAGTTCGCTCTCCACTAGGAGTCGAAGTGACTTTACCGAATATTATGGACCATGTACTATATGTATTGAGGGTCGAGACTTAGAAGCAAGCCTAGTAATACTCGAGATGGCAGACTTCGATGTCATCCTGGGAATGGATTGGCTAGGCCGTCATTCATCCGTCCTTTTATGTGGTGAAAGGAAGCTTGTGCTTACTGCCAAAGAGGGAAGGGAGTATAGCTTCGCGGGGATCAAGCTATCTAGGAAGCGGAAGCTGATTCTCTCCGCCCTAAAAGCCAAACGATGCTTAGAGAAAGGGGGAGTGGGGTATCTGGTATCTGTAGTCGACATCACTGCCGAGGTGCCAAAGATGGAAGATCTTGAGGTGGTACGAGAGTTTCCAGATGTATTTCCAGAAGATCTCCCAGGTTTACCACCAGACAGGGCTACAGAATTTGTGATAGACCTTATGCCAGGTTCGGTGCCGGTGTCTAAAGCACCATATAGAATGGCCCCGACCGAGTTAAAGGAGTTGAAGACCCAGTTACAAGAATTGTTGGATAAGGGCTTCATACGACCTAGTATATCGCCTTGGTGGAGCACCGGTATTATTCGTCAAGGAGAAAGACGGAAGTGTAAGGCTATGTATTGACTACCGTGAACTGAACAAGTTGACGATCAAGAATCGGTATCCTTTGCCTAGGATTGATGATTTGTTCGATCAGCTGCAGGGTGCAAAGGTTTTCTCGAAGATCGATCTCCGATCAGGGTATCACCAATTGAAGATCAAGGCCGGAGATATTCCGAAAACTGCTTTCAGGACGAGGTATGGGCATTATGAGTTTCTAGTTATGTCTTTCGGGTTGACCAATGCTCCAGCGTCGTTTATGGAACTAATGAACCGAGTGTTTCATGATATGTTGGACACTTCGGTCATCGTATTCATCGATGACATATTGATCTACTCTAAGGACATGGAGACTCATACATCGCACTTGAGGGCAGCCCTACAACGGCTGAGACAAGAGAAGCTTTATGCTAAGTTCAAGAAGTGTGAGTTTTGGCTGAAGGAAGTGGCTTCCTTGGGCCATGTTGTATCTGAAGACGGTATCAAGGCTGATCCAAGCAAGATAGCTGCTATAGTAGGATGGGAAGCACCAAAATCTATTGCGGAAATTCGTAGTTTCCTTGGGTTGGCTGGTTATTATAGAAGATTCGTGGAAGATTACTCCAGGATCGCTGTTCCACTCACCAGATTGACCAAGAAGGGAGAGAAATTCGTATGGACAGATGAGTGCGAGAAGTGTTTTCTGACTTTGAAGTCAAGACTAGTCTCTGCACCTATCTTGACCATCCCAGAACCAAACGTACCGTTTACTTTATATACGGATGCTTTGGGGTTGGGTATCGGGTGTGTATTGATGCAAGGAGAACAAGTGATTGCTTACGCATCAAGACAGTTAAAGGAGCATGAGAAGAACTATCCTACGCATGATTTGGAGTTAGCAGCGGTTATACATGCAATCAAGACTTGGAGACACTACCTGTACGGTGAGAATTTTCAGATAAAGTCAGATCACAAGAGCTTAACTTACCTTTTCACTCAAAAGGATCTGAATATGAGACAGACGAGATGGCTGGAATTGTTGAAAGATTATGATTGCGACATCCAGTACCATCCGGGTAAAGCAAATGTGGTGGCTGACGCCTTAAGCAGAAAGTGGGCATCGAAACCTGAGGCTGAACCAAGTACAAATGCTGCATTATGTGCCGCAGCTTCAAGTTCAATCGAAGGTGATGAAGAGTTCATTATAGAGACTGCAGAAGATCCAGTGGGGCAAGGCTTAATTCATAAGTTCACTATGATGTTCGCAGCTTTGAAGATCTTGCCGGATCTAGTTGATGAAGTCAAGGTAGTAATCCTACAGGATCCTCATCTCAAGACAGTGCAAGAAGACTTAGAGAAGGGTGCAAGCAATCCTGACTTTACCTTGGATTTAGACAAGGTACTCAGGTATCGTGGACGGTTATGTATACCTGAGAGTGAAGACTGTGATATCAGAGACCGAGTTATGACTGAAGCTCATTACACCCCATATTCGGTACATCCAGGAAGTACCAAAATGTACCATGATCTAAGAAGACTATATTGGTGGAGGGGTATGAAAGCAGATATAGCTCGTTTTGTGTTCCAGTGTCTGAATTGTCAACAAGTTAAACCAGAAAGGCAGAGACCCGCAGGTTTACTACAACCATTATCGGAACCTGCGTGGAAGTGGGATTGTATTACTATGGATTTTGTCACTGGCCTACCTTTGACACCAAGGTCAGTGGATGCAGTTTGGGTTATAGTAGATCAACTCACCAAGACGGCTCGATTTATTGCTGTCAGACCTCAGTATACCATGGAGAAACTGGCCAAGTGATATGTGGATAACATAGTCAGACTTCATGGCGTTCCAGAGAGTATAGTATCTGACAGAGATCCCCGTTTTACATCAAAGTTCTGGAAAGGATTACAGAAAGCTATGGGAACAAAGTTGAAGTTCAATACAGCTTTTCACCCTCAGACAGATGGGGAATCAGAACGAACTATTCAAATTTTAGAAGATATGCTTCGAGCTTGTGCATTAGATTTCAAGTGAGCTTGGGATGAGAAGCTATCACTTATCGAGTTTGCTTACAACAACAGCTATCAGGCTACAATTCAGATGGCCCCATATGAAGCACTCTATGGGAAGAAGTGTCGTGCACCTCTGTTATGGAACGAGGTGGGAGAAATAAGAATTGTAGGACCGGAGTTTGTTGAAGAAACTTGCCGAGTGATTGATCAGATCAAAGAGAGAGTAAAGATAGCTCAAGTTCGACAGAAGCACTATGCGGATAATCGACGTCGAGAGCTGGAGTTTGCAGTGGGTGACAAGGTATTCTTGAAGGTATCACCGATGCGAGGTCTGAAACGGTTTGGTAAGAAGGGGAAGCTACGCCCAAGGTATGTGGGACCATATGAGATATTGACCCGACGTGGTAATGTAGCATATCAATTGGCTCTACCACCATCTATGTCCAGTGTTCATAATGTGTTCCATGTATCATTACTGAAGAAATATGTCAGAGATCCATCGCACATCTTGACCGCTGATCCCCCAGACTTGACTGAAGATTTAACTTTCGAAGTGGTGCCTGTAATGCTCCCAAGCCGAAAAGTTCAGCAACTGCGAACCAAGGATATCCATTATATGAAGGTGCATTGGAGAAGCCAAAATGTGGAGGAAATTACTTGGGAAGAATAGAGCGCGATGAGGAAGGAGTACCCTAACCTTTTTGACGATCAAGGTACGTTCAAATTTCGAGGCCAAAATTTCTTTTAAGGGTGGGGGAGTTGTGAAACCTACATGCAAATTTCGGGACGAAATTTCTTTTAAGGGTGGGGGAGTTGTAAGACCCGCACTCCGTAAACCCGGTCTAAACCTTGGTTTTATGTCGTGACAAGTCTTCCGATCATCACCGGGCCAGACGGGACGAGTGGATGACAAACAGGTGCAAAATCGGACCAAAGACGACCAATTAAACCTGATTTCAGGTTGACCGGTCAATGGTACCGGTCTTGGTACCGATCGGCCGGTATGGTCTGCACAGCTAAGTGTGGAAATCCGGAAATTTACTTCTGAGGGTCCCACTTACCTGATTTCAAATCTATGACTTTCCTAATCCTAATAGGGTTACTAAACCCTAATTCTAGCCTATAAATACACCCTTAAACCTCTTCAAATCCTTTCCATTGTCTCTCGCAAACCCTAGAGAAAAGAAGGAGGTTGGAAAGGAGAAGGAGATAGGAAGAAGAAGAAGGTGCCGCCATTACCGTTCGACGAAGCTCACGCTACGCCAGTCAATGGTAAGTGTTTTAACTATTCTTCTTATCCTATGATAGTTGTATGGGTGGATCAATACCGTGCAAGTAGGTATTGATCTAAAACCCTAAATTGGCCAATAAACCCTAAGTTGCCGTCAAACCCTAGATTTACGTTTCGAGATGATATTCATCGAAATGAGACTCGAATGAGTTGGGGATAACTCTAATTCCAAGTTTAGACTTAGAATGGATAGGAGAAACCCTAAAAAATCCATGGAGAATAATCATCGATTGTCGAAAAACCAAGTGTATGGTCTTCCGGAGACATACCGGTCGACCATACTGGTTGACAGTCTATTCACAGTGTTGCGACCGGTATGGTGAGACCGGTCAGGTCTGAAAGGCTGGTTTTGGACTTTGGTTGGTTTTCGACCAACATGAAACCCTAAACAATATATTCTAATGAGACCCTAATAATATTGTAGGACTTTGTGACATATCGTTTGGATCTTGCGACGTGGAGCAAGTTATCGAACGAGCATCAGGTAAGGGAATCTGACCTAAACCTAATAATTAATGGACAGTAAATCATTGTTAATCATTAATTATGTATGATGTGATGTTTGTGCATATTCAAATGCCATCCTTTACTTTCAGTTATTATTATTGTTCATGCATTGATAGGATGTGATTGTTATGCATGTGATTGTTTTCGTTAGTGTATGGAGTGGGGCATGGGCCTGGGATCGCACTTCACATTAGCACCTTTTGTAGTATTCTGTCTTAACATGCTTGGTACGGGTGGGGCATCAGGGGAAGGTCGTGGTACGGTGGTCTCCGATATTGATGTTGGTCTGGCCATTGTTATGTGGCACTGTGGTCTCCGAGTCGACGCTGGCTTGTCCACGATGCTTTAGCTCTATCTCTATGCCGTAGGGAGTTATGTTGGGATAGGGTCTAACTGCGTATTGTTTCTATCCTAGTGGATTAGTTGTGGATAGGGCATCATGGGAGGTGTGGGAATGCCTTAGCTCTATCTCTATGCCGTAGACAGCTGTGTTGGGATAGAGCATACATGATGACATATAGGATTGGTTAGTTGCGAGCCTAGTTTGCGAGCCCTGGCCAGTAGGGGCTTAGGTACTGGTATGGGTAGAGTATCAGGGGAGGTACGGGGGTATCTTAGCTCTATCTCTATTCCATGATGGGTGCATGCGGGCCAATGGGGGTGTGATCCATGAGGTGCCACACACTCGTGTATAGAGGTGCGGGGGCCACCAAACCTTTCTATAGCACATTGCAAACATAAAACCAGACCACAGCATAAAATGATTGTTACTCATGCATAATATTATGAAACTGTCTGATTGTCTTACTGAGCTAAGTTGTGAGCTCACCCTTTGTATATATACATGTTTTAGATGTTGATGCAGGTTACACTGTAGATGACTACATGAATGCTCCGGCTTATGGTGGTGTTGCTGTGTTGGATGTACAGGTAGGAGAGGACGAGCATGACGCTTCATGCGAGTGCCTTTTCTGCGTATACCTTTGATTGGATTTTATTTATTTTTATTATTTTCGATTGGATTAAAGAGATGTAATGATATTATAGTTATTTGTTTGGATTTAAATAATTTGATATTTTATTTAAAGTTATCAATAGATTCTCAGTTCATTATATTTAAAAGACTTCCGCTGTGCTATTATATTCTGATTGTGGTTATGTGTGATGGTTTGTATAAATGGGCACGGCCTATTCGAGATCCTGGTGTGAACCGTTGGTTCAATGATGGTTCACTCACACCATTCTGGTTGGATCAGAATTGGGGTGTGACATGAATGGTGCGCTCTGATTGTCCGTCTGTCTGAGGATGGAATGCAGTACTGAACTTCAATGTTGTACCCATAGCCTTCTGCAATCCTTCCCAAAACTTTGAAGTAAATCGTGGATCTCTGTCGGAGACAATGCTTTCAGGTACACCGTGTAATCTGACAATGTTATCCACTTACAACTTAGCTAACCTCTTCAGTGTATACTGAGGTTGTATAGCTATAAATCGAGCCGTTTTAGTCAGTCGGTCTACAATCACCCACACTACGTCAACTACTCGGGGAGTCAAGGGTAACCCTGTGACGAAGTCCATAGTGATGCAGTCCCATTCCATGCTGGTTCCGGTAACGGCTGTAACAGTCCTGCTGGTCTTTGTCGTTTAGCTTTCACCTTCTGACAATTTAGGAAATGAGACACAAACTTGGCTATATCTGCTTTCATTCCTCTCCACCAATATAATTTCTTTAGGTCATGATACATTTTTGTACTTCCAGGGTGTATCGAATAGGTGGTGGTATGGGCTTCCTTCATTAGTCGGTGTCTAATGTCCAAACTTTCTGTTTCAGGTACACATATTCTTCGTTTGTACTTCAGTACCTTTTCATCATCTAAGGTGAACTCAGGGATAGTCCTACCTTTTTTTATGTCTTCTTGTACCGTTCTTAGATAAGGGTCTGATTTAATCGCTGTTTTCACTTCATCAAGTATATCGGGTACAATCTTCAATGTGACGAACATATTTGCAAACCGATGGATAAACCCTTGGTTGGTTGATTCACCCGGTACATCTATCACAAACTGCTCATTACCATAATTGAATACTTTTCCGGTAGTACACAGTGTAGCAGTGGTGCTAACCTCCCCTTGAGATTTTATCATTGCCTTTCTACTCAGCACGTCAGCAACTACATTAGCTTTTTCCGGATGATACTGGATATCACAATCATAGTCTTTCAATAGTTCCAGCCATCTTCTTTGTCTCATATTCAACTCCTTCTGATTAAAGAGGTAAGTAAGACTCTTATGATCTGATTTAATTTGAAATTTCTCTCCGTACAAGTAATGTCTCCATATTTTGACAGCATGAACTACTGCCGCTAATTCCAAATCATGAGTGGGATAGTTCTTCTCATGTGTCTTCAATTGTCTTGAGGCATAAGCAATTACTTGTTCTCCTTGCATAAGTACACATCCTAATCCCAATCCTGACGCATCAGTGTACAAAATAAATGGCTGTCCTGGAATCGAAATGGTCAAAATTGGAGCAGATATCAATCTAGCCATCAATGTTTGGAAACTCTTCTCGCATTTATCAGTCCAAACAAACTTTTCGCCCTTCTTAGTCAAACTGGTGAGAGGTACGGCAATTCGAGAATATCTTCCACAAATCGTCGATAATACCCAGCTAGACCTAAGAAACTTCTAATTTCTACAACGCTCTTTGGTGCTTTCCACTTCACAATAGCTTCGATCTTGCTAGGATCCACTTTAATTCCTTCGGCGGATACAACATGGCCTAGAAAAACGACTTCCTTTAGCCAAAACTCACACTTTGCAAATTTGGCGTAGAGCTTCTCCTTCAGTAATCGCTGCAGAGCGGCGTTTAGATTCTTAATATGAGTTTCCTTGTCCTTGTAGTAGACCAATATATCATCGATGAATACAATAACCAACGTGTCCAACATATCATGGAATACCCGATTCATAAGTTCCATAAAAGTTGCTAGTGCGTTCGTCAATCCAAAAGACATGATCAAAAATTCATAATGTCCATATCTGGTCCTGAATGCTGTCTTGGGAATATCACCGTCCTTAATCTTCAACTGATGGTAGCCTGACAGAAGATCGATCTTGGAGAACACTTTGGCACCTTGCAACTGATCGAATAGGTCATCGATCGGAGGCAATGGGTACCAATTCTTGATTGTCAGTTTATTCAGTTCTCGGTAGTCTATACACAATCGAACACTACCGTCCTTCTTCTTCACGAATAATACTGGCGGTCTCCATGGTGATATGCTAGGTCGGATGTAACCCTTGTCCAGTAGTTCTTGTAGTTGTACTTTTAATTCCTTCAGTTCAGTAGGAGCCATTCGATAAGGTGCTTTAGATACTGGTGTGGCTCCAGGTATCAGATCTATAACAAACTCTGTAGTGCGGTCGGGTGGTAGTCCTGGTAGTTCTTCAGGAAATACATCTGGATAATCATGCACGACATCAATATCCTCCATTCGTGGTGCTTCTTTGGTAAGATCGACCACAGAAACTAGATACCCAACTGCTCCTTTCTCAAGGCACTTCCTAGCCTTTAATGCAGAGAGTATGAGCTTTCGTTTACGGGGAAGTTTGGTTCCCGCAAAACTGAACTCTACTCCTTCCTTCTTATCTTTAAATGTCAGCTTGTTTTTGGCCCATAATAGATTTGTAGAATGCCGAGCTAACCAGTCCATTCCCAAGATAATGTTAAAGTCTATCATCTCAAGTTAGATCAAGGTTGAATCCAAAGTCTTCTCATCAATAAGAACTGGACATGGTCCATAACCTTTTTCTAATTCCACTTCTAATCCCATCGACGATCGTACAAGCAGTTTGTAGTCTAAGGATTTGAGGGGTAGATTTAGCTTCTTTCCGAATGACACAGATATAAAAGAATGAGTAGCTCCTGAATCAAAGAGTACTCTGGCGGGAATGCCATTAATAGGTACGATACCTGTGATTTGTTTTAATTTACTCTACATGCTCACACAATGTAACACAAAAAGACAAGATTCAGGTCATACCTGTGATCACATCAGGCGATGCGGCAGCATCCTCAGATGTAACCGCGTAAACTCTTCCTTGTTGCAGTTGCTTTTTGGGCTTAGTACACTCTCTTGCGACGTGCCCTACTTGATTGCAGCTAAAACATCTTATTCCTTCACCATTTTGCTTTGGTTGCGGTGGGGCTGCTGAAGTGGTCTTGGCTGCAGCATTGAAGCCTTGAGTACGGAAGGGTTTGAATACCTTGGTATTCCCTCCGTTGTAAGAATTTCCATTTGGCCTTTTGATTCTCCTATTTTGAGCAAAGTAGCTCTCTTTCTGGCTCGACTCTATCGCTCGAGCAATTTGTACAGCTTCATTGTAGATTTTCTTCTCAAGGCCCAGAACATGTTCACGTATGCTTCCCCTAAGTCCCATGACGAACCTTCGGGTCTTTGTATCTTCCACTTGCATACTGACTGGTGCAAAGAAAAACAGCTCCTCATAACGCTGTTGATAAGCATCGACAGTCATCTGTCCCTGATATAAACTCAGGAACTCCTTCTCCATGGAATATCTGAAACTCCTAGGAAAATACTTCTCAAAGAATGCCTCCTTATATATATCCCAAGTCAATTGGGTGTGCTTTGTCATCAGATATGTCCGTGTGGACTTCCACCGGTGGTGTGCATCCCCTTTCAGCATGAATGTTGCACACAATACTTTCTCTTCTTCATTCATTGTCATCATCATGAAGTTTCTCTCCATCTCATCGATCCAATGTGCTGGCCACAACGAATCAGCTGGCTTACCACTATACTCCTTGGGCTTCATCTTCAGAAAACGCTCCACCAGTCTGGAGTGGTCTAGTTGATGAGGAACATAAGCCCCATACATAGGTGGTTGGTATTGATATCCACCTGGAGCTACTTCAGGGTTTTGTACTTGAGCCGGCATGATGGGAGTCTGAGGTGCATGGCGTACTGTGTTACTTCCCCCTAGTACTGTGCTTGCCTGTCCTGCTGGCATTGGTGTCGTCTGTGCAGCTGGAAAAGCCATGCCTATGGCAGCTTGCATAGTAGCTTGTACCTGTTGTATTTGCTGCAGTTGTTGTGCCAAATTCATTACAGCTGTAGCCAGGTCTGTAGGTGGAGCTGGTAGATTTATAGGATTTGTCTGCCCATTAACTATGGACGGTGCCGTGTTCAGATTCTCCTGTGTTTCAGGGTGTATATGGCTGTCTTCCTGTAATCACTTACGACGCCTGTACTCGTCCAGATTTGGTGAGACAGTTTTATTGTAATCTCCAAGTGGTGGGGGATTACAACGATGCTGAGAGGGGTAGAGAGCTCAAGATCACTAACTACGTCAAGAGAGTCAAGGTTTCCTTTGATTACCGACAGCTAGCGGACTTGTTGGGCATTTCATATGACGGCCCCTTGGTGTTCCGTTCTCCTGGAGAGCCCCAGTTCTTTTCATTGGAGATGAGGGCTGAGATAGACCGTCAGCTCATCAGAGAGGATCGCTGGGAGATGAAAGCGACCTACCTACGTCCAGAGCCTCGGGTGTACTATAAAATCGTTCAGCACAACCTGATACCTCAGAGTGGGCACTACGAGAGGATCTCCCAGTTGACCCAGTTCTTGCTGTACTGTATCTGCACTAAGCAGCCTGTCTGCATTCCTTATTTTATTATGCGAACGATGATCAATGCCACATTGCCCGGTCATGTTGGCAACTTGCCTTATGGACTCATGATCACTACACTGCTTACCCGCCTGGGTGTTGACTTGGTGGATGAGAGGATTCAGGAGAAATCCTTTTCATCACCACTGGATTGGGAGGCCATCTGTAAGATGGGCATGCGGGATGCTCAGGTCAGCGATGATGAGAGGAAAGCTCTGGTGCGTCCGCGTACTCGAGTGGAGATGGCTGACGCTGAGGCAGCAGCAGCAGCCGCTGGAGCAGGGGTTCATGGGGGTGATGATGATCGTTTGTACATGGATGTGGATTCCATACCTCCTCCATCACCTACACATACTTCGGGAGCTGGTCCTTCTTATGCAGCTGGTCCTTCACATGCAGCTGGTCCTTCACATCCACCTTCTGATGACATGATGGGGATCCTACATGAGATTAGAGAGGCTTAGCACATGTCTGATCTGAGGATGGGAGAGCTTCTAGATGCTCAGCGCATGTCGGATCTGAGGGTAGGAGAGCTTCTAGATGCTCAGTGTGTAACTGATCGGCGGGTGGCTGATCTCACAGCTAGTCTTCAAATGACCCAGACTCAGATAGCTTGGTTGACTAGAGTCTATGCTGAGGATTATGACAGAGACCGCGAGGCACCGCCTCCCCCATCACCTCCAGCTTCCTGATGTATTTTCTTTTTATTTTTTTCTTTTTGTACTTCAGAGTAACTATCCGGGTTGTGGACTGTACTCTGCTTTAGACTTGTATATATACGTTTCTTCTTCCTTCGAGTGTATATAAATTTGTTTCTCATTTATTAGATGTATTATTCTCTTTAAAGTTTTGTCTCAAACAACACAGATGCTTAAAGTGTGTTATTATTACAGCTTTTAAATTTTTATCCTAACTCAGTTCACAACTTTTGTGGTAGTATATTGGTTTACAAGACAGGGCCTGAGAGCTCTGATACCAAGTTGTCACACCCCAATTCCGTACTATTCAGAATGGTATGATGAACCGCTAATGAACCAACGGTTCAACCAGGATCTCTAATAGGCTGTGTCCTTTTAAATTAAACCGTACACATCCACAACCATAATCAGAATAAATACACAATAGCGGAAGTCTTAATATTAAATGAACTGAGGAATCTAACTGTTATAATCATAAATAAAATATCAAATTATGTTGTATCAATCGAGACATAAGTAAATAAAATATCAATTACATTTCCTTACTAGCTCAAATAAAAATCTAATCAAAAATGCATGAGTTGCACTCGCATGAGGAGTCATGCGTCTCCACCATGTCTTCAGCCTCCATCGCAGCTACGTGTCCGTACACAGGAGAATTCATATAATCTTCCACAATGGTACCTGCATCATCAACTAAAAATATTCGACGTCGAAAGGGTGAGCACACATCACGGCTCAGTGAGCAAACAAAACAATGCAACAAACATATGCATGCATTCAATTCATATCTGTGGAGTGGTATATAAGTTCGCAATGTGCTATAGAAAGGTTCGGTGGCCGCCTCACCTCTATACATGAGTGTGTGAAACCGCCTAATGAAAATGGCACTGTCGACCCCACATGCACCCACTATGACACAATATACCCCCATGAAAATGGTATGACAGTACCGGTTGCCTCATACCAACACGTAAGCCCCTGCTGGCGAGGGCTTGCAAACTGGGCTCACAGCTAACCAATCCTAATATCAATCAGTGTATCCAAGGCCTCACCCCAACATCCCTAATACATCCATAGAGATAGAGCTAAGGCCCCCCGGCAGAGTTGAAGACTACACGGTCCGAGACCACCACCCCTGATACTCTACGACGTAATAGTTCTGCTAAGGTAATGGCGATACGACGATGTCAGTAGACAAGACTTGTATAGAGCTATGGCACAATATACCCAATGAAAATGGCATTGAAGTACCGGTTGATACCATCCCCTATCCGCGTCAAGTACACTAATCAAACACAAACATTCACATGCCTATTCCTATCATCATCATCATCATCATCATCATGTTATAAACAACGAAGTAAATATGCATGAACAGTAATAATAGAAATATTGGATGACATGTTGAATGCATATTATAAGCATACACGCATAGAATCAGTCATGACATTGAACTCAAGAAATAAAACAGTTTATTATTAGCTAATTAGTTTAGGTCTTGTTCCCTCACATTTGCTTGAGTGTAGATCCTCTTTCAAGCTTTAAGAATCACTTTTATATCAATAGGAGAACCTAACAAGTCGATAGATTTTAATTAGAATTCATTCTGACAATTTTAGGCTTGCTGTTAAGCGAGGGTCGCAGAACGGGTCGCAGGTAGGGTAGCAATTTTCTGCGACCCCCAGGGGTAGGGTCGACGCCAGGGTCGGATGTTCCATCCACCCTGGGTGCGACCACCGCATCCCTGGACTTCCCGAATGCTGGGGGTCGATCATGTGCTCTGGTTGGGTCGATTCCCAATCTACCCCACGTGCGACCCCCCGTGGTTTGTGTCGAGAATTTCATCCTACAGTCTATTCTTTTATGTTTGGGTCCTATGGCTTACTTCCACAATTCATTCTATACTTATTCTATGGTTTAAAACTCTAGGTTTCTTCCTTACTTTGCCTACCATGATTTCCTCCATAAATTTCATTGAAATCCTCCCATGGATGGATGATTTGGGTTTCTCCTAGACCATACCCTCTTCATGAACTATTCTAAGGTCTTAAATCATTAATGGAAACATACCCATACCTTAGGTTTTCTGAGATTCAAAGGTTTCTCTGAATTCTTCTCTTTAGTCTTCTTCTCCAACTTTCCTTCTCTTCTCCTTCTCTTCTCTTTCTCTCACTTTCAATTAGGGTTTCAAAAGGAGTGAAAGAGGCTAAGGGACGTCCTATTTATAGAGGAGAACCTCCCAAAATAAGTCTCATTGAGATTAGGAAAGAATCCCTTGAAATTTGGAAAGTTTCCTATTTACGGTTTCTGTCAGCAATGAGGGGGTCGATGAGGGGGTCGGAGATCCCGTCGACCCTCAGGTCTAAATTGTCCGACCCTCGGTCAAATTTTCAGGGGTCTGACATCCTAATGAGGGGGGTCCGACCCTGCCTATCTGGGTATGCGACCGTACCCCCTATTTTACTATTTTTGGGTCAGTTTAATACCTGGTCTCGCTATTTCCTTCACACCCTTGGTTCATTTGGCTCGACCATGATAGGTATACCTGGTACAAGATGGTAAGACCGGTTAGTTCGATACGGGTCTTACACTATTACTCGAGCAATCTGTACTGCTTCATTGTAAACTTTCTTCTCCAGTTCCAGAACATGTTCCCTGATGCTTCCCCTAAGTCCCATGACGAACCTTCGGGTCTAAGTATTTTCCTCCTGTATTTTTGTAATGTTGTTGATAAGCATCGACAGTCATCTGTCCCTGATATAGACTCAGGAACTCTATTTTCATAGCATCTCTGAAACTTCTAGAAAAGTACTTCTCAAAGAATGCCTCTTTATAGATAGCCCAGGTCAATTGGGCATGCTTGGTTAACAGATAAGTCCAAGTGGACTTCCACCAATGGTGTGCATCGCCCTTCAGCATAAATGTGTCGCACAACACCTTTTCTTCCTCATTAACCGTCATCATCATAAAATTCCTTTCCATCTCTCGATCCAATGGTCTGGCCACAAAGGATCTGTTGGCTTGCCATTATATTCCTTGGGCTTCATTTTCAGAAAATGCTCGATCAATCGAGAGTGGTCCAACTGATACTAAGCATAGGTCCCGTACATAGGTGGTTGATACTGGTAACTGCCTTGAGCTACCTCAGGATTCTGTATTGGAGCTTGTACCACTGGCGTTTGAGGTGCTTGGGGCACCGTGTTGCTATCCCCTGGTACTATGCTAGCTTGCCCGGCTGGCATAGGTGTCATATGTGCAGCTGGAAAAACCATTCCTACAGCAGCTTGCATATTGGCTTGCACCTGCTGTATTTGCTGAAACTGTTGTGCCAGGTTCATTACGGCTGTAGCCAAATCTGTAGGTGGGACTGACAAGTTTGTAGGATTTGCATGACCATTAACCCCTGGTGTTGGCATATTCTGATTATCTTGTACTTCAGAAATTTCATGGCTGTCCTCCTCCACAGGTGGTGGTGGTGGAATTGGGTTACGGCCTCGTCTGGTCACTCTTCGCCCAACCATTTCCTATTCTGGTGGTGGTATGTCTAAAAAACAATCATAGAACATGTGAGGCAATCAATATAAGTTGTTCCCAAGTCAAAATCCAACTAATCAATGTAAAATTCCAATTTTTCAAATCATTCAGTGAAAATACTGAATTTTCCATCATAGGGTCAATGATAGGGTCGCTCTATATTCGACCCCAGGGTACGCAACCCCAAAAACCCTGTCAGCTCACCGAGAGCCTAGGCTCGGTCGTAGTGTCGGTATATGTCCAACCCTAGGTCCGACCACACGATGTCTGTCAGATCACCGAGAGCCTAGGGTCAATGGTAGGGTCGGTCATAGGGTCGCACATTTTGTCGAATTTTGCGACCCCACGACCCAAAATTAGGTTTTTAAACCTGATTTTGGATTATTTCCTACTCTTTCTTCTTTCTTCCAACTCAACTCGCTTCCCCTGAGTTGCTACAGTATCGACCCCTAGTGTTTGGTGATTATTTCTTCCATTCCATTCACGACTTCCGTTCCTTTCCTTCAGGTATTCTCTCTACTGTTTCTCATTTTTAAGCTTTCAAAACTAGGTTTTTCTCCATTTATATCGTTTTCTTCAAATTAAAATTTTTCTAACCATAAAAATTTGATTTTTATTGGGGGGTCTTGCTATTGGCCACCCAATGGACGAAATCCCTCAATAAAATTTGAGTTTCATCGGTTGGTTTTTGAGAAACTTGAAATTTTCCTCTTTTGACCTAATTTTCAAGATTTTTCCAATTTATTGAAATTTCTTCAAATTTGATATTTCTAGACTAAATTTCCAACTGTATGAGCTTTGCATGATGGTTTGGAACCCATGTAAGTCCTGCTGCCAAGCTGTTTGGGTGAAAAGTGAGGCTTTTAACCAAATCATGTCGTTATGTTGTCGAAATTTTGAGTTTTTCACCATATCTAATATCTTGTTTATTTTTCTGTGTCTTTACAGATAGCATGGCTCGTACTAAGGTTCCCAGAGCTCATGATCCCGTTCGTTTCCTCTCCAACAAGGCAGAGGCTCAGTATGCTCGTTATGAGCATAAGAAGGTGGAAGGGGGTCGCTGTGTAAACTTGGCTAGTCTAGCCTTGTTTAACGTAGAGGGTGCCTTCGGTGACATGGGTTGGCTTCCCGTGATTACATATGAGGCTTGTACCTGTCCTGCTTCGGTGAAGCAGTTCTATTGCAACCTCCAAGTAATGGGGGATCGCAATGATACAGAGAGGGGTAGGGAGCTGAGGATCACCAGCTATGTAAAAGGGGTAGAAGTTTCATTTAACTGCCAGCAGTTGGCTAATCTCTTGGGCATATCAAATGACGGCCCCTTGGTGTACTGTGCTCCTAAGGAACCCCAGTTCCTATCCTTGATAATGCGTGCTGAGATTATAGTCAGCTTTTTAAAGATGATCGCTGAGAGATGAAGGCAATCAACCTATGGCCAGAGCCTCAGGTATACTGCAAGATCATCCAGCACAACCTGATTCCCCAGAGTGGCCATTATGATAGGATTTCTCAACTGACCCAGTATGTCTTGTACTGTATTTGCACTAGGCAGCCGGTCTGCCATCCTTATATTATTATCCGAACGATGATTCGTGCTACGTCGCCTGGTCATATAGGAAACCTGCCCTACGGACGTCTAATTACTACTCTGCTCACATTCCTACACGTCAACTTATTGGATGAGCGGATTCATGAGGATACTTTCTCTTCGGATCCTGACTGGGAGGCCATCTGCAGGATGGGGATGCGAGATGCGCAAGTCAGTGACGATGAGATGAACGCTCTGGTCCGTCCTCATACCCAAGTAGAGACGGCAGACGCCGAGGCGGCAGCAGCAGAAGCAGCAGGAGTCCATGGGGGTGATGTTGATCGTATATTCATGGATGTAGACGTCATACCTCCTCCATCACCACTACATTCTACTGGAGCTGGCCCATCTTGGATTCATTCACATACAGCTGGTCCTTCACACCCACCATCTGATGATGTGATGGGGCGACTGCGTGAGATTAGGGAGGCCCAACGCGCATCTAATCAGTGGATGGCCAAACTGGCAGCTAGTCTCCAAGTGACCCAGACTCAGGTAGCCTGGCTGACTAGAGTGTATGTTGAGGATTACGATAGAGATCGCGAGGCACCTCCTCCTCCAGCACCTCTAGCTCCATGATACACATTTTCTTTTTGTTTTTCCTTGTACTACAGAGTAACTGTCCAGATTGTGGACCGCACTCTGATTTGAATATGTATGTATGTTGCTTTTTATTCGATGTATATATGAAACTTGTTTCTCCTTTTATATATGCATTATTCTTTTTCTTAATTTTGTCTCATACAACACAGGTGCTTATAGTGTGTTCTTATTACAGCTTTTAAATTTTATCCTAACTCAGTTCACGAACTTTTGTGGAAGTACACTGGTTTAATGGACAGGGCCTGAGAGCTCTGATACCAAGTTGTCACACCCCAATTTCGTACTATTCATAATGGTGTAATGAGGGCCTGAGAGCTCTGATACCAAGTTGTCACACCCCAATTCCGTACTATTCAGAATGGTGTGATGAACCGCCAATAAACAATTGGTTCAACCAGGATCTCGAATAGACTATGTCCGTTTGTTTAAACCATACATATCCATAACCATAATCAGAGTAAATAAACAATAGCGAAAGTCTTTAATATTAAATGAACTGAGAGTCTAGCGGTGGTATAGTAAATAAATTATCCAATTATCTCCAAATAACAAAGACATAAAATAAAATAATTTAATCAATTACATTGTTTGAATAATTCAAAGAAAAACTAATCGAAGACGCATGCGTTGCACTCGCATGACGAATCATGCGACTCCATTATAACTTCTGCATCCACCGTCGCAGGATGCCCGTACATCGGAGCATTCATATAGTCTTCTACAGTAGTACCTGCATCATCAACTAAAAATATTCGACAACGAAAGAGTGAGCACACATCACGGCTCAGTGAGCAAACAAAACAATGCAACAAACATATGCATGCATACAATTCATATCTTTGGTCTGGTTCATAAGTTTGCAATGTGCAATTGAAAGGATAGGTGGCCGCCACACCTCTATACACGAGTGTGTGAAGCCGCCCAATGGATCAAACACCATTGTCATCCCACATGCACTCACCATGGAATAGGGATAAAGCTAAAGTGCTTAGGACCGCACCGCATCAAACTTCCCCTGATACCCTACCCATACCAACATGTAAGCCCCTATTGGCGAGGGCTTGCAAACTAGGCTCGCAACTAACCAATCCTAATGTTAAACAGTGTATCCAAGGTCTCACCCCAGCATCCCTCAATACGTCCATAGAGATAAAGCTAAGGCCCTCCGGCATAGTCAGACTACACGGTCCGAGACCACCTCCCCTGATGCCCTACGACGTAATAGTTCTACAAGGTAATGGCGATACGATGATGTTAGTAGACAAGACTTGAGTAGAGATAAAGCTAGAGTCTGGTGACCAGGATGAACCACAGTGTCACGTCCTCCCCCTGATGCTCCACTTACATCAAGTACACTAACCACACACATACATTCACATGTCTATTCCTAGCATCATCATCAACATCATATTATAAATAAATGAAAATTAAATATGCATGAACAGTAATAACAGGAATATTGGATGACAAGTGATATGCACATTACAATCATACAAGCATAGAATCATTCATGGTATTGGACTCAATAAACGAAAATAGTTTATTATTAGTCAATTAGTTTAGGTCTTATTTCCTCGCCTTTGATTGCTAGTAGACCCTCGTTCATGCTTTATAATTCACTTTTAAATCACTGGAAATACCTAACAAGTCGATAGATTTTAATTAGAATTAATCCCAATATGTTTAAACTAACAGAAACTGAGGGGTCGCAGGTGGGGTAGCACCTGGGGTCTCAGTTCTGCGACCACAGAGGTAGGGTCGCAGGGTAGGGTAGTACCTAGGGTAGCAATTTCTGTGACCCCAGGGTGTAGGGTCGCAGGTGGGTTCGGATATCATTCGACCCTACGTGCGACCACACCCTCCCTAGAACTTCCCGAGGGCATGTGGTCTGGTGGGATCGGATATAATTTGACCCTACATGCGACCACACGTGTTCTTGGTCAACCTTTTACTCTTAAGTTCATTCCTTCATGTTTGAATCCTTTGGTTTATCATCATGGTCCTTCCTATGATCGTTCTATGGCTCAAACTACAATTTGTATACACTATCCATTGTCCACAATCTTTTTCTCCATGGATTCTCCTGGAATTTATCCATGGATGGATGATTTGGGTTTCTCCTAGTCCTATCTTCTTCATAAACTATTCTAGGCTCTTAATTCATGTAGGGAATTAGGTTCATACCTTAGGTTTGCTAAGATTCAGAGGTTTCTCTGAACTTCCTCTTCCTTGGTCTTCTTCTTCAATTTTCCTTCTCTTCGTTCTCTTCTCTTTCTCTCACTTTCAATTAGGGTTCTAAAGGAGTAAAAGAGGCTAAGGGACGTCCTATTTATAGAGGAAAACCCTCCATAATATGCTCCAATGAGTTTAGGAAAGTCCCCCTTCGAATTAGGAAGGTTTCCTAATTTTCGGTTTCTAACTGTTTCCGTAGGGTCGGATGTAGGGTCGCATAATCAGTCGACCCTACGTTTTTTAAATCATGCGACCCCACGACCAAAAGTCATGGGTTGGACTCTTTTGAGGTGGGGTCGATCATACTTGTTTAGGCATGCGACCATACACTCATATTTGACTATTTTTGAGTTAAATTTCATACCTGGTCTTGTGGTTTCTTCACGGACTTGGTCCACTTGGCTCGACCATGATAGGTAGACCTGGTACAAGGTGGTAAGACCGGTTAGTTCGGTACGGGTCTTACAATGGTTGTCATATCTGGTGACGAAGTAAACATGTTGGGTAACTATCAACAAGAAGAAGAAGAATATGATTTTTGTTTCCCGAAAGATTCATCACACCTCATAGCACAAGCACAGCAGGAAGAAGAAGAAGAGCCATTCATCATCTACCTCTCAGATTAGGAGACTGAAATAAATCAAGTTGACAACCGTTTCCTTGAGATGGAGTTCATATTCTCGGAGGATGAGCAAGAAGTAGCAGAAACCAGAACAGGGAAGAACTACAAACCATCTCACCTGATGGTAAATGATCCGGCAGCTGTGAGAGAGAAAGGTAAAGACCTGCCAACCAACCAGAACCTCCAAATCCGGTATTCAAACAATTACAAAAGACCCAAGCCAATGTGTCCATTTGGGAGCTTTTGATGGCTTCCAAGGTCCACATGAATGCAATACTGAAATCCCTAACAAGCATTCAGGTCCCAGTTTCAATGGATGGAGAAGAACTAGCCATGCTAGTAGGGGGCAGATATGCCGTTAATGCAATTGTCTTTGGAGATGCAGATCTTACTCAAGGAAGTAAGGATCATATACAGGCTTTGCATATTACCATCGGATGCCGGGACAAGAGCATTTTTCAAGTTTTGGTTGATAATGGGTCATCCTTGAATGTATTCCCTCTTCGTACCTTCAAGCATCTAGGCTTCTGCAAGTCAGAGTTGAAACCTTCAGATATGACCATCAAGGCATATGACAATACCAAAAGGGCTATATTGGGTGTCTTCACAGTACCAATTAAGGTAGGACCGGCTGAATTTGAAACAAAGTTCCAAGTCATTGATATTTCTGCCTCATTCAGCATGCTTCTGGGTAGGCCTTGGATCCATCAGGCTAATGCGGTGGCATCTACTTTGTACCAAAAGATTAAATTCATCCATAAGAGTACCACTGTGACAATACACGCAGACTCTGCAGCCGTGAACACATTGACCACTGGACAGAATAGTGAAGAGTCACAAGGAGATACAAGGCAGGATTTCTCTCTTGGAGGATTCCAGGTTGACAACATCTTAGCCACAACTAAGCCAGATCCTACAGGTACGCATCTGCCCTTTTCATTTTGTCAATTACTTAACATGCTCTACATTCCAGGTATGGGCCTTGGTTCCCACCAACATGGTGATGTCACTTTCTTATCTCTATTGGTCAATGAGTATAGATTTGGACTGGGGTATACCCCCACCGAAGGGGATCTGAAAGTAATCAAGCAAAAGCAGAGGAGAGCTGACGAAATATTTCAGAAGCCCGAGAGGATAAAATACAAGCATAGTAGTCAGTATGGTAGCAGTACAATAAGAGCATCAGACAGAGCTAGTGGGAACTGGCGACCCCAAAGGACGGATGAAGCAGTCTATCAAGCAATATCTGAGGGGTTGTAGGACAGCCAATTTTTGAAGACCCTCAATGGGTATTTTGTCAAAGAAGGAGAGGACAACATCTATTGTGGATTTTCAAAACCTTGGTTCAGTACCCACCTTCAAAAGCAAGTACCTGGGTTTAAAATATTCCATGATTGTACTTTTGACTGGGAAGAGTTCGAGCAAGTCAAGATCCAAGAGCAGAGCAAGGAGCAGAAATCCGAGACAGAAGTGATCAACATCAGCAAACTATTCAAGGACGATCAAGTGATGATGCTCACCGGTGAAGATCAAGATAGGAGTCCCGATGTACAATAATTCACCCTACCCATCAACGGAATAATCCCCAATTGGAGTTGTTATGATAATTTTGTTTACCCAAAGGGGTTGCCATGTAATCCACATATAATGACTATGTCTGAGCCTAGGGCCCTTAGGTCTTTAGATAAGATTGAGTCCTTTTCAAGTTTTGAGTTCGTTCCACTTGGAACCATTTTCTTTGTACCTCTGCTTTTGAATATGAATAAAGATGATATTTTGAATTACACTACGTCTACTTCCTTTCCTTCTCCTTCTAACTCTAACTTTGAAAATGATGAGAATAATGAACCATTTCTTAAAATATTACAATCCATCCAAGCCTCGGAGGAGAAGAAGGCTCAACCTGTTGGCGAAGACTTCAAAATAATTAACCTCGATTCAGCAGAGCAACCTCAAAAAATAAAGATCGGTGCTACCTTGACGGAAGAAGAAACCAAACAAATGACGGAATTACTGATAGAGTTCCAAGAAGTGTTTGCCTGGTCCTATGAAGATATGCCCGACATAGACCCTGAAGTTGTACAGCATAAGATACCTTTGGTCTCACATGCAAGGCCATATAAGCAGAGACTGGGGCGGTTAAGGCCTGAATGGACACTCAAGGTTAAAGAAGATGTCATGAAGCAGTTTGATGCTGGATTCCTAGAGGTCATAAAGTACCCAGAATGGTTAGCAAATGTGATCATTGTTTCTAAAAAGGATGAAAGACTGAGGGTGTGCATTGATTACAGAAACCTGAATAAGGCCAGCCCCAAAGATGACTTTCCATTACCAAAGATAGAGATCTTAGTAGATAACACTGCAAATCATGCTCTTTTGTCCTTCATGGATGGATTCTCAGGGTACAATCAGATAAAGATGACACCTGAAGGCAAGGAGAAAACTACCTTCATAACAGACTGGGGCACCTACTGTTACACTGTGATGCCATTTGGGCTGAAGAATGTTGGGGCAACTTATCAAAGAATGGCTACTACAATCTTGCACGACCTGATCCATAAGGAGGTAGAGGTGTATCTAGATGATATGATCGTAAAATCATTCACCAGAAAAGGTCACATCCCGACATTAAGGAAGTTCTTTGAGAGGATCAAGCATTAAAAACTAAGGCTTAACCCCCCAAAAATGTGCATTCGGGGTAATAGCGGGCAAAATGCTAGGCTTTATGGTCAGCCAAAGAGGAATTGAAATTGATCCGGCCAAGATAAAAGCCATCTCTGAAATGCCGTCTCCTCAAACAGAAAAGGAAGTAAGAGGTTTCTTGGGAAGACTTCAGTACATTAACCGGTTTATTGCACATCTCACTGCAACATGTGAACCAATTTTCAAGCTACTCCGGAAAGACCAGCCAAAAGAGTGGAACCCTCAATGTTAGATGGCCTTCGACAAAATCAAGACCTATCTGTTGAATCCACCAGTCTTAGCCCCACCAGTACCAGGGAGACCACTACTCCTCTACTTGTCAGTTCTAGAGGGTTCTATGGGATCAATGATAGCCCTACATGATATAGATGGAAAGATAGAAAAGGCAGTATACTATTTGAGTAAGAAATTCACAGGCTACGAAGCCAATTATACACAGCTGGAGAAGAAATGCCCAGCACTGGTTTGGATAACAAAGAGATTAAGGCATTACATGTTATCCTACAAGGTCATACTCATTTCCAGAATGGACCCCCTAAAGTATCTGTTTGAGAAACCAGCTTTAACAGGAAGGTTAGCTAGGTGGCTATTGTTGTTATCCGAATTCGACATCACATACACTACTCAGAAGTCTATCAAGGGGAGCGTAATTGTAGAACATATATCAGCTCTACTGCTTTAAGATAACCTCAAACATTTGGAAGATGTATTCCCAGATGAAGAAGTCACACAATTCAAGAGGAGGGAAAGAATGATACATGGATAATTTTCTTCGAAGGAGCCGCAAATCATATGGGATACGGGGCCGGCGTCTTATTCATAGATCCAGAAGGGGCATCTGTGTCATTTTCATTCAGATTAGACTTTGATTGCACAAACAACATTGCAGAGTACAAAGCATGTATCATGGGACTGAAAGCAGCTTTGGCCATAGGGGTCTGCAGATTAAAGGTCAATGGTGACTCATCAATTGTTATCTACCAAGTCAGAGGGGATTGGAAAACCAAAGACGAGAAGCTGGTACCTTATCAACAATGTGCAATAACCTTGGCTCGGAAGTTTATGCAAATTGAATTTGACTACTCCCCAAGAGATACCAATAAGTATGCCGATACATTGGCCACCTTGGCTTCAGTGATTGGAAATGATCCTTCAGGACGTATCAAACCCCTAATCATAGAGAAAAGAGTATGACCAGTCCACTTGGAAGAAGTGAATGCACTGACAGTCGATGGCCGGCCATGGTTTGCTCCTATCATAGATTTCATCAAGGAAGGAAAGTATCCAGTGGAAGCCACAACAGGTGAGAAGAAGTCTCTTAGGCGATATGCCTCCCAGTTCATACTATGGGAAGATATCCTGTAAAAAAGATCCCATGAAGGAGTGCAGTTAGTATGTGTCGACAACGAACAGGAGCAAAACGTCATCGAGCAAGTCCATCAAGGAATATGCGGACCTCACATGAATGCTAGAATTCTTGCAAAGAAGATTCTCAGAATGGGATATTACTGGAACACAATGGAAGCAGACTGTGCAGAGTTCGTAAGGAAATGTCACAAGTGCCAAATCCATGCTAATTTGATACATGTACCTCCAGCAGAGTTGCATACTCTTAGCTCTCCATGGCCTTTCTCAACTTGGGGCATAGATGTGATCGGAAAGGTTCACCCTAAAGCTTCAAATGGGCATGAATTCATCTTGGTCGCCATCGATTATTTCACAAAGTGGGTAGAGGCACAGTCATACGCCAAACTCACAGCAAACAAAGTGGCTAAATTTCTACAAGAGTATATCATATGCCGGCATGGAATACCTCATTCTATAATCTCAGATCAAGGACAACACTTCAGAGGGAGAGTCCAAGAATTATGTGACAAGTTCCACATCAAAAGGCATTGGTCCTCTCCTTATCGTCCACAGACAAATGGGGCAGTAGAGGCGGCCAATAAAAATGTCAAGGTTATCCTCCAGAAGATGGCAGAGTCTAATGTTGACTGGGCAGACAAACTACCTTATGCACTATGGGCATACAGAACATCCATAAGAACATCTACTGGGGCAACGCCGTATTCGCTAGTATATGGTATGGAAGCAGTTCTCCCAGTAGAAATAGAGGTGCCATCACTGAGAGTCTTGATGGAATGCAAGATTCCAGAAGCTGAATGGTTGCAATCTAGATATGATGAGCTGAACTTCGTTGATGAAAGAAGAATGAAGGCAGTGGATAACATGAAAGAATACCAACAAAAAATGGCAGCAACCTTTAACAAAAAGGTGCGTGTTCGTCACCTGACAGTAGGGGACCTGGTATTGAAGGAACAAAGAGCACCTGTCCATGACCCTAGGGGCAAGTTTTGTCCTAATTGGAGCGGACCATTCATAGTAAAAGAAATCTTACCTGGAAAAGCTATTTGACTGGTCAACATGGAAGGCATCGAGTTACAATACTTGACCAACTTGGATCAAGTGAAAAGATATTATGTGTAGTCCCTACACTCTTCGAAAAAAATGGAGGGTGTAGAAGGTTTCTCTCTCACCTGCTAACATCAACAACGGGCATCAATCATTTGAAGAACTTACCGACATGGTTGACTGGATTCTCCAATGGGGCACAACACCTTTCACCTAGGAATGGTTTATTCTATCATCATAATCAAAGAAAGAATTTCCTGTTTTTTTGGCTAAACTCTTTCATCTGTCCATCTATCCAAAGGATTTTCCAAGAGTTACACATCAAAGCCCATCTTTCATATCATTTGATATAAACTCTCATGAGTATATCAATCTGAGAAATTATAAAAGAAAAAAATCTAGCTGGAACTCTTATCTGTCGTTCATTACATCCGACGGCGTCCCAAGATTCCAATAAACCCATGCTTTCTCAAGCCAATAAAATGGGATCTTCTCGGTAAGATAAGCCCATTCTATATGAGCAACCACAAACTCCTCTAGGCGGCAGACCCACCTGGACAGTTTCTTGTCAGTCCCATTTGGACCACCACTGTTTCTCATCACGTCTATAGATTTAAGTACTTAAAATTCAGACAGAGTCAATCATATGTATACATTTCATGTGTAATCTACTAAGGGCATTTCAACATATCTAAACAACAACAATTTAAGATAATTCCAATGATTCATTTTAACCTCTATTTGTATGTCGGGATTCCTACAGGTCACACACGGGAGGCTAACAATCCATTGATCCGTCGGACAAAATTACAGAAATGGACAGGGCACTGAAAAACTGGAGCTGGCGTATTGAGTTCACAGAAGACAGCTCTTTCCTGCGGAAGCATCAACTGGAGGCACTTCCTCAATTAACAACCATAAAATTATGTTGGGATCCAATAGTTCATGTCTTCAGGATGGGAGAAGTTGAGTTATGCCCAATTGTAGAAGAATTCAGAACTTGCCTCCTGCTCACACCTAAGCGGAAGATCTTCAAGCCATCTCCAGGAAAAGATTACAAGCAAGAGATACAAGATTTTTTCAGCTGGGATAAGAAAGAAATGTGTCATTTTGTACAAGATCAACGACTACAGATAAAGCGCATGATCAAGTCATATGCTCATACAAGTCCAACAGGGAAAGAAGCATAGGATCAGAGAAGACATGTTTACCTATATTGTAGCATAGCCCGACTATTGCTACGAAGTTGCACAGATACAGAATCACCAGTCATAATAGATCTCATCAAGCATGCGAGACAAGGTTTTTACATCATCCCTACAGTGTTGGCCGAGACATTAAAGGGCCTTGACTTCATGGCAACTCACCGAGATCAGTTTGAGTTGGACAATTTTAGCGGATCACCATATCTTCTTCAAATTTGGTTAACAAAGAGATTAGGATTAGTTGAGGAATCTGAGGCAATGACCCTCAACTCTTTTCAATTGGAAAAAATAGCAGATCCTATGGCCTATCAGATGGACACAGATTGGTTCGGTCGCCTCAAAGAAATAACCACAGCAGACATCAGATGGAAATGCACTTGGTGGAAGCAAGAGTGGGTTGTCACAAATACAGAGAATAGTTTGCATGTCCGGTTCATGGGGTTGACTCATACCTCATTCTATTCTCCAACAAGGCTACCACAGCAATTTAATATCCCAGCAAGCACCAGTAGAGAAGTGACTAATTGTGAACTTCCTAGAAAGTTGACATTAGATCTGGTTGATACCATTCCTCATGAATGGAACAATCAAAATGTTCAAACACTCCCTAGAGTTGCACCGATCAAGAAACCAAGCATTTTAGGTTTTTTTTTGAATTCCAGTATGTTTCATGAACTATGTCTCTTAGATTCAACAAAAAAAAACATTTGATTCACCATAATCATTCATATGCTCTATGAAATTTTCAATGTTCTGACAAATGCAGGTACTCAAACCAGAATCTCAATCAAAGAAAAGACAGCAAGTCCTCCATCTAAACAAATCAAAGCCGAGCCCAAGCCTTGTAACCACAGCCTAGCTCCGTACAATAAGAGGTTTCAAGCCTACAAATGAGCCTTGTATTCACAGCCTAGCTTCATACAAGAAGAAGTTTATCAGCCTACAAATGGATCAATCCGGGTTCAAGACTGCACGCACCTTGCATCATGAGTTCCACCTCAACAAGAAGAGGTTCCCAGCCTACAAATGAGCCTTTTATTCATAGCCTAGATTCGTACAAGAAGAGGTTTATCAGCCTACAAATGGATCAAGCCGAGTTCAAGCCCGCACGTACCTTGCATCATGAGTCCCACTTCAGAAAAAAGAGGTTCCCAGCCTACAAATGAGCTTTGTATTCACAGCCTAGCTTTATACAAGAAGAGGTTTATCAGCCTACAAATGGATCAAGTCGGGTCCAAGCCTGTGCATACCTTGCAGCAAGAAGAGGTTCCCAGCCTACAAATGAGCCTTATATTCACAGTCTAGCTTCATACAAGAGGAACAATCACCAACTTTTCAAGAAGAGCAAACCTTCTTGCCAGTTGAACTATGTTCTGGGCTTGATTTCTAGAACACCCTTAGAATACGTAGGCAGTTTAGGATAAATTACCCTAAGTGCAGCCCAATAAACAATCTCACTCATATCCCAAAAATGTGGTTTTTTTATCTTCAGCCTTCAATTGGAAACAATCTCGGCTAAAGAGAGGCATCTGTAAGCACCCCAATTTTTGCCACCCTCAACATAAGTGAACCAATATGGCAGGTTTGTTGACTTTTAACCCAAGGGTTTGTGATTCTCTAATGAGCCCCACAGCAGGGTCATGGGCTATTACCTACTTGGATGTACAGGTCGTGAAATTATCTTCGAAATAAGACCGGAATCATCAAATTCTGACGTCAAACAAGGAAGATATCACAGTTTGAATGTGCAAGGGCATTTACATAATTATTGTAAGATGCATGCATTATCATTTAAACTTCAAGTCATCATATCTTAGTCATCTGATATCGTAATCAGATGATTCAAAGGCCAATATTCCTTATTTTCAGTCTTCTTCAAAGTGGACGTGAAAAATCTCGGGTAGAAGTCACCAGTGGGCCCCATGCAAGTTTTCATGCAAAATTATCGTTAGAACTTCAAAGCTTCATATCTTTGTCGTTCTATGTCGGATTCAGATGATTCCAAGGCCATTATTCTTCATTTGTGATGTTCTACAAAATGAACGTAAAAAATCTCGAGTAGAAGTCTCCGAAGGGTCCAATGCAAAATTACACATGGAAATGGTCATTTAATCTTTGAAAATTCATATTTTTGGTCACCCCATATCCAAATCAGGTAATTTCAGTTTCATTATGTTCCATTTTTAGTACTCTACAAAGTGGACGTAAAGGATTTTCGGTAGAAGTCTCCGAAGGATCTCATGCAGAATGATCAGCCAAATTATCAATAATTGGCCTGCTTAAACTTCAGAAATTCATAAGTTGGCCATTTGAGGTGATTCAAGTTCTAATATTTCTCATTTTTAGTGTTCTGCAAAATGAACGTAGAAAATTTGGAATAGATGCTATCGAAAAATTTCATGTGGAATGGTGGCAGAAATAGACTATGAAATGTCAACCTTGGTCCAAACCAACTTAATCTAGCTTAGTCTAACTTAGCCCAGCCCAACTCACTCCAATCCAGACCAAGTCACGTCATCCCATATGCATGCATTTCTTTTATATGTGTATAATGTATAATATATTATTGTACATAATATATATATATATATATATATATATATATATATATATATATATATATATATATATATAGGAAAGAGAGGCCGTGGAAAGAGAGAGGAAAGAGGCCGTGGGGAAGAGAGAGGGAGAAGGAAAAAAGGAAAGAGAGAGGGAGAAGAAAAAAGGAAAGAAAAAAAAAAGAACAAAAAAACGTGAGAGGAGAGGGTTTTCTAGAAGAAGGAAAAAAGGAAAGAGGGAGGGAGAAGAAAAAAGGAAAGAAAAAAAAGAAAGAAAAAACGTAAGAGAGGAGAGGGTTTTCTTAAAGAAGGAAAAAAGGAAAGAAGAGAAGAAGGAAAGAAAAAGGAAAGAAAGGAAGGAGAAAAAACGTGGAGAAGAAGGAGAAAGAGGTAGGAAGAGAAGAAAGGAAGGAAGAAAAAAAGGAAAGAAGGAATTTTCTAGAATAAGGAAAGAGAGAAAGGATTTTCTAGAAGAAGAAGAAGAAAAAGGAAAGAAAGGAAGAGAAAAAAAACTTGGAGAGGAAGGAGAAAAAGGAAGGAAGAAAAGAAAGGAAAGAAGAAAAAGAAAAAAGAATTTTCCAGAAGAAAAAGAAGAAAAGGAAGGAAGAGAAAAGAAGAAAAGGAAGGAAGAGAGAGAAGAGAAAGAGAGAGACATTTACTATTCTAGAAAACGTGAGAGAAAGAGAGGGAGAAAAAAAAAAGGAAAGAAGAGAAGAAAGGAAAGAAGAAAAAAGAAAAAAAAGATTTTCTAGAAAAAAAAAGAAGAAAAGGAAAGAAAGATCTTCTACAAGAGGAGAAAAAAGCATAAATAGGCCAAGAGAAAGAGAGAAGGAGCTCTTTTTTTTCAGACCACAAGGAGCAAGAGAACGTGAGTGAGAGAGAAAATGTGAGAGAGGGAGAAAGAAAGAGAGAAGAAGAAGAGAAAAGAAAAAAAAAAGAAGAAAAAAAGAGAGAAAGAGAAGAGAGAGAGAAGCAGAGAAAAGGAGAAGGAGGATTCATTTTCAAAGAGCTTGATACAATCTCCAAACATCCTACATCGATGGTTTCGTTCCATTCGAGCACAAGGTTAGTACCCCAAACAAATTTAGAGGCCTTTAGAATGCTTGAATATTGATTTTGCTTGAAAAAAAACGTATTTCCATTAAATCTCGATCAGGAATGCTCTATTGCATGCATATTAATGTTGGGATGCCTGTGTCTAGCATTTTTTATGAATGATGATTTGTCTAAACTACTCAATGATGAAATTTTGAATGCTATACGATGATGTTTGATGTTTTTGACAAGTTTTATAAAGTGGTTTTCTAATCTGAAATTTCCAGATTTAGGATCCAAACTTAGGACATGCATCACATGTAGTTTTTCTTAAATTTTGAAGCCCAAATTTTTATGGGAGTCTCTCTGATATGTTAAAAGACTACCCTAGAAATTTCGTTTCATTTAAAATTGGGAAAGTATATCAAAAAATTCGTCTTTGACATTGTTGTTTTATTCGGATATAATGCAATCCCTTATCAGAAAGTCTCTAGACAAGGGTCTTATGGCCATAATCAGGAAATCAACTTGATACGAACTTTTTAGAAATGAAAGTCTTCTCAAAAATGACACTGGTTTCGTATTTTTTTTATTTGTTATTGAATTGATATCTATTTTTAAGTGCATAGTGCTCTGATTTTGAATCTGACAGGATGTACTGATTTGCATGATTGAAAATGATCATTTATCACAAAGAAAATATGCTGTTTTCACTTGTTTTTCTTGATGAAATTTTAGATCAAACAGTTATCTAAATTGGCATATATCTGGATTTAATTTTTATTAAGTATAGGATTTTATTTGGAATTTATGGTGCAACTGGTCAAAAATCTGGAACAGAATTGACCAGTGAATATGTCCGGTCTCAAGGCATATCTTTGACCTGTTTTTGCTCTCTGTTGGGATTCAACCCTTTCAGATTAAATATAACATGTTGAGTCATCTCTCTGTAAAAAAATTGAGCTTGATTTGAGTTACAGAAGACCTATTTATGGTCATTCTTGTGTAATGTGACAGAATCTGAAAGCAGTTCATATTTTGTCCATTATCTGAAAACTTGTGTCACAATTTTGACAGTTTTGAGTCATTAATCTTTCCAAATGTCTTCATAAAAATTACAATTTTTCAAAGGACATTGAACATATGTTTTTGATAATTTTGCACTTTTCAAAAAAAATGTTTCATTGATGTCTCATTCATTGTAACATACAATTGATTGTTTGAGTAAATTCTACCATATTTGGATAAATGGCTATATTTGGAGCATTCATATGCTTTGTTTGGATTGTACATACTATATTTGTCATATTTCATGTGTTGCTATATTTGGTAGAATAAATAGATTTTTACCATATTTAGCCAAATATTAATAATTACCATTTGTAAATCTTACTATGCTTAGAAAATAGCATATAAGAAAATATGCTGTTTTCACTTATTTTTCTTGGTAAAATTTTAGATCAGACAGTTATCTACATGGACATATGTCTGGATTTAATTTTTATTAAGTATAGAATTTTATTTGGAATTTATGGTGCAACTGGTCAAAAATCTAGAACAGAATTGATCAGTGAACATGTCCAGTCTCAGGGCATATCTTTGACCTATTTTTGCTCTCTGTTGGGATTCAACCCTTTCAGATTAAATATAACATGTTGAGTCATCTCTCTGTGAAAAAAAATTGAGCTTGATTTGAGTTACAGAAGACCTACTTATGGTCATTCTTGTGTAATGTGACAGAATCTGAAAGCAGTTCATATTTTGTCCATTATCTGAAAACTTGTGTCACAATTTTGACAGTTTTGAGTCATTAATCTTTCCAAATGTCTTCATAAAAATTATAATTTTTCAAAGAACATTGAACATATGTTTTTGATAATTTTGTACTTTTCAAAAAAAATGTTTCATTGATGTCTCATTCATTGTAACATACAATTGATTGTTTGAGTAAATTCTACCATATTTAGATAAATGGCTATATTTGGAGCATTCATATGCTTTGTTTGGATTGTGCATACTATATTTGTCGTATTCCATGTGTTGCTATGTTTGGTAGAATAAATAGATTTTTACCATATTTAACCAAATCTTAATAATTACCATTTTTAAATCTTACTATGCTTAGAAAATAGCATATAAGATCTTACTTTTTTGGATAATTCATGTCATATTTGCATTCTATGTTTGGTACTTGCCATATTGATATATAGATGCATATATTGATTTCTTGTCATGCTTAGAAGATAGCATAGTAGATCTGCCATATAGGCTCTTGCCTTATTTACAATACATGTCATATTTGAGAGATTTTCATAATCTTACTATATGTTGTGATAGTTACCATAAATATCATACATGCCATATTTAGATGAATAATTTATTTTTGACAATAATTTAATTTATGCAACACCCTAGTTGAACTGCCATATATGCACACTTCTAGAAGACAATCTAGGCGTGGGGACGTGCATTTAGGCACCCACATTCTAGGGAAGGGCATAATGGAAAATAATAAAAATATTAATAAAGACAGAAAATGCTTGGCCAAAGCTTCCAAAATTAGAATTTAGGATGAAAAGGGTAACTCAGGACGATTTTCACCTCTCAATAAACCCTAAACCTAGAATAGGTTCTCAATCCTTAACCTAGAATAGGTTCTCAATCCTAAACCTAGAATAGGTTCTAAACCCTAAACCTAGAACAGGTTCTCACATTCTAACCTAGAACAGGTTATTCCAGGTCCTGAACTACGTGGATTCTGATTCCTATGTCAAACCCTAGGATACGTAGGCTATTTGGGAGAATCCCAAATTCGAATCCATACCTTAGTCCACTCAGACTATCCATAGATCCACTTGGATATACATCCACATTTTGACCCAAATAGGGTTATCCACATTCTAACCCAGAAAGGGTTATCTACATTTGGACCCAAATAGGGTTATCCACATTCAAACCCAGAAAGGGTTATCCATTCTTAGATCCACTAAGACTATCTATCAGTTCGTATGGACTATCCAGATCCTAACCCATAGGGTTTCTCAGTCTTTCAAGCATAAACTTCAACTTGAACAATGATCTTAATCAAGCACAAGCATAAATCACAACCATAAACTTTAATCACACCTGAACTACGATGGTGAACCTGATTTTTAGAATAATTCCGTGATACGTAGGCAATCTGATGGATACAGATTCGGTTCAATGATATCAAACCACTTGGTTTGGTTCGATTTAATAGATAGAGTCTAGCATAGGAAAGGTATAGGAGACCAATTTCGATCGGGCGGTTTGGGTGCCTAATCCCTTCCCATAACAGTAACCTGACGCTTACCCAATCTCTAATGGACCAGAAATCCAATCTAAGGGTCATTAGTCAATCAAAGTTTTACCTTAGGGTGAGATTTCACATTTTTTAAGGTCCTAGACCTTAAATCTAGGTGGCGACTTCCAAAAAAAAGATTACGATCTTTGTCCTCACAATAATAACTGAAGTATCCAACATATCATGAAATTCTCGGTTCATAAGTTCCATGAACGAGGCAGGAGCATTACTCAACCCGAAGGACATGACCGGGGACTCATAGTGTCCATACTTAGTCCGAAAGGCCGTCTTTGGTATGTCACTCTCCTTTAACCTGAATTGGCAATATCCCGATCGGAGATTGATCTTGAAAAACACAGCAACGCCTCGTAGTTGATCGAACAAGTCATCTATACGCGGCAATGGATACCGATTCTTGATGGTGAGTTTGTTCAGTTCTCTGTAATCAATGCAGAGGCATACACTGCCATCCTTGTTCTTCATGGAAAGTATTGGCACGCCCCAAGGAGAGATATTAGGCCTTATCAAACCTTTATCCAGTAGTTCTTGCAGTTGCACCTTCAACTCCTTGAGCTCAGGAGGTGTCATCCTATAGGGAGCTTTCAATACTAATGTTGTACCAGGTAGCAAATCTATCACAAATTTAGTTGTGTGTTTCTGTGGTAGTCCAGGTAGATACTTTGAAAACACATCTGGAAATTCCTTCACCACCTCCAACTTTTCTAGACGCGGTCACTCGGCTGTAGTATCCAGGACTGACAACAAAAATCCTAGATCTCCTTTTTGAAGACATTTGATTGCCTTGAGAGCTGAAAGGAACAGCTTCCTTTTCTTTGTCCTCTTTTCTCCCTTGAATCAAATATTTCCCTATTCTCATCTTCAAATTTTAACTTCTTTCCCGCATACTGGAGACTAGCCTTATGATGTGACAACCAGTCCATTCCCTATATCACGTTGAAGTCTAACATCTCTAGATGGATCAGATTTGCTTTCAAGCTTCTACCTTCAACTAAAATTGGACATGCTCTGTGGTATTCATTAAGTACTACCACAACACCGAGGGGCGATCTCACGATCAATAATGTCTCTAGGGTCTTGGTGTCACCTCCTATCTTTTCCCCCAAAAGATGGATATACAAAGGAATGGCTGGCTCCTGAATCAAAAAGTACCCTAGCCAGTATTCCCGCTACACTAACAGTACCTAATAATAATATCATGTTTTAGATGCATGCTCACACATTCAAATAAAATTAATCTCAGAAGCGTACCTATCACCACATTTGGTGATGCTTCAGCTTCCTCTGCAGATACAACATAGACCTTCCTAGGCTATGTTGCTTTAGGTGGGAGTGGACAGGTCTTAGCATGGTGTCCCATCTGTCTACAATTATAGCATTTCAGGTTTACAGGTGCTGAGACTACCGTGCGGTTATCTGCAGGCGCAGCCTTGATTGCTACTGGTTTGGCTATGGTCTGATTAGTTCTGAAAGTCTTGTTCGTCACTCTACCATAGCAAAATTTGTTATCCTCTTGTTACCTCCCTTCTGAGCGAAGTAACTATCTCTTAAACTAGCTTCGATGACCTTGGCTATTTAGACAACCTCTGAGTAAATTTCCTTTCCAAGGGCATCTACTGTAGCTCATATGTTACCCCTCAGTCCCTTGATAAACCTTCGAGCTTTGGTAGACTCTTCTTTCATGCTCAGTGGGCAAAGAAGAAGAGTTCCTCAAACTTTTGCTGGTACTCATCCAACGTTTGTTGTCCCTGCGATACATTGGGGTACTCCACCTCCATTTTGTCCTTGAAACTTTTGGGAAAATTCCTGTCGAAGAAAGCCTCCTTGAGGATTTATCAGGTGATCTGGGGGTGCTTCGCAGTCAGGAGTGGCATAGTGGACTCTCACCAAGTGTTAGGTTCTCCTTCCACCATATAGGTTGCACATAAGATCTTCTCATCTTCAGTGCATTCCAACATTTGGAGTATCTTCTCTATGGTCTTAATCCATATGGCAGGCTGCAATGGGTTGGTCTCGACTCCGGTAAACTTTAGAGGTTCCATTTTCATGAACCTCTCAATGGTTCGAGACTGATCATAAGGTGGCACTGGAGGAAGTGGTGGTGGGTTCTGATTTGCCACTTGATTCTGGTAGGTTCATTGACTGCTCTATTCAATCCTATAGACAACCCAGCCTGGTTTACCATATTTCCTCCAAGTAGTGGCACATTATTGTTCCTATTTCCTTGTTGTTCAGCTGCCTGTGCTGTGAGCACTGGGTTGAAGGGTTCTTAGATCATCTAGAAACTTCTGCTAACTAGCCTTGACTGCCCTTTGTTGCTCTTGGCTCAAGGTGAGGGCCACATTCCTTATGATAGTAGGGAGGTTGTCAAGGGTGACTTCAGGTGGTGGGGGAATCCTTTCTAGTTGAGAGGATCTTTCCACATGAGTGGTGGGTGGTTGAGTTTCATCCAGATTAGGCGTGCTGCCCAATCCATCTCCAAGTGGAAGGTTCTCATCATCACTATCACGCAGGGTATTGCATCTACATGGGGCCATTTCAACCTATTCGACTCCCTCAAACGGGCATTAATACGGTTAGTAACACGTCCTACAGCAATGATACAAGTGATGGAAATAAAACATGCACAAAAATGGCATCAAACACATTCAAGAAGAATCACGATCTTAAAATCATGTGTCACTTATAATTCATTTGATTTGTATGTCCGTAATCGACTGGTTTCGACCCCATTTCGATCGAAATATGTTTCGTTTCGATTTTGGGGCTGGCTGAAACAGAAATTCAGAACCTTGGGTAAATCTAGGCTTTGGATAGATAAAAAATGGCCTACCTAGGCCATGTATTTAGCTTCAAATTCAATCATTTACACTCTACCATATGCTTTGTGCATGTCCATGCACTCCACTTTAGTTCATGTAACCTATTGATAGTTTAAGCTCTCTTTGGTATAGTTTATATTTATGATTATGAATTATTTATTATAAATCATTTGTAAAAATAAATTATACATCATATATAAAAACCGTTTAATACCACTAGACATAAAGAAGTAATAATAGACTATCATAATAATGATAAACACCTTTTAACCTATTTATAGATTTTAGATTATATCAATTTATTTTAAATATAAATAAATACCATAAATCATACCAAACAACTACATGTCATAATGTAATATATAATATTATATAATTAATTATATAAAACATACCAAAGATTTTGTCAACACCTTATTTTATCATCCATGAATTTGGATTTACCTGAAATCTAACATGTGAGCTAAAAACCTTGGGATCTACAGTCCATACCCATATGAGCGGTCACATGGCAGGCCTCAATGCAACCGTGCACCAATTCCATGTTTAGGCCACCACAAAATCCACCCCCAAGAATAGATGGTTTTAAAATTAGCTGCTAATTTTGAATTAAAAAAAATAAATAAAAAATAAAAAATAAAAACTCTAGAAACTTTTCTTGCTCATAGTTAGTATTTGAATGTTCTCATTATTGGTTTCCCTAACATGTGAGTGATGGAAACAAGTGTCCCCAAATGGTGTGGATTCATAGAAATAGTATCAACCATGGTTTTAAATTCAGGTATGAAACACAATATTGGTCATGTCTGCCAATCCGATCCAAATCAGGATTGATTTACAAATCCAATGGGAAACTGACACATGACCGATACTGTATATGATAATATTGAAACAAGATCGTGACAGGGATAAGTCAGGTCCAAAACAGATACAAATCGATGCATTTGATATCAATTACTTGATCCGTGGTAGAAACTACATATTGGGAACCATCCAAAAGTGCACGTAACCATTATGGAAGACGGATTCAAATCGTCTCATCCCTGATTCGGGAGGCGTGGCGGCGACCCCACTGGATGGTCGCCATGTGGGGGTCGGATGAATCCGATCCTTCCGTTCGAGCCGACACTCTCTTGTCGGCTCGGCTTGTCGGCTCGAATGGAGGGGTTGGATTCATTCGACCTCCACATGGCGACCATCCAGTGGGGTCGCCGCCACGCCTCCCGAATCTCAGGGATGAGACGATTTGGATCCTATGGAAGACCCCAAACACAGTAGGCACCATCTTTTTGGTGTGCAGCAACTGGTATTTTGAGAGTCAATGAACTTGTACAATGCTCATAATGGATTCTATTATCCATGCCACTGTTAAGTACGTAACAGTCCATCTTGGAGATGGAAATAATTATTAAGAAGAGTTAGGATAGCTAAAAAATAATGTATGTGGGTGGAATAGTTACCTTGAGATAATGATTACATCTTAATAGAAAGTCAGCTTTGCGTGTAAGCTGATTTGGAAAATAAAAAAGGAAGATCCAGTTTATGCTACATTCATGAGAGGACATTATTTGGCAAAGTCAGGAATTGTTAGGCATCCTGCTTGTACTTCTTTGGTATGGATGAGTACAAGGAAACTTTGGGATTGGGCTGCTAAGCATTCGAGGTGGGTCATCGGTGATGGGAGGAGGATTAACTTGTGGAAAGATCATTGGATTGGTGATTTTTCATTAGAAGAAAGGCTTGCGTTGGACATTACAAATTTCAAAGGAATGTGTTGTTCTCTATCTTGTTTTATTGTGCAAGCTGAGTGGGTGTGACCATCTGTCAATGACCCATCTCTTAGATATTGGATGGATGCTGCTAGGGATATTATGTTGGTGCCAAATCAGAATGATGACTTACTATGGACTGGTGAGCAGTTAGGAATGTTTTCGGTAAAGTATGCTTGTTCCCTATTAAGGGGAACAAAAGCCAAAACCAGCATGGGTAGATTTTGTTTGGCAATCTGGTTTAACGCCTCGATTAGCTTGCTTTGGATGGATGTGGTGTCACAGAAGAGTGCCGGTAGATGAAGCAGTAAGGAAGAAGGGAGTTATTCTAGCATCGAGATGTGTTCTCTGTGAGGAGGCTGAAGAAACATTTGATCATGTCTTCTGTAGTTGCAGATTTGCCAAAAAAACTATGGGAGAAGGTGAAATATTTAAGGTTGGAATGGTGGGGTTTGATACTGGCATTTATCTACTGTCTTGGTGGATTCGTAAATCACGTGTGGCACCAGAAAAAAAGATTTGGAAAAGTCTTATTTTCATTGTTCTTCATGCTATATGGAGGTCAAGAAATGCAACAATCTATGAGAATGTCAAGCCATTTGGATACTCGGCACGGTAGTGGGTAACAGTTGGCTGTCGTGATATATTTATTCATGATCCATGCGTAATAAGATCAGGCAATGATCTTAGAATTGTTGAGTCACTACAACTAGCGGTTAAACCTGGAAAAAAGAAGAGGATTGTGGAGCTTCATTGGCGTCCCCCACCAAACTATGAATGGTGTAAAATAAATAGTGATGGTTGTAGCATAGGAAACCCAGATATGTCTGAAGCAGGAGGTGTTGTGAGAGACGATAAAGAATACTTGTGGCTTACTCAGATGTGCTAGGTGTAACATCTAACTATGTAGCTGAGTTGAGAGCTGCAATTCTTGGTATCCAGGAAGCCTTGAAGTTGGGATACACAAAGATATGGCTAGAATCAGACTCTGAGTCTGTTATTTCTGGGTTGAGGACAGAAAACATCCCATGGTTTGAGATGCAGGCTTGGAGAGCTCTATCAGTCCAGTTATCTCGTTGCAGTGCTAGATATTCTCATTGTTGTAGAGAGATTAATACTGTAGCTGACATACTAGCAAAGAAAACAGCTAAAGAGAGAAGATCTTCCATTTGGAATTTCTGTCCTAATGTAGTGGCTAGAGAAGTCGTGTGGGATGCTTCACACAGGCCTCATTATCGTTTTGAGTAGCTTTTTGTTGTCCCTTGAGGCCCACTTGCTGATGGCAATGCCAAAGGTGGGTGTGCTCTCCATTGAGGGCCTTTTGTAATCCTTTAATTTTCATCTTGATACAAATTGGCTTCTAGCAAAAAAAAAAAAAAAAAAAATAGATTACATGTTAGTAGATGGTTGTTCATAGTTATCCTATCAGTTATTGTGTCTATTTATTGGTGTAATATGATAAATGAAGAGGGCAGGAATTTGCAAACACAACGAAATACGTACATTCGTACCAGCCTCCAAAATCTGTTTTCATGCAACCATTTCAGCTAACACAAAAAACGAACCAAATAATAGCTGTGAGAAAACAGTTGTTTCCACTTTCCAGCATTCAAATTTCAGGGAATGATGCAACCACTTGAGGACCCATCAAAGATAGACGTATTTAAGCTTCAACCGAGTTATTCTAAGATTTAAAACTTGACGTCCACTTCAAAGAAATGTTCAAAACAAAGAACGTACAATGATAAAATATAAATACAACAGTCCCAGTTACCATAGGGAGCACATCGTTAAGAACGAATAAAATTTAAATAATTTGATGTTTCTTTCTCTTGTTTCAGAGAATGTATGAATATAGAACTTATTTATTTCCAAACAAAGTTAACATAGTTCTGTTGGATGAAAGCTCTTGCGAAGAAAGGAAATTGATAACCTCATTACAATAAGAAACACAGTCTACAAGTATAGTTTTATACCTGAGCCTCCATTGAACTGCCAATTTCCATCTGCTCATTGACCTTCTAGCTTTCTTAGACAATGGGAGCTCTATACTTTCCTTCAGCAAATCGAAGAAAGCACCAATCTCATCACCTGAGGTAGATAACATTTGTTCAATCTCGTTGGGAGTTGGATTATCTTGCATTTTTTCAATAACATGTAGCCGCAACACATCTTCTTCAACTGCAGTTGGAAAATTTTCCAGAACTGCACAGCAGTTGTTTCTCATCCATCTCATGATGAAGATCTCATTGTCTACTGACAGTTGGGATCCTGAATAAGCAAGGTGCCCAAGTGACCTTCGCTGGTTTGCTGGGATAGCCCACAAACGTAAGGCAGACAGTAGGGCAAATGATGGCTTCCCATCCTGCTGGATATACAGTGAATCCTTGGGCCACGAACTAGAGGAGTGAATATCAGCTTCCAAACGGATAAAGGCTTTGTCATTTGGGTTTCCATTTAAAATAAATCCATAGTACTCAAGAAGCTCCAAATTTGTGTATGTTCCATAACTTAGAAGAACCTGAAGAAAAGTTGGTGGATAATCAATCCCAGCTTGCTCAATTCAACCAAGAAAAGAGGGAAACCATTTAGAAGAGACTCGGAGTTTAAGTAGAAGAAGAGAGTTTTCCGAAGGGGGAAAAATGAGAATAAATCCGTGGTGTTCTGTAATCTACAAGCATGATGAATCACAAAAATGGACTGATGCAGTAGCAGTGTCATGGATGGACCGACACGAGCCAATTTGGCTACCCAAACCAAACCTGAACCAGCTCAAACCCAAACCAACCTTTTGGTCTGGAAATGATTGGTAGATGATTAATTAGAATAGGAAGTTTCAGTATTAGGGTTTTCCTTATTTATTATTTCTATTTTATGCCATAGAGATTAGATTTGATTTCATAAAGATATTATTTACTTTCTAAATTTATTTCACATTAGTTTAGGAATGTTATTTCTTTTATAAAGAGAGATGTAATAGAGAAGAGGAGAATTGAAGAATGAAGAATTAAATTTGAGTTTAGTATGGCGTGGCCTGTTTGTTGAGTGTGCGACTCCTTCCCCTTCCCTTTCTCGTCTCTCTCTCTCTCTCTCTCTCTCTCTCTCTCTCTCTCCTTCTTCCGTGCAAACCAGGACCGACCATCCCTTGGTCCGTTCCTTCCCTCTTCCTTCTTCTTTCCCTTCTTTTTCCTTCTCCCTCCCTTTCTGTTTCTTCTTCCTTACCTTCCGATTATCCCCACTTCTGGGCGGTAACTCCAGCCCCAACAAAATACATCAATCTCTCTCCTCTATCTTCCTATCACCCTCAAATTTTAGCTGAGACCTTCCCTCTCATAAACGACTCAGTCCCCCATAGGTTTACTCCTTCTAAGTTCTGTTTTCCTGAGATTGAAAAACTGATTTCGAATCTGAGTTCCAGTATGCCGCCAGGTTTGGTTGCAGCAATTTATTCCCACTTTGATGCTTAGTTGTTGGAACTGATATTTGTGGGGTTCCATTAGTTCGACTGAAACGATTCCCTGAAAACTGGGGTTAATCGGTTGTCATATGAGAGAGAAACCTTGACCGAGAGAGCCTTCTATTCCGCTGGTTTCACGATTTGAGGGTGAAGACAACCTATAAATCTTATTTCCAAAAATACCCTTTTACTTTACATAAATTCTGTTTTGTCCTTTTATTTCTTCTTTCCAAGTTTATCTTTATCTTTAAATAGAATTCCTATTCTGTCCTAAAGGTCTGTTTGGCTATCACATGATCTAGGATTTTGTCTGAAATTACAGAAGTGCCACTTGCCATTATCAACTTTGATTTAATTACAGTTTTGCCATTGCACTCATATTTTGAGCTTATTATTTAGGTGGGCCTTCTAGCGGATCTAATTAGGATTTTCAACCTAGAATCCCGCACCAATTGGTATTAGAGCGAATATCCTGCAGTCATGGTGAGTAACAATGAGCTCCTAGCACGTGTTAACGCCGACAAAGAGGAAACTAACACGGCCATTGGTGGTATATCAAACCGACTTGATGGGATAGATGCTTCTATTTTAATTTTTCAGGATATGATGGTAAAAATGCAGACGTCCATTGACTTGTTGTCACAAGCTATAAAAGGTAAGAGTCCCATACTTGGGGATTTTTTCAACTCCGCCTCACATGTTCCACCTCCCAATGCATCCCCACCACCATCACCATCACGACACGTACCACCACCACCATCACCATCATGACACGTACCACCACCACCATCACCATCACGACACGTACCACCACCACTACCACCATATGGAGTTGGTCGACATTGAGAAATTTTTGGTGCTGACAAAGGAGCACGACTGGATGTGCTTGATTTTAATGGAGACCAAAATCCTAAGGAATATCTTGACTGGATCCATAGCTTGGAGATATTTTCTAAATGGTACGGATTGTCAAAGCCTCGAAAATTGATGTTTGCAGAAGCTAAATTGAAGGGCACGGCACGAGTTTGGTGGATTAAATATCAGAAACAAAATCAAACTCGCGGCATTGGTGAAATAAATACTTGGGCTGAGATGTATGCGGCAATGAACCGACGATTCCTACCTCTTGATTACAAGCAACAGACGCATCTCAAGTTTACTTAATTACGACAAGACAATATGACTGTTGAAGAATATGTGGCCCGATTCTATTATTTGGCTACCCGATCTGATTTTGATTGGGATGAAGATGTTTTGGTCGCACAATTCCATAATGGTTTGCACCCACAGATTAGTGCTTCCTTGGCTTCCAATAGGTTACATACAATGGAGGACGCTGTACAAGTGGCCTATCAGGTAGAGGAAAATTTCAAGCGGCCATACAATCAGAGAAGCTTTCCAGAGACGTTCTCTAAAGGTAACAATTTTGTCAAGCAAGCTCCACCACCAGAGAAGTCTTTTAGCAAGCCTCAAGAAAGTGGTTCTAGTATGGCATCTTTAAGGCCGACCCGTCGATATTCTCCGCCTCGGCGTGGTTATGATAGACCTCCTTCAAAATCGAGGGCTGAGATCTAATGTTACACCTGTAAGGGTTTCGGTCACTTTGCTTCTCATTGCCCAAATCACTCCATTGCTTTTGTCAATAAAGAAGAACTCATGGCTACTGCCACAGAGGAGCAACATAAGAATGAGATCGTATACTTGGCAGCCGAGCATGATAGTGATGATAGCGCCAGTGATGTTGATCAGTTGCACCAGCCTTTAATGGTCATTCGCCCTCTCTTAGCTACACAGATACCTGAAGAGGATGATTGGCGACGTGGCAATATTTTCCAAACACGCGTGCGATGCAACGGTTCCCTATGCACCATGATTATTGACGGCGGCAGTTGCACCAATGCAGTCTCTGAAGATATGGTTAACAAGTTGGGATTTAAGACAGATCCCCATCCACATCCCTACAAGGTTGGATGGATAAATAACAATAATCTTAAGGTTCATGAACGGTGCTTGGTCACGTATTCCATCGGCGGATTGATCGACACTGTTCAATGTGATGTGTTACCCCTCAAGATCTGTCACCTTCTCCTTGGTTGTCCTTGGATGTTTGACAAGAAGGTTCAGCATGATGGGTACGAGAATACTTACACCATCAAATTCGGTGGGCTCGATATGCAACTTCTTCCGGCGAAACACCTTCTTGCCATCAAGCTTAAGAAGAATGCTAACTCGCTTCTCCTCCAACGCATACCATCTGATGGTCTTCTTGGTCCTTATCCAGACTCGACGGAGTCGAGTTCTTTTGAGAAGCGGAGAGTTGATGCAGTAGCAGTGTCATGGATGGATCGACACGAGCCAATTTGGCTACCCAAGCCAAACCTGAACCGGCTCAAACCCAAACCAACCTTTTGGTCTGGAAAGGGTTGGTAGATGATTAATTAGAATAGGAAGTTTCAGTATTAGGGTTTTCCTTATTTATTATTTCTATTTTATGTCATAGAGATTAGATTTGATTTCATAAAGATGTTATTTACTTTCTAAATTTATTTCACATTAGTTTAAGAATGTTATTTCTTTTATAAAGAGAGATGTAATAGAGAAGAGGAGAATTGAAGAATGAAGAATTAAATTTGAGTTTAGTATGGCATGGCCTGTTTGTTGAGTGTGCGACTCCTTCCCCTTCCCTTTCTCGTCTCTCTCTCTCTCTCTCTCTCTCTCTCTCTCTCTCTCTCTCTCTCTCTCTCTCTCCTTCTTCCGTGCAAACCAGGACCGACCATCCCTTGGTCCGTTCCTTCCCTCTTCCTTCTTCTTTCCCTTCTTTTTCCTTCTCCCTCCCTTTCTGTTTCTTCTTCCTTACCTTCCGATTATCCCAACTTCTGGGCGGTAACTCCAGCCCCAACAAAATACATCAATCTCTCTCCTCTATCTTCATATCACCCTCAAATTTTAGCTGAGACCTTCCCTCTCATAAACGACTCAGTCCCCCATAGGTTTACTCCTTATAAGTTCTGTTTTCCTGAGATTGAAAAACTGATTTCGAATCTGAGTTCCAGTTTGCCGCCAGGTTTGGTTGCAGCAATTTATTCCCACTTTGATGCTTAGTTGTTGGAACTGATACTTGTGGGGTTCCATTAGTTCGACTGAAACGATTCATTCCCTGAAAACTGGGGTTAATCGGTTGTCATATGAGAGAGAAACCTTGACCGAGAGAGCCTTCTATTCTGCTGGTTTCACGATTTGAGGGTGAAGACAACCTATAAATCTTATTTCCAAAAATACCCTTTTACTTTACATAAATTCTGTTTTGTCCTTTTATTTCTTCTTTCCAAGTTTATCTTTATCTTTAAATAGAATTCCTATTCTGTCCTAAAGGTCTGTTTGGCTATCACATGATCTAGGATTTTGTCTGAAATTACAGAAGTGCCACTTGCCATTATCAACTTTGATTTAATTACAGTTTTGCCATTGCACTCATATTTTGAGCTTATTATTTGGGTGGGCCTTCAAGTGGATCTAATTAGGGTTTCAACCTAGGATCCCGCACCATGGACACCCTCAACAAAGAAGTAATTTGATTATGTATGTAGCTGTATACATTCTATGAATTGAAAATCAAACCTAGACCAAACAAGAACCGAGGACAAATGGTTAAAATTTTCAATATATCCCTAATGACCCAAACGAAAAAAAAAATTATGAAACAGAAAGAGTCCCTCCAACACCGATACCTTTGTTATACTAATGGCAGTTTTGTCTATTTTTGTAATGCCTAATGTTTAATAAATAGGAGACATGGCAGTCTAATTGACCTATTCAAGAAACATCACTTTCTCTCCCTCTCGCATCTCTCTCTTCTCTCTTTCTTGTCCCTCTTTCACTCGCAGGTTTGAGTCTTGCTTTTTCAACAATTGGATCTATCTTCATGCGATTAACAATTAGCACAACCACTAAACCCTCAGAGATACGAAATGCATTGTTATGCTGAAGACAAGAGAGCAAACGAGAGAGAAAGAGGTGAGCATAGCAAAGGCCCTCGGCTGCAGTGCTGTACCACAGTGCACAGCTGGGCTGTGCTACTACTGTGTTGTGCTGGCAGCTGTGATGGCACCGACAACACTGAACTGCATGACTATCTTCCACCGTACTGCTTCTAACGCCTCCCCAAGTAAGTCCCCATCTCTTCTACCGTTTGGCCATTGGGGCATCAATTCTGTTCTCTCCACTGACTTAAGGTTCCAACCACTCCCTGACTGGTGAGGCCCGATTAACCGATCAATTGCCTGAGCCCGATTAGCTCTGGTATAAAAACTGACTATTTTCCTTAATCGGTCATTCACAGAGTAGGGTCTCAGATTGGTGGCACCGATTAAGGACTGGCTGATACCCTTACTAATAAGTACTGATAGATGTATATCCTTTTTTTTATTTTTTTTATTTTTTTTGGGGGGGGGGGGTGGGTGGGGGGGGGAGGTGCCACTCCCCCAGGCCGGGGGGAGGAAATAGAAAGGTAGCCACTTAAAAGTTAAAAAGGGAAAAATACAAGGGCAACCATATTTCAGCATGTTTTATAGTAAAAGCTCGAATGTACCTGCTCTCCTTTCTTATATCTTTTCCTTGCATAGAAACAATATGCAGCAACATCATCTTTGTATTCAGCATCAGTCAACCTCTGAGAGTGGATATTGAATACATCAGTGCCCGACTTATTTGTTGTAACATCATTGAGAGAAGAACAAACTTGCAAGGAAGAGGATTGTCCCCAACTTTCCACAACTTCTGAGGGAAGCGACTCTTCTCCAGGTGCAGCATAATTGAAAAGATCACCTACTGGGCATAAACAACCAGCATCATCCCACGGTATATGCATTGTACGAGAAGATACCTTCATGGATGGACCAAATTTGAATGTTGAAATTTACCATAACTAAAAAAACAAATGAGAAGTGATAAGTAGTAACTGCTGTCTACTGTAAATTTGATCCATGGCAGATAAATTACTGTCCTTGATACTATAAAGTATCATGGCCTGCTAGTGATTGCCAAAACCCCTTCATGGATGAGCAGGACAAAATTCACAACCCTAGGTTTTCCTACTCGGTGGCCATTTTAGCTGACTGTCAGATTTCCAAAACAAATTTTAATGTGGCAATCTGACCGTTCTAAAGAACTAATTGCAAAACAAATGAATGGCCTGCACTGATGAATAGGCAGAACATACCTAAAATATTTAGAGCAAAAATTATCTTTGATTCTGTAATTTACAAAAATGTAATGCTCTTACAGGAGGGCCAAGAGTCTCACAGTTGCAGAAGCCCAAAGCCAAGAGCTAAATGTTAAAAGCTGTGGTCTTAATTCAAGGTCCTTCATAAGAGGAAGGGCTTCTTTCCTGTCCAGCTCGGCCTTCGAAATAGCCTTTTCTGTAGCCCAGATAGCATCATCCACCTAGAATTCCAATTTAAAAGCATCATAATTTTTTTTTTTCTTCAATCTTAACAACAAAAAATTAAAAATCCCAAATAGAAAACTTGAAACAGAACTTGCAGAGCTTGAGTCTCAAACCAAGTGAAGCTCGCTAACGTGTCGTAGCTCCGTGGAAACTGCATGAAGTAAGGGTACCACCAAGAATATTTGCCTTTACCCATTTCAGCCAATAAACAGACAATCAATATCTGCAAAAAAAAAAAAAAAAAAAAAATTAAAGCAAATACAGATAAAATATGCAAAATAAACGAAAAATTTTAGATTCTCAGAGAGGAAACATGCAAAACAATTAACAATTAAAGAATTAGAAAAACCTGAGTAGAGGAGAGGTGGGAGTATCTGTTGACAGAAGCAGCAAGTTTCTGGTCTTTAATTAGGCGTTCCCTAGTAATCAAAGCCGATTTTGGAACTCTGAGGATCAATTCTCCTTTTCCAAGCTCACGAGCAGCAGCTAAACCTCTACTGTAGAACACCGAGAAAAGATAAGGAAAAGAAGAAATCCATTAGATGGGTGATTTTTAATTTTCAGTTTTGAAGTGTAAAAAAAAGAAATGAAAGAAGTAATGTCGCAAAAGGGAAGAGAAAGGAAACCCCTTACCCGCCTGCATCGGGAAAATATGAAACCAAAAGGGAGGAACCTAAACACGAAGGAGACTGAGACTGAGACTGGAACTGGTCAGTTGAATCTGAGATTCCCAGCGTCGAAGCCCACTTCAGAAAAGATTCAAGGCTTCCTGGGTCTCCCTCCATCACCTCTGCCTCTCTCTGGTCTTGCTCCGAGAACTTCGATGTCAAAATATTACAGAACTTAGGCTAAGAAACCCTGCCAGAACCATTTACCCAAAAAAAAAAAAAACCCCGCCAGAACCGGACGGTCGAGCGCCAATCGGGAACCAAATACAATGAAATCAACATTTGGACCTGTTTGATAAAACTTAGACTCTTTACTTTCAGTTCAAATTTATACTTCTACACATGGAAGATTCAAGAATAATAATTGATAGTATAAGCATATTTGGTAATGCAACTCTGTCAAGGACTCCAGAGTATCTTTAGAACAGAAACAAACATATTTGATAACATTGGTTCTATAACCATTTTAGAGCTTTTTTTTTTTTTGCTAAAAGCTAGATTATATTAAATAATAAAGAAATAATACAATGAACCTTTAATAAATGGATCTCCACCTTCAGTATTGCCATCAGCAGAGACCATCCAGGGTAGAACTATTTGAATCTATAGCGAGGTCTGCAAGATGCATCCCTCACTACCTCCCTAGTAGCAAAGTCAGGACACATCGTCCAAGACGAAGAGGCCTTATCTTGAGCAGCTTTTTTCACCAACAAGTCCGCTACTGAATTTATTTCACGAAAACAATGAGTAAACTTTAGTTGACATTCCTCTAGCATTGCAGTAATCCCCTTCCAGTCCTGAAAAAATTGTCATTGTCACACCCCAATTCCGCACTATTCATAATGGTGTGATGAACCGCCAATAAACCAACGGTTCAATCAGGATCTCGAATAGGCTGTGTCCGTTTGCTTAAACCATGCACATCCATAACCATAATCAGAATAATTACATGATAGCGGAAGTCTTTAATATTAAATGAACTAAGAGTCTAAAGATGATAACATAAATAAATTATTCAATTATCTTCAAAATACTAAGACATAAAATAAAATAATCTAATCAATTACATCGTCTGTATAATTTAAATAAAATTCTAATCGAAGACGCATGAGTTGCACTCGCATGACGAATCATGCGACTCCATCATAACTTCTGCATCCATCGCCGTTGTATGTCCATACATCGGAGTATTCATATAATCTTCTACGGTGGTACCTGCATCATCAACTAAAAATATTCGACGTCGAAAGGGTGAACACACATAACGGCTCAGTGAGCAAACAAAATAATACAACAAATATATGCATGCATTCAATTCATATCTTTGGTCTGGTTCATAAGTTTGCAATGTGCAATAAAAAGGATAGGTGGCCGCCGCACCGCATCACACTTCCATGATGCCCTACCCATACCAACACGTAAGTCCCTATTGGCGAGGGCTTGTAAACTGGGCTCGCAACTAACCAATCCTAATGTCAAACAGTGTATCTAAGGCCTCATCCTAGCATCCCTCAATACGTCCATAGAGATAGAGCTAAGGCCTCCCGGCAGAGTCAGAGACTACACGGTCCGAGACCACATCCCCTGATGCCCTACGACGTAATAGTTCTGCTAAGGTAATGACGATGCGACGATGTCAGTGGACATGACTTGAATAGAGATAGAGCTAGAGTCTGGTGACCAAGATGAACCACAGTATCATGTCCTCCCCTTGATGTTTCACTCACATCAAGTACATTAACCACACACATACATTCACATGCCTATTCCTAGCATCATCATCAACATCATATTATAAATAAATGAAAATTAAATATGCATGAACAATAATAACATGAATATTGGATGACATGTGATATGCACATTATAATCATACAAGCATAGAATCTTTCATGGTATTGGACTCAATAAACGAAAATAGTTTATTATTAGCCAATTAGTTTAGGTTTTGTTCCCTCACCTTTGATTGCTAGTAGATCCTCGTTCAAGCTTTATAATTCACTTTTAAATCACTGAAAAGACCTAATAAGTCGATAGATTTTAATTAGAGTTAATCTCAATATGTTAAGACTAACAAAAACTGAGGGGTTGCAGGTGGGGTAGCACCTGGGGTAGTAGTTTCTACGACCACAGGGGTAGGGTCGCAGGGTAGGGTAACACCTAGTGTCACACCCCAATTCTGATCCAACCAGAATGGTGTGAGTGAACGGTCATTGAACCAACGGTTTACACCAGGATCTCGAATAGGCCGTGTCCACTCGTACAAACCATTACATATAACCACAATCAGAATATAAATAACACAGCGGAAGTCTTTAAAATAGAATGAACTGAGTATATATTGATAAATTAAATAAGTATCCAATTATTCAAGCCCAAACATAAATAAATATCTTTTACATCTCTTTAATATCAAACGAAAATAACTGAAACGAATAAATAAAATTCGATCACAAGTACACGCAGAAAGGGCACTCGCATGAAGCGTCATGCTCGTCCTCTCCTGCCTATACGTCCAGAGCAGCTACACCACCATACGTCGGAGCGTTCATATAGTCGTCCATTGTGTAACCTGCATCAACATCTAAAAACAATGTATATACAAAGGGTGAGCTCACAACATAGCTCAGTAAGACAATCAGACAGTTTCACAATATTATGCATGAGCAACAATCAATTTTATACTGTGGACTGGTTTTAAGTTTGCAATGTGCTATAGAAAGGTTTGGTGGCCCTCGCACCTCTATACACGAGTGTGTGACACCTCATGGATCACACCCCCATTGGCCCACATGCACCCATCATGGAATAGAGATAGAGCTAAGATACCCCCGTACCTCCCCTGATGCTCTACCCATACCAGTACGTAAGCCCCTACTGGCCAGGGCTCGCAAACTGGCTCGCAACTAACCAATCCTATATGTCATCAATGTATGCTCTATCCTAGCACAACCATCTACGGCATAGAGATAGAGCTAAGGCATTCTCACACCTCCCCTGATGCCCTATCCGCAACTAACCCACTAGTATAGCAACAATACGCAGGTAGACCCTATCCCAACATCACTCCCTACGGCATAGAGAAAGAGCTAAAGCATCGTGGACAAGCCAGCGTCGACTCGGAGACCACAGTGCCACATACCATGTCACACCCCAATTCCGCACTATTCAGAATGGTGTGATGAACCGCTAATAAACCAATGGTTCAACCAGGATCTCGAGTAGGCTATCCCCGCGTTATCTAAACTTCTACACATCCGTAATCATAATCAGAGTAGATACACAATAGCGGAAATCTTATAAATAAACGAACTGAGAATCTATGTGATATTAAAATTTAAATAACAATTTATTCTGTTTCAACTGAGACATAAATATTTAAATACCAAATACATGTCTTAATAAATCCAGATAAAGAAACCTATAAAATATCTAATCAAATACACACGAGTTGTACTCGCAAGAGGAGTCGTGTGTATCCACTTCAGCTCCAGCTTCCATTGCTGCCACGTTCCCGTACACAGATGCATTCATATAATCTTCAACGGTATAACCTGCATCATCAACTAAAAATATTTGACGTCGAGGGGTGAGCACACATCACGGCTCAGTGAGTAGCCAAAACAATGCAACAGTACATATGCATGCAATCAATTTATATCTTTGGTCCGGTTTAAAGTTTACAGTATGCAATAGAAAGGTTTAGGTAGTCAAAGGTCGCGTTTATTGACCCCGCCTCTATACACAAGTGTGTGACGTCACCCGAAGATCACGTTTATCGTTGACTCACATGCACCCAACCATGAACATTATATAACAAAGGTTAACGTTTATTGCTATATATTGTCATACCAACACGTAAGCCCCTATTGGCGAGGGTTGCAAATTGGGCTCGCAACTAACCAATCCTAATGCCAAAAGTGTATCCAAGGCCTCACCCCAGCATCCCTCAGAATATCCATAGAAATAGAGCTAAGGCCCCCCGGTAGAGTCAGAGACTACAAGGACCGAGACCACCTCCCCTGATACTCTACAACATAACAGTTCTGCTAAAGTAAGGCGATACGACAATGCTAATGCACAAGACGTGAGTTAGAGATAGAGCTAAAGTGCTGAGACCCGCCAAAGGTTAACGTTTATTGACGTTCTCATCACACCTCCCCTGATACTCGCTCGCATCAAGTACACTAACCACACACATACAATCACATGCCTATTCCTATCATCATCATCATCATCATCATCATGTTATAAACAATAAAATAAATATGCATGAACAAATAATAGAAATATTGGATGACATGTTGTATGCACATTACAAATATCTTCGCATAGAATCAAGCATAGCATAGGACTCAAGAAAATAGAAAACAGTTTTGTTATTAACCAATTAGTTTGGAGTTCTGGTTCCTCACCTTAGCTTGCTAAAAGATACTTTTCCAAGCTTTAGAATCACCTTTACAATGTTATTATATTGCTAGAAGACCTAACAAAGTTGATAGAATTTAATTAGAATTAATTCTAGATTTAAAAACCACTCTGTTAACTGAGGGTCGGAGGTAGGGTCGGAGTCAGGATCGACCCTGGGTGCGACCCTCCCTTAACTCTGAACTTCCCGAACACTGAGGGTCGATGGTTAGAATCACCTAGGGTCGGATGGTCATCGACCCTCGGTGTGACCCTCTGTGCACTTTGGTCTAATTCTCTCTTTTTAATCCATTCTTCGTGTTTGGGTCCTATGGCTTGCTTCTACATTCCATTCAACATACATTCCATGGTCTAGAACCATGAATCATCCACCTAAATAGCTTTCATGCATTCTTCTATGGTTTTCCATGAAAACCTAACCATAGATTGATGGTTTGGGTTTCTCCGAGATCACACTCTCACCAATAGCTAACCTAAGGTCTATAGAAACTCATGGAATTAGTATCCATACCTGAGAAGAATAATCCTTCTCTGCAACTCTTCTCTTTGGGCTTAATTCTCTTCCTTGTTTCTCTTCTTCCTCTTCTCCTTCTCTTCTCTTTCTCTCAATTCAATTAGGGTTGTAAAAGGAGTGAAAGAGGCCTAGGGACGTCCTTTAAATAGAGTAGGAACATCCTAAATAAGTCCCTCTGAGATTAGGAAAGAATCCCAATAAAAAATTTGGAAATTTCCTAATTCTATTTTCTAAGGTAACCGAGGGTCGATGATCCCGTCGACCCTAGGGTTCTAAGCTGTCCGACCCTCCCTTCAAAACTAAGGGTCTGACTTTCTGTTTTGAGAGGTCCGACCCTGCTTAGCTGGGTATGCGACCCTTCCCCTATTTTAAGTGTTTTTGGGTCGATTTGATACCTGGGATCTCGATCTCCTTCACGCCCTTGGTCCATTTGACTCGACCATGACGGGTAAACCTGGTTCAAGGTGGTAAGACCGGGTTAGATCGACACGGGTCTTACAACTCCCCCCAACTAATAAAAATTTCATCCTCAAAATTGTACGTACCTTCTGAATCAAATAAGTGAGGGTATTGCTTTCGCATAACATTCTCTTCTTCCCATGTAATCTCTTCCATGTCTCTACTTTTCCATTTGACCTTAACATAGTAGATATCTCTATTGCGTAGACGTTGAACCTTTCGACTAGTGATTTCTGTTGGTGTTACTTCAAATGTCAAATCATCAGTCAATTCCAGCAAATCCACTGTCAAAACATGCGTTGGGTCTTTGACATACTTCTTCAATAGGGAAATGTGAAATACATCATGCACACTTGACATAGATGGTGGTAGTGCTAACTGATAAGCCACTTTTCCACGCTTAGCTAGAATTTCATATGGCCCGACATATCTTGGACTTAGTTTTCCTTTCTATCCGAACCTCCTCAATCCTCGCATAGGCGATACCTTCAAAAATACTTTATCACCTACGGCGAACTCCAGATCTCTTCATCGAGTGTTTGCATATTGCTTCTGATGGTTTTGAGTTGTTCTCACTCTTCCCTTGATGATGTTGACCACTTGGCAAGTCTCTTCAACAAATTCCGGTCCAACAATACTATGTTCTCCAACTTCATTCCAAAACAAGGGAGTTCGACACTTCCTGCCATACAGTGCTTCATAAGGTGACATCTGTATAGTAGCCTGATAGCTATTGTTATAAGCGAACTCGATCAATGGTAACTTTTCGTCCCATGATCCTTTAAAATCAATTACACATGCTCGTAGCATATCTTCTAGAATCTGGATTGTACGCTCCGACTGTCCATCTGTCTGTGGGTGGAATGCAGTACTGAACTTCAATGTTGTACCCATAGCCTTTTGCAATCCCTCCTAAAACTTGGAAGTAAATCGTAGATCTCTATCCGACACAATGCTTTCTGGAACACCATGTAACCGAACAATATTATCCACATATAGCTTTGCTAACCTTTCTAGTGTATACTGAGGTCGTATAGGTATGAAGCGAGCTGTTTTAGTTTGACGGTCCACAATCACCCAAACTGTGTCAACTACTCGAGGAGTCAGTGGTAGTCCCGTGACGAAGTCCATAGTGATGCAGTCCCATTTCCATACTGGTTCCGGTAATGGCTGCAACAGTCCTGCGGGTCTTTGTCGTTCACCCTTTACCTTCTGACAATTTAGACATTGGGACACGAACTTAGCTACATCTGCTTTCATTCCCCTCCACCAATATAGTTTCTTTAGGTCATGATACATTTTTGTACTTCCAGGATGTATCGAATAGATGGTGGTGTGGGCTTCCTTCATCAGTCGGTGTCTAATGTCTGCATTTTCTATTTCAGGTACACATATTCTTCCTTTGTATTTCAGTACCTTCTCGTCATCCAAGGTGAACTCAGGGTTGGTCCTACCTTTCTCAATATCTTCTGATACTGTTCTCAGATAAGGATCTGCTTTGATAGCTGTCTTCACTTCATCCACTATATCCGGTATAATCTTCAATGCCGCGAACATATTCAAAAACCGATGAATAAATCCTTGGTTGGTTGATCCATCCGTTGTATCTATCACATACTGCTCGTTGCCGTGATTGAATACCCTTCCGGTAGTACACATTGCTGCAGTCGTGCTAACTTCTCCTTGCGATTTTATCATTGCCTTTCTGCTTAATGCATCCGCTACTACGTTCGCTTTTCTCGGATGATACTGGATATCACAATCATAGTCTTTCAATAGTTTCAGCCATCTTCTTTGTCTCATATTCAACTCCTTCTGATTAAATAAATAAGTAAGACTTTTATGGTCTGACTTAATCTGGGATTTCTCCCCATATAGGTAATGTCTCCATATCTTGACCGCATGTACTACTGCTGCTAGCTCCAGATCATGAGTGGGATAATTTTTCTCATGTACCTTTAACTGTCTTGAAGCATAAGCAATCACTTGCTCTCCTTGCATAAGCACACATCCCAATCCCAGTCCCGACGCATTAGTGTATAAAGTAAAGGTCTGTCCTAGAACGGGAATAGTCAAGATTGGAGCGGATATCAATCTGGTCTTCAGCGTTTGGAAACTCTTCTCACATTTATCGGTCCACACAAACTTTTCACCTTTCTTAGTCAAACTGGTGAGAGGGACGGCAATCTGAGAATAGTCTTCTACGAATCTCCGATAATAACCAGCTAGACCCAAAAAACTTCTAATTTCTGAAACGCTCTTTGGTGCTTCCCACTTCACAATAGCCTCAATCTTGCTGGGATCCACTTTGATTCCTTCAGCGGATACTACATGGCCTAGGAAGGCGACTTCACTTAGCCAAAACTTGCACTTTGAAAATTTGGCATATAACTTCTCTTTCCTTAAACGCTGTAGGGCTGCGTTTAGGTTCTTGATATGGGTTTCCTTGTCCTTAGAGTATACCAATATATCATCAATAAATACTATAACCGACGTATCCAACATATCGTGGAAAACTCGGTTCATAAGTTTCATGAACGTTGCCGGTGCATTAGTTAATCCGAAAGACATAACCAAAAATTCATAATGTCCATATCTGGTCCTGAATGCTGTCTTCGGAATATCACCTTCTTTAATCTTCAGCGGATGATAGCCTGATCGAAGGTCGATCTTAGAAAATACTTTTGCTCCTTGTAACTGATCGAACAAGTCATCGATCCGAGGTAGTGGGTATCGATTCTTGATTGTCAGTTTATTCAACTCCCGATAGTCGATGCATAATCGAACGCTACCATCCTTCTTCTTTACGAACAACACCGGTGCCCCCCATGGAGATATATTGGGTCAAATATAACCCTTGTCCAGCAATTCTTGTAGTTGCACTTTTAATTCCTTCAGTTCCGTAGGGGCCATTCTATAAGGTGCTTTTGACACTGGTGCGGCTCCAGGTATAAGGTCTATCACAAACTCTGTGGCTCGGTCGGGTGGTAATCCGGGTAGTTCCTCCAGAAATACATCAGGATAGTCTCACACGACGTCAATGTCTTCCATTCGTGGTGCTTCCTTGGTTTGGTCGACCACTGATACTAGATACCCGATTGCCCCCTTTCTCAAGGCACTTCTTAGCCTTTAGTGCTGAAAGTATGAGCTTGCGTCTCCGGGGAAGTTTGGTTCCCGAGAAACTGAATTCTGCTCCTTCTTTGTCTTTGAACGTTAGCTTCTTTTCGGCGTATAACATATTTGCAGAATGTCGAGCTAACCAGCCCATTCCCAAGATGACATCAAAGTCTGCCATCTCCAGTTGTATCAAGGTTGCATCTAAGGTCTTCTCTCCAATGAGAACTGGACATGGTCCATAACCTTTCTCTAATTCCACTTCTAACCCCATCGGTGATCGTACAAGTAATTTGTAGTCTAATGTTTTGATGGGTAAATTTATCTTATTTCCAAATGCCACAGATATAAAAGAATGAGTAGCTCCGGAATCAAAGAGTACTCTGGCGGGCATGCCATTTATAGGTACAATACCTGTGATTTATTTTTACTTAGTCTACATGCTCATGCAATATAAATACAACTTAACAAGTTTCAGTCATACCTGTGACCACAACGGGTGATGCGACCGCATCTTCGGACGTAACAGCATATACCCGTCCCTGATGGAATTGCTTCTTGGGCTTAGGGCACTCCCTTGCCATATGTCCCGGTTGGTTGCAGTTAAAATACTTCGGGACTTCAGAATTTGGCATTGGCTGAGGTTGAGCTGCTGAAGTAGTCTTGGTTGCAGCAGTAAAATTCTGAGGATGGAAAGGCTTATATGTCCTGTTATTGCCTCTGTTGTAAGAATTTCCGGCTGGCCTTTTGATGCCTCTGTTCTGAGTAAAATAACTCCTTCTGGCTCGATTCAAAAACTCGAGCTATCTGGACAGCTTCATTATAAAATTTCTTTTCTAAGCCCAGAACATGTTCTCTGATGTTTCCCCTCAGTCCCGTGACGAACCTACGGGTTTTGGTGTCTTCTTCTTGCATGCTAATTGGTGCAAAGAAAAACAGCACTTCGTAGCGCTGTTGATATGCGTCCATAGTCATCTGTCCCTGATATAAACTCAAGAACTCTTTTTCCATAGAATCTCTGAAGCTCCGTGGAAAATATTTCTCAAAGAAGGCTTCTTTATATGTAGCCCAAGTTAGTAGGGCGTGTTTGGTCAGTAGATATGCCTTCGTGGATTTCCACCAATGATGTGTGTCGCCCTTGAGCATGAAGGTGGCACATAATACTTTCTCTTCCTCTGTGATAGTCATCATGAGGAAATTTCTCTCCATCTCGTCTATCCAGTGTGCTGGCCACAACGGATCAGACGGTTTGCCGTTGAATTCCTTGGGTTTCATCTTCAAGAATCTCTCCACTAGTCGAGAGTGGTCCAACTGATTTTGGGGGTTTGCCCCAAACATATGGGGTGGATACTGGTAATTACCCTGAGCTGCTTCTGAAACCTACACTGGAATCTGTGCAGCAGGTTGTTGAGGTGTCTGAGGAGCTGGGTGGTTACCCATCGGTGCTGCACTGGCTTGTCCTGTGTGCATGGGTGCAGCCTGAGTGGCTTGAAACATAATGCCCATGACAACTTGCATCTGAGCATGTGCATGTTGCATCTGCTGCAGCTGTTGTGCCAGATTCATCACTACGGTTGCTAGCTCTGGTGGTGGAGGTGGCAAATTTATAGGGTTTGCCGGTTCTGGATTACCCGATGCATAATCGTTTTCCTGACTGGTCTCCTCCATGGGTGGTGGTGGTGGAACTGCATTCCGGGTCTATCGGGTTACCCTACGTCCAGACATAATTCCTTTATATGATTGGTGGTGCCTGAAAATTATCAAAATAGGTGAGAAGTCATTTATATTTCATGTAGGCACGTGAACCGATAATCAATTCCAATTCTAGCTCATTTTATAAAAAAAATACTGTCTTTTCTATGCAGGGTCAATGGTGAGGGTCGATGGTATGTCCGACCCTTGGTATCCGACCCTGGGAATGACCTGTTCTTCCCGAGAGCTGAGGGTCGATGGGTGTCCGACCCTCAGTTCCGACCCTTAGTTTTCTGTCAGATTCCCCAGAGCTGAGGGTCGATGGGAGGGTCGATTCGAGGGTCGATGGTTCTAGTCGAATTGTCTGACCCTCAGACTAAAAATCAGATTTTTAAGATCCGATTTTGAGTCATTTCCTATTATTTCTCCTCCGTTTCGACTCGTCTCTCCTCTTTGAGTTGCTACAGTGCTACTCCACTGTTTTTGATCGGTTTGACTCCGGGTTTTGACGTCCACGTCATCCATACAGGTATGTCCTCTCATTTTTACCTGTTTTTAGGTTTTCTTTTCTAGGTTCTTGTATTTTTCAAATTAAACTTTTTCCAACCGTAAAAATTTGATTTTTATTGGGGGCTTTTGTTATTGGTGTCTCGAGGAACGAAAGCCCTCAAAAATTTCTGGGTTTCATTGGTTGGTTATCGAGAAACTTGAATTTTTCCCTTTTTTCCCTAATTTGTCTAAATTTTCGATTTTTCTTGAATTTCTTCAAATTGGACATCGTCAGTTAAAATTTCCTACTGCATGTGGGTTGTAGGGTATGTTTAAACCTACGTAAGTTCTCATGCCCACTTGTATGGTGAGAAATGGGGCTTTATGGTCAACTTACGTCGTTATTAAATCAAATTTTGGATTTTTATCCTATTAACCCCTTGTCTCCCTTTTTCTTTCTTATTTGCAGATACCGTGGCTCGTACCAAGATACCCAGAGTGCGTGATCCACTTCGCTTCCGTTCTAATGAAGCCGATGCACAGTATGCCGACTATGCCGGTAAGAAAGTGGAAGGTGGTCGTATGGTGAACTTGGCTGAGCTAGCTTGTTAAACGTAGAGAGGGTATTTGGTGATATGGGGTGGCTCCCTGTCATCACCTACGATGCTTGCACATGTCCGGATTTGGTGCGCCAGTTCTATTGTAATCTCCAGGTGGTGGGGAATTACAATGACATTGAGCATGGTCAGGAGTTGCGCATCACCAGTTACGTTAAAGGGGTGCACATTTCATTTGACTATCGGCAACTGGCCGATCTGCTGGGCATTCCTTATGATGGCCCCATGGTGTATTGTGCGCCTAGAGAGCCTCAGTTTGTTTCCATGGAGATGAGGGCAGAGATCGACAACCAGCTGCTAGGACCTGATCGTTGGCAGATGAGAGCCTGTTACTTGTGTCCAGCTCCACGGGTCTTCTGCAAGATTATCCAGCATAATCTGATCCCGCAGAGTGGGCACTATGAGAGGGTTTCTCAGCTGACCCAGTTTTTGATATACAGTATATGCACCAGACAGCCGGTCTGCCTTCCTTACATCATCATGCGGACCATGATTAGTGCTACATTGTCCGGTCATAGGGGTAATCTACCCTATGGACGCATGATTACAGTTCTACTGACCCGTCTGGGGATTGACCTGGTAGATGAGAAGATCCAGGAGAAGACCTTCTCGTCGCCTCTAGATTGGGAGGCTATCTGCAAGATGGGCATGCGGGATGCCCAAGTTAGTGACGAGGAGAGGAACGAGATGGTACGCCCTCACACTCGCGTTGAGATGGCTGACGCTGAGGCTACTGCTGCCACTGCTAGAGCCCATGTGGTTCCTGTCGATGATGACGACCGCATGTATATGGATGTTGACGCGATACCACCGCCTTCACCTACGCATGTGGCAGGTGTTGGTACTTCTTCTGCGGCGGATCCTGTACCGGAGACCGGTCCTTCTCATGTGGCTGGTCCTTCACTCCCACCTGCTGATGACATGCTGAGTATGTTTCACGAGATTAGAGAGGCTCAGCGTGCATCGGATCTGAGGATAGGGGAGCTTCTAGACGCCCAGCGTCGGACTGATCAGCGGGTGGCTGATCTCACAGCTAGTCTGCAGGCGACTCAGACTCAGGTGGCATGGTTGACTAGAGTCTATGCCGAGGATGACAGAGACCGTGAGGCCCCACCTCCTCCTTCGCCTCCAGCTTCCTGAGTGTACTTTATTTTCCTTGTGCTACAGAGTAACTGCCTGGGTTGTGGACTGTACTCTGCTTTAATTGTGTATATACATTTTGTTTCGCTCTCATTGTATGTAGACTTGTTTCCCCTTTAATAGATGTATTATTCTCTTTTTAAATTTGGTCTCAATCATCACTGGTGCTTATAATGTGTTAATATTACTATTTTTATTTTTATCCTATCTTAGTTCACAATTGTCTTGAATGTATGTTAGTTCAGCGGGCAAGGCCTGAGATGCTCTGATACCAAGTTGTCACACCCCAATTCTACACTATTCAAAATGGTGTGATGAACCGCTAATAAACCAACGGTTCAACCAGGATCTCGAGTAGGCTATCCCCGTGTTATCTGAACTTCCACACATCCGTAATCATAATCAGAGTAGATACACAATAGCGGAAATCTTATAAATAAACGAACTGAGAATCTATGTGATATTAAAATTTAAATAACAATTTATTCTGTTTCAACTGAGACATAAATATTTAAATACCAAATACATGTCTTAATAAATCTAGATAAAGAAACCTATAAAATATCTAATCAAATACACACGAGTTATACTCGCAAGAGGAGTCGTGTGTATCCACTTCAGCTCCAGCTTCCATTGCTGCCACGTTCCTGTACACAGACGGATTCATATAATCTTCAACAGTATAACCTGCATCATCAACTAAAAATATTCGACGTCGAGGGGTGAGCACACATCACGGCTCAGTGAGTAGCCAAAACAATGCAACAGTATGCATGCAATCAATTTATATCTTTGGTCCGATGTAAAGTTTGCAGTATGCAATAGAAAGGTTTAGGTAGTCAAAGGTCGCGTTTATTGACCCCGCCTCTATACACAAGTGTGTGACGTCACCCGAAGATTACGTTTATCGTCGACTCACATGCACCCAACCATGAACATTATATAACAAAGGTTAACGTTTATTGCTATATATTGCCATACCAACACGTAAGCCCCTGTTGGCGAGGGCTGCCAACTGGGCTCGCAACTAACCAATCCTAATGCCAAAAGTGTATCCAAGGCCTCACCCCCAGCATCCCTCAGAATATCCATAGAGATAGAGCTAAGGCCCCCGGTAGAGTCAGAGACTACAAGGACCGAGACCACCTCCCCTGATACTCTACGACATAATAGTTCTGCTAAAGTAATGGCGATACGACGATGCTAATGCACAAGACTTGAGTTAGAGATAGAGCTAAAGTGCTGAGACCCGCCAAAGGTTAACGTTTATTGACATTCTCATCACACCTCCCCTGATACTCGCTCGCATCAAGTACACTAACCACACACATACAATCACATGCCTATTCCTATCATCATCATCATCATCATCATCATGTTATAAACAATAAAATAAATATGCATGAACAAATAATAGAAATATTGGATGATATGTTGTATGCACATTACAAATATCTTCGCATAGAATCAAGCATAGCATAGGACTCAAGAAAATAGAAAACAGTTTTGTTATTAACCAATTAGTTTGGAGTTCTGGTTCCTCACCTTAGCTTGCTAAAAGATATTTTTCCAAGCTTTAGAATCACCTTTACAATGTTATTATATTGCTAGAAGACCTAAAAAAGTTGATAGAATTTAATTAGAATTAATTCTAGATTTAAAAACCACTCTGTTAACTGAGGGTCGGAGGTAGGGTCGGAGTCAGGATCGACCCTGGGTGCGACCCTCCCTTAACTCTGAACTTCCCGAACACTGAGGGTCGATGGTTAGAATCACCTAGGGTCGGATGGTCATCGACCCTCGGTGTGACCCTCTGTGCACTTTGGTCCAATTCTCTCTTTTTAATCCATTCTTCGTGTTTGGGTCCTATGGCTTGCTTCTACATTCCATTCAACATACATTCCATGGTCTAGAACCATGAATCATCCACCTAAATAGCTTTCATGCATTCTTCTATGGTTTTCCATGAAAACCTAACCATAGATTGATGGTTTGGGTTTCTCCGAGATCACACTCTCACCAATAGCTAACCTAAGGTCTATAGAAACTCATGGAATTAGTATCCATACCTGAGAAGAATAATCCTTCTCTGCAACTCTTCTCTTTGGGCTTAATTCTCTTCCTTGTTTCTCTTCTTCCTCTTCTCCTTCTCTTCTCTTTCTCTCAATTCAATTAGGGTTGTAAAAGGAGTGAAAGAGGCCTAGGGACGTCCTTTAAATAGAGTAGGAACATCCTAAATAAGTCCCTCTGAGATTAGGAAAGAATCCCAATCGAAAATTTGGAAATTTCCTAATTCTATTTTCTACGGTAACCGAGGGTCGATGATCCCGTCGACCCTAGGGTTCTAAGCTGTCCGACCCTCCCTTCAAAACTGAGGGTCTGACTTTCTGTTTTGAGAGGTCCGACCCTGCTTAGCTGGGTATGCGACCCTTCCCCTATTTTAAGTGTTTTTGGGTCGATTTGATACCTGGGATCTCGATCTCCTTCACGCCCTTGGTCCATTTGACTCGACCATGACGGGTAAACCTGGTTCAAGGTGGTAAGACCGGGTTAGATCGACACGGGTCTTACATACCATGGCCTGGCCAACATCAATATCGGAGACCACCGTACCACGACCTTCCCCTGATGCCCCACCCATACCAAGCATGTTAAGATAGAATACTACAAAAAGGTGCTAGTGTGAGGAGCGATCCCAGGCCCATGCCCCACTCCACACACTAACGAAAATAATCACATGCTTAACAATCACATCCTATCAATGCACGAACAATAATAATAACTGAAAGTAAAGGATGGCATGTGAATATGCACAAACATCACATCATATATAATCAGGTGATTAACAACGATTTACTGTCCATTAATTATTAGGTTTAGGTCAGATTCTCTTACCTGACGCTCGTTTGTTAGCTTGCTCCACGTCGCAAGATCCAAACGGGAAGTCACAAAGTCCTACAATATTATTAGGGTTTCATTAGAATATTTTTCTTAGGGTTTCATGTAGGTCGGAAACCAACAAGGTTACAAAATACCCTCACAGAGCTGACCGGTGGCATGTACCGGTCGCAGCTCTGTGGGGAAGACTGGCGACCGGTATGGTCAGCCGGTCCCTACAGACCGGCCTCCCGAGGGATACCGGTGGCAACATATTGGCCGCACTGTGTGCAACCGGTATAGTCGACCGGTATGTCTCCGGAAGACCATACATGAGTTTTTCAACTACCGTCGATCATCCTCCATGGATTTCCAAGGTTTCTCCTATCTATTCTAAGTCTACGCTTTGAGTTAGGGTTATCCCCAACTCATTCGAGTCTAGTTTCGATGAATATCATCTCGGAACTCGAATCTTGGGTTTGACGGCAACTTAGGGTTTATTGGCCAATTTAGGGTTTTAGATCAATACCTACTTTGCATGGTATTGATCCACCCACACAACTAACATAGGGTAAGAAGATTGATTCAAACACTTACCGTTGACTGGCGTAGAGTGAGCTTCGTTGAACGGCAATGACGACACCCCCTTCTTCTTCCTTGCTCTTTCTCCTTCCCAACCTCCTTCTCTTCTCTCGAGTTTGTGAGAGATAATGGAAATGATTTAAGGAGGTTTAAGGGTGTATTTATAGGCTAGAATTAGGGTTTAGTAACCCTATTAGGATTAGGAAAGTCTTAGGATTCAAAATCAGGAAAGTGGGACCCTCAAAAGTCAATTTCTGGATTTCCACATTCAGCTGCGCAGAGCTGACCGGTCGACTGGTACCAAGACCGGTACCATCGACCGGTCAACATAAAATGATGACTAATTGACCATCTTTGATCCGATTTCATACCTGTTTGTCATCCGCTCATCCCGTCTGGCCCGGTGATGATCGAAAGACCTGCTACGACACAAAACCAAGGTTTAGACTGGGTTTACGGAGTGCGGGTCTTACAACTCCCCTACCCTTAAAAGAAATTTCGTCCCGAAATTTGCATGTAGGTTTCACAACTCCCCCACCCTTAAAAGAAATTTCGGCCCCGAAATTTGAACGTACCTTGATCGTTGAAAAGGTTAGGGTACTCCTTCCTCATCGCGCTCTCCTCTTCCCAAGTAATTTCCTCCACATTTTGGCTTCTCCAATGCACCTTCACATAATGGATGTCCTTGGTTCGAAGTTGCTATACCTTTCGACTTAAGAGCATCACAGGCACCACTTCGAAAGTTAAGTCTTCAGTCAAGTCTGGGGGATCAGCGGTCAAGATGTGCGATGGATCTCTGACATACTTCTTCAGTAATGATACATGGAACACGTTATGAACGCTTGACATAGATGGTGGTAGAGCCAATTGATATGCTACATTACCATGTCGGTTCAATATCTCATATGGTCCCACATACCTGGGGCATAGCTTCCCCTTCTTACCAAACCGTTTCAGACCTCGCACCGGTGATACCTTCAAGAATACCTTGTCACCCACTACAAACTCCAGATCACGACGTCGATTATCTACATAGTGCTTCTGTCGGACTTGAGCTGTCTTTACTCTCTCTTTGATCTGATCAATCACTCGGCAAGTTTCTTCAACAAACTCCGGTCCTATAATTCTTCTTTCTCCCACCTCGTTCCATAACAGAGGTGTACGACACTTCTTCCCATAGAGTGCTTCATATGGGGCCATCTAAATTGTAGCCTGATAACTGTTGTTATAAGAAAACTCGAAAAGTGATAGCTTCTCTCCTTTGAAATCTATTGCCCAAGCTCGGAGCATATCTTCTAAAATTTGAATAGTTCACTCTGACTGTCCGTCCGTCTGAGGGTGAAAAGCTGTACTGAACTTCAACTTCGTTCCCATAGCTTTCTGTAATCCTTCCCAGAACTTTGATGTAAAACGGGGATCTCTATCAGATACTATACTCTCTGGAACGCCATGAAGTCTGACTATATTATCCACATATAACTTGGCCAGTTTCTCCATGGTATACTGAGGTCTGACCGCAATAAATCGAGCTGTCTTGGTGAGTCGGTCGACTATAACCCAAACTGCATCCACTGACCTTGGTGTCAAAGGTAGGCCAGTGACAAAATCCATGGTAATGCAATCCCACTTCCATGCAGGTTCTGGTAATGGCTGTAGTAAACCTGCGGGTCTCTGCCTTTCTGCTTTAACTTGTTGACAATTCAGACATTAGAACACGAAACGAGCTATATCTGCTTTCATACCCCTCCACCAATATAGTCTTCTTAAATCATGGTACATTTTGGTACTTCCTGGATGTACCGAATATGGAGTGTAATGAGCTTCAGTCATAACTCGATCTCTGATATTGCAGTCTTCACTCTCAGGTATACATAACCGTCCATGATACCTGAGTACCTTGTCTGAATCCAAGGTAAAGTCAGGATTGCTCGTACCCTTCTCTAAGTCTTCTTGCACTGTCTTGAGATGAGGATCCTGTAGGATTGCTACCTTGACTTCATCAACTAGATCCAGTGAGATCTTCAAAGCTGCGAACATCATGGTGAACTTATGAATTAAGCCTTGCTCAATTGGATCTTCTGCAGTCTCTATAATATACTCTTCATCACCTTCGATTGAACTTGAGGCTACGACACATAATGCAGCATTTGTACTTGGTCCTGCCTCAGGTTTCGATGCCCACTTTCTGCTTAAGGCGTCAGCCACCACATTTTCCTTACCCGGATGGTACTGGATGTCACAATCATAATCTTTCAACAATTCCAGCCATCTCCTCTGTCTCATATTCAGATCCTTCTGAGTGAAAAGATAAGTTAAGCTCTTGTGATCTGACTTGATCTGAAACTTCTCACCGTACAAGTAGTGTCTCCAAGTCTTGATTGCATGTATAACTGCTGCTAGCTCCAAATCATGCGTAGGATAGTTCTTCTCATGCTCCTTTAACTGTCTTGATGCATAAGCAATCACCTGTTCTCCTTGCATCAATACACACCCAATACCCAACCCTGAAGCATCCGTATATAAAGTAAACGGTACGCTTGGTTCTGGGATGGTCAAGATAGGTGCAGAGACTAGTTTTGACTTCAAAGTCTGAAAGCCCTTCTCACACTCCTCTGTCCATATGAATTTCTCTCCCTTCTTGGTCAATCTGGTGAGTGGAACAGCGATCCTGGAGTAATCTTCCATGAATCTTCTATAATAACCAGCCAACCCAAGGAAACTACGAATCTCTACAACAGATTTTGGTGCTTCCCATCCTACTATAGCAGCTATCTTACTTGGATCAACCTTGATACCGTCTTCAAATACAACATGGCCCAAGAAAGCCACTTCCTTCAGCCAAAACTCGCACTTCTTGAACTTAGCATAAAGCTTTTCTTGTCTCAGCCGTTGTAGGGCTACCCTCAAATGTGCTGTATGAGTCTCCATGTCCTTAGAGTAGATCAATATGTCATCGATGAATACGATGACCGAAGTGTCCAACATATCATGAAACACTCGGTTCATCAGTTCCATGAACGACGCTGGAGCATTGGTCAACCCGAAAGACATAGCAAGAAACTCATAATGCCCATACCTTGTCCTGAAAGCAGTTTTTGGAATATCTCCGGCCTTGATCTTCAGTTGGTGATACCCCGATCGGAGATCGATCTTCGAGAAAACCTTTGCACCCTGCAATTGATCGAACAGATCGTCGATTCTAGGCAAAGGATATCGATTCTTGATCGTCAACTTGTTCAGTTCACGGTAGTCAATGCATAGCCTTACACTTCCGTCTTTCTTCTTGACAAATAATACCGGCGCTCCCCAAGGCGATATGCTAGGTCGTATAAAGCCCTTATCCAATAATTCTTAACTGGGTCTTCAACTCCTTTAACTCGGTAGGGGCCATTCTGTATGGTGCTTTAGACACCGGCGCCGAACCTGGCATAAGGTATATCATGAACTCTGTAGCCCTGTCAGATGGTAAACCTGGGAGATCCTCTGGAAATACATCTAGGAACTCCCGCACCACGTCTATATCCTCCATCTTTTGGGACTCCGCAACTACCGATACTAGGTACCCCACTGCCCCCTTTCTCTAAGCATCTCTTAGCTTTTAGGGCGGAGAGAATCAGCTTCCGCTTCCTAGATAGCTTGATCCCAGTGAAGCTATACTCCTTTCCCTTTTTGTCTGTAAGCAGAAGCTTCCTTTCACCACATAATAGGATAATTGAATGATGGCCTAGCCAATCCATTCCCAAGATGACATCAAAGTCTGCCATCTCGAGTTGTACCAGACTTGCTTCTAAGTCTCGGCCCTCAATACATACAGTACATGGTCCATAATATTCAGTCAAAGCCACTTCGACTCCTAGCGGAGAGCGAACTATCAAGCTTGGGTTCAAGTGCTTGATTTGTAACTCTATTCGCTTCCCAAAGGAAATAGAAACAAAGGAGTGAGTGGCCCCAGAGTCAAATAGTACTCTGGCAGGTATACCAGCTACATTTACAATTCCTGAAATTAGTAAGCCAAATAGTAAGGGATAGAGTCGTACCAGTGACCACATCAGGTGATGCGGCTGCCTCTTCAGTGGTGACCGCATAAACTTTTCCTTGCTGGGGAGGTTGCTTCCTAGGTAGAGTGCAGGTCCTTGCAATATGACCCACTTGCTGACAGTTGAAACACTTGATATTTGGGTTGAATCCGACGTTCTGAGGCACAGGTGGTGCCACATTGTTCCTAGCAGGCACTGTAGCGGTCTGAGCCTTGTATGGGCGGAAGGGTCTATTGTTACCACCACCCGAACTCTCAATAACGGGTCTCTTCACTCCCCTGTTCTGAGCGAAGAAGCTGTCCCTCTGACTGGACTCTATCACCCTCGCAACCTGCACAACCTCATTATAGATTTTCTTGTCCAGACCCAATATGTGCTCTCTGATGCTTCCACGTAGTCCCATGGTGAACCTACGTGTCTTGGTCTCTTCCTCTTGCATACTTGCCGGTGCGAAGAAAAATAACTCTTCGTACCTCTGTTGGTAAGCATCCACAGTCGATTGAGACTGTTGCAAATTAAGGAACTCCTTCTCCATCTGATCTCTGAAGCTCTTTGGAAAATACTTATCGAAGAAGGCAACCTTGAACACTTCCCAATCTACCTGTGCATGTTTCGTCTCCAGATATTCCCGTGTAGAATACCACCAAGCATTTGCGTCTTCTTTCAGCATATGAGTGGCAAATAAGACCTTTTCCTCCTCTGTAGAGGTCATCAGTAGGAAGTTTTTCTCCATCTCTGCAGCCCACTGTGCTGGCCACAATGGTTTCCCCGTCTTATCGGTGAATGATGAAGGCTTCAACTTCAGGAATCTATCCACCGCTCTGCTCAGATCATGCTGTCCCTGAGTGTTCATTCTGTACCATGGTGGTGGATACGGATAGGCTCCCGGGTACGTAGAAGGCGACAAAAACTGATGCTGTGGTGGTACATTCTATGCTTGTCCCATCGGCCTTGGGCTACCCTACATCGGCTGTGAAGTATTTTTCTCTCCAGACTCAGGCGTACCTCCAGTGGGAACAGAACCCGGTGGCCTGAGCATCTTCAGTATCACGCTCAGGAATTCTTTCTGCTGAGCTTGCATCTGATAGACCAGGTTTGTAACAATGGTCTCAGAATTCTTGTGAGGTGGGCCAGGTAAATTTGTCGGTACCTCTGGAACCTGTTCTTCCTCAACTTTCGGGCTTGGCTCTCTAACATGGCCTTGTTCAACCTATTCTTCTTCCTCGAGGCGCATCCTAGCCTGGTGACGCTTCCGACCCCTACGACCATTTTCGCCCACCATCTCAGACTATTCTGTTTGAATCTGAGAAGAAGACATAACACATGAGAATGAAGCAATAGTGGTGTTAGTTTTGAACAATATAAGGCGAAATAGTCATAAAAATGAGTAATTAAGTCTACAAAATTTTTAAAATTTTCCAAGATTTTTCTGGCTCTTCAGGTGTTGACCGGTCGCAACATACCGGTTGACACTCTGTAGACAGAGCTGCGACCGGTATAGTCGACCGGTCAGAATGGAATTTCTGACCGAGACATAGCGGTCGCAGCCCCTTTGGGGTACCGGTCGACCGGTATGCCCAGAAAGGCTTTAAAATCGCGAAAAGTGAAATTTTTCTCACTTTTCTTTCTTTCCTCTCCTCCGGTGGCGATTCTACTCTGGACTCCGAGTTGCTACAGTCCGACCGGTGACCTTAGAAGCTGATTCCTTCCGTTCAAAGCGTAGAACATCGTCTTCAGGTAGGTCTCTTCCCTCTCACTCATGTTTTTATAAATTTTCCATATCGTCTTTATGTAAAAATTTAGGTTTTTCTTTGATTGAGATGTTCCAACTGTAGGAACTCTTTTCCTTCGGCTTGGAAAGGGTTTAGGGACCCCCAAGAGCAAAAGGCCTCAACCAATTTGAGGTTTCACCAAACAGTTTTCATAAAAATTGAATTTTTACAACTTTTGACCTAGGTTTTCAAAATTTTTGAAATTTCTTGTTTTTTCTTAATTTCTTGAAATTTCTTATTATAATTGCTTGTGATTGATTTGTCGAAGAGTGTGGGGGTTACGTAAGTCCTCCTCCCCATGTTTTTGGGTGAGTTCGAGGCTTTTTCCCAATTTACTGTCGTTATGTTGCCGAAATTTCGACAATTTCTAATGTTTTCCTCTTGTTTTCCCCTTGTTTTGCAGTTTAAAATGGCCCCCCGACGTGCTCTTGGCAAGCGTCCCCACGGCTCGAGTTCACGTGTTCCCCAGCCACCAGTTCCCCAATTTTACGAGCACTGGTTTCATTCTATAGAGGCACAGGCTCGGTTTCCGTGGTTTGATAACAACAACATAGAATCTGGGCACCGGGTTAACCTGGATCAGCTGGAGAGGTTCGATGTGCGAGCCGCTTTCGACGCAATTGGGTGGGTACCGATAATATTCTACACTGATACCACCCGTTCCAACCTGGTTAAGCATTTTTATGCTAACCTGGAGCTGCATGGGGATGTTAACGATCCGAACCAGGGTAGGGACTTGCGCATCACTAGTTACGTCAAGGGTGTACCTATCTCCTTTAACACCCACCAGTTAGCTAATCTGTTGGGGGTACCCAACGATGGAGACCTAGTCTACTGCCCCCCAAAGGTGAAGGGCTATCTGAGCGAGGACTTACGCCGAGAGATCGCAGAGCAGATCCTCAATCCTGGGGCTGCTATGAAGGCGGCTAGCTTGAGACCTGCACCTCGGGTATATAGTCGCATCATTCAGCACAACATCATGCCCCAGAGCGGCCATTACAGTGAGTTGTCTCAACTCACTTAGTACATCACCTATTGCGTCTACACTGGGGAGCGGGTCTCTCTCCCTTACCTTATCATCAGGACCATGCATCAGGCGACCCTGGCCGATCAGGCCAGTAACCTTCCCTACGGTCGTCTCATTACCTTCCTGCTATGTCGCCTGGGTGTGAGCATGAGAGGCGAGGTGACAGTTGAGGATACTATGACCTCCGATATTGACTAGGATGCCATTCAGAGGATGCAGATGGTTGACCTTCCTGTTAGCGATGACGAGTTGGAGGCTCGCCCTCGCCCACTCGGGAGGGTAGCAGCCGCGGCGGCAGCAGCAGCAACAGCCAATGAGGCCTATGCAGCCGAGCTCGAGGGTGATGATGACGAGGATAGGGCCGAGGGTGTACCAGCGCCAGCTCCACAGCCTACACCTGCAGCACCACCATCTACCTCTACAGCTGGACCATCTCAGCCTTCTCCCGACACCATGATGGGTATGATTATGGAGATCAGGGACACTCAGCGTGAGATGAGCAGTGACTTGGCGCAGTTGGCTCGCAGTCTCAGAGTCACACAGGATCAGGTGCACTGGCTCAGGGTTGCTTACGAGCGAGACTATGATATAGCAGACCTTATTCCTCCCAGGCCCCCTACCCCATGATTGTCCCTCTTATTTCTCTTTTACATATGGTTTATATAACAGGGTAACTGTCCGGTTTGTGGACTGTACCCTGTAGCACTATTTTATCTGATACACATTTTCTATTTAATGAAAGTTTTCATGGTTTTTCCTAACTAGTGTATGTGTAATATTAAATTTCATATTTAATATAGTATATTATGCTCTTTCTTAATCTGTCTCAGGTATCAAACAATGCTTAGGGTGTGTCTGTATTAAAATTTTTAAATTTTTTTTCCTAACTCAGTTCATCGACTTAGTTAAGTGCAATATGGTCTGTGGACAGAGCCCAAGAGCTCTGATACCAAGTTGTCACACCCCAATTCTGATCCAACCAGAATGGTGTGAGTGAACTGTCATTGAACCAACGGTTCACACCAGGATCTCAAATAAGCCGTGTCCACTCGTACAAACCATTACATATATCCACAATCAGAATATAAATAATACAGCGGAAGTCTTTAAAATAGAATGAACTGAGTATCTATTGATAAATTAAATAAGTATCCAATTATTCAAGCCCAAACATAAATAAATATCTTTTACATCTCTTTAATATCAAACGAAAATAGCTGAAACGAATAAATAAAATCTGATCACAAGTACACGCAGAAAGGGCACTCGCATGAAGCGTCATGCTCGTCCTCTCCTGCCTGTACGTCCAGAGCAGCTACACCACCATACGCCAGAGCGTTCATATACTCGTCCACTGTGTAACCTGCATCAACATCTAAAAACAATGTATATACAAAGGGTGAGCTCACAACATAGCTCAGTAAGACAATCAGATAGTTTCACAATATTATGCATGAGTAACAATCAATTTTATGTTGTGGTCTGGTTTTAAGTTTGCAATGTGCTATAGAAAGGTTTGGTGGCCCCCGCACCTCTATACACGAGTGTGTGGCACCTCATGGATCACACCCCATTGGCCCACATGCACCCATCATGGAATAGAGATAGAGCTAAGATACCCCCGTACCTCCCCTGGTGCTCTACCCATACCAGTACGTAAGCCCCTACTGGCCAGGGCTTGCAAACTGGCTCGCAACTAACCAATCCTATATGTCATCAATGTATGCTCTATCCCAGCACAGCTGTCTACGGCATAGAGATAGAGCTAAGGCATTCCCACACCTCCCCTGATGCCCTATCCGTAACTAACCCACTAGGATAGCAACAATACGCAGGTAGACCCTATCCCAACATCACTCCCTACGACATAGAGATAGAGCTAAAGCATCGTGGACAAGCCAGCGTCGACTCGGAGACCACAGTGCCACATACCATGGCCAGGCCAACATCAATATCGAAGACCACCGTACCACAATCTTCCCTTGATGCCCCACCCGTACCAAGCATGTTATGATAGAATACTACAAAAAGGTGCTAGTGTGAGGAGCGATCCCAGGCCCATGCCCCACTCCACACACTAACGAAAACAATCACATGCTTAACAATCACATCCTATCAATGCATGAACAATAATAATAACTGAAAGTAAAGGATGGCATGTGAATATGCACAAACATCACATCATATATAATCAGGTGATTAACAACGATTTACTGTCCATTAATTATTAGGTTGAGGTCTGATTCCCTTACCTGACGCTCGTTTGTTAGCTTGCTCCACGTCGCAAGATCCAAACAGGAAGTCACAAAGTCCTACAATATTATTAGGGTTTCATTAGAATATTTTTCTTAGGGTTTCATGTTGGTCGGAAACCAACAAGGTTACAAAATACCCTCACAGAGATGACCAGTGGCATGTACTGGTCGCAGCTCTGTGGGGAAGACTGGCGACCGGTATGGTCAGCCGGTCCCCACAGACCAGCCTCCCGAGGGATACCGGTGGCAACATACCGGTCGCACTGTGTGCAACCGGTATAGTCGACCGGTATGTCTCCGGAAGACCATACATGGGTTTTTCGACTGCCGTCGATCATCCTCCATGGATTTCCAAGGTTTCTCCTATCCATTCTAAGTCTACGCTTTGAGTTAGGGTTATCCCCAGCTCATTCGAGTCTAGTTTCGATGAATATCATCTCGGAACTCGAATCTAGGGTTTGACGGCAACTTAGGGTTTATTGGCCAATTTAGGGTTTTAGATCAATACCTACTTTGCATGGTATTGATCCACCCATACAACTAACATAGGGTAAGAAGATTGATTCAAACACTTACCGTTGACTGGCGTAGAGTGAGCTTCGTCGAACGGCAATGGCGGCACCCCCTTCTTCTTCCTAGCTCCTTCTCCTTCCCAACCTCCTTCTCTTCTCTAGAGTTTGTGAGAGATAATGGAAATGATTTGAGGAGGTTTAAGGGTGTATTTATAGGCTATAATTAGGGTTTAGTAACCCTATTAGGATTAGAAAAGTCTTAGGATTCGAAATCAGGAAAGTGGGAACCTAGAAGTCAATTTTCGGATTTCCACATTTAGCTGCGCAGAGCTGACCGGTCGACCGGTACCATCGACCGGTCAACATAAAATGATGACTAATTGACCATCTTTGATCCGATTTCATACATGTTTGTCATTCGCTCGTCCCGTTTGGCCCGGTGATGATCAGAAGACCTGCTACGACACAAAACCAAGGTTTAGACCGGGTTTACGGAGTGCGGGTCTTACACCTAGGGTAGCAGTTTCTGCGATCCCAGGGTGTAGGGTCGCAGGTGGGGTCTGACATGATTCGACCCTACGTGCGACCACACCTTCCCTGGGACTTCCCGAGGACATGTGGTCGATCATATGGTCTCGTAGGGTCGGATATCATTCGACCCTACATGCGACCACATGTGTTCTATGTCAACCTTTCACTCTAAAGTCCATTCCTTTATGTTTAAATCCTTTGGCTTACCATCATGGTCTTTCCTATAATCGTTTTATGGCTTAAACTATAATTTTTATACACTATCCATTGTCCATAATGATTCCCTCCATGGAATCTCTTGGAATTTATCCATGGACGGATGATTTGGGTTTCTCCTAATCCTCTATTCTTCATAAACCATTCTAGGCTCTTAATTCATATATCGATTTAGGTTCGTACCTTAGGTTTACTGAGATTCAGAGGTTTCTTTGAATTTCCTCTCTTCCTTGGCCTTCTTCTTCAATTCTCCTTCTCTTCCTTCTCTTCCTTCTCTTCTCTCTCTCTCACTTTTAATTAGGGTTCAAAAGGAGTGAAAGAGGCTGAGGGACGTCCTATTTATAGAGGAAAACCCTCCATAATATGCCCCAATGAGTTTAGGAAAGCCCCCCTTCGAATTAGGAAGGTTTCCTAATTTCCGGTTTCTAGTTGTTTTCGTATGGTCGGATGTAGGGTCGCAGAATCCATCGACCCTACGTTTTTTTAGTCATGCGACCCCACGACTAAGAAGTCATGGGTTGGACTCTTTTGAGGTGGGGTCGGTCACACCTGTTTAGGCATGCGACCCTACCCTCATATTTGACTGTTTTTGAGTTAAACTTCATACCTGGTCTTGTGGTTTCTTCACGCACTTGGTCTACTTGGCTCGACCATGATAGGTAGACCTGGTACAAGGTGGTAAAACCGGTTAGTTCGATACAGGTCTTACAACTCCCCCCCCTCTTATTAGAAATTTTGTCCTCGAAATTTGCACATACCTTCCGAGTCGAAAAGGTGAGGATATTGCTTCCGCATAGCATTCTCTTCGTCCCATGTTATCTCTTCCATATCTCGGCTCCTCCAAGTGACCTTAACATAATAAATGTCACGATTGCGTAGACATTGAACCTTTCGGCTGGTGATTTCAGTTAGTGCTACTTCGAATGTCAAATCATCAGTTAGATCTGGTGGATCCGCTATTAAAACGTGTGTTGGATCTCTGACGTACTTCTTCAATAATGAGATATGAAATACATCATGCACACTTGACGTAGATGGTGGTAGTGCTAACTGATAAGCCACTTTTCCACGTTTTGCTAGAATCTCATATGACCCGACATATCTAGGACTTAGCTTCCCTTTCTATCAGAATCGTTTTAAACCTCGCATAGGTGACACTTTCAAGAATACCTTATCACCTACGACAAATTGAAGGTCTCGGCCTACGACAAATTTAAGGTCTCAACGTCGAGTATCTGCATACTATTTCTGACGATTCTGAGCTGTTCTAACTCTTTCCTTGATGATGTCGACTACACGACTAGTCTCTTCAACAAATTCTGGTCCAACGATACTCCGTTCACCCACTTTATTCCAAAACAAAGGAGTTTGACACTTCCTACCATACAGTGCTTCGTAGGGTGACATCTATATAGTAGCCTGATAGCTGTTGTTATAGGCGAATTCGATCAATGGTAGTTTTTCGTCCCATGAACCCTTGAAATCAATAACATATGCTCGAAACATATCTTCTAAAATCTGAATAGTACACTCCGACTGCCCGTCTGTCTGAGGATGGAATGCAGTACTGAATTTCAGCATTGTACCCATATCCTTCTGTAATCTTTCCCAAAACTTTGACGTAAAGCGTGGGTCTCTATTGGACACAATGCTTTTAGGTACACCATGTAATCTGAAAATATTATCCACATATAGCTTGGCTTACCTGTAAGACCCGCACGCCACGAACCCGGTCTAACCTTATATTTTGTGTCATGACCGGTCTACATATCATGGTCGAGCCAAGTGGACCAAGTATGTGAAGAAACCCAAGACCCAATATGAAAGTTTACTAAAAAACAATCAAAATGAGGGTAGGGTCGTATGCCTAAACAGGCAGGGTCGACCTCCTGTCCGACCCATGACATTTTGGTCTGGGGGTCGCAGGGGTCTCGAATTTTCCGACCCCCCCATCAAGCCCCCCCATCGACCCCCAGTTGCTGACAGAACCGGAAATTAGGAAACTTCCTAATTTTAATTGGAACATTTCCTAAACTCAATGTGACTTATTTTGGGAGATTTTACTCTATAAATAAGATGTCCCTAAGCCTCTTTCACTCCTTTTACAACCCTAATTGGATTGAGAGAAAGAGAAGAGAAGAAAGAGAAGGAGAAGAGAAGGAGAATTGAAGAAGAAGAAGACCAAGGAGGAGGAAATTCAGAGGAAACTCTGAATCTCAGCAAACCTAAGGTATGATTACATTCTCCATGATTTATTTAAGACCTTAGAATGGTTGATGAAGAGGGTATGACTTAGGAGATACCCAAATCATCCATCCATGGGAGGATTTCAATGAAATTCATGGAGGAAATCATGGTAGGCAAAGTAAGGAAGAAACCTAGAGTTTTAAGCCATAGAATAAGCATAGAATGGATTGTGGAAGTAAGCCATAGGACCCAAACATGAAAGAATGGACTGTAGGATGAAATTCTCGACTCAAACCATGGGGGGTCGCACCTAGGGTCGATGGAACATCCGACCCTAGCATCGACCCCCAGCATTCGGGAAGCCCAGGAAAGGGGTGGTCGCACCCAGGGTCGATGGAACATCCGACCTTGGCATCTACCCTACCCCTAGGGGTCACAAAAACTGCTACCCGTCCTGCTACCCATCCTGCTACCTGCACTTAACAGCAAGCCTAGAATTGTCAGAATGAATTCTAACTAAAATCTATCGACTTGTTAGGTTTCCTATTGATATAAAAGTGATTCTTAAAGCTTGAAAGAGGATCTACAATCAAGCAAAGGTGAGGGAACAAGACCTAAACTAATTGATTAATAATAAACTATTTTTATTTCTTGAGTCCGATGCCATGACTGATTCTATGCGTGTATGCTTGTATGTGTATTCAACATGTCATCCAATATTTCTATTATTACTGTTCATGCATATTTAAATTTATTGTTTATAACATGATGATGATGATGATGATAAGAATAAACATGTGAATGTATGTGTGTGGTTAGTGTGCTTGATGCGAGCGAGTATCAAGGGGGGTGTCATAGGTTAGGTCTCAACACTCTAGCTCTATCTCTAAGTCAAGTCTTGTCCACTGACATCGTCGTATCGCCATTACCTTAGCAGAACTATTACGTCGTAGTGTATGAGGGGAGGTGGTCTTGGACCGTGTAGTCTCTGACTCTGTCGGGGGGCCTTAGCCCTATCTCTATGGACGTATTGAGGGATGTTGGGATGAGGCCATGGATACACTGTTTGACATTAGGATTGGTTAGTTGCGAGCTCAGTTTGAGAGCCCTCGCCAGCTGGGGCTTACGTGTTGGTAGGCAATCGGTACAGCAATAAACGTAACCTTTGCATGTACATTGTCCATGGTGGGTGCATGTGGGACAACAATAAACGTTACCTTTGGGCGGCTTCACACACTCATGTATAGAGGTGAGGCGTCAATAAACGTAACTTTTGCCCACCAATCCTTTCTATAGCACATTGCAAACTTATATACCAGACCAAAGATATGAATGAATGCATGCATATGTTTGTTGCATTGTTTTGTTTTCTCACTGAGCTGAAGTTGGAGAGCTGACCCTCGCGTGCGCAATTCTTTTAGTTTCTGATGTTGCAGGTACTATGATTGAAGATTATGTCTACACGCCAACATATGAATAGGCGGAGGCTATGAATGAGCAAGCTGTGGAGAACGAACATGGTTCGTTAAGAGAGCGTTTCAACTGTGGATATGTTTAGTGTTTAGACTTCGTATTTGGATACTGTGATATGTATTAAGTTATGTTTTGGTTATTTGGAAATAAATAGAATATTAATTATTTATCATGACTAGACCTCAGTTCATTATCTGTAAGAAGGAAGCATCTGTACAGCAGAAAATTAGAATACTGAGTTGGTACTCACAAGATGTGAAACTCGATGTAGGACAGAAGAAGAAGGAAAATGGCTAGTAATGCCAAAACCCCTATAGAGATAAAGGAAAAGATCTCGGGCTATATCCAACAGAGATAAGAGAATAATGGCCATACATTAAGAATAAGAGTAACTATACTCCTGGGTGACATGGAGACTCAGGGTGAGATCCACCACAAGTAGATCCATTACCCGCTGAGCATTAAGAAGAGGTTGCAACTTGACCCCACCACTATCAGGGTCGAGAATGGGTAATGAAAACTCATCTGAGCAGATGCTAGATAATGATAATTAGATTAGAGCGAATCAAAGGAGGTGAATAACCAGACCACTCCAGCCAACCACCTGGACTATTAAGTACCTTGGTTATGGTTGTCATAAACTTGACCCAATAAAATACAAGAGCAATAACAGATGAGACCGACTATGCAAGTTGCTATGTAAATCACTACCCAAGTTGCTGATGCTACATCAACACCTCCGGGTCAAACGAAGTACGGTACCAATTGGTAGCATCACTGTACCCCAACACCTGTTAGCTATAACACAGTGCCTACCACACAGCAAGTCCCAGTAATGCATACCCCAGTGCAGAAGTTTGGTGCACAATAATCAGTGTATTAAGGTGGTTAACCTTATCAGCCACCGATGTATGAGATAGTTGCATCATGACAGAATGATCCGACAAGGATTGAAGAATGTCTTCTGAAGATGATACCTTGGACATTTTCAGCAAAGGATCAAATCTATTATGGCCATATATCTAGATAGGTTTATATAGGATGCAGTGAATTATTGATTTACTCTTATGATTATAGAGGATGCATGTAAGACCGTATCAAACTAACCCGGTCTTACCACCTTGAACCAGGTCTACCCATCATGGTCGAGCCAAATGGATCAAGTACGTGAGGGAGATCGCGATTTCAGGTATTAAACTGACCCAAAAACACTAAAAATAGGGGGAGGGTCGCATATCAGACCCTGAGTTTTTAACCGGGGGTCGGACATTTTAGAACCAGGGGTCGACGGGATCTCCGACCCCCTCATCGACCCCCAGTCTGCCGACAGAAACCGTGATTTGAAAACTTTCTAAATTTCAATGGGATTCTTTCCTAATCTTAATGAGACTTATTTTTGGAGTTTCTACTCTATAAATAGGACGTCCCTAGGCCTCTTTCACTCCTTTTAGAACCCTAATTGGATTAAGAGAAAGAGAAGAGAAGGAGAAGAGAAAGAGAAGAGAAGGAAAGTGGAGAAGAAGATCAAAGAGAAGGCTTCAGAGAGACAAGCCTAATTCTCAGGTACGGGTACTATCTCCATGTAATTTTACAGAACTTAGAATGGATAGTGAAGAGGGAATGATCTAGGAGAAACCCAAATCATCCATCCATGGTTAGGTTTTTATGGAAAACCAAGGGGGAAATCATAAAAACCATATAGGTGAATGAACTACGATTCTAGACCATAGAACATGTGTGGAATGGATTGTAGAAGCAAGCCATAGGACCCCAAACACGAATGAATGGACTGAAGGATGAAAATTTGATGAAACCCACAGGGGGTCGCATGGGGAGTCGATGGCCAATCGACCCTACCAGACCCTAACAATCGACCCCCAGTGTTAGGGAAGTCCAGACTGTGGGTGGTCCCACCCAGGGTCGATTGAACCTCCGACCCTAGCATCGACCCCCCAGTTAACAACATGCTTTTTAAAATCAGAATTAATTCTAATTAAATTCTATCGACTTGATTAGGTCTTCTAGTGATATAATATCGATATATAGTTGATTCTTAAAGCTTGAAAGAGGACCTACGATCAAGTAAAGGTGAGGGAACAAGACCTAAACTAATTGGTTAATAATAAACTGTTTTACTCTTGAGTCTAATGCCATGATTGAATTTATGCGTGTATGATTGTTATGTGCATTTAACATGTCATCCAATATTTCTATTATTACTGTTCATGTATATTTAATTATTGTTTATAACATGATGATGATGATGATGATAGGAATAGGCATGTGGATGTATGTGTGTCTTTGGTGTGCTTGATGCGAGCGAGTATCAGGGGGAGGTGTCATAGGCGGGGCCTCAGCACTCTAGCTCTATCTCTAACTCAAGTTTTGTCCACTGACATCATCGTATCGCCATTATCTTAGCAGAACTATTACGTCGTAGGGTATAAGGGGAAGTGGTCTCGGACCGTGTAGTCTCTGACTCTGCCAGGGGGCTTTAGCCCTATCTCTATGGACATATTGAGGGATGCTGGGGTGAGACCTTGGATACACTGATTGGCATTAGGATTGGTTAGTTGCGAGCCCAGTTTGTGAGCCCTCGCCAGCAGGGGCTTACGTGTTGGTATGGGCGGGTACAACAATAAACGTGACTTTTGCGAGTACATTGTCCATGGTGGGTGCATGTGGGTCGACAATAAACGTTACCTTTGGGCGGCTTCACACACTCGTGTATAGAGGTGCGGCATCAATATATGTGATCTTTGGCCACCTATCCTTTCTATAGCACATTGCAAACTTATTCACCAGACCAAAGATATGAATTGAATGCATGCATATGTTTGTTGCATTGTTTTGTTTTGCTCACTGAGCCATGATGTGTGCTCACCCTCTCGACGTTGAATATTTTTAGTTGATGATGCAGGTACTACAGTTGAAGATTATATGAATGCTCTGGTGTATGCGCGTATTGCTGCAATGGAAGCTGAAGACTTGGAGAATACGCATGACCCCTCATGCGAGTGCAACTCATGCGTATTCTATTAGAATTTTATTTGAATTTATAAAAAGATGTAATTGATATTTTATTTATTTATGTCTCAGTTGATACAACAATAACTTGATATTTTAATTATGATTATTACATTTAGAGTTCTTAGTTCATTTACTATAAGACTTCCGCTATTGTGTATTTATTCTGATTATGGTTGTGGATGTGCATGGTTTTATTTTTAATGGATGCCACCTATTAGAGATCCTAGTTGAACCGTTGGTTTATTAGTGGTTCATCGTACCGTTCTGAATGGTGCAGAATTGGGGTGTGACAACTTGGTATCAGAGCATCTCAACCTTTATCTGTGAAACCATATACTTCCACAAAAGGGTTGTGAACTAAGATAGGATAAAAATTTAAAAGATGTAATAATAACACACCATAAGCATCTGTGTTGTTTGAGACCAAACTAAAAGAGAATAATGCATCTATTAAATGAGAAACAAATTTATATACAACCAAAAGGAAGAACAAATGTTTATATGTATATGATTAAAGCAGAGTACAGTCCACAGTCCTGACAATTACTCTGAAATACAAAAAGAGAAATAATAGAAGTACATCAAGAAGCTGGAGGTGATGGGGGAGGCGGTGCCTCACGGTCTCTATCATAGTCCTCAGTGTAGACTCTAGTCAACCAAGCTATCTGAGTCTGGGTCGTCTGGAGACTAACTGTGAGATCAGCCACCAGCTGGTCAGTCACACGCTGAGCATCCCTAAGCTCTCCCATCCTCAGGTCAGACATATGCTGAGCCTCTCGTATCTCGTGCAATATCCTCATCATGTCATCAGATGGAGAATACGAAGGACCAGCTGCTTACGAAGGATCAGTTGAAGAAAACGGACCAGCTCCAGTAGCATGAGTAGGTGATGGAGGAGGTATGGCATCTACATCCATGTATAGCCGATCGTCATCATCCCCATGAACCCCTGCTCCAGCGGCTGCTGCTGCTGCTGCCTCAGCGTCAGCCATCTCCACTCGAGTGCGAGGGCGCACCATCATGTTCCTCTCCTCATCACTGACCTGGGCATCCCGCATGCCCATCTTGCAAATAGCCTCCCAATCCAGAGGCGATGAGAAAGATTTCTCCTTAATCTTCTCATCCAATAAATCAATCCCCAGGCGGGTAAGCAAGGTAGTGATCATGCATCCATAAGGAAGGTTGCCAGTGTGACTGGGCAACGTGGCATTGATCATCGTATGCATGATGATGTAGGGAAGGCAGACGGGCTGCCTAGTGCATATGCAGTACACCAGGTACTGGGTCAACTGGGAGACCCTCTCGTAGTGTCCACTCTACGATATCAGATTATGCTGAATGATCTTGCAGTATACCCGTGGATCTGAACGCAGATAACTCACTTTCATCTCTTAGCGATCAGGTCTGATGAGCTGACGATCGATCTCAGCCCTCATCTATAGAGAAAATAATTGAGGCTCTCCAGGAGCACAGAACACCAAGGGGCCATCATAGAAAATGCCCAATAAGTCGGCCAGCTGCCGATAATCAAAGGAAACATCAACCCCCTTGACGTAACTGGTGATCTGAAGCTCACCACCCCTTTCAACATCATTGTAATCTCCCACCACCTAGAGATTACAGTAGAACTGGCGTACCAAGTTAGGACGGGTACATGCGTCATAGGTGATGACATGAAACCATCCCATATCACCAAAGACCCCCTCCACATTGTATAAGGCTAAGCTAGCTAAGTCCACTTTGCGGCCGCCCTCTACCTTCTTGCGAGCGTAGTGGGCATACTGTGCCTCGGCTTCATTGGAGCGGAAGCGAAGATGGTCGCGAACTCTGGGTACCTTGGTGCGAGCCATAGTATCTGCAAATAAGAAAGAGAAACAAATAATGGATTAGTAGAGAGTAAAAACCCAAAATTTCGACATAATAACGACGTAAATTGGTCAAAAGCCTCAGTTTTCACCCATACGCGTGGGCAGGAGGACTTACATAGATCCTAGACTATCCTGTGGGACTCATACAGTCGGAAATTTCAACTAATTAGATTGAATTGCAAGGAATTTTAAGAAATTAAAAATCTCGACAAAATTAGGGCAAAAAGTGTAAATTTCGAGTTTCTCGATAACCAACCGAGGAAACTCAAATATTTTTGAGGGCTTTCGTTCCTCGAGTCACCAACAACAAAAGCCCCTAATAAAAAAATCGAATTTTTACGGTTGGAAAAAGTTTAATTTGAAAAATGCGAGATAAACGAGCAAAAACCTAGGTAAAGAAACCTAAAAACATGAAAAGGTAGAAGACATACCTGTAGCGGAGGTGTAGACGACGAAACAAGGAGTGCAAACCACCAACGGATCGGAGTTGTTACTGTAGCAACTTAGAGGGACGAGTTGAGTCGAAGCGGAGAAGAAAGAATGGGAAATGGACCTTGAATCGGAACTTAAAAATCAGATTTTTAGTCCGGGGGTCGAAAAATTTGATTAAAACAATCGACCCCCGCATCGACCCCCGCATCGACCCTCGGCTCTCGGGAATCTGATAGAGAACTAGGGGTCGCACCCTGGGTCGGATATCCTCCGACCCCCCCATCGACCCCAGCCTCTCGGGAAGAATGGGTGATTTCCCAGGGTCGCAGACTGAGGGTCGGACACCCATCGACCCCACCATCGACCCTGCAGTGAAAACACAACATTTTCGACAAAATGATATGAAAAATTGGAAATTTGCATTTGTTAGTGGTTTTAAAATATGAGAATGAAGTATTTAATGATTGTCTCTCGTGTTCAGTGATTTCAGGCAATCCCACTATCAGATTAATTAATGGCGGGACGTAGAGTAACCAGATAGATCCGTAACTCTATTCCACCACCACCACCTTTGGGGGAAGATAACCAGACACAACCGGGAACACAAGGGAACATGAACACAGCACCGTCACTCATAAATAGGCAGGCAAATACTACCAATCTGCCAGCTCCACCTACAGACTTGGCCACGGTCGTAATGAACTTGGCCCAACAGCTGTAACAAATGCAACAGGCACAAGCGACTATACAAGCTTCCATATGCATAACTCCTCTAGCTGCACAGAGACTTCCATTGCCAGCATGACAGGCAAGCACAGCACCAGGGGGGAGTAACACAGCACCCCACGTACCTCAGACTCCTATCATGCAGGCTCATGTACAAAATCCTGAGATAGCTCAAGGTGGATATCAATACCAACCACCTATGTATGGAGCGTATGTCCCGCAACCACTAGACCACTCCAGACTGGTGGAGCGTTTTCTAAAACTGAAGCCCAGAGAGTTTAATGGCAAGCCAGCAGATCCTTTATGGCCGGCACACTGGGTTGACGAAATGAAAAGAAATTTTATGATGATGACACTAAATGAAGAAGAAAAAGTGTTGTGCGCCACCTTTATGCTGAAAGGAGATGCACACCATTGGTGGAGGTCTACCAGGACGTTTTTACTTACAAAGCATGCCCAACTGACTTGGGATATTTATAAAGAGGCGTTCTTTGAGAAGTACTTTCCGAGAAGTTTCAGAGATTCTATGGAAAGAGAGTTTCTGAGTTTATATCAGGGACAGATGACCGTGGATGCGTATCAACAGCATTATGAAGAGTTGTTCTTCTTTGCACCCACTAGTATGCAAGAGGAAAACACAAAGACCCGAAGGTTCGTCATGGGACTTAGGGGAAGCATCGGCGAGCACGTTCTGGGACATGAAAAGAAAATCTATAATGAAGCGGCACAAATTGCTCGAGTTATAGAATCGAGCCAGAAGGAGAGTTATTTCATGCAAAACAGAGGTATAAAATGGCCAGCTGGAAATTCGTATAATGGAGAGAATAACAAGACATTCAAACCCTTCCGTGCTCAAGGCTTTACCACTGCAACCAAGACTACTCCCGTAACTCAACAGCAACAGAAGCCAATTACTGAAGGGATAAAATGTTTTAACTGCAACCAAGTGGGACATATAGCAAGGGAATGTCCTAAGCCCAAGAAATAGCTACATCAAGGACGAGTTTACGCGGTTAGGTCTGAGGATTCTGTCGCATCGCCTGATGTGGTCACAGGTATGACTTACATTTTTAGTTAGTTGTATTACATTGTATGAGTATGTAGACTAAACCAAGACAAATCATAGGTATCGTACCTATTAATGGCATTCCCGCCAGAGTACTCTTTGATTTAGGAGCTATTCATTCCTTTATATCTATGACGTTTGGAAAGAAGTTAAATCTACCCCTTAAATCCTTAGACTACAAACTACTTGTACGTTCACCTATGGGATTAGAAGTGGAGTTAAAAAAAGGTTATGGACCATGTCCTGTTCTTATTGGTGAAAAGACCTTGGATGCGACCTTGATCCAACTTGAGATGGCAGACTTTGACGTCATCTTGGGAATGGACTGGTTAGTTCGGAATTCTGTAAACTTATTGTGTGCCGAAAAAAAGCTGACATTTAAAGACAAGGAAGGAGCAGAGTTCAGTTTTTCGGGGACCAAACTTCCCCATAAACGAAAGCTCATACTCTCGGCGCTAAAGGCTAAGAAGTGCCTTGAGAAAGGAGCAGTCGGATATTTAGTATCTGTGGTTGACCTTACCAAGGAAGCACCACGAATGGAAGATATTGATGTCGTGCGTGACTTTCTAGACGTATTTCCAGAAGAACTACCAGGATTACCACCCGACCGAGCTACAAAGTTTGTTGTAGATCTTATACCTGGAGCCACACCAGTATCGAAAGTACCTTATAGAATGGCTCCTACTGAACTGAAGGAATTGAAAGTACAACTACAAGAACTACTGGACAAGGGTTACATTCGCCCTAGCATATCACCATGGGGAGCGCCAGTATTATTCGTGAAGAAGAAGGACGGTAGCGTTCGCTTGTGTATAGACCACCGAGAACTGAATAAACTGACAATCAAGAATCAGTATCCATTACCTCGGATCGATGACCTGTTCGATCAGTTGCAAGGTGCCAAAGTGTTCTCAAAGATTGATCTTCGGTCAGGCTACCATCAACTAAAGATTAAGGATGGTGATATCCCCAAGACACCATTCAGGACCAGATATGGACATTATGAATTTTTGGTCATGTCTTTTGGATTGACAAATGCACCAGCAACCTTTATGGAACTTATAAACCGGTTTTTCCACGACATGTTGGATACGTCGGTTATTGTATTCATTGATGATATATTATTCTACTCCAAGGACGAGAAAACGATGTTAAGAATCTAAACGTCGCTCTGCAGTGACTACGGAAGGAAAAGCTCTACGCCAAATTTACAAAGTGTGAGTTTTGGCTAAAGGAAGTTGCATTTCTAGGCCATGTAGTATCCGCTGAAGGAATTATAGTGGATCCCAGCAAGATCGAGGCTATTGTAAAGTAGGAAGCACCGAAGAGCGTTGCAGAAATTAGAAGTTTTCTGGGTCTAGCTGGATATTATCGACGATTTGTGGAAGACTATTCCCGAATTGTCGTACCTCTTACCAGTTTGACTAAGAAGGGCAAGAAGTTTGTTTGGACGGACAAATGCGAGAAGAGTTTCCAAACCTTGATGGCTAGATTGATATCAGCTCCAATCTTGACCATCCCGATTCCAAGACAACCATTTATCTTGTACACCGATGCGTCAGGACTGGGATTAGGATGTGTACTCATGCAAGGAGAACAAGTAATTGCTTATGCCTCAAGACAGCTAAAGACACATGAGAAGAACTATCCTACACATGATTTGGAACTAGCGGCAGTAGTACATGCTGTCAAAATATGGAGACATTATCTGTACGGGGAGAAGTTTCAGATTAAATCGGACCGTAAAAGTCTTACTTATCTATTTAATCAGAAGGAGCTGAATATGAGACAAAGAAGATGGCTGGAACTATTGAAAGACTATGATTGTGATATCCAGTATCATCCAGGGAAAGCTAATGTAGTAGCCGATGCATTGAGTAGAAAGGCAATGATAAAATCTCAGGGAGAGGTTAGCACAACTACCACAATGTGTACTAACAGAAAGGTATTCAAGCATGGTAATGAGCAGTTTGTGATCGATGCACCAGATGGATCAGCCAACAAAGGTTTATTCATCGATTTTTAAATATGTTCGCTGCATTGAAGATTATACCGGATATAGTTGATGAAGTAAAGACAACTATCAAATCAGACCCTTACCTAAAAACGGTACAAGAGGACATCGAAAAAGGTAGGACTAATCCTGAATTCACCTTGGATGAAGGAAAATTACTGAAGTACAAAGGAAGAATATGTGTACCCGAAACAGAAAGCTTGGACATTAGACACCGATTGATGAAAGAAGCCCATACCACCATCTATTCGATACACCTGGAAGTACAAAAATGTATCATGATCTAAAGAAATTATATTGGTGGAGAGGAATGAAAGCAGATGTAGCTAAGTTCGTGTCTCAATGCCTAAATTGTCAGAAAGTAAAGGCTGAATGACAAAGACCGGCCAAACTGTTACAACCGTTACCGGAACCAGCATGGAAATGGGACTGCATCACTATGGACTTCGTCACAGGATTACCATTGACTCCTCGAGTAGTTGACGCAGTTTGGGTGATTGTTGACCGCCTGACTAAAACAGCTCGCTTTATACCTATATGACCTCAGTATACACTGGAGAGGTTAGCTAAGTTGTATGTGGATAACATTGTGCGATTACACGGTGTACCTGAAAGCATTGTGTCCGATAGAGATCCAAGATTTACTTTAAAGTTTTGGGAAGGATTGCAAAAGGCTATGGGTACAACATTGAAGTTTAGTACTGCATTCCATCCACAGACAGATGGACAGTCGGAGCGTACAATTCAGATTCTAGAAGATATGCTTTGAGCATGTGTAATTGATTTTAAAGGATCATGGGATGAAAAGTTACCACTGATTGAGTTCGCTTATAATAATAGCTATCAGGCTACTATACAGATGTCACCCTATGAAGCACTGTATGACAGAAAGTGTCGAACTCCTTTGTCTTGGAATGAAGTTGGGGAACGTAGTATTATTGGACTGGAATTTGTTGAAGAGACTTGTTGAGTGGTCGACATTATCAAAGAAAGAGTGAGAACAACTCAAAATCGTCAGAAGCAATATGTAGATACTCGACGCCGAGACCTTGAATTTGTCGTGGGTGATAAAGTATTCTTTAAAGTATCACCTATGCGAGGATTGAAACGGTTCGGACAGAAAGGGAAATTAAGTCCGAGGTATGTCGGGCCATATGAAATTCTAGCTAAGCGTGGGAAATTGGCTTACCAGTTAGCACTACCACCATCTATGTCAAGTGTGCATGACGTATTTCATATTTCCTTATTGAAGAAGTATGTCAAGGATCCAACGCACATTCTGATAGTAGATCTACCTGATTTGACTGAAGATTTGACATTTGAAGTAACACCAACTGAAATCACTAGTCAGAAGGTTCAACGACTACGCAATCGTGATATCTATTATGTTAAGGTCACATGGAGAAGTAGAGATATGGAAGAAATCACATGGGAAGAAGAGAATGCTATGCGAAGGCAATATCCTCATTTATTTGGCTCAGAAGGTATGTACAATTTCGAGGAGAAAATTTTTATAAGTAGGGGGGAGTTGTAAGACCCGTATCAAACTAACCCGGTCTTACCATCTTGAACCAGGTCTACCCATCATGGTCGAGCCAAATGGATCAAGTACGTGAGGGAGATCATGATTCCAGGTATTAAACTGACCCAAAAACACTAAAAATAGGGGGAGGGTCGCATACCCAGCAAGGTAGGGTCGGACCCCACAAGATAGAAAGTCAGACCCTGAGTTTTTAACCGGGGGGCGGACATTTTAGAACCAGGGGTCGAGAGGATCTCCGACCCCCTCATCGACCCCTAGTCTGCTGATAAGTGTATAATTTTATATTTTTTTATTCCTTTTGCATTATGATTTTTAAGGTGTTTTATACCTTATTGAGCTTAATAGAATTTATTTTATGAGTTTGGTATATTTTAGAAATCTTGTTAATTAATTAATAAAAGATGAAAATTCTAGCATTCTTAATAATAACGTTTTGAATTTCATGTAGGATTCTGACATGGAAAGAGTTCGTTTGGGTTTCCAAATATGGTTTTAAAATATAATCTGGAAAATTGATCCAAATCTAAACCAGAGAAGGAAGATTGCTACACATGGAAGGTTCACTATTGGAAGGCCTTGATTGATTATTGGAAATCTTGAGAAGAATATACACAACTACGGAATCTTACAAAATTTGGTAGATTTGGGGGTGACAATTGTTTAATAATGGAATGATTTTCATCTAATCTAGGAATGGAGATTTTGTTTAATTTTTATTTCCATGTAATAAGGTTGTCAAATCTAGGCATACCAATTTTAGTCTTGTATTTTGGCTATTTAAACAATGTAAAGCCTATGTAAAGAGCATTCAAGAGTGATTGAGAAAGAAAACAATGGTTGAAGAACAACTCTCTTTCTTTTGTGTTCTTGAAGAAGTCATGTGTGGCTAACTTTCTTATCTTTGGTTAGAGGGAGCTGAAGCCATCATTGTAAACTTATGAGACTTGTTTTTATTTATTGATTTTTAATTGAATATTTGTTTTTCTTCCAATTTATGTGTATAATGATTGATGAATGGGTTGATTAGGAGTACTACTAATTGATTTATTTATTTAATCAATTATTATATTAGAATTGAATTGCTATCAATTGATTCTATGTCAGTGGCAATGGGGATTGATGTTAATGGACAAGTTAATGTTATATTCCTAGGAGAAATCAGATTAAAATAATTAAACCACGCTGGTATGTGCTTAACGTTTAATTTCAATCGTCTTTCCAATTGTTATTGTTATTCCTGAATCAAATCGAGAGCCTAGTCTTGAGTTTGATTTAAGAGTAAGGGTGCTATTAATAAGCTATCTTTTAATAGACCAATCTTAAGGAAAGACTAAGGATTTTAGGCCTAGTCCTAATTTTCTTGATTGATTATTCAATTGGAATTGATTATCCTTTATGTCGATGAACAAGTTTATGAAGATGGTGTAAGTATCCTTTTGACCGATGTTTTCTCTTATTGGTTTAATCTTTGATATTTGTATTACCTTGCTCTTTATTCTTGCATTTTAGATAATTAATTACTATTCTTTTCTACTGCAAACATACCCCCCTCCATACATAGAATAGCCAATGAAGTTGTGCTAATAAGATTAATCAGAATCTGTTTTAGTACAACAATTGGTTACTTTCTGAGTCTTATTTTATTTTCGTTTGTTTTTTTTTTCTCTTTAGGTTAATTAAACATTTTAATCTTGATCATACAATCCTTGTGGGTTCGACTCTTACTTGCTACTATCTACGTTTCAAAGTAAGGTAATTTAATTTGAGCGCTCGACACGCATCAAATTTTGGCGCCGTTGCCGGGGATTGTTTTGACTAAATTGATTTGTTTGGTTATTTAATTGATTTTTTTTATTTTTATTTTTTATTATCTTCTTGTTCTCATAAGTGAATGACCCGATCTTCTCATTTGGGAGAGTTGCAATTTGATCCAGAAATAGAAAGAACTCTGCACAAGCTAAGGAGAGAAAGTAGAAAGACAGCAAAAAATTCTTCACCAGGCAACAACGTAGCCATTGATTTAGCTTCTGGCAGCACTAGTAATTCAGACTTTGAAGAAATGGCAGACAACAACAACCGCACTCTTAAGGAGTTAGCGGCTCCTAATCTGAACCAACAACCACTCTGCATCGAGTATCCTAATCTTGATGTTGCCTTTGAACTTAAATCTGGTCTAATCCATTTCCTTCCTACTTTTCGTGGTCTTGTAGGTGATGACCCACACAAGCATCTAAAAGAATTCCATGTGGTATGTTCGAGCATGAAACCAACCAGAATTTCTGAGGAGCAAATCAAGTTGAGGGCGTTTCCATTCTCATTAGCGGATAATGCAAAAGATTGGTTTTATTACTTGCCATCAGGATCCATTACCACATGGAATGAGATGAGGCGGCTTTTCTTGGAAAAGTATTTTCCAGCTTCAAGGGCAGCCAATATTCGAAAGAAAATCTGCGGTATTAGGCAATATAATGGAGAAGCACTTTATGAATACTGGGAGCGATTCAAGAAGCTTTGTGCCAGTTGCCCTCATCACCAAATTAGCGAACAGTTACTCATTCAATACTTCTACGAAGGGCTTTCTCATACTGATAGGGGTATGATTGACGCAGCGAGTGGAGGAGCATTAGTGGATAAAACTCCAAGGGCAGCCCGTAATTTGATTGCAAATATAGCTGCTAACTCTCAGCAGTTTCGTGTATGAAATGACCCTCCATCGAACAAGGTTAATGAGGTAAGCACTTCTTCTCTTGAATTAAAAATTGTAGAATTGTCTTCACTTGTTCGTCAATTGGCTGTGGATAAGGTGCAACAGGTTCAAACTTGTGGAATTTGCTATATCGCGGGACACCCAACTGATATATGTCCCACGCTTCAAGAGGAATCTACAGAGAAAGCAAATGCTGTGGGTGGATTTCCAGGACAACCTCAATGTAAGTACAATCCATACTCAAATACTTACAATCTGGGATGGAGGAATCACCCAAATCTCAGCTATGGTAATCAAGATGGCCCCAATCGTCAGTATGGGTTTCAACAAGGCCAACAACCTTTTCAATCCAGACAACAAGCACCTTCAAGTTCAGGTATGACCTTGGAAGATATTGTTAAAACACTTGCCAATGATTCATTACAATTTAAACAGGAAACAAGGGCAGGTATAAAGAACTTGGAGACTCAAATAAGCCAACTGGCCACTTCAATGAGTAGATTAGAGGCTCGAGGCTCGGGAAAGCTACCTTCGCAACCGATGGTGAATCCGAAGGAAAATGCAAATTCCATAATCTTGAGAAGTGGAAAAGAAGTGGAGAATATAGAAAAGGAAAAAGAGAAAGAGACCTCAAAATCAGCTCCGACATCTATTTTCTCATCTGGGGTAAACTCTAAACCTTCTATTTCCTCTATTCCTATTCAACCTCCTTTTCCTAGCAGGTTTGCTCAATCTAGAAAGGAAGAAAAAGAAAAGGAGATGTTGGAAATTTTTCGAAAGGTAGAGATAAATATACCTCTTATTGAAGCAATTAAACAAGTGTGACGGTATGCTAAATTTCTTAAGGAATTGTACACATCCAAGAGAAAATTGAAAGGAGATGAAAAGGTAAGTATGGGTGAAAATGTCTCAGCCGTTATTCAACGGAAGCTTCTCCCTAAGTGTAAAGACCCAGGTACATTCACTATCCCATGCAAAATAAGTAACACCAATTTCAATAGAGCTATGTTAGATTTAGGAGCATCAATTAATATCATGCCTTATTCAATATATGCTTCATTAAATCTAGAACCTTTAAAAGAAATTGGTGTAACTATTCAATTAGCTGACAGATCAAATGTATATCCTGAAGGTGCGATTGAGGATGTGTTAGTTCAAGTTAATGAATTGGTATTTCCTGCTGATTTTTATGTATTAAAAATGGAGGATGACTCATCTCATAATTCTACACCTCTTTTGTTGGGTAGACCATTTTTAAAGACTGCTAAAACAAAAATCGATGTTCATGATGGTACCTTATCTATGGAATTTGATGGCGAGATAGTTCGCTTTAATATTTTTGAGGCTATGAGGTATCCTAGTGATATAAATTCTGTTTTTGCTATTGATATAATTGATTCTTTGGTACAACAAGTTTTTGAATTAAATGGTGAAGATGAGTTGATGGTAGCCATTAGCAAACATTTGAATAGCATTGATTTCAATTCAAAATTTGTGTTAAATGCTGAATTAGAGAAGATGTTGATGGCATTGCAGGCCTTACCCCCAATTACAAAAAGATATGATGTTGCTCACATTGAGTTGCCTATATCTCATACAAGGTTGTTACCTTCCATTGTGCAGGCACCTATCGTTGAGCTGAAACCACTTCCAGACCATCTCAAATATGTCTACTTAGGAGACAATGAGACGTTACCTGTGATAATAGCAAGGGACTTGACCAAGCTACAAGAGGAGAAACTCATTCGAATTTTGAGAGACCATAAGACAGCCATTGGGTGGAGAATAGCTGACATTAAGGGAATCACCCCGGCCATGTGCATGCATCGCATACTTCTTGAGGAGGGAGCCAAACCGATTAGAGAAGCACAGCGTAGACTCAACCCTCCTATGATGGAAGTTGTGAAGAAGGAGATATTAAAGCTCCTTGATGTTAGAATTATCTATCCTATCTCTGATAGTAAGTGGGTAAGTCCGGTTTAGGTGGTACCTAAAAAGACGGGCATAACTGTTGTTAAGAATCAAAATAATGAGTTAATCCCTACTAGGATACAAAATGGGTGGCGTGTTTGTATTGATTATAGGAAATTGAATGTTTCAACTCGTAAAGACCACTTTCCTCTTCCATTTATCGATCAAATGTTGGAGAGGTTAGCAGGTCGTTCGCACTATTGTTTTCTTGATGGTTACTCAGGTTACTATCAAATTGTGATTGCACCTGAAGATCAGGAGAAAACGACATTCACTTGCCCATTTGGTACCTTTGCTTACCGACGAATGCCGTTTGGTCTTTGCACCACCCCAACCACATTCCAGAGGTGTATGGTTAGCATTTTTTCTGATTATGTAGAGAACATTATCGAAGTTTTCATGGATGATTTTACTGTTTATGGAGACTCTTTTGATACATGCTTGGATAACCTTACACTTGTTCTTAAGAGGTGTATAGAAACTAACCTTGTTTTGAATTCTGAGAAATGTCATTTTATGGTAACACAAGGAGCAGTTTTAGGTCCTGTGATATCTTCTAGAGGTATAGAAGTTGACAAAGCAAAGATAGATCTTGTTCAATCTTTACCTTACACCACAACTGTGCGGGAAGTGCGTTCCTTTCTTGGACATGCAGGCTTTTATCGGCGCTTCATCAAGGATTTCTCAAAAATTTCATTGCCCTTATGCAAGCTCTTACAAAAGGAAGTGGTGTTTGACTTTAATGATGAGTGCAAAAGAGCTTTTGACAAGCTCAAAGAACTGCTAACAACAGCCCTTGCGATTCAATCACCGAACTGGAAAATCCCATTTGAGATCATGTGTGATGCTAGCAATTATGCTATTGGGGTTGTTTTGGGTCAACGTGTTGGGAAAGTTGCTCATGCTATCTATTATGCCTCTCGAACACTAACTGAAGCACAGTGTAACTACACAACGGAGAAAGAGCTATTGGCTATAGTTTTTGCTTTGGAAAAATTTAGATCTTATTTATTGGGAACTAAAGTTATTGTCTATTCTGATCATGCAGCTCTTAGGCATTTGCTGGAAAAAAAAGAATCTAAGCCAAGATTGATCAGATGGATCCTTCTTCTTCAAGAATTTGATTTGGAGATTAAGGACAAGAAGGGAGCTGAGAATTTAGTTGCAGACCATCTTAGTCGGGTGGTTAAGGAGGATGATGCGATACCATTACAAGATTTCTTTCCAGATGAACAACTACTTAAGGTGACAAATGTAGTGCCCTAGTATGTAGATTTAGTCAATTATTTGGCTACCAAAACCTTACCACCAGAGCTACCTAGAGTACGAACAGAGAAAATCAAGAGTGATGCTCGGTACTACATTTGGATGACCCTTATCTTTGGAAACAATGTTCAGACCAAATGGTAAGAAGGTGCGTACCCGAAACTGAATTTGAATCCATTCTTATCTTTTGTCATTCATATGCATGTGGTGGACATTTCGGTCCTAAAAGAACAGCAAGAAAAGTGCTTGAATGTGGCTTCTTTTGGCCATCTTTATTTCATGATGCATATATATTTTGTAAGTCATGCACTCGTTGCCAATACTCAGGTAATGTGGCCCGTAGGGATCAAATGCCACAAACCCCCATACTTATTTGTGAAATTTTTGATGTTTGGGGCATTGACTTTATGGGTCCTTTTCCTAATTCTTTTGGAAATGTTTATATTTTACTTGCTGTTGATTATGTGTCAAAGTGGGTGGAAGCAAAAGCCACCCGAATTGATGATTCTAAAGTGGTTGCAGATTTTGTCAAGTCTCATATTTTTGTTAGATTTGGGATCCCACGGGCAATGATCAGTGATAGAGGGACTCACTTTTGTAACCGCACTGTAGCAACACTGCTTAAGAGGTATGCTGTGACCCATAAGATTTCAACTGCCTACCATCCACAAACTAATGGGTAAGCCGAGGTATCTAATAGAGAGGTGAAGTCAATTTTAGAAAAAACAGTTAATCCGAATAGGAAAGACTGGAGTACAAGACTTGACGATGCACTATGGGCTTATAGGACTGCTTATAAGACACCTATAGGGATGTCTCCATATCGGGTGGTTTATGGAAAATCATGTCATCTACCGGTAGAATTGGAGCACAAGGCATTCTGGGCAATTAAGCAGTGTAACATGGAGACGGATAAGGCGGGGGAGCAATGAAAGTTGCAATTACAGGAGTTAGAGGAGATTCACAATGAAGCTTATGAGAACTCTCAGATTTATAAGGAAAAGACGAAGGCCTTTCATGATAAAATGATTTCTAAGAAGCAATTTGTTATTGGACAAAAAGTGCTCCTCTATAATTCAAGGCTTCGGTTATTTCCTGGTAAGTTGCAATCTCGTTGGATTGGTCCTTTTATTGTTATTAATCTCTTTCCACATGGTGCAGTTGAGATTCAAAGTTTGGACACTCAAAAGATTTTTAAGGTCAATGGATATAAACTTAAACCTTACCATGAAAGTTTTCAAGTTAACTCGTTGGTTGAGAAAGTTATGGACTTAGAAGATCCACTTTATTAAGATTGAGGAAAGCTGCAAAGTCGAGCGAACGACGTTAAACAAAAGCGCTACTTGGGAGGCAACCCAAGAAATCAAATTTGCTTTCTTAACCCTTTCTCTATTTATTTATTTATTTATTTTCATAGATATTATGTTTGTATTTGTCTTTTTCATTGCATTTAGCCTTACATTGGGGACAATGTAAGTTTTAAGTGTGGGAGAATTCTACGATGTGTTTTATTTTTATTTTTACATGTTGTTAGTATATATTGGTTGTATATAGTAAAAAAATAAAATTATTGGTTGTATATAGTAACTGAAAAAAAATTGACTTCAAATTTTCTTTCAAAAAAAAAAAAAAAATTTTTTTTTTACCAGTTTCAAGTTTGGATTAATTCTCTAAAGTGACCATGTTGAAACTTTATAAATATGATTAAATTATTGAGATTTTTGAACCTTAGATTAGATACGCAACTAAATTTGAATCACCATCTGAGATAAAGTTTTATTGTTATGTGTCTTTGTATTTCACGTTTGCACCAACTCTTAGTTGTGGGGAATAAACGGTAAATTTGAGAAAAGACAATTACAAAAAAAAAAAAAAAAAAAAAACTTGAAAAAGAATAAATAACTACTTCAATGTCCAAAATACCTCAAAAACAAAAGAAAAATTGAGATGATGATTATAAGCAGTTTAATTGACTAAGTCTGATTTTGTGGCCTTTGTTACATGAGTTATTAAGTCCTAGGGGTGTCTCTACACCTAGTGCCCTAAAGCCAACTGGTTTGGGAGTCACTGACCCAACACTTGCTACATGGGTAACTTAGAAAGACTAAGAAAATGGACATTGCACAAGTCAATAAAAAAAAAATTGAGATGATGGTTATAAGCAGTTTAATTGACTAAGTCTGATTTTGTGGCCATTGTTACTTGAGTTATTAAGTCCTAGGGGTCTCTACACCTAGTGCCCTAAAGCCAACTGGTTTGGGAGTCACTGACCCAACACTTGCTACATGGTAACTTAGAAAGCCTAAGAAAATGGACATTGCACAAGTCAATAAAAAAAATGGTGTTATTTTTCTTGAAGTATACTGTAAAGCCCCTTACTAATTGAGTTACATCACTTCACACTTCACACTATAGATGCATATTAACATGAATTTGCTGAAGATGGTGACTAAAATAAAGTTATTGTATCTTTGATAAGATTTAAGTTTTCTATTGAGTTTAATTATGTTTATGAGTTATAATTGTGGAGTACTTAAGATTTTATTTAATTCTTGTAATTTGTCAAATCTAAAAATATTTTTCTTAGAATTTTGTGGGTAGATTCACTGCAAACCCTCACGAGACACAACTCGTCCACTAGGGGTAACCTAGGGGTTCAATGGCTTGTTGTACATGCTAAGTGCAATCGTGGTTCCTACAAAAGTGGAATAGTTTATGATTTTTTTAATTTTATTTTGCCCGAGGACGTGCAAAGGCTAATTGTAGGGGAATTTGATAAGTGTATAATTTTATATTTTTTTATTCCTTTTGTATTATGATTTTTAGGGTGTTTTATACCTTATTGAGCTTAATAGAATTTATTTTATGAGTTTGATATATTTTAGAAATTTTGTTAATTAATTAATAAAAGATGAAAATTCTAGCACTCTTAATAATAACGTTTTGAATTTCATGTAGGATTCTGACATGGAAAGAGTTCGTTTGGGTTTCCAAATGTGATTTTAAAATCTAATCTGGAAAATTGATCCAAATCTAAACCAGAGAAGGAAGGTTGCTACTCACGAAAGGTTCACTATTGGAAGGCCTTGATTTATTATTGGAAATCTTGAGGAGAATATACACAACTATGGAATCTTACAAAATTTGGTAGATTTGGGGGTGACAATTGTTTAATAATAGAATGATTTTCATCTAATCTAGGAATGAAGATTTTGTTTAATTTTTATTTCCATGTAATAAGGTTGTCAAATCTAGGCATACCAATTTTAGTCTTGTATTTTGGCTATTTAAACAATGTAAAGCCTATGTAAAGAGCATTCAAGAGTGATTGAGAAAGAAAACAATGGCTGAAGAACAACTCTCTTTCTTTTGTGTTCTTGAAGAAGTCATGTGTGGCTAACTTTCTTATCTTTGGTTAAACGGAGCTGAAGCCATCATTGTAAACTTGTGAGACTTGTTTTTATTTATTGATTTTTAATTGAATATTTGTTTTTCTTCCAATTTATGTGTATAATGATTGATGAATGGGTTGATTAGGAGTACTACTAATTGATTTATTTATTTAATCAATTGTTATATTAGAATTGAATTGCTATCAATTAATTCTATGTCAGTGGCAATGGGGATTGATGTTAATGTTATATTCCTAGGAGAAATTAGATTAAAATAATTAAACCACGCTGGTATGTGCTTAACGTTTAATTTCAATCGTCTTTCCAATTGTTATTGTTATTCCTGAATCAAATCGAGAGCCTAGTCTTGAGTTTGATTTAAGAGTAAGGGTGCTATTAATAAGCTATCTTTTAATAGACCAATCTTGAGGAAAGACTAAGGATTTTAGGCCTAGTCCTAATTTTCTTGATTGATTATTCAATTGGAATTGATTATCCTTTATGTCGATGAACAAGTTTATGAAGATGGTGTAAGTATCCTTTTGACCGAAGTTTTCTCTTATTGGTTTAATCTTTGATATTTGTAATACCTTGCTCATTATTCTTGCATTTTAGATAATTAATTACTGTTCTTTTCTACTGCAAACATACCCCCCTCCATACATAGAATATCCAATGAAGTTGTGCTAATAAGATTAATCAGAATCTGTTTTAGTACAACAATTGGTTACTTTCTGAGTCTTATTTTATTTTCATTTGTTTTTTTTCCCTCTTTAGGTTAATTAAACATTTTAATCTTGATCATACAATCCTTGTGGGTTCGACTCTTACTTGCTACTATCTACGTTTCAAAGTAAGGTAATTTAATTTGAGCGCTCGACACGCATCATCTGCCGACAGAAACCGTGATTTGGAAACTTTCTAAATTTCAATGGGATTCTTTCATAATCTTAATGGGACTTATTTTTGGAGTTTATACTCTATAAATAGGACATCCCTAGGCCTCTTTCACTCCTTTTAGAACCCTAATTGGATTGAGAGAAAGAGAAGAGAAGGAAAAGAGAAAGAGAAGAGAAGGAAAGTGGAGAAGAAGATCAAAGAGAAGGCTTCAGAGAGACAAGCCTAATTCTCAGGTATGGGTACTATCTCCATGTAATTTTACAGACTTTAGAATGGATAGTAAAGAGGGAATGATCTAGGAGAAACCCAAATCATCCATCCATGGTTAGGTTTCCATGGAAAACCATGGGAGAAATCATAAAAACCATATAGGTGAATGAACTATGGTTCTAGACCATAGAACATGTGTGGAATGGATTGTAGAAGCAAGCCATAGGACCCAAACACGAAGAAATGGACTGAAGGATGAAAATTTGACGAAACCCACAGGGGGTCGCACGGGGGGTCGATGGCCAATCGACCCTACCAGACCCTAACAATCGACCCCCAGTGTTCGGGAAGTCCAGACTGTGGGTGGTCGCACCCAGGGTCGATGGAACCTCCGACCTTGGCATCGACCCCCAGCTAATAACATGCTTTTTAAAATCAGAATTAATTCTAATTAAATTCTATCGACTTGATTAGGTCTTCTAGTGATATAATATCGATATATAGTTGATTCTTAAAGCTTGAAAGAGGACCTACGATCAAGTAAAGGTGAGGGAACAAGACCTAAACTAATTGGTTAATAATAAACTGTTTTACTCTTGAGTCCAATGCCATGATTGATTTTATGCGTGTATGATTGTTATGTGCATTCAACATGTCATCCAATATTTCTATTATTACTGTTCATGCATATTTAATTATTGTTTATAACATGATGATGATGATGATGATAGGAATAGGCATGTGGATGTATATGTGTGGTTAGTGTGCTTGATGGGAGCGAGTATTAGGGGGAGGTGTCATAGGCGGGGCCTCAGCACTCTAGCTCTATCTCTAACTCAAGTGTTGTCCACTGACATCGTCGTATCGCCATTACCTTAGCAGAACTATTACGTCATAGGGTATGAGGGGAAGTGGTCTCGGATCGTGTAGTTTCTGACTCTGCTGGGGGGCTTTAGCCCTATCTCTATGGACGTATTGAGGGATGCTGGGGTGAAGCCTTGGATACATTGATTGGCATTAGAATTGGTTAGTTGCGAGCCCATTTTGTGAGCCCTCGCCAGCGGGGGCTTACGTGTTGGTATGGGCAACGGGTACAGCAATAAACGTGCCCTTTGTGTGTACATTGTCCATGCTGGGTGCATGTGGGTCGACAATAAACGTTACCTTTGGGCGGCTTCATACACTTGTGTATAGAGGTGCGACGTCAATAAACGTAACCTTTGGCCACCTATCCTTTCTATAGCACATTGCAAACTTATTCACCAGACCAAAGATATGAATTGAATGCATGCATATGTTTGTTGCATTGTTTTGTTTGCTTACTGAGCCATGATGTGTGCTCACCCTCTCGACGTCGAATATTTTTAGTTGATGATGCAGGTACTATAGTTGAAGATTATATGAATGCTCTGGTGTATGCGCGTATTGCTGCAATGGAAGCTGAAGACTTGGAGGATACGCATGACCCCTCATGCGAGTGCAACTCATGCGTATTCTATTAGAATTTTATTTGAATTTATAAAAGGATGTAATTGATATTTTATTTATTTATGTCTCAGTTGATACAACAATAACTTGATATTTTAATTATGATTATTACATTTAGAGTTCTCAGTTCATTTACTATAGGACTTCCGCTATTGTGTATTTATTTTGATTATGGTTGTGGATGTGCATGGTTTTATTTTTAATGGATATCGCCTATTAGAGATCCTGGTTGAACTGTTGGTTTATTAGCGGTTCATCACACTGTTCTGAATGGTGCAGAATTGGGGTGTGACAATGCACATACCAGATTTTAATTTCGCGTGCCTTGATAGGATACCTTCTTAATTTAACCTGTCAATTGGAGTTATAGATATTGTTTCTTTAGTATTAGTCCTGATTATACCAATCTGAGCCACTCTTATGATTGACAACATGAACAGAGATACGAACTGAATGAACAGTTAAATGTTTAATCATGTTGAGCGTACTTCTGATTTATACCTGATTTACTAATGTACAAAATCTTCTTCAGATTTATTCCTGTAATGCCTTGACCAATGACATTATATATTCGATAGAACTGTAATCTTGAGGTTAAGAGTTATAAAAACCTCTATTTCCATGTATTTGGACCACCGTGCAACTTAACGACCTTTGGATGCCAGTTGGATTACCACAGATTTACTCTTGATCCCTTAAACCTAGGTTCACTAGATAAAACAAGTGTCCTTTATCATATTGAATTTGAAAGGAGGAGGTGAATCGCTTTTGGATAAACATTCTGATTCTTATATTTCTCGACATCCATTGAAAAGATGTTTAGTGATAATGGAATTATTGGAAGAAAGATGATTGGATTCAGATTAAATGCTATGGCCAATGAACCTCAGATGAAGTAATGGAGAATCTATTTTGAGATTACTGATTTGATATGAGCCATGTCCATAAAAGAGTGCATGAGCAAAAAGTAAAAACTATTAAGAGTAACTAGGAAAGAGTAGATAACACTCAAGTAAATTTAAAGATGGTTATATCGGTATGAATTTTGACAAAGCAGAAGATTCCTAAAGGCAAATCTAAGAGTGGATACAAGGATAAAGTCAAAAATCATGTCATTGATAGTATTCAGATTAGTACAAGTAATACTGAGTTACGCCCAATGTTAAAGGAAATGATTAAGCAAAGACCAAGACAGTTTGGCAGAATTAATGAAATTTTGAGCATTTTCCCTAATGCTTAGACTTGGGATATGTAATGAGTAAATAGTCAGAAGATGTTTTTCGAGATATATAATAGAATGATAAAAGGAGGTGTAAGCTAATGAGCTTTTTTGGATATATGAGATTTCAAGCAATAGTCTTTGAAAAACTAAGAGATGAAGAAACTACACGAGCTCTTAAGACCTTATACCAAATTTTGCTAGTTCAAGCCCTTTGGACTAGATGTTGTATTGGATGAGTGTTATTAACAATGTTTGAATCATATGGATGGACAAAATTTGATGCAACCTGAGTCGACTTGAGATGGTAGACTTTGACGTCATCTTGGGAATAGACTGGTTGTCTCAACACTACAAAGTTTTTGTGTGCATAGAAGAGATTATCATTCAAGAATAAAGATGACATATAATTTAGTATTATTGGAAGTATGTTGCCTAAGAAAAGAAAGCCGATCTCCGCTATGCTAAAGGCGAAGAGATGGTTTGAAGAGAAAAGTTAGACATAGGGTATCTGTGGTATACGTTCCCAAAGAAGCACCACAGATGGAAGATATTGATGTAATGCATAAATTTCTTGATGTGTTTACATGAAACTTACCTAGGTTACCATCTGATCATGCGATCGAGTTCGTCATCGACTTGTTACCCAAGGACGATACTTATGTCAAAGGCACCTATGAATAGCCCCTATGGTGTTGAAAAAATTGAGACTCAACTACAAGAGTTATTAGACTAAGGTCCTAATAGCCTAAGTATTGCATCACGGGGAGTGCCAATGCAATTCATGAAGAAGAAGGATGATAGTGTTGTCTGCGTATAGAATACCGAGAATCGAACAAGCTCAAGATCAAGAATCGAGATCTATCACCTCGGATCGATGACTTGTTTAAACAGTTGCAAAGAGCAAAGGGAATTTCTAAGATTGATCTTCAGTCAAGGTATCAATAGTTGAAGAATTTGGATAGCGATATCTCGAAGATACCTTTAGAATCGAGATTGAACATTATGAGTTCTCGATTATGACGTTGGGATCAACCAATGCCCCTACATCTTTTATGGAGCTAATGAACTGGGTGTTTCATGACATGTTGGACACGTCGGTCATAGTTTTCATAGATGATATTTTGGTTTATTCCAAGAATGAAGCAACTTATACAACAGATCTTAGAACAGCTTCACAACAGCTGAGAAGTGAAAAACTTTATGCCAAGTCCAAGAAATAAGAGACCTGATTAAACAAAGTGATCTTCTTGGATCACGTAGCATCATATAAAGGGATTAAAGAGGACCCCTTTAAGATAAAAGTAATCATATGGTAAGAAACACCTGAAGAGTATTGCGAAGATCAGAAGTTCTTGGGTTTAGCTGATTATTAAAGACGATTTTTAGAGGAACACTCTAAGATCGCAAAACCTCTTACCAAGCTAACCAGGAAGGGAGATGAGTTTAATTGGACTGACAAGTGTGAAGAAGGGTTGATATCAACTCTCACCTTGATCATTCGGATACTAGGGAAACCTTTTACCCTATACATCGAGGCTTTCAGATTGGATCTAGGATGCGGGTTGATGCATGATAAATAAGTGATTGCATATGCTTTTAGAAAACTGAAGGAGCATGAGACGAGTTATCCTACTCATGACTTGGAATTAACGGTGATAAATTATGCAATCAAGACTTGGAGACATTATCTAAACGGAGGAGAATTTTAGATTGAATGGGAACACAAGAGTTTTATGTACCTCCTCATCAGAAAGAGTTGAACATGAGGATAAGAAAATGGCTGGAATTGCTCAAAGATTAAGACATATCTAGTATCATCCAGGGAAGGCTAATGTAGTAGCTAAGGCATTAAGCAAAAAGCGAATTACGAAGTCCGAGGAAGGAACCAGTATAGATACTGTCTTATGTTCCGCAGCAACAGATTCAGATTTGGAAGTAGAGTAACATACAATAGAAACTCGTGATGATCCAATAGAACAAGAACTTATGAATGAACTTATGGAGCAATAATTCGGCTGTGCTTGTGGCATTAATGATCATTTCTAAATTGATGGATGAAGTAAAGTAGCAATTTTGTGAGATACGTAAATAAGAACGGTGTAAGAAGATTTAGAAAAAGGAAAACCCAACCCTGAGTTACTTTGGATGCGGAGACGGTACTCAGATACAGAGGTAGATTCTGAATACATGAAGATAAAGACTCGGATATTATGAAGAGGATAATGATAAGAATCCATTGTACTCAATATTCATGACATCCTGGAGTACCAATATGTATCATGACCTGAAGAGATGGTACTGGTAAAGAGGAATGATAACAAATGTGGTTTAGATGCATGTTTCAGTAATTAAATTATCAGTAAGTAAAGGCTGAAAGACAAAGACCAACATGGCTACAACAATAACTATCAAAGCCAGTCTGGAAGTGAAACTGCATTACAATGAACTATGCCACTGATTTGCCACTGACTCCCAGAGCGGTTGATGCAGTTTGGGGGATTGTTGATCGCCTTATGAAGATAGCTCATTCCATTGCTATACGACCTCGGTATGCTTTGGAGCGGCTAAATAAGCTATATGTGGATAATATTGTCAGATTGAATGGTATGCATGAGAGCTTAGTGTCGGTCAGAGGCTTATGCCTTATCTCAAAGTTTTGGGAGGATCTATAGAAAATAATGGGGACAAAGTTGAAGTTTAGTACCGCACCTTACCTCAAACCGACGGACAGTCGGGGTGGACTATACAGATCCTAAGAGATATGCCTGAGTTGGTGAAATTGATTTCAAGGAGCTTGAGTTGAGAAGTTAACCGTGAATTGAAGTTGCTACCAAGCTACTATGTAAATGTCACCTATAAAGCATGGTAAGGTAGAAATGTCAAATTCCTTTGTTTTGGAATGGAGTTAGTGAATGAAGAGTTTTAAAACCTGAGCCTATTGAAGAAACCTGTCGAGTAGCAGACAAGATCAAAGAAAAGGGCCAAGATAGCTCAAGATGTCAGAAGAGACACCAAGACCTTGAGTTTGCCATAAGTGACAAAGTGTTCTTGAAGATATCACTTATTCAGAGTTTGAAACGATTAAACAAGAAGGGAAAGTAATATTCTATATAGGTGTTGGATCTTATAAACTTTGGAGAGACAAGTTGCATATCAATTAGCATTACCACTGTCCATGTCTAGTGCGCATGATGCATTTCACGTGTCTCTATCGAAGAAGTACATTGGAGATCCATATCAGAGATAATGACCATGGATCCACTGGTTTAGATATGAGATTCAACTATTGAAGTGGTACCAGCTTAGTTCACTGGTTGGAAGGTACAACATCTCCAAAGCTGGGATAATTAGTATATGAAGATAACCTGGCGAAGACGATACGCGGAGGAGATTGCATGGGAGGAAGAAGATGCAATGCGGAAATAGAATTCCCACCTCAATTCAAATTTTGAGGACAAAATTTATTTTAAGGATGGGGGAGTTGTAAGATCCATACTTTCAAATTTCGAGGATGAAATTTCTTTTAAGGGTGGTGGAGTTGTAAGACCCACATGCCATGAATCCAGTCTAACCTTACACTTCGTGTCATGACCGGTCTACATATCATGGTCGAGCCAAGTGGACCAAGTGTGTGAAGAAACCCAAGACCCAATATGAAATTTTATTCAAAAACAGTCAAAATGAGGGTAGGGTCGCATGCCTAAACAGGCAGGGTCGACCCCCTGTCCGACCCATGACTTTTTGGTCTGGGGGTCACAGGGGTCTCGAATTGTCCGACCCCCCCATCGACCCCTAGTTGCCGACAGAATCGGAAATTAGGAAACTTCCTAATTTCAATTGGAATCTTTCCTAAACTCAATGAGACTTATTTTGGGAGGTTTTACTCTATAAATAGGACGTCCCTAAGCCTCTTTCACTCCTTTTACAACCCTAATTAGATTGAGAGAAAGAGAAGAGAAGGAAGAGAAGGAGAAGAGAAAGAGAATTGAAGAAGAAGACCAAGGAGGAGGAAATTCAGAGGAAACTCTGAATCTCAGCAAACCTAAGGTATGAATACATTCTCCATGATTTATTTAAGACCTTAGAATGGTTGATGAAGAGGGTATGACTTAGGAGATACCCAAATCATCCATCCATGGGTGGATTTCAATGAAATTCATGGAGGAAATCATGGTAGGCAAAGTAAGGAAGAAACCTAGAGTTTTAAGCCATAGAACAAGCATAGAATGGATTGTGGAAGTAAGCCATAGGACCCAAACATGAAAGAATGGACTGTAGGATGAAATTCTCGACTCAAACCATGGGGGTCGCACCTAGGGTCGATGGAACATCCGGCCCTAGCATCGACCCTCAGCATTCGGGAAGCCCAGGAAAGGGGTGGTCGCACCCAGGGTCGATGGAACATCCGACCTTGGAATCTACCCTACCCCTGGGGGTCACAGAAAACAGCTACCCATCCTACTACCCGTCCTGCTTCCCCCACTTAACAGCAAGCCTAGAATTGTCGGAATGAATTCTAACTAAAATCTATCGACTTGTTAGGTTTCCTATTGATATAAAAGTGATTCTTAAAGCTTGAAAGAGGATCTACAATCAAGCAAAGGTGAGGGAACAAGACCTAAACTAATTGGTTAATAATAAACTGTTTTTATTTCTTGAGTCCGATGCCATGACTGATTCTATGCGTGTATGCTTGTATGTGCATTCAACATGTTATCCAATATTTATATTATTACTATTTATGCATATTTAAATTTATTGTTTATAATATGATGATGATGATGATGATAGGAATAGGCATGTGAATGTATGTGTGTGGTTAGTGTGCTTGATGCGAGCGAGTATCAGGGGGGTGTCATAGGCCGGGCCTTAGCACTCTAGCTCTATTTCTAACTCAAGTCTTGTCCACTGACATCGTCGTATCGCCATTACTTTAGCAGAACTATTACGTCATAGTGTATGAGGGGAGATGGTCTCAGACCGTGTAGTCTCTGACTCTGCCGGGGGGCCTTAGCCCTATCTCTATGGACGTAAAGAGGGATGCTGAGGTGAGGCCTTGGATACACTGTTTGACATTAGGATTGGTTAGTTACGAGCCCAGTTTGCGAGCCCTCACCAGCAGGGGCTTACCTGTTGGTATGGGCAACTGGTACAGCAATAAACGTAACCTTTGCGTGTACATTGTCCATGGTGGGTGCATGTGGGACGACAATAAACGTTACCTTTTGGCGGCTTCACACACTCGTGTATAGAGGTGAGGCATCAATAAACGTAACTTTTGGCCACTAATCCTTTCTATAGCACATTGCAAACTTATATACTAGACCCAAGATATGAATGAATGCATGCATATGTTTATTGCATTGTTTTGTTTTCTCACTGAGCTCAAATTGGAGAGCTGACCCTGGCACACGCAATTCTTTTAGTTTCTGATGTTGCAGGTACTATGATTGAAGATTATGTCTACACGCCAACATATGAACGGGTGGAGGCTATGAATGCGCAAGCTGTGGAGAACGAACATGGTTCGTTAAGAGAGCGTTTCAACTGTGGATATGTTTAGGTTTAGACTTCGTATTTGGATATTGTAATATGTATTAAGTTATGTTTTGGTCATTTAGAAATAAATGGAATATTAATTATTTATCATGACTAGACCTCATTTCATTATCTGTAAGACTTCTGCTATTTACTTTATTATCTCTGATTAATGTGGAATGTGTTTTGGTTTATCATTTGTGGGATAGCCTATTCGAGATCCTGGTTGAACCGTTGGTTTATTGACGGTTCATCACACCATTTTGGTTAGTCAAAAAATTGAGGTGTGACATAACCTCTCCAGGGTATACTGTGGTCGTATAGCTATAAAGCGAGCTGTCTTAGGCTGTGTTTGGTATCATTTTTGTTTTTGATTTTTGTTCAAATTTATAGTTTTGAAGGGGTTTGGCATAATTTATGAGTGCTATTTATGAAAAATAAAAATAAAAACAAGTCAAAATTCAAAAAGAGGTCTCAACCTCTTTTTGAATTTTGGTCAAAAATTATTTTTGTTGTGTTTTGCGCAAAACACTTAAAACATGTGTTAAAATAAATGGTTAAAAAAGTAATTTAGTTTCCTTTTATAAAACCACCCCAAATCAAACCCTCAAGCACTCTTCTCGTTGACGAACGGAAGTAAAGCACAGAGACGCAGACCTGCACCTTCGTCCTAGAGACGGCTCTGACGACGACGACGACAATCATTCCAACGGAAGAGACGTCTTTTCTCCAAAGACGGTTCCTGGTTTGATTTCTTTCCATAATCCCTATGTATTTGATGTGGGTTCTTTTATGGTTTCATTCTTCTTCTCAACTCCTTCTCTTTCATCATGGCCTCTTGTCTCCATTGAAACAGTGGTCGCTGTCTCCCTTGTTTTCATTTTTATTATATAATTTTTCATTCTTAATGTTTTATCTCCCCTCTCCTATTTTTTCTTTCCCAATTGAGATTGGATCACTTGACAGAGGAAGAGGAATAGACGCTCCATGACAGAGGAAGAGGAAGACTTTCAAAATCATTTTTAGACATAGTATGCCAAATCAGTTTTTCATTCTACCATCTATTTTTATTATAGCTACCAAACAACATTTTATTTTTGAAAAAAAATAATTTTCAAAATGATTTTTGTTAAATAGATAAAAAACAAAAACAAAAATGATACAAAACATAGCCTTAGTCAGACGATTTACAATCACCCAGACCGCGTCAACTACTCTGGGAGTCGATGGTAACCCGGTGACGAAGTCCATAGTGATGCAGTCCCATTTCCATGCTGGTTCTGGCAGTGGCTGCAACAATCCTGCAGGTCTTTGCCGTTTAGCCTTTACCCTCTGACAATTTAGGCATTGAGACACGAATTTAGCTACATCTGCTTTCATTCCTCTCCACCAATATAATTTCTTCAAATCATGATACATCTTTGTACTTCCAGGATGTACGAATAAGCGGTGGTGTGAGCTTCCTTCATGAGTTTGTGTCTAATGTCCAAGTTTTCCGTTTCAAGAACACATACTCTTCCTTTGTATTTCAGTACCTTTTCATCGCCCAAGGTGAACTCAGGAATAGTCCTACTTTTTTCGATGTCTTCTTGTACTGTTCTCAGATAAGGGTCTAATTTAAGAGCGGCTTTCACTTCATCTATTATATCAGTTACAATCTTCAATGTGGAAAACATATTTGAAAATCGAGAATAAACCCTTGGTTGGTTGATTCACCCGGTGCATCTATCACGAACTGCTCATTACCATGATTGAATACTTTTCCTATAACACACATTGCTGCAGTCTTGTTAACCTCTCCTTGAGATTTTATCATTGCCTTTCTGCTTAGCACATCAGCAACTACATTAGCCTTTCCTGGATGATACTGGATATCGCAATCATAATCCTTCAATAATTCCAGCCATCTTCTTTGTCTCATGTTCAACTCTTTCTGATTAAAAAGATAAATGAGACTCTTGTGATCTGACTTAATCTAAAATTTCTCTCCATAAAAATAATGTCTCCATATCTTGACAGCATGTACTACTGTCGTTAATTCCAAATCATGAGTGGGATAGTTCTTCTCATGCGTCTTCAGTTGTCTGGAGGCATACACAACTACTTGTTTTCCTTGCATAAGAACACATCCTAAACCCAATCCAGACGCATCAGTGTACAAGGTAAATGGTTGTCCTGGAATAAGAATAGTCAAGATGGGAGCAGATATCAATCTAGCCTTCAATGTTTGGAAACTTTTCTTACATTTGTCAGTCCAAACAAATTTTTCTCCTTTCTTAGTCAAACTGGTGAGAGGTACGACAATTCTGGAATAGTCTTCCACGAATCATCGATAATACCCAGCTAGACCTAGGAAACTTTTAATTTATGCAACACTCTTAGGTGCTTCCCACTTTACAATGGCTTTAGTCTTGCTAGGATCCATTTTAATTCCTTCAGCAGATTCAACATGGCCTAAGAAAGCGACCTCATTTAGCCAAAACTCACACTTTGTAAATTTGGCATAAAGCTTCTCTTTTCTCAGTCGCTGCAGAGCGGTTCCTAGATTCATGACATGAGTTTCCTTGTCCTTGGAGTAGACCAATATATCATCAATAAACACAATGACTGACGTATCCAACATATCATGGAATACCCGATTCATGAGTTCCATAAAAATTGCGGGTGCATTAGTCAATCCAAAAGGCATGACTAAAAATTCATAATGTCCATATCTTGTTCTAAATGCTGTCTTTGGAATATCCCCTTCCTTAATCATCAACTGATGGTATCTTGACCGAAGATCAATCTTGGAGAACACCTTGGCACCTTGCAACTGATCGAACAAGTCATCGATCCGAGGCAACGGGTATCGATTCTTGATTGTAAGCTTATTCAATTCCCGGTAGTCTATACACAGTCGAACGCTACCGTCTTTCTTCATCACAAATAATACTGGCGCTCCCCATGGTGATATGCTAGGTCTGATATAACCCTTGTCCAGTAATTCTTGTAACTGTACCTTTAGTTCCTTCAGTTCAGTAGGAGCCATTCGATAGGGTGCTTTAGATACTGGCGCGGCTCCGGCTATAAGATCTATAACGAACTCTGTCGCTCGGTTGGGTGGTAATCCTGGTAATTCCTCAGGAAATACATCTGGAAAGTCACGCACAACATCAATATCCTCTATTCGTGGTACTTCCTTGGTGAGGTCGACCACAGATACTAGATACCCAACTCCTCCTTTCTCGAGGCATTTTCTAGCCTTTAATGCAGAGAGGATGAGTTTTCGTTTACGGGGTAGTCTAGTTCCCACAAAACTAAACTCTGCTCCTTCCTTGTCTCTAAATGTCAATTTCTTTTCTACACATAATAGGTTTGCAGAATTCCGAGCTAACCAATCCATTCCCAAGATAACGTCAACGTCTGCCATCTCGAGTTGAATCAAGGGTGAATCCAAAATCTTCTCGTCGATAAGAACTGGACGTGGTCCATAACCTTTTTCTAATTCCACTTCTAATCCCATAGGCGATTGTACAAGCAATTTGTAGTCTAAATATCTAAGGGGTAGATTTAGCTTCTTTCCAAATGTCACCGATATAAAAGAATGAGTAACTCTAGAATCAAAGAGTACTCTAGCCGGTATGCCATTAATAGGTACGATACCTGTGATTTGTTTTAATTTAGTCTACATGATCACACAATGTAACACAAAATGAAAGGTTCAGGTCATATCTGTGACCACATCAGGCAATGCGACAGCATCCTTAGATGTAACTGCATAAACCTTTCCTTGCTGTAGCTACTTCCTGGGCTTAGGACACTCCCTTGAATAATGTCATATTTGATTGCAGTTAAAGCATTTTACTCCTTCATTATTTTGCTTTTGTTGCTGTTGGGCTGTTGGAGTAGTCTTGGCTGCAGCATTAAAGCCTTGATTACGGAAGGGTTTAAATGTCTTTGTGTTCCCTCCGTTATAAGAATTTCCATTAGGCCTTTTGATACCTCTATTCTGAGCAAAGTAACTCTCTTTCTGGCTCGACTTTATCACTTGAGCAATCTGTACTGCTTCATTGTAAACTTTATTTTTCAGTCCCAGAATATGCTCACGAATGCTTCCCCTAAGTCCCATGACGAACCTTCGGGTCTTAGTATTTTTCTCCTGCATCCTAGCGGGTGCAAAGAAGAACAGCTCTTCATAACACTGTTGGTATGCATCCACAGTCATCTGTCCCTGATTTAAACTCAGGAACACTCTCTCCATAGCATCTTTGAAACTTCTGGGAAAGTACTTCTCAAAGAATGCCTCTTTATAGATAGCCCAGGTCAATTGGGCGTGCTTAGTTAACAGATAAGTCCGAGTGGACTTCCACTAGTGGTGTGCGTCGCCTTTCAGCATGAATATTGCACACAGTACTTTCTCTTCCTCATTAACCATCATCATCATGGAATTTCTTTCCATTTCATCGATCCAATTAGCTGGCCACAAAGGATCCGCTTGCTTACCATTATATTCTTTAGGCTTCATTTTCATAAAACGCTCGATCAGTCGAGAGTGGTCCAACTGATACTGAGCATAGGCCCCATACATAGGTGGTTGGTACTGATAACTGCCTTGAGCTACCTCAGGATTTTGTACTGGAGCTTGCATAACTGACATTTGAGGTCCATGGGGTACCGTGTTGCTTCCCCCTGGTACTGTGCTAGCTTGTCCAGCTGGCATAGGTGTAGCATGTGCAGTTGGAAAAACCATTCCTATAGCAGCTTGCATCTTGGCTTGCGCCTGCTGTATTTGCTGCAACTGTTGTGCCAGGTTCATTACGGCTGTAGCCAAATCTGTAGGTGGGGCTGGCAAGTTTGTAGGGTTTGCCTGGCCATTAGCTACTAGCGGTGCCGCATTCTGATTATCTTTTACTTCTGGAATTTCATGGTTGTCCTCCCCCACAGGTGGTGGTGGAATTGGGTTACGACCTCGTCTGGTCACTCTTTGCCCAGTCATTTCCTGTTCTGGTGGTGGTAGTGTCTGAAAAACAATCATAGAACATGTGAGGCAATCTATATAAGTTGTTCCCAAGTCAAAATCCAACTAATCAATATAAATTTTTAATTTTTCAAGTCATTTAGTGAAAATACTGAATTTTCCATTGTAGGGTCGATGGTAGGGTCGCACTGTATTCGACCCTAAGGTATGCGACCCTAAGAACACTGTCAGCTCACCGAGAGCCTAGGGTCGATCGTAGGGTCGTATATGTCTGACCCTAGGTCCGACCACACGATGTCTGTCAGATCACCGAGAGACTAGGGTCGATGGTAGGGTCGGTCATAGGGTTGCACATTTTGTCGAATCTTGCGACCATATGAGCCAAAATTAGGTTTTTAAACCTGATTTTGGATTCATTTCCTACTCTTTCTTCTTTCTTCCAACTCAACTCGCTTCCCCTGAGTTGCTACAGTATCGACCCCTAGTGTTTGGTGATTATTTCTTCCGTTCACGACTCCCGCTCCTTCCCTTCAGGTATACTCTCTACTGTTTCTCATTTTTAAGCTTTCAAAACTAGGTTTTTCCCCATTTAAATCATTTTCTTCAAATTAAAATTTTTCTAACATTAAAAATTCGATTTTTATTGGGGGATTTTGCTATTGGCTACCCAATGGATGAGAGCCCTCAAAAATATTTGAGTTTCATCGGTTGGTTATCGAGAAACTTGAAAATTTCCATTTTTGACCTAATTTCCGAGATTTTTTCCAATTTGTTGAAATATCTTCAAATTCGATTTTCCAAGATTAAACTCCCAATTGTATGAGCTTTGCAGGATGGTTTGGAACATATGTAAGTCCTCCTGCCCAGCTGTTTGGGTGAACAGTGAGGCTTTTGGCCAAATCATACCGTTATAATGCCAAAATTTTTGAGTTTTTCACCATATCTAATATCTTATTTTTTTTGTGTCTTTGCAGATAGTATGGCTCGTACTAAGGTTCTTAGGGCTCATGATTCCGTTCGTTTCCCCTCCAACGAGGCAGAGGCTCAGTATGCTTGCTATGAGCGTAAGAAAGTAGAAGGGGGTCGCCATGTAAACTTGGCTAGTCTAGCCTTGTTTAACGTAGAGGGTGCCTTTAGTGACATGGGTTGGCTTCCCGTGATCACATATGGGGCTTGTACTTGTCCTGCTTTGGTAAAGTAGTTCTATTGCAACCTCCAGGTAGTGGGGGATCGCAATGATACAGAGAGGGGTAAGGAGCTCAGGATCACCAGCTACGTGAAAGGGGTGGAAGTTTCATTTAACTGCCAATAGTTAGCTGATCTCCTGGGCATATCAAATGACGGCCCTTTGGTGTACTGTGCTCCTAAGGAGCCCCAGTTCCTATCCTTGCCGATGCGTGCTGAGATTGATAGTCAACTCCTTAGAGGTGATTGCTAGGAGATGAAAGCGATCAACCTACGGCTAGAGCCTCGGGTGTACTGCAAGATCATCCAGCACAACCTGATCCCCCAAAGTGGACACTATGATAGGATTTCTCAGTTGACCCAGTATATCCTGTACTGCATTTGCACTAGGCAGCCTATCTACCTTCCTTATATTATCATCAGGACTATGATCCATGCTACGCTACCTGGTCAGTTAGGCAACCTGCCCTACGAACGTTTGATCACTACTCTGCTCACACGACTGCACATTGATTTATTGGATAAGAGGATTCATGAGGATACCTTCTCTTCTGACCTTGACTGGGAGGCCGTCTGCAGGATGGGTATGTGAGATGCTCAGGTCAGTGATGATGAGAGGAACGCTCTAGTGCGTCCTCGCACTCGGGTAGAAATGGCAGACGCCGAGGCAGCAGCAGTGGCAGCAGCAGCAGCAGGGGTCCATGGGGGTGATGCTGAGGATGATGATCATATGTTCATGGATGTAGACGCCATACCTCCTCCATCACCACTACATTCTACTGGAGCTGGTCCATCTCGGGCTCCTTCACACACTGCTGGTCCTTCGCACCCACCATCTGATGATATGATGGGGCTACTGCGTGAGATTAGAGAGGGTTAGCGCGTGACTGATTTAAGAGTATGAGAGCTTCTAGATTCTCAGCATGCGACTGATGGGAGAGTAGGCGAGCTTCTAGATGCTCAGCGTGCATCTGATCAGTGGATGGCAGAGTTGACAGCTAATCTCTAGACGACCCAGACTCAGGTAGCCTGGTTGACTAGAGTGTATGCTGAGGACTATGACCGGGATCGTGAGGCACCTCCTCCTCCAGCACCTCCAGCTCCATGATGTATATTTTTTTTTGTTTTTCTTTGTATTACAGAGTAACTGTCTGGATTGTGGACTGTACTCTGATTTGGATATGTATAAATGTTGCTTTTTATTTAACGTATATATGAAACATGTTTCTCCTTTTAATAATGCATTATTCTCTTTCTTACTTTTTGTCTCATACAACACATGTGCTTATAGTGTGTTATTATTACAGTTTTTAAATTGGAAAATTTTCATATACACCCCAATAAGGAATGGAAACATCATCTACCTCCACAAAATTTTAAAAACCTCATCTAGTACCCAAAAAGTTTGCTCCGTTAATCAACGAAGTCCACTCCGTTAACAAAATTCCGTTAGTTGCTGACGTCAGTTGCGATGAACATTTTAACGGACCATACTACCCTTTTAGCGTTGTTAAAGGATGAAAATACCCTTTATTCATAACTTACCCTACCCAAACGTTCATTTCGATTTGTCACTTCTTTTTTTCATCTTCATCTGCTGCTTCTTTTTATCTTGGAGATTCATTTGTAATACCTAATAGAGATGGAAAAGATGAAAATCTGCTAAAACTGAAACCAAATCTACAGGAGCAATTGAGGGATTGGCAGAGGCGACTCAGGAAAAAGTGTTGCAACATCAAACGCCAAATCCGAGGTGATTTCCTAAATCGGACACCATTATCTCCCTTTGTCTATTTCCTTAATCATATTTATATACCATCATTGTAATTTGAATTCTTGTTTACACAAATTTCAATATTTCTAACTTTCATTTCCATGATTTGTTTTTTGAGTTTTTCTTTTTCTGAAAGCTTTCCTCTTGAGTTCGTTACTAACGGGCCTTTCTTCCTCCCCTTCCCTGGATGTGTAGAGATAAGAGAAAAGAAATGATGTTTTCTTGAAAAAAACAAAGAAAAGAAGCAGAAGCAAATGAGCTGTTTGGATCAAGAAAGAAGATTTCAGCAAAGAAACGATGAAGAACACCATAGAGAGTCTCCTCCTCTCGCAGAATCTCCATCTCAATACTCTCAATCTCTAGAAATTGTCGACTTTTCCATTTCTTCTCTGCTTTCCCAGGAAATGCCACCTCTCCTTTCAACACTTCAGCTCCATTAACTTCTAACGTGGAGAAGAAGAGGAAGAATAATATGCAGAAAATGTAGAAAAGGGAGAATTCGTGGGAGAGAGAGAAGAAGAGTGAACAGCGACAAATCTATGATTCGGCTTTGGCAATTGATATCTCTAATGGTTTGAATCTTATTTTTTTTCATTGATATGGCCGCGTCGACAGCTTCTTCCTCAATCAATCTTGGTGGCAGAGCTCAGATGCCGGTGATGGGTGATGAGATGCCGGTGATGGGTGATGAGATGCTGGAGATATGATTCCGAAGATGAGATACCACCGTCGACCACAATGAAGAGGGAACCAACACCGTAGAGAGAATCAACTTAGAGGGAACCAACGCAAACTGGAGTCGAGTTAGGGCTTGGGTGAGATTGAATAAGAGAGAGAGACACAATATACATAACATTACAAAGGTTAAATTAGTCATTCAACATATGCCTTTAATATTTCAATTTTTAATAAGAAGGGTAAAATTGTATTTCAATAATTCCGTCAGTTAGTTGGATGTGATTGAGGTTTTTGAAATTTTGTGGAGGTAGATGATGTTGCCAATCCTTATTGGGGTGTATATGAAAATTTTCCTTTTAAATTTTATCCTAACTCAGTTCACAAACTTTTGTGGAAGTATACTGGTTTAATAGACAGGGCCTGAGGGCTCTGATACTAAGTTGTCACACCCCAATTCTGCACTATTCAGAATGGTGTGATGAACCACCAATAAACCAACGGTTCAACCAGGACCTCGAATAGGCTATGTCCGTTTGCTTAAACCATACACATCCACAACCATAATCAGAATAATTACACGATAGTGGAAGTCTTTAATATTAAATGAACTGAGGGTCTAAAGATGATAACATAAATAAATTATTCAATTATCTTCAAAACACTAAGACATAAAATAAAATAATCTAATCAATAACATCGTCTATATAATTTAAATAAAATTCTAATCGAAGACGCATGAGTTGCACTCGCATGACGAATCATGCGACTCCATCATAACTTCTGCATCCATCGCCGCCGCATGTCCATACATCGGAGCATTCATATAATCTTCTACGATGGTACCTACATCATCAATTAAAAATATTCAACGTTGAAAGGGTGAGCACACATCACGACTCAGTGAGCAAACAAAACAATGCAACAAACATATGCATGCATTCAATTCATATCTTTGGTCTGGTTCATAAGTTTGAAATGTGCAATAGAAAGGATAGGTGGCCGCCGCACCTCTATACACGAGTATGTGAAGCCTCCCAATTGATCAAATACCATTGCCGTCCCACATGCACCCACCATAGAATAAGGATAAAGCTAAAGTGCTTAGGACCGCACCGCATCACACTTCCCCTGATGCCCTACCCATACCAACACGTAAGCCCCTATTGGCGAGGGCTTGCGAACTGGGCTCGCAACTAATCAATCCTAATGTCAAACAATGTATCCAAGGCCTCACCCCAGCATCCCTCAATACGTCCATAGAGATAGAGCTAAGGCCCCCCCGACAAAGTCAGAGACTACACGGTCTGAGACCACCTCCCCTGATGCCATACGACGTAATAGTTCTGCTAAGGTAATGGCGATACAAAGATGTCAGTGGAAAAGACTTGAGTAGAGATAGAGCTAGACTTTGGTGACCAGGATGAACCACAGTGTCACGTCCTCCCCTTGATACTCCACTCACATCAAGTACACTAACCACACACATACATTCACATGCCTATTCCTAGCATCATCATCAACATCATATTATAAATAAACAGAAATTAAATGTGCATGAACAATAATAATAGGAATATTGGATGACATGTGATATGCACATTATAATCATACAAGCATAGAATCTTTCATGGTATTGGACTCAATAAATGAAAATAGTTTATTATTATCCAATTAGCTTAGGTCTTGTTCCCTCACCTTTGATTGTTAGTAGATCCCCGTTCAAGCTTTATAATTCACTTTTAAATCACTGGAAAGACCTAACAAGTCGATAGATTTTAATTAGAAATAATTCCAATATGTTTAGAATAACAGAAACTATAGGGTCGCATGTGGGGTAGCACCTAGGGTAGTAGTTTCTGCGACCACGGGGGTAGGGTCGCAGGGTAGGGTAGCACCTAGGGTAGCAGTTTCTGTGACCCCAGGGTGTAGGGTCGTAGGTGGGGTCGGACATGATTCGACCCTACATGCGACCACACCCTCCCTGGGACTTTCCGTGGGCATGTGGTCGATCATATGGTCTCGTAGGGTCGGATATCATTCGACCCTACGTGCAACCACACGTGTTCTATGTCGACCTTTCACTCTAAAGTCCATTCCTTTATGTTTAAATCCTTGGCTTACCATCATGGTCCTTTCTATGATCATTCTATGACTCAAACTACAATTTTTATGCGCTATCCATTTTCCATAATGATTCCCTCCATAGAATCTCTTGGAATTTGTCCATGGATGGATGATTTGGGTTTCTCCTAATCCTCTATTCTTCATAAACCATTCTAGTTTCTTAATTCATGTATGGATTTAGGTTCATACCTTAGGTTTACTGAGATTCAGAGGTTTCTCTGAATTTCCACTCTTCCTTGGCCTTCTTCTTCAATTCTCCTTATCTTCCTTTTCTTCTCTCTCTCACTTTTAATTAGGGTTCTAAAGGTGTGAAAGAGGTTGAGGGACATTCTATTTATAGAGGAAAACCCTCCATAATATGCCCCAATGAGTTTAGAAAAGCCCCCCTTTGAATTAGGAAGGTTTCCTAATTTCTGATTTCTGGCTGTTTTCATAGGGTCGGATGTAGGGTCGTAGAATCCATCGACCCTACGTTTTTTTAGTCATGCGACCCCATGACTAAAAAGTCATGGGTTGGACTCTTTTGAGGTGGGGTTGGTCACACCTGTTTAGGCATGCGACCCTACCCTCATATTTGATTGTTTTTGAGTTAAACTTCATACCTGGTCTTGTGGTTTCTTCACGCACTTGGTCCACTTGGCTCGACCATGGTAGGTAGACCTGGTACAAGGTGGTAAGACCGGTTAGTTCGATACAGGTCTTACAACCATGACATGTTCCCACATAGAGGCCATGCACTGTAGCAGAGGAATCAGATTTTAACCAAATCTTCCTGTAGCCTAGGTTGTAAGCTACAATGAGTCTGTATATAGCACTTCGCATCTCTGCAGTATAAGCAGTCACTGTAAGACCCGCACGCCATGAATCCGGTCTAACCTTACACTTCGTGTCGTGACCAGTCTACATATCATGGTCAAGCCAAGTGGACCAAGTGCATGAAGAAACCTGAGACCCAATATGAAATTTAACTTAAAAACAGTCAAAATGAGGATAGGGTCGCATGCCTAAACAGGTAGGGTCGACCCCACCTCAACAGAAGTCCAACCCATGACTTTTTGGTCGTGGGGTCGCATGGGTCTCGGATTATGCGACCCTAGATCCGACCCTAGCTGTGACCTTAACCCTAGGGTCTCACGTTTTAAAAAAACGTAGGGTCTCAGTACATCCGACCCTAGGAAAACAGCACGAACCGAAAATTAGGAAACTTTCCTAATTCCACGGGATTCTTTCCTAAAATCAATGGGACTTATTTTGGAGGGTTTTCCTCTATAAATAGGACGTCCCTTAGCCTCTTTCACTCATTTTAGAACCCTAATTGAAAGTGAGAGCAAGAAAAAGAGAAGGAAGAGAAAAAGAGAAGGAAACTTGAAGAGGAAGACTAAGGAAGAAGAGGAAGCTCAGAGAAACCTCTGAATCAAGGTATGAACCTAATTCCTTACTTGAATAAGAGATTCTAGAATAGTTATGAAGAACATAGGATTAGGAGAAACCCAAATCATCCATCCATGGACAAGTTTCAAGAGATTCCATGGAGGAAATCATTATGGACTACGAATAGTGTATAACTCATAGTTTTGAGCCATAGAACAATCATGGAATGGACCATGAAAGTAAGCTAAAGGATCCAAACATGAAAGAATGGACTTTAGAATGAAAGGTCGACTCAGAATACGTGTGGTCACACGTAGGGTCGAATGATATCCGACCCTACAAGACCACAGGATCGACCCCATGCCCTCGGGAAGTTCCAGGGAGGGTGGGGTCGCACATAGGGTCGATGGATAACCGACCCTACCAGCGACCCTACACCCTAGGGTCGCAGAAACTGCTACCCTAGGTGCGACCCTACTTGTGACCCTATCATTCCAGCTAGTCTAAATTGTTGGAATTAATTCTAATTAAAATCTATCGACTTGTTAGGTCTTTCTAGTGATTTTAAATGTGATTCATAAAGCTTGAATGAGGATCTACTAGCAACCAAAGGTGAGGGAACAAGACCTAAACTAATTGGATAATAAAAATCTATTTTTGCTTATTGAGTCCTATACCATGATTGATTCTATGCGTGTATGTGTTTATTGTGCATTTAACATGTCATCCAATATTCCTGCTATTACTGTTCATGCATATTTAATTTTATTTATTTATAACGTGATGATGATGGTGATGTTAGAAATAGGCATGTGAATGTTTGTATGTGGTTATTGTATTTGATGCAAGTGGGGCGTCAGGGGGAGGACGTGATATCATGGTGTATCCTGGTCACCAGACTCTAGCTTTATCTCTACTCAAGTCTTGTGCACTAACATCGTCGTATCACCATTACCTTAGTAGAACTAATACAGCGTAGGGCATCAGGGGGGTACGTGGCATTGTGGTTCAGCCTGGTCACCAGACCCTAGCTCTATCTCTATGGATGTATTGAGGGATGCTGGGGTGAGGCCTTGGATACACTGTTTGACATTAGGATTGGTTAGTTGCGAGCCCAGTTTGTAAGCCCTCGCCAATAGGGGCTTACGTGTTGGTATGGTGCAACCAAAACTGCAATGCCATTTTCATTGGGTATATTGTACCATAGTGGGTGCATGTGGGATGGCAATGCCGTATTCATTGGGCGGCTCCACACACTCGTGCATAGAGGTGCGGTGGCCACCTATCCTTTCTATAGCATATTGCAAACTTATAAACCAGACTAAAGATATGAATGGATGCATGCATATGTTTGTTGCATTGTTTTGTTTTCTCATTGAGCTCAAGTTGGAGAGCTGACCTTCGTGCGCACAAATCTTTTAGTTTCTGATGTTGCAGGTATTACGGTTGAAGATTATGTCAACAAGCCAACATGTAAACGGATGGCGGCTATGATGAGCAAGCTATGGAGGACTATTGTGATTCGTCAAGCTAGCGTTTCGACTATGGATACGCTTAGTGTTTAATTTCCGTATTTGGATATTGTAATATGTATTAAATTATATTTTGGTTACTTGGAGATAAATGAAATATTAATTATTTATCATGACTAGACCTCAGTTCATTATTTGTAAGACTTCCGCTATTTACTTTATTACCTCTGATTAATGTGGAATGTGTTTTGGTTTAACAAAGTGGGAATAGCCTATATGAGATCCTGGTTGAACTGTTGGTTTATTGATGGTTCATCACACCATTTTGGTTAGTGCAGAATTGGGGTGTGACAACTTGGTATCAGAGCTCTCAGGCCTTTCCCATGAAACCTGAATACTTCCACTAGAGTCCATGATATGAGTTAGGATAAATTAAAAGCTTTATTACAAACACACCATAAGCACCTGTGTTGGTTGAGACAAAACTTAAACAAGACAATAATGTACATTTTAAAGGTGGAACCATATATATACACAAATAAAAAGAGAAAATTCAAAACTTATCCTGATAAACGAATAATATAGGGTATGATCTATAGGTCAGACAGTTATCTAAGAGTAAAAAGGATATAGTACAGTAAGAAGAAGGAAGTATCTATAAAGCAGAAAAGTTGGAATACCGAGTTGGTACTCACAAGATGTGAAACTCGATGTATGGTAGAAGAAGAAGAAAATTGCTAGTAATGCCTAAATCCCTGTAGAGGTCAAGGGAAAGATCTCGGGCTAAATGCAACAAAGATAAAGCTATACTCATGGGCGATGTGGAGACTCAGAGTGAGATCCGCTATACGCTGATCCATTGCCCACTGAGCATTAAGAAGCTGTTGCAACTTGACCCACCACTATCTGGGTCGAGAGTGGGTAATGAAAACTCATCTGAGCAGATGCTAAATAATGATAATCAGATTAGAACAAATCAAAGGAGGAAAACAATCAGGCTACTCCAAACAATCAACCTGGACTACCAAATGTCTTGGCTACGGTTGTAATAAACTTGGCCTGACAAAATGCAAGAGCAACAACAGATGAGACCGACTATGCAAGTTGCTATGTAAATCACTATCCGAGTTGTCAATGCTACATCAACACCTCCGGGTCAAACCAAGTACGATATCGATTGGTAACAACACTGTACCTCCAGCATTTTTTAGCTATAACACAGTGCCTACCATATAGTAAGTCCCAGTAATGCACACCCCAGTGTAGAAGCTTGGTACACAATAAGTAGTGTATCAAAGTGTTTACCCTTATCAACCACCGATGTAGGGGATAGCTGCATCATGACCAAATGATCCAACAAAGACTGAAGAAATGTATTCTGATGATGTAGCCTCATATATCTTCAGCAAAGGATCAAATCTATTGTGGCCATATAACTAGATAGGTTATATAGGATGCGGTGCATTATTGACTTACTCTTATAATTATAGAGGATGCACATACCTGATTTTAAATTCTCGTACCTTGACAGAATACTTTCTTGATTCAACCTGTCAATTGAAATTATAGATATTATTCCTTTAGTGTTAGTCCTGATTATACCTGTCACACCCAATTCCACACTATTCAGAATGGTGTGATGAACTGCTAATAAACCAACGGTTTAACCAGGATCTCTAATACGCTGTGTCCTTTTAAATTAAACCATACACATTCACAACCATAATCAGAATAAATACACAATAGCGGAAGTTTTAATATTAAATGAACTGAGGAATCTAACTGTGATAATCATAATAAAGTATCAAATTGTGTAGTATCAATCGAGACATAAGTAAATAAAATATCAATTACATTTCCTTAATAGTTCAAATAAAAATCTAATAAAAATGCATGAGTTGCACTCGCATTAGGAGTCATGCATCTCCACTATATCTTCAGCCTCCATTGCAGCCACGTGCCCGTACACAGAAGCATCATATAATCTTCCACAGTGGTACCTGCATCATCAACTAAAAATATTCGACGTCGAAAGGGTGAGCACACATCACGGCTCAGTGAGCAAACAAAACAATGCAACAAACATATGCATGCATTCAATTCATATCTGTGGTCTGGTATATAAGTTTGCAATGTGCTATAGAAAGGTTCGGTGGCCGCCTCACCTCTATACACGAGTGTGTGAAACAGCCCAAAGGTTAACATTTATTCTCGTCCCACATGCACCCACTATGGAATAGAGATAGAGCTAATGTGTTTAGGACCACACCGCTTCACACTTCCCCTGATACTCTACCCATACAAACACGTAAGCCCCTGCTGGCGAGGGCTTGCAAACTGGGCTCGCAACTAACCAATCCTAATATCAAACAGTGTACCCAAGGCCTTATCCTAGCATCCCTCAATACGTCCATAGAGATAGAGCTAAGGCCCCCCAGCAGAGTCGAAGACTACACGGTCCGAGACCACCTCCCCTGATACCCTACGACGTAATAGTTCTGCTAAGGTAATGGCGATACAACGATGTCAGTGGACAAGACTTGAGTAGAGATAGAGCTAGAGTTTAGTGACCAGGCTGAACCACAATGTCAAGTCCTCCCCCTGATGCTCCACCCGCATCAAGCACACTAACCACACACATACATTCACATGTCTATTTCAAGCATCATCATCATCATCATGTTATAAATAAAATAGAATTAAATATGCATGAACATTAATAGCAGGAATATTGGATGACATGTTGAATGCATATTACAAGAATACACGCATAGAGACAGTCATGGCATTGGACTCAAGAAAATAAAAACAGTTTATTATTAGCCAATTAGTTTAGGTCTTGTTCCCTCACCTTTGCTTGAGTGTAGATCCTCTTTCAAGCTTTAAGAATCACTTTTATATCAATAGAAAAACCTAACAAATCGATAGATTTTAATTAGAATTCATTCCGAAAATTTTAGGCTTGCTGTTAAGCGAGGGTCGCAGGACGGGTCGTAGGTACGGTAGCAGTTTTCTGCCAACCCAGGGTGTAGGGTCGATGCTAGGGTCGGATGTTCCATCGACCCTAGGTGTGACTACAGCTTCCCTGGACTTCCCGAAAGCTGGGGGTCGATCCTGTGGTCTGGTAGGGTCGATTCCCAATCGACCCTACGTGCGACCCCACGTGGTTTGAGTCGACCTTTTCATTCTATAGTCTAATCTTTTAAGTTTGGGTCCTATGGTTTACTTCCATAGTCCATTCTATGCTTGTTCTATGGCTTAAAACTCCAGGTTACTTCCTTACTTGCCTACCATCATTCCCTCCATGGATTTCATTGAAATCTTCCAATGGACGGATGATTTGGGTTTCTCCTAGATCATACCCTCTTCATGAACTATTCTAGGGTCTTAAATTATTAATGGAAGCATACCCATACCTTAGGTTTGCTGAGATTCAGAGGTTTCTCTGAATTCTTCTCTCTAGGCTTCTTCTCCAACTTTCCTTCTCTTCTCCTTTCCTTCTCTTTCTCTCACTTTCAATTAGGGTTTCAAAAGGAGTAAAAGAGGCTAAGGGACGTCTTATTTATAGAGGAGAACCTCCCAAAATAAGTCCCATTAAGATTAGGAAAGAATCCCCTTGAAATTTGGAAAGTTTCCTATTTACGGTTTCTGTCGGTAATGAGGGGGTCGATGAGGGGGTCGGAGATCCCGTCGACCCTTGGATCAAAATTGTCCAACCCTCGGTCTAAAATTCAGGGGTCTGACTCCCTAATGAGGGGGTCCGACCTTGCCTATTTGGGTATGCGACCATGCCCCCTATTTTACTGTTTTTGGGTTAGTTTAATACCTGGTCTTGCTATTTCCTTCATGCACTTGGTCCATTTGGCTCGACCATGATAGATAGATCCGGTACAAGATGGTAAGACCGGTTAGTTTGATACGGGTCTTACAACTCCCCCCTGCTTATAAAAATTTCATCCTCGAAATTTGTACATACCTTCCGAGTCGAATAGTTGAGGGTATTGCTTTCGCATAGCATTCTCTTCTTCCCATGTGATTTCTTCTATATCTCTGCTTCTCTAGGTGACCATAACATAATAAATGTCACGGTTGTGTAGTCGTTGCACCTTTTGGCTGGTGATTTTAGTTGGTGCTACTTCAAATGTCAAATCATCAGTCAAATCAGGTAGATCTACTGTCAAAACGTCCGTTGGATCTCTGACATACTTCTTCAATAAGGAGATATGAAATACATCATGCACACTTGACATAGATGATGGTAGTGCTAACTGGTAAGCCACTTTTCCACGTTTAGCTAGAATCTCATATGGTCCGACATATCTTGGAATTAGTTTCCCTTTCTGTCCGAACCGTTTCGAACCTCGCATAGGTGACACTTTGAGAAATACCTTATCACCTTCGGTGAATTCAAGGTCTCGGCGTCTAGTATCTGCATATTGCTTCTGATGATTCTGAGCCGTTCTTACTCTTTCCTTGATAATGTCGACTATTCGACAAGTCTCCTTAACAAATTCTGGTCCAACAATACTACGTTTTCCAACTTCATTCCAAAACAAAGGAGTTCGACACTTCCTGCCATATAGTGCTTCATAGGGTGACATCTGTATAGTAGCCTGATAGCTATTGTTATAAGCGAACTCAATCAGTGGTAATTTTTCATCCCATGCTCCTTTAAAATCAATTACACAAGCTCGGAGCATGTCTTCTAGAATCTGAATGGTGCGCTCCGATTGTCCGTCTGTCTGAGGATGGAATGCAGTACTGTACTTCAATGTTGAACCCATAGCCTTCTGCATTCCTTCCCAAAACATTGAAGTAAATCATGGATCTCTGTCGGATACAATGCTTTCAGGTACACCGTGTAATCTGACAATATTATCCACATATAACTTAGCTAACCTCTCCAGTGTATACTTAGGTCGTATAGCTATAAATCGAGCCGTTTTAGTCAGTCGGTCTACAATCACCCAAACTGCGTCAACTACTCGGGGAGTCAATGGTAACCCTGTGACGAAGTCCATAGTGATGCAGTCCCATTTCCATGGTGGTTCCGATAACGGCTTAATAGTCTTACAGGTCTTTGTCGTTCAGCTTTCACCTTCTGACAATTTTGGCATTGAGACACGAACTTGGCTATATCTACTTTCATCCTCTCCACCAATATAATTTCTTTAAGTAATGATACATTTTTGTACTTCCAGGGTGTATCGAATAGGCGGTGGTATGGGCTTCCTTCATTAGTCGGTGTCTAATGTCCAAACTTTCTGTTTCAGGTACACATATTCTTCCTTCGTACTTTAGTACCTTTTCATCATCTAAGGTGAACTCAGGAATAGTCTTACATTTTTTGATGTCTTCTTGTACCGTTCTCAAATAAGGGCCCGATTTAATCGCTGTTTTCACTTCATCAAGTATATCGGGTACAATCTTCAACGTGGCGAACATATTTGCAAACCGATGGATAAACCCTTGGTTGGTTGATTCACCCGATGCATCTATCACAAACTTCTCATTACCATAATTGAATACTTTTTCGGTAGTACACAGTGCAGCAGTGGTGCTAACCTCCCCTTGAGATTTTATCATTGCCTTTCTACTCAGCGCGTCAACAACCACATTAGCTTTCCCCGGATGATACTGGATATCACAATCATAGTCTTTCAATAGTTCCAACCATCTTCTTTGTCTCATATTCAACTCCTTCTGATTAAAGAGGTAAGTAAGACTCTTATGATCTGATTTAATCTGAAATTTCTCTCTGTACAAGTAATGCCTCCATATTTTGACAGCATGTACTACTGTCGCTAATTTCAAATCATGAGTGGGATAATTCTTCTCATGTGTCTTCAATTGTCTTGAGGCATAAGCAATTATTTGTTCTCCTTGCATAAGTACACATCCTAATCCCAATCCTGACGCATTAGTGTACAAAATAAATGGCTGTCCTAGAATCAGAAAGGTCAAGATTGGAAAAGATATCAAACTAGCCTTCAATGTTTGGAAACTCTTTTCACATTTATCAGTCCAAACAAACTTTTCGCCCTTCTTAGTCAAACTGGTGAGAGGTACGAAAATTCGAGAATAGTCTTCCACAAATCATCGATAATACCCAGCTAGACCTAAGAACTTATAATTTCTGCAACGCTCTTCTGTGCTTCCCACTTCACAATAGCTTCGATCTTGCTAGGATCCACTTTAATTTCTTTCAACGGATACAACATGGCCTAGAAAAGCGATTTTCTTTAGCCAAAACTCACACTTTGTAAATTTAGCGTAGAGCTTTTCCTTCCATAATCGCTGCAGAGCAGCGTTTAGATTCTTAATATGAGTTTCCTTGTCCTTGGAGTAGACCAATATATCATCGATTAATACAATAACCGACGTATCCAACATATCGTAGAATACCCGATTCATAAGTTCCATAAAGGTTGCTGGTGCGTTCGTCAATCCAAAAGACATGACCAAAAATTCATAATGTCCATATCTGGTCCTGAATGCTATCTTGGGAATATCACCGTCCTTAATCTTCAACTGATGGTAGCCTGACCAAAGATCGATCTTGGAGAACACTTTGGCACCTTGCAACTGATCGAACAGGTCATCGATCTGAGGCAATGGGTACCGATTCTTGATTGTCAGTTTATTCAATTCTCGGTAGTCTATACACAATCGAACACTACCATCCTTCTTCTTTACGAATAATACTGGCGTTCCCCATGGTGATATGCTAGGTCGGATGTAACCCTTGTCCAGTAGTTCTTGTAGTTGTACTTTTAATTCCTTCAGTTCAGTAGGAGCTGTTCGATAAGGTGCTTTAGATACTGGTGCGGCTCAGGGTATCAGATCTATAACAAACTCTGTAGCGCGGTCAGGTGGTAGTCCTGGTAGTTCCTTAGGAAATACATTTGGAAAGTCACACAGGACGTCAATATCCTCCATTCGTGGTGCTTCTTTTGTAAGATCGACCACAGATACTAGATAACCAACTGCTCCTTTCTCAAGGCACTTCTTAGCCTTTAATGTAGAGAGTATGAGCTTTCGTTTACGGGAAAGTTTGGTTCCCGCAAAATTGAACTCTTCTCCTTCCTTGTCTTTAAATGTTAGCTTCTTTTTGGCACACAATAGGTTTGCAGAATGCCGAGCTAACCAGTCCATTCCCAAGATGACGTCAAAGTCTGACATCTCATGTTGAATCAAGGTTTCTTCCAAAGTCTTTTCGTCAATAAGAACTGGACATGGTCCATAATCTTTTTCTAATTCCACTTTTAATCCCATAGGTGATCGTACAAGCAGTTTATAGTCTAAGGATTTGAGGGGTAGATTTAGCTTCTTTCCAAATGACACAGATATAAAAGAATGAGTAGCTCCTAAATCAAAGAGTACTCTGACGGGAATGCCATTAATAGGTACGATACCTGTGATTTGTTTTGATTTAGTCTACATGCTCACATAATGTAACACAAAATGATAGGATTCAGGTCATACCTGTGACCACATCAGGCGATGCGGAATCATCCTCAGATGTAACCGTGTAAACTCTGCCTTGTTGTAGTTTCTTCTTGGGCTTAGGACACTCCCTTGCCATATGTCCCAATTGATTGCAGTTATAGCATTTTAACCCTTCATTATTTGGCTTTTGTTGCTGTTGAGCTGCTGAAGTAGTCTTGGCTGCAGCATTGAAGCCTTGAGTACGGAAGGGTTTGAATGTCTTGGTGTTCCCTCCATTATAAGAATTCCCATTAAGGCTTTTGATTCCTCTATTTTGAGCAAGGTAGCTCTCTTACCGGCTCGACTCTATCACTCGAGCAATTTGTACAGCTTCATTGTAGATTTTCTTCTCAAGTCCCAGAACATGTTCACGTATGCTTCCCCTAAGTTCCATGACGAACCTTCAGGTCTTTGTATCTTCCACTTGCATACTGACTGGTGCAAAGAAGACAGCTCCTCATAACGCTGTTGATATGCATCGACAGTAATCTGTCCCTGATATAAACTCAGGAACTCCTTCTCCATGGAATCTCTGAAACTCCTAGGAAAATACCTCTCAAAGAATGCCTCCTTATATATATCCCAAGTCAATTGGGTGAGCTTTGTCATCAGATACGTCCGTGTGGACTTCTACCAGTGGTGTGCATCGCCCTTCAGCATGAACGTTGCACACAATACTTTCTTTTCTTCATTCACTGTCATCATCGTAAAATTTCTTTCCATCTCATTGATCCAGTGTGCTGGCCACAACGGATCAGCTGGCTTACCACTGTACTCCTTGGGCTTCATCTTCAGAAAATGCTCAACTAGTCTGGAGTGGTCTAGTTGATGAGGAACATAAGCCCCATACATAGGTGGTTGGTATTGATATCCACCAGGAGCTACTTCAGGGTTTTGTACTTGAGCCTGAATGATGGGAGTTTGAGGTGCGTGGGGTACTGTGTTACTTCCCCCTGGTACTGTGCTTGCCTGTCCTGCTGGCATCGGTGTCATCTGTGTAGCTAGAAAAGCCATGCCTATGGCAGCTTGCATAGTAGCTTGTACCTGTTGTATTTGCTGCAGTTGTTGGGCCAAATTCATTACGGCTGTAGCCAGGTCTGTAGGTGGCACTGGGAGATTTATAGGATTTGTCTGCCCATTAACTACGGACGGTGTCGTGTTCAGATTCTTCTGTGTTTCAAGGTGTATATGGCTGTCTTCCCCCATAGGTGGTGGTGGTGGAATAGAGTTATGGCTTTGTCTGGTCACTCTGCGTCCAGCCATTATCTGTTCTGGTAGTGGTGATGCCTGAAAATCATAGAATATGTGAGGCAATTATTATATATTTCATTCTCTTATTTAAATCCACTAATCAATGATATTTTCAAAATTTTCAGATCATTCTGTCAAAAATACTGTATTTTCCATCGCAGGGTCGATGGTGGGGGTCGATGGATGTCCGACCCTAGGGTATGCGACCCTGAGAATCACTGATACTTACCGAGAGCCGAGGGTCGATAGTGGGGGTCGATGGATGTCCAACCCTGGGATCAACCCCTAGCTCTCTATCAGATCACCGAGAGGCTAGGGTTGATGAGGGGGTCGGAGGGAGGGTCGGATGTTTTGGTCGAATTCTCTGACCCTAGGACTAAAAATCAGGTTTTTAATCCCGATTTTGAATCCATTTCTCATTCTTTCTCCTCCTTTCCGACTCGGCTCGTTCCTCTAAGTTGCTACAGTGACAACTCCGACCCATTGGTGATTTTTGCTTCTCTTTTCGACGTCTACTCCTCTTCTACAGGTATGTTCTCTACGGTTTCATGTTTTTAGGGTTTCTTATCTAGGTTTTTGCTCGTTTATATCGTTTTCTTCAAATTAAACTTTTTTCAACAATAAAAATTTGATTTTTATTGGGGGCTTTTATTGTTGGTGACTAAATGGATGAAAGCCCTCAAAAATATTTGAGTTTCATCGGTTGGTTATCAAGAAACTTGAAATTTCCCATTTTTGCCCTACTTTGTCGAGATTTTTGAATTTCTTGAAATTTCTTCAAATTCAATCTCCTTAGATAAAATTTCCAACTATATAAGTCTTACAGGATTATTTAGAATCTATATAAGTCCTCCTGCCCACGTGTATGGATGAGAAGTGAGGCTTTTGACCAATTCATGTCGTTATAATGTCGAAATTTTTAGGTTTTTCATCTTTACTAAGCCAGTATCTATTTTTCTTTATTTTTGCAGATAGTATGGCTCGTACCAAAGTACCCAGGGTTCATGACCCAGTCTGCTTCCGTTCTAATGAGGTTGAGGCGTAGTATGCCCGCTATACTCGTAAGAAGGTAGAGGGAGGTCGTCAGGTGGACTTGGCTAGCCTGGCCTTGTTTGATGTGGAGAGAGCTTTTGGTGACATGGGCTGGCTTCCTGTGATCACCTACGATGCCTGTACTCATCCAGATTTGGTGAGACAGTTTTATTGTAATCTTCAAGTGGTGGGGATTACAATGATGCTGGGAGGGGTAGAGAGCTTAGGATCACTAGCTACGTCAAGGGAGTCGAGGTTTCCTTTGATTATCGGCAGCTAGCGGACCTTTTGGGCATTTCCTACGACGGCCCCTAGGTGTATTGTGCTCCCGGAGAGCCCCAGTTCTTTTCCTTGGAGATGAGGGCTGAGCTTGACCGTCAGGTCATCAGAGAGGATCGCTGGGAGATGAAAGCGATCTACCTACGTCTAGAGCCTTGGGTGTACTGTAAGATCATTCAGCACAACCTGATACCTTAGAGTGGGCACTACAAGAGGATATCCCAGTTGACCCAGTTCTTGCTATACTGTATCTACACTAGGCAGCCTGTCTGCCTTCCTTATATTATTATGCGGACGATGATCAGTGCCACACTGCCCGATCATGTTGGCAACCTGCCTTATGGACGCATGATCACTACACTGCTTACCCTCCTGGGTGTTGATTTGGTAGATGAGAGGATTCAGGAGAAATCCTTCTCATCACCTCTGGATTGGGAGGCCACCTGTAAGATGGTCATGAGGGATGCTCAGGTCAGCGACAATGAGAAGAATGCTCTGGTGCGTCCGCGTACTCGAGTGGAGATGGCTGACGCTGAGGCAGCAGCAGCAGCCGCTGGAGCAGGGGTTCAAGGGGGTAATGCTGGGGATGATGATCGTTTGTACATGGATGTGGACTCCATACCTCCTCCATCACCTACACATACTACAGGAGCTGGTCCTTCATATGCAGTTGGCCCTTCACATGCTGCTGGTCCTTTACACCCACCTTCTGATGACGTGATGGGGATACTGCGTGAGATTAGAGAGGCTCAGCGCATGTTTGATCTGAGGGTGGGAGAGCTTCTAGATGCTCAGCGTGTGACTGATCAGCGGGTGGCTGATCTCACAGCTAGTCTCCAGACAACCCAGACTCAGATAGCCTGGTTGACTAGGGTGTACGCTAAGGACTATGACAGAGACCGCGAGGCACCGCCTCCCCCATCACCTCTAGCTTCCTGATGTATTTTTCTTTTATTTTTTTTGTACTACAGAGTAACTGTCCGGATTGTGGACTGTACTCCGCTTTAGATATGTGTATATACGTTTGTCTTTCATTCGGGTGTATATGAACTTGTTTCTCATTTAATAGATGCATTATTCTTTTTCTAATTTTGTCTCAAACAACACAGGGGCTTATAGTGTGTTATTATTACAGCTTTTAAATTTTTATCTTATCTCAGTTCATAAATTTTTGTGGTAGCATACTGGTTTAAAAGACAGGGCCTGAGAGCTCTGATACCAAGTTGTCACACCCTAATTCCGCAGTATTCAGAACGGTGTGATGAACCGCTAATAAACCAACGGTTCAACTAGGATCTCTAATAGGCTGTGTCCTTTTAAATTAAACCATGCACATCCACAACCATAATCAGAATAAATATACAATAGCAGAAGTTTTAATATTAAATAAACTGAGGAATCTAACTGTGATAATCATAAATAAAATATCAAATTATGTTGTATCAACTGAGACATAAGTAAATAAAATATCAATTATATTTCCTTAATAGTTCAAATAAAAATCTAATCGAAAATGCATGAGTTGCACTCGCATGAGGAGTCATGCGTCTCCACTACCATTGCAGCCACGTGCCCATATACAGAAGCATTCATATAATCTTCCACAGTGGTACCTGCATCATCAACTAAAAATATTCGACGTCGAAAGGGTGAGCACACATCACGGCTCAGTGAGCAAACAAAACAATGCAACAAACATATGCATGCATTTAATTCATATATGTGGTTTGGTATATAAGTTTGCAATGTGCTATAGAAAGGTTCAGTGGCCGCCTCACCTCTATACACGAGTGTGTGAAGCCGCCCAAAGGTTAACATTTATTGTCGTCCCACATGCACCCACTATGGAATAGAGATAGAGCTAATGTGCTTAGGACCACACCGTATCACACTTCCCCTGATACTCTACCCATACCAACACGTAAGCCCCTGCTGGCGAGGGCTTGCAAACTGGGCTCGCAACTAACCAATCCTAATGTCAAACAGTGTACCCAAGGCCTCACCCTAGCATCCCTCAATACGTCCATAGAGATAGAGCTAAGGCCCCCCGGCAGAGTCGAAGACTACACGGTCCGAGACCACCTCCCCTGATACCCTACGACGTAATAGTTCTGCTAAGGTAATGGTGATACGATGATGTCAGTGGACAAGACTTGAGTAGAGATAGAGCTAGAGTCTAGTGACCAGGCTGAACCACAATGTCACGTCCTCCCCCTGATGCTCCACTCGCATCAAGCATACTAACCACACACATACATTCACATGTATATTCCTAGCATCATCATCATCATCATGTTATGAATAAAATAGAATTAAATATGCATGAACATTAATAGCAGAAATATTGGATGACATGTTGAATTCTCATTACAAGCATACACGCATAGAATCAGTCATGGCATTGGACTCAAGAAAATAAAAATAGTTTATTATTAACCAATTAGTTTAGGTCTTGTTCCCTCACCTTTGCTTGAGTGTAGATCCTCTTTCAAGCTTTAAGAATCACTTTTATATCAATAGGAAAACCTAACAAGTCGATAGATTTTAATTAGAATTTATTCCGACAATTTTAGGCTTGCTGTTAAGCGAAGGTCGTAGGATGGGTCGCAGATAGGGTAGCAGTTTTCTGCGATCCCAGGGTGTAGGGTCGATGCTAGGGTCGGATGTTCCATCGACCCTAGGTGCGACCACAGTTTCCCTGGACTTCCCGAAAGCTGGGGGTCGATCCTATGGTCTGGTAGGGTCAATTCCGAATAGACCCTACGTGCGACCCCACGTGGTTTGAGTTGACCTTTTCATTCTACAGTCTAATCTTTCAAGTTTGGGTCCTATGGCTTACTTCCACAGTCCATTTTATGCTTGTTTTATGGGCTTAAAACTCCAGGTTACTTCTTTACTTGCCTACCATGATTTCCTCCATGGATTTCATGAAATCTTCCCATGGATGGATGATTTGGGTTTCTCCTAGATCATACCCTCTTCATGAACTATTCTAGGGTCTTAAATTATTAATGGAAGCATACCCATACCTTAGGTTTGCCGAGATTCAGAGGTTTCTCTGAATTCTTCTCTTTAGTTTTCTTCTCCAACTTTCCTTCTCTTCTCCTTCTCTTCTCTTTCTCTCACTTTCAATTAGGGTTTCAAAAGGAGTGAAAGAGGCTAAGGGACATCCTATTTATAGAGGAGAACCTCCCAAAATAAGTCTCATTGAGATTAGGAAAGAATCCCCTTGAAATTTAGAAAGTTTTCTATTAACGGTTTCTGTCGGCAATGAGGGGGTCGATGAGGGGGTCGGAGATCCCGTCGACCCTCGGGTCTAAATTGTCCGACCCTCGGTCTAAAATTCAGGGGTCTGACTCCCTAATGAGGGGGTCCGACCTTGCCTATTTGGGTATGCGACCCTGCCCCCTATTTTATTATTTTTGGGTCAGTTTAATACCTGGTCTCGCTATTTCCTTCACGTACTTGGTCCATTTGGCTCGACCATGATAGGTAGACCCGGTACAAGATGGTAAGACCGGTTAGTTTGATACTGGTCTTACAATACCAAAATGAGCCACTCTCATGATCGACAACATGAACAGAGATATGAACTGAATAAACAGTTAAATGTTTAATCTATACATCTTTTGATTTATACCTGATTTATTGATGTACCAAATCTTTCTCCAGATTTATTCTTGTAGTGCCTTGACCAATGGCATTATATACTCGATAGAACCTATAACCATGAGGTTAAGAACTATAAAACCTCTATTTTTTTTATATATTTGGACCACCGTGCAACTTGACGATCTTTTGATGCCGGTTGGATTACCATAGATTTACTCCTGATCCTTTAATCCTAAGTTCATTAGATAAAGCAAGTGTTCGTCATTACACTGAATTCGAAAGAAGAAAATGATTGCGTTTGGATATTCTGATTCTTACATTTCTCGACATCCATTGATAAGATGTTTAGTGAATAAGAAATTATGGGAAGTAAGATGATTAAATTCAGATTAGATTCTATAGCCAAGGAACCTCAGATGAAGAAATGGAGGATCTATTTTGAGATTGCTGAATAAATGGATATGGTCATGTCTATAAAAGAGTGCATGAGCAAGAAAGTAAGTAACAATCACAAGATATTTTTCGAGGTATATGAAAGAGAGATCAGGGTAGAACAACAATGATAAAGAAGGTGTAAGCTAATGTGTTTTTTTGGGATATATGAGATTTTAAGCAATAGTCTTTGAAAAACTAGGAGATTAAGGAACTAGATGTGCTCTTAAGACCTTTATACCAGATTTTGCTAGTTCAAGCCCTTTTGGATTAGATGTTGTATTGGATGAGTGTTATTAACAATGTTCGAATCATATGGATGGACAGAATTGAATGCAACCTAAATCAACTTGAGATGACAGACTTTGACGTTATCTTGGAAATAGACTGGTTGTCTCAACACTCTACAAAGTTGTTTTGTGCATAGAAGAGGTTATCATTCAAGAATAAAGATGGCATATAATTTAGTTTTATTGGAAGCACTGCCTAAGAAGTGAAAGCTGATCCTCTATATGCTAAAGGCGAAGAGATGCGTTGAGGAGAAAAAAGTTGGATATATAGTATCTGTGGTATACGAAGCACCACAGATGGAAGATATTGATGTGATGCATAAATTTCCTGATGTGTTTCCAGGAGACTTACAAGGGTTACCATCTGATCATGCGACCGAGTTCGTCATCGACTTGTTACGAAGGACGATACTTGTGTCAAGGGCACCTATAGAGTAGCTCCTATAGAGTTGGTGTCACACCCCAATTCTGATCCAACCAGAATGGTGTGAGTGAACCACCATTGAACCAACGGTTCACACCAGGATCTCGAATAGGCCGTGTCCGTTCATACAAACCATTACACATAACCACAATCAGAATATAAATATACAGCAGAAGACTTAAAATAGAATGAACTGAGTATCTATTGATAATTTAAATAAATATCCAATTATCCAAATTCAAACACATAAAATAATATCCATACATCCATTTAATCCAACCGAAAATAAATGAAAGAAATAAATAAAATCCGATTAAAGGTACACGCAAAAAGGGAACTTGCATGAAGCATCATACTCGTCCGCTCCTGCCTGTACACTCAAAGCAGCAACGTCACCATACGTTGGAGCATTCACATAGTCGTCAACAGTGTAACCTGCATCAACATCTAAAATAATGTGTACACAAAGGGCGAGCTCACAACACATCTCAGTAAGACAATCAGACAGTTTCACAATATTATGCATGAGTAACAATCAGTTTTATGCTGTGGTCTGGTTTTAAGTTTGCAATGTGCTATAGAAAGGTTTGGTGGAATAGAGATAGAGCTAAGAAACCCACGTACCTCCCCTGATACTCTACCCATACCAGTACCTAAGCCCCTACTGGTCAGGGCTCGCAAACTGGGCTCGCAACTAACCAATCTTATATGTCATCAATGTATGCTCTATCCCAGCACAGCCGTCTACGGCATAGAGATAGAGCTAAGGCATTCCCACACCTCCCCTGATGCCCTATCCGCAACTAACCCACTAGGATAGAAACAATACGCAGGTAGACCCTATCCCAACATAACTCCCTACGGCATAGAGATAGAGCTAAAGCATCGTGGACAAGCCAGCGTCGACTCGGAGACCACAGTGCCACATAACAATGGCCAGGCCAACATCAATATCGGAGACCATCGTACCACGACCTTCTCCTGATGCCCCACCCGTACCAAGCATGTTAAGACAGAATACTACAAAAGGTGCTAATGTGAAGAGCGATCCCAGGCCCATGCCCCACTCCACACACTAACGAAAACAATCACATGCATAACAATCACATCCTATCAATGCATGAACAATAATAATAATTGAAAGTAAAGTGGCATGTGAATATGCACAAACATCACATCATACATAATTAATGATTAACAATGATTTACTGTCCATTAATTATTAGGTTTAGGTCAGATTCCCTTACCTGACGCTCGTTCTATAACTTGCTCCATGTCGCAAGATCCAAACGATATGTCACAAAGTCCTATAATATTATTAGGGTCTCATTAGAATATATTGTTTAGGGTTTCATGTTGGTCGAAAACCAACCAAAGTCCAAAGCCAGCCTTTCAGACCTGACCAGTCTCACCATACCGGTCGCAACACTGTGAACAGACTGTCAACCGGTATGGTCGATCGGTATGTCTCCGGAAGACCATACACTTGGTTTTTTGGCAACCGATGATTATTCTCCTTGTATTTTTCAGGGTTTTTCCTATCCATTTTAAGTCTAAACTTGGATTAGAGTTATCCCCAACTCATTCGAGTCTCGTTTCGATGGATATCATCTTGAAACACAAATCTAGGGTTTGACGGCAACTTAGGGTTTATTGGCCAATTTAGGGTTTTAGATCAATACCTACTTGCACGGTATTGATCCACCCATACAACTATCATAGGATAAGAAGAATAGTTAAAACACTTACCGTTGACTAGCGTAGCGTGAGCTTCGTCGAACGGTAATGGCGGCACCTTCTTCTTCTTCCTAGCTCCTTCTCCTTTCCAACCTCCTTCTTTTCTCTAGGGTTTGCGAGAGACAATGGAAAGGATTTGAGGAGGTTTAAGGGTGTATTTATAGGCTAGAATTAGGGTTTAGTAACCTTACTAGGATTAGGAAAGTCTTAGAATTTGAAATCAGGAAAGTGGGACCCTCAGAAGTCAATTTCTGGATTTTCACACTTAGCTGCGCAGACCTGACCGGTCGACCGGTACCAAGACCGGTACCATCGACCGGTCAACATAAAATTATGTTGATTCGATCGTCTTTGGTCCGATTTCATACCTGTTTGTCATCCGCTCATCCCGTCTGGCCCGGTGATGATCGGAAGACCTGTCACGACATAAAACCAAGGTTTAGACTGGGTTTACGGAGTGCGGGTCTTACAACTCCCCCACCCTTAAAAGAAATTTCATCCCGAAATTTGCATGTAGGTTTCACAACTCCCCCACCCTTAAAAGAAATTTCGGCCTCAAAATTTGAACGTACCTTGATCATCGAAAAGGTTAGGGTACTCCTTCCTCATTGTGCTCTATTCTTCCCAAGTAATTTCCTCTAAATTTTGGCTTCTCCAATGCACCTTCACATAATGGATATCCTTGGTTCGAAGTTGCTGAACTTTTCGACTTGAGAGCATTACAGGCACCACTTCGAAAGTTAGATCTTCAGTCAAGTCTGGGGGATCAGCGGTCAAGATGTGCGATGGATCTCTGACATACTTCTTCAATAATGATACATGGAACACATTATGAACACTGGACATAGATGGTGGTAGAGCCAATTGATATGCTACGTTACCACGTCGGGTCAATATCTCATATGGTCCCACATACCTGGGGCATAGCTTCCCATTCTTACCAAACCGTTTCAGACCTCGCACCGGTGATACCTTCAAGAATACCTTGTCACCCACTGCAAACTCCAGATCTCGACGTCGATTATCCGCATAGTGCTTCTGTCGAACTTGAGCTGTCTTTGCTCTCTCTTTGATCTGATCAATCACTCGGCAAGTTTCTTCAACAAACGCTGGTCCTACAATTCTTCTTTCTCCCACGTCGTTCCATAACAGAGGTGTACGACACTTCTTCCCATAGAGTGCTTCGTATGGGTCCATCTGAATTGTTGCCTGATCACTGTTGTTGCAAGCGAACTCGATAAGTGATAGTTTCTCATCCCAAGCTCCCTTGAAATCTAATGCACAAGCTCGGAGCATATCTTTTAAAATTTGAATAGTTCGCTCTGACTATCCGTCTGTTTGAGGGTGAAAAGCTGTACTGAACTTCAACTTCATTCCCATAGCTTTCTGTAATCCTTCCCGGAACTTTGATGTAAAACAGGGATCTTTGTCAGATACTATACTCTCTGGAACGCCATGAAGTCTGACTATATTATCCACATATAACTTGGCCAGTTTCTCTATGGTATACTGAGGTCTGACCGCAATAAATCGAGCTGTCTTGGTGAGTCGATCTACTATAACCCAAACTGCATCCACTGACCTTGGTGTCAAAGGTAGGCCAGTGACGAAATCCATAGTAATACAATCCCACTTCCACGTAGGTTCCGGTAATGGCTGTAGTAAACCTGCGGGTCTCTGCCTTTCTGCTTTAACTTATTGACAATTCAGTCACTGGAACACAAAACGAGCTATATCTGCTTTCATACCCCTCCACCAATATAGTCTTCTTAGATCATGGTACATTTTGGTACTTCCTGGATGTACCGAATATGGGGTGTAATGAGCTTTAGTCATAACTCGATCTCTGATATCCCAGTCTTCGCTCTCAGGTATACATAACTGTCCACGATACCTGAGTACCTTGTCTGAATCCAAGGTAAAGTCAGGATTGCTTGCACCCTTCTCTAAGTCTTCTTGCACTGTCTTGAGATGAGGATCCTGTAGGATTGCTACCTTGACTTCATCAACTAGATCCGGTGAGATCTTCAAAGCTGTGAACATCATAGTGAACTTATGAATTAAGCCTTGCTCCACTGGATCTTCTGCAGTCTCTATAATAAACTCTTCATCACCTTCGATTGAACTTGAAGCTGCGGCACATAATGCAGCATTTGTACTTGGTCCAGCCTCAGGTTTCGATGCCCACTTTCTGCTTAAGGCGTCAGCCACCACATTTGCTTTACCCGGATGGTACTGGATGTCGCAATCATAATTTTTCAACAATTCCAGCCATCTCCTCTGTCTTATATTCAGATCCTTCTGAGTGAAAAGGTAAGTTAAGCTCTTGTGATCTGACTTAATCTAAAACTTCTCACCGTACAGGTAGTGTCTCCAAGTCTTGATTGCATGTATAACCGCTGCTAACTCCAAATCATGCATAGGATAGTTCTTCTCATGCTCCTTTAACTGTCTTGATGCGTAAGCAATCACCTGTTCTCCTTGCATCAATACACACCCGATACCCAACCCCGAGGCCTCCATATATAAAGTAAACGGTACGCTTGGTTCTGGGATGGTCAAGATAGGTGCAGAGACTAGTCTTGACTTCAAAGTCTGAAAACACTTCTCGCACTCATCTATCCATACAAATTTTTCTCCCTTCTTGGTCAATCTGGTGAGTGGAACAGCGATCCTGGAGTAATCTTCCACGAATCTTCTATAATAACCAGCCAACCCACCAACCCAAGGAAACTACGAATTTCCGCAACAGATTTTGGTGCTTCCCATCCTACTATAGCAGCTATCTTGCTTGGATCAACCTTGATACCGTCTTCAGATACAACATGGCCCAAGAAAGCCACTTCCTTCAGCCAAAACTCACACTTCTTGAACTTAGCATAAAGCTTCTCCTGTCTCACCCGTTGTAGGGCTGCCCTCAAGTGCGATGTATGAGTCTCCATGTCCTTAGAGTAGATCAATATGTCATCGATGAATACGATGACCGAAGTGTCCAACATATCATGAAACACTCGGTTCATCAGTTCCATAAACGACGCTGGAGCATTGGTCAACCCGAAAGACATAACTAGAAACTCATAATGCCCATACCTCGTCCTGAAAGCAGTCTTCGGAATATCTCCGGCCTTGATCTTCAATTGGTGATACCCTGATCGGAGATCGATCTTCGAGAAAACCTTTGCACCCTGCAGCTGATCGAACAAATCATCAATCCTAGGCAAAGGATACCGATTCTTGATCGTCAATTTGTTCAGTTCAAGGTAGTCAATACATAGCCTTACACTTTCGTCTTTCTTCTTGACGAATAATACCGGTGCTCCCCAGGGCGATATACTAGGTCGTATGAAGCCCTTATCCAACAATTCTTGTAACTGGGTCTTCAACTCCTTTAAATCGGTCGGGGCCATTCTGTATGGTGCTTTAGACACCGGCGCCGAACCTGGCATAAGGTCTATCACAAATTCTGTAGCCCTGTCTGGTGGTAAACCTGGGAGATCTTCTGGAAATACATCTGGAAACTCTCGTACCACCTCTAGATCTTCCATCTTTGGCACCTTGGCAGTGATGTCGACTACAGATACCAGATACCCCACTCCCCCTTTCTCTAAGCATCGCTTCGCTTTTAGGGCAGAGAGAATCAGCTTCTGCTTCCTAGATAGCTTGATCCCCGCGAAGCTATACTCCCTTCCCCCTTTGTCCATAAGCACAAGCTTCCTTTCACCACATAAAAGGACGGCTGAATGACGGCCTAGCCAATCCATTCCCAGGATGACATCGAAGTCTGCCATCTCGAGTATTACTAGGCTTGCTTCTAAGTCTCGGCCCTCAATACATACAGTACATGGTCCATAATATTCGGTCAAAGTCACTTCGACTCCTAGTGGAGAGCGAACTATCAAGCTTGGGTTCAGGTGCTTGATTGGTAACTCCATTCGCTTCCCAAAAGAAATTGAAACAAAGGAGTGCGTGGCCCCAGAGTCAAATAGTACTCTGGAAGGTATACCAGCTACATTTATAATTTCTGGAAATTTTTTATTATTATCCCTTAGTTCTATATGCGCATACACACAATGAAAATAGTAAGCCAGAAAGTAAGGGATAGAGTCATACCAGTGACCACATCCAGTGATGCGGCTGCCTCTTCAGTGGTGACCGCATAAACTTTTCCTTGCTGGGGAGGTTGCTTCTTAGGTAGAGTGCAGGTCCTTGCAATATGACCCACTTGCTGGCAGTTGAAACACTTTATATTCGGGTTGTATCCGGCATTCTGTGGCACAGGGGGTGCCGTGTTGTTCCTTGCGGGTACTATAGCGGTCTGAGCCCTGTATGGGCGGAAGGGTCTATTGTTACCGCCACCCGAACTCTCACTAGCAGGTCTCTTCACTCCCCTGTTCTGAGCAAAGAAGCTGTCCCTCTGACTGGACTCTATCACCCTCGCAACCTGCACAACCTCATTGTAGATCTTCTTGTCCAAGCCCAATATGTGCTCTCTGATGCTTCCACGTAGCCCCATAGTGAACCTACGTGTCTTGGTCTCCTCCTCTTGCATATTTGCGGTGCGAAGAAGAATAGTTCTTCATACCTCTGCTGATAAGCATCCACGGTCGACTGAGATTGCTGTAGGTTGAGGAACTCCTCCATTTGATCCCTGAAACTCTTCGGAAAATATTTATCGAAGAAGGCAGCTTTGAACACTTCCCAACCCACCAGTGTATACTTAGTCTCCAGATATGCCCGTGTAGAATTCCACCAAGCATTTGCATCTTCTTTCAGCATGTGAGTGGCAAATAAGACCTTTTCTTCCTCTGTACATGTCATTAGACGGAAATTCTTCTCCATCTCAACAACCCACTGTGCTGGCCACAATGGTTTCCCTGTTCTACCAGTGAATGATGAAGGCTTCAACTTCACGAATCTGTCCACCGCTCTGCTCAGATCATGCTGTCCCTGAGTGTTCATTCCGTACCATTGTGGTGGATACGGATAGGCTCCTGGGTACGCCGAAGGTGACGGAAACTGATGCGGTGGTGGTACATTCTGTGCTTGGCCCATCGGTCTTGGGCTACCCTGCATCGGTTGTGAAGACATTTTCTCTCTAGACTCAGGCGTATTGTCAGTGGGAACAGAACCCGATGGTCTGAGCATCTTCAGTACCTCGCTCAGGAACTCCTTCTGTTGAGCTTGCATCTGATAGACCAAGTTTGTAACAATGGTCTCAGAATTCCTGTGGGGTGGACCAGGTAAATTTGTCGACACTTCTGGAACCTATTCCTCCTCCACTTCCGGACTTGGCTCTCTAACATGGTCTTGTTCAACCTGTTCTTCCTCTAGGCTCATCCTGACCTGATGACGCTTCCGACCCCTACGACTGTTTCCGCCTGCCATCTCAGACTATTTTATTTGGATCTGAGAAGAAGACGTAACACGTGTCAATCCACAATAATAGTAGTGTTAGTCTTGAATAATACAAAGGGAAATAGTCGAGAAGTAAAATTTCAATTTACACAAATTTTAAAAATTTTTAGAGAATTTTTCTAACTTTTCTGGTGCATACCGGTCGCAACATACCGGTCGCACCTCTGTATACAGGGTTGCAACCGGTATAGTCGACCGGTCAGAATTAAAATTCTGACTGAGACATAGTGGTCGCACCTCTGGGAGATACCGGTCGACCGGTATAGGCAAAAATCATCGACCGGTATGCCCAGATTGGCTTTAAAAATCGTGAAAAATGAGATTTTTCTCACTTTTCCAACTTCTTTCTTCTCCGGTGGCGATTCTCCTCTGGGTTCTGAGTTGCTACAGTCCGACCGGTGCTATTTGAAGTCGATTCCTTCCATTCAAGACCTAGCACATCGTCTCCAAGTAGGTCTCTTCCCTCTCTCTCATGTTTTTAGATATTTTCCATATCGTTTATATGTAGAAAATTAGGTTTTTCTTTGTTCGAGATGTTTCAACCGTAGGAACTCTTTTCCTTCGGCTTGGAAAGGGTTTAGGGACCCCCAAGAGCAAAAGCCCTCAACCAATTTGGGGTTCCACCGAATGGTTTTGATAAAAATCGAATTTTTCACCTTTTGGACCTAGGTTTTCCATTTTTTTCGAAAATTCTTGATTTTTCTCAATTTCTTGAAATTTCTCATTGAAAATGCCTGTGATTGATTTGTTGAAGAGTGTGGGGGTTACGTAAGTCCTCCTCCCCATGTTTCTGGGTGAGTTCGAGGCTTTTTCCCAATTTATAGTCGTTATGCTGCCGAAATTTCGACAATTTCTAATGTTTTATCTTGTTTTCTTTTGTTTTGCAGATTGAAATGGCTCCTCGACGTGCTCTCGGAAAACGCCCTCACGGCTCGAGTTCACGTACTCCCCAGCCACCAGTTCCCCAGCTTGACTAGCACTGGTTTCGTTCTGTGGACGCACAAGCTCGTTTCCCGTGGTTCGATAATAAGAGCATAGAATCCGGGCGTCGGGTTAACTTGGAGTAGTTAGCCCGGTTCGACGTGCGAGCGGCGTTCAACAGGCTTGGTTGGTTGCCCGTCATTTCCTACACCGACACCACCCGTCCTAATCTGGTTAAGCATTTCTTTGCTAACCTGGAGCTGTACGGAGATGTGAACGATCCCAACCAAGGTAGGGATTTACGCATCTCAAGCTATGTCCGGGGTGTTCCCATTTCCTTTAACACCCACCAGCTGGCCGACCTTCTAGGGGTTCCAAATGATGGAGACCTAGCATATTTCCCTCCCAAAGCGAAGGGCTATCTGACTGAGGACCTGCGTTGAGAGATAGCTCATCAGATCCTCAACCCTAGGGCTCCTATGAAGGCGGCTAGCCTGAGACCTATACCTCGGGTCTACAGTGGCATCATCCAGCACAACATCGTCCCCCAAAGCGGCCATTATAGTGAGTTATCCCAGCTCACTCAGTACATCACTTACTGCGTCTGCACTGGGGAGCGGGTCTCTCTCCCATACCTCATCATTAGGACCATGCATCAGGCGACCCTGGCCGATCAGGCCAGTAACCTTCCCTACGGTCGTCTCATTACCGCCTTACTACGTCGTCTAGGCGTGAGCATGAGAGGCGAGGTGACCGTTGAGGACACTATGACCTCCGACATAGACTGGGACGCCATTCAGAGGATGCAGATGGTTGATCTGCCAATTAGCGATGATGAGTTGGAGGCTCGCCCTCGCCCACTTGGGAGGGTAGCAGCCGCGGCGGCAGCAGCAGCAGCCAATGCGGCCTATGCAGCCGAGCTCGAGCGGGATGATGACGAGGATAGGGCCGAGGATGTACCAGGACCAGCTCCACAGCCTACACCAGCAGCACCTCCGTCTACCTCTACCGTTGGAACATCTCAGCCTCCCTCCGACACCATGATGAGTATGATGATGGAGATCAGGGACACTCAGCGCGAGATGATCCGCAACTTGGCGTAGTTGGCTCGCAGTCTCAGAGTCACGCAGGATCAGGTTCACTGGCTCAGGGTTCCTTACGAGCGAGACTATGATATAGTAGACCCTATTCCTCCCAGGCCCCCTACCCCATGATTGTCCCCTTTATTTTCTTTCACTTATGACTATTTATAATACAGGGTAACTGTCTGGTTTGTGGACTGTACCCTGTAGCACTATATCATTTGCTACACTTTTTCTTGTTTAATGAACATTTTATGGTTTTTCCTAACTAGTGTGTGTGCACATGTTAAGTTTCATATTTAGAATAGTACATTATTCTCTTTCTTAATCAGTCTCAGGTATAAAAACAATGCTTAGGGTGTGTTTGTATTAAAAATTTTTAATATTTCCTAAGTCAGTTCATCGACTTAGTTAAGTGCAAAATGGTTTGTTGGACAGAGCCCGAGAGCTCTGATACCAAGTTGTCACACCCCAATTCTGATCCAACCAGAATGGTGTGAGTGAACTGCCATTGAACCAACGGTTCACACCAGGATCTCGAATAGGCAGTGTCCATTCATACAAACCATTACACATAACCACAATCAGAATATAAATATACAGCGGAAGACTTAAAATAGAATGAACTGAGTATCTATTGATAATTTAAATAAATATCCAATTATCCAAATTCAAACACATAAAATAATATCCATACATCCATTTAATCCAACCGAAAATAAATGAAAGAAATAAATAAAATCCGATCAAAGGTACACACAGAAAGGGCACTCGCATGAAGCGTCATGCTTGTCCGCTCCTGCCTGTACACTCAAAGCAGCAACGTCACCATACGCCGGAGCGTTCACATAGTCGTCAACAGTGTAACCTGCATCAACATCTAAAACAATGTGTACGCAAAGGGTGAGCTCACAACACAGCTCAGTAAGACAATCAGACAGTTTCACAATATTATGCATGAGTAACAATCAGTTTTATGCTGTGGTCTGGTTTTAAGTTTGCAATATGCTATAGAAAGGTTTGGTGGCCCCCGCACCTCTATACACGAGTGTGTGACACCTCATGGATCACACCCCCATTGGCCCACATGCACCCATCATGGAATAGAGATAGAGCTAAGATACTCACGTACCTCCCCTGATACTCTACCCATACCAGTACCTAAGCCCCTACTGGCCAGGGCTCGCAAACTGGGCTCGCAACTAACCAATCTTATATGTCATCAATGTATGCTCTATCCCAGCCCAGCCGTCTACAACATAGAGATAGAGCTAAGGCATTCCCACACCTCCCTTGATGCCCTATCCGCAACTAACCCACTAGGATAGAAACAATACGCAGGTAGACCCTATCCCAACATAACTCCCTGCGGCATAGAGATAGAGCTAAAGCATCGTGGACAAGCCAGTGTTGACTCGGAGACCACAGTGCCACATAACAATGGCCAGGCCAACATCAATATCGGAGACCACCGTACCATGACCTTCCCCTGATGCCCCACCCGTACCAAGCATGTTAAGACAGAATACTACAAAAGGTGCTAATGTGAAGAGCGATCCCATGCCCATGCCCCACTCCACACACTAACGAAAACAATCACATGCATAACAATCACATCCTATCAATGCATGAACAATAATAATAACTGAAAGTAAAGGATGGCATGTGAATATGCACAAACATCACATCATACATAATTAATGATTAACAATGATTTACTGTCCATTAATTATTAGGTTTAGGTCAGATTCCCTTACCTGACGCTCGTTCGATAACTTGCTCCACGTCGCAAGATCCAAACGATATGTCACAAAGTCCTACAATATTATTAGGGTCTCATTAGAATATATTCTTTAGGGTTTCATGTTGGTCGGAAACCAACCAAAGTCCAAAACCAGCCTTTCAGACCTGACCGGTCGCACCATACCGGTCGCAACACTGTGAACAGACTGTCAACCGGTATGTCTCCGGAAGACCATACACTTGGTTTTTCGACAACCGATGATTATTCTCCATGGATTTTTCAGGGTTTCTCCTATCCATTCTAAGTCTAAACTTGGAATTAGAGTTATCCCCAACTCATTCGAGTCTCGTTTCAATGGATATCATCTCGAAACACAAATCTAGGGTTTGACGGCAACTTAGGGTTTATTGGCCAATTTAGGGTTTTAGATCAATACCTACTTGCACGGTATTGATCCACCCATATAACTATCATAGGATAAGAAGAATAGTTAAAACACTTACCGTTGACTGGCGTAGCGTGAGCTTCGTCGAACGGTAATGGCGGCACCTTCTTCTTCTTCCTAGCTCCTTCTCCTTTCCAACCTCTTTCTTTTCTCTAGGGTTTACGAGAGACAATGGAAAGGATTTGAGGAGGTTTAAGGGTGTATTTATATGCTAGAATTAGGGTTTAGTAACCCTACTAGGATTAGGAAAGTCTTAGAATTCAAAATCAGGCAAGTGGGACCCTCATAAGTCAATTTCTGGATTTCCACACTTAGCTACGCAGACCTGACCGGTCGATCGGTACCAAGACTGGTACCATCGACCGGTCAACATAAAATTATGTTGATTCGATCGTCTTTGGTCCGATTTCATACCTGTTTGTCATCCGCTCATCCCGTTTGGCCCGGTGATGATCGAAAGACCTGTCACAACATAAAACCAAGGTTTAGACCGGGTTTACGGAGTGCGGGTCTTACAGTTGAAGGAATGGAAACTCAACTACGGGAGTTATTAGACAAGGGTCCTAATAAGCTAAGTATTGCGTCACGGGGAGCGCCAATGCAATCCGTGAAGAAGAAGGATGGTAGTGTCAAATTATGTATAGACTACCAGGAATTAAACAAGCTCACAATCAAGAATTGATATCTACTACATCCGATCGATGACTTGTTTAAATAGTTGCAAGGTGCAAAGATATTCTCTAAGATTGAGCTTCAGTCAAGATATCATCAGATGAATAATTTGGACAACGATATCTCAAAGATAGCTTTTAGAACCAGGATTGGACATTATGAGTTCCCGATTATGACATTTGGATTAACCAATACCCTTACATCTTTTATGGAGCTGATGAACGGTGGTGTTTCATGACATGTTGGACACGTCGGTCATAGTTTTCATAGATGATATTTTGATTTATTCCAAGAATGAAGCAACTCATACAACGGATCTTTAATAGCTTCACAATAGTTGAAGAGGGAAAAACTTTATGCCAAGTCCAAGAAATATGATACCTAATTAAACAAAGTGATCTTCTTAGATCACATAGCATCATAAAAAAGGATAAAAATGGACCCTATTAAGATAGAAGTAATCATATGATGAGAAACACCTCAAGAATATTGTGAAGATCAGAAGTCTCTTGGGTTTAGCTGGTTATTAAAGATGATTTGAAGAGGACCACTCTAAGATCACAATACCTCTTACCAAGCTAACCCAGAAGGGAGAGGAGTTTAATTGGACTGACAAGTGTGAAGAATGTTTCCAAACTCTAAAAAAAAAAAGGTTGATATCAGCTTCCATCTTGATCGTTTCGGTACTAGGGAAACCTTTTACCCTATACATCGAAGCTTTCGGATTGGATTTAGGATGCGGATTGATGCAAGGTAAATAAGTGATTGCATATGCTTCAAGAAAACTGAAGGAGCATTAAAAGAATTACCCTACTCATGACTTGGAATTACCGGTGATGAATTATGCAATCAAGGCTTGGAGACATTATCTATACGGAGAAGAATTTAGATTAAATGGGAACACAAGAGTTTTATTTATCTCTTCATCAGAAAAAGTAGAACATGAGGATCAGAAAATGACTGGAATTGCCCAAGGATTTAGACTGTGATATTGAGTGTCACCTGAGCAAGGCTAGTGTAGTAGCTAAGGCCTTAACGAAAAAAGGAATTATGAAGTCCAAGGAAGGACCCAGTATGAATGCTGCCTTATGTTTCGTAGCATTTGAAAGAGGAGTAACATATAATAGAAACTCGTGATGATCCAATTGAACGAGAATTTATGGATGAACTTATGGAGCAATAGTTCCTCGCTTGCGTTCACAATATTAAAGATCATCTCTGAATTGATAGACGAAGTAAATGTAGTAATTTTGTTAGATCTATATCTAAGAGCGGGGTAAGAAGATTTAGAGAAGGAAAAACCTAACCCTGACTTGGTTTGGATGCAGAGACGGTACTCAGATGCAGAGGTAGATTCTGAATACCTGAAGATAAAGACTCAGATATCATAAAGAGGATAATGATAAGAGCCCATTGTACTCAATATCTAGGACATCCTAGAGTATCAATATGTATCATGACCTGAAGATATTGTACTGGTAAAGAGGAATGATAATAGATGTGGCTTAGTGCGTGTTCCAGTGTCTGAATTATCAGCAAGTAAAGGCTGAAAGACAAAGACCAACATGGCTTACTACAACAACCATCAGAGCCAGTCTAGAAATGAAACTGCATTACAATGAACTATGTCACTGATTTGCCACTGACTCTTAGAACAATTGATGTAGTTTGGGTGATTGTTGATCGCCTTTGGAAGATTGCTCATTCCATTGCTATACGACCTCAGTATGCTTTGGAGCAGCTAACTAAGCTATATGTGGATTGATTTGCTACCAAGCAACTATGTAGATGTCACCTCTAAAGCATGGTATGGTAGAAATGTCAAATTCTTTTGTTTTGGAATAAAGTTTGTGAATAAGGAATTGTAAGACCTGAGTCTGTTGAAGAAACCTGTCGAGTAGCAGACAAGATCAAAGAAAAGGGCCAAGATAGCTCAAGTTTCTCAGAAGAGACACCAAGACCTCGAGTTCGGCATAAGTGACAAAGTGTTCTTAAAGATATAACTTATGCATGGATTAAAAACAATTCAACGAGAAGGAAAAGTTGTATCCGATATATGTTTTGGACCTCATAAAATTTAGAGAGATGTAGAAAAGTTGCATATCAATTAGCATTACCGCTATCCATGTCTAGTGTGCATGATGTATTTTGCATGTCTCTATTGAAGAAGTACATTGGAGATCCATATCAATGGTATTGACCACGGATCCACTGGATTAGATAGAAGATTTAACCATTGAAGTGGTACCAGCCTAGTTCACTGGTTGAAAGGTACATTATCTCTAAAGCTGAGATAATTATTATATGAAGGTAACCTTGTAAGAACCGTATCGAACTAACCAGTCTTACCACCTTGAACCAGGTCTACCCATCATGGTCAGGCCAAATGGACCAAGTACGTGAAGGAGATAATGATCTCAGGTATTAAACTGACCCAAAAACACTAAAATAGGGGGAGGGTCGCACACCCATCTAGGCAGGGTCGGACCCCCCAATATAAAAGTCAGACCCTGAGTTTCTAACTGGGGGTCGGACAACTTAGAACTAGGGGTTGACGGGACCTCCGACCCCCTCATCGACCCCCAGTTTGCCGACAGAAATCATGATTTGAAAACTTTCCAAATTTCAATGGGATTCTTTCCTAATCTCAGTGGGACTTATTTTGGGAGTTTCTACTCTATAAATAGGACGTCCCTAAGCCTCTTTCACTCCTTTTAGAACCCTAATTGGATTGAGAGAAGGAGAAGAGAAGGAGAAGAGAAGAAGAAGAGAAGGAAAGTGGAGAAGAAGACCAAAGAGAAGGCTTCAGAGAAACAAGTCTACGTCTTAGGTATGGATACTATCTCCATGAATTTCTTAAGCCTTAGAGTAGATAGTGAAGAGGGTATGATCTAGGAGAAACCCAAATCATCCATCCATGGTTAGGTTTCAATGGAAACCATGGAGGAGATCATTAAAACCATGTATGTGAATAAACTATAGTTCTAAACCATAGAACATGTATGGAATGGATTATAGAAGCAAGCCAAAGGACCTAAACACGAAAGAATGGACTATAGGATGAAAATCTCGACTAAACCCACGGGGGGTCGCACATGGGGTCAATGGAGAATCGACCCTACTAGACCCTAGCATCGACCCCCAGTATTTGGGAAGTCCAGGAAAGGGGTGGTCGCACCCAGGGTCGATGGAACATCTGACCCTGGCATCGACCCTACTACAGGGGGTTACAGAAAACTGCAACCCTACCTGCGACCCGTCCTGCGACCCCCAGTTAACAGCAAGCTTTAAAAATTAGAATTAATTCTAATTAAACTCTATCTATTTGATTAGGTCTTCTAGTGATAAAATATTGATATAAAATTGGTTTTAAAGGTTGAAAGAGGATCAACACTCAAGCAAAGGTGAGGGAACAAGACCTAAACTAATTGGTTAATAATAAACTGTTTTTTTTTATTTCATGAGTCCAATGCCATGATTGATTCTATGCGTGTATGCTTGTCATGTGCATTTACATGTCATCCAATATTTCTATTATTACTGTCATGCATATTTAAATTTATTGTTTATAACATGATGATGATGATGATGATGATGATAGGAATAGGCATGTGAACGTATGTGTGTGGTTAGTGTGCTTGATGCGAACGAGTATTAGGGGGTGTAGCAGCATAGATATCATACGTCCATATGGCAGGTTGCTAGTATGACTGGGCAACGTAGCGCTGATCATCGTCCGCATGAGGATGTAAGGAAGGCAGACGGGCTGCCTAGTGCATATATAGTACAACATATACTTTGTCAACTGGGAGACCCTTTCGTAATGCCCCCTCTGAGGTATCAGGTTATGCTAGATAATCTTGTAGTACACCCGAGGCTCTGGACGAAGATAGATCGCTTTCATCTCCCAACGATCCTCTCTGATGATCTGGCAGTCAATCTCAGCTTTCATCTCCAATGAAAAGAACTGGGGCTCTCCAAGAGCACAGAACACCAAGGGGCCATCATATGAAATGCCCAACAAGTCGGCAAACTGCCGATAATCAAATGAAATCTCGACCCCCTTGACGTACCTGGTGATCCGAAGCTCTCTACCCCTCTCTGTATCGTTGAAATCTCCCACCACCCGGAGATTACAGTAAAACTGTCTCATAAAGTCCGGCCGAGTGCAGGCATCATAGGTGATCACAGGAAGCCAACCCATGTCACCAAAAGCCCGCTTTACGTCGAACAATGCCAGGCTAGCCAAGTCTACCCGGCGACCTCCCTCTACCTTCTTACGAGAATAGTAGGCATACTGTGTCTCCGCCTTGTTAGAACGGAAGCAGACTGGGTCATGAACCCTGGGTACTTTGGTACGAGCCATAGTATCTGCAAAAACAAAGAGAAACAGATATTGGGTTATTAGGATGAAAAACCCAAAAATTTCGGCAGTATAACGACGTAAATTGGTCAAAAGCCTCACTTTTCACCCATACACATGGGCAGGAGGACTTATAAAGGTTTTAAACAATCCTGCAAGACTAATACAGTTGGAAATTTCATTTAACGAGATCGAATTTGAAGAAATTTCAAGAAATTCAAAATTTCGACAAATTAGGGCAATAGGGGAAATTCAAGTTTCTCAATAAGAAACCGATGAAACTCAAATATTTTTGAGGGCTTTCGTTCCTTGAGTCACAAACAACAAAAGCCCCCAATAAAAATGTAATTTTTACAGTTGAAAAAAGTTTAAATTGAAGAAAACAAGTTAAATGGGCGAAAACCTAGCTAAGAAAACCTAAAAACATGAAAATGTAGAGAACATACCTGTAGACGAGGTGTGGACATCAAAATAGGAAGAAAAAAGCACCTAAGAGTCCGAGTTGGCACTGTAGCATCTCAGAGGGACGAGTCGAGTCAGAAAGGAGGAGGAAGAATGAGAAATGGATTCAAAATCGAGATTAAAGACCTGATTTTTAGTCCAAGGGTCAGAGATTTCGACCAAGACATCCGACCCCCCCTCCGACCCCCTCGTCGACCCTCGGCTTTCGGTAATCTGACAGAGAACCAGGGGTAGCACCCTGGGTCAGACATCCTCCGACCCCCTGATCGACCCCCAACTCTCGGGATGAATCAGTGATTCCTCAGGGTCGTAGACTGAGGGTCGGACATCCATCGACCCCCACCATCGACCCTGCAGTGAAAATACAGTATTTTCGACAGAATGATCTGAAAAATTCAAAATTTGCATTTGTTAGTGGTTTTAAAATATGAGAATGAAGTATACAATGAATTCCTCACGTGTTCTATGATTTTCAGGCATTCCCACTACCAGATCAGATAATGGCTGGACGCAGAGTGACCAGACGAAGCCGTAACTCTATCCCACCACCACCACCTGTGGGGGAAGATAGCCAGACACACCCAGAAACACAGGGGAATCTACTAGCTCCACCTAGAGACCTGGCTACAGTTGTAATGAACTTGGCCCAATAGCTGCAACAAATGCAACAGGCACAAGCTACTATGCAAGCTGCCATAGGCATGACTTTTCCAGCTGCACAGACACCACCAATGCCAGCAGGACAAGCAAGCAAGGTACCAGGGGGAAGTAACACAATACCCCACGCACCTCAGACTCCCATCATGCAGGCTCAAGTGCAGAATCCTGAGGTAGCTCAAGGTGGATATCAACACCAACCACCTATTTATGGGGCGTATGTCCCGCAACAACTAGACCACTCCAAATTGGTGGAACGTTTCCTAAAAATGAAGCCCAAAGAATTTAATGGCAAGCCAGCAGATCCTTTATGGCCGGCACACTGGGTTGACGAAATGGAAACAAATTTTTTGATGATGACAGTAAATGAAGAAGAGAAAGTATTGTGTGCCACCTTTATGCTGAAAGGAGATGCACACCATTGGTGGAGGTCTACCAAGACATATTTATTAACGAAGCATGCCCAACTGACTTGGGATATTTATAAGGAAGTATTCTTTGAGAAGTACTTTCCTAGAAGTTTCAGAGATTCCATGGAGAAGGAGTTCCTGAGTCTATATCAGGGACAGATGACTGTCGATGCATACTAACAGCGTTATGAGGAGCTGTTTTTCTTCGCACCAGTCAGTATGCAGGTAGAAGACACCAAGACCCGAAGGTTCATCATGAGACTTAGGGAAAGTATCCGTGAACATGTTCTGGGACTTGAAAAGAAAATCTATAATGAAGCGGCACAAATTGCTCGAGTGATAAAGTCGAGCCAGAAAGAGAGCTACTTTGCTCAAAATAGGGGAATCAAAAGGCCTAATGGAAATTCTTACAACGGAGGGAACACCAAGGTATTCAAACCCTTCCGTAGTCAAGGCTTTAATGCTACAGCCAAGACTACCCCCGCAGCTCCACAACAACAAAAGCAAGTCATTGAAGGGATAAAATGTTTTAACTGTAATCAAGTAGGGTATATGGCAAGGGAGTGTACTAACCCCAAGAAGCAACTACAACAAGGCAGAGTTTACGTGGTTACATCCGAGGATGCTGCCGCATCGCCTGATGTGGTCACAGGTATGACCTGAATCTTATCATTTTTTGTTACATTATGTGAGCATGTAGACTAAATCCAAACAAACACAGGTATCGTACCTATTAATGGCATTCCCGCCAGAGTATTCTTTGATTCAGGAGCTACTCATTCTTTTATATCTGTGTCATTTGGAAAGAAGCTAAATCTACCCCTTAAATCCTTAGACTACAAACTACTTGTACGATCACCTATGGTATTAGAAGTGGAGTTAGAAAAAGGTTATGGACCATGTCCAGTTCTTATTGATGAAAAGACTTTGGATGCAACCTTGATCCAACTTGAGATGGCAGACTTTGACGTCATCTTGGGAATGGACTACTTAGCTTGACATTCTGCAAACCTATTGTGTGCCGAAAAGAAGCTGACATTTAAAGACAAAGAAGGAGCAGAGTTCAGTTTTTTGGGAACTAAACTTCCCCGTCAATGAAAGCTCATACTCTCTGCATTAAAGGCTAGGAAGTGCCTTGAGAAAGGAGCAGTTGGGTATTTAGTATCTGTGGTCAATCTTACCAAAGAAGCACCACGAATGGAAGATATTGATGTCGTGCATGACTATCCAGATGTATTTCCTGAAGAACTACCAGGATTACCACCCGACCGCGCTACCGAGTTTGTCATAGATCTGATACCCAGAGCCGCACCAATATCTAAAGCACCTTATAGAATGGCTCCTACTGAATTGAAGGAATTAAAAGTACAGCTATAAGAACTACTGGACAAGGGCTACATCCGACCTAGCATATCACCATGGGGAGCGCCAGTATTATTCGTGAAGAAGAAAGATGGTAGCGTTCGATTGTGTATAGACTACCGAGAACTGAATAAACTAACAATCAAGAATCGGTATCCATTGCCTCGGATCGATGACTTGTTCGATCAGTTGCAAGGTGCCAAAGTGTTCTCCAAGATCGATCTTCGATTAGGCTACCATCAGTTGAAGATTAAGGATGGTGATATCCCCAAGACAACATTCAGGACCAGATATGGACATTATGAATTTTTGGTCATGTCTTTCGGATTGACGAACGCACCAGCCACCTTTATGGAACTTTTGAATCGGGTATTCCACGATATGTTGGATACGTCGGTTATTGTATTCATCGATGATATATTGGTCTACTCCAAAGATGAGGAAACTCATATTAAGAATCTAAACGCCGCTCTGCAACGATTACGGAAGGAGAAGCTCTACGCCAAATTTTCAAAGTGTGAGTTTTGGCTAAATGAAGTCGCTTTTCTAGGCCATGTTGTATCCGCTGAAGGAATTAAAGTGGATCCTAGCAAGATCGAGGCTATTTTAAAGTGGGAAGCACCGAAGAGCATTGCAGAAATTAGAAGTTTCTTAGGTCTAGTTGGGTATTATCGACGATTTATGGAAGACTATTCCTGAATTGCCGTACCTCTTACCAGTTTGACTAAGAAAGGCAAAATGTTTGTGTGGACTGATAAATGCGAGAAGAGTTTCCAAACATTAAAGGCTAGACTGATATCAGCTCCAATCTTGACCATTCCAATTCCAGGATAGCCATTTATTTTGTACACTGATGCGTCAGGACTGGGATTAGGATGTGTACTTATGCAAGGAGAACAAGTAATTGCTTATGCCTCAAGGCAGTTGAAGACACATGAGAAGAACTATCCCACTCATGATTTGGAATTAGCAGCAGTGGTACATGCTATCAAAATATGGAGACATTGCTTGTACGGAGAGAAATTTTAGATTAAATCAGATCATAAAAGTCTTACTTACGTCTTTAATCAGAAGGAGTTGAATATGAGACAAAGAAGATGGTTGGAACTATTGAAAGACTATGATTGTGATATCCAGTATCATTCGGGAAAAGCTAATGTGGTTGCGGACGCACTGAGTAGAAAGGCAATGATGAAATCTCCAAAAGAGGTTAGCACCACTGCTGCACTGTGTACTACCAAAAGAGTGTTCAATTACTGTAATGAACAGTTTGTGATAGATGTACCGGGTGAATCAACCAACCAAAGGTTTATCCATCGGTTTGCAAATATGTTCGCCACATTGAAGATTGTACCCGATATACTTGACGAAGTGAAAGCAGTGATTAAATCAGACCCTTATCTAAGAACGGTACAAGAAGACATCGAAAAAGGTAGGACTACTCCTAAGTTCTCCTTAGATGATGAAAGGGTACTGAAGTACAAGGGAAGAATATGTGTACCTGAAACAGAAAGTTTGGACATTAGACACCGACTAATAAAGGAAGCTCATCCCACCGCCTATTCGTTACACCCTAGAAGTACAAAGATGTATCATGACCTAAAGGAATTATATTGGTAGAGGGGAATGAAAGCAGATATAGCCAAGTTTGTGTCTCAATGCCTAAATTGTCAGAAGGTGAAAGCTGAACGACAATGACTAGCAGGACTGTTACAGTCGTTACCAGAACCAGCATGGAAATGGGACTACATCACTATGGACTTTGTCACAGGGTTACCATTGACTCTCCGAGTAGTTGACGCAGTTTGGGTGATTGTAGACAGACTGACTAAAATGGCTTGATTTATAGCTATACGACCTCAGTATACACTGGAAAGGTTAGCTAAGTTGTATGTGGATAATATTGTCAGATTACACGGTGTACCTGAAAGCATTGTGTCCGACAGAGATTAACGATTTACTTCAAAGTTTTGGGAAGGATTACAGAAGGCTATGGGTACAACATTGAAGTTCAGCACTTCATTCCAACCTCAGACAGACGGACAGTCGGAGCGCACACTTCAGATTCTAGAAGACATGCTCCGAGCTTGTGTAATTGATTTAAAGGATCATGGGATGAAAAGTTACCACTGATTGAGTTCGCTTGTAACAATAGCTATCAGGCTAATATACAGATGTCATCTTATGAAGCACTGTATGGCAGGAAGTGTCGAACTCCTTTGTTTTGGAATGAAGTTAGAGAACATAGTATTGTTGGACCAGAATTTGTTGAAGAGACTTGTTGAGTAGTCGACATTATCAAGGAAAGAGTAAGAACGGCTCAGAATCGTCAAAAGCAATATGTAGACACTAGACGCCGAGACCTTGAATTCGCCGTAAGTGATAAGGTATTCCTCAAAGTGTCACCTATGCGAGGTTTGAAACGGTTCGGACAGAAAGAGAAATTAAGTTCGAGATATGTCGGACCTTATGAGATTCTAGCTAAACGTGGAAAAGTGGCTTATCAGTTAGCACTACCACCATCTATGTCATGTGTGCATGACGTATTTCATATCTCCTTATTGAAGAAGTATGTCAGAGACCCAACGCACGTATTGACAGTAGATCTACCTGATTTGACTGAGGATTTGACGTTTGAAGTAGCACCAACTGAAATCACCAGCCAAAAGGTGCAACGACTATGCAACCGTGACATTTATTATGTTAAGGTCACTTGGAGAAGCAGGGATATAGAAGAAATCACATGGGAAGAAGAGAATGCTATGCGAAAGCAATACCCTCATCTATTCGATTCGGAAGGTATGAACAATTTTAAAGATGAAATTTTTTATAAGTAGGGGGGAGTTGTAAGACCTGTATCGAACTAACCAGTCTTACCACCTTGAACCAGGTCTACCCATCATGGTCGAGCCAAATAGACCAAGTGCGTGAAGGAGATAACGATCCCAGGTATTAAACTGACCCAAAAACACTAAAATAGGGGGGAGGGTCGCACACCCAGCTAGGCAGGGTCAGACCCCCCCAATATAAAAGTCAGACCCTGAGTTTCTAATCGGGGGTCGGACAACTTAGAACCAGGGGTCGACGGGACCTCCGACCTCCTCATCGACCCCCAGTCTACCGACAGAAATCGTGATTTGGAAACATTCCAAATTTCAATGGGATTCTTTCCTAATCTCATTGGGACTTATTTTGGGAGTTTCTACTCTATAAATAGGACGTCCCTAAGCCTCTTTCACTCCTTTTAGAACCCTAATTGGATTGAGAGAAAGAGAAGAGAAGGAGAAGAGAAGGAAAAGAGAAGGAAAGTAGAGAGGAAGACCAAAGAGAAGGCTTCAGAGAAACAAGTCTACTTCTCAGGTATAGATACTATCTCCATGAATTTCTTAAGACCTAAGAGTAGATAGTGAAGAGGGTATGATCTAGGAGAAACTCAAATCATCCATCCATGGTTAGGTTTCAATGGAAACCATGGAGGAGATCATTAAAACCATCTAGGTGAATAAACTATAGTTCTAAACCATAGAACATGCATGGAATGGAATATAGAAGTAAGCCATAGGACCCAAACATGAAAGAATGGACTGTAGGATGAAAATCTCGACTAAACCCACGGGGGGTCGCACGTAGGGTCGATGGAGAATCGACCCTACCAGACCTTAGCATCGACCCCCAGTATTCAGGAAGTCCAGGAAAAGGGTGGTCGCACCCAGGGTTGATGGAACATCTGACCCGTCCTGCGACCCCCAGTTAACAACAAGCTTTAAAAATTGGAATTAATTCTAATTAAACTCTATCGACTTGATTAGGTCTTCTAGTGATATAATATTGATATAAAAGTGGTTTTAAAGCTTGAAAGAGGATCAACACTCAAATAAAGGTGAGGGAACAAGACCTAAATTAATTGGTTAATAATAATCTATTTTTTTATTTCTTGAGTCCAATGCCATGATTGATTCTATGCGTGTATGCTTGTCATGTGCATTTACATGTCATCCAATATTTCTATTATTACAGTTCATGCATATTTAAATTTATTGTTTATAACATGATGATGATGATGATGATGATGATAGGAATAGGCATGTGAACATATGTATGTGGTTAGTGTGCTTGATGCGAGCGAGTATCAGGGGGGTGTGATAGGCCGGGCCTCAGCACTCTAGCTCTATCTCTAACTCAAGTCTTGTCCACTGACATCGTCGTATCGCCATTACCTTTGCAAAACTATTACGTCGTAGTGTATGAGGGGAGGTGGTCTCGGATCATGTAGTCTCTGACTCTGCCGGGGGGCCTTAGTCCTATCTCTATGGACGTATTGAGGGATGCTGGGGTGAGGTCTAGAATACACTGTTTGACATTAGGATTGGTTAGTTGCGAGCCCAGTTTGTGAGCCCTCGCCAGTAGTGGCTTATGTGTTGGTATGGGTAGAGTATCAGGGGAAGTGTCATAGGCCGGGCCTCAGCACTTTAGTTCTATCTCTATTCCATGGTAGGGTGGATGGGGACGATAATAAACATTAACCTTTGGGCGGGCCTTCACATCCTATGCATAGAGGCGAGGCGGCCACCGAACCTTTCTATAGAACATTGCAAACTTATATACCAGACCATAGATATGAATTGAATGCATGCATATGATTGTTGCATTGTTTTGTTTGCTCACTGAGCCGTGATGTGTGCTCACCCTTTCGACGTCGAATAGTTTTAGTTGATGATGCAGGTACCACGGTGGAGGACTATATGAATACTTCTGTGCACGGGCACGTCGCTGCAATGGAAGCTGAAGACTTAGTGGAAATGCATGACCCCTCATGCGAGTGCAACGCATGCGTTTTCGATTAGATTTTATTTGAATTATTAAGGAAATGTAATTTGATATTTTATTTACTTATGTCTCGATTAATACAACATAACTTGATATTTTATTATTGATTATCACATTTAGATTCCTCAGTTCATTTATTATTAAGACTTCCGCTATTGTGTACTTATTCTGATTATGGTTGTAGATGTGTATGGTTTTATTTTCAACGGACACAGCCTATTAGAGATCCTGGTTGAACCGTTAGTTTATTAGCGGTTCATCACACCATTCTGAATGGTGCAGAATTGGGGTGTGACAAACCTGGCGAAGACAAGACGTGGAGAAGATTACATGGGAGGAAGAAGATGTAATGCGAAAATAGAATTCCCACCTAAATTCAAATTTTGAGGACAAAATTTATTTTAAGGATGGGGGAGTTGTAATATCCGTACGTTCAAATTTCGAGGATGAAATTTCTTTTAAGGGTGGTGGAGTTGTAAGACCCGCACGCCAAGAATCCGGTTTAACCTTACACTTTGTGTCATGACCAGTCTACATATTATGGTCGAGCCAAGTGGACCAAGTGCGTGAAGAAACCCAAGACCCAATTTGAAATTTAACTCAAAAACAATCAAAATGAGGGTAGGGTCGCATGCCTAAATAGGTAGGGTCGACCCCACCTCAACAGAAGTCCAACCCATGGCTTTTTGGTCGTGGGGTCACATGGGTCTCCGATTATGTGACCTTAGATCCGACCCTAGCTGCGACCCTAACCCTAGGGTCTCACGTTTTAAAAGAATGTAGGGTCTCAGTAAATCTGACCCCAGGATCGACCCTAGGAAAACAGCACGAACCGAAAATTAGGAAACTTTCCTAATTCCAAGGGATTCTTTCTTAAACTCAATGGGACTTATTTTGGAGGGTTTTCTTCTATAAATAGGACGTCTCTTAGCCTCTTTCACTCCTTTTAGAACCCTAATTGAAAGTGAGAGCAAGAGAAAGAGAAGGAAGAGAAGAAGCGAAGGAAACTTGAAAAAGAAGACTAAGGAAGAGGAGGAAGCTCAGAGAAACCTCTAAATAAAGGTATGAACCTAATTCCTTACTTGAATAAGAGATTCTAGAATAGTTATGAAGAACATAGGATTAGGAGAAACCCAAATCATCCATCCATGGACAAGTTTCAAGAGATTCAATGGAGGAAATCATTATGGACTATGAATAGTGTATAAGTCGTAGTTTTGAGCCATAGAACAATCATGGAATGGACCATGAAAGTAAGCCATAGGATCCAAACATGAAAGAATGGACTTTAGAATGAAAGGTCGACTCAGAATACGTGTGGTCACACGTAGGGTCGAATGATATCTGGCCCTACAAGACCACAGGATCGACCCCATACCCTCGGGAAGTTCCAGGGAGGGTGGGGTCGCACATAGGATTGATGGATAACCAACCCTGCCTGCGACCCTACACCCTAGGGTCGCAGAAACTGCTACCCTAGGTGCGACCCTACCTGCGACCCTATCATTTCAGCTAGTCTAAATTGTTGGAATTAATTCTAATTAAAATCTATCGACTTGTTAGGTCTTTCTAGTGATTTTAAAGGTGATTCATAAAGCTTGAATGAGGATCTACTAGCAACCAAAGGTGAGGGAACAAGACCTAAAATAATTGAATAATAAAAAGCTATTTTTGCTTATTGAGTCCTATACCATGATTGATTCTATGCGTGTATGTGTGTATTGTGCATTTAACATGTCATCCAATATTCCTGCTATTACTGTTCATGCATATTTAATTTTGTTTATTTATAACATGATGGTGATGGTGATGTTAGGAATAGGCATGTGAATGTTTGTGTGTGGTTAGTGTATTTGATGCAAGTGGGGCATCAGGGGGGAGGACGTGATATCATGGTGTGTCCTGGTCACCAGAGTCTAGCTCTATCTCTACTCAAGTCTTGTCTGCTAACATCGTCGTATCGCCATTACCTTAGCAGAACTAATACATCGTAGGGCATCAGGGGGAACGTGGCATTGTGGTTCAGCATAGTCACCAGACCCTAGCTCTATCTCTATGGATGTATTGAGGGATGCTGGGGTGAGGCCTTGGATACACTGTTTGACATTAGGATTGGTTAGTTGCGAGCCCAGTTTGCAAGCCCTCGCCAATAGGGGCTTACGTGTTGGTATGGTGCAATTGATACTGCAATGCCTTTTTCATTGGGTATATTGTACCATAGTGGGTGCATGTGGGACGGCAATGCCATATTCATTGGGCGGCTCCACACACTCGTGCATAGAGGTGCGGCAACCACCTATCCTTTCTATAGCATATTGCATACTTATAAACCAAACCAAAGATATGAATGAATGCATGCATATGTTTGTTGCATTGTTTTGTTTTCTCACTGAGCTCAAGTTGGAGAGCTGTCCCTCGTACACACAAATCTTTTAGTTTCTGATGTTGCTTTGTAGGTATTACGGTTGAAGATTATGTCAACAAGCCAACATGTAAACGGGTGGCGACTATGATGAGCAAGCTATGGAGGACTATTGTGAATCGTCAAGCTAGTGTTTCAACTATGGATATGCTTAGTGTTTAATTTCCATATTTGGATATTCTAATATATATTAAATTATGTTTTGGTTACTTGGAGATAAATGGAATATTAATTATTTATCATGACTAGGCCTCAGTTCATTATCTGTAAGACTTCTGCAATTTACTTTATTATCTCTGATTAATGTGGAATGTGTTTTGGCTTAACAAAGTGGGAATAACCTATACGAGATCTTGGTTGAACCGTTGGTTTATTGATAGTTCATCACACCATTCTGGTTGGTGCAGAATTGGGGTGTGATAGTCACTGTTCCAATATACTCGGAATAGGCAAACACCACCCTACCACCAGTAGTCTTAATCACCCCTCCAGCGGCATACTCACCTAGGTTGCCCAAGTTACATCCATCAATGTTCAACTTACCCCAATCCCGCAAAGGAAAATGCCATCTCAGTTCTATAACTCCACAATGAGAACCCTTTTTTGTCACGAGGTCCAGCAGTTTTACTATTCTGTGTTCATCCATGGTTTTAACCCTTACACGGTCCTTGAATTGATATGTCTTTGTAGCCACGACGAATCGATTCCTACACCATCAATTTAGAGATCAGTTTTCCTCTATGGAAAGCTTGATTTTGAGCATACCATAGAGCCTCCTGGAAACAAATAGACAACCAATCCAGATATGTTTAAGAGGTAATACATTTGATTTTCACCTCCACCATAACAGCAAATCAGTATTAGTTTGCATTACTGGGAATTGAATCCCAAATAGTCTGCCAACTTCCTTCCATATACCTTTGGCAAAGTTACATTCGTAGAAGGTATGATCCATAGAGTCAATATTCAGATGGAAAAAAATACATCTCGATGCTAACGCAACTCCCTTTTTCTGGACTACATCATCAATAGACAGTCTTTTCCAACACCACTTCTAAGCAAAGCAAGAGATCCGTTGGTGAAAACTTTTGTGCCATACCATCACAGCCCAAGCCTATTCAACATACTAGCTTCGCAACATGTTCCAAGCTAACTTAATAGTAAACTTTCCTGAGGGTTCATAACTCCAAACCTATCGATCAATTTTCCCAGGAACTAAACGAATATCTTATGCTTTCTGAAATAAAGCTTTCAACTGATGAGATTGAACTTCCAGAAAAACCCATTGATCACTACATATAAATCTTGAGAAAATATAGTCTTTTCCTTTCAAAGAAAGATCAACCCCAAGCTGTTCCTTCAAAGATTTATCTCCAAGCCAAATATCATTCCAGATATTTATTTTTACTCCATCTCCAATAAGCCACCTTGTATGCATTGTTGTCCAATCCCAAAGACGTCTTATACTCACCCATACTGATGATGTACAGAGAGGACGTCTAATCTAACCATCCTTAGAGAATTAATGGTTTCTCATAAAATTAGTGTATATTGTATTTTTAGATTTGATTTTCTGAACAAGCATGGTTAACATAGTATCATTAAGGTTGCTCAATCTATGAATTCCAAGGCCACCTTCCCTTTTAAGAATACACATTTCCCATTTGACGACTACAACCTTCTTCTTCATTGGATCCCTAGTCCACACAAAATTTCGTATCAAACTAACCCGGTCTTACCACCTTGAACCAGGTCTACCCATCATGGATGAGCCAAATGGACCAAGTGCGTGAAGGAGATCACGATCTCAGGTATTAAACTGACCCAAAAACACTTAAATTAAGGGGAGGGTCGCATACCCAGCAAGGGAGGGTCGGACCCCCCCAAGACAGAAGTCAGACCCCCAGTTTTACATGGGGGGTCGGACACTTTAGGAACCAGGGGTCGACGGGATCTCCAACCCCCCTATCGACCCCCGATACTTGGTAAATCTGATAATTAGGAAAATTTCCTAATTATGATGGGATTCCTTCCAAATCTCAAAGGGACTTATTTTAGGAGTTTCTACTCTATAAATAGGACGTCCCTAAGCCTCTTTTACTCCTTTTACAACCCTAATTGAATCGAGAGAAAGAGAAGAGAAGGAAGAGAAGGAAAAGAGAAAGAAAGAAGAGAAGAAGGCCAAGGGAGAAAAGTTACAGAGAAGGAGTATTCTTCTCAGGTATGGATACTAATTCCATGCATTGCTAAAGACCTTAGGATAGATAATGCAGAGAGTATGATCTCGGAGAAACCCAAACCATCAACCCATGGTTAGGTTTTCATGGAAAATCATGGGGGAAAATCATGAAAGCCATATATGTGGTAGAATCATGATTTTAGACCATAGAACATGTGTAGAATTGATTATAGGAGCAAGCCATAGGACCCTAAAAACAAAGAATGGACTGAAGGAAGAAAATCGACCAAAACCCACAGGGGGTCGCATGGGGGGTCGATGGCCAATCGACCCTACCAGACCCTGAGCATCGACCCCCAGTGTTCGGGAAGCCCAGAATAGGGGTGGTCGCACCCAGGGTCGGTCATTACTCCGACCCTACCTCCGACCCCTAGTTAACAGAATGGTTTTAAAAATCAGAATTAATTCTAATTAAATTCTATCGACTTTGTTAGGTCATCTAGCAATATAATAACAATACAAAGGTGATCTTAAATCTTGTAAGAGAATCTATTAACAAGCTAAGGTGAGAAAATAAAACTCTAAACTAATTGGTTAATAACAAACTGTTTTCTCTTTTCTTGAGTCCAATGCCATGCTTGATCCTATGCGAATATGTTTGTAATGTGCATACAACATGTCATCCAATATTTCTATTATTTGTTCATGCATATTTACTTTCTTGTTTATAACATGATGATGATGAAGATGATAGGAATAGGCATGTGAATATATGTGTGTGGTTGGTGTACTTGATGCGAGCGAGTATCAGGGGATGTGTGATGGGAACATCAATAAACGTTAACCTTTGGCGGGTCTCAGCACTTTAGCTCTATCTCTAACTCAAGTCTTGTACATCATCGTATCACCATTACTTTAGCAGAACTATTACGTTGTAGAGTATTAGGGGAGGTGGTCTCGGTCCTTGTAGTCTCTGACTCTACCGGGGGTCCTTAGCTCTATCTCTATGGACTTTATGAGGGATGATGGGGTGAGGCCTTAGATACACTGTTTGGCATTAGGATTGGTTAGTTGTGAGCCCAGTTTGCAAGCCCTTGCCAGCAGGGGCTTACGTGTTGGTATGGCACTGTACAACAATAAACGTTAACCTTTGTTGTACAATGTTATGGTAGGGTGGATGGGGATGACAATAAACGTTAACCTTTGGGCGGACTTCCACACCCTGTGTATAGAGGCGGGGTCAATAAACGTTAACCTTTGACCACCCAACCTTTCTATTGCGCATTGCAAACTTTAAACCAGACCAAAGATATGAATTGACTGCATGCATATGTATTGTTGCATTGTTTTGTTTGCTCACTGAGCCATGATGTGTGCTCACCCCCTCGACGTCGAATATTTTTAGTTGATGATGCAGGTACTACCATCGAAGATTATGTCAATGCTCCAGTGTACGGGCACGTGGCGGCGATGGAACTTGAAGATGAAGTGGATACACATGACTCCTCTTGCGAGTGCAACTCATGTGTATTCGATTAGATTTTTATTTTTCTTTATTTGGATTTATTTAAGACATGTATTTGATACTTATTTATGTCTTATTTGATACAGAATAATTTGCTATTTAAATATTAATATCACAGTAGATTCTCAGTTCATTTTACTATAAGACTTCCGCTATTGTGTATTTACTCTGATTATGAATGTGAATATATGAGGTTTAGATCAGCCGGATACCGTCTGTACGAGATCCTGGTTGAGCCGTCGGTTTGCTAACGGTTCATCACACCATTCTAAATAGTACGGAATTGGGGTGTGACAACTTGGTATCAGAGCATCTCAGGTCGTGTCCGTTAAACTGACATACATTCACGATAAATTGTGAACTGAGATAGGGTAAAAGTAAAAACTGTAATATTAACACACTATAAGCAGAAGTGATGTTTGAGAACAAATTTGAAAATAAAATAATGCATCTATTAAAGGGGAAATAATTTTAAATACAATAAGAGGGAAACAAACGTACATAGCTAAAGCAGAGTACAGTCCACAACCCGGACAGTTACTCTGTAGCACAATAAAAGAAAATAGATACAATCATGAAGCTAGAGGTAAAGGAGGAGGCGGTGCCTCACGATCTCTGTCATAATCCTCAGCGTAGACTCTAGTCAACCAGGCTATCTGAGTCTGGGTCGTCTGAAGACTAGCTGTAAGATCAGCTACCTGCTGATCAGTCCCACGCTGAGCACCCAAAAGCTCCTCCATCCACATATCTGACCGGCGCTGAGCCTCTATGAGCTCTCCCATCCTCATGTCTGATGTACGTTGGGTGTCTAGTAGCTCATCCACTCTCACCCGCTGAGCGTCTAGTAACTCCCCCATCCTCAGATCAGATCTGCGCTGAGCCTCTCTGATCTCATGCAATATCTCCATCATATCAGGAGGTGGGTGAGAAGGACCAGCTGCATGTGAAGGACCAGCCGCATATGAAGTACTAGCTCCAGCAGCATGTGTAGGTGAAGGAGGTGGTATAGAGTCTACATCCATGTACATACGGTCATCATCACCAGCAGGCTCTGTATGAACTCCAGCGGCGGTGGCAGCTACCTCAGCGTCAGCTATCTCTACGCGAGTACGAGGGCGCACCATCGCGTTCCTCTCCTCATCACTGACCTGAGCATCCTGCTTGCCCATCTTGCAAATAGCCTCCCAATCTAGAGGCGATGAGAAGGACTTTTCCTGAATCTTCTCATCCGCTAAATCAACCCCCAGGCAGGTAAGCAAGATAGTGATCATACGTCCGTAAGGAAGGTTACCAGTGTGACTGGGCAACATAGCAGTGGTCATGGTACGCATGATGATGTATGGAAGGCAGACGGGCTGCCTAGTGTAAATACTGTATAGAAGATACTGGTCAGCTGGGAAACCCTCTCGTAATGACCACTCTGTGGGATCAGGTTATGCTGAATGATCTTGCAATATACCCGTGGAGCTGGACGCATATAACATGCCCTCATCTGCCAGTGATCAGGACGAAGGAGCTAGTTATCGATCTCGGCCCTCATCTGTAGAGAGAAGAACTGGGGCTCTCCAGGAGCACAAAAAACCATGGGGCCATCATAGGAGATGCCTAGTAGGTCGGCTAGCTACTGATAGTCAAACGAGATGTTCACCCATTTGACGTAACTCGTGATGCGTAACTCGTGACCCCTCTCAACATCATTGTAATCCCCCACCACCTGGAGGTTACAATAGAACTGGCGTATCAAGTCAGGGCAGGTGCACGCGTCGTAAGTAATGACAGAGAGCCATCCCATATCACCAAATGCTCTCTCCACATTGAATAGGGCTAACTCAGCCAAGTTCACCTTACGACGTCCCTCTACTTTCTTGCGAGCGTAGTGGGCATACTGTGCCTCGGCTTCATTGGAACGGAAACGAAGAGGATCACGAACTCTGGGAACTTTGGTACGAGCCATAGTATCTGCAAATAAGAAAGAGAAACCGATAATGGGTTAGTGGAGAGTAAAAAAAAATTGGAACATTATAACGACGTAAGTTGGCCAAAAGCCTCACTTGTCACCCATACACGTGGGCAGGAGGACTTACGTAGGTTCTAACAGATCCTACAACACTCACACAGTAGGAAATTCTAACTAATGGAATCCAATTTGAAGAATTGCGAGAAATCAAAAATTTCGACAAATTAGGGCAAAAAGAGCAAAATCCAAGTTTCTCGATAACCAACCGATGAAACTGAAAATTTTTTGAGGGCTTTTGTTCCTCGAGTCACCAATAACAAAAACCCCCAATAAAAATCAAATTTTTACGGTTGGAAAAAGTTAAATTTGAAAAATATAAGATAAATGGGCAAAAACCTAGAAATGAAAACCTAAAAATAGGTAAAAATGAGAAGACATACCTGTAGGAATGATGTGGACGTCGAAACACGGAACCGAAATGACCAATATAGCGGAGTGGCACTGTAGCAACTCAGAGGTGGGAGACGAGTCAAAACGGGGAAGGAATAATAGGAAATGAACCCAGAATTGGACCTTAAAAAATCTAATTTTTGGTCCGGGGGTCGGAGAATTCGACCAGGATAATCGATCCCCACATCGACCCCCATATCGACCCCCAGCTCTCGGGAACCTGACAGAAAACTAGGGGTCGCACCTGGGGGTCGGACATCCATCGACCCCCGTATCGACCCCCAGCTCTCGGGAATCTGATAGGAAACCTAGGGTCGCACGTGGGGGTCGGACACCAATCGACCCCCACATCGACCCCCGGCTCTCGGGAAGAATAGGTACATTCCCAGGGTCGGATACTGAGGGTCGGACATACCATCGACCCCCACCATTGACCCTACATAGAAAAGATAGTATTTTTCATAGAATGATCTAAAATTTTTAAAAATAACATCGATTAGCGTGTCTACATGAAGTATAAATGATTGCCTCATGTTTGTTAATGATTTTCAGGCATCACCAATATCAGAGGAAGATGGCTGGACGTAGAGTAACCAGGCAGAGCCGAAATGTAGTTCCACCACCACCACCCGTGGAGGAAACCAGCTAAGAAAATATATACGCACAGGGTAATCCACAGGTTGCACCACCAGTAAATCCGGTTCAGGTAAATCCTACAAACTTGCTACCTCCACCACCGGAGTGAGCAACCGTGGTTATGAACTTAGCGCAACAGCTGCCACAAATGCAATACGCACAGGCTCAAATGCAAGCAGCAATGGGGATTATGTTCCAGGCAGCACATGCTACACCAATGCAGACTGGACAAACCAGTGCAATACTGGTGGGTAACCACCCAACACCTCAAACACCTCAACCACCAACTGCACAAATTCCAGTACCAGGTCCGGAAGTAGCTCAGGTTAATTATCAGTATCCACAACCTATGTTTGGGGCATACCCCCAAAATCAGATGGATCACTCTCGACTGATTGAGAGATTCTTGAAGATGAAGCCCAAGGAATTTAATGGTAAACCGTCTGATCCTTTATGGCCAGCACATTGGATCAACGAGATGGAGAGAAATTTTCTTATGATGACTATTACAGAAGAAGAAAAGGTATTATGTGCCACCTTCATGCTAGAAGGCGATGCACATCATTTGTGGAAATCGACCAGGACCTATCTATTAACCAAGCACGCCCTATTGACTTGGGCTATATATAAAGAAGCTTTCTTTCAGAAGTACTTTCCCCGAAGCTTCAAAGATTCAATGGAGAAGGAGTTCTTGAGTTTATATCAGGGACAGATGTCCGTGGATGCATATCAACAGTGTTTTGAGGAGCTGTTTTTCTTTGCACCACTCAGCATGCAAGAAGAAGACACTAAGACCTGTAGGTTTGTCACGGGGCTTAGAGGAAGCATCAGAGAGCATGTTCTAGGATTGGAGAAGAAAATATATAATGAAGCTGTGCAAATTGCTCGAGTTATTGAATCGAGCCAGAAGGGAAGCTATTTTACACAGAACAGAGGTATAAAAAGACCAGTCAGAAATGCTTATAATGGAGGGAATAATAAGACATTTAAACCCTTCTGTGCTCAAGGCTTTGCTACTGCACCCAAGGCTATCCCAGTAGCTCAACATCAGTCAAAGCCAAATACGGAAGGCCCAAAATGTTTTAACTACAACCAAGCGGGGCATATGGCAAAGGAGTGTCCTAAGCCCAGGAAGCAGCTACATCAAGGATGAGTTTATGCTGTTACATCCGAGGATGCTGCCGCATCACCCGATGTGGTCACAGGTATGACTGAAACTTTTTTTTAAGTTGTATTACATTGTATGAGCATGTAGACTAAGAAAAATAAATCACAGGTATCGTACCTATAAATGGCATACCCGCCAGAGTACTCTTCGACTCAGGAGCTACTCATTCTTTTATATCTGTGTCATTTGGAAAGAAGCTGAATTTACCCATCAAAACATTAGATTACAAAATACTTGTACGGTCACCGATGGGGTTAGAAGTGGAGTTAGAAAAAGGATACGGGCCATGTCCAGTTCTCATTGGCGAGAAAACCTTAGATGCAACCTTGATCCAACTGGGGATGGCAGACTTTGACGTCGTCTTGGGAATGGACTGGTTAGCTCGGCATTCTGCGAACCTACTATGCGCCGAAAAGAAGCTAACATTTAAAGACAAAGAAGGAGCAGAATTCAGTTTTGCAGGAACCAAACTTCCCCGTAAACGCAAGCTCATACTCTCAGCACTAAAGGCTAGGAAGTGCCTTGAGAAAGGAGTAGTCGGGTATCTAGTATCAGTGGTCGACCTCACCAAGGAAGCACCACGGATGGAAGATATTGATGTCGTGCGGGACTACCCCGACGTATTTCCTGAGGAACTACCAGGATTACCACCCGCCCGAGCCACAGAGTTTGTGATAGATCTTATACCTGGAGCCGCACCAGTATCAAAAGCACCCAACCAAATGGCTCCTACGGAACTAAAAGAATTAAAAGTACAACTACAAGAACTACTGGACAAGGGTTATATTCGACCCAGTATATCACCATGGGTAGCGCCAGTATTGTTCGTAAAGGAGAAGGACGGTAGCGTTCGATTATGTATCGACAATCGGGAGTTGAAGAAACTGACAATCAAGAATCGATATCCACTACCTCGGATCGATGACTTGTTCGATCAGTTGCAAGGAGCAAAAGTATTTTCTAAGATCGATCTACGGTCAGGCTACCATCAGTTGAAGATTAAGGATGGTTATATTCCTAAGACAGCTTTCAGGACTAGATATGGACATTATGAAGTCTTGGTCATGTCTTTTGGATTAACAAACGCACCAGCAACTTTCATGGAACTTATGAACCGAGTTTTCCACGATATGTTGGATACGTCGGTTATTGTATTTATTGATGATATATTGGTATATTCCAAGGACAAGGAAACCCATATTAAGAATCTAAACGCCGCTCTACAGCGTTTAAGGAAAGAGAAGCTATATGCCAAATTTACCAAGTGTGAGTTTTGGCTAAGTGAAGTCGCCATCCTAGGCCATGTAGTATCCGCTGAAGGAATCAAAGTGGATCCCAGCAAAATCGAAGCTATTGTAAAGTGGGAAGCACCAAAGAGCGTTGCAGAAATTAGAAGTTTTTTGGGTCTCGCTGGTTATTATTGGTGATTTGTGGAAGACTATTCCTGGATTGCCGTACCTCTCACCAGTCTGACTAAGAATGGTGAAAAGTTTGTGTGGACGGATAAATGCGAGAAGAGCTTCCAAACCTTGAAGACCATATTGATATCCGCTCGATTTTGACTATTCCTGTTCCTGGACAGCCATTTACCCTATACACCGATGCGTCAGGACTGGGATTAGGATGTGTGCTTATGCAAGGAGAACAAGTAATTGCTTATGCCTCAAGACAGTTAAAGACACATGAGAAGAATTATCCCACTCATGATCTGGAGTTAGCGGCAGTAGTACATGCTGTCAAGATATGGAGACAATACCTATACGGAGAGAAATTCTAGATTAAATCAGACCATAAAAGTTTTACTTATTTATTTACTCAAAAAGAGTTGAATATGAGACAAAGAAGATGGCTGAAACTATTGAAAGATTATGATTGTGATATCCAGTATCATCTGGGAAAAGCTAATATAGTAGTGGATGCGTTGAGCAGAAAGGCAATGATAAAATCTCAAGGGGAGGTTAGCACAACTGCAGCAATGCGTACTACCGGAATGGTATTCAATCACGGCAATGAGCAGTATGTAATAGATACAACGGATGGATCAGCCAACCAAGGGTTTATTCATCGGTTTTCAAATATGTTCGCCGCGTTGAAGATTATACCGGATATAATTGATGAAGTGAAGACAGCCATCAAAGCAGACCCTTACCTAAGAACGGTACAAGAAGACATCGAAAAAGGTAGGACTAACCTTGAGTTTACCTTGGACGAAGAGAAGGTACTAAAGTACAAAGGAAGAATATGTGTACCCAAAACAGAAAGTGTAGACATTAGACACCGACTGATGAAAGAAGCCCATATCACCATCTATTCGATACATCCTGAAAGTATAAAAATGTATCATGATCTAAAGAAACTATACTGGTGGAGAGGAATGAAAGCAGATGTAGTGAAGTTCGTGTCTCAATGCCTAAATTATTAGAAAGTAAAGGCTGAACGACAAAGACCTGCAGGACTGTTACAGCGGTTACCAGAACCAGCATGGAAATGGGACTGCATCACCATGGACTTCGTCACAGGGTTACTATTGACTCCTCGAGTAGTTGACGCAGTTTGGGTGATTGTAGACCGCTTGACAAAAATAGCTCGCTTTATACCGATACGACCTCAGTATACACTGGAGAGGTTAGCAAAGCTGTATGTGGATAATATTGTTCGATTTCACGGTGTCCCAGAGAGCATTGTGTTCAATAGAGATCCACGATTTACTTCCAAGTTTTGGGAAGGATTGCAAAAGGCTATGGGTACAATATTGAAGTTTAGTACTGCATTCCATCTACAGACAGATGGACAGTCAGAGCGTACAATTCAGATTCTAGAAGATATGCTATGAGCATGTGTAATTGATTTTAAAGGATCGTGGGATGAAAAGCTACCACTGATCGAGTTCGCTTATAATAATAGCTATCAGGCTACTATACAGATGTCACCCTATGAAGCACTGTGTGGCAGGAAGTGTCGAACTCCTTTATTTTGGAATGAAGTTGGGGAACGCAGTCTCGTTGGACCAGAATTTTTTGAAGAGACTTGTCAAGTGGTCGATATTATCAAGGAAAGAGTGAGAACAACCTAGAATCGTCAGAAGCAATATGTAGATACTCGACGCAGAGATCTTGAGTTCGTCGTGGGTGATAAAGTATTCTTGAAGGTATCGCCTATGCGAGGTCTGAAATGGTTCGGACAGAAAGGGAAACTAAGTCCAAGATATGTCGGGCCATAGGAGATTCTATCTAAGCGTGGAAAAGTGGCTTACCAGTTAGCACTACCACCATCTATGTCAAGTGTGCATGACGTATTTCATATTTCCTTATTGAAGAAGTATGTCAAAGATCCAACGCAAGTTCTGACAGTAGATCTACCTGATTTAACTGAAGATTTGACTTTTGAAGTAACACCAACTGAAATCACCAGCAGAAAGGTTCAACGACTACGCAACCGAGATATCTATTATGTCAAGGTCACTCGGAGAAGTAGAGACAAGGAAGAAATTACATGTGAGGAAGAGAATGCTATGCGAAAGCAATACCCTCCCTTATTCGACTCAGAAGGTATGAACAATTTCGGGGATGAAATTTTTATAAGTAGGGGGGAGTTGTAAGACCCGTATCAAACTAACCCGGTCTTACCACCTTGAACCAGGTCTACCCATCATGGATGAGCCAAATGGACCAAGTGCGTGAAGGAGATCACGATCCCAGGTATTAAACTGACCCAAAAACACTTAAATTAAGGGAAGGGTCACATACCCAGCAAGGGAGGGTCGGACCCCCCCAAGACAGAAGTCAAACCCCCAGTTTTACATGGGGGGTCGGACACTTTAGGAACCAGGGGTCGACGGGATCTCCGACCCCCCCTATCGACCCCTGGTACTCGATAAATCTAAAAATTAGGAAAGTTTCCTAATTTCGATGGGATTCCTTCCAAATCTCAAAGGACTTATTTTAGGAGTTTCTACTCTATAAATAGGACGTCCCTAAGCCTCTTTTACTCCTTTTACAACCCTAATTGAATTGAGAGAAAGAGAAGAGAAGGAAGATAAGGAAAAGAGAAGGAAAGAAGAGAAGAAGGCCAAGGGAGAAGAGTTGCAGAGAAGGTGTATTCTTCTCAGGTATGGATACTAATTCCATGCATTGCTAAAGACCTTAGGATAGATAATGCAGAGAGTATGATCTCGGAGAAAGCCAAACCATCAACCCATGGTTAGGTTTTCACGGAAAACCATGGGGGAAAATCATAAAAGCCATATAGGTGGTAGAATCATGGTTCTAGACCATAGAACATGTGTAGAATGGATTATAGGAGCAAGCCAAAGGCCCCTAAAAATGAAGAATGGACTGAAGGAAGAAAATTGACCAAAACCCACAGGGGGTAGCATGGGGGTCGATGGCCAATCGACCCTACCAGACCCTGAGCATCGACCCCCAGTGTTCGGGAAGTCCAGAATAGGGGTGGTCGCACCTAGGGTCGATCATTACTCTGACCCTACCTCCGACCCTAGTTAACAGAATAGTTTTAAAAATCAGAATTAATTCTAATTAAATTCTATCGACTTTGTTAGGTCTTCTAGCAATATAATAACAATACAAATGTGATCTTAAAGCTTGTAAAAGGATCTATTAGCAAGCTAAGGTGAGGAAACAAAACTCTAAACTAATTGGTTAATAACAAACTATTTTCTCTTTTCTTGAGTCCAATGCCATGCTTGATCCTATGCGTATATGTTTGTAATGTGCATACAACATGTCATCCAATATTTCTATTATTTGTTCATGCATATTTACTTTATTGTTTATAACATGATGATGATGATGATGATAGGAATAGGCATGTGAATGTATGTGTGTGGTTGGTGTACTTGATGCGAGCGAGTATCAGGGGAGATGTGATGGGAACGTCAATAAACGTTAACTTTTGGCGGGTCTCAGCACTTTAGCTCTATCTCTAACTCAAGTCTTGTGCATTAGCATCGTCGTATCGCCATTACTTTAGCAGAACTATTACGTCGTAGAGTATCAGGGGAGGTGGTCTCGGTCCTTGTAGTCTCTGACTCTACCGGGGGGCCTTAGCTCTATCTCTATGGACGTTCTGAGGGAGGCTGGGGTGAGGCCTTGGATACACTGTTTCGCATTAGGATTGGTTAGTTGCGAGCCCAGTTTGCAAGCCCTCGCCAGCAGTGGCTTACGTATTGGTATGGAACTGTATAGCAATAAACGTTAACCTTTGTTGTACAATGTTATGGTAGGGTGGATGGGGACGACAATAAACGTTAATCTTTGGGCGGACTTCCACACCCTGTGTATAGAGACGGGGTCAATAAATGTTAACCTTTGACCACCCAACCTTTCTATTGCGCATTGCAAACTTTAAACCAGACCAAAGATATGAATTGACTGCATGCATATGTATTGTTGCATTGTTTTGTTTGCTCACTGAAACATGATGTGTGCTCACCCCCTCGACGTCGAATATTTTTAGTTGATGATGCACGTATTATCGTCAAAGATTATGTCAATGCTCCAGTGTAGGGGCACATGGCGGCGATGGAAGTTGAAGATGAAGTGGATACACATGACTCCTCTTGCGAGTGCAACTCATGTATATTCGATTAGATTTTTACTTTTCTTTATTTGGATTTATTAAAGACATGTATTTGATACTTATTTCTGTCTTAGTTGATACAGAATAATTTTCTATTTAAATATTAATATCACAGTAGATTCTCAGTTCATTTTACTATAAGACTTCTGCTATTATGTATTTACTCTGATTATGAATGTGAATATATGAGGTTTAGATTAGCCGGATACCGTCTATACGAGATCCTGGTTGAGCCATTGGTTTGCTAGTGGTTCATCACACCATTTTGAATAGTACGGAATTGGGGTGTGACAAGGTCACACCCAAGTAGGATGTTGGAAAGTATCCTTCAGTAAAATTCAGACATTACAACATTTTCCTCTTTCTACTAGCTGATACATTAGTTGTAAAAAATATAATGCTTTTCAGATGGCTAATTTTTTTACCCCCATACTCATCATACAAGGTCAAAAACTTTTTCAGATGCCTACATGACCTTATGCTAGCTTTAATAAATAGGAGCCACATACTCTCTACCAGAGAAGACTGTACTGATGCTACCCTTATTCCTCATATCCTACAGTCCTCGACACATAACCTCTTCTACAAGTACAAACAAAAGAGGAGATAAGGGATCAACTTGGCGAAGGCCTCTTCCGTTTCCAAAAAATCCAATTGGACCGCCATTTACCATAATTGATAGCTTGGCTGAATGGAGCTGAGATGAAACCCTATTAATAAATGTTTGAGAGAATCCAAATTTTAACAAGTTGTCAAAGAGAAACTGCAACTCCAATGTATCATACTCTTTTTGGACATTAAGCTTCATTGCAACACATCCTTTCTTTGTTTTTCTATGCATTAGAGAGACAAACTCAGACGATAAACCAATGTTATCATGAATAACCCTTCCCTTGACAAAAGCTCCTTGAGCTGGAGAAATAAATTTTTCCATAAATAAACCAAGCCTGGTAGCCAAAATTTTTGGTATTATTTGTAGACAAAATTACCCACACAAATTGGTCGAAACTCTATCAGTTTGACCACCCCTTCTTTCTTTGGAATCAATGTTATATAATTGTTATTAACTCCTCGTGGCATCCCACCAGAAATAAAAAAGGACCTTACTACAGAGAAAACCTCCTTTCCCACAATCTCCCAACATGTACAGAAGAATTTCCTAGGCAACCCATCCGGACCATGTGAACAATCCGGGTTCATTCCAAATACTGCTGATTTAATTTCATCATTAGACAGAATGCCATCTAGCAAAGCATTATCCTTAGTTGAAGCTCATTCGGGAATAACCTCTAAGCAAGTCAAATGAGAAATAGACCCACTACTTTTGTGAAAATTTTCATAATACTTCACCACATAATCTCTAATATCTTCTTAGATATCCAAGATCTCCCCATCATTGTTTCATAATGTGCGGATCAGATTCCTATTTCTTTGAGCTTTCGCCTTATCATGGAAGAATTTGGAGTTTTGATCTCCACATTTAAGCCACTTAACATGGCCTTTTTCTAACCATAGAGATTCTTGCAACCCACAAGCCACTTCATATTTTTTAATAACAAGATCTTCCCGATCTTTCAACTCCTAGTTGTAGCCAACTGTTTGAGTTGTTTCATGAATGTCATCAAGGTTCATTCTAGATACTCTCACTTCCTTATCAATATGTGGGAATCACTCTCTAGACCAAACCTTTAGATGACCCTTAAGACTTTTGAGCTTTTGCATCAGCACATAGAAAAGAGAAACCCTCACATGAATTTGCCACTCCTTTCTCACCACTTCTAAAAAAGATTCGTGCTCCATCCAGAATTGTTGAACTTTGAAAGGGACATTCTTATGCTTGGGAATAGAAGAACAACCCACCAGCAATGGAGCATGGTCTGATCCCACTCGAGGAAGCACCCGCTTAAAACACTGATCATACATATCAAACCATAAGTCATTCCCCAAACACCTATCCAAAATGGCTTGAACCCAGCCAATAACTCTGTTGTTAGACCAAGTGTACTTCAAACCGTTAGATGGCAGCCTTGTCATAGCCACAAAACATAAGAAGGCATCAAATTCCTTAGCAGAAGACACATCAAATCTGTCAGGCCTCATTTTTTCATTAGCAAGGAGACAACAATTGAAATCCCCTAACATAAGCCAAGCAACTCCCTGAGACCCAAGTAAAGCAAGAGCCATCCATAGGTCCCTTTGATGAATTTTTCTATTGCTAGCATAAACAAAAGAGATATTGTAAGACCCGTGTCAATCTAACCCGGTCTTACCACCATGAACCAGGTTTACCCATTATGGGCGAGTCAAATGGACCAAGGGCGTGAAGGAGATCGAGATCCCAGGTAACAAATCGACCCAAAAACACTAATTTTGAGGGGAGGATCGCATACCCAGCTAAGCATGGTCGGACCTCCAAAAGCAGAAAGTCAGACCCTCGATTTGGAAGGGAGTGTCAGACATCTTGAGCCCTAGGGTCGACGGGATCATCGACCCTCCCATCGACCCTCGGATTCTGCCGAAATTAAAATTAGGAAAATTTCCTAATTTTCGATTGGGATTCTTTTCTAATCTCAGAGAGACTTATTTTAGGATGTTCCTAGTCTATTTAAAGGACGTCCCTAAGCCACTTTCACTCCTTTCACAACCCTAATCGAACTGAGAGAAAGAGAGGAGAAAGAAAGAGGAAGAAGAAAGGGAAGGAAGAGAACTTAGCAAAAAGGAGAAGAATTTCAGAGGAAAAGTAATCTTCTCAGGTATGGATACTAATTCCATGAGTTTCTACAGACCTTAGGTTAGTTAATGTTGAGAATGTGATCTCGGAGAAAACCAAACCATCAATCTATGGTTAGGTTTCCATGGAAAACCATAGAAGAATATGTGAAAGCTATCTAGGTGGGTTATACATGGTTTCAGACCATGGAATGAATGTAGAATGGAATGTAGGAGCAAGCCAGAGGATCTCAAGCACGAAGAATGGATTAAAAGAGGGAATTGGACCAAAGTGCACCGAGGGTCGCACCGAGGGTCGATGACCATCCGACCCTAGGTGTTCCTGACCATCGACCCTCAGTGTTCGGGAAGTTCAGAGTTAAGGGAGGGTCACACCCAGGGTCGATCCTGACTCCGACCCTACCTCCGACCCTCAGTTAACAGAGTGGTTTTTAAATCTGGAATTAATTTTAATTAAATTCTATCGACTTTGTTAGGTCTTCTAGCAATATAATAGCATTGTAAAGGTGATTCTAAAGGTTGGAAAAGTATCTATTAGCAAGCTAAGGTGAGGAAACAGAACTCTAAACTAATTGGTTAAAAATAAACTATTTTCTATTTCTTGAGTCTAATGCCATGCTTGATTCTATGCGAATATGTTTGTAATGTGCATACAGCATACCATCCAATATTTTTATTACTTGTTCATGCATATTTACTTTATTGTTTATAACATGGTGATGATGATGATGATGATGATGATAGGAATAGGCATGTGCTTGTATGTGTGTGGTTGATGTACTTGATGCGAGCGAGTATCAGGGGAGGTGTGATGAGAACGTCAATAAACGTTTACCTTTGGCGGGTCTCAGCACTTTATCTCTATCTCTAACTCAAGTCTTGTGCATTAGCATCGTCGTATCGCCATTACTTTAGCAGAGCTATTATGTCATAGAGTATCAGGGGAGGTGGTCTCAGTCCTTGTAGTCTCTGACTCTATCGGGGGCCTTAGCTCTATCTCTATGGACATTCTGAGGGATGTTGGGGTGAGGCCTTGGATACACTGTTTGGCATTAGGATTGGTTAGTTGCGAGCCCAGTTTGCAGCCCTCGCCAACAGGGGCTTATGTGTTGGTATGGCACTATATAGCAATAAACGTAACCTTTGTTATATAATGTTCATGGTTGGGTGCATGTGAGTTGATGATAAACGTGATCTTCGGGTAACGTCACACACTTGTGTATAGAGGCGGGGTCAATAAACGCGACCTTTGGCTACCTAGACCTTTCTATTGCATACTGTAAACTTTAAACCAGACCAAAGATATAAATTGATTTGCATGCATATGTATTGTTGCATTGTTTTGGCTACTCACTGAGCCGTGATGTGTGCTCACCCCTCGACGTCGAATATTTTTAGTTGATGATGCAAGTTATACCATTGAAGATTACATGAACGCGTCTGCGTATGGGAACGTGGAAGCCATGGAAGTTGAAGCTGAAGAGGATACACACGACTCCTCTTGCGAGTGCAACTCGTGTGTATTTGATTAGATAATTTATAGGTTTCATTATTGAATTTATTAAGACATGTATTTGGTATTTAAATATTTATGTCTCAGTTGAAAACAGAATAATTTGCTATTAAATTATTGATATCATCTTAGCTCTCAGTTCATGTTATTATAAGACTTCCGCTATTGTGTATTTACTCTGATTATGATTATGGATGTGTGTAAGTTTGGATAACGCGGGGATAACCTATTTGAGATCTTGGTTGAACCATTGGTTTGTTAGCGGTTCATCACACCATTCTGAGATGTGCGGAATTGGGGTGTGACAACTTGGTATCAGAGTATCTCAGGCCTTGCCTGCCGAACCAACATACATTCAAGACAATTGTGAACTGAGATAGGATAAAAGTAAAAACAGTAATATAAACACACTGTAAGCACAAGTGATGATTGAGACCAAATTTAAAAAGAGAATAATGCATTTATTAAAGGGGAAACAAGTTACGTACAATGAGTAAGAGAAACAAAATGTATATACATAACTAAAGCAGAGTATAGTCCACAACCCGGACAATTACTCTGTAGTACAAGAAAATAAAGTACAATCAAGAAGCTGGAGGCGAAGGAGGAGGCGGGGCCTCACGATCTCGATCATAGTCCACAGCATGGAACCTAGTCAACTAGGCCACCTGGGTCTGGGTCGTCTGGAGACTAGCTGCAAGATCGGCTACCCTCCTATTAGTCGCCCACTGGACCGATAACAGCTCATCCACCCTCATACGCTGAGTGTCTAGCAACTCCTCCATCCTCAGATCAGATCTGCACTGAGCCTCCCTGATCTCCTGCAGCATCTCCATCATGTCAGAAGGTGGGAGTGAAGGACCAGACGCATGCGAAGGACCAGCCTCAGGTACTGGATCCGCAGCAGAAGAAGTACCAACACCAGCCGCATGTGTGGGTGAAGGAGGTGGTATCGAGTCGACATCCATATACATACGGTCATCATCGTCGATAGGATCCACACGAGCTCTAGCAGCTGCAGCAGCAGCCTCAGCATCAGCCATCTCGATACGAGTGTGAGGGCGCAACATCGCGTTCCTCTCCTCATCACTAACCTGGGCATCCCGCATACCCATCTTGCAGATTGCCTCCCAATCTAGAGGCGACGAGAAGGTCTTCTCCTGGATCTTCTCATCTAACAGGTCAACCCCCAGACGGGTCAGTAGTACTGTAATCATGCGTCCATAGGGTAGATTACCCCTATGACCGGACAATGTAGCACTAATCATAGTCCGCATGATGATGTATAGAAGGCAGAAAAGCTGGCGAGTGCAGATGCTATAGTTAAAAAATTGGGTCAGCTAAGAAACCCTCTCATAGTGCCCACTCTGCGGGATCAGATTATGCTGGATAATCTTGCAAAAGACCTGTGGAGCTGGCCGCAAATAACAAGCTCTCATCTGCCATCGATTAGGACGAAGTAACTGATTATCGATCTCTCCTCATCTCCATCTCAACAAACTGGGGCTCTCCAGGCGCACAGTACACCATGGGGCCATCATAGGGGATGCCCAACAAGTCGGCCAGTTGCCGATAGTCGAAAGAGATATCTACCCCTTTGACGTAACTGGTGATGCGCAACTCCTGACCATGCTCAACGTCATTGTAATTCCCCATCACCTGGAGATTACAATAGAACTGACGCACCAAATCTGGGCATGTGCACGCGTCGTAGGTGATGACAGGAAGCCACCCATGTCACCAAAGGCTCCCTCTACGTTGAACATGGCTAACTCAGCCAAGTTCACCATACGACCACCCTCAACCTTCTTACGGGCAAAGTCAGCATACCGTGCCTTGGCTTCATTAGAACGGAAGCGAAGGGGATCACGAACTCTGGGTACCTTGGTACGAGCCATGGTATCTGCAAAATAAGAAAGAGAAGGAAAACAAGGAGTTAATAGGATAAAAATCTGAAACTTGATTTAATAACGACGTAAGTTGACCATAAAGCCCCGTTTCTCACCATACAAGTGAGCATGAGAACTTACGTAGGTTTAAATACATCCTACAACCCACATACAGTAGGAAATTTTAACTGACGATGTCCAATTTGAAGAAATTAAAGAAAAATAAAAAATGTCGACAAATTAGGGCAAAAAGAGAAAATTTCAAATTTCTCGACAACCAACCGATGAAATTCAAAAATTTTTGAGGACTTTCGTTCCTCGAGACACCAATAACAAAATCCCCCAATAAAAATAAAATTTTTACGGTTGGAAAAAGTTAATTTGGAAAATACAAGTTAAAGGTGCAAAAACCTAGAAATGGAAACCTAGAAACAGGTAAAATGGGAAGACATACCTGCAGTGATGACGTGGACGTTGAAACCCGGAGTCAAACCGATCAAAAACGGTGGAGTAGCACTGTAGCAACTCAGAGAGTAGAGACCAGTCAAAACGGAGGAGGAATAGTGAGAAATGACCCAGAATCGGATCTTAAAAATCTGATTTTTGGTCCGAGGGTTGGACAATTCGATTAGAACCATCGACCCTCGAATCAACCCTCCCATCGACCCTCAGCTCTCGAGAAGAATAGGTCATTCCCAGGGTCGGAAACTAAGGGTCGGACATACCAGTGACCCTCACCATCGACCCTGCATAGAAAAGACAGTATTTTTTTTATAAAATGAGCTAGAATTGGAATTGATTATCGGTAAGCATGCCTACATGAAATATGAATGATTTCTCACCTATTTTGACAACTTTCAGGCACCACCAATCATCGAAAGGAATCATGTCTGGATGTAGAGTAACCCGACAGACCCGAAATGCAGTCCCACCACCACCACCCGTGGAGGAGACTAGTCAAGAGAATAACCATGCGTCGGGTAATCCAGAACAGGCAAACCCTACAAATTTGCCACCTCCACCACCAGAGCTAGCAACCGTGGTGATGAATCTGGCACAGCAGCTGCAGCAGATGCATCATGCACAGGCTCAGATGCAGGTTGCCATGGGAATTATGTTTCAAGCCACTCAGGCTGCACCCATGCACACAGGACAAGCCAGTGCAGCACCGGTAGGTAACCACCCAGCTCCTCAGACACCTCAGCAACTGGCTGCACAGATCCAGTGCATGTTCTAGAAGCAGCTCAAGGTGATTACTAGTATCCACCCCATATGTTTGGGGTAAACCCCCAAAACCAGTTGGACCACTCCCGACTAGTGGAGATATTTTTGAAGATGAAACCCAGAGAATTCAACGGCAAACCGTCTGAACCGTTGTGGCCAGCACACTGGATATACGAGATGGAGAGAAATTTCCTCATGATGACTATCACAGAGGAAGAGAAAGTACAAGTACTATGTGCCACCTTCATGCTCAAGGGCGACACACATCATTGGTGGAAATCAACGAAGGCATATCTACTGACCAAGCACGCGCTACTGACATGGGCTATATATAAAGAAGCCTTCTTTGAGAAATATTTTCCACGGAGCTTTAGAGATTCGATGGAGAAGGAGTTTCTGAGTCTTTATCAGGGACAGATGTTAGTGGATGCGTACCAACAGCGTTAGGAAGAGCTGTTTTTCTTCGCACCACTGAGTATGCAAGAAGAAGAAACCAAAACCCGTAGGTTTGTCACGGGACTGAGAGGAAGCATCAGGGAACATGTTCTGGGCTTAGAGAAGAAAATCTATAATGAAGCTGTCCAGATTGCTCGAGAGATTGAATCGAGCTAGAAGGAGAGTTACTTTACTCAGAACAGAGGCATCAAAAGGCCAGCCGAAAATTCCTACAACGGAGGCAATAACAGGACGTATAAGCATTTCCGTCTCAGAATTTTACTGCTGCAACCAAGACTACTCCAGCAGCTCAACCTCAACCAAAGCCAAATTCTGAAGTCCTGAAGTGTTTTAACTGCAACCAACCTGGACATATGGCAAGGGAGTGCCCAAAGCCCAAGAAGCAGTTACATCAGAGACGGGTATATGCTGTTACATCCGAGGATGCGGCCGCATCACCCGATGTGGTCACAGGTATGACTGAAACTTTTAAAGCTATAATTACATTGAATGAGCATGTAGACTAAGTAAAGATAAATCACAGGTATTGTACCTATAAATGGCGTACGCGCCTGAGTACTCTTCGATTCTGGAGCTACTCATTCATTTATATCTGTGTCATTTGGAAAGAAGACAAAATTACCCATCAAAACATTAGACTACAAATTACTTGTATGGTCACCGATTGGGTTAGAAGTGGAACTAGAGAAAGGTTATGGACCATGTCCAGTTCTCATTGGAGAGAAGACTTTAGATGCAACCTTGATACAACTTGAGATGGCAGACTTTGATGTCATCGTGGGAATGGACTGGTTAGCTCGGCATTCTGTAAATCTGTTATGCGCCGAAAAGAAGCTAACGTTCAAAGACAAAGAAGGGGCAGAATTAAGTTTCTCGGGAACCAAACTTCCCCGGAGACGTAAGCTCATACTTTCAGCACTAAAGGCTAAGAAGTGCCTTGAGAAGGGGGCAATCGGGTATCTAGTATCCGAGGTCGACCTAACCAAGGATGCGCCACGAATGGAAGCTATAGACGTCGTGCGCGACTACCCTGACATATTTTCGAAGGAACTACCCGGATTACCACCCGACCGGGCCACGGAGTTTGTAATAGACCTGATACCTGGAGCCGCACCCGTATCAAAAGCACCTTATAGAATGGCTCCTACGAAACTGAAGGAATTAAAAGTGCAACTACAAGAACTGCTGGACAAGGGTTATATTCGACCCAGTATATCTCCATGGGGGGCACAGGTGTTGTTCATAAAGAAGAAGGATTGTAGCGTTCAATTATGTATCGACTATCGGGAGTTGAATAAACTGACAATCAAGAATCGATATCCACTACCTCGGATCGATGACTTGTTCGATCAGTTACAAGGAGCAAGAGTATTTTCTAAGATCGATCTTCGAACAGGCTATCATTAGCTGAAGATTAAAGAGGGTGATATTCCAAAGACAACATTCAGGACCAGATACGGACATTATGAATTTTTGGTTATGACTTTCGGATTAACTAATGCACCGGCAACGTCCATGGAACTTATGAATCGAGTTTTCCACGATATGTTGGATACGTCGGTTATAGTATTTATTGATGACATATTGGTATATTCCAAAGACAAGGAAACCCATATCAAGAACCTAAATGCAGCCCTACAGTGTTTAAGGAAAGAGAAGTTATATGCCAAATTTTCAAAGTGCGAGTTTTGGCTAAGTGAAGTCGCATTCCTAGGCCATGTAGTATCCGCGGAAGGAATCAAAGTGGACCTCAGCAAGATCGAGGCTATTGTGAAGTGGGAAGCACCAAAGAGCATTTCGGAAATCAGAAGTTTTCTGGGTTTAGCTGGTTATTATCGAAGATTCGTAGAAGACTATTCTCGGATTGCCGTACCTCTCACCAGTTTGACTAAGAAAGGTGAAAAGTTTGTGTGGACCGATAAATGTGAGAAGAGTTTCCAAACACTGAAGACCAGATTGATATCTGCCTTGATTTTGACTATTCCCGTTCTAGGACAGACATTTACTTTATACACTGATGCGTCGGGACTGGGACTAGGATGTGTGCTTATGCAAGGAGAGCAAGTAATTGCTTATGCTTCAAGACAGTTAAAGGTACATGAGAAAAATTATCCCACTCATGATCTGGAGCTAGCGGCAGTAGTACATGCTGTCAAGATATGGAGACATTACCTATATGGAGAGAAATTTCAGATTAAATCGGACCATAAAAGTCTTACTTATTTATTTAATCAGAAGGAGTTGAATATGAGACAAAGAAGATGGCTGGACAATGTTCTTTCAGTAAGTTCCTATCCAACATCAGCTTTGGTAATTTTAAAGGACTTACCATTGGTTCTGCAATGCCCATGATGGCTGGACAATGTTCTTTCAGTAAGTTCCTCCATAATTGTCTCATTTTGGGGTTTGAGACGCCCATTATATTCCAAAAAATCACCTTCATTGGAGATCCTTTTTATGCAAGGTCTTTAGCCAACCAAGACGAGCCTCCTGAGCACTCATCTGATCTATCTTTTTACTCCCACAGATAGCACTCTCTTGAGTAGTTGACTAATCCTATTTTTTTCCCCCACGACAAAGTCTTCCTGGGTGTTGTTTCTCTACAGTAGTGTATGCACCCCCCTTGTCACTTAGTAATCTATCAACAGTTGATATATCATCGAACTCCAACTCCATTCGACCATATTCACCAATCATAGCAGATCCTCTTGGCGATGACGTCACAGTGTGAATAGGAATGGTTTTCTCAGTACCAGTAGATAATATACAGTCAACATCTTGGGCATTACTCACATCTACCCAATTAACAGGAGGGTCCTCAATAACCTTGTCTTCTTCAACTTCCACACTATCCATAGACATCTGAGCATTCTCACCTATTGAAATTCTAACAATTTCTCCCTCCTCATTACCAGACTCAATGTCATCCTCCAATTCGATCTCTTCCTCCACCTCTTCCCAAACACCTACCGGCTTTGTAGTCACATGAACCTGCTCTTCAGGAACAAATTTGGTTCGACCTTTATGATTAGAACCAGTATGACCTTGTACATTAACATTCCTCATATGAATTTCTGGGCTATTCTTGGGTTTATGGTTAAACGAGCGACATTCTCCACACCTCATTGGCTGATTTTCATATTCAACTTTTTGCCTGAAGAGAACATGCTATCCTCTGATCTGGTTCTCGACCATCACTTCCTCAGGCCTTGCTCCCCCATTCACCATTTCCATCTGCAGCCTTGCGAACCATCCTATAACTTTATTTCTAGTATTCCTATCAACATCAACTGGCCGTCCTATAGCCTTCCCTGTCAAGAATAGTAAGTTCTAATTCCAGTATTGTAATCCAAGTCCCGGTAGCCTAGACCAACCTGCACAACATCTACATTAAACCCTGGATCCCAGAGTTGGAGCCTTAACAATCGCCCCATTAACTTTGGTGTTACCCCATCTTACAAACCTCCATAAGAGCATCCTTCGGAAAGAATCGAAATATGAAATATCCCCTCCCCATAGCAGTCATCTCAAATTTCACTTAAGGACCCCATTGATCAGCAAGGATATGAAAAAGACCCTTCAACAACAAACCTCTAATATAAACTCTCCCCACTAGATCCAACTGATACAACTCAAATTTTCTGTCCACTACCACCTGTGGTAACACCACTTTTGTTATCCCTCTAGACACCACAGGATCAGGGAGATCATTCAAATCAGGCAAACCCCTCATAAACTGGGTAAAGTTCAGTTCCCCTCTATTGGTTGGTTTACATGGTTTGCAGGCTTATTTTCAATAGGTTTAGGCTAAGCTGTAAAAGGACCAGCTTTTGGAACTGGTTTCTTTCCTTTTTCCCGCACTGAATATCGACGCTTTCTCCTACGCTGAGGCTGCTCGAGATCCTCCTATATTTCAAGAAATCCTCCTCTGATAGGTTACCATCTATAGAACCCTGCATAGCCAAAGATGGAAACCCTAGAAACTTTCCAAGATCAATCCCTACCTTACCAGGAACCACTATAGCCTTAGTGCTGCCATCGGACTTTTGCCGCTGGCCAGCTACCGAAACTTGAGGTTCAGTCCTCACCCCTTGTTGAATCATTGACTCCCGATCACACTTCATAGTTTCCAATGGAAATACTCTACCCAAAATCATTAGGAACTCTTGAAGTTGACCATTATTTGAATTTTCCATAACCGCCAGCAATATTACTACCTAAGAAGAAGACCTTATCGGATCACCGACTTGTACTCTAGACAAAGGTTCAACAATATTCTGACTAAAGGTTGTCCTTCCGATCTCCTGGTTGTGATTTGCTGTAGTAACCCTAATATTTGACGAACCAGTCAATTGAGACACCCTAAATGCTGCAAGACTCTTTTCTGCCAACACTGGTTGTCCCTCGAATCCTGATGGAACATCAGCAAATGATTGCCCCATAAACCTCCCTTCCTATTGAGCTACCATGAAAGGCAATCCCAAATCAGACAATTGTTGCAACCTTGAGGCAATCACCTCATTCGCCCTATTCTTTAAACTTGTGCCTACTTTGAACTGATATGCACCACTACAAGATCTCTCCAATAGAGACCCTAAAGGCTTCTTAACACCACCACCAGCACCTTTACCATATCCCTTTCTTCCGCCACCACCAACTAATGTCATTCTTGGAGTCCAATCAATACGTTAAACACTTTCTCTCATTAGAAACCTAGAATCCCTCTTGGGTCAACTTAGCCTTCATTATATTATTACATTATATCTCCCTTACATTAGTTAACACAGTCAATATTTTCTATTTATTACTATCTTTGTACATGAATTAACTAATAATTAAACTATCAACTTTTCTATCGGAGCCATTTTAGAGCTATTATAGAGTAGAAGCGCACTTTTTTTTGCTAAAGATTTGAAAAATTGTATTAATATGGAAAAAAAAAGATGAAGTAAACAAAACGTAAGTTTCAATGATAGTAAAACCCCACCTTCAGCATTGCCATCAGCGGAGCCCTATCATTGAAAGTGCCAAAAAAGAAAGCTAACTAATGCGAAAATTTTCCCTTCCTAATGCATCCTAAACCATGTCCCATGCAATAAATGGTGGGGCACATGGTCCATTCCTCTTAACTCATCTCAGATGCTGCCCGTTTAGCTAGGTAATCAGCTACCACATTAATTTCTCTAAAATAGTGTGTTTCTCTAATCCTAGTACCATGTAGGTCTTGGACTAAACGATTCCACTGTTAAGAGGTATACCAAGGTACATCTTTTCTCAGAACACTTTCAAAAATAGACTTTGAGTTACATTCCAACCATAGGTCCTTGATCTTAAGCTTCAGAGTCTCATGTAGTCCTTTTATTACTGCTACTAATTTTGCGTGGTAGTTTGTGGCATTTTTTATATATGTAGTAAATGCTAGGATAACATGTCCCTTGTCATCTCTGAAGACTCCTCCTGATCCTTCTTTACCTAGGTTTCCAAATGAGCATCCATCCACCTTTAATTTAAACCATCCAATAGGAGCTTTTTGCCATGTGGGATATTTCACTAAGTGGTTTTTAACAGCGCATGTATGCAATTGAAAGTATTACTGAATTTGAAGTTCATCAGACCTTCTTACCTTGCAAGGTACTAAATCATAAGCTACCTTGAGGATTCTACCAATGTTAGATAATATCAATCTTGGCTTTGGTTTTACACCATCAAAGCAGCTTTTATTACATGCATACCAGATTTTTTCCAAGCAGATAAAGAGTAATGGCATCCAAAGCTCATGAACTGGTGCAACACTTTTTTTCCTCTTCCACCAAGAGAACAACAATTCAGTATTGTCAAACCCTGCCAATTGAATTTGCAAATAGGTAGCAAAAATTTTCATATTTCAGTTACAATGCTCTACTTGATCACAGTTGTAGTATTTTACTTCAGCATTTTCTTGCTTTTGTTGGGGTGGAGCCGGCTAGGTAGTCTTGATTGCAGCATTGAAGCCTTGGGTACGAAAGCGTTTAAAGGTCTTTGAATTTCATCCATTGTATGAAATCTCGTTAGGCCTCTTGATACCCCTGTTCTAAGCAAAATAGCTCTCCCTTTGGCTCGATTCCAGTACTAAAGCAATCTGCATAGCTTCATTATATATCTTCTTTTTCAACCCCAATACATGCTATCAGATGTTTCCCCTAAGTCCCATGACGAACCTATGGGTATTGGTATCATCTTCCTGCATGCTAGAGGGAGCAAAGAAAAATAATTCTTCATAACATTGCCAATTTGCATCGATAGTCATCTGTCCTTGATATAAGCTCTGAAATTCTTTCTCCATTTGGTCTCTGAAACTCCAGGGAAAGTACTTCTCAAAGAAAGCTTCCTTGAAGATCCCCTAAGTTAGATAGGTGTGCTTGGTTAGTAGATATCCTCGAGTAGACTTCTACCAATGATGTGCATTACCTTTCAGCATAAAAGTGGCACATAACACTTTCTCTTCTTTAGTAATAGTCATCATCATGAAATTTATCTCGATCTTATCAATCTAGTGTGCTGGCCACAGAGGATCCGATGGCTTACCCATGTACTCCTTTGGTTTCATCTTTAGGAAATGCTTGATTAGCCTGGAGTGGTCTAGCTGCTTCTGTGTATATGTTCTATACATGGACGATTGATACTGATAGTGACCTTGATTGTATCCGCCTTGTAGTGCTATAAGATCCTATATTTGAGCGTGTTCCACTGGCGTTTGAGGTACCTGTGGTGCTATGTTATTCATAACAGGATTTGGGGCACGATGTTGCTACCCCTGGGCACGATGCTGGCTTGCCCTATGATCATGGGTGTTGTGTTTGTAGTTGGGGGAGCAATTTTCATGGCAGCTTGCATGTTCGCCTACATCTGATGTAACTCCTGCACCTGTCGTGCCAGATTTATCACAAACATGGACAAATCGATTAGTGGCGATGGTAAGTTTATGGGGTTGGCCTAGTTGTTGACCCTGGTGGAGCTACATTTTGGTTCTCAGTATTTCCAGCTTATCCCTTAGGATTTTCATTGACATTTACCTCCGCAGGTGGTGGTGGAAGTGGGCTTGGGTTACATCCTCTTCGGGTTACTCTATGCCCAGCCATTTCTGACTATCAACTATGGTGGTGTCTGAAAAGTCATAGAAATATGTGAGACAAATGCAATATACGATGGTCTCAAATTAGTCTCACAATAAATGAAGCAATTTTTAAAATTCCAAGGTCATTTAAACAATGTAGTGTATTTTCAATCATGTGGTCAATAGGTGTGGTTGAACTATATGCGACCATAGGTGCGACCACACAAGCAGCTTACAGAGAGCCTGTGGTCGGGTGTGGTCAACCTTTTGGTCTAATTCTATGACTGCACCACCCCAAATCAGGGTTTTAAACCTGATTTCGAGCCATTTGTTCCCATTCTTCTCTTATCTTTTAATGTTTCTAACTCAACTCACCTCCACTGAGTTGCTACAGTGCTGACCACTCCCTTGAGCAGAATTTTTGCGATCAACCACTGGAATCTCCATCACCACGGTTCAATCTTTGTTGTTTCATTCTAGGTTTTCATCGCCTATTTCGATCTTTACCAAATTAAATTTCATTTAACCATAAAAATTTGATTTTTATTAGTGTCTCTTGCTATTGGGCACCCAACGGACAAAAACGCTCCAGAAAATCTGGGTTTCATTAGTTGGTTTGGCCAAAAGCTTGAAATTTTGGGAATTTTTGCCAATTTTAAAATTTCTTCAAATTCACTTTAATTGGTGACAATTCCTTGTTGATTAACCATTGTAGGATAATTTGTGATTCACGTAAGTCCTCTGTCCAGATGTTTGGGTGAAAACTGATGCTTTTGCTCACTTTACGTCGTTATTCCTACAAATTTTTGGATTTTTTACTTATTTTTTCGTTTATGTTCCTTGTAGGTAACATGGTTCGTACCAAGGTTCCCATCATGACTCCCGTCGCTTCAGGTCCATTGAAGCTGAGATACAGTATCCCTGGTATTGTTAAAAGAAGGTCGAGGGGGGTTGGTGTGTCAACTTGCCCAGCTTAGCTCTATTTGATGTAGAGAGGGCATTCGACAATATGGGCTGGCTTCCAGTGGTCTTATACGAGGGTTGCACCCTTCCAGAGTGGTTGAAGCAATTTTACTGTAATTTACAGGTGGAGGGTGATCCAAAGGACGTGAATAAAGGTAGACAGCTTTGGATCACTAGTTTAGTGAAAGGGGCATCCATTTCATTTAACTGTCAAGAGTTGGCTGACCTCCTGGGCATTTTCAATGACTGTCCATTAATCTATTGCACGTCGAAAGAGCCCAAATTCCTATTAGAGAGGATGTGGGGTGAGGTGTAAGACCCGTACTGAACTAACCAGTCTTACCACCTTGTACCAGGTTTACCTATCATGGTCGAGCCAAGTGGACCAAGTACGTAAAGGAAATCACAAAACCAGGTATGAATTTGATCCAAAAACAGTAAATATGAGGGTAGGGTCGCATGCCTAAATAGGTAGGGTCGACTCCACCTCAACAGAGTCCAACCCATGACTTTTCAGTCCTAGGGTCGGATGACTTGAGACCCTAGGGTCGACGGATCCTACGACCCTAGCATCGACCCTATGGTGACAGACTGAAATCGTGAATTAGGAAACTTTTCTAATTTCAGGGAGTCCTTTCCTAATCTCGATAAGACATATTTTGGGAGGTTTGCCTCTATAAATAGGACGTCCCTTAGCCTCTTTCACTCCTTTTGGAACCCTAATTGAAAGTGAGAGAAAGAGAAGAGAAGGAAGAGAAGAAGAAGAGAAGGAGAATTTGAGAAGACAACTAAAGAGAAGAAATTCAGAGAAATCTCTAAATCTCAGCAATCCTAAGGTATGAATACATTCTCCATGAATTATGTAAGAACCTAGAATAGCTTATGAAGAAGTTGGGGTTGGGAGAAACCCAAATCATCTACCCATGTATGAGTTTCAAAGGAATCCATGAAATTAATCATCATAGACAATGGAAAGTGTATAAAAATCATAGTTATGAGCCATAGAACATTCTTAGAATGGACCTACGAGACTACAGGATCGACCCCATGCTCTCGGGAAGTCCAGGGAGGCTGTGGTCGAACATAGGGTCGATGGGTAACCGACCCTATGACCGACCCTACACCCTGGGGTCTCAGATACCTGCGACCCAACCTGCGACCCTAGCTATACAGCAAGCTTAAATTGTTAGACTTAATTCTAATTAGAATCTATTGATTTGTTAGGTTTTTCTAGTGATATAAAAATGGTTCTTAAAGCTGAAAGAGGATCTACACTCAATCAAAGGTGAGGGAACAAGACCTAAACTAATTGGCTAATAATAAACTGTTTTCGTTTATTGAGTCCAATGCCATGTATGATTCTATGATTGTATGATTGTAATGTGCATATCACATGTCATCTACTATTCCTGTTATTACTGTTCATGCATATTTAATTTTGTTTATTATAACATGATGATGATGATGATGATGCTAGGAATAGGCATGTGAATGTATGTGTGTGGTTAGTGTACTTGATGCGAGTGGGGCATCAGGGGGAGAACATGACATTGTGGTTCAGCCTGGTCACCAGACTCTAGCTCTATCTCTACTCAAGTCTTGTCCACTAACATCATCGTATAGCCATTACCTTAGTAGAACTAATACATCGTAGGGCATCAGGGGGGACGTGACATTGTGGTTTAGCCTGGTCACCAGACTCTAGCTCTATCTCTATGGATGTATTGAGGGATGCTAGGGTGAGGCCTTGGATACACTGTTTGACATTAGGATTGGTTAGTTACGAGCCCAATTTGCAAGCCCTCGCCAATAGGGGCTTACGTATTGGTATGGGTAGGGCATCAGGGGAAGTGTCATGCGGTGTTTGATCCAGCCACTTTAGCTCTATCTCTATTCCATGGTGGGTGCATGTGGGGTCGGCAATGGTGTTTGATCCATTGGGCGGTTTCACACACTCGTGTATAGAGGTGCGGCGGCCTCCAAACCTTTCTATTGCACATTGCAAACTTATGAACATACCAAAGATATGAATTGAATGCATGCATATGTTTGTTGTATTGTTTTGTTTGCTCACTAAGCCGTGATGTGTGCTCACCCTTTCGACATCGAATGCTTTTAGTTGATGACGCAGGTACCGCGGTTGAAGATTATATGAATGCTCTGATGTATGGACATGCGGCGGCAATGGATGCTGAAGTTTTGATGGAATCACATGATTCGTCATGCGAGTGCAACTATTGCATTTTTTATTAGGTTTTATTCAAATTATACAGACGATGTAATTGATTAAATATTTTATTTATGACTTAGTATTTTGAAGATAATTGAATAATTTATTTATGTTATCATCTTTAGACTCTCAGTTCATTTAATATTAAAAACTTCTACTATTGTGTATTTACTCTGATTATTGTTGTGTATGTGTATGGTTTAAGCAAACGGACACAGCTTATTCGAGATCCTGGTTAAACTGTTGGTTTATTGGCGGTTCATCACACCATTCTGAATAGTGTAGAATTGGGATGTGACACGAGGTGTGTAGTCAAATTATATGGGATGACCACTGGCAGATAAAGGCAGTCAATCTCCGTCCTGAGCCACCGGTATACTACATGATCATCCAGCAAAATCTGATTCCATAGGGTAGTCAATATGAGCTGGTTTCGTAGCTGACCCAGTATCTTCTTTACTGTATCTACACTAGGCAGCCTGTCTGCCTTCCATATATTATCATTTGGACTATGCGTAGAGCCATGACGCCTAACATGAAGGGTGACCTATCCTATGGACGCTTCATCACCACCTACTCTCTAGCCTGTAGGTGGACTTAGAGGATGGAAGGATCTATAAGGACACCTTTTTAGCTAACCTCGACTGGGACGCCATCTGCAAGATGGGGATGAGAGAAGTATAGGTCAGTGATGAGGAAAGGAATGCTGTGAGTCATCCTCTTACTTAGGTAGCGGCAGTAAATATGGAGGCGACAACAGTGGCTACAGAGGCAGTAGCAGAGGCATCAAAGAGTGACAATGATGAGGATGATGACCGGATGTACATGGATGTAGATGCCGTCCCTCCTCCATCACCGCAATATTCTACTGGAGCTGGCCCTTCTTGGACATCTTACTCAACTGATCCTTCGCGCCCACCACCAGATGACATGATGGCACTACTTCAAGAGTTTTGGGACACCCAACGTGCTATAGATCTAAAGGTAGAAGAGATTCTAAAGGCTCAGTGTACCACAGACCAATGGTAGCAGATCGGGTAGTTAGTTTCTGAGAGACCAAACACAGGTAGCCTGGTTCATTAGGGTATATGCTGAGGACTATGATCAAGACGAAGAGGCACCTCCTCCACCTACTCCTCCAACTCCATGATCATTCTTTTCTTTCTGTTTGTATTACAGAGTAACTGTCTGAACTATGGATCATACTCTGATCCCAGATGTATATACTTTAGTTTGGGTTTATATATACAATTTTATTTGTTTCTCATTTACATATGTGCATTATTCTATTTTTTAATTTATGTCTCAAACAGCAAGGTGCTTATGGTATGTTTATATTATAGTTTTAATTTGTACTAATTCAGTTCATGACTCTCGTGAAAATATTTTAATTTAATGAGCAGTGCCTGAGAGCTCTGATACCAAGCTATCACACCCCAATTCTAGACTAACCAGTGGTGTGATGAATCATCATGAGAACCAACGGTTCAAACCAAGATCTCGTAAAGGTTGTGCCCATCCGATTAAACCAAACACATTTTATAATAATAATAATAATAAATAAATAAATAGTGGAAGTCTTTATTAATAATGAATTGAGTTTTAATGATGATAAATAAATAATTATATCCAATTATCTCCAAATGACTCAAGACATAAAGTAAAATAATCAATTACATGTTCTAGTATCCAAATATAATTAAACTAATAAAAAACACATTGATTGCATTCGCATAACGGATCATACGCTTCCTCCATAAGTTCTACTTCCATAGCTATCACTTGTTGTGCATCGGTACATTCATATAATCTTTAATGATAAGACATGCATCAATAACTAATAATATTCAACGTAGAAAGGGTGAGCACATATCATGGCTCAGTGAGTAAACAAAACAATGCGTAAACATATACATGCATTCAATTAATATCTTCGGTCAGGTTATAAGTTTGTAATGTGCTATAGAAAGGATTGGTGGCCACCGCACCTCTATGAATGAGTGTGTGAATTCGCCCAATAGATTAAACACCATTGCCTTCCCACATACACCCACCATGGAATAGAGATAGAGCTAAGGCGTTCGGATCAGACACTGCCAATACCTCCCTTGATGCCTTACCCATACCAACACGTAAGCCCCTGCTAACGAGGGCTTGCAAACTGGGCTTGCAACTAACCAATCCTAATGCCATCCAATCTATCTAAGGCCTTACCCCAGCATCCCTCAATATGTCCATAGAGATATAGCTAAGGCCCCCAATAGAGTTAGAGACCACACGGTCTGAGACCACCTCCCCTGATGCCCTACGATGTAATAGTTCCGCTAAGGTAATGTTGATACGATGATGTCAGTGGGCAAAACTTGAGTAGAGATAGAGCTAGAGTCTGGTGACCAGGCCAAAGACCACAACGCTACATCCTCTCCCTGATACCCCACTCACATCTAACATACTAACCACACACATAATCATATGCCTATTTCTAGCATCATCATCATCATGTTATAAATAGACAGAAATAAATATGCATGAGCAGAAATAGCAGTAATATTGGATGACATGTAAGATGCACATTACAAGCATACAAGCATAGAATCATTCATTGCATTAGACAATTAAAATAAATTTGTTATTATCCAATTAGTTTAGGTCTTGTTCCCTCACCTTTTAACGATGTTCAATCTTCTCCAAGCCATGGAAATCACTTTTGAACTACTTGAAAACCTAAAAAATTTATGCATTTAAGTTAGGGTTCAAGTTTACCAAGTTACAGTAGTCGAAAACCTAATTTGGTCTCAAATAGGCTTCCTGAAACTATGTGGTCGCAGGTGTGGTTGAATCTATGGTCTTTGTATTTGTGACCATAGGGTGTATGGTCGATCTGTATGGTTGCATATCATGTGACCACACGTGCGACCATACCTTCTTTGGGATCTTCCCGAGAATGTGTGGTCGACCTTTAGTTACTCTATAATCGACCATAGGCTGCGACCACATGAAGTTTGGTCAATTTTTATCTTCAGTCCAATTCCTTCATGAGTCAATTCCTTGGTTTATCAATAGGTCCCTCCTATGATCGGTTTATGGCCTTAATTCATAATTTTTGCAAAGTTATCCAACCTAACCCACTCTCTATGGATTTCCCTTGAGTTTTTATTTATGGGGTCTCATGGTTGAGATCCCACATCAACTCCACATCTAAATTTACATTGAAAAAAATCCTATACTATGTGATCTACTTCTATAGAGATGGTTCCTTACCTTGGCCTTCTGTAGCATGCTAGAACCATCATTCCTCTTAGCTTGCCTCTTCAGATCTCTTTTTCTTTCTCTTCCTCTCTCTCTTTCTCTCTTAGTTTTAGAGTTTCAATTTGAGTTCTAAAAGAGTGGGAGAGGCTATGGGATGTCCTTTATATAGAGAAAAAAACCTCCGTATTGAGTTCTCCCTCAACTAGGGAAGAGATCCCTTAGTTTAGAAAAATTTCCAAAAACATGGAGTCGGTCTCAGCATCGTGCGATCGCACGTGTGGTCGCAGAATAGACCATACATTGGATTTTGAGTGGTTTCACTTTTCTTAAGGTGTGGTCGACCATACTAGCTTAGGTTTGCAACCACACACTCAAATTTGACTGGTTTTGGGTCGATTTACATACTTAGCCTTGTGGTTTCTTCACGCACTTGGTCCTCTTGATCCGGCCATGATAGGAAAACTTGACACGACACAGTTAGACCGGGTTAGTATGGTGCGGGTCTTCCAAACAATAATATAAATAAGAGTACGATCCTAAGTAGTGCCTCCTAGAGTTTTGTTGTACAATAAATAGTAATAACCATATTAATGTCGGATCTATTAGATTACTGTCTACCTTCATTGTTTGTCCAAGCATAGCCTAGTATTTTATATATATATTTTTAAAGGTCTATTAATAATTATTAAACACCTTATACTTGCTGTCTAGAGTTCCAAATACATAGACATCCTAAATAGCAATCATCAAAGGTATAAACATTTGTTTTTAATTAAAACGATGGAGAATACCTTTGTAGACATATTGTTCTAGGTATATGTACACATAGGTAGGTTCACAAGATTCCCAGGAAGGTAATATTAAAAAATGACCTTCATCTGGGGTCGATTCGCGGTACGGCACGTGACAAAACGCACAGTCACTGACCATAGGCATGCGACCTGTAATCAATCGCACTTCGAAATGTTACCAGATCTTTTCGAAACTTCTCTGATGGTTTTCTATAATTTTTATAGGTCTAATCCATGAGTTTGGGTTCAAAAATCCCATTTTAACTCATATAAATGATATCAATCCTATTTTCTCTACAAACTGATATTGTTGGCTTTGGTTTAATAACTCAGATTTAATCCTAACAATACCAGGAAGGGAAAATCCTTGGTTTTGATTTCTTAACAATCCATTTAGGTTTATCATCAGAGTTTTGACAACTTAGATCCGATCAAAAGTTTATAAAAGTCTAATTTTCATTCTTTAAGAACCTCAGTTCATCTTGATTCAGATCCATGCCTTTTTGTTACATCTGGAATAGATATTAATACTGGATGTAAAAAACAAGGGATTGAGAAACATGATCAGAAATCCTTTGGGTTCCTACATGTATAATTTAATTATAATAGAAGAAAAGAGATGGGAAAAATCGATTCTAGTTATGGATCTTTGGTGTTGGTTCCCTCTAGCAGTGGTTTCCCTTGGTGGCAGAGGCTCCTTCCTTTTTCTCCCTTCTCCTTTCTTCTCTAGATGCGGTAGAGCTTCTTTATTACTTTCTCTTTTGGTTTGCAGAGAAAGAAAATGAGAAAGAAGAGAATGGGGAGGAGAAAGGTAGACCAATCCCATCCCAATCACGTTGGAGTGACTTGAGCTCCAATCAAGGTGAATTAAAGGATTCCCTTTACTCTACCCAATTTGAAACTGAGAATGCACCTGGATACTCCTTCCAAAGAGTCCAATCCGAAACTAGGCTTGACCATAGGTCCAATCGGGTTGGTTCTTTAAACCAGTCTCGCTACAGGGGTGCGGCACTTGATCGACCGTACCTAGGTACGATGTGCTGGACACCTAGTTTAAGTCTTGATTAAGTATTTTGGGTACCAGGGTTAAACTAGATTACCTTTATTTGGTTTCATTGGTCTAGTCTACCTTGGTTTGAACCGTTTGTCATGGTAAGACTTATTACAAGGTTAAAATTTCAAATTATGACCAAAATTTTGGGTTCGAGTCTTACATGAATCATTGTATGGGAGAAAATGCATAACCCCATTATACTAGAATGAAGTTGGAAAAAGAAGAATAGTAGGACCTGATATTTTCCGAGAAACATGTGAGAAAGTAGATTTGATTCGAGCATGAATTAAAGCAGCTCAAACTCGATAGAAGAGTTATGCTAATGTAAGGCGAAAGGAATTGGAATTTGAAGTCGGAGACAAAGTGTTCTTAAAGGTTTCTCCTTTCAGAGCGGTAAAGAGACTTGAAAAGAAGGGAAAGCTGAGTCTGTGATATGTTGGACCCTATGAAATCCTCGAAAGAAGCAGAACTATAGCTTACAAATTGGTACTGCCTCGAGCACTATCAAGCATCCACAATGTGTTCTACATAACTATGTTAAAGAAGTATATCAGTGACCAAGGACACATGTTGTCAACTGAACCACCACAACTAAAGGATGATTTATCATATGAAGTTGAACCTTCAAGAATTATAGACCGAACGATACAAGAACTCAGAAACAGAAGTATTCCTTTTGTCAAAGTGATATGGAAGAGTCACAACGAAGAATAAGCATCTTGGGAGAAGGAAGATGATATGCAGGAACAATATTTGCATTTGTTTAATGATGAAAGAATGTCAAATTTTGAGGACAAATTTTTTTTGTAGGGGATGGAGTTGTGAGACCCGCACCCAAATTTCGGTCTTAATTTGAAAATTTGACCTTGTAATAGGTCTTACCATGACGAATGGATTAAACCGAGGTGGACCAGACCAATGAAACTCAATGAGTATCCTAGTTTAACGTTGGTATCCAAAATACATAATTAGGATCAAAACTAGGGCTGGAACGACACCACCAAGGTGCGGTTGATCACGTGCTGCACCTTAGTGCTGTACCCCTTGCAGCGAGTCAGGTTTTGAGAACCAATTTGATCAGACTATTGGTAAGTTCTGGTCTCGATTTGGACACATCCAAATAAATTTCCAAGTTCATTATCTAATTTCAATTAAGTAGAGAGGAGGGAATCCTCCAATCCACCTTGATTGGACCCCAATCCACTACAACGTGAATGAAGTATGGGATTTGGCCATACTCCATCCTTCTCAGCTTCATTCTCTGCAAACCAAAAGAGAGAAGAGAGAAAAGAGCTTTGCTGCCTAAAAGAGAAAGGAGAAGGGAGAAAGAGGAAGGTACCTCTGCCACCAATGGAAACCACCACTGGATAGCACCCCGACACCAGAGATCCATAACTGGTATCAATTTTTCCTATCTCTCATTACTTTTTTTGAGTTAAAATACAATAAGGATGAAGCCAAGGGATCCCTGATCATGTTTCCCAAACCATTGTCTCTTGTATCTATTACTGAGACTCATTCAATGAATTGAATCAAAGCAAGGATCAAAATCATTGAGAATTAAGATCCTAAGAATACCAAAATATGGATCAGGAAGAGTGTTGAATGGATCTAAGGACCCTAGACCTTGGGGATCCGATTGAATAAGTTATTTATGGTTTAGCATTCAAGGAAAACTATCCCTGATGTTGCTAGGATCGATTCGAAGGTATTAAACCAGTTTCTAGCAATATCGATAAACTGGAAAAATGGAATTGAAACCATTAGCATGAGTTAGAAAGGGAAATTCGAGCCCAAACCCATTGTGTGAGCACAATAAAATTATAGAAAACCATTGGAAAAGTTTCAGTGTGTCCTGGCTACGTTTCAATGTGTGGTCAGTTACGTACCGCATGCCTATGGCCAGTGACTGTGGGGTTGGTCACGTACCACACAATGAATCGACCCCAGATGAAGGCCATTTTCGAACACCATCTTTCTGGGGAATTTGGGACCCTACCTATGTGTTCATATCTTTAGAAACATATGTCTGGGTAGGTGTATTCCATCGTTTCAAATTAAAAACTAATGTTCATACTTCTAATGCTTGCTGTTTAGGATTTATATGCAATTGAAACTCTAGGTAGCAAGTGGAAAGTGTTTAATAATGGTAATCAAACCTTTGTTTGGTATATTAGTTCTATTTATCTTGTCGAATGGTGTTATGTGATTGATAACATGCTTTGTGTGTGATGACATGCCATCCAATAAACTGTATTGTTTGCTCATGCATATGCACTCTCCATGAAATGGGATGCCTCGTGACCTCTCCATGAAATGGGACGCTTGCACCACTTCTTACTAACATTGCTTTACATTTATCATATGTAACCTAGCCAAGTCATGATGCCCTAGGTGGGGGCTCAGAAGGGTTGGAAGCTTGACGATGTTACGGTCTAGTAATTTAATTGATAGGAAAAAACTTGGTTGTCTTGAGCTGGCACTTACAGTTATATACCATACCATAGTTGATAAATCATGCATTTTGTTTGTGTACGTTTGATTTTCTTGCTAAGCTTGGTGGTTGAGCTTACCCATGTATACACAAATTCTTTTAGATGCAAGTAGGATGGTGATGGACTGCAATGTTAGGGACGTTAGTGATGATGACATTCATGACGAGACGTGCTAGTGTGAGGACTGTGTCTATGGATTGACACTTTAAACAATTAATAATCTTATTTGAACTTGGATGATTTAAATTTGGATTTGGGGGCGTGTTGCCCATATGAATAATTTACATTTGAGGGATTTAAGTATCTTATTTATTTACGTTAACAATGGTTTGGGGATTTATTTATATTATTATCATTTGATTATCTCTGTAAGACCCGTATCGAACTAACCGGTCTTACCACCTTGTACCTGGTCTACCTATCATGGTCGAGCCAAGTGGACCAAGTGCGTGAAGAAATCACAAGACCAGGTATGAGTCTAACCCAAAAACAGTAAATGTGAGGGTAGGGTCGCATTCCTAAACAGGTAGGGTCGACCCCACCTCAACAGAAGTCCAACCCATTACTTTTAGTCGTAGGGTTGGATGACTAAGAAGGTGTAGGGTTGACGGATCCTGCGACCCTATGTCCGACCCTACGATAATAGACAGAAACCAGAAATTAGGAAACTTTTATAATTCTAAGGGGATCTTTCCTAAACTCATTGGGACTTATTATGGAGGGTTTTCCTCTATAAATAGGATGTCCCTTAGCCTCTTCACTCTTTTACAACCCTAATTGAAAGTGAGAGAAAGAGAAAGAGAAGGAAGAGAAGAAGAGAAGGAACTTGAAGAAAAGACTAAGGAAGAGGAGGAAGTTCAGAGAAACCTCTGAATAAAGGTATGAACCTAATTCCTTACCTGAATAAGAGATCATAGAATAGTTATGAAGAACATAGGGATAGGAAAAACCCAAATCATCCATCCATGGACAAGTTATAAGAAATTTCATGGAAAAAATCATTATGGACTATGAATAGTGTATAACTTGTAGTTTTGAGCCATAGAACAGTCAGAGAATGGACCATGAAAGTAAGCCAAAGGATCCAAACATGAAAGAATGGACTTTAGAATGAAAGGTCGACTCAGAATACGTGTGGTCTCACATAGGGTCGAATGATATCCGACCCTACAAGACCACAGGATCGACCACATGCGCTTGGAAAGTTCTAGGGAGGGTGTGGTCGCATGTAGGGTCGAATGGTATCCGACCCCACGTCCGACCCTACACCCTAGGGTCACAAAAACTGCTACCCTAGGTGCTACCCTACCAGCGACCCTACGATTTCAGTTAGTCTAAATCTATTGGAAAAATTTTAATTAAAATCTATCCATTTGTTAGGTCTTTCTAGTGATTTAAAAGTGATTCATAAAGCTTGAATGAAGATCTACACTCAATCAAAGGTGAGGGAACAAGACCTAAACTAATTGGCTAATAATAAACTATTTTCGCTTATTGAGTCCAATACCATGTATGATTCTATGATTGTATGATTGTAATGTGCATATCACATGTCATCTACTATTCTTGTTATTACTGTTCATGCATATTTAATTCAGTTTATTTATAACATGATAATGATTATAATGCTAGGAATAGGCATGTGAATGTATGTGTGTGGTTAGTGTGCTTGATGCGAGTAGAGCATCTGGGGGAGGACGTGACACTATGGTTCATCTTGGTCACTAGACTCTAGCTCTATCTCTATTCAAGTTTTGTCCACTAACATCATCGTATCGCCATTACCTTAGCAGAACTATTACATCATAAGGCATCAGGGGAGGTGGTCTCGGACCGTGTAGTCTCTTACTCTGTCGGGGGGCCTTAGCTCTATTTCTATGGACGTATTGAGGGATGCTGGGGTGAGGCCTTGTATACACTGTTTGACATTAGGATTGGTTAGTTGCGTGCCCAGTTTGCAAGCCCTCGCCAATAGGGGCTTACGTGTTGGTATGGGTAGGGCATCAGGGGAAGTGTGATGCGGTGCGGTCCTAAACACTTTAGCTCTATCCTTATTCCATGGTGGGGTGGATGTGGATGACAATGGTGTTTGATCGATTGGGTGGGCATACACACCCTGTGTATAGAGGTGTGGCGGCCACTGAATCTTTCTATAGCACATTACAAACTTATGAACCAGACCAAAGATATGAATTGTATGCATGCATATGTTTGTTGCATTGTTTTGTTTGCTCACTGAGCCGTGATGTGTGCTCACCCTTTCGACGTCGAATATTTTTAGTTGATGATGCAGGTACCACAGTAGAATATTATATAAATGCTCTGATGTATGTACATGTGGCGGCAATGAACGCTGAAGTTATGATAGAGTCGCATGATTCATCATGCGAGTGCAACTCTTGAATTTTCGATTAGATTTGGTTTAAATTATACAGACAATGTAATTGATTTAATTTTTTTAATTTATGTCTTAGTGCTTGTAGAGATAATTGGATAATTTATTTACTCTATCATAGTTAGACTCTCAGTTTATTTAATATATAAGACTTCTGCTATTGTTTATTTACTCTAATTATAGTTGTGGATGTGTATGGTTTAAGCAAACGGACACAACCTATTTGAGATCCTGGTTGAACCATTGATTTATTTATGGTTCATTACACCATTCTGAATAGTGCAGAATTGGGGTGTAATAACTTGGTATCAGAGCTCTCAGGCCCTGTCTATTAAACCAGTATACTTCCATAAAAGTTCGTGAACTGAGTTAGAATAAAATTTAAAAGCTTTAATAGGAACATACTGTAAGCACCTGTACTGTTTGAGACAAAATCAAGGAAGAGAATAATGCATATATAAAAGGAGAAACATGTTTCATATACATCAAATAAAAAGCACGTTTATACATATCCAAAGCAGAGTACAGTACATAACCTGGACAGTTACTATGTAGTACAAAAAAAAAAAAAAACAACAAGAAGAAAATATACATCATGGAGCTGGAGGTGATGGAGGAGGAGGTGCCTCGAGATCAATGTCGTAGTCCTTAGCATAGACTCTAGTTAACCAGGCTACTTGAGTCTGGGTCGTCTGGAGTCTAGCTGTTAACTCGGCCATCCACTGATCAGACGCATGCTGAGCATCTAGAAGATCGCCCACTCTCCCATCAGTCGCGCACTGAGCATCTAGAAGCTCTCCTGCTCTCCTATCTGTCATGCGCTGAGAATCTAGAAGCTCTTCCACTCTCAAGTCCATTGCACGCTGAGCCTCTTTGATCTCACGTAGTAATCCCATCATATCATCAGATGGTGGGTGTGAAGGACCAGCCATGTGGGAAAGAGCCCGAGATGGACCAGCTCCAGTAGAATGTAGAGGTGATGGAGGAGGTATGGCATCTACATACATAAACACACGATCATCATCCTCGGCATCACCCCCAGGGACCCCTGCTCCCGCTGCAGCTGCTGCCGCCGTGGTATCTGCTACCTCTACTCGAGTACGAAGACGCACCAGAGCGTTCCTCTCATCATCATTGACCTGAGCATCTTACATACCCATCTTACAGATGGCCTCCCAGTAAAGATCCGATGAGAAGGTCTTCTCCTGAATCCTCTCATCTACTAAGTCAATGTGTAGGTGGGTGAGCAATGTGGTGATCAGACGTCCGTAGGGTAGGTTGCCCAACTGACCAGTCAGCGTAGCACGGATCATCGTCCGGATAATGATATAAGGAAGGCAGACAGGCTGCCTGGTGCAAATACAGTAGAGGACATACTGAGTCAACTGGGAGATCTTCTCATATTGTTTACTCTGGGGTATTAGGTTGTGCTGGATAATTTTGCAGTACACCCAAGGCTCTAGATGTAGGTTGATCGCTTTCATCTCCCAGCGATCATCTCTGATGAACTGACTGTCGATCTCAGCACGCATCTCCAAGGATAGGAATTGGGGTTCCTTGGGAGCACAGTACACCAAAGGGCCGTCATTTGATATGCCCAAAAGATCAACCAACTGCTGGTAGTTAAATGAAACCTCTACCCCTTTGACGTAGCTAGTGATCTTGAGCTCCCTACCCCTCTCTGTGTCATTGCGATCCCCCACTACCTGGAGATTGCAATAGAATTGCCTCATGAAATCAGGAAGAGTACAAACCTAATAGGTGATCACAGGAAGCCAGCCCATGTCACCAAAAGCACCCTCCACATTGAACAAGGCTAGACTAGCCAAGTTCACACAGCGACCCCCCTCTACTTTCTTACGCTCATAGCGAGCATACTGAACTTCAACCTCGTTGGAGCAGAAACGAACTAGGTCATGAGCCCTAGGCACCTTCATACGAGTCATACTATCTGTCAAGACACAGAAGAACAAACAAGATATTAGTAATGGTAAAAAATTTAAAATTTCGACATTATAGTGACATGATTTGGCCAAAAGCCTCACTTTTCACCCAAACAACTGGGCAGGAGGACTTATATAAGTTCCAAACCATCCTGCATGGCTCATACAGTTGGAAATTTAATCTAGAAAGATCAAATTTGATGAAATTTCAATAAATTCAAAAAATCTCAAAAATTAGGTTAAAAATGAAAAATTTCAAGTTTCTCGATAACCAACCAATGAAACTCAAATATTTTTGAGGGCTTTCATCCATTGGGTGACCAATAGCAAAAGCCCCCAATAAAAATTAAATTTTTATGGTTGGAAAAAGTTTAATTTGAAGAAAACGATGTAATGGGCGAAAAACCTAGTTTGGAGAGTTTAAAAATGTGAAACAGTAGAGAGCATACCTGAAGAGAAGGAGAGGAAGTCGCGAATGGAAGGAATGATCACCAAACACTAGGGGTAGATACTGTAGCAACTCAGGGAAACGGGTTGAGTTGGAAGAAAGGAGAAATAATGGGAAATGAATCCAAAATCGGGTTTAAAAACCTAATTTTGGATCGTAGGGTCGTAGAATTCGACCAAAATGTGAGACCCTACGTCAGACCCTACCATCGACCCTAGGCTCTCGGTGATCTGATAGAGAACCATGGGTCGGACCTAGGGTCGGATATATACCGACCCTACAATTGACCCTAGGCTCTCGGTAATCTGACAGGGTTTATTAGGGTCGCATAAGGACCGACCCTACGATGGAAAATACAGTATTTTGTCAGAATGATCTGAAAAATTGGAAATTTATATTGATTAGATGGATTTTTACTTGAAAACAACTTATATTGATTGCCTCACATGTGCTATGATTGTTTTTAGACACTACCACCACTAGAACAGGAAATGGTTGGGCGAAGGGTGACCAGACGAGGCCATAACCCAATTCCACCACCACCACCTGTGGAGGAAGACAGCCATGTAAATCATGAAACACAGGAGAATCTGAATATGGCACCGCTAGTGGCTAGTGGCCAAGCAAATCCTACAAATTTTCCAGCCCCACCTACAGATCTAGCTATCGCGGTAATGAACTTGGCACAACAGCTGCAACAAATACAACAGGTGCAAGCCAATATGCAGGCTGCTATAGGCATGGCTTTTCTAGCTGCACATACGACACCTATGCTAGCAAGACAAGCTAGCACAGTACCAGGGGGAAGCAACAGAGTATCCCACACACTTCAAACACCACTTATACCGGCTCAAGTACAGAATCCTGAGGTAGCTCAAGGCAGTTACCAGTACCAACCACCTATGTATGGGGCTTATTCTCCATATCAGCTGGACCACTCCCGATTGATCGAGTGTTTTCTAAAGATGAAGCCCAAAGAATATAATGGTAAGTCAGCATGTCAGACCCATACACCACGAACTCGGTCTAACCTTACATTTCGTGTCGTGACCCGTCTACATATCATGGTCAAGCCAAGTGGACCAAGGGTGTGAAGAAAAAGCAAGACCCAATATGAAAATTTACTCAAAAACAGTCAAAATGAGGGTAGGGTCGCATGCCTAAATAGGCAGGTCCGACCCCCCTATCGATACCCCCATCGACCCATGACCAGGGGTCGCAGGGGGTCTCAAAAATATCCTACCCCGCCCCCCCCCCTCCCATCGACCGCCCATCGACCCCTGGTAATCGGTAAAAACAGTACGAACCAAAAATTAGGAAACTTTCCTAATTTCAATTGGAACCTTTCCTAAACTCAATGGGACTTATTTTGGGAGGTTTTACTCTATAAATAGGATGTCCCTAAGCCTCTTTCACTCCTTTTATAACCCTAATTGGATTGAGAGAAAGAGAAGAGAAGGAAGAGAATGAGAAGAGAAGGAAAGTGGAAAAGAAGACCAAAGAGAAGGGATTCAGAGGAAGAAGCATACTTCTTAGGTATGAATACTATTTCCATGAATTTCTAAAGACCTTAGTGTAGATAATAAAGAGAGTATGATCTAAGAGAAACCCAAATCATCCATCCATGGTTAGGTTTCAATGGAAACCATGGAGGAGATCATTGAAACCATGTAGGTGAATAAAGAATAGTTCTACACCATAGAACATGTATGGAATGGACTATAGAAGGAAGCCATAGGACCCAAACATGAAAGAATGAACGAAATTTGATATTCTCGACTCAAACCATGGGGGGTCGCACCTAGGGTCGATGGAACATCCGAACCTAGCATCGACCCCCAACATTCGGGAAACCCAGGGAAGGGGTGGTCGCACCTAGGGTCGATGGAACATCCGACCCTTGAATCGACCCCCAGTATTCAGGAAGTCCAGAATAGGGGTGGTCGCACCAAGGGTCGATGGAACCTTTGACCTTGGCATCGACCCTACTACAGGGGGTCGCAGTATACTGCTACCCTAGCATCGACCCGTCCTGCTACCCCCAGTTAACAGCAAATTGAAAAAATTAGAATAAATTCTAATTAAATAATATCAACTTTGTTAGGTCTTTTAGCGATATAATATTGATATAAAGGTGATTATTAAGGCTTGAAAGAGGACCTACAAATAAGAAAAGGTGAGGGAACAAGACCTAAACTAATTGGTTAATAATAAACTGTTTTATTTCTTGAGTCCAATACCATGATTGATTCTATGCGTGTATGCTTGTAATGTGCATTCAACATGTCATCCAATATTTCCATTATTACTGTTCATGCATATTTAAATTTATTGATTATAACATGATGATGATGATGATAGGAATAGGCATGTGAATGTTTGTGTTTGGCTGGTGTACATGGTGCGGGAAGGGTTGGTATCAATCGGTACTTCGATGCCATTTTCATCGGGGTATATTGTGCCATTGTCTATTCAAGTCATGTCCACTAAGCAAGTGGTTGATCTGCTTGATGCGAGCGAGTATCAGGGGGGTGTCATAAGCTAGGCCTCAGCACTCTAGCTCTATCTCTAACTCAAGTCTTGTGCATTAGCATTGTCGTATCGCCATTACTTTAGCAGAACTATTACGTCATGGTGTATGAGGGGAGGTGGTCTTGGACCGTGTAGTCTCTGACTCTGTCGGGGGGCCTTAGCCCTATCACTATGGGCGTTCTGAGGGATGCTGGAGTGAGGCCTTGGATACACTCTTTGACATTAGGATTGGTTAGTTGCGAGCCCAGTTTACAACCCTAGCCAGCAGGGGTTTATTTGTTGGTATGGTATTAACCGGTACTTCGATTCCGTTTTCATCAGGGTATATTGTGCCATTATGGGTGCTGTGGGCGACAGTGCCGTTTTCATTGTGCGTATCCACACTCTCGTGCATAGAGGTGCGGCGGCCACCTATCTTTTCTATAGCACATTACAAACTATAAACCAGACCACAGATATGAATTAATCGCATGCATATGATTGTTGCATTGTTTTGTTTTCTCACTGAGCTCAAGTTGGAGAGCTGACCCTCGTGCGCACAATTCTTTTAGTTTATGATGTTGCAGGCATTATGATTGAAAATTATGTCAACACGCCAACATATGAACATGTGGCGGCCATGGTGAGCAAGCTGTGGAGGACGAAGATGGTTCGTTAAGCGAGCGTTTCAGCGGTGGATACGTTGAGTGTCTAGTTTTCGTATATGGATATTGTAATATTTATTATATTATATTTTGGTTACATGGAAATAAATGGAATATTAATTATTTATCATGATTAGACCTCAGTTCATTATCTGTAAGACTTCCGCTATTTACTTTATCCCCTCTGATTAATGTGGAATGTGTTTTGGTTTATCATATGTGGGATAGCCTACTTGAGATCCTGGTTGAACCGTTGGTTTATTAACGGTTCATCACACCGTTCCGAATGGTGCAGAATTGGGGTGTGACAATTTGGTATCAGAGCTCTCGTAGGCCTTACCCATTAAACCTGAATACTTCTACTGGTGTCCATGAACTGAGTTATGATAAATTAAAAGCTTTAATACAAACAAACCATAAGCACTTGTGTTGGTTGAGACAGAAATTAAACAAGACGATAATGTACATATAAAAGGTGGAACCATATATATACACTCAAACAGAAAGAGAAGACCAAAAAATTATCCTAATAAATAATAATATAGGGTATTATCTATAAGTTGGGTAGTTATCCAAGTATACAAGGATATAGTATAGTAGCAAGAAGGGAGCTTCTGTAAAGCAGAAAATTGAATACTGAGTTGGTACTCACAAGATGTGAAACTCGATATATGATAAAGGAAGGAGAAAATGGCTAGTAATGCCTAATTCCATGCAAAGGTAAAGGGAAAGATCTCGGGCCGAATCCAACAGAGATAGGAGAATAACGAGCCTAAATTAAGAATAAGAGTAACTACAAGAAGATAAAGCTATACCCCTGGGTGACATGGAGACTCAGAGTGAAATCCACTACACGGTGATCCTTTACCCGCTGAGCATTAAGATGAGGTTACAACTTGACCCCACCACTATTTTGGTCGAGAACAGATAATGAAAACTCATCTGAGTTGGTAATCGGATTAGAGCAAATAAGAGGAAGTGAACAACTAGGCCACTCCAGCCAACCACCTGGACTACCAATTACCTTGGTCACGGTTGTAATAAACTTGGCTCAATAAAATACAAGAGCAACCACAAATGAGACCGACTATGCAAGTTGCTATCCAAATTGCCAATGCTACATCAACACCTCTGGGTCAAACCAAGTACGGTACCAATTGGTAGCAACACTGTACCCCAATACCGGTTAGCTATAACACAGTGCCTACCATACAACAAGTCCCAGTAATGCACACCCCAGTGTAGAAGTTTGGTGCGCAACAAGCAGTGTATCAAGGTGGTTAACCTTATCAACCACTGTTGTATGGGATAGTTGCATCATGACAGAATGATCCGATAAGGATTGAAGAATGTCTTCTGAAGATGATGCCTCAGACGTTTTCAGCAAGGATCAAATCTATTGTGGCCATATAACTAGATAGGTTTATATAGGATGCAGTGCATTATCAATTTACTCTTATGATTATAGAGGATACACATACCAGATTTTAAATTCTCGTACCTTGATAGGATACGTTCTTGATTTAACCTGTCAACTGAAGTCATAGATATTGTTTCTTTAGTATTAGTCCTGATTATACCAATCTAAACCACTCTCATGATCGACAACATGAACAGAGATATGAACTGAATGAATAGTTAAATGTTTAATCGTGTTGAGCGTACATATTTTGATTTATACCTGTTATTGATGTACGAAATCTTTCTCCAGATTTATACCTGATTTACTGATGTATGAAAGCTTCTCCAGATTTACTCTTGTAGTGCCTTGACCAATGACATTATATACTCGATAGAACCTGTAACCATGAGGTTAAGAGCTGTAGAACCTCTATTTCCATGTATTTGGACCATCGTGCAACCTAACGACCTTTGGATGCCGGTTGGATTACCATAGATTTACTCCTGATTCTTAAAACCTAGGTTCACTAGATAAAGCAAGTGTTTGTCGTCATACTAAATTCGAAAGAAGGAAAGGAATTGTTTTTGGATAAACATTGTGACATCCATTGAAAAGATGTTTAGTGATAATGGAATTATTGGAAGGAAGATGATTAAATTCAGATTAGATTTTATAGCCAAGAGACCTCTGATGAAGTAATGGAGAATCTATTTTGAGATTTCTAAATGGGTGGATATGAATCATGTCTATAAAAGAGTGCATGCGACAAAAGTGAGAACTATCAAGGGTAGCCAGTAAAGAAATAGATAGCACTCTAGTAGAGTAAAAGATGGCTATATCAGTATGAAATTTTGACAAGGTAAAAGATTCGTAAAGGCAAATCTAAAAGTGGACACAAGGATAAAGTCAAAAAAAAAATCATGGCATTAATAGTAATCGGTTTAATACAATGAAAATTGAGTTATGCCCAATGTCGAGTGATATGATTAAGTAAAGATCAAAAGAGTTTGACTGAATTAATGAATTTATAAGCATATATCCTAATGCTTAGATGTAGACTTGGGATATGAAGTAACAATCACAAGATATTTTTCGAGGTATATGAAAGAGAGATCAGGGTAGAATAGCAAGGATAAAATAAATATAAGCTAATGAGTGCAATATGAGATTTTGATGATAGTCTTTGGAAAATCATAAGAGATGAAGCAACTAGACAAGCTCTTAAGACCTTTACACCAGATTTTGCTAGTTCAAGCCCTTTTGGACTAAATGTTGCATTAGATGAGTGTCATGAACAATGATTGAATCATATGGATGGACAGAGTTTGGATGCAACCTAAATCGACTTGAGATGGCAGACTTTGACGTCATCTTGGGAATAGACTGGTTGTCTCAACACTCTACAAGTGATTAGGTGCATAGAAGAGGTTATCATTCAAGAATAAAGACAACATATAATTTAGTTTTATTAGAAGCATGTTACCTAAGAAGTGAAAGCTGATCCTCTCTATGCTAAAGGCGAAGAGATGCTTTGAAGAGAAAGAAGTTGGATATCTGGTATCTGTGGTATACACTACCGAAGAAGCACCACAGACGGAAGGTATTGATGTGATGCATAAATTCCTGATGTGTTCCAGGAGACTTACTTGGGTTACCATCTGATCATGTGACCGAGTTCGTCATCGACTTATTACCAAGGACGATACTTGTGTCAAAGGCACCTATAGAGTAGCTCCTATGGAGTTGAAGGAACTGAGATTCAACTACAAGAGTTATTAGACTAAGGTCCTAATCGACTAAGTATTGCATTACGGGGAGCGCCAATGCAATTCATGAAGAAGAAGGATGGTAGTGTCCAATTATGTATAGACTACCGAGAATTGAACAAGCTCACGATCAAGAATTGATAACTACCACCTCGGATCGATGACTTGTTTAAATAGTTGCAAGGAGCAAAGGTATTTTCTAAGATTGATCTTCGATCAAGATATCATCAGCTGAAGAATTTGGATAGCGATATCTCAAAGATAGTTTTTAGAATCGGGATAGGCCAATTATGAGTTTTCGATTATGATTATGATGTTTGGATTAGCAAATGCCCTTACATCTTTTATGGAACGAATGAACTGGGTGTTTCATAACATGTTTGACACGTCGGTCATAGCTTTCATAGATGATATTTTCCAAGAATGAAGCAACTCATACAACGGAGCTTAGAACCGCTTCACAACAGTTGAGAAGTGAAAAGCTTTATGCCAAGTCCAAGAAATATGAGACCCGATTAAACAAAGTGATCTTCTTAAATCACGTACCATCATAAAAAGGGATTAAAGTGGACCCTATTAAGATAGAGGTAATCATATGGTGAGAAACACTTAAAGGGTATTGCGAAGATCAGAAGTTTCTTGGGTTTAGCTGGTTATTACTGACGATTTTGGAGGACCACTCCAAGATTGAAAAACCTCTTACCAAGCTAAACGGGAAGGGAGAGGAGTTTAATTTGACTGACAAGGGTAAAGAATATTTCCAGATTCTAAAGTAAGATTGATATCATCTCCCATCTTGATCGTTCCGGCACCAGGGAATCCTTTTACCCTATCCATCGGAGCTTTCGGATTGGATCTAGGATGCGGGTTGATGTAAGGTAAATAAGCGATTTCATATGCTTTAAGAAAACTGAAAGAGCATGAGAAGAGTTACCCAACTCATGATTGAAGTAAACAATTGTGATTCATGCAATCAAGACTTGGAGACATTATTTAAACGGAGAAGAATTTTAGATTAGATCGGATTACAAGTGTTTTATTTATCTCTTCATTAGAAAGAGTTGAACATGAGGATAAGGAGATGGTTAGGAATACTTGAATGATTAAGACTCTGATATTCAATGTCACCCGAGCAAGGCTAATGTAGTAGCTAAGGCTTTAAGCAAAAAAGGAATTATGAAGTCCAAAGAAGGACCCAGTATAAATGCTGCCTTATGTTCCGCAGCAACAAATTCAGATTTGGAAGAAGAGTAACATATAATAGAAACTCGTGATGATCCAATTGAGCGAGAACTTAGGGATGAAGAAAAAGTAGTAATTTTTTTATATCTGTATATAAGAATGGTACAAGAAGATTTAGAGAAAGAAAAACCTAACCCTAACTTACTTTGGATGCGGAGACGGTACTCAGGTACAGAGGTAGACTCTGAATACATGAAGGTAAAGACTCGGATATCATGAAGAGGATAAGGATAAGAGCCCATTGTACTCCATATTCAGGACATACTGGAGTACCAATATGTATCATGACCTAAAGAAATTGTACTGGTAAAGAGGGATGATAACAAAGGTGTCTTAGTGCGTGTTCCAGTGTCTGAATTATCAGCAAGTAAAGGTTGAAAGACAAAGTCCAACATGGCTCACAACAACAACTATCAGAGCCAGTCTGAAAGTGAAACTGCATTACAATGAACTATGTCACTGATTTGCCACTGACTCCTAGATCGATTGACGCAGTTTGGGTGATTGTTGATCGCCTTATGAAGATAGCTCATTCCATTTCTATACGACTTCGGTATGCTTTGGAGTGGCTAACTAAGCTATATGTGGATAGTATGCCAGATTGAATGGTATGCATGAGAGCATAGTGTCGGTCAGAAGCTCATGCTTTATCTCAAAGTTTTGGGAGGATCTATAGGAAACAATGGGGAAAAGTTGAAGTTTAGTACCGCATTTTATCTTAAACCGACATACAGTCGGAGCAGATTATACAGATCCTAGGAGATATGCCCCGAGCTTGCAAAATTGATTTCAAGGAACTTGAGTTGAGAAGTTACCGTGAATTAAAGTTGCTATTAAGTTACCATGTAAATGTCACCTATATAGCATGGTACGGTAGAAATGTCAAACCCCTCTATTTTGGAATGAAGTTGGTGAATGAAGAATTTTAAAACCTAAGTCTATGGCAGAAAATTGTCGAGTGGCAGACAAGATCAAAGAAAAGGGCTAAGATAGCTCAAGTTGTCAGAGAGACACCAAGACCTTGAGTTCGCCATAAGTGACAAAGTGTTTTTGAAGATATCACTTATGCGTAGTTGAAACGATTAAAGAAGTAGGGAGGTTGTATTCTATATATGTGTCTAATCTTATAAACTTTGGAGAGACGTAGAAAAGTTGCATATCAATTAGTGTTACCGCTATCCATGTCTAGTGTGCATGATGTATTTTGTGTGTCTCTATTGAAGAAGTACATTGGAGATCCATATCAAAAGAATTGACCACGGAGTCACAGGATTAGATAGAATGTTTAACTATTGAAGTGGTACCAGCCTAGTTCACTAGTTGGAAGGTACAATGTTTCCAAAGCTGGGATAATTATTATATGAAGATAATCTGACGAAGACAAGATGTGGAGAAGATGGCATGGAAAGAAGAAGATGCAATGCAAAAATAGAATTCACACCTATTGACTCTGAAGTAAATTCAAATTTTGAGGACAAAATTTATTTTAAGGATGGGGGAGTTGTAAGATCCGTACGTTCAAATTTTGAGGATGAAATTTCTTTTAAGGGTGGTGGAGTTGTAAGACCCGCATGCCATGAACCCGGTCTAACCTTACATTTCGTGTCGTGACCCGTCTACATATCATGGTCGAGCCAAGTGGACCAAGTGTGTGAAGAAAAACCAAGACCCAATATGAAAATTTACTCAAAAACAGTCAAAATGAGGGTAGGGTCGCATGCCTAAACAGGCAGGTCCGACCCCCCCATCGACCCCCCCATCGACCCGTGACCAGGGGTCGCAGGGGGTCTCGAAAATATCCTACCCCCCCCCCCCCCATCGACCCCCCCATCGAACCCCGGTAATCGGTAAAAACAGCACGAACCAAAAATTAGGAAACTTTTCTAATTTCAATTGGAACCTTTCGTAAACTCAATGGGACTTATTTTGGGAGGTTTTACTCTATAAATAGGACGTCCCTAAGCCTCTTTCACTCCTTTTACAACCCTAATTGGATTTAGAGAAAGAGAAGAGAAGGAAGAGAATGAGAAGAGAAGGAAAGTGGAGAAGAAGACCAAAGAGAAGGGATTCAGAAGAAGAAGCATACTTCTCAGGTATGGATACTATTTTCATGAATTTCTAAAGACCTTAGAGTAGATAATGAAGAGGGTATGATCTAAGAGAAACCCAAATCATCCATCCATGGTTAGGTTTCAATGGAAACCATGGAGGAGATCATTGAAACCATGTAGGTGAATAAAGAATAGTTCTACACCATAGAACATGTATGGAATGGACTATAGAAGGAAGCCATAGGACCCAAACATGAAAGAATGAACGAAATTTGATATTCTCGACCCAAACCATAGGGGGTCGCACCTAGGGTCGATGGAACATCCGACCCTAGCATCGACCCCCAGCATTCGGGAAACCCAGGGAAGGGGAGGTCGCACCTAGGGTCGATGGAACATCCGACCCTAGCATCGACCCCTAGTATTCGGGAAGTCCAGAATAGGGGTGGTCGCACCCAGGGTCAATGGAACCTTCGACCCTGGCATCCACCCTACTACAGGGGGTCGCAGTATACTGCTACCCTAGCATCGACCCGTCCTGCTACCCCCAGTTAACAGCAAATTGAAAAAATTAGAATAAATTCTAATTAAATTCTATCGACTTTGTTAGGTTTTCTAGCGATATAATATTGATATAAATGTGATTCTTAAGGCTTGAAAGAAGACCTACAAACAAACAAAGGTGAGGGAACAAGACCTAAACTAATTGGTTAATAATAAAATATTTTATTTCTTGAGTCCAATACCATGATTGATTCTATGCGTGTATGCTTGTAATGTGCATTCAACATGTCATCCAATATTTTTATTATTACTGTTCATGCATATTTAAATTTATTGATTATAACATGATGATGATGATGATAGGAATAGGCATGTGAATGTTTGTGTTTAGCTGGTGTACATGGTGCAGGTAGCGATGGTATCAACCGGTACTTCGATGCTGTTCTCATCGGGGTATATTGTGCCATTGTTTATTCAAGTCATGTCCACTAAGCAAGTGGTTGATGTGCTTGATGCGAGCGAGTATCAGGGGGCTGTCATAGGCCGAGCCTCAGCACTCTAACTCTATCTCTAACTCAAGTCTTGTGCATTAGCATCGTCGTATCGCCATTACTTTAGCAGAACTATTACATCATGGTGTATGAGGGGAGGTGGTCTCGGACCGTGTAGTCTCTGACTCTGCCGGGGGGTCTTAGCCCTATGACTATGGGCGTTCTGAGGGATGCTGGGGTGAGGCTTTGGATACACTGTTTGACATTTGGATTGGTTAGTTACGAGCCCAGTTTGCAACCCTAGCCAGCAGGGGTTTATTTGTTGGTGTGGTATCAACCGGTACTTCGATGCCGTTTTCATCGGGGTATATTGTGCCACTATGGGTGCTGTGGGCGACAGTGCCATTTTCATTGAGCCTATCCACACTCTCGTGCATAGAGGTGCGGCAGCCACCTATCCTTTCTTTTGCAAACTATAAACCAGACCACATATATGAATTGGTCGCGTGCATATGACTGTTGCATTGTTTTGTTTTCTCACTGAGCTCAAGTTGGAGAGCTGACCCTCGTGCGCACAATTCTTTTAGATTCTGATGTTGCAGGTATTATGATTGAAAATTATATCAACACGCCAACATATGAACATGTGGCGGCCATGGTGAGAAAGCTGTGGAGGACGAACATGGTTCGTTAAGAGAGCGTTTCAGCGATGGATACGTTTAGTGTTTAGTTTTCGTATTTGGATATTGTAATATGTATTATATTATGTTTTGGTTACTTGGAAATAAATGAAATATTAATTATTTATCATGATTAGACCTCAGTTCATTATCTGTATGACTTCCGCTATTTACTTTATTGCCTCTGATTAATGTGAAATGCGTTTTGGTTTATCATATGTGAGATAGCCTATTTGAGATCCTGGTTGAACCGTTGGTTTATTGACGGTTCATTACACCGTTCCGAATGGTGTGGAATTGGGGTGTGACACAACAGATCCTTTGTGGCTAGCACACTGGGTTGATGAAATGGAAAGAAATTTTATGATGATGATAGTGAATGAGGAGGAGAAAGTGTTGTGTGCAACCTTCATGCTAAAAGGCGATGCACACCATTGGTGGAAGTCCACACAGACTTATCTGTTAACAAAGCATGCCCAATTGACCTGGGCTATATATAAAGAGACATTCATTGAGAAGTACTTCCCCAGAAGTTTTAGTGATTCTATGGAGAGAGAGTTCCTGAGTCTATATCAGGGCCAGATAACTGTGGATGCATACCAACAGTGTTATGAGGAGCTGTTTTTCTTTGCACCTGCTAGCATGCAAGAGGAAAATACAAAGACCCGAAGGTTCATCATGGGACTTAGGGGAAGCATTCGTGAGCATGTTCTAGGACTGGAGGAGAAAGTATACAATGAAGCAGTACAAATTGCTCGAGTAATAGAGTCGAGCCAGAAGGAGAGCTACATTGCTCAAAATAGAGGTATAAAAATGCCAAATGGAAATTCATACAATGGAGGGAATACAAGGACATTAAACCCTTTTGTATACAAGGCTTCAATGCTGGATCCAAGGCTACTCCAGCAGCTCAACCTCCACAAAAGCAAACCATCGAAGGAGTAAAATGCTATAAATGTAACCAAGTAGGACATTACTTAAGGGAGTGTCCTAAACCCAAAAAGCAGCTACAGCAAGGAAAGGTTTATGCTGTTACATTTGAGGATGCTATCGCATCGTCTGATGTGGTCACAGGTATGACCTGAACCTTTCATTTGTGTTACATTGTGTGATCATGTAGAATAAAACTAAAACAAATCACAGGTATTGTACCTATTAATGGCATACTCGCTAGAGTACTCTTTGATTCTGGAGCTACTCATTCTTTTATATCTGTGTCATTTGGAAAGAAGCTGAATCTACCCCTCAGATTGTTTGACTACAAACTGCTTGTACGATCGCCGATGGGATTAGAAGTGGAATTAGAAAAGGGTTATGGACCATGTCCAGTTCTTGTTGACGAAAAGACTTTGGATGCAACCTTGATTCAACTTGAGATGGCAGACTTTGACGTCATCTTGGGAATGGACTGGTTAGCTCGCCATTCTGCAATCCTATTATGTGCAGAAAAGAAGCGGACATTTAAAAACAAGGAAGGAGCAGAGTTTAGTTTTGCGGGAACCAAACTTCCCCATAAATGGAAACTCATCCTCCCTGCATTAAAGGCTAGAAAATGTCTAGAGAAAGGAGGAGTTGGGTATCTAGTATCAGTGGTCAACCTCACCAAGGAAGCACCACAAATGGAGAATATTGATGTTGTGCGTGACTTTCCAGATGTATTTCCTGAAGAACTACCAGGACTACCACCCGACCGAGCGACAAAGTTTGTTATAGATCTGATACCTGGAGCCGTACCGGTATCTAAAGCACCTTATATAATGGCTCCTACTGAATTGAAGGAATTAAAAGTACAATTACAGAAATTACTGGACAAGGGTTATATCAGACCTAGCATATCACCATGGGGAGCACCAGTATTGTTTGTAAAGAAGAAGGACGGAGCGTTCAACTATGTATAGACTACTAAGAATTGAATAAGCTTACAATCAAGAATCGGTACCCGTTGCCTCGGATCGATGACTTGTTCAATCAGTTGCAAGGTGCCAAGGTGTTCTCCAAGATTGATCTTCGGTCAGGATACCATCAGTTGAAGATTAAAAAAGGAGATATTCCAAAGACAGCATTTAGAACAAGATATGGACATTATGAATCCTTAGTCAGGTCTTTTGGATTCCGTAACTTTTATGGAACTATGAATTGGGTATTCCATGATATATTGGATACGTCGGTCATTCTGTTTATTGATGATATATTGGTCTACTCCAAGGACATGGAAACTCATGTCATGAATCTAAGAGCCGCTCTATAGCGACTAAGGAAAGAGAACCTTTACGCCAAATTTACAAAGTGTGAGTTTTGGCAAAATGATGTTGCTTTCTTAGGCCATGTTGTATCCGCTGAAGGAATTAAAGTGGATCCTAGCAAGATTGAAGCCATTGTGAAGTGGGAAGCACCGAAGAGCATTGCAAAAATTAGAAGTTTCCTAGGTCTAGCGAGGTATTATCAACGATTCATGGAAGACTATTCCAGAATTGTTGTACCTCTCACCAGTTTGACCAAGAAAGGAGTAAAGTTTGTTTGGACTGATAAATGTGAGAAGAGTTTCCAAACATTAAAGGCTTGATTGATATCTGCTCTGATCTTGACTATTCCTATTCCAGGACAGCCATTTACTTTGTACACTGATGCGTCTGGATTGGGTTTAGGATGTGTACTTATGCAAGGAGAACAAGTAATTGCATATGCCTTAAGATAACTAAAGACACATGAGAAGAACTAACCCACTCATGACTTGGAACTAGCAGTAGTAGTACATGCTGTCAAGATATGGAGACATTATTTGTATGGAGAGAAATTTCAGATTAAATCTGATCATAAGAGTCTTACTTATTTATTTAATCCGAAGGAGTTGAACATGAGACAAAGAAGATGGCTGGAATTATTGAACGATTATGATTGTGATATCCAGTATCATCCAGGAAAGGCTAATGTAGTTGCTGATGCACTAAGCAGAAAAACAATGATAAAATCTCAAGGAGAGGTTAACACGATTGCAGCAATGTGTACTACAAGAAAATTATTCAATTACGATAATGAGCAGTTCATGATAGATGCACCGGGTGAATCAAGCAACCAAGGGTTTATTCATCTATTTTCAAATATGTTTACAACATTGAAGAGTGTACCTAATATAATTGATGAAGTGAAAGCCGCTCTTAAATCAGACCCTTATCTGAGGACGGTACAAGAAGACATCGAAAAAGGTAGGACTATTCCTGAGTTCACCTTGGATGATGAAAAGGTACTAAAGTACAAAGGAAGCGTATGTATTCCTGAAACAGAAAATTTGGACATTAGAAACCGACTAATGAAGAAATCTCACATCACCGCCTATTCGGTACATCCTGGAAGTACGAAGATGTATCATGATTTGAAGAAATTATATTGGTGGAGAGGAATGAAAGCAGATGTAGCTAAATTCGTGTCTCAATGCCTAAATTTTCAGAGGGTGAAGGCTGAACGGCAAAGACCTGCAGGACTATTGTAGCCGCTGCCAGAACTAGCATGAAAATGGAAATGCATCACTATGGACTTTGTCACCGGGTTACCAGACTCCTTGAGTAGTTGACGCAGTTTGGGTGATTGTAGATCGTCTGACTAAGACAGCTCGCTTTATAGCTATACGACCACAGTATACCCTGGAGAGGTTAGCCAAGCTATATGTGGATAACATTGTCAGATTACATGATGTACCTGAAAGCATTGTGTCCGATAGAGACCTACGCTTTACTTCAAAGTTTTGGGAAAGATTGCAAAAGGCTATGAGTACAACGTTAAAGTTCAGTACTGCATTCCATCCTCAGATAGACGGACAATCGGAGCGTACCATTCAGATTTTAGAAGACATGCTTTGAGCCTATGTTATTGATTTCAAGGGATCATGGGATGAGAAACTACCATTGATCGAGTTCGCCTATAACAATAGCTATCAGGCTACTATACAGATGTCACCCTATGAAGCACTGTATGGAAGGAAGTGCCAAACTCTTTTGTTTTGGAATGAAGTTGGAGAACGTAGCATCCTTGGACCAGAGTTTGTTGAAGAGACTTGTCGAGTAGTCAACATTATCAAAGAAAGAGTTAGAACGGCTCAGAATCGTCAGAAACAGTATGCAGATACTCGACGCCGAGACCTTGAATTTTCCATAGGTGATAAGGAATTCTTGAAAGTATCACCTATGCGAGGTTTAAACGATTCGAATAGAAAGGGAAACTAAGTCCAAGATATGTCGGGCCATATGAGATTTTAGCCAAACGTGGAAAGGTGACTTATCAGTTAGCACTACCACCATCCATGTCAAGTGTGCATGATGTATTTCATATCTCATTATTAAAGAAGTACGTCAGAGATCCAACATACGTTTTGACAGCAGATCCACCAGATTTAACCGATGATTTGACATTCAAAGTAGCACCAACTGAGATCACAAGCCGAAAGGTTCAACGACTATGCAACCGTGACATATACTATGTTAAGGTCACCTGGAGGAGCTGAGACATAGAAGAGGTCACCTGGGAAGAAGAGAATGCTATGCGAAAGCAATATCCTCACCTTTTCCACTCGAAAGGTATGTATAAATTTTGAGGATGAAATTTTAATAAGAGGGGGGAGTTGTAAGACCCATATCGAACTAACCGGTCTTACCACCTTGTACTAGGTCTATCTATCATGGTCGAGCCAAGTGGACCAAGTGCGTAAAGAAAGCACAAGACCAGGTATGAGTCTAACCCAAAAACAGTAAATGTGAGGGTAGGGTCGCATGCCTAAATTGGTAGGGTCGACCCCACCTCAACAAAAGTCCAACCCATGACTTTTAGTCGTAGGGTCAGATGACTAAGAAGGTGTAGGGTCGACGGATCCTGCGACCCTACGTCCGACCCTACGATAACAGACAAAAACCAGTAATTAGAAAACTTTCCTAATTCTAAGGGGATCTTTCCTAAACTCATTGGGATTTATTATGGGGGGTTTTCCTCTATAAATAGGATGTCCCTTAGCCTCTTTCACTTCTTTACAACTTTAATTGAAAGTGAGAGAAAGAGAAAGAGAAGAAAGAGAACAAGAGAAGGAACTTGAAGAAAAAACTAAGGAAGAGGAGGAAGTTCAGAGAAACCACTGAATAAAGGTATAAACCTAATTCCTTACCAGAATAAGAGATCATAGAATAGTTATGAAGAACATAGGGTTAGGAGAAACCCAAATCATCCATCCATGGACAAGTTTCAAGAGATTCCATGGAGGAAATCATTATGGACTATGGATAGTGTATAACTTATAGTTTTGAGCCATAGAACAATCATAGAATGGACCATGAAAGTAAGCCAAAGGATCCAAACTTGAAAGAATGGACTTTAGAATGAAAGGTCGACTCAGAATATGTGTGGTCGCACGTAGGGTCGAATGATATCCGACCCTACAAGACCACAAGATCGACCACATGCCCTCGAGAAGTTCCAGGGAGGGTGTGGTCACACGTATGGTCGAATGGTATCCGACCCCACGTCTGGCCCTACACCCTAGGGTCGTAGAAACTGCTACCCTAGGTGCTACCCTACTTGCGACCCTAAAATTTCAGTTAGTCTAAATCTATTGGAATTAATTCTAATTAAAATCTATCGACTTGTTAGGTCTTTTTAGTGATTTAAAAGTGATTCATAAAGCTTGAACGAGGATCTACGCTCAATCAAAGGTAAGGGAACAAGACCAAAACTAATAGGCTAATAATAAACTGCTTTTGTTTATTGAGTCCAATACCATGTATGATTCTATGATTGTAAGATTGTAATGTGCATATCACATGTCATCTACTATTCCTGTTATTACTGTTCATGCATTTTTAATTCAATTTATTTATAACATGATGATGATTATGATGCTAGGAATCGGCATGTGAATGTATGTGTGTGGTTAGTGTGCTTGATGCGAGTGGAGCATTAGGGGGAGGACGTGATATTGTGGTTCATCCTGGTTACCAGACTCTAGCTCTATCTCTACTCAAGTCTTGTCCACTAACATCGTCGTATCGCCATTACCTTAGCAGAACTATTACGTCGTAGGGCATCAGGGGAGGTGGTCTCGGACCATGTAGTCTCTGACTCTGTCGGGGGACGTATTGAGGGATGCTGGGGTGAGGCCTTGGATACACTGTTTGACATTAGGATTGGTTAGTTGCGAGCCCAGTTTGCAAGCCCTCGCCAATAGGGGCTTACGAGTTGCTATGGGTAGGGCAGCAGGGTAAGTGTGATGCGGTGCGGTCCTAAGCACTTTAGCTTTATCCCTATTCCATGGTGGGGTGGATGTGGATGACAATGGTGTTTGATCCATTGGGTGGGCGTACACACCCTATGTATAGAGGTGAGGTGGCCACCGAACCTTTCCATAGCACATTGCAAACTTATGAACCAGACCAAAGATATGAATTGAATGCATGCATATGTTTATTATATTGTTTTGTTTGCTCACTGAGCCGTGATGTGTGCTCACCCTTTCGACGTCGAATATTTTTAGTTGATGATGCATGTACCACAGTAGAAGATTATATAAATGCTCCAATATATGGTCATGCGACAGCGATGGACGCTGAAGTTATGATGGAGTCGCATGATTCGTCATGCGAGTGCAACTCTTGTATTTTCGATTAGATTTGGTTTAAATTATACAGACAATGTAATTGATTTAATTATTTTAATTTATGCCTTACTTGTGGAGATAATTGGATAATTTATTTACTCTATCACAGTTAGACTCTCAGTTCATTTAATATATTAGACTTCCGCTATTGTTTATTTACTCTGATTATGGTTGTGGATGTGTATGGTTTAAGCAAACAGACACATCATATTTGAGATCCCGGTTGAACAGTTGGTTTATTTACGGTTCATCACACCATTCTGAATAGTGCAGAATTGGGGTGTGACAATCTCAGCTGCTATTATTTTATTAAATTAATACTTTTTCTATACTCTTGATTTTTAATTCATGTAAGCTGGTGGTATGGATTTATTATTTACTTATCGAGTTACATTGGGTTTATAAGTTGGTGTTCCATATTTTATGGTCCTTGAAGGGGATTTCCAATGCTGTAAATTAGGATGTGGAGATTTTGTCCATTCCTTAGTACCAATATGTCAGGAATGAGGTGTGACATCCGATGTACAGCATCAATACAACGGCCACTTGCCCACAACTCATCCCAAGTTTGTATTATGCCAGCCACTTGAGGAGATGGTAATCTCATTAGTCGATTTGCCTGCCCATCCACACTATGTCGGGTATGGGGAGCATCATAGCTATGGTCATACCACCTTTTTATTGCACCCATGCCATTACAACACCCCCTAATGGCTAAGGATATAACTATAAGGATAATTATGTTCAACTAGCCATATCCACCTAATTAATCATATTATTGGACCATAATGTTGCCAAGCTTTTGACCTGTTGGTCATCCCACCTAGAATGTCGTGACTTGGTTAAGTTACATATAGCCAATGCAAAGTAGTGTTAGTAAGAAGTGGTGCAAGCATCCCATGCCACCCACCTACCCACCTTCCTCCTTATCGACTTAACCAGATATCATGAATCAAACATGGATCAGTCACCTTTGTGGAAAGGTAGCAGGTGTCCCATACCACCTGCCCTCCAATCCTTACCGACACTACTGATTCCAAATACAAGGATGCATATGCATGATCATACAAAATAGTTTATTGGATGATATGTTATCACACAAGAGTATGTTATCAATTGCATGCATCACACAACATAATAACGTAAGAGAAAACACATGCATCCAAGGGTCTAATTTCCTTATAGAAAGTTAGAGAATAAATATTCAGCAAGCCGATCAAGTAGCCTTATACCAAAGTCCTCGTATCTCTATCAAAATCTTAACTAATATAATTTCATTAACATATTATCAAATAGTTTATTTTTGTTTCTCTTTATGCTTATTATCTGATGTTTAAAGCGTTATAAACTTATCTGATAACTTATGCCTATTGTTTACTATTTTTTTATCATGATATAGCATTAAGGGGTCATTATTAATTCCATTTGTTATTGTTCATAGAATAGGGATAACTTCTAACATATAATAACCATCCTGTCCATACAAGGTAGGTACAGTGTGGTTAACACACCACGAGACAATAGAATCATTTGTCTAAAGTCACCTTCTATGAGCCTTAATACTAAGAAGGACTTCTTCTAACGAAGTCAAGGCTTCTAGCATCATATAGGGGTCTAGTTACTAGTCCCTAAGGTTCTACACTTGTTGTCCAAGGGTCTCTCGTCATTTAAAAATAACAAACAGCAAGCAACCTAAATAAGTTATAGGGTATTTAGTTAAAATAATGCAAGGAACGTTCATAACATTTGATTTCAGAGATCTAAACCCATAAGCAGGCTTGTAAAAATTTTAGAAAGCCACTGACCAAAAGTGGTCAACAACAGGGGTCAAAATAACGTATGGCATGTGGCATCGACCGCACGGTTTGGCCACCAGGCGTGTGGCACTTTTCATCGACCAAACATCAAAATGTGGTCGTTTGATAGTGCCAGCACCCCAGAAGGGTTGTTAAGCTCCTGTAGGTTGGGTTTATAGTCTCACAATATAGAGGCAAGGCATGGTTGGTTGTTTCACACTATAAACCAAAACATACCTCTGGCATACACATTGTACACAGGGTTTTGCATCATAGGATAGTCAAAACTAGGTTTTAAGGCCTTTATAAATTCCGAATAAATTATAGAGAGTCACTAGCCAAGTTTGGCCAAATTTTGATGTCGGAATGACTTATGGCTGATGCCATTGATCGCACATCACGACGACTAGGTCATGCGGCTCGTCTCATCACCGCCCGTTGAAACGTGGTCTGATGGCTTCCAAACTTTTCTGACAAGCTTCTCATTTTTTCATTGTCTGAATAAGGGGTTTGAGCTCCAAACTCTATTCGTATGCTAGGTTTTGGATACCATTTCGATTGTCCATTAATCGAGATACTAGATTGAGTTTATTTCCTCTAGATTTGATTTCCAGGCCTCCGGATCCTATAATTAGTCCATGATTCAGGTCTCCTAGAGTCTATCCAAGGTTTCCAATGGTCTCCTTACAGTCTTCCACCATTCATAGGTAATTAATTCAATTTTTTATGAACCAATCTCACCATTCTGATATACCATCATCATTTCCAGGCCTCTAGATCCTATCATTAGTCCATGATTCGGGTCTTCTAGAGTCAATCTAAGGTTTCCAATGGTCTCCTTATAGTCTTTGACCATTTATAGGTAATTAATTCAATTTTTGTTGAACCAATCATCACCATTCTGTCCATAGTTCATCTGTGTGAATAGTAGTCCGTAAGTTCATGGCTTCGCCATAGATGGTGGTGTGTTCCTTCTCCTTTGATTTAGTGATGGACACAACTTATAATCATCATTATCATGTTAGGTATTATCCTCAATCCTAACTAATCAAACCATTCCCTGGTAAGTTCCCATATTCTATTTATTGCTTAAGTGAAGGAATACTTACTAGATTTGTGTCGCTTGAGTTCTCCAGCAATGGTGTTGATGATCCAGAGGTATGTTCTTCTATTCCTCTATCCTTTCTCTATCCTCTTTTCTACTGGGTGGTAGTGAGAGGGAAGGCTTCTTCCTTCTTCTCTCTCTTCTCTTCTTGCTGAGGCGGTAACCAGAGGAACTCTTCCTTTATTCTATCTTCTCATTTCTCAATGTTTCTCTCTACTTTTTGGGATTGGTGAATGAATTCGAGAGGAATGAATCCATCCCATAATCAGTATACTATAGACTGGGATAGCCTCCTCATAATTTCAGTAAGTGCAGGATTCAAAAATGGAAATGGGATGATTCTCTTTCCATTCTAGACTCAATCATGGTCACCTACCATGAATAGAGTCGTTCAAAGTCAGCCATGGAGGGAGAAGGTTCTGTTCAAATGGTGGGTCCTACACTCAATCCATCTCAAACCCAGTTTGAGCCCTGGGGGTGTGGCTAGACCATGCAGCTAGTGTTCGACCTCACCACTTTGATCACAAGCTGGACCTTTTGTTTTGTTGGCTAGCTTATGTTCATGTATTCCAGGCTTTTGGGAGTCACCTTGATAGTTTCTGAGTCTTCTTTTAATGTACTTTCATGAGCTCTGATGACATGAGAGGTTCAAGGTAGTGGCTCTATGTCACCCCATAATTATATTATCACCCTGGGTCATGTCAATATGATACATTTGCACATGGAAAGACTCTACACATGCCCATAATGGTCATATCATAATGGGGTTTGGGCACGGGTCTTACAAGTGCCATTCCCTATTTTCGAGGCCCTTTCAGTCAAGATACTAGCATAGCTTCTTACTTTTGAAGGTTGGGTGACCCTAGGAGGAGTCAGTGATGTATAGGTGTACGTAGCTAGCGTATGTGGCATCTATGATGGGAGGTGACGAACCCTGTAAAGATTGGTGTCCCAAAGGGGGGAGTTTTCTTATAGAAGTGGTTTAATGGCCCAGGGTCATCTATTCAACTTCTATCTTCACCCAAGATGTAGAAACACAAACCTGAGACCTAATATAAAATAAATTACATTTCATATCATTTGATGTTGTATGTTGCATGCATGTGATACTAGATTTCTCACTGAGCTGGGATGTGAGCTCACCCTCATGTCGACACTTCTGTTCAGATTCTATTGCAGGTGACTTCTATATCGTTGATTTTATGGAGTCCCTTCTGGAGATTGTGGTCATTGTTACTGATGATGTCGGTGGAGAGTACGACAAGGGCTGCACCAACAACGACTGAGTCTATGCATGACGTAGCCCTCCTATTACTTTTCTCCTCATAGATACATTATGATTCTTTTTGTTGACGGGCAAAGATGTTTATCAAAACACAGGGTTTAGATTTACTCTTTTTGGTTCAGCTATATGTATGTTTGTTATAGAATATTTGGGTGAACAAATGGTTTGTAATTCATAAGTTGATACATATTATGGGGTATGATATTATTAGTTGCATCTGTCACTACTAAAAGCTTCTAGTATGTTATTATTTTTTTCTTGATTATCATTGGATATTGCTTGTGTAAAACTGTAGGATTTATTTTGTAATCATTGTGGTTAGCGATCTTGAATGTATTCTGGTCACCATGCGGGTTGACCCAGAAATCACGCTCGATTATCTAAAATGGGATGTGACAACATTGTATTAGAGCAAAACCACTTTGTATTACTTATATGATTCCCCTGCACATGTGTTTCCATGAGTCGATGATAGATGCATAGGTTAACTAAAAAAAATGTACAAACCAACAATAGTAAATAGGTAGAACAATAATTTAGTCACCAAGGGCAAAAATTAAACAAAAAAATAATGTACAAGTATAAGCAAAACAATATATAAGTAGTGACAATCCACAATCTGGATAGTTACTCTATAAGTATGACAAGTACATAGTAAAAGAATACTGTGCCGAATACATAGCAAATGTACAAAAGTTCACATGGTCAATAGGGATCAGTAACAGGTGGTGGGTCTGAACCACTCTACTGAGCTACCGGTGTACCAGGCATTAATGAGGCTCAAATCTGTCGAAGATCCTCATCAAAGGCATCTTGATGCCTCATTATAGTTTGCTGAACATGCTGCATGCCAGCTAGTTCCTCTAAGATTTTCTACTAACCCTCCTAGATAGCGGTAAACATTTTCTCAACTCGACCCATACATCCTCGAGGTCAAGCTACTGCTGTAGAGGTGGAAGCCCCGTCTACTGTTGGGACCTCCCTCTTGGTGTCACTATAAAACCTACATCCAAAAACCCTAGTCTAACTATATTTCTATTGTGTTAAGAGGATTTTCCACCATCAACCAAAAAGGTTCACAAGTCCTTAATAGGAACTAGGTAGCACCATTAGTGGATCGGACTAGAAAAAGGGTAAACAAAAGGACTAATTAGGTGATTTATATAGGAGTGAACGATGTAGCAGGTTGAAAAACCTAAGCCAGTAGGATCTGCCAGCATTACCTGCCTAGGTATAACTTGCCTACAAGATTGGGATGAGTTGGCATGATTCAAAGAGACAGTTAGGAATATCCCCTTAGCCCAAAATGATCCATTAGAGTCCCATATTGAGTAAAACAACCTTAGAGTTAGTTAGGAAGAAGGAACTCCTACCTCCTCTCAAATGCTATGACACATGGCTTCCCTCCATCATTTCCTACCTCTGGTAGAGTTACACTCTAAGAAGGAGACTGGGAAGGAGAACCCTACTAGGCTGCTCTTTCATATGGATATATTCTCACTATAATCTCTGACACATTTTTTGAGAGAGAGTGTTGCTGGGAAGAAGAAAGAGTAGAGAGAAGAAAGAGAAGGAGGAGAAGGAATAAAGGGAGAGCTTGCAAGTATTGTGGGAGTTACTAGGCTTTTATTCTCATCATTCAACCTTTGTTTTAGGTAATACTTTGTACCTCATGTTGGTATCACTAGGTATATCAGAGCCATGTAGTTTATGTTCGATCAAATAGTAGAATAATGAGGAGACCCCTAGCAGAAGGGGAGTGCAATAGAAAACAATGATTATGAATTGGTGAGGATCAAGGTAAGTGAACTTAGTATAAGAAGGGGGTGAAAACCTCTCATTAATGATGATTGACAAGGGTACCAGGTTGTGAGGCCAATGGTAGAGTCTCTATCCAAGGGAACTCGAAAACCCTTTAAAGAAATGCCCAAGAGCCTAGTTGGTCAGTAAGCTAGACGTAAAATCCAAGCGACCGACCAATAGATCTGCTCAAACAACCTTTCTACCAGGAGTCGGAGGATGTCACATTTGATACTCTGTTCCAACCGACATATCAATCAACAAATGGCAGAATGCCAAGGCATCTGTTTGATGATACGCCAATTGTGATAGTAGTGACCTATGTAACGATCGGTAAGCCCCAGATTATATAAATTGAGAGTAAATAATGTAGGACTTTTAATTAATGACCATATACCTGTATAGGCATAGAACACCTCGTAAACAGGGATTATGCTAGCGTGGATAATTTCAACTAAGCCATATCAGGTGAGGAACAGAACCTTGACTAATTTTTAGTGTGTTTAACATATATACATGTGCTGATGAATGATGCTGGATGCTTGTATCTACATTAAGAATAACATGTCATCTAATAACTACCTTTTTGCATACATTGCATTTATTCTATGATCGATTATAGTTGTGATGTGTATGATGCTTGGTAGACTGTAGTAAAGGGGGTCGAGGACTACTGGATCTGACCTGCTAAGCAAATTAATTGCCATGTATTGTTCGATATCTGAGTAAAGGACAACATCTTTGGGGGGGGGGCAAAAAGGATGGTCTGGGAATCCTTCTAGGGTATTGGGAAAGTACATATGATGTCATATAGGATTAGTTAGTGATAGAACCCATTGTGTGTAATTGTGAAACCCACACCAGAAATCCCTTTACTAACCTGGATTCCTCCTATGCGAGGTCTTAACACATCGACTGATGGAGCACTTGATGCAGACCCTATGGTGGTATCCGAACCATAAGTGAGTCTTCACTATGTGAACATGGTAGTATAAGTTGTCTTAGTAGACCTTGGGTGAATGGGATATGCATCCCAAAGCATCTGGACTAAAAAGATGGTCAATTATCTATGTTTTGGCCCAATCAGAGGATCAACCAGTAGATCGATCATCCGATTGATGCCAACCTGTTGAACTCAAGTCAAATACCTTCTCTCTCCTAAATTTCTATAAAAGGGAGGGCCAAGCCTCCTTTTCTCTTTTCTTAGCACCGTGGGAGACTGAGAGAGAGAGTAGAAGAAAATAAGAGTGGAGGAAAAAGCTTGAGCTCAAAGAACTCCAAGCCTTAGCCTTTCCTTGGAGGTGAGTTTAGTCTACCTCCTTCCTTGTTTGGTGATTAAGGCATGAAGCCTTGTGTGGTTGAGCACTATTAATAGTGACCATAACCTAGAAAACCTAGGTTTGGGTTGACCCACTCCTTTAAGGAGTTAATAGAAGTAGGTTTCTTTCCTTCCTCTTTCCTTTAGTGAATAAGTGCAAAAAGCTTGGTGGTAAAAGCTCCATTAATTGAGATTTCATTAATAACCTAGAAAACCTAGGTTTGGTTCACCAACTCCATTAAGGGAGTATTGGAGCCATAAATGGCTCCCATTGTACTTAATAATGGTGGGAATGAGTCTTCTACTAGCTAAAATGGAAGTATTGAAGTGGAGATCAAGGCTCCAAAGCTTAGAGACCAAGCTCAGATCGTGACCTGGTTTTTGGGTCTGAACCAGAGCCTCGTACTAGAGGCATGATTATGTCCATTCTTTCGGGTGGCTTAAACCATGGCTCCACCAAGGCAAATGCCTTGGCTTATGACCAATAAACTGATCAAAGTTTCATACTGGAGCCTCATACCGGAGGACCATCCTGGAGGCACGATCCTCTGAGTAGCCTCCCAGTCTTCCAACCGGTTTTCCAATGGGTCTGATTGGTTCGGATCCTCCATTTAGGCTTAATGTTAAGCAGAGTCAGTACCGGATGATTGGCCATTTGGCAGAGCCTCTAAAAAACCTATTGGAATTCCAGTGTTTATAACAGTGAAGGAACTGGGTGACTTGTCGGATGCAAGACTATCCACTCATCCCTCCGGTTTTGTCTAATTAGAAAATACTCTAAGTATTAACCGTTTAACTGTATCAAAGGAACCATCTACCAGTTCCATCATCCGGTTCAGTCTGTTTTGACTAGTTTGTCTAGGAATGGCTAGAGAGACCAACCATTGGGTTTTTGACTTGTCTTGGGGCTTGTGTATGGACATGTAAGGCTTGTCCATGTTGATTAAAAACTATGAAATCAAGCTAATGAATCCTTATATGTTAAATAGGTATTGAATAAGGGTGATTGATGAAGCCTTCTGTGTAGCTTCGGATTACTATGGCACTTCTTGTGCAATCAGGTGAGGGGTCTAGTCTGTAGACTTAGGGCATTCTTAATAACAAGCCTATTTTACTAGTAACATGCTTAGGTTGTTGTTTAATTACATGCTTTCCATTATTGCTATGTATGAGCATGCATTGCATTATACTAACTATGAATGTTTTGTATGATTGTTTGGGTATGGTGGACTTATGGCCTATGGGAGCACAATACATGGGCCATGTTGTTGATGCTAGGCTCTAGCAGGAGTATGGTGATGATCCATGGAAGTGGAGCCGAGGATATCGTTAGGACATAGCCTTTATTTTATAAGTATATGCAGCCATCTATGATGGCTGGAGCAACGCATATGAGTACGGGTGCATGGGTCATGTTGGATTACAACCATGTATGATGGCTCGTGTGATGCATGGGAGTGCAGGTACATGGATCATGTTAAAAATGTAAACTCACTAATGGGGACATGGTGATCCATGGGAGTGGTGAGCCGGGGATCGCTGCTGGTGAAAGTCATGATGATTTTGTTGACATGCTAGTGGGGGGCACGATGATCCATGGGAGTGGTGATCTGGGGGCTTCTATTGGCAAGCTGGCAGAATGAAATGAATGTATATAATAGACATAGTTGGTGCCATTCCCTGTTTCCTACACCCTTCTAATAGGGGTCAAGATACTGGCATAGCTTCGCACTTTCGAAGGTTGGGTGACCTTAGAAAGAGTAAGTGAAGTATGGGTGTATGATAGCTGACATATATGGGGTCTATGGTGGGGTGATGAACCCTGTAAGGATTGGTGTCCTGAAAGGGGGAGTTTACTTGTAGAAGTGCTTTAATGGCCCAGGGTTGTCTATTCAACTTTTAACTTCCCCCAGGATGTAGAAAAACAAACATGAGACCTAATATAAAATGAATTGCATTTCATATCATTTGATGTTGTAAGTTGCACCATGTGATACTAGATTTCTCATTGAGCTGGGATGTGAGCTCACCCTCGTGTCTATACTTCTTTTTTAGATTATTTTACAGGTGACTTTTCTATCGTTGAGTTTATGGAGTCCCCTCTTGCTAGCGTGGTTGATTTTACCAATGACGTCGGTAGAGAGCACAGCGAGAACTGCACGCAACGACTGCATCGACGCATGACATTGCCCTTCCCTTACTTTCTCCTTTCCCTGATACATTATAGATACTATGATTCCTTTTGTTGATAGACAAAGATGTTTATCAAGAACAACGTAACAAATTTACTCTTTGTTTTTAGGTATGTGTATATGGATATGTTAGTAGTTTAAGAAGAACAATGGATAGTATGATACATAGTATGACATATGAAATCATTAGTTGTGTCTATCAGTATTTAATGTTTCTGCTATATTATTATTGCTTCTTAATTCTTATGGATATTACATGTGTATACTGTGGGATTTATTTTATAAGCATTGTGGTAGCGATCTTTGATGTATTCGGGTGCCACAATGGTTGACCAGGGTATCACGCCCGATTCTCTAGAATGGGCTGTAGCAGTAACTCTATCCAGTAGGGGGTCCAATGCTAGTATCATAGAGTGATGAGGGGGAAGGGTTGAAAGTATTCGTTGGAGGCGTCACTGGCCAAACTTATTGCCCGATCACCATTCTGATTAGGAAGTTGTGTGGGAGCATCAGGGCTATTGGAGTAAGCTGGTGAGTATCCAACACTCCCGTGCATGGAGGTTATAGTCAGTTTCTGGGAAATGTGGCTAGGCCATACCATAGAACATTTATCATACATTCGACCAGACCCTTCTTGTGTGTACATAATCTATTCATATGACTGCATTCTTGTCTATTTCTTACTGAGCTCAAGTTGGAGAGCCCACCCTTGCGATCGCCACTCTTTTTAGTTGTAACTGCAGGTACTATGGAGATGAATCGCGAAGATGCTCTAGTTAGGCTAGAGTGTAAGACCTGCACTCCACTAACCCAGTCTAACCGTATCATGCCAGGTCTTCTTATCATTGTTGGATCAAGTGGACTAACAGTCTCAACCTTTTATACTATTTTGAAACATTAGCAAACCCTAGAGGAAGAGAAGGAAGAGAAGGAGAAGGAGTGAAAACTAAGGAGAAGGCTGAGAGAAGAGTTCTACTAATTCCCTGCAACAAGTAAGGTATGAACCTTATCTCTGTAGCCTTAGAACATCAAGATTAGATGTCTCTAGTGTAAATTGTAATACCAAACCCAATGTAAAGATTCAATTATGGGATTCTTTGAGTAAACTTCAAGAGGAGACCATAGAGAATGGATTAGAATAATCAGTTGAATAAACTAAGAGAATATAGCTTATAATGATCATTAGGAAGGACCCTATTGAGGAGCCAAGAGGAAGAGTTCGGATTAAAAGTAGGTTCTGACTAGTAATCATATGGTCACAGCTACGATCGACCATAGGATGACCATAGTGTCGACCATAGCTATTTGGGAAGAATTCAGGAAATGTATGGTCATAGGGTATGGTCGCATATAGTGCGAATGTAGGGTATTGACAATACGTGGTAAGGTCGACATAGCATGCGACCATAGGGCCTATCAGACATCTATCAGTGATCTGTTTTGATTTTTAACTACTGTAACACATTACACATGAATCCTAACTTACATTTATAAAACTTTTAGGTCATTAAATTGGTTCAAAGAGAATTACAAGGCGTGAAAGGAGATCAAGTTTTGTTAACAGGTGAGGGAACAAGACCTAAACTAATTGGATAATAATAAATTATTATTTTATTGAGTCCAATGCTATGATTGATTCTATATTTATATGCTTGTAATGCACATCTCAGATGTCATCCAATATTATTGTTATTACTGCTCATGCATATTTACTTTTGTTTATTTTCTACCATGTTTATTGGTGATGCTAGGAATAAGCATGTGACTTTATGTGTGTAGTTGGTGTGCTGGATGTGCGTGGAGCATTAGGGGGAGGACATGGCATTGTGTTCTTTGACCTGGTCACTAGACTCTAGTTCTATCTCTATTCAAGTCTTGCCCATTGACATCATCGTATCGTCATTACCTTAGCAGAACTATTACGTTGTAGAGCGTCGGGGGAGGTGGTCTCAGACCGTGTGGTCTTTGACTCTATCGGGGGGGCCTTAGATCTATCTCTATGGATGTATTGAGGGATGTTGGGGTGAGGCTTTGTATACACTAGATGACATTTAGGATTGGTTAGTTGTGAGCCCAGTTTGCAAGCCCTCGCCAATAGGGGCTTACGTACTGGTATGGGTAGGGTATCAGGAGAAGTGTTGGCGGCGTTTGATATGAATACTTTAGCTCTATCTCTATTCTATGGTGTGCATATGGGATGGCAATGGTGTTTGATCCATTGGATAGATTCACATACTTGTGTATAGAGGTGCAGTGACTGTCAATCCTTTCTATAGCATATTGCAAACTTAAAAATCAGACCAAAGATATGAATTAAATGCATGCATATGTTTGTTGCATTGTTTTGTTTGCTCACTGAGCTGTGATGTGTGCTCACCCTTTCGACGTCAAATATTTGTAGTTGATGATGAAGGTCCTACTGTAGAAGAGTACGTAAGTGCACTGATGTGTGCTCACCCTTTCGATGTCAAATATTTTTAGTTGATGATGAAGGTCCTACTGTAGAAGAGTACGTAAGTGCACCGACATATGGACACATGGCAGTTATGGATGTAGAAGCTGTTGAAGATGCGCATGATCCTTCATGCAAGTGCAATCAATGCGTCTTTGATTAGTTTAGTTATATTTTGGTTAACGAACATGTAATTGATTATTTTATTTTATGTCTTAAGTTAATTGGAGATAACTGGATTAAATATTTATTTATCACTGTTAGATACTCAGTTCATTAATTATAAAGACTTCTGCTTATTTATTTGTTATCTCTGATTATTAATATGGAATGTGTGTGTGGTTGATATGATGGGTACTACCTAAACGAGATCCTAGTTAAACTGTTGGTTAATTGAAGGTTCAACACACTATTCTGTTTAGTCTAGAATTGGGGTGTGACATAGAGCACCTTGAAGAAGCAAGTCATGGAGGGGATGAACCAGGAAGTGGGAAGTGGACGTAAAGGATAATGTGTGGTGATGGAAGACTACTCCAGCTTGAGAGCTATAATTAGTTATGCATAGTTTATGTTATTTAGACTTTTTAGTAAATTAGTGCCCACTGTATTAGGGCTAAGAAGTTATGTTTCATTGATTTTTGAGACCTTGGATAATGGTTGAACAATTTATAAGTGCTACCATTTAAATACAATTAGAGTTTAATTTACTTACTATGTTTTTTCTACATTAATTACTCCATGTCTGGGTTATGGAAGAGATGATGGTTGATGTTAGTATCCACTGAGCATGTATCCTGGTTGGACTGCGATTAAAATGATCGATAGTGCAGTAGCCCATCAAAACTTTACATATCATAAATTCGGGGTGTGATAGATTTGGTATCAGAGCATTGCTTCAGTAACAATACCCATCTTACCATAACTCATTTGGTAGTGAATTGAGAAATAGGTAATAAAACTCTCAAGATCATAAGTGTTAAACATGGAATAATTTGTGTTCTGTGTATTTAAAGAAAGATATAACCAAGCATAATAAGTTAAGGAAATACTAGAGATTAATGTCAATATCATTTAGGGAAAAGGAAAAAGAAATTTCATATATAGGAGGAGATAAAGTGTATCCTCAACATAATTAAAAAAAAAATGTATAACATCTGTTCATTGCATACATCCCTTTCCTCCAATTAGAGAAAAAGGGAAAGAGGAGAAAAATATTAAAATTCATCACTCCTTAGAGTCAGAAGATGGTGGGGTAGGTACATGTAGTCTTTGGAAAGTTCATGGCTGTGTTGCTGCCACTGTAGCAGTCGCGATATCCTCGGTTTGTAAGATACTATCCCTCATCAAAGCCATCGTATGCTGAAAACATTGAACTTGATTCTTCAAGTCATGCATGTCCTTCTTTTGCTGAGTCTGGTAAGAAACCATCGAGTTCAGTTTGTCCATGACATCATCGAAGGTAGTGGGAGACCGAGATGGGCCAGCCTGCCTTATGGCTACACCTTCTCTATGCCCCTGGGTCTGCACCTTCTCCTCATCATCCTCTGGTATCTGCCACTCTGGGGGATCTCTAGGACATCGATGAGTCTCTAACACTGGATCATCCAATTCCACAACATGAAGCTTCATTTTGATAATGGCATGCCAGTCAAATGGTGTAAACACTATAGCCTCAAAAGTTTGCTCTTCATGCACACTAATATCAAGGCATTGGAACAAGGTAGTCAGTAACTTGTCAAAAGGCAAATGTTCTTTCTTTGAAGCTCAGCTGTCCTCTACCATAGTAATCATAGTCTGCATGAGAATGTAAGGCAGGTAGACTGGCTGATGCTCCAACACTTTGGAAGTAAGGAACTAGCCAAAGAGGGAGAGCTCATCAAAGTGACCGCTCTGAGGTAGGATGTTGTACTAAATGATCTTGCAGTAGATCCTGGGAAGGGGGAAAAGTTGCTCACTTGGAACGGATCTTTAGGCCATTGAAGTCTACTCCAGATATCTACCTTCTGAATCTTATATAAAAAATCCTTATCTTTGCTTGTACAATACTCCTTGTCCCCAGCCACAAAAATACCCAAGAGACCGGCCAATTGCTCGGTACTCAAGATGATGTCCCTACCATTTACATTGTTAGAAATACAAAGCTCTCTAGCATGCCTATATTCCCCCATGCCACCCTTAACCTTTAGGTTGCAATAGAATGCTTCACCATGTCAGATCGGGTGTAGATCCCAAGTCCAAGTATAAATGACCACCCTATAGTATTGAAGGTGGCCTAGATGTCAAATTTTTCCAACTCCTGAATGTTCATTGGTTGTCTTGAAGTAAACAACTTTAGCTTGAATTTTGCATATGAGGCCTACACCTATTGTGAGCGGAAGTGTAGATCATCAAAAGATGGAAGAGGATTATTTCTTGGCCTTCTAGTTGGCGCTCGATGGGAAGCCATCTAGTTAGTTATAGAAATGAATGAATAAAGAAATCAAGTTAGAAAATACAACATGAAATAGTGAAATTTCAATTACACAAAGTAATTGGGAGGAAATGGGAAGGAAGAGATTTCTAACAAAATCAGAGTAACTGAACGGCATGACAACTTAAACAGAAGAGTTGCAAAGAATAGATGGTGATTTAAATAAATTACTAGTAAACAAGGGGTTAGAACTTTTAGGGAAAAGTAGAACTTTTAGGGAAAAGTAGATGCTCAATCATTAAGACTGTAAGCCAAAACCATTAGATATAGCAAATTAGGATTGAAACCAAGTGGACATCAAGGAGGACAGATTATTCAAATGGCATAAATGCCTAGTACAAGAAGACCAAATTTAAGAGAGGATCATTCCCATCCAAAACAAGTAATTGACCAATACATCACATGGAAAAGAAACATGGTTAGAATTATGGAAAGGCAAGGAATTTAAATAATAAGGCGTAATAGTGAGAAACATAGTGGAGGCATGATAGGATATGTACATTGTTAGTAGAAGATAGGGCAAACACGAAAACCATTGCAATAGATAAAGTGTAGTTTAACCATGGGGGGGGGGGGGATTTTGAATTTGGGGAAGAAGGAAATAATAAAAGCAATGCATCTATGGATTGTAAAAATAAGAAGAGTTGTAGAATAATAGAAATGAGATAAGCACAGAATCCTAATCATTCTGACACTATTCAAAACAATAAGGGATTGAGCATTAAGAATAACCAAGAAAGAAAATAAATAGAGAGGAGAAACTAGGGTTTTGGGAACATTCTCCAAACCCTAGAAATGAGAAATTTATTATAGAAGGTAAGAATCATACCTTGGCGTGAGGTAATTGAAGTTTGAGAAATGATTGATCGAGGCTTGGAGTTTTGGGAGACCACCGAAGGTCAAGAAGGAAAACTCCCAGAGGCGATTCTGAGACTCTAGGAAAGTTAGAAAACAAGTGGGAAAGAATGACCCATGTTTTCTAATTTATAGAGTCGGATTTTGCCATAGCCGGTCATGAAATTCAATGAACCATTGTCTACCTACATCGACTGCAATATCGTCCAGCAAGTAAGCAGCACCTTTCTAGAATTTGTCAGATGGAACATCAGTTGCTATAGTAACGTCCAATGTAATGATTGGACAGTCCCAAAACATAGTGTTTTAGGATTTGGTCGCGATGATTGGTCACAAAATTTGGAATTAAATGTCGTAATTGGAGTATAAGAAACACTATAACCATAGTATTATTACAGGTGTGATGTAACATCGGTCATGAATAATATTCTCCATTTTAGAACCATACCGCGTAACAGGAAATGCACCACTAACCATGTTAACGTGCTGTTACCGGAACTGCAAGTTAAGAATTTTAAATGGTGCCTCATGATTGTTTAAATAACAGTTTGAGTCCCAACGGTAACCAACCTCTTACTACTTTTCTAGAGATAGTTACCAAGAGGAAGCACTGGTGCAATGAACATGGCACCGATTTTTGAAATTAAGACCAGCTGAATTCACTGGATAGTCTCCAGACCCTAACTAGCCTAAATACTGGATCCAAAGCATGGAGAAAACTCTGGGACCTCTGGACTGAACAGACTCTCAAAAGGTGCAGTGTGCAGCCTATCAACTAAAGGGTGCACTATACCAGTAGTGGCTAGCTGCCGAATAGAAGTTGAAGGTAAAACACGAAGAGATTTCTTGGGAAATGTTTAGAGAAGCATTCTTGGCGAGGTATGCATGGCCAGCACCCTGTATCAGGAATAACTGAAGTGCTCCTGCCTCATCTCCAAGACTTAACGGGACAGAACCAGATAAGCCGTTAAAAAGTTTCCTAAGACTTAGGCCCACTAAGTTTTCAGGAATGTTAGATGACATAGCGCAGTCTCAGGAATATATATGGCTTATGGGTAAGATGTTTGAAAACTTGGGCTCTATTGATGCCTAGAAAGTGTTGTGTGCAACACACCAACTAGAAGGTTCACCATATCATTGGTGATAGGATGTGGAACCCTGGTTACTATAACAACATGGAGAAATTACATGGGATACATTCTAAAGAGCTTTTCTGGCTTATTATGTCCCCCGAGAAAACACCCTGAAGGGAGAACTTTTCTCCATCATGAGGGATACTATTTCAGAAGAACTTTGGAATGCTTACCCAACTTCTGGACCATACTATGGACAGGGAGGCCATCCCAACGAACCCAACAGTCCCTACATAGGGTTGGATGTCCAAGGGAATTGGTGTACTTAGCTGGAGGCTAGCGGTCAGAACCCACGGTCATCTGCTGAGGTAAGCCTCCGTGAAATGTTTGGAGGACCGACCACACCACAGTACCCTTTAGACAGAGCTTGGGAAAGACATTATTCGAGCACCATGGCTAAGCGTGGCCATTACACGAGAGACATGCAAGAACCTTATCAGGCTTACAACTCAATAGAGAGGGATAAACCTAAGCCCTCTATGGAAGTAATTAGATCTTTTCCAAAGGGCATACTTTAATGCTCTGGCTATCGCCCTAGGGGACATAACCGAATTGAATGTCTAAACCTGCTAGTAGCGCCAAAAGTATTGTTTCTGGAAATCCTACTAGAAGGGAAGCAAGAAGTGAAGACACTGTTACCGAAAGATAAAGAAGAACCTAGGGAGGTTAATTTTTCAGGGGATAAGTCTCTCAGAGATCCATAAGACAATGCATCTAAGAGCAAACTCTTAGGGATCATAGCTACGAAAATTTTGGAGAAGGCCATTTAGCGCTCAAAGCAAGAGCTAAAAAGTTAGTCGAAAAAGACGAGTATCGAGCTAGTATCCAACCTCAACCTATGAGTAAGGGTGAGAACGAATATGAAGAGGGGAAAGGTTGGAATAAAACCCCAACAGGTAATTACTAAACCCTTGAAACTATGTTCGTAATGGAATCAAATCGTCTCCTCCCTGTACTTCAGGGAGGAGATGCGGCGACCCCACTAGATGGTTGCCACGTGGAGGTCGGATGAATCCGACCCCTCCGTTTGAGTCAACACTCCCTCGTCGGCTAGGCTTGTCGGCTCGAACGGAGGGGTTGGATTCATCCAACCTCCACGTGGCGACCATCCAGTGGGGTCGCTGCCCCTCCTCCCGAATCTTAGGGAGGAGATGATTTTGATCCATTCGTAATTGTATCATGCTTGTATGCTAAAGAGATAGTGTAAGTCCAGATGATAGGCTATAGTAAACCATCATAGAGTAACCTATTTCACTGAATAAACTAATAAGCTAAGTATTGCTTTAAGGGGGTAGGATACCATATTAAAGATTACCCTAACCCATAGGTAATGTAAAGCCTAGAACCTTGGCAAAACTAATAGCATAAGTGGTAACCAACCAGGGAAAACCACAAGTAGTAAGAATAAATAATATTAACTACTCCTAAGTTATTTTAAGGTAAGTTGTGATGAAACCAAATACTAACAGGTAAAATAAAACATTTAAGACGACAAAGAACTTATAATTCAAAGGCAATTGGTGATGGTGGAAGACAGCCACCTCAATGAGAATAAAAATAGAAGGTCACAACCTGTTAGATTGAACCTATAGGGGGCGAAAGATCTGACCCAAGGGAATAATTGAAACCATCTAGAAATAGAAACCACAGAAGCTGTCTACATAGATAGAGTAATAACCCTTAGGGAACTGCCCAAATAAAGAACGGGCAGCATTGAGTAGAACCTTTAGTATAGTGGAATTTCAGGGATGAAATTCTTTTAAGGGGGGTAGAGTTGTAAAACCCGCACTTAGAAACCCCGCTCTAATCAGATTTCTATTGTGCTAAGAGGATTTTCCATTGTCAACCAAATAGGTTCACAAGTCCTTAACAGGAACTAGGTTGTACCATTAGTAGACCGAACTAGAAAAAGGGGAAAGAAAAGGACTAATTAAGCCATTTATATAGGGGCCGATGATATGGCTTGTCGGGAAACCTGAGCCAGTAGGATCCTCCAGCATCGACTGGCCTAGGTATAACTTGCCTATGAGAATGGGATGAGTTAGCATGATTCTAGGATACAATTGGGATTACCTTCTTAGCCCAAAATGATCCATTAGAGTCCTATATCGAGTAAAACAACCTTAGAGTTAGTTTGGAAGAAGGAACTCCTGCCTCCTCTCAAACCTTATGACACATGGCTTCCCTCTATCGTTTCCTACCTCTGGTAAAGTTGCACTCCAAAAAGGAGACTAGAAAGGAGAACCCTACTAGGCTACTCTCTCATATGGATATATACTCACTACATATAATCTCTGACATGTTTTATGAGAGAGAGTGTTGCTGGGAAGAAGAAAGAGTGGAGAAAAGAAAGAGAAGGAGGAGAAAGAAGAAAGGGAGAGCTTGCAAGTACTGTGGGAGTTACTAGGCTTTCGTTCTCATCATTTGACCTTCATTGCAGGTAATACATCATACCACATGTTGGAATCACTAGGTTGATCAGACCCATGTAGTTTACGTTGGATCTAAATAGCAAAATAATGAGGAGACCCCTAGCAGAAGGGCAGTGCAATAGAACATAACAATTATGAATGGGTGATGTAAGACCCGCACCTGGTCCTAATTTAAAATTTTGATCTCATAACAGGTCATACCATGATGAACGGTTCAAACAAAGGTGGATCAGGCCAATGAAACCCCATGAAGGTAACCTAGTTAAACTCTGGTACTCAAATTATACAAATAGGATTCAAATAAGTGGTCTGACATGACACCACCATGGTGCTATCGAACGTGTGCAGCACCTTAGTGTCGCACCCCCTAAAGCAAGTTTGATTTAGAAAACCAACTCATTTGGACCAACAGTCAGATTTGGTCTCGAATTGGACTCATTTGAGTTAGGATCTAGGTTCATTATCCCTTTTGAAAGTGGTAGGAAGGAGGGAATCCTCCCCCATCCATGTTTAGAGCCTATCCAATGTAAATTGAGTCTTCATTCAATCCACTCTCTTATTTTCAACATCACTTAGACAAAAACATGAGGGAGATTGAGAGAAGGGAGCTTTACCACGTTCTGGAGAAGAAGGAAGAAGAAAGGGAGAAGAAGGAAGAGTGAAGAGGAAAGAATGGAGTCTCTGCTCTACTAGAATCGAGCGTTGGACAAAAACTCCAATAGATACTCCTTTTGGTAACCATTATTTCTTTCTCTTGACTCATTATACATGAAAGTCATTAGTAAATCCATGGAAAGACCATTGGATCATGATCCCTTAACCTTTGTTTCGTTTCTTTATAGCAGAGACATATTCAAAGGCTTGTTTTGGAAGTTAGATCTGAATCAACGATGAACTATGATCCTAAATATAATGAAAATTAGATTTTAATGGACTATTGATTCGATCCAATTATCCAAACCTTAATGATAGATCTAAATGGATTATTTATGGACTAAAACCTAAGGAAAACCCTTCGTGGTATTGCTAGAATCAAATTTGAGAAATAAAATCAGATCCAACAATATCAATAAACTGGGAAAATAGATTGGTATCATTTGAATGAGTTAGATTGGGATTTTCAATTAGATTGGGATTTTCGAACCCAAAATCCTTATTTAAGCTTAATAAATTTCTATAAAACCATTGGAGAAAAATCGAAGTGTTTTGGCCACATTTCGAAGTGCGGTGGATTATACGTGCCACACTCTTGTGGTCAAGACCATGTGGTCGATGCCATGTGCTGTACGGTGAAATGACCTCTGATGATGACCATCTTTGGACTTCCTCTTTCTAGATTTTATGGACCTATTCATATGTTCATATCCCTGGAATCATATGTTTGCATATGTATTCTCCATCATTTTGTTTATAACCTATGTTATTTTACTTTCAATGCTTGCTGTTTAGGGTTCTATGTATTTGGAACTTCTAGGCGGCTAGTGTAGAAGGTTCATTAATGATATTCAGACCGTTGGAAATGTAAATAAACTATTAGGCTATGCTTAGACATGCACAAGAGATAAACAGTAAACTGTTGGATTTAATATTATTACTTTTATTGCTATTTAAGGTACAAAAGAATTCTAGGAGAAACTACTCAGGATTGTACTCTATTATTTTGTTGCTTAATATCTAAGGTGAGGGAATTAGACCTTTTTTGATAAAATTAGATATTTCCTTATGTTGCGTGATGCTATGCGATTAATAACATACTTTGTGTGATAAAATGCCAGCAAATAAATTGTTTGTTTCCCATGCATATGCATTCTTGAGCTCGGGGTCAGTAGTGTCGGTAAGGATTGGAGGCCAAGTGGTATGGGATAGTCACTACCTTTCCACAAAAGTGACTAACCTATTGTTTTGATTTGTGATGTCTAGTTATGTCAGTAAGGAGAATGGTGGGTGGTATGGGATGTTTGCACCACTTCTTACCATCATTGCTTTGCAATGACCATGTGTAACTTAACCAAGTCATGATGTCCTATGTGGGAGCTCGGAAGGGGTAGGAAGCTTGGCGACATTACGGTCTAGTAATTTGGTTAATTAGGAGAACTTGGTTAGTTGTATGTTAATTACCTTAATAACTATACCCCTAGCCATTAGGGATTATATAGTGGCGTGGGTTCAATAAAGGATGGTATGAACATTGCTGCCATGCTTCTCATACCCCACGTAGTGTAGATGGGTGGGTGAGTCGACTAGTGGGGATTACCATCTCCTCAAATGGTTGGTGTAATATAGGCTTGGGATGAGTTATGGGCAATTGGCCATTGTAATACGGGCTTGTTCTAGAATGATGGACCCATATATGGGGGATGTTACTGTACGCCAAGTTAGGCGGTATTCATTATGATGGGAGAAGACCTGTACAGTCAGCGACTCCATTTGTGGGTTATCTTGAGCTAGTACTTACAGTTATATGCCAAACCGTAGTTGTTAATTCATGCGTTTATTTACGCACATTTGATTTCCTTGCTAAGCTCGGTGGTTGAGCTTACCCTTGTGTACACAAATTATTTTAGATGTAGGTATAACCGATGTAGAATTCGACGTCGTGGACGCTAGTGATGATGACATTTATGACGAGATGTGCGATTGTGATGACTGTATCTATGGATAGACACAATGAACAATATATATACATTATTTGAATTTGGTTTAATTCATTTGGAATTGGGGATGTATTGCCCAGATGAATAATTTACATTTAGTGATTTAATTATGTTATTTACTGTAAGACCCGTAATGAACTAACCCAGTCTTACCACCTTGAACCAGGTCTACCCATCATGGTCGAGCCAAATGGATCAAGTACGTGAGGGAGATCGCGATACCAGGTATTAAACTGACCCAAAAACACTAAAATAAGGGGTAGGGTCGCATACCCATCAAGGCAGGGTCGGACCCCCCCTGTATAAAAGTCAGACCCTGAGTTTTAAACCGGGGGTTAAACATTTTGGAACCAGGGGTCGACGGGATCTCCGACCCCCTCATCGGCCTCCAGTCTGCCGACAAAAACCGTGAATTAAGAACTTTCCAGATTTCAATGGGATTCTTTCCTAATCTCAATGGGACTTATTTTGGGAGTTTCTACTCTATAAATAGGACGTCCCTAAGCCTCTTTCACTCCTTTTAGAACTCTAATTGGATTGAGAGAAAGAGAAAAGAAGGAGAAGAGAAAGAGAAGAGAATGAAAGTGGAGAAGAAAATCAAAGAGAAGGCTTCAGAGAAATAAGCCTAATTCTCAGGTATGGATACTATCTCCATGTAATTCTACAGACCTTAGAATAGATAGTGAAGAGGATGTGATCTAGGAGAAACCTAAATCATCCATCCATGGTTAGGCTTTCATGGAAAATCATGGGGGAGATCATAAAAACCATGTAGGTGAATAAACAATGGTTCTAAGCCATAGAACATGTATGTAATGGATTGTAGAAGCAAGCCATAGGACCCAAACACAAATGAATGGACTATAGGAGGAAAATTCGACTAAAACCATAGGGGGTCGCACAGGGGGTCGATGGCCAATCAAACCTACAAGACCCTAACAATCGGCCCCCAGTGTTCGGGAAGTCCAGACTGTGGGTGGTCGCACCCAGGGTCGATGGACGGTCCGACCCTGGCATCGACCCCAGTTAATAGCATGCTTTTTAAAATCAGAATTAATTCTAATTAAATTCTATTGACTTGATTAGGTTTTCTAGTAATATAATATTGATATTTAGTTGATTCTTAAAGCTTGAAAGAGGATCTACGATAAAGCAAAGGTGAGGGAACAATACCTAAACTAATTAGTTAATTATAAACTATTTTATTCTTGAGTCCAATGCCATGATTGATTCTATGCGTGTATGCTTGTTATGTGCATTCAACATGTCATCCAATATTACGTTAGCAGAACTATTACGTCGTTGGGTATAAGGGGAGGTGGTCTCGGACCGTGTAGTCTCTGACTCTTCTGGGGGGCCTTAGCCCTATCTCTATGGACGTATTGAGGGATGCTGGGGTGAGGCCTTGGATACACTGATTGGCATTAGGATTGGTTAGTTGCGAGCCCAGTTTGCGAGCCCTCGCCAACAGGGGCTTACGTGTTGGTATGGGCAACTGGTACGGCAATAAACATAACCTTTGCGTGTATATTGTCCATGGTGGGTGCATGTGGGACGACAATAAACATTACCTTTGGGCGGCTTCACAAACTCGTGTATAGAGGTGCGGCGTCAATAAACGTAACCTTTGTCCACCTATCATTTCTATAGCACATTGCAAACTTATATACCAGACCAAAGATATGAATTGAATGCATGCATATGTTTGTTGCATTGTTTTGTTTGCTCACTGAGCCATGATGTGTGCTCACCCTCTCGAGGTTGAATATTTTTAGTTGATGATGCAGGTATTACGGTCGAAGATTACATGAGTGCTCCGGTGTATGCGCGTGTTGCTGCCACTTAGTGGATACGCATGACTCTTAATGCGAGCGTAACTCATGCGTATTCGATTAGATTTTCATTTGAATTATTAAAGGAATGTAATTGATATTTTATTATTTATGTCTCAGTTGATACAACAATAACTTGATATTTTTATTATGGTTATCACAGTTAGATTTCTCAGTTCATTTACTATAAGACTTCCGTTATAGTGTATTTATTCTGATTATGGTTGTGGATGTGAATGGTTTTTATTTTTAATGGACAGAGCCTATTAGAGATCCTGGTTGAACCGTTGGTTTATTAGCGGTTCATCACACCATTCTTAATAGTGTAGAATTGGAGTGTGACAACTTGGTATCAGAGCATCTTAGGCCTTGTCTGTGAAACCCGTATACTTCCACAAAAGGTCGTAAACTGAGATAGGATAAAAATTTAAAAGATGTAATAATAACACACTATAAGCATCCGTGTTGTTTGAGACAAAACTGAAAGAGAATAATGCATCTATTAAATGAGAAATAATTTTTTTTTTATACAACCAAAGGAAGAACAAACATTTATATATATATGATTAAAACAGAGTACAGTCCACAGTCCGGACAGTTACTCTGAAGTACAAAAAGAAAGATAAAAGAAATACATTAAGAAGCTGGAGGTGATAGGGGAGGCGGTGCCTCACGGTCTCTATCATAGTCCTCAGCATAGACTCTAGTCAACCAAGCTATCTGAGTCTGGGTCATCTGGAGACTAGCTGTGAGATCAGCCACCCACTGGTCAGTCACACGCTGAGCATCCCTAAGCTCTCCCACCCGCTGATCCGACATGTGCTGAGCAGCTAGAAGCTCTCCTACCCGCTAGTCCGACATGTGCTGAGCAACCAGAAGCTCTCTCACCCGCTGATCGGACAAGCGCTGAGCCTCTAGAAGCTCTCCCATCCTCAAGTCAGACATACGCTGAGCCTGTCGAATCTCATGCAAGATCTCCATCATGTCACCAGAAGGAGCATACGAAGGACCAGCAGCATGCGATGGACCAGCTGAAGAAGACGGACCAGCTCCTATAGTATGAGTAGGTGATGGAGGAGGTATGGCATCTACATCCATGTATAACCGATCGTCATCATCCCCATGAACCCCTACTCCCGCGACTGCTGCTTCTGCCTCAGCGTCAGCCATCTCCACTCGAGTGCGAGGGCGCACCATCACGTTCCTCTCCTCATCGCTGACCTAGGCATCCCGCATACCCATCTTGCAAATAGCCTCCCAATCCAGAGGCGATGAGAAGGATTTCTCTTGAATCTTCTCATCCAACAAATGAACCCCCAGGCGGGTAAGCAAGGTAGTGATCATGTGTCCATAAGGAAGGTTGCCAGTGTGACTGGGCAACGTAGCACTGATCATCGTTCGCATGATTTAGGGAAGGAAGACGGGCTGCCTAGTGCATATGCAGTACAATAGATACTGGGTCAACTGGGAGACCCTCTCGTAATTACCACTCTGCGGTATCATGTTATGCTGAATGATCTTGCAGTATACCCGTGGATCTGAACGCAGATAACTTGCTTTCATCTCCCAGCGATCAGGTCTGATGAGCTGACGATCTATCTTAGCCCTCATCTGTAAAGAAAATAACTGGGGCTCTCCAGGAGCACAGAACACCAAGGGGCCAACATAGGAAATGCCCAACTAGTCGGCCAGCTGCCGATAATCGAATAAAATATCATCCCCCTTGACATAGCTGGAGATCCGAAGCTCACCACCTCTCTCAACATCGTTGTAATCCCCCACCACTTGGAGATTACAATAAAACTGGCGTACCAAGTCAGGACGGGTACAGGCGTCATAGGTGATGACAGGGAGCCATCCCATATCGCCAAAGGCCTCCTCCACATTAAACAAGGCCAAGCTAGCCAAGTCCACTTTGCAGCCTCCCTCTACTTTTTTGCGAGCGTAGTGGGCATACTGCGTCTCGGCTTCATTGGAACGGAAGCGAAGACGGTCGCGAACCCTGGGTACCTTGGTACGAGCCATAGTATCTACAAATAAGAAAGATAAATAAATAATGGCTTAGTAGAGAGGAAAAGTTTGAAATTTCGACATAATAACGACGTAAATGGGTCAAAAGCCTCACTTTTCACCCATACACGTGGACAGGAGGACATACATAGATCCTAAACTATCATGTGAGACTCATACAGTAGGAAATTTTAGCTAATAAGATTGAATTGGAAGAAATTTCAAGAAATTCAAAATCTCGACAAAATTAGGGCAAAAAGAGTAAATTTTGAGTTTCTCGATAACCAACCGATGAAACTCAAATATTTTTGAGGGCTTTCATTCCTCGAGTCGCCAACAACAAAAGCCCCCAATAAAAATCAAATTTTTACGGTTGGAAAAAGTTTAATTTGAAAAATACGAGATATACGAGCAAAAACCTAGGTAAAGAAACCTAAAAACATGAAATGGTAGAAGACATACCTGTAGCGGAGGTGTAGAAGATGAAACAAGGTGTGCAAATCTCCAATGGAGTGAAGTTGCCACTGTAGCAACTCAGAGGGATGAGTTGAGTCGAAACGGGGAAGAAATAATGGGAAATGGACTTTGAACCAAAACTTAAAAATCTGATTTTTAGTCCGGGGGTCGGAAAATTCGATTAAAACAATCGACCCACCCATCGACCCCCGCATCAACCCTCGGCTCTTGGGAATCTGACAGAGAACCAGTGGTCGCACCCTGGGTCGGACATCCTCCGACCCCCCAATCGACCCCCGGCTCTCGAGAAGAATGGGTGATTTCTCAGGGTCGCATACTGAGGGTCAGACACTCATCGACCCCCACCTTTGACCCTGCAGTGAAAACACAACATTTTTGACAGAATGATCTGAAAATTTTAAAATTTGCAATTGTTAATGGTTTTAAAATATGAGAATGAAGTATTTAATGATTGTCTCTCGTGTTCAATGATTTTCAAGCAATCCACTATCAGATTAATTAATGGCAGGACGCAGAGTAACCAGACAAAGCCGTAACTCTATTCCACCCCACCACCTGTGAGGGAGAATAGCCAGACACAACCAGAAACACAGGGGAACATGAACACAACACCATCCATCATGAATGGGCAGGCAAATCCTACAAATCTACCAGCCCCACCTACAGACTTGGCCACAGTCGTAATGAACTTAGCCCAATAGCTGCAGCAAATGCAACAGACACAAGCTACTATACAAGCTGCCATAGGCATAACTCTTCTAACTGCACAGACACCTCCAATGCCAGCTGGACAGGCAAGCACAGCACCAGGGGAAGTAACACAGTACCCCATGCACCTCAGACTCCTATCATGAAGGCTCAAGTACAAAATCCTGAGATAGCTCCAGGTGGATATCAATACCAACCACCTACGGAGCATATGTTCCGCAGCAACTAGACCACTCTAGACTGGTGGAGCGTTTTTTAAAGCCGAAGCCCAGAGAATTTAATGGCAAGCCAGCAGATCCTTTATGGCCGGCAACTGGGTTGATGAAATGAAAAGAAACTTTATGATGATGACATTAAATGAAGAAGAAAAAGTGTTGTGTGCCACCTTTATGCTGAAAGGAGATGCACACCATTGGTGGAGGTCTACCAGGACATATTTACTTACAAAGCATGCCCAACTGACTTGGGATATTTATAAAGAGGCGTTCTTTGAGAAGTACTTTCCGAGATGTTTCAGAGATTCTATGGAAAGAGAGTTCCTGAGTTTATATCAGTGGCAGATGACCGTGGATGCGTATCAACGACGTTATGAAGAGCTGTTCTTCTTTGCACCCACCAGTATACAAGAGGAAAACACCAAGACCCGAAGGTTCGTCATGGGACTCAGGGGAAGCATCCGTGAGCATGTTCTGGGACATGAAAAGAAAATTTATAATGAAGCGGCACAAATTGCTCGAGTTATAGAATCGAGCCAGAAGGAAAGTTATTTCATGCAAAACAGAGGTTTAAAAAGGCCAGCTGGAAATTCTTATAACGGAGGGAATAACAAGACATTCAAACCCTTCCGTGCTCAAGGCTTTACCGCTGCAACCAAGACTACTCCCGTAGCTCAACAGAAACAAAAGCCAATTACTGAAGGGATAAAATGTTTTAACTGCAACCAAGTGGGACATATAGCAAGGGAATGTCCTAAGCCCAAGAAATAGCTACATCAAGGACGAGTTTACGTGGTTACATCTGAGGATGCTACCGCATCGCCTGATGTGGTCATAGGTATGACTTAAATTTTTAGTCAGTTGTATTATATTGTATGAACTTGTAGACTAAACCTAAACAAATCATAGGTATCGTACCTATTAATGGCATTCCCACCAGAGTACTCTTTGATTCAGGAGCTACTCATTCCTCTATATCTGTGACATTTGGAAAGAAGTTAAATCTACCCCTTAAATCCTTAGACTGCAAACTACTTGTAGGATCACCTATGGGATTAGAAGTGGAGTTAGAAAAAGGTTATGGATCATGTCCAGTTCTTATTGATGAAAAGACCTTGGATGCAACCTTGATCTAACTTGAGATGGCAGACTTTGACGTCATCTTGGGAATGGACTGGTTAGTTCGGCATTCTGCAAACCTATTGTGTGCCGAAAAGAAGCTGACATTTAAAGACAAGGAAGGAGTGGAGTTCAGTTTTTCGGGAACCAAACTTCCACGTAAACGAAAGCTCATACTCTCTGCGCTAAAGGCTAAGAAGTGCCTTGAGAAAGGAGCAGTCGGGTATTCAGTATCTGTGGTCGACCTTACCAAGGAAGCACCATGAATGGAAGATATTGATGTCGTGCGGGACTATCCAGACGTATTTCCTGAAGAATTACTAGGATTACCACCCGACCGAGCTACAGATGTTGTTATAGATCATATACCTGGAGCCGAACCAGTATTGAAAGCACCTTATCGAATGGCTCCTACTGAACTGAAGGAATTGAAAGTACAACTACAAGAACTGCTGACAAGGGTTACTTTTGCCCTAGCATATCACCATGGGGAGCGCCAGTATTATTCGTGAAGAAGAAGGACGGAAGCGTTCGATTGTGTATAGACTACCGAGAACTGAATAAACTGACAATCAAGAATCGGTATCCGTTGCCTCGGATCGATGACCTATTCAATCAGTTGCAAGGTGCCAAAGTGTACTCCAAGATCGATCTTTGGTCAGGCTACCATCAGCTGAAGATTAAGGACGGTGATATTCCTAAGACAACATTCAGGACTAGATATGGACATTATGAATTCTTGGTTATGTCTTTTGGATTGACAAACGCACCTGCAACTTTTATGGAACTTATGAACCGGGTTTTCCACGACATATTGGATACGTTGGTTATTGTAATCATTGATGATATAATGGTCTACTCCAAAGACGAGGAAACTCATATTAAGAATCTAAATGTCGCTCTGCAGCGACTATGGAAGGAGAAGCTCTACGCAAAATTTTTAATGTGTGAGTTTTGGCTAAAGGAAGTCGCATTTCTAGGCCATGTAGTATCCGCTAAAGGAATTAAAGTGGATCCCAGCAAGATTGAGGCTATTGTAAAGTGGGAAGCACCGAAGAGTGTTGCAAAAATTAAAAGTTTTCTGAGTCTAGCTGGGTATTATCGACGATTTATGGAAGACTATTCCCAAATTGCCGCTCCTCTTACCAGTTTGACTAAGAAGGGTGAGAAGTTTGTTTAGACAGATAAATGCGAGAAGAGTTTCCAAACCTTGAAGGCTAGATTGATATCAGCTCCAATCTTGACCATCCCAATTCCAGGAAAACCAATTATCTTGTACACCGATGCGTCAGGACTGGGATTAGGATGTGTACTTATGCAAGGAGAACAAGTAATTGCTTATGCCTCAAGACAACTGAAGACACATGAGAAGAACTATCCTACTCATGATTTGGAATTAGCGGCACTAGTACATGCTGTCAAAATATGGAGACATTATCTGTACGGGGAGAAGTTTCAGATTAAATCAGACCATAAAAGTCTTACTTATCTATTTAATCAGAAGGAGTTGAATATGAGACAAAGAAGATGGCTGGAACTATTGAAAGGCTATGACTGTGATATCCAGTATCATCCGGGGAATGCTAATGTAGTATCCGATGCGTTGAGTAGAAAGGCAATGATAAAATCTCATGGGGAGGTTAGCACAACTGCCGTAATGTGTACTACCAGAAAGGTATTCAAGCACGGTAATGAGCAGTTTGTGATAGATGCACCAGGTGGATCAGCCAACTAAGGGTTTATTCATCGGTTTTTAAACATGGTCGCCGCATTAAAGATTATACTGGATATAATTGATGAAGTAAAGACAGCTATCAAATCAGATCCTTACCTAAGAACGGTACAAGAGGACATCGAAAAAGGTAGGACTAACCCTGAGTTCACCTTGGACGAAGAAAAGTTATTGAAGTACAAAGGAAGAATATGTGTACCCGAAATAGAAAGCTTGGACATTAGACACCGATTGATGAAAGAAGCCCATATCACCATCTATTCGATACATCCTCGAAGTACAAAAATGTATCATGACCTAAAGAAATTATATTGGTAGAGGGGAATGAAAGCAGATGTAGCTAAGTTCGTGTCTCAATGCCTAAATTGTCAGAAAGTAAAGGCTGAACGACAAAGACTGGCAGGACTGTTACAGCCGTTATCGAAAACATCATGAAAATGGGACTGCATCACTATGGACTTCGTCACAGGATTACCATTGACTCCTCGAGTAGTTGACGCGTTTTGGGTGATTGTAGACCACCTGACTAAAACATCTCGCTTTATACCTATACGACCTCAGTATACACTGGAGAGGTTAGCTAAGCTGTATGTGGATAACATTGTGCGATTACACGGTGTACCTGAAAGCATTGTGTCCGATAGAGATCCACGATTTACTTCAAAGTTTTGGAAAGGAATGCAAAAGGCTATGGGTACAACATTGAAGTTTAGTACCGCATTCCATCCGTAGACAGACGGACTGTCAAAGCGTACAATTCAGATTCTAGAAATATGCTTCGAGCATGTGTAATTGATTTTAAAGGATCATGGGATGAAAAGTTACTACTGATTGAGTTCGCGTATAATAATAGCTATCAGGCTACTATATATACAGATGTCACCCTATGAAGTACTGTATGGCAGAAAGTGTTGAACTCCTTTGTTCTGGAATGAAGTTGGGGAACGTAGTATTGTTGGACCAGAATTTGTTGAAGAGACTTGTCGAGTGGTCGACATTATCAAAGAAAGAGTGAGAACAGCTCAAAATCGTCTGAAGCAATATGCAGATACTCGACGCCGAGACCTTGAATTCGTCGTGGGTGATAAAGTATTCATAAAAGTATCGCCTATGCGAGGATTGAAACGGTTTAGATAAAAAGGGAAATTAAGTCCAAGATATGTCGGGCCATATGAGATTCTAACTAAGCATGGAAAAGTGGTGTACCAGTTAGCACTACCACCATCTATGTCAAGTGTGCATGACGTATTTCATATTTCCTTATTGAAGAAGTATGTCAAGGATCCAACGCACGTTCTGACAGTAGATCTACCTGATTTGACTGATGATTTGACATTTGAAGTAACACCAACTAAAATCACCAGCCGAAAGGTTCAACGACTACGCAACCGTGATATCTATTATGTTAAGGTCACCTGGAGATGTAGATATATTGAAGAAATTACATGGGAAGAAGAGAATGCTATGCGAAAGCAATATCCTCATTTATTTGACTCGAAAGGTATGTACAATTTCGAGGACGAAATTTTTATAAGTAGGGGGGAGTTGTAAGATCCGTATCGAACTAACCCGGTCATACCACCTTGAACCAGGTCTACCCATCATGGTCGAGCCAAATGGATCAAGTATGTGAGGGAGATCGCGATCTCAGGTATTAAACTAACCCAAAAACACTAAAATAAGGGGTAGGGTCGCATTCCTAGCAAGGCAGGGTCGGACCCCCCAGTATAAAAGTCAGACCCTGAGTTTTTAACCGGGAGTCAGACATTTTGGAACCAGGGGTCGACGGGATCTCCGACCCCCTCATCGACCCCCAGTCTGTCGACAGATATCGTGAATTAGGAACTTTTCAAATTTCAATGGGATTCTTTCCTAATCTCAATGGGACTTATTTTAGGAGTTTTTACTCTATAAATAGGACATCCCTAAGCCTCTTTCACTCCTTTTAGAACCCTAATTGGATTGAGAGAAAGAGAAGGGAAGGAGAAGAGAAAGAGAAGAGAAGGAAAGTGGAGAAGAAAATCAAAGAGAAGGCTTCAGAGAAACAAGCCTAATTCTCAGGTATGGATACTATCTCCATGTAATTCTATAGACCTTAGAATAGATAGTGAAGAGGATGTGATCTAGGAGAAACCTAAATCATCCATCCATGGTTAGGTTTTCATGGAAAATCATGGGGGAGATCATAAAAACCGTATAGGTGAATAAACTATGGTTCTAAGCCATAGAACATGTATGTAATGGATTGTAGAAGCAAGCCATAGGCCCAAACATGAATGAATGGACTGTAGGATGAAAATTTGACTAAACCCACGGGGGGTCACACGGGGGGGTCGATGGCCAATGGACCTTACCAGACCCTAACAATCGACCCCCAGTGTTCGGGAAGTCCAGACTATGGGTGGTCGCACCCAGGGTCGATGGAAGGTCCGACCCTGGCATCGACCCCCATTTAACAGCATGCTTTTTAAAATCAAAATTAATTCTAATTAAATTCTATCGACTTGATTAGGTTTTTTAGTGATATAATATTGATATTTAGTTGATTCTTAAAGTTTGAAAGAGGATCTACGATCAAGCAAAGGTGAGGGAACAAGACCTAAACTAATTGGTTAATAATAAACTATTTTATTCTTGAGTCCAATGCCATGATTGATTCTATGCATGTATGTTTGTTATGTGCATTCAACATGTCATCCAATATTTATATTATTACTGTTCATGCATATTTAAATTATTGTTTATAACATGATGATGATGATGATGATGATAGGAATAGGCATGTGGATTTATGTATGTGGTTGGTGTGCTTGATGCGAGCGAGTATCAGGGGGGTGTCATAGGCCGGGCCTCAACACTCTAGCTCTATCTCTAACTCAAGTCTTGTCCACTGACATCGTCGTATTGCAATTACCTTAGCAGAACTATTACGTCGTAGGGTATGAGGGGAGGTGGTCTAGGACCGTGTAGTCTCTGACTCTACCGGGGGGCCTTAGCCCTATTTCTATGGACGTATTGAGGAATGTAGGGGTGAGGCCTTGGATTCACTGATTAGAATTAGGATTGGTTAGTTGCGAGCCCAGTTTGCGAGCCCTCGCCAGCAGAGGCTTACGTGTTTGTATGGGAACTGGTACAACAATAAACCTAACCTTTGCGTGTATATTGTCCATGGTGGGTGCATGTGGGACGACAATAAACGTTACCTTTGGGCGGCTTCACACACTCGTGTATAGAGGTGCGGCATCAATAAACGTAACCTTTGGTCACCTATCCTTTCTATAGCACATTGTAAACTTATATACCAGACCAAAGATATGAATTGAATGCATGCATATGTTTGTTGCATTATTTTGTTTTCTTACTGAGCGATGATGTGTGCTCACCCTTTCGACGTCGAATATTTTTAGTTGATGATCCAGGTACTACAGTCAAAGATTGCATGAGTGCTCCGGTGTATGCGCGTATTGCTGCCATGGAAGCCGAAGACTTAGTAGATACGCATGACTCTTCATGCGAGTGCAACTCATGCGTATTCGATTAGATTTTCATTTGAATTATTAAAGGAATGTAATTGATATTTTATTATTTATGTCTCAATTGATACAACAATAACTTGATATTTTTATTATGGTTATCACAGTTAGATTTCTCAGTTCATTTACTATAAGACTTTCGCTATTGTTTATTTATTCTGATTATTGTTGTGGATGTGCATGATTTTTATTTTTAATGGACACAGTCTATTAGAGATCCTGGTTGAACCGTTGACTTATTAGCGGTTCATCACACCATTCTGAATAGTGCGGAATTGGGGTGTGACATTTACTTACTCTTACAATGGTTTGAGGATTATTATAACTATCATTTGATTAATTCATAAGTTGTTATTTAATTATTTAAAACTTTTGCTATACTCTTGATTTAAAATCCATTTAATCTGGTGGTGTGGCTTTATTATTAGTTCTTGCGTTATGATGGGTTTATTAGTTGGTGATTCAAATTCCATGATCTTGGAAGGGGATTTCGAATGCCCTTAATTATGATGTGGCGATCTTGTCCATTCTATAGTACCGATACGTAGGGAACAGTGTGTGATAAAAGTTGGTATCAGAGCACGAATGTGCAATGCCTACTACAAAACCATACACCACAAATATAATAAGCTGAAGTAGGAAACATAAACCATATACTATATGGGGGATAAGAACTATCAATAAGCTATAAGAAATATAATAACAAACAAAAGCATAAAATATCCATACACATAAAACGGAAATAAGACATCTACTATACCAACAAATAGAATAATGTACTAAGGATGGATCGGTATCCACAATCCGGATCCTCACCTATCAATATCAACCAAAACTAATATCAAAATAAAATGAATTCAATGAGATATAACAGAAGTGAAACATTATGTCTAAGCGTTTAATTGTTGAGAACTACGATCCGCCTGATGATGGGGACTATCTATAGAATAAGTGGCCCTGGCCAACGCCACTTCCTAAAGACATCGCTGACGCCTACGCTCTCGGCTGGCTACTGCCCTAGCCTTAACATCATTAGGAACGGGCATAATCAAACCCACAATCATCAACACTGTCCAGATAAAGGAAACTTCCTATCTCGTAGCCTCCTGTGAAGCCTTAGATGCTATGAACCTCCGCTCCAGAGCAACAACCCATTGCTCCACTCCTGAGATGTTCTATAACATCTGCCTTTTGTGTATATCCAATCTGGTCTGGAGTGATCGCTGATGATCATCCAGAGTAGCCACTAAAGAGCGAGCAACGGCTAGTAATTCACGCAACTCAGTGAACCATGAAGCCTCAACCTGAGGAGCCACCACTGTTGGAACCTCATCACCACCTACTTATGTGATGAACTCTCTCGTTCATTAGTTGAATTGACTAACCCTCTGAACTAGTCCAGATGGAGCCTCCTTACTAGAATCTACCTGCATAGGAGAAGCATCTCCACTGCCGCTGGGAATAACTGGCAATCTCAGATGATGAAAAGATATGGCTAACCTATGTCAAACCCTCCTGGCTGGCTGGCATCAATGAATAGGACGAGGTGGTGGAAGCTGATCTAACTCTTTATCGCTAAGCACAACATCCTGTAACCCGAGTTTGTGCAGTGTGTCCCAACAAAAGTCTGTATGACCACCAGTCTCCTCATTAAGCTCTAAAGTAAGGTTGAACCCTACGTTGAAGAAAAACTGGGTGAGTAACCGACCATAGGGAAGATTACCAGTCCATATATACAAAGCAGAATGGATCATGGCCTTCATAATCAAATAGGGAAGAGGGATCTTGTAAGACCCGTATCGAACTAACCAGTCTTACCACCTTGTACCAAGTCTATCTATCATGGTCGAGCCAAGTGGACCAAGTGTGTAAAGAAACCACAAGACCAGGTATGAAGTTTAACTCAAAATAGTCAGATATGAGGGTAGGGTCACATGCCTAAATAGGTGTGACCGATCCTACCTCAAAAGAGTCCAACCCATGATTTTTTAGTCGTAGGGTTGCATGACTAAAAGAACCGTAGGGTCGATGGATTCTGTGACCCTACATCCAACCCTACGAAAACAGCTCAAAACCAAAAATTAGGAAACCTTTCTAATTCAAAGGGGGGCTTTCCTAAACTCATTGGGACTTATTATATAGGGTTTTCCTCTATAAATAGGACGTTCCTTAGCCTCTTTCACTCCTTTAGAACCCTAATTGAAAGTGAGAGAAAGAGAAGAGAGGGAAGAGAAGGAAACTTGAAGAAAAAGACTAAGGAAGAAGAAGTTCAGAGAAACCTCTGAATCTCAGTAAATCTAGGGTATGAACCTAAATCCCTACATGAATTAGAAGCCTAAAATAGTTATGAATAACATAGGATTAGGAGAAACCCAAATCATCCATCTATGGATAAATTCCAAGAGATTCCATGTAAGAGATCGTTATGGACAATGAATGCTGTATAAATTGTAGTTATGAGCCATAGAACAATCATAGGATGGACCATGATAGTAAACAAAGGATTCAAACATGAAGGAATGGACTTTAGAATGAAAAGTCAACACAGAACACGTGTGGTCGCACGTAGGGTCGAATGATATCCGACCCTACGAGACCATACGATCGACCATATGTCCTCGGGAAGTTCCAGGGAGGGTGTGGTCGCAAGTAGGGTCGAATGGTATCCGACCTCACATGTGACCCTACACCCTCGGGTCGTAAAAACTGCTACCCTAGGTGCTACCCTACCTTGCGACCTTACCCCTGTGGTCGCAGAAACTGCTACCCTAGGTGCTACCCTACCAGCGACCCTACAATTTTTGTTAGTCTAAACATATTGAAATTAATTCTAATTAAAATCTATCGACTTGTTAGGTCTTTCCAGTGGTTTAAAAGTGAATTAAAAAGCTTGAACGAGGATTTACTAGCAATCAAAGGTGAGGGAACAAGACCTAAACTAATTGGCTAATAATAAACTGTTTTTGTTTATTGAGTCCAATACCATGAATGATTCCATGCTTTTATGATTGTAATGTGCATATCACATGTCATCCAATATTCCTATTATTATTCTTCATGCATATTTAATTTTCGTTTATTTATAATATGATATTGATGATGATGCTAAGAATAGGCATGTGAATGTATTTGTGTGGTTAGTGTACTTGATGCGAGTGGAGCATCAGGGGGAGGACGTGACACTGTGGTTCATCCTGGTCACCAGACTCTAGCTCTATCTTTACTCAAGTCTTGGCCACTAACATCGTCGTATCGCCATTACCTTAGCAGAACTATTACGTCGTAGGGCATCAGGGGAGGTGGTCTTGGATCGTATAGTCTCTGACTCTGCCTGGGGGCCTTGGCTCTATCTTTATGGATGTATTGAGGGATGCTGGGGTGAGACCTTGGATACACTGTTTGAACTTAGGATTGGTTAGTTGCGAGCCCAGTTGGCAAGACCTCGCTAATAGGGGCTTACATGTTGGTATGGGTAGGGCATCAGGGGAAGTGTGATGTGGTGTGGTCCTAAGCACTTTAGCTCTATCCCTATTCCATGGTCGGTGGATGTGGGATGACATTGGTGTTTGATCCTTTGGGCGGCTTCACACACTCGTGTATAGAGGTGCGGCGGCCACCTATCCTTTCTATTGCACATTGCAAACTTATGAACCAGACCAAAGATATGAATTGAATGCATGCATATGTTTGTTGCATTGTTTTGTTTGCTCTCTGAGCTATGATGTGTGCTCACCCTTTCGATGTCGAATATTTTTAGTTGATGATGCAGGTACCACCGTAGAAGATTATATGAATGCTCTAATGTATGGACATGCGGCGACGATGGATGCAGAAATTATGATGGAGTCGCATGATTCGTCATGCGAGTGTAACTCATGCGTCTTCGATTAGAATTTTATTTAAATTATATCGACGATGTAATTTATTAGATTATTTTATTTTATGTCTTAGTATTTTGAAGATAATTGAATAATTTATTTATGTTATCATCTTTAGACTCTCAGTTCATTTAATATTAAAGACTTCCGCTATCGTGTATTTATTCTAATTATGGTTGTGGATGTGTATGGTTTAAGCAAATGGACACAGCCTATTCGAGATCCTGGTTGAACCATTGGTTTATTGATGGTTCATCACACAATTCTGAATAGTGCAGAATTAGGGTGTGACAGATCTGATGGTGAACAGTGATGCAGTAAGCCACGAACTCACATAAGTGTACTATCGCATCCTTGTATCCGCCCCTAGGCACCATGTTGTGCTATGTGATGCGATTGTATATCCTGGGTATTGGATTATAGTTGCTCTCACAAAAATCTAGACCCAACATCATCTACTCATGAATCTCCTTGAGCTCTCACTCACCAATCACGAGAAATTTTGGCTCTACATAAACCATCTCCCCTTCAATAGATATCCCCAAACTAGGTCCAACCTAGCAATGGTAATGACAATTGGTTTGGCCCTAACCCAGCTGGAGATATATAGAGTGAAACCATCAACATTTTCCTCCATGCCCCTGTCAACCTACAGATTACAGTAGAAGTGTTGAACGATGTTTACCAATGTGGGTAAGAGAAAATTGATCGCAGACAACCAACCCATCTCACTAAAAGCCTATTGAATGTTGAACCTATTCAATTCATTCACAAGGACAAACCGACCTGGCTCTACTGATCTACCCTCAAAGGTAGGCTAAGCTATAGTAGCCTTTACTGATCTAAAGTGAAATTGATCATAGGCTGGTGGTAAATTTCCCTGCTGTCTCTCTGCCCCCGCAGCAAAAGACTCAGCACCTGACAAACCATGGATACCTCTAGCAGCCATAATAGATGAGCTAAGTGTTTAGAGAATGGAAACCTACACAAGAAGAGTAACAATGAATGATTAGTGGGTAAAAAATTTGTTATAATAAATCAATTGACATGATAAAGAGATCAAAATAGTGATACAAGGGATTGGAACATATCTTAAGTGACAAAACTCAATTTTGGAAAAATATCAGAAATGAGAAAACTCATGGATATGATCAAATGAAGTTCAAAAGAGGTTTTAACACATTTTAATCGTCTTTACAAATTCTAGAAGAAGTTTTAAAGCATACATGGGATTGAAGAAACCATTAATCAAGAATATCCCAATTTTAGAATTTGAAGAAAATGGAAAAAAATCCCAATTTTGTTCATGGGCAACTCCATAAATCGATGAGACCATGTTGAAAAGGAGGAAAAACCATGGGAAACATTTCCTAATACAATGATATAATAAAGTCCCATTGTTTTGAGCCATTACATGGGAAAAAAAAGGAGAAAGCAACAAAACCTAACCTAGGTTAGTAAAAAAATAGAAATCGGTATGAGAAACTTACTGTAACAAGGTGTAGAAACAATATCGAGATGGATGGAAGCAATAAATCACCAAGGAAACCTCCAAGAACAAAAAATCCGATGGTGTGCACCGTCTATCCGTCACACCAAGCTCCGCACCAGTGGATATAAGAAAAATAAAATTACGCCCCTTTTAAATCGAAAAGTCGCAACATGCTATCAAACATCAGCTGCACGCCCTCTTCTTGATAGAGATGTGGTCGATCACATACCACACTATCACACCCCAATTCCGTACTATTCAGAACGATGTGATAAACCGCTAATAAACCAACGGTTCAATCAGGATCTCAAATAGGCTGTGTGTATTTGCTTAAACCATATACATCCACAAACATAATCAGAGTAAAATAAACAATAGCGGAAGTCTTATATAAATGAACTGAGAGTCTAAAGATGATAACATAAATTAAGTATTCAATTATCTCCAAAAGATACTAAGACATAAAATAAAATATTTAATCAATTACATCATCTGTATAAATTGAATAAAATCTCGAAAACACAAGAGTTGCACTTGCATGACGAATCATGCGACTCCATCATAACTTCAGCGTCCATTGTCGCCGCATGTCCATACATCGGAGCATTTATATAATCTTCTATGGTTGTACCTGCATCATCAACTAAAAACATTTGACATCGAAAGGGTGAGTACACATCACGGCTCAATGAGCAAACAAAACAATGCAACAAACATATGCATGCGTTCAATTCATAAGTTTGCAATGTGCTATAGAAAGGTTCGGTGGCCACCTCACCTCTATACACAGGGTGTGTAAGCCCACCCAATGGATCAAACACCATTGTCATCCACATCCACCCCACCATGGAATAGAGATAGAGCTAAAGTGATTAGGACCGCATCGCATCACACTTCCCCTGATGCTCTACCCATACCAAAACGTATGCCCTTGTTGGCGAGGGCTTTCAAACTGGGCTCGCAACTAACCAATCCTAATGTCAAATAGTGTATCCAAGGCGTCACCCCAGCATCCCTCAATACGTCCATAGAGATAGAGCTAAGCCCCCCCGGCAGAGTCAGAGACTACACGGTTCGAGACCACCTCCCATGATGCCCTACGACGTAATAGTTCTGCTAAAGTAATGGCGATACGATGATGTTAGTGGACAAGACTTGAGTAGAGATAGAGCTAGAGTCTGGTGACCAGGATGAACCATAGTGTCACATCCTTGTAAGCACCCCATTTTTGCCATCCCAGCTAAACAAAGCCCTGCTGGTGTGTGGACAACAAAAGGAAGAAAGGTGATCGAAAGTTTGGATTTTTGACTGCGAATTTGAGGAAGTTTTCAATGGGTCTGTGAATTTGAGGAAGTTTTCAATGGGTCCATAGCAAGGTCATGGGTTATAATTTTGCATGGATGCATAGGTCATAGAATTATCTTTGAAATGAGACCAGAATTGCTCAATTCTGATGTCAAATGAAGAAGATATGACCATTTTAGTCGGATGATACATATAAGGGAGGTTTATGAAGTTATTATAAATAATCCCAGGGGCCTTCGTGCAAATTATCCTAAGTCGGATCGTTTGAATTTCAAATCATCATATCTTAATCATCCGACATCGGATTCAGATGATCCCAAGACCATTATTCTTCATTCATGATGTTCTACAAAATGGACGTAAAAAATCTCGGGTAGAAGTCACCAGTGGGTCCCATGCAAGCTTGCATGCAAAATTATCGTCAGAACTTTAAAGCTGCATATCTTTTCCGTTCTACATCGGATTCAGGTGATTCCAGTTCCTATATTCCTCATTTTTAATGTTCTACAAAATGAACGCAAAAAATTTGGAATAGAGGCCATCGGAAAATTCCATGCGGGATGACAGCGGAAATGACCCATGAAATGACAAGGAGAGAAAACCCAGTTAATTCCAATTAATCTAGTCAACTCAGTTCAAGCCAGTTTTGGTCCAACCTAGCTCAACCCATATCAGTTTAACTTAGTCAACCTAAGTCAGTCTCAACCCGTTTCGAACCAGTTCATCCATGTGTATAGTATTTATATATTATATATATTGTATACTATACATATATGTATGTTATTAAATATATGTGTATATAATATATATTATTATATATAAGAGATAAAATCTAAAAGATCTTGGAGAAGAAAAAGGAAAGAGGAGAGAGAGGAGACGTGAAAGAGAAGGAGGCTTTAGGGTTGAGATGAAATCTAAAAGATCTTGGAGAAGAAAAAGGAAAGAGGAGAGAGAGGAGACGTGAAAGAGAAGGAGGCTTTAGGGTTGAGATGAAATCTAAAAGATCTTGGAGAAGAAAAAGGAAAGAGGAGAGAGAGAGACGTGAAAGAGAAGGAGGCTTTAGGGTTGAGATGAAATCTAAAAGATCTTGGAGAAGAAAAAGGAAAGAGGAGAGAGGGAGACGTGAAAGAGAAGGGGTTTTCTAGAAGAAGAATGAGAAAAAGGAAAGAAAGGAAGAAGAAAAAACGTGAGAGAGGAAGAAAAGAAAGGAAAGAAGAAAAAATGGAGAGAAAAAAAATTTTCTAGAAAAAAGAAGAAAAGGAAAGAAGGATCATCTAGAAAACGAGTGAAAAATTATAAATAGGAGAGAGGAGGGATCCTTTTCCATACTAGAGAGAGAGGGGAACGTGGGTGAGAGAGAGAAACGTGAGTGAGAGAGAGAAAACGTAAGAGAGGAAGAAAGAAAGAGAGAGAAAAGAGAAAAGAAAGAGAAGAAGAAAAGAGAGAAAGAGAAGAGAGAAAGAAGCAGAAGAGAGGAGAAGGAGGATTCACATTCAAAGGGGATTGATACAACCCCCAATCACCCTTCATCAATGGTTTCGCTCGATTTGAGCCCAAGGTTAGTACTCTAAACAAATTTAGAGGTCGTTATAATGCCCGAATGCCAATTTTGCTTGAAAAAGGCTAATTTTCATGAAATCTCAATCATGAATGCTCTATTACATGCTTGTTAATGTTAGGATGCCTATGTCTAACATTTTTCATGAATGATAATTTGTCTAAGCTATTCAATGATGAATTTTTGATTGATATACAATGATGTTTGATGTTTTTTGTAAATTTCATAAAGTGATTTTCTGATCTCAAAATTCCAGATTTAGGGTTCAAACTTAGGACGTACATCATATGAATTTTTTCTAAGATTTTGAAGCCCAAAATTTTATGGGAGTCTCTCTGATATGATAGAAGACTACCCTAAAAATTTCGTTCCATTTGGAATTGGGGAAATATATCAAAAAAGTTGTCTTCGACATTGCTATTTCTCTCGGATGTAATGCAATCCTCCATCGGAAAGTCTCTAGACAAAGTCCTTATGGCCATAATCAGAACATTCACTTAACATGAACTTTTTAGACATGAAAGTCTTCTAAAAAATGGCACTGGTTTCATATTTTTTCCATTTTTCGTTGAATTGATATCAATTTTTAAGTGCATAGTGCTTTGATTTCAGATCTGTCATGATGTGCTGATTTGCATGATTGAAAAGAGTCATTTTTCACAAAGAAAATATACTGTTTTAACTTGTTTTTCTGAATGAAATTTTAGATCAGACAGTTATCTACATAGATATATGTCTGTATTTAATTTTCATTAAGAATAGAATTTTATTTGGAATTTATGGTGCAACTGGTCAAAAATCTGGAACAGACCTGACCAGTGTATTTGCCTATACTTGGGGAATGTTTTCTACCTGCCTATGGTCTCTTTTAGGATTAGCTTCCTTGAGACAAAATGTTGGCCTCTGAATCTTCTTTCCAGGGATATCTTTTAAGAATTTTTTGAGTAAGTACAGTGCCCTATGTGCCCATTTTGGTCCAGCCTAACAAAGCTGTCATCTTGCTACGTGTTCCATCATGTTTTGATTGATTCTCATATGCTTTGGTTGTTTCTCACATGCCATATTTGATGCTATGCTATGTTCGGATGCTCGTATGCATACACTACTATAATTGGAATGGTCACACTGCCATAATTGGAATAGTCACACTGCCATAATTAGAATGATCACATTGCCATAATTGGAATAATCACATTGCCCTGATTGGAATGCTACACATGCTTGTTGCCAAATTTGTCTACTACATTTGCTCACATATTACTGCCATGTTTAGATGCACACTTACCATGTTTGTATTGATTCACATGCTCACTTGCCATTTTTGACTGATGTGTTGCTAAATTTGAATATATTTCCAACATGCTATATTTGGATGCTTACACTGCTATATTGAAGCTCACATTGCTTTGTTAGATTGTTTACATTGTACAACAACTAGGGCAAGATACACCCTAAGATGGAAAGAATTGAATAATTAGGGTAGTGAAACCCTAAAAATGGAAAGAATAATTAAGGCAAAGTAAACCCTAGAATAAAGAGAATAATTAGGGTACGAAACCCTAAAAAATGAAAATCACAATGAAAAAGGGATAGGAAACCCTAGAAACCTAAAAATGGAAACAATTAAAAATGGTAGGAATTTAGGTCTCATCCCTAGATCCTATTGATAGAAATAGAAAGAATTTGGTACACATCCCACATAAAAATGGTAGGAATTTAGGTCTCATCCCTAGATCCTATTGATAAAAATAGAAAGAATTTGGTACACATCCCAAATAAAAATGGTAGGAATTTAGGTCTCATCCCTAGATCCTATTGATAAAAATTGAAAGAATTTGGTACACATCCCAAATAAAAATGGTAGGAATTTAGGTCTCATCCCTAGATCCTATTGACAAAGATAGAAAGAATTTGGTACACATCCCAAATAAAAATGGTAGGAATTTAGGTCTCATCCCTAGATCCTATTAACAAAAATGGAAACAATAAAATGGTAGGAATTTAGGTCTCATCCCTAGATCCTATTGACAAAAATGGAAGGATTTTGGTACACATTCCAAATCCGACTCTCACAAATTTTTGAACTACGTCGTACCTGATTTCTAGGGCAAACCCTAGAATACGTAGGCAATTTGGGAATCCCAAATACGGTACAAAGCCACCCATCAACCATACATCCAGCATAAACTTCAACTTGAACAACAAAGAATCTAATTGAAGCCCATGCATAAATCACTTCCATAATCTTTAATCACACAACCCATTTTCGAACTACGTTTTTTGGACTTGATTTCCAGGATTGGAATACGTAGGCAGTTTGAGATGTCTTACACATCTCAGATTCAGTCCAAGACCGAACCATCTTTGGTTCGGTTCACTGTATAATATTGTACATTACGTTTTCTTGTTTATTTACTTTAAAACATGATTGGCTGAACCCTAGGTTAGAATAACTTAGCAACTTGGTTTAGGACATCCCCCATTGAACCCTAGTCATCCAGTTGACCAAGCATAGTCAAAATTAGAATTTAAGGAAAGTTTAGGAGGCCGATATTGATCGGGTGGTTTGGGTGCCTAACACCTTCCCATAACCGTACCCTAAATACTTACCCGATCTTTTGCAGACCAAAGAACCGATACATTGGGTCACGAGTCAATAGAAGTCTTACCTTAGGGTGAGGCTACATTTTTAGAGGTCCTAGACCTTAATCTAGGTGGCGACTCCAACAGAACAATCGATCTTCATCGATTACAGGATACACATTTCCATCCCGAGGAGGATCACGTCGATTTCCCATTGTCCTCACAGTCCTCCCCCTGATGCTCCACTCGCATCAAGTACAATAACCACACACATACATTTACATGCCTATTCCTGGCATCATCATCAACATCATATTATAAATAAATGAAAATTAAATTTTCATGAACAGTAATAACAAGAATATTGGATGACATGTGATATGCACATTACAATCATACAAGCATAAAATCATTCATGGTATTGGACTCAATAAACGAAAACAGTTTATTATTAGCCAATTAGTTTAGGTCTTGTTCCCTCACCTTTGATTGAGTGTAGATCCTCTTTCAAGCTTTATGAATCACCTTTAAATCACTAGAAAGGCCTAACAAGTCGATAGATTTTAATTAGAATTAATTCCAACAAATTTAGACTAGCTGAAATCGTAAGGTCGCAGGTAGGGCAGCACCTAGGGTCGGTTACCAATCGACCCTAGGGTGTAGGGTCGGACATGGGGTCTGTTACCAATCGACCCTACGTGCGACCACACCCTCCCTAGGACTTCCCGAGGGCATTTGATCGATCTTGTGGTCTCGTAGGTCCATTCTAAGATTGTTCTATGGCTCATAACTATGATTTTTACACGCTTTCCATTGCCTACGATGATTACTTCCATGGGTTCCTTTGGAACTCATCCATGGATGGATGATTTGGGTTTCTTAATCCTAACTTCTTCATAATCCATTCTAGGCTCTTAATTTTTGGCTGAGATTCAGAGGTTTCTCTGAACTTCCTCCTCTTCCTTAGTCTTTTCTTCAATTTTTCTTCTCTTATTCTTTTCCTTCTCTTTCTCTTTTCTCACTTTCAATTAGGGTTCTAAAAGGAGTGAAAGATGCTAAGATATGTTCTATTTATAGAGAAAAACCCTCCAAAATAAGTCCCATTGAGTTTAGGAAAGAACCTCTTGGAATTAGGAAAGTTTCCTAATTTACGGTTTCTATATTATCATCATAGGGTCGGACGTAGGGTCGCAAGATCCGTCGACCCAATGTTTTTCTAGTCATGCGACCCTACGACTAGAAAATCATAGGTTGGACTTCTGTTGAGGTGGGGTCGACCCTACCTATTTAGGCATGCGACCCTACCCTCACATTTACTATTTTTCGGTCAGACTCATACCTGGTCTTGTGATTTTCTTCACGCACATAGTCCACTTGGCTCGACCATGATAGGTAGACCTAGTACAAGGTGGTAAGACCGGTTAGTTCGATATGGGTCTTACAACTCCCCCCCCCCTCATATTAAAAATTTCGTCCTCAAAATTTGTACATACCTTCCGAGTCGAAAAGGTGAGGATATTGCTTCCACATAGCATTCTCTTCTTCCCATGTGATCTCTTCTATATCTCGGCTTCTCCAGGTGACCTTAACATAGTAGATTTCACCGTTGTGTAGTCGTTGAACCTTTGGGCTAGTGATTTCAGTTGGTGCTACTTCGAATGTCAAATCATCAGTTAGATCTGGTGGATCTGCTGTCAAAACGTGCGTTGGATCTTTGACATACTTCATTAATAATGAGATATGAAATACATCATGCACACTTGACATAGATGGTGGTAGTGCTAACTGATAAGCCACTTTTCCACGTTGAGCTAGAATCTCATATGGCCCGACATGTCTCAGACTTAGCTTCCCTTTCTGTCCGAATCGTTTTAAACCTCGCATAGGTGATACTTTCAGGAATACCTTATCACCTACGACAAATTCAAGGTCTCGGCGTCGAGTATCAGCATACTATTTATGACGATTCTGAGCCATTCTAATCCTTTCCTTGATAATGTCGACTACTTGACATGTCTCTTCGACAAATTCTAGTGCAACGATGCTACGTTCTCCAACTTCATTCCAAAACAGAGGAGTTCGACACTTCCTTCCATACAGTGCTTCATAGGGTGACATCTGTATAGTCGCTTGATAGCTATTGTTATAGGCGAACTCAATCAATGGTAGTTTCTCATCCCATGATAATCAATTACACAGGCTCGAAGCATGTCTTCTAAAATCAGAATGGTATGCTCCGACTGTCCATCTATCTGAGGATGGAATGCCGTACTGAACTTCAACGTCGTACCCAAAGCCTTTGGCAATCCTTCCCAAAACTTTGAAGTAAAGCGTGGGTTTCTATCGGACATAATGTAAGACCCGTGTCAATCTATCCTGATCTTACCACCATGAACCAGGTCTACCCATCATGGTCGAGCCAAATGGACCAAGTGCGTGAAGGAGATCGTGATCCCAAGTATTAAAATGACCCAAAAACACTCAAAAAGGGGCGAGGGTCGCACACCCAGTGAGGTGGGGTCGGACCCCCCAGTACAAAAAGTCAGACCCTCAGTTTTTAACCGGGGGTTGGACATTTTAAAACCAGGGGTCGACGGGATCATCGACCCCCCCCCCCCCATCGACCCCCAATTGCCGCCAGAAACAGAAATTTAGAAACTTTCCTAATTTCGGTTGGGCTCTTTCCTAATATCAAAGGGGCATATTTTAAGAGTTTCTACTCTATATAAAGGACGTCCCTAAGCCTCTTACACTCTTTTTAGAACCCTAATTGAATTGAGAGAAAGAGAAGAGAAGGAAGAGAAGAAGAAGAGAAGGAAAGTAGAGACGAAGGCAAAAGGAGAAGAGTTTCAGAGAAGGAGTACTCTTCTCAAGTAAGAATACTAATTCTATGTATTTTGTGAGACTTAGAATAGTTAATGAGAAAAGTATGATGTAGGAGAAACCCCAAACCATCAATCCATGATTAAGTTTCAATGGAAACCATGGAGGAGATCAACTAAACCATATGATATGTAATGAGTAGTTCTAAACCATAGGAAGTGTATGGAATGGACTATGGAAGGAAGCCATAGGATTCAAACAAGAGAGAATGGACCAAAAGGTGATTTATCGACCAAACCCACGGGGGGTCGCACCTAGGGTCGATGGACCCATCGACCCTGGCATCGACCCTACTATAGGGGGTCGTAGTATACTGCTACCCTATCATCGACCCGTCCTGCTACCCCCAGTTAACAGCAAGCTAGAAAAATTGGAATAAAATCTAACTAAATTCTATCGACTTTGTTAGGTCTTCTAAAAATATAATATCAATATAAAGGTGATTATTAAAGCTTGAAAGAGGATCTACTAGCAAGCTAAGGTGAGGAAACAAGACCTAAACTAATTGGTTAATAACAAACTGTTTTTATTTCTTGAGTCCAATGCTATGCTTGATTCTATGCGAACATGCTTGTAATGTGCATTCAACATGTCATCCAATATTTCTATTTATTGTTCATGCATATTTATTTATTGTTTATAACATGATAATGACAATGATGATAGGAATAGGCATGTGAATGTATGTGTGTGGTTGGTGTACTTGATGCGAGTGAGTATCAGGGGGAGTGTCATAGGCCGGGCCTCCGCACTCTAGCTTTATCTCTAACTCAAGTCTTGTGCATTAGCATCGTCCTATCGCCATTACTTTAGCAGAACTATACGTCGTACAGTATTAGGGGAGGTGGTCTCGATCCTTGTAGTCTCTGACTCTACCGGGGGGCCTTAGCTCTATCTCTATGGGCGTTCTGAGGGATGCTAGGGTGAGGCCTTGGATACACTGTTTGGCATTAGGATTGGTTAGTTGCGAGCCCAGTTTGCAAGCCCATGCCAACAGGGGCTTACCTGTTGGTATGGCGCTGTATAGCAATAAACATTAACCTTTGTTGTACAATGTTCATGGTAGGGTGGATGGAGACGATAATAAATGTTAACCTTTGGGCGGGCTTCCACACCCTGTGTATAGAGGGGTCAATAAACGTTAACCTTTGACCTCCAACCCTTTCTATTACATATTGCAAACTTTAAACCAGACCACAGATATGAATTGAATGCATGCATATGTATTGTTGCATTATTTTGTTTGCTCACTGAGCCATGATGTGTGCTCACCCTCTCGACGACGAATATTTCTAGTTGATGATGCAGGTACTACCGTCGAAGATTATGTCAACGCTCCAGTGTACGGGCACATGGCGGTGATGGAAGTTATAGACGAAGTGGATACACATGACTCCTCTTGCTAGTGCAACTCATGCGTATTCGATTAGATTTTATTTTAATTATTTGGATTTAGTAAAGAGACATGTAATTGGTATTTTATTTATGTCTCTGTTGAAACAACATAATTGGATATTTTAATATGATTATCATATTTAGATTTCTCAGTTCATTTTATTATAAGACTTTCTCTATTGTGTATTTACTCTGATTATGAATGTGGATGTATGAGGTTTAGAAAAAACGGATATAGCCTACTCGAGATCCTGGTTGAACCGTTGGTTGTTGACGGTTCATTACACCATTCTGAATAGTGTGGAATTAGGATGTGACAACTTGGTATCAGAGCATTTCAGGCCTTGTCCGCTGAACTAGCATACCTTCACGATGAATTGTGAACTGAGATAGGATAAAAGTAAAAACTGTAATATTAACACACTATAAGCACAAGTGATGTTTGAGACCGAATTTGAAAAGAGAATAATGCATCTATTAAAGGGAGAACAATTTTAAATACAATGAGAGAGAAATAAACGTATATAAATAGCTAAAGCAGAGTACAGTCCACAACCTGGACAGTTACTCTATAGTACAAAGAAGGAGACAAATACAATCATGAAGCAGGAGGTGAAGGAGGAGGCGGTGCCTCACGGTCTCTGTCATAACCCATAGCATAGACTCTAGTCAACCAGGCTACCTGAGTCTGGGTCGTCTGAAGACTAGCTGTGAGACCATCCACCCGCTGATCAATCACGTGCTGAGCACCCAAAACCTCCTCCATCCCCATATCTGACCGGTGCTGAGCATCTATGAGATCTCCCATCCTCATGTCCGATATGCGCTGGGCGTCTAGTAGCTCATCCACTCTCACATACTGAGCATCTAGTAACTCCCCCATCCTCAGATCAGATCTGCGATGAGCCTCTCTGATCTCATGTAATATCCCCATCATATCAGAAGGTGGGTGTGAAGGACCAGTCGCATGAGAAGGACCAGCCGCATAAGAAGTACTAGCACTAGCAGCATGTGTAGGTGAAGGAGGTGGTATGGAGTCCACATCCATGTACAGACAGTCATCATCACCAGCAGGCTCCCTATGAACTCCAGCGGCTGCTGCTGCTGCCTCAGCGTCAGCCATCTCTACGCGAGTGCGAGGGTGCACCATCACGTTCCTCTCCTCATCACTAACCTGGGCATCCCGCATGCCCATCTTACAAATGGCATCCCAATCCAATGGGGAGGAGAAGGATTTCTCCTGAATCTTCTCACCCAACAAATCCACACCCAGGCAGGTAAGCAGCGTAGTGATCGTACGTCCATAGGGCAAGTTGCCAGTATGACTGGGCAACGTAGCACTGATCATCGTCCGCATAATGATGTAAGGTAGGTAGACCGGCTGCCTAATACAGATGCAATACAACAAAAATTGAGTCAACTGGGAGACCCTCTCAAAATGATTACTCTGTGGAAGCAGGTTGTGTTGAATGATCTTGCAGTACACCCGTGGATCCAAACGAAGATAACTCGCTCTCATATCCTAATGATCAGGTATGATGAGCTGACGGTCTATCTCAGCCCTTATCTGTAATGAGATGAATTGGGGCTCTCCAGGGGCACAGAGACGAAGGAGCCGTCGTAGGAAATACCCAGCAGGTCAGCTAGCTGTCGATAGTCAAAGGAGACCTCAACTCCCTTGACATAGGTAGTGATCCGGAGCTCATTACCTCTCTCAACATCATTGTAATCCCCCACCACCTGGAGGTTACAATAGAACTGGCGTACCAAGTCAGGGCAGGTACATGCATCGTAGGTGATGACAGGAAGCCAGCCCATGTCACCAAAAGCTCTCTCCACATTGAACAAGGCTAGGCTAGCCAAGTCCACATTGTGGCCTCCCTCTACCTTCTTAAGAGCAAAGCAGGCATATTGTGCCTCAGCTTCATTAGTACGGAAGCGAAGACGGTTGCGAACACTAGGAACCTTGGTACGGGCCATAATATCTGCAAACCACAAGGAAAAACAGATAATGGATTATTAAGGTAGAAAAATCCAAAATTTTGACATTATAACGACGTAAGTTGGCCAAAATCCTCACTTTTCACCCATACACGTGGGCAGGAGGACTTACGTAGGTTCTAAACTATCCTGCAATACTCATACAGTTGGAAATTCTAGCTAACGGAAGTCAATTTGAATAAATTTCAAGAAATTAAAAAATCTTGACAATTTAGGACAAAAAGGGCAAATTTTGAGTTTCTCGATAACCAACCGATGAAACTCAAATAATTTTTTAGGGCCTTCGTTCATTGACTCACCAACAACAAATGCCCCCAATAAAAATCAAATTTTTACGGCTGGAAAAATTTTAATTTGAAGAAGATATACGGGTGAAAACCTAGAATAGAAAACCTAAAAACATGTAAAGGTATGATACATACCTGTAGGGAAGGTGTAGACGTCGGAACAAGGAACCCAAATGACCAATGTAGCATAGATGGCACTGTAGCAACTCAGAGGAAGGAGACGAGTCGAAATGCAGGAAGAAGAATGGAAAATGAACTCAGAATCGGACCTTAAAAATCTGATTTTTGGTCCGGGGGTCGGATAATTCGGCCAGGACCATCGACCCACCCATCGACCCCCGTATCGACCCACGACTCTCGGTAATCTGATAGAAAACCAGTGTAAGACCCGCACGCCAAGAACCCGGCCTAACCTTACATTTCGTATCGGACCCGTCTACATATCATGGTCGAGCCAAGTGGACCAAGTGTGTGAAGAAAAATCAAGACCCAATATGATAATTTGCCCAAAAACAGTCAAAATGAGGGTAGGGTCGCAGGTTTTAACAAGCAGGTCCGACCCTCCTATCGACCCTCACCATCGACCCTCAACCATGGGTCGCAAGGTCTATGAGTTGTCCGACCCTCCCATCGACCCTCGGTATTCGGGAAAAACAGCACGAACCGAAAATTAGGAAACCTTCCTAATTTCGATTGGAACCTTTTCTAAACTCAATGGGACTTATTTTGGGAGGTTTTGTACTATAAATAGGACGTCGCTAAGCCTCTTTCACCCATTTTACAACCCTAATTGAATTGAGAGAAAGAGAAGAGAAGGAAGAGAAGAAGAGAAGGAAAACTTGAAGAAAAGGCTAAGGAAGAAGAGGAAATTTAGAGGAACTCTGAATCTCAGCAAACCTAAGGTATGAATACATTCCCCATGATTTATTTAAGACTTTAGAATGGTTTATGAAGAGGGTATGACTTAGAAGAAACCTGAATCATCCATCCATGGTTTCGTTTCAATGGAAACCATGGAGGAGATCATTAAAACCATGTCGGTGAATAAAGTATAGTTCTAAACCATAGAACATGTATAGAATGGATTGTGGAAGTAAACCATAGGACCCAACCATGAAAGAGAGAACGAAATCTGATATTTTTGACTCAAACCATGGAGGGTCGCACCTAGGGTCGATGGTAGATCCGACCCTAGCATCGACCCTCACTGTTCGGGAAGTTCAGATTAGCGGGAGGGTCGCACCCAGGGTCGATCATGACTCCGACCCTACCTCCGACCCTCAGTTAACAGAATGGTTTTTAAATTCTGAATAAATTCTAATTAAATTTTATCGGCTTTGTTAGGTCTTCTAGCAATATAATAACATTATAAAGGTGATTCTAAAGCTCGGAAGAGTATCTATTAGCAAGCTAAGGTGAGGGAACAAGACCTAAACTAATTGGTTAATAATAAACCGTTTTACTTCTTGAGTCCAATGCCATATTGATTCTATGAGTGTATGCTTGTATGTGAATTTAACATGTCATCCAATATTTCTATTATTTGTTCATGCATATTTACTTTATTGTTTATAACATGATGATGATGATGATGATAGGAATAGGCATGTGAATATTTGTGTTTAACCAGTGTATATGGTGAGGGTAGGAATGGTATCAACCGGTACAACCATGACCGTTCTTCATGGGGTGTATATTGTGCTATGGTCTACTCAAGTCATGTCCACTGATGTCGTCGTATCACCATTACCTTAGCAGAACTATTGCGACGTAGGGCATCAAGGAGGGTCTCGGTCCTTGAGTCCTATACTCTACCAAGGGGCCTTAGCTCTATCTCTACGGGTGCTCTGAGGGATGCTGGGGTGAGGCCTTGGATACACTGTTTGGCATTAGGATTGGTTAGTTGCGAGCCCAGTTTGCAACCCTAGCCAGCAGGGGTTTATTGTTGGTATGGTATCAACCGGTACAGCCATGCCGTTTTCATGGGGTGTATATTGTGCCATTTTGGGTGCTGTGGGCGACAGTGCAGGAGTCATTGGGCGTATCCACACACTTGTGTATAGAGGTGCGGCGGCCACCTATCCTTTCTATAGCACAGTGCAAACTATAAATCAGACCAAAGATATGAATTGACTGCATGCATATGTATTGTTGCATTGTTTTGTTTACTCACTGAGCTCAAGTTGGAGAGCTGACTCGCGTGCGCAATTCTTTTTAGTTTCTGATGTTGCAGGTACTATGATTGAAGATTATGTCGACACACTAGCATATGAACGGGTGGAGGCTATGAATGAGCAAGCTGTGGAGAACGAACATGGTTCGTTAAGCGAGCGTTTCAACGGTGGATACGTTTAGTATTTAGTTTTCGTATTTGGATATTGTAATATGTATTAAGTTATGTTTTGGTTACTTGGAAATATATAGAATATTAATTATTTATCATGATTTGACCTCAGTTCATTATCTGTAAGACTTCTGCTATTTATTTTATTACCTCTGATTAATGTGGAATGTGTATTGGTTTATCATATGTGGGATAGCCTATTGTGAGATCCTGGTTGAACCGTTAGTTTATTGACGGTTCATCACACCATTCTGGTTGGTGTAGAATTGGGGTGTGACAACCAGGGGTCGAACCTAGGGTCGGACATACCATCGACCCCCGCATCGACACCCGACTCTCGATGAAAATCAGTGATTCCCAGGGTCGATCCTAGGGTCGGAGATACCATCGACCCCCACCATCGACCCTGCATAGAAAAGACAGTATTTTTTACAGAATGATCTGAAAAATTTGAAAATAACATCGATTAGTGTATTTAAATGATGTATAAATGATTGCCTCACGTATTTTAATGATTTTCAGGCATCACCATTATCAAAGGAAAAATATGGCTGGGCGTAGAGTAACCAGGCAGAGCTGAAACGCAGTTCCACCACCACCACCCGTGGAGGAAGCCAGTCAAGAAAATATAAATGCACAGGGTAATCCACAGGTTGCACCACCAGTAAACCAGGGTCCGGCAAATCCTTCTAACTTGCCACCCCTACCACCAGAACAGACTACTGTGGTGATTAATCTGGCACAACAACTTCAACAAATGCAACACGCGCAAGCCCATAGGCAGGCAATGATGGGAATGATGTTCCAGGTGGCACAAACTACACCTATGCCAGCTGGGCAAGCCAATGAAACACCGGTGGGTAACCACGCAACACCTCAACCACCAGCTGCATAGATTCCAGTACCACATCCTGAGGTAGTGCAGGGAAATTTTCAGTATCCACCACCTATATATGGGGCATATGCTCCTAATCAGCTGGATCACTCTCGACTCATCGAGAGATTCTTAAAGATGAAACCTAAGGAGTTCAACGGAAAACCGTCTGATCCGCTCTGGCTGACACACTGGATCGACGAAATAGAGAGAAATTTTCACATGATGACTATCACAGAGGAGGAGAAGGTATTATGTGCCACCTTCATGCTAAAAGGTGATGCACATCATTGGTGGAAATCTACAAAGGACTATTTAATAACCAAGCACGCCATATTGACCAGGGCTATATATAAAGAAGCTTTCTTTGAGAAAAACTTTCCCCGAAGCTTCAAAGATTCTATGGAGAAGGAGTTCCTGAGTTTATATCAGGGACAGATGACAGTGGATGCTATCAGCAGCGTTACGAAGAGCTGTTTTTCTTCGCACCACTAAGCATGCAAGAGGAAAACAGTAAGACCCGTAGGTTTGTCACGGGACTTAGAGGAAGTATCAGGGAGCATGTTCTGGGCCTAGCCAAGAAGATTCATAATGAAGCTGTGCAAATTGCTCGAGTTATAGGGTCGAGCCAGAAATAGAGCTATCTACTCCAAAACAGAGGTATAAAAAGGCCAACTGGTAATTCATACAACGGAGGTAATAACAAGACATATAAACCCTTTCGTACTAAAAGTTTTACCGCTGCACCCAAGACTACCCCAGTAGCTCAACAGCAGCCAAAGCCAAATACTGAAGGTCAAAAATGTTGTAACTGCAATCAAGCGGGGCAGACGGCAAGGGAGTGTCCTAAGCCTAGGAACAGCTACATCAAGGACGAGTTTATGCTGTTACATCTGAGGATGCTGTCGCATCACCCGATGTGGTCCTAGGTATGACTGAAACCTTTTAAGTTGTATTACATTGTATGAGCATGTAGACTAAGTTAAAATAAATCACAAGTATCGTACCTATAAATGGAATACCTGCCACAATATTCTTTGACTCAGGAGCTACTCATTCTTTTATTTTTATGTCATTTGGAAAGAAGCTGAATTTACCCATCAAAACATTAGACTACAAAGTACTTGTACGGTCACCGATGGGGTTAGAAGTGGAGTTAAAAAAAGGTTATGGGCCATGTCCAGTTCTCATTGATGAGAAAACCTTAGATGCAACCTTGATCCAACTTGAGATGGCAGACTTTGACGTCATCTTGGGAATGGACTGGTAAGCTCGGCATTCTGCGAACCTATTATGTGCTAAAAAGAAGCTAACATTTAAACACAAAGAAGGAGCATAATTCAGTTTTGAGTGAACCAAACTTGCCCGTAAACGAAAGCTCATACTCTCGGCGCTAAAGTCTAAGAAGTGCCTTGAGAGAGGAGCAGTCGGATATTTAGTTTCTGTGGTTGACCTTACCAAGGAAACACCACGAATGGAAGATATTGATGCGTGCGTGACTTCCCAGACGTATTTCCTGGAGAATTACCAGGATTACCACCCGATAGAGCCACAATGTTTGTTATAGATCTTATACCTGGAGCCGCACCAGTATCGAAAGAACCTTATAGAATGGCTCCTACTAAACTGAAGGAATTGAAAGTACAATTACAAGAACTACTGAACAAGGGTTACATTTGTCCTAGCATATCACCATGGGGAGCGCCAATATTATTCATGAAGAAAAAGGACGGTAGCGTTTGCTTGTGTATAGACTACCAAAAACTGAATAAACTGACAATCAAGAATCGGTACCCATTGCCTCGGATCGATGACCTGTTCGATCAGTTGCAAGGTGCCAAAGTGTTCTCAAAGATTGATCTTCGGTCAGGCTACCATCAGCTGAAGATTAAGGATGGTGATATCCCCAAGACAGCATTCAGGACCAGATATGGACATTATGAATTTTTGGTCATGTCTTTTGGATTAATAAACGCACCAGCATCCTTTATGGAACTTATAAACTGGGTTTTCCATGATATATTGGATACGTCGGTTATTGTATTCATTGATGATATATTAGTCAACTCCAAGGACGAGGAAACGCATGTGAAGAATCTAAACGCCGCTCTGCAGTGACTATGGAAGGAAAAGCTCTACGCCAAACTTACAAAGTGTAAGTTTTGGCTAAAGGTAGTCGCATTTCTAGGCCATGTAATATCCGCTGAAGGAATTAAAGTGGATCCCAGCAAAATCGAGGCTATTGTAAAGTGGGAAGCACCGAAGAGCGTTGCTGAAATTAGAAGTTTCTTGGGTTTAGCTGGGTATTATCGACGATTCATGAAAGACTAATCCTGAATTTCTGTACCTCTTACCAGTTTGACTAAGAAGGGCGAAAAGTATGTTTGGACGGATAAATGCGAGAAGAGTTTTCAAACCTTGAAGGCTAGATTGATATCAGCTCCAATCTTGACCATCCTGATTCCAGGACAACCATTTATCTTGATACCGATATGTCAGGACTGGGATTAGGATGTGTACTTATGCAAGGAGAACAAGTAATTGCTTATGCCTCAAGACGACTTAAGACACATGAGAAGAACTATCCTACACATGATTTGGAATTAGCGGCAGTAGTACTTTCTGTCAAAATATGGAGACATTATCTGTACGGGGAGAAGTTTTAGATTAAATCAGACCATAAAAGTCTTACTTATCTATTTAATCAGAAGGAGCTGAATATGAGACAAAGAAGATGGTTGGAACTATTGAAAGACTATGATTGTGATATCCAGTATCATCCGGGGAAAGCTAATGAAGTAGCCGATGCGTTGAGTAGAAAGGCAATGATAAAATCTCAGGGAGAGGTTAGCACAACTGCCGCAATGTGTACTACCAGAAAGGTATTTAGGCATGGTAATGAGTAGTTTGTGATAGATGCACCAGATGGATCAGCCAACCAAGGGTTTATTCATCGTTTTTGAAATATGTTCGCCGCATTGAAGATTATACCAGATATAGTTGATGAATTGAAGATAGCTATCAAATTAAACCCTTACCTAAGGACGGTACAAGAAGACATCGAAAAAGGTAGAACTAACACTGAGTTCACCTTTGACAAAGAAAAGGTACTGAAGTACAAATGAAGAATATGTGTACCCAAAATAGAAAGCTTAGACATTAGACACCGATTGATGAAAGAAGCTCACACCACCATCTATTAGATACATCCGGGAAGTACAAAAATGTATCATGATCTAAAGAAACTATATTAGTGGAGAGGAATGAAAGCAGATATAGCTAAGTTCGTGTCTCAATGCTTAAATTGTTAGAAAGTGAAGGCTGAACAACAAAGTCCGGCAGGACTGTTACAGCCATTACCGGAACCAGCATGGAAATGGGACTGCATCACTGTGGACTTCGCCACAAGATTACCACTGACTCCTCGAGTAGTTGACGTAGTTTGGGTGATTATAGACCGCTTGACTAAAACAACTCGCTTTATACCGATACGACCCCAGTATACACTGGAGAGGTTAACTAAGCTGTATGTGGATAACATTGTGCGATTACACTGTGTACCTGAAAGTATTGTGTTCGATAGAGATCCACGATTTACTTCAAAGTTTTGGGGAGGATTGCAAAAGGCTATGGGTACAACATTGAAGTTTAGTACTGCATTCCACCCACAGACAGATGGACAGTCGGAGCGTACAATTCTGATTCTATAAGATATGCTTCGAGCATGTGTAATTGACTTCAAAGGATCATGGGATGAAAAGTTATCAATGATTGAGTTTGCTTATAACAATAGCTATCAGGCTACTATACAGATGTCACCCTACAGAAGCACTGTATGGCAGAAAGTGTCAAACTCCTTTATTTTGGAATAAAGTTGGGGAACGTAGTCTTGTTGGACCAAAATTTGTTGAGGAGACTTGTCGAGTGGTCGACATTATCAAAGAAAGAGTGAGAACAGCCCAGAACCGTCAGAAGCAATATGCCGATACCCGACGTCGAGACTTCGAGTTTGCCGTGGGTGATAAAGTATTCTTTAAGGTATCGCCTATGTGAGGTCTGAAATGGTTCGGACAGAAGGGGAAACTAAGTCCAAGATATGTCGGGCCATATGAGATCTTAGCCAAACGTGGAAAATTGGCTTATCGGTTAGCACTACCCCTATCTATGTCAAGTGTACATGACGTATTTCATATTTCCTTATTGAAGAAGTATGTCAAGGTCCGACGCACGTTTTGACAATGTATCTACCAGATTTAACTGAAGATTTGACCTTTGAAGTAGCACCAATTGAGATCACTAGTCGAAAGGTGCAACGTTTACGCAACCGTGATATCTATTATGTCAAGGTCACCTGGAGAAGCAGGGATATAGAAGAAGTCACATGGGAAGAAGAGAATGCTATGCGAAAGCAATACCCTCACTTATTTGATTCAGAAGGTACGTATAATTTCGAGGACAAAATTTTTATAAGTAGGGGGGAGTTGTAAGACCCGTGTCAATCTAACCTGGTCTTACCACCTTGAACCAGGTCTACCCATCATGGTCGAGCCAAATGGACTAAGTGCGTGAAGGAGATCGTGATCCCAGGTATTAAACTGACCCAAAAATACTCAAAAAGGGGCGAGGGTCGCACACCCAGTGAGGTGGGGTCGGACCCCCCCAGTACAAAAAGTTAGACCCTCAGTTTTTAATCGGGGGCCGGACATTTTAAAACTAGGGGTCGACGGGATCATCGACCCCCTCATCGACCCCCAGTTGCCGCCAGAAACAGAAATTTGGAAACTTTCCTAATATCGATTAGGCTCTTTCCTAATATCAAAGGGGCTTATTTTAGGAGTTTCTACTCTATATAAAGCACGTCCCTAAGCCTCTTTCACTCCTTTTAGAACCCTAATTGAATTGAGAGAAAGAGAAGAGAAGGAAGAGAAGAAGAAGAGAAGGAAAGTAGAGAAGAAGGCAGAAGGAGAAGAGTTTCAGAGAAGGAGTACTCTTCTCAGGTAAGAATACTAATTCTATGTATTTTGTGGGACTTAGAATAGTTAATGACGAAAGTATGATGTAGGAGAAACCCCAAACCATCAATCCATGATTAAGTTTCAATGGAAACCATGGAGGAGATCAACTAAACCATATGATATGTAAAGAGTAGTTATAAACCATAGGAAATGTATGGAATGGACTACGGAAGGAAGCCATAGGATTCAAACAAGAGATAATGGACCAAAAGGTGATTTATCGAACAAACCCACGGGAGGTCGCACCTAGGGTCGATGGACCCATCGACCCTGGCATCGATCCTACTATAAGGGGTCGCAGTATATTGCTACCGTAGCATCGACCCGTCCTGCTACCCCCAGTTAACAGCAACCTGGAAAATTGGAATAAAATTTAACTAAATTCTATCGACTTTGTTAGGTCTTCTAGTAATATAATATCAATATAAAGGTGATTCTTAAAGCTCGAAAGAGGATCTACTAGCAAGCTAAGGTGAGGAAACAAGACCTAAACTAATTGGTTAATAACAAACTATTTTTATTTCTTGAGTCCAATGCTACGCTTGATTCTATGTAAACATGCTTGTAATGTGCATTAAACATGTCATCTAATATTTCTATTTATTGTTCATGCATATTTACTTTATTGTTTATAACATGATAATGGCCATGATGATAGGAATAGGCATGTGAATGTATGTGTGTGGTTGGTGTACTTGATGCGAGTGAGTATCAGGGGGAGTTCATAGGCCGGGCCTCAGCACTCTAGCTCTATCTCTAACTCAAGTCTTGTGCATTAGCATCGTCGTATCGCCATTACTTTAGCAGAACTATTACGTCGTAGAGTATCAGGGGAGGTGGTCTCAGTCCTTGTAGTCTTTGACTCTATCGGGGGGCCTTAGCTCTATCTCTATGGGCGTTCTGAGGGATGCTGGGGTGAGGCCTTGGATACACTGTTTGGCATTAGGATTGGTTAGTTGCGAGCCCAGTTTGCAAGCCCTCGCCAGCAGGGGCTTACGTGTTGGTATGGCACTGTACAGCAATAAACGTTAACCTTTGTTGTACAATGTTCATGGTAGGGTGGATGGGGACGACAATAAACCTTAACCTTTAGGCGGGCTTCCACACCCTATGTATAGAGGAGGGGTTAATAAACGTTAACCTTTGACCTCTAACCCTTTCTATTGCATATTGAAAACTTTAAACCAGACCACAGATATGAATTGAACGCATGCATATGTATTGTTTCATTATTTTGTTTGCTCACTGAGCCATGATGTGTGCTCACCCTCTCGACGTTGAATATTTTTAGTTGATGATGCAGGTACTATCGTCAAAAATTATGTCAACGCTCCAGTGTACGGGCACATGGCAGTGATAGAAGTTAAAGACGAAGTGGATACGCATGACTCCTCTTGTGAGTGCAACTCATGCGTATTCGATTAGATTTTATTTTAATTATTTGGATTTAGTAAATATATATAATTGGTATTTTATTTATATCTTTATTGAAACAGCATAATTGGATATTTTAATATGATTATCATATTTAGATTTCTCAGTTCATTTTATTATAAGACTTCTGCTATTGTGTATTTTATTATGAATGTGGATGTATGAGGTTTGGATAAAACGGATATAGCTTACTCGAGATCCTAGTTGAACCGTTGGTTTATTGACGGTTCATCAAACCATTCTGAATAGTACGGAATTAGGGTGTGACAACTTGGTATCAGAGCATCTCATGCCTTGTCCGTTAAACTAGCATACCTTCACGACGAATTGTGAACTGAGATAGGATAAAAGTAAAAATGTAATATTAACACACTATAAGCACAAGTGATGTTTGAGACCAAATTTGAAAAGAGAATAATGCATCGATTAAAGGGAGAATAATTTTAAATACAATGAGGGAGAAACAAACGTATATAAATAGCTAAAGCAGAGTACAGTCCACAACTCGGACAGTTACTCTGTAGTACAAAGAAAGGAAACAAATACAATCATGATGCTGGAGGTGAAGGAGGAGGAGGTGCCTCTAGGTCTCTATCATAATCCTCAACATAGACTCTAGTCAACCAGGCTACCTGAGTCTGGGTCGTCTGAAGACTAGCTGTGAGACCATCCACCCGCTGATCAATCACGTGCTGAGCACCCAAAACCTCCTCCATCCCCATATCTGACCGGTGCTGAGCATCTATGAGATCTCCCATCCTCATGTCCGATATGCGCTGGGCGTCTAGTAGCTCATCCACTCTCACATACTGAGCATCTAGTAACTCCCCCATCCTCAGATCAGATCTGCGATGAGCCTCTCTGATCTCATGTAATATCCCCATCATATCAGAAGGTGGGTGTGAAGGACCAGTCGCATGAGAAGGACCAGCCGCATAAGAAGTACTAGCACTAGCAGCATGTGTAGGTGAAGGAGGTGGTATGGAGTCCACATCCATGTACAGACAGTCATCATCACCAGCAGGCTCCCTATGAACTCCAGCGGCTGCTGCTGCTGCCTCAGCGTCAGCCATCTCTACGCGAGTGCGAGGGTACACCATCACGTTCCTCTCCTCATCAATGACCTGGGCATCCCGCATGCCCATCTTACATATGACATCCCAATCCAATGGGGAGGAGAAGGATTTCTCCTGAATCTTCTCACCCAACAAATCCTCACCCAGGCGGGTAAGTAGCGTAGTGATCATACGTCCATAGGGCAAGTTACCAGTATGACTGGGCAACGTAGAACTGATCATCGTTCGCATGATGATGTAAGGTAGGCAGACCGGTTGCCTAGTACAGATGCAATACAACAAAAACTGAGTCAGCTGGGAGACCCTCTCAAAATGACCACTCTGCGGAAGCAGGTTCTGCTGAATGATCTTGTAGTGCACTTGCGGATCCGAACGAAGATAACTCGCTTTTGTCTCCCTGCGATCAGGTCTGATGAGCTGACGGTCTATCTCAGCCCTCATCTGTAATGAGAAGAACTAGGGCTCTCCAGGGGCACAAAAGATGAAGGAGCCATCGTAGGAAATACCCAGCAGGTCAGCTAGCTGTCGATAGTCAAAGGAGACCTCAACTCCCTTGACATAGCTAGTGATCCGGAGCTCATTACCCCTCTCAACATCATTGTAATCCCCCACCACCTGGAGGTTACAATAGAACTGGCTTACCAAGTCAGGGCAGGTACAGGCATCATAGGTGATGACAGGAAGCCAGCCCATGTCACCAAAAGCTCTCTCCATATTGAACAAGGCTAGGCTAGCCAAGTCCACCTTGCGGCCTCCCTCTACCTTCTTATGAGCAAAGCCGACATATTGTGCCTTAGCTTCATTAGTACGGAAGCGAAGATGGTCGCGAACACTAGGAACCTTGGTACGGGCCATAATATCTGCAAACCACAAGGAAAAATAGATAATGGATTAGTAAGGTAGAAAAATCCAAAATTTTGACATTATAACGACGTAAGTTGGCCAAAAGCCTCAATTTTCACACATACACATGGGCAGGAGGACTTACGTAGGTTCTAAACTATCTTGCAATACTCATACAGTTGGAAATTCTAGCTAACGGAATTCAATTTGAATAAATTTTGAGAAATTAAAAAATCTTTTCAATTTAGGGCAAAAAGGACAAATTTTGAGTTTCTCGATAACCAACCGATGAAACTCAAATATTTTGAGGGCTTTCGTCCATTGACTCACCAACAACATAAGCCCCCACTAAAAATTGAATTTTTACGACTGGAAAAAGTTTAATTTGAAGAAAACGAGATATACGGGTGAAAACCTAGAAAAGAAAACCTAAAAACATGTAAAGGTAAGATACATACCTGTAGGGAAGGTGTAGACGTCGAAACAAGGAACCCAAATGACCAATGTAGCAGAGTTGGCACTGTAGCAACTCAGAGGAAGGAGACGAGTCGAAACGGAGGAGGAATAATGGAAAATGAACCCAGAATCGGACCTTAAAAATCTGATTTTTGGTCCGGGGGTCGGAGAATTCGACCAGGACCATCAACCCGCCCATCGACCCCTGTATCGACCCACGACTCTCGATAATCTGAAAGAAAACCAAGGGTCGAACCTAGGGTCGGACATACCATCGACCCCCGCATCGACCCGCAGCTCTCGATAATCTGACAGAGAACCAGGGGTCACACCTGGGGTCGGACACCCATCGACCCCCACATTGACCCCCGACTCTCGGTAACAATTAGTGATTCCTAGGGTCGATCCTAGGGTAGGACATACCATCGACCCCCACCATCGACCCTGCAAAGAAAAGATAGTATTTTTCACAGAATGATCTGAAAATTTTGAAAATAACATCGGTTACTGTATCTACATGAATTATAAATGATTGTCTCACGTATTTTAATGATTTTCAGGCATCACCATTATCAGAGGAAAAAAAAATATGGCTGGGCGTAGAGTAACCAGGAAGAGCCGAAACCCAGTTCCACCACCACCACCCGTGGAAGAAGACAGTCAAGAAAATATAATTGCACAGGGTAATCCGCAGGTTGCACCACCAGTAAACCAGGGTCCGGCAAATCCTACTAACTTGCCACCCCCACCACCGGAACTGACTACTGTGGTGATTAATCTGGCACAACAACTTCAACAAATACAACACGCGCAAGCCCATATGCAGGCAATGATGGTAATGATGTTCCAGGCGGCACAAACTACACCTATGCCGGTTGGGCAAGCCAATGCAACACCGGTGGGTAACCACCCAACACCTCAACCACCAGCTCCATAGATTCTAGTACCACATCCTAAGGTAGTGCAGGGAAATTTTTAGTATCCACCACCTATATATGGGGCATATGCTCCTAATCAGCTGGATCACTCTCGACTCATCGAGAGATTCTTAAAGATGAAACCTAAGGAGTTCAATGGAAAACCGTCTGATCCGCTCTGGCCGACACACTGGATCGACGAAATGGAGAGAAATTTTCTCATAATGACTATCACAGAGGAGGAGATGGTATTATGTGCCACCTTCATGCTATTTAATAACCAAGCACGCCCTATTTACCTGGGCTATATATAAAGAAGCTTTCTTTGAGAAGTACTTTCCCCGAAGCTTCAAAGATTCTATGGAGAAGGAGTTCCTGAGTTTATATCAGGGATAGATCGCACCACTAAGCATGCAAGAGGAAGACAGTAAGACTCGTAGGTTTGTCACGGGACTTAGAGGAAGTATCAGGGAGCATGTTCTGGGCCTAGACAAGAAGATTCATAATGAAGCTGTGCAAATTGCTTGAGTTATAGAGTCGAGCCAGAAAGAGAGCTATCTACTCCAAAACAGAGGTATAAAAAGGCCAACTGGTAATTCATACAACGGAGGTAATAACAAGACATATAAACCCTTCCGTACTAAAAGTTTTACCGCTGCACCCAAGACTACCCCAGTAGCTCAACAGTAGCCAAAGCCAAATACTGAAGGTCAAAAATGTTGTAACTGCAATTAAGCGGGGCATACGGCAAGGGAGTGTCCTAAGCTTAGGAAGCAACTACATCAAGGACGAGTTTATGTTGTTTACATCTGAGAATGCTGCCGCATCACCCGATGTGGTCACAGGTATGACTGAAACCTTTTAAGTTGTATTACATTGTGTGAGCATGTAGACTAAGTTAAAATAAATCACAGGTATCGTACCTGTAAATGGCATACTTGCCAGTGTACTCTTTGACTCAGGAGCTACTCATTCATTTATTTCTGTGTCATTTGGAAAGAAGCTGAATTTACCCATCAAAACATTAGACTACAAAGTACTTGTACGGTCACCGATGGGGTTAGAAGTGGAGTTAGAAAATGGTTATGGGCCATGTCCAGTTCTCATTGATGAGAAAACCTTAGATGCAACCTTGATCAAACTTGAGATGGCAGACTTTGACGTCATCTTGGGAATGGACTGGTAAGCTCGGCATTCCGTGAACCTATTATGCGCTGAAAAGAAGCTAACATTTAAAGACAAAGAAGGAGCAGAATTCAGTTTTACGGGAACCAAACTTCCCTGTAAACGAAAGCTCATACTCTCGGCGCTAAAGGCTAAGAAGTGCCTTGAGAAAGGAGCAGTCGGATATTTAGTATCTTTGGTTGACCTTACCAAGGAAACACCATGAATGGAAGATATTGATGTCGTGCGTGACTACTTCCCAGATGTATTTCTTGGAGAATTACCAGGATTACCACCCGACCGAGCCACGGAGTTTGTTATAGATCTTATACCTGGAGCCGCACTAGTATCGAAAGCACCTTATAGAATGGCTCCTACTGAACTGAAGGAATTGAAAGTACAACTACAAGAACTGCTAAACAAGGGTTACATTCACCCTAGCATATCACCATGGGGAGCACCAGTATTATTCGTGAAGAAGAAAGACGGTAGCATTCGCTTGTGTGTAGACTACCGAGAACTGAATAAACTGACAATCAAGAATTAGAATCCATTGCCTCGGATCGATGACCTGTTCGATCAGTTGCAAGGTGCCAATGTGTTCTCAAGGATTGATCTTCGGTCAGGCTACCATCAGCTGAAGATTAAGGATGGTGATATCCCCAAGACAGTATTCAGGACCAGATATGGACATTATGAATTTTTGGTCATGTCTTTTGGATTGACAAACGCACCAGCAACCTTTATGGAACTTATGAACTGGGTTTTCCACGACATGTTGGATACGACGGTTATTGTATTCATTGATGATATATTAGTCTACTCCAAGGACGGGGAAATGCATGTGAAGAATCTAAACGCCGCTCTGCAGTGACTACGGAAGGAAAAGCTCTACGCCAAATTTACAAAGTGTGAGTTTTGGCTAAAGGAAGTCGCATTTCTAGGCCATGTAGTATCCGTTGAAGGAATTAAAGTGGATCCCAGCAAGATCGAGGCTATTGTAAAGTGGAAAGCACCGAAGAGCGTTGCAGAAATTAGAAGTTTCTTGGGTCTAGCTGTGTATTATCGACGATTTGTAGAAGACTATTCCCGAATTGCCGTACCTCTTACCAGTTTGACTAAGAAGGGCGAGAAGTATGTTTGGACGGATAAATGCGAGAAGAGTTTTCAAACCTTGAAGGCTAGATTGATATCAGCCCCAATCTTGGCCATCCTGATTCTAGGACAACCATTTATATTGTATACCGATGCGTCAGGACTGGGATTAGGATGTGTACTTATGCAAGGAGAATAAGTAATTGCTTATGCCTCAAGACAACTGAAGACACATGAAAAGAACTATCCTACACATGATTTGGAACTAGCGGTAGTAGAACATGCTGTCAAAATATGGAGACATTATCTGTACGGGGAGAAGTTTCAGATTAAATCAGACCATAAAAGTCTTACTTATCTATTTAATCAGAAGGAGCTGAATATTAGACAAAGAAGATGGCTGGAACTATTGAAAGACTATGATTGTGTTATCCAGTATCATCCGGGGAAAACTAATGTAGTAGCCGATGCGTTGAGTAGAAAGGCAATGATAAAATCTCAGGGAGGGGTTAGCACAACTGCCGCAATGTGTACTACCAGAAAGGTATTCAAGCAGGGTAATGTGCAGTTTGTGATAGATGCACCAGATGGATCAGCCAACCAAGGGTTTATTCATCAGTATTCAAATATGTTCGCCGCATTGAAGATTATACCGGATATAGTTGTTGAAGTGAAGACAGCTATCAAATCAGACCCTTACCAAAGGACGGTACAAGAAGACATCGAAAAAGGTAGAACTAACCCTGAGTTCACCTTTAAAGAAGAAAATGTACTGAAGTACAAAGGAAGAATATGTGTACCTGAGACAGAAAGCTTAGACATTAGACATCGATTGATGAAAGAAGCCACACCACCATCTATTCGATTCATCCGGGAAGTACAAAAATGTATCATGATCTAAGGAAACTATATTGGTGGAGATGAATGAAAGAAGATATAGCTATGTTCGTGTCTCAATGCCTAAATTATCAGAAAGTAAAGGCTGAACGACAAAGACCGGCAGGACTGTTACAGCCGTTATCGGAACCAGCATGGAAATGGGACTGCATCACTATGGACTTCGTCACAAGATTACCACTAACACCTCGAGTAGTTGATGCAGTTTCGTTGATTGTAGACCGCCTGACTAAAACAGCTCGCTTTATACCTATACTGTCACACCCCAATTCCGCACTGTTCAGAATGGTGTGATGAACCGCTAGTAAACCAACGGTTCAACTAGGATCTCGAGTAGGCTATCTCCGCGTTATCTAAACTTCCACACATCCATAATCATAATCAGAGTAAATACACAATAGCGGAAATCTTATAATAAAATGAACTGAGAAGCTACTTTGATATAAATATTAAATAGTAATTTATTCTGTATCAACTGGGACATAAATAATTATCAAATACAAGTCTTTATTAAATTCAAATAAATAAATCTAGAAAAGATCAAATCGAATACACATGAGTTGCACTCGCAAGAGGAGTCATGTGTATCTACTGCAGGTTCAGCTTCCATCGCCGCCATGTTCCCGTATGCTGGAGCATTCATGTAATCTTCAACTGTATAACCTACATCATCAACTAAAAATATTCGATGTCGAGGGGGTGAGCACACATCACGGCTCAGTGAGTAGACAAAACAATGCAACAATACATATGCATGCAATCAATTCATTTCTTTGGTCTGGTTTATAATTTGCAATGTGCAATAGAAAGGTTGGGTGGTCAAAGGTTAATGTTTATTGACTCCGCCTCTATACACAGGGTGTGGAAGTCCGCCCGAAGGTTAACGTTTATCGTCGTCCCCATCCACCCTAATCATGACATTATACAACAAAGGTTAACGTTTATTGCTATATAATACCATACCAACACGTAAGCCCCTGTTAGCGAGGGCTTGCAAACTGGGCTCGCAACTAACCAATCCTAATGCCAAACAGTGTATCCAAGGTCTCACCCCAGCATCCCTCAGAATGTCCATAGAGATAAGGCTAAGGCCCCCCGGTAGAGTCAGAGACTACAAGGACCGAGACCACCTCCCCTGATACTCTACGACATAATAGTTCTGCTAAAGTAATGGCGATACCACGATGCTAAAGCACAAGAGTTGAGTTAGAGATAGAGCTAGAGTGCTAAGACCTGCCAAAGGTTAACGTTTATTGACGTTCTCATCACACCTCCCCTGATACTTGCTCGCATCAAGTACACCAACCACAAACATACAATCACATGCCTATTCCTATCATCATCATCATCATGTTATAAATAATAAAGTAAATATGCATGAACAAATAATAGAAATACTGGATGACATGTTGTATGCACATTACAAACATATTCGCATAGAATTAAACATGGCATTGGACTCAAGAAATAGAAAACAGTTTGTTATTAACCAATTATTTTAAAGTTATGTTTCCTCACCTTAGCTTGCTAATAGATACTTTTCCAAGCTTTAGAATCACCTTTATAATGTTATTATATTGCTAGAAGACCTAACAAAGTCGATAGAATTTAATTAGAATTAATTCTGAATTTAAAAACCATTCTGTTAACTAAGGGTCGGTGGTAGGGTCGGAGTCCTGATCGACCCTGTGTGCGACCCTCCCCAAACTCTGAAATTCCCGAACACTGAGGGTCAATGGTCAGGATCACCTAGGGTCGGATGGTCATCGACCCTCGGTGTGACCCTCGGTGCACTTTGGTCCAATTCCCTCCTTTAGTCCATTCTTCACGCTTGGAATCCTATGGCTTGCTCCTACATTCCATTCTACATTCATTCCATGGTCTGAAACCATGTATAATCCACCTAGATAGCTTTCATGTAATCCCCCATGGTTTCCCATGAAAACCTAACCATGGGTTGATGGTTTGGGTTTCTCCGAGATCACACTCTCATCAATATCTAACCTCAGGTCTGTAGAAACTCATGGAATTAGTATCCATACCTGAGAAGAATACTCCTTCTCTGCAACTCTACTCTTTTGGCTAAATTCTCTTCCTTGCTTCTCTTCTTCCTCTTTTCCTTCTCTTCTCTTTGTCTCAATTCAATTAGGGTTGTGAAAGGAGGGAATAAGGCTTAGGGACGTCCTTTAAATACAGTAGGAACATCCTAAATAAGTCCCATTGAGATTAGGAAATAATCCCAATCGAAAATTAGGAAATTTCCTAATTTCTATTTCTTACAGTAACCGAGGGTCGATGATCCCGTCGACCCTAGGGTTCAAGATGTCCAACCCTCCCTTCAAAATTGAGGGTCTGACTTTCTACTTTGGGAGGTCCGACCCTGCTTAGCTGGGTATGCGACCCTCCCTTCAAATTAAGTGTTTTTGGGTCGATTTGATACCTGGGATCTCGATCTTCTTCACGCCCTTGGTCCATTTGACTCGACCATTATGGGTAAACCTGGTTCAAGGTGGTAAGGCCGGGTTAGATTGACACGGGTCTTACAACTCCCCCCTACTTATAAAAATTTTGTCCTCAAAATTCTACGTACCTTCTGAATCAAATAAGTGAGGGTATTGCTTCCGCATCGCATTTTCTTCTTCCCATGTAATTTCTTCCATGTCTCTACTTTTTCATGTGACCTTAACATAATAGATATCTCGGTTGCGTAGACGTTGAACCTTTCGGCTGGTGATTTCTGTTGGTGTTACTTCAAATGTCAAATCATCAGTCAATTTCGGCAAATCTACTGTCAAAACGTGCGTTGGATCCTTGACATACTTCTTCAATAGGGAAATGTGAAATTCATCATGCACACTCGACATAGATGGTGGTAGTGCCAACTGATAAGCCACTTTACCATGCTTAGCTAGAATCTCATATGGCCTGACATATCTTGGACTTAGTTTCCCTTTCTGTCCAAACCTTTTCAATCCTCGCATAGGCGATACCTTCAAAAATACTTTATCACCTACGGCGAACTCCAGATCTCTGCGTCGAGTATCTGCATATTGCTTCTGATGATTCTGAGTTGTTCTTACTCTTTCCTTGATAATGTCGACCACTCGGCAAGTCTCTTCAACAAATTCTGGCCCAACATTACTACGTTCTCCAACTTCATTCCAAAACAAAGGAGTTCGACACTTTCTGCCACAGAGTGCCTCATAAGGTGACATCTGTATAGTAGCCTGATAGCTATTGTTATAAGCGAACTCGATCAATGGTAACTTTTCATCCCATGATCCTTTGAAATCAATTACGCATGCTCGTAGCATATCTTCTAGAATCTAAATTGTATGCTCGATTGTCCGTGCTGCGTGGGTGGAATGCAGTACTGAACTTCAATGTTGTACCCATAGTCTTTTGCAATCCTTCCCAAAACTTAGAAGTAAATCGTGGATCTCTATCAGACACAATGCTTTCTGGAACACCATGTAATCGAACAAAATTATCCACATACAGCTTTGCTAACCTCTCCAGTGTATACTGAGGTCGTATCGGTATGAAGCGAGCTATTTTAGTCAGACGGTCCACAATCACCCAAACTACGTCAACTACTCGAGGAGTCAGTGGTAGTCCCGTGACGAAGTCCATAGTGATGCAGTCCCATTTCCATGCTGGTTCCGGTAATGGCTGTAATGATCCTGCGGGTCTTTGTCGTTCAGCCTTTACTTTTCTGACAATTTAGGCATTCAGACACGAACTTGGCTACATCTGCTTTCATTCCCCTCCACCAATATAGTTTCTTTAGATCATGATACATTTTTGTACTTCCAGGATGTATCGAATAGATGGTGGTATGGGCTTCTTTCATCAGTCGGTGTCTAATGTCCATACTTTCTGTTTCCGGTACACATATTCTTCCTTTGTATTTCAGTACTTTCTCTTCGTCCAAGGTGAACTCAGGATTGGTCCTACCTTTCTTGATATCTTCTTGTACTGTTCTCAGATAAGGATCCGATTTGATAGCTGTCTTCACTTCATTCATTATGTCCGGTATAATCTTCAATGCAGCGAACATATTTGAAAATCGATGAATGAACCCTTGGTTGGCTGACTCATCCGTTGCGTCTATCACATATTGCTCATTGCCGTGATTGAATACCATTCTGGTAGTACACATTGCTGCAGTTGTGCTAACCTCTCCTTGTGATTTTATCATTGCTTTTCGGCTTAACGCATCCGCTACTACGTTTGCTTTTCCCGGATGATACTGGATATCACAATCATAGTCTTTCAGTAGTTTCAACCATCTTCTTTGTCTCATATTCAATTCCTTCTGATTAAATAGATAAGTAAGACTTTTATGGTCTGACTTAATCTGGAATTTCTCTCCGAATAGGTAATGTCTCCATATCTTGACAGCATGTACTACTGCCGCTAGCTCCAGATCGTGAGTGGGATAATTTTTCTCATGTACCTTTAACTGTCTTGAAGCATAAGCAATTACTTGCTCTCCTTGCATAAGCACACATCCCAGTCCCAGTCCCGACGCATCAGTGTATAGAGTAAATGTCTGTCCTGGAATGGGAATAGTCAAGATCGGAGCAGATATCAATCTGGTCTTAAGCGTTTGAAAACTCTTCTCACATTTATCGGTCCACACGAACTTTTCACCTTTCTTAGTGAAACTGGTGAGAGGTACGGTAATCTGGGAATAGTCTTCTATGAACCTCCGATAATAACCAGTTAGATCCAGAAAACTTCTGATTTCTGAAACGCTCTTTGGTGCTTCCCACTTTACAATAGCCTCGATCTTGCTGGGGTCCACTTTGATTCCTTCAGTGGATACTCCATGGCCTAAGAAGGCGACTTCACATAGCCAAAACTTACACTTTAAAAATTTGGCATATAGCTTCTCTTTCCATAAACGCTGTAGGGCAGCATTTAGGTTCTTGATATGAGTTTCTTCGTCCTTGGAGTATACCAATATATCATCAATAAATACTATAACTGACGTATCCAACATGTCGTGGAAAACCCGGTTCATAAGCTCCATAAAAGTTGCTGGTGCGTTTGTTAATCCAAAAGACATGACCAAGAACTCATAGTGTCCATATCTGGTCCTGAAAACTGTTTTAGGAATATCACCCTCTTTAATCTTCAATTGATGATAGCCCGATCGAAGATCGATCTTAGAAAATACCCTTGCTCTTTGCAACTGATCGAACAAGTCATCGATCCGTGGTAGTGGGTATCGATTCTTGATTGTCAGTTTATTCAACTCCCGATAGTTGATGCATAATCGAACACTACTGTCCTTCTTCTTCACGAATAACACCGGTGCTCCCATGGTGATATACTGGGTCGAATATAACCCTTGTCCAGTAGTTCTTGTAGTTGCACTTTCAGTTCCTTCAGTACCGTAAGAGCCATTCTATAAGGTGCTTTTGATACGGGTGCGGCTCCAGGTACAAGATCTATCATAAACTCTGTGGCACGGTCGGGTGTAAACCTGGTAGTTCCTCTGGAAATACGTCGGGATAGTCCCGCACGACTTCAATATCTCCCATTTCTGGTGCTTCCTTGGTTAGGTCGACCACTGATACTAGATACCTGACAGCCCCCTTCTCAAGGCACTTCTTAGCCTTTAGTGCTGAGAGTATAAGCTTGCGTCTACGGGGAAGTTTGGTTCCCGAAAAACTAAATTCTGCTCCTTCTTTGTCTTTAAGTGTTAGCTTCTTTTCGGCGCATAATAGGTTTGCAGAATTCCGAGCTAACCAGTCCATTCCCAAGATGACGTCAAAGTCTGCCATCTCAAGTTGTATCAAGGTTGCATCTAAGGTTTTCTCACCAATGAGAACTGGACATGGTCCATAACCTTTCTCTAATTCCACTTCTAACCCCATCGGTAATCGTACAAGTAATTTGTAGTCTAATGGTTTGATGGGTAAGTTTATCTTCTTTCTGAATGACACAGATATAAATGAATGAATAGCTTCTGAATCAAAGAGTACTCTGGTGGATGCGCCATTTATAGGTACGATACCTGTGATTTATTTTAACTTAGTCTACATGCTCACACAATGTAATTACAACTTCAAAAGTTTCAGTCATACCTGTGACCACATCGGGTGATGCGGCCGCATCCTCGGACGTAACAGCATATACCCGTCCCTGGTGGAACTGCTTCTTGGGCTTTGGGAACTCCCTTGCCATATGTCCCGGTTGGTTGCAGTTATAACACTTCGGGCTTTCAGAATTCGGCTTTGGCTGAGGTTGAGTCCCTGGAGTAGTCTTGGTTGCAACATTAAAATTCTGAGGACGAAAAGGCTTATATGTCTTGTTATTGCCTCCGTTATAAGAATTTCTAGCAGGCCTTTTGATACCTCGGTTTTGTGTGAAATAACTCTCCTTCTGGCTCGATTCAATAACTCGAGCTATTTGGACAACTTCATTATAAATCTTCTTTTCTAAGCCCAGAACATGCTCTCTGATGCTTCCTCTCAGTCCCGTGACGAACCTACGGGTTTTGGTTTCTTCTTCCTGCATACTCAGTGGTGCAAAGAAAAACAGCTCTTCATAACGCTGTTGGTACGCATCCACTGACATCTGCCCCTGATATAGACTTAGAAACTCCTTCTCCATAGAATCTCTGAAGCTTCGTGGAAAATATTTCTCGAAGAAAGCTTCTTTATAAACAGCCCAAGTCAGTTGGGCGTGCTTGGTCAATAGATAATCCCGGGTAGACTTCCACCAATGATGTGCATTGCCTTTGAGCATGAAGGTGGCACATAATACTTTTTCTTCTTCTGTAATAGTCATCATGAGGAAATTTCTCTCCATCTCGTCTATCCAGTGTGCTGGCCATAATGGATCAGACGGCTTGCCATTAAATTCCCTAGGCTTCATCTTTAAAAATCTCTCCACCAATCGAGAGTGATCCAACTGATTTTGGGGATATGCCCCAAACATATGGGGTGGATACTGGTAATTAACCTGAGCTGCAACCAGAGCCTGTACTAGAATCTATGCAGCAGGTTGTTGAGGTGTCTGAGGTGCTAGGTGGTTACCCACCGGTGCTGCACTAGCCTGTCCTGTCTGTATAGGTGCAGCTTGAGTGGCTTGGAACATAATACCCATCGCAACTTGCATCTGGGCCTGTGCGTGTTGCATCTGTTGCAGCTGCTGAGACAGATTCATCACCACAGTTGTTAGCTCTGGTGGTGGAGGTGGAAAATTTGTAGGGTTTGCCTGTTCTGGATTACCCGGTGCATAATTATTTTCCTGACTGGTCTCCTCCACGGGTGGTGGTGGTGGAACTGCATTTCGGTTCTGTTGGGTTACCCTACGTCTAGACATAATTCCTTCTTTGATTGGTGGTGCCTGAAAATCATCAAAATAGGTGAGAAGTCATTTATATTTCATGTAGGCACGCTAACCGATATAAAATTCCAATTCCATCTCGTTTTTAAAGAAGAAATATTGTCTTTTCTATGCAGGGTCGATGGTGAGGGTCGATGATATGTCCGACCCTGGGGATGACCTGTTCTTCCTGAGAGCTGAGGGTCGATGTGGGGGTCGATGGGTGTCCGACCATCAGTTCCGACCCTTAGTTTTCTATCAGATTCCCGAGAGCCGAGGGTCGATGGTTCTAGTCGAATTGTCCGACCCTCAGACTAAAAATCAGATTTTTAAGATCCGATTTTTGGTCATTTCTTATTATTTCCCTCCCGTTTCGACTCGTCTCTATCCTCTGAGTTGCTACAGTGTCACTCCACTGTTTTTGGTCGGTTTGAGTCCGGGTTTCGACATCCACGTCATCCATACAGCTATGTTCTCCCATTTTTACCTGTTTTTAGGTTTTCTTTTCTAGGTTTTTGTCCATTTAACTTGTATTTTTCAAATTAAACTTTTTCCAACCGTAAAAATTCGATTTTTATTGGGGGCTTTTGTTATTGGTATCTCGAGGAACGAAAGCCCTCAAAAATTTTTGAATTTCATCGGTTGGTTATCGAGAAACTTGAATTTTTGCTCGCTTGCCCTAATTTGTCGTAATTTTTTGATTTCTTGAAATTTCTTCAAATTGATCTTCGTGTTTTCCATTTCCTACTGTGTGAGTGTCGTAGGATGTGTTGGAACCTAAGTAAGTCCTCCCGCCCACGTGTATGGTGAAAAGTGAGGCTTTTGAGCGACTTACATCGTTAAAATGTTAAATTCAGATTTTTACTCTATTAACTCCTTGTCTCCCTTTCTCTTTCTTATCTGCAGATACCATGGCTCGTACTAAAATACCCAGAGTTCATGATCCTCTTCGCTTTCACTCTAATGAAGCCAAGGCACAGTATGCCGACTATGCCCGTAAGAAAGTAGAGGGTGGCCGTATGGTGAACTTGGCTGAGCTAGCCTTGTTCAACGTAGAGAGAGAATTTGGTGATATGGGGTGGCTCCCTGTCATCATTTACGACGCGTGCACATGTCCGGATTTGGTGCGCCAGTTCTATTGTAATCTCCAGGTGGTGGGGAATTACAATGACGTTGAGCATGGTCAAGAGTTGCGCATCACCAGTTATGTTAAAGGGGTGCACATTTCCTTTGATTATCGGCAACTGGCCGATCTGTTGGGCATACCCTATGATGGCCCCATGGTGTACTGTGCGCCTGGAGAGCCCCAATTTGTTTCCATGGAGATGAGGGCAGAGATCGATAATCAGCTGCTACGATCTGATCGCTGGCAGATGAGAGCCTGTTACCTACGTCCAGCTCCATGGGTCTTCTGTAAGATTATCCAGCATAATCTAATTCCGCAGAGTGGGCACTATGAGAGGGTTTCTCAGCTGACCCAGTTTTTGATATATAGTATCTGCACCACAGCCGGTCTGCCTTCCCTACATCATCATGCGGACCATGATTAGTGCTACATTGTCTGGTCATAGGGGTAATCTACCCTATGGACGCATGATTACAGTCCTACTGACCCGTTTGGGGGTTGACATGGTAGATGAGAAGATCCTGGAGAAGACCTTCTCGTCGCCTCTAGATTGGGAGGCTATCTGCAAGATGGGTATGCGGATGCCCAGGTTAGTGATGAGGAGAGGAACGTGATGGTGCGCCCTCACACTAGCAATGAGATGGCTGACGCTGAGGCCGCTGCTGCCGCTGCTAGAGCTCATGTGGATCCTATCGATGATGACAATCGTATGTATATGGATGTCGACTCGATACCATCGTCTTCCCCTACACATGTGGCTGGAGTTGGTACTTCTTCTGCGGCGGCTCCTGCACCTGAGGCTGGTCCTTCTCATGCGGCTGGTCCTTCACTCCCACCTTCTGACATGATGGAGATGTTGCAGGAGATCAGGGAGGCTCAGCATAGATCTGATCTGAGGATGGAGGAGTTGTTAGACGCTCAGCGTATGAGGGTGGATGAGCTCATAGCGATCCAGCGGGCGACTGATCGGAGGATAGCCGATCTTATAGCTAGTCTCCAGACGACCCAGACTCAGGTGGCCTGGTTGACTAGAGGCTACGCTGAGGATTATGACAGAGATCGTGAGGCACCGCCTCCTCCTTCACCTCCAGCTTCTTGATTGTCCTTCATTTCCTTGTACTACAGAGTAACTGTCCGGGTTATGGACTGTACTCTGCTTTAGTTATGTATATACATTTTGTTTCTCTCTCTCATTGTATGTAACTTGTTTCCCCTTTAATAGATATATTATTCTCATTTTAAATTTGGTCTGAACCATCACTTGTGCTTACAGTGTGTTAATATTACTGTTTTTACTTTTATCCTATCTCAGTTCACAATTGTCTCGAATGTATGTTAGTTTAGCGGACAAGGCCTGAGACACTTTTATACCAAGTTGTCACACCCCAATTCAGTACTGTTCAGAATGGTGTGATGAACCGCTAGCAAACCAACAGTTCAACCAGGATCTCGAGTAGGCTATCCCCGCGTTATCTAAACTTCCATACATCCGTAATCATAATCAGAGTAAATACACAATAGCGGAAATCTTATAATAAAATGAACAAAGAAGCTACTGTGATATAAATATTAAATAGCAATTTATTCTGTATCAACTGGGACATAAATAATTATCAAATACAAGTCTTTATTAAATTCAAATAAATAAATCTAGAAAATATCTAATCGAATACACATGAGTTGCACTCGCAAGAGGAGTCATGTGTATCTACTTCAGCTTCAGCTTCCATCGCCGCCACGTTCCCGTATGGTGGTGCATTCATGTAATCTTCAACTGTATAACCTGCATCATCAACTAAAAATATTCGACGTCGAGGGGGTGAGCACACATCATGGCTCAGTGAGTAGACAAAACAATGCAACAATACATATGCATGCAATCAATTCATATCTTTGGTCTGGTTTATAGTTTGCAATGCGCAATAGAAAGGTTGGGTGGTCAAAGGTTAACGTTTATTGACCCCGCCCCTATACACAGGGTGTGGAAGTCCGCCCGAAGGTTAACGTTTATCGTTGTCCCCATCCACCCTAATCATGATATTATACAACAAAGGTTAACGTTTATTGCTATATAATACCATAATAACACGTAAGCCCCTGTTAGTGAGGGCTTGCAAACTGGGCTCGCAACTAACCAATCCTAATGCCAAATAGTGTATCCAAGGCCTCACCCCAGCATCCCTCAGAATGTCCATAGAGATAGAGCTAAGGCCCCCTGGTAGAGTCAGAGACTACAAGGACCGAGACCACCTCCCCTGATACTCTATGACATAATAGTTCTACTAAAGTAATGGCGATACGACGATGCTAATGCCCAAGAGTTGCGTTAGAGATAGAGCTAAAGTTCTGAGACCCGCCAAAGGTTAACATTTATTGACGTTCTCATCACACCTCCCTTGATACTCGCTCGCATCAAGTACACTAAACACACACATACAATCACATGCCTATTCCTATCATCATCATCATCATGTTATAAACAATAAAGTAAATATGCATGAACAAATAATAAAAATACTGGATGACATGTTGTATGCACATTACAAACATATTCGCATAGAATCAAGCATGGCATTGGACTCAAGAAATAGAAAACAGTTTGTTATTAACCAATTAGTTTAGAGTTCTGTTTCCTCACCTTAGCTTGCTAATAGATACTTTTCCAAGCTTTAGAATCACCATTATAATGTTATTATATTGCTAGAAGACCTAACAAAGTCGATAGAATTTAATTAGAATTAATTCTGAATTTAAAAACCATTCTGTTAACTGAGGGTCGGAGGTAGGGTCGGAGTCCTGATCGACCCTAGGTGCGACCCTCCACAAACTCTGAACTTGCCGAACACTGAGGGTCGATGGTTAGGCTCACCTAGGGTCGGATGGTCATCGATCCTCGGTGCGACCCTCGGTGCACTTTGGTCCAATTCCCTCCTTTAGTCCATTCTTCACGCTTGGAATCCTATGGCTTGCTCCTACATTCCATTCTACATTCATTCCATGGTCTAAAACCAAGTATAATCCACCTAGATAGCTTTCATGTAATCCCCCATGGTTTCCCATGAAAACCTAACCATGGGTTGATGGTTTGGATTTCTCCGACAGCACACTCTCATCAATATCTAACCTAAGGTCTGTAGAAACTCATGGAATTAGTATCCATACCTGAGAAGAATACTCCTTCTCTGCAACTCTACTCTTTTGGCTAAATTCTCTTCCTTGCTTCTCTTCTTCCTCTTTTCCTTCTCTTCTCTTTCTCTCAATTCAATTAGGGTTGTGAAAGGAGTGAAAGAGGCTTAGGGACGTCCTTTAAATAGAGTAGGAACATCCTAAATAAGTCCCATTGAGATTAGGAAATAATCCCAATCGAAAATTAGGAAATTTCCTAATTTTTATTTCTTACAGTAACCGAGGGTCGATGGGAGGGTCGATGATCCCGCCGACCCTAGGGTTCAAGATGTCCGACCCTCCCTTCAAAATTGAGGGTCTGACTTTCTGCTTTGGGAGGTCCGACCCTGCTTAGCTGGGTATGCGACCCTCCCTTCAAATTAAGTGTTTTTGGGTCGATTTGATACCTGGGATCTCGATCTTCTTCATGCCCTTGGTCCATTTGACTCGACCATGATGGGTAAACCTGGTTCAAGGTGCTAAGACCGGGTTAGATTGACACGGGTCTTACATATACGACATCAGTACACACTAGAGAGGTTAGCGAAGCTGTATGTGGATAATATTGTTCGATTACACGGTGTACCAGAGAGCATTGTGTCTGATAGAGATCCACGATTTGCTTAAAAGTTTTAGGAAGGATTGCAAAAGGCTATGGGTACGACATTGAAGTTTAGTACTGCATTCCACCCACAGACAGATGGACAGTCGGAGCGTACAATTCAGATTTTAGAAGATATGCTTCGAGCATGTGTAATTGACTTCAAAGGATCATGGGATGAAAAGTTATCCCTGATTGAGTTCGCTTATAACAATAGCTATCAGGCTACTATACAGATGTCACCCTATGAAGCACTGTATGGCAGAAAGTGTCGAACTCCTTTATTTTGGAATGAAGTTGGGGAACGTAGTCTTGTTGGACCAGAATTTTTTGAGGAGACTTGTCGAGTGGTTGACATTATCAAAGAAAGAGTGGGAACAGCCCAGAACCGTCAGATGCAATATGCACATACTCGACGCAGACATCTTGAGTTCATCGTGGGTGATAAAGTATTCTTAAAGCTATCGCCTATGCGAGGTCTGAAACGGTTCGGACAAAAAGGGAAACTAAGTCCAAGATATGTCGGGCCATATAAGATCTTAGCCAAATGCGGAAAGTGGCTTATCAGTTAGCACTACCCGCATCTATGTTAAGTGTACATGACGTATTTCATATTTCCTTATTGAAGAAGTATGTCAAGGACCCAACTTACGTTTTGACAATACATCTACCAGATTTAACTGAAGATTTGACCTTTGAAGTAGCATCAATTGAGATCACTAGTCGATAGGTACAACGTTTACGCAACCATGATATCTATTATGTCAAGGTCACCTGGAGAAGCAGGGATATAGAAGAAGTCACATGGGAAGAAGAGAATGCTATGCGAAAGCAATACCCTCACTTATTTGATTCCAAAGGTATGTACAATTTTGAGGACGAAATTTTTATAAGTAGGGGGACTTGAAAGACCCGTACCAAATTAACCCGGTCTTACCACCTTGAACCAGGTCTACCCATCATGGTCGAGCCAAATGGACCAGTGTGTGAAGGAGATCATGATCCCAAGTATTAAACTGACCCAAAAACACTCTAAAAGGGGCGAGGGTCGCACACCCAGTGAGGTGGGGTCGGACCCCCCAGTACAAAAAGTCAGACCCTCAGTTTTTAACTGGGGGTCAGAAATTTTAAAACCAGGGGTCGACAGGATCATCGACCCCGTCATCGACCCCCAGTTGGCGCCAGAAATAGAAATTTGGAAACTTTCCTAATTTCGGTTAGGCTCTTTCCTAATATCGTAGGGGCTTATTTTAGGAGTTTCTACTCTATATAAAGGACGTCCCTAAGACTCTTTCACTCCTTTTACCACCCTAATTGAATTGAGAGAAAAAGAAGAGAAGGAAGAGAAGAAGAAGAGAAGGAAAGTAGAAAAGAAGGCAAAAGGAGAAGAGTTTCAGAGAAGGAGTACTCTTCTCAGGTAAGAATATTAATTCTATGTATTTTGTGAGACTTAGAATAGTTAATGACAAAAGTATGATGTAGGAGAAACCCCAAACCATCAATCCATGATTAAGTTCCAATGAAAACCATGGAGGAGATCAACTAAACCATATGATATGTAAAGAGTAGTTCTAAACCATAGGAAGTGTATGGAATGGACTATGGAAGGAAGTCATAGGATTCAAACAAGAGAGAATGAACCAAAATGTGATTTATCGACCAAACCCATGGGGGGTCGCACCTAGGGTCGATGGACCCATCGACCCTGGCATCGACCCTACTATAGGGGGTCGCAGTATACTACTACCCTAGCATCGATCCGTCCTGCTACCCCCAATTAACAGCAAGTTGGAAAATTTGGAATAAAATCTAACTAAATTCTATCGACTTTGTTAGGTCTTCTTGCAATATAATATCAATATAAAGGTGATTCTTAAAGCTTGAAAGAGGTTCTACTAGCAAGCTAAGGTGAGGAAACAAGACCTAAACTAATTTGTTAATAACAAACTATTTTTATTTCTTGAGTCCAATGCTATGCTTGATTCTATGCGAACATGCTTGTAATGTGCATTCAACATGTCATCCAATATTTCTATTTATTGTTCATGCATATTTATTTTATTATTTATAACATGATAATGACCATGATGATAGGAATAGGCATGTGAATGTATGTGTGTGGTTGGTGTACTTGATGCGAGCGAGTATCAGGGGGAGTGTCATAGGCCGGGTCTCAGCACTCTAGCTCTATCTCTAACTCAAGTCTTGTGCATTAGCATCGTCATATCACCATTACTTTAGCAGAACTATTACGTCGTACAGTATCAGGGGAGGTGGTCTCAGTCCTTGTAGTCTCTAACTCTACCGGGGGGCCTTAGCTCTATCTCTATAGGCGTTCTGAGGGATGCTGGGGTGAGGCCTTGGATACACTGTTTGGCATTAGGATTGGTTAGTTGCGAGCCCAGTTTGCATGCCCTTGCCAGCAGGGGCTTACGTGTTGGTATGGCACTGTACAACAATAAACGTTAACCTTTGTTTTACAATGTTCATGGTAGGGTGGATGGGGACGAAAATAAACGTTAACCTTTGGGCGGGCTTCCACACCCTGTGTATAGAGGAGGGGTCAATAAACGTTAACCTTTGACCTCCAACCCTTTCTATTGCATATTGCAAACCTTAAACCAGACTGCAGATATGAATTGAATGCATGCATATGTATTGTTGCATTGTTTTGTTTGCTCACTGAGCCATGATGTGTTCTCACCCTCTTGACGTCGAATATTTTTAGTTGATGATGCAGGTACTACCATCGAAGATTATGTCAACGCTCGAGTGTACGGGCATATGGCGGCAATGGAATTTGAAGACGAAGTGGATACGCATGACTCCTCTTGTGAGTGAAACTCATGCATATTCGATTAGATTTTATTTTAATTATTTAGATTTAGTAAAGACTTGTAATTGGTATTTTATTTATGTCTCTGTTGAAACAGCATAATTGGATATTTTAATATGATTATCATATTTAGATTTCTCAGTTCATTTTATTATAAGACTTCCGCTATTGTGAATTTACTCTGATTATGAATGTGGATGTATGAGGTATAGATAAAATGGATATAGCCTACTCGAGATCCTAGTTGAACCGTTGGTTTGTTGACGGTTCATCACACCATTCTGAATAGTACAAAATTGGGGTGTGACAGTTTTTGTCTTTACATCATTTTCTTCAAATTAAACTTTTTCCATCCGTAAAAATTTAATTTTTATTCGGGGCTTTTGATATTGGTCACCCAATGGATGAAAGCCCTAAAAAATATTCGAGTTTCATCAGTTGGTTATCGAGAAACTTGATTTTTCCATTTTTGACCTAATTTTCGAGATTTTTTCCAATTTATTGAAATTTCTTCAAATTCGATCTTTCTAGATTAAATTTCCAACTGTATGAGCCTTGCAGGATGGTTTAGAACCTATGTAAGTCCTCCTGCCCAAGTGTTTGGGTGAAAAGTGAGGCTTTTGACCAATTTATGTGGTTATAATGCCAAAATTTTTGGGTTTTTCACCATTACTGATCAATTATTTGTTTTTCTTTATTTTGGAAGATAATATGGCTTGTACCAAGGTGCCTAGGGCTCATGACCAGTTCGTTTCCTCTCTAATGAGGTCGAAGCTCAGTATGCTCGCTATGAGCGTAAGAAAGTAGAGGGGGGTCGCTGTGTGAACCTGGATAGTCTAGCCTTGTTCAATGTGGAGGGGCATTGGGTGACATGGGCTGGCTCCCTGTGATCACCTATGACGCTTGTATTCATCGGGATTTGGTGAGACAGTTCTATTGCAATTTCCAGATAGTAGGGGATCGCAATGACACAGAGAGGGGTAGGAAGCTCAGGGTCACGAGCTACGTCAAAGGGGTAGAGGTTTCCTTTGACTGCCAGCAGTTGGCTGATCTTTTGGGCATATCAAATGACGGCCCTTTGGTGTACTGTGCTCCCAAGGAGCCCCAATTTTCTTTTTTTTGGAGATGCGTGCTGAGATTGATAGTCAGCTTATTAGAGATGATCGCTGGAAGATGAAAGTGATCAACCTACGTCCAGAGCCTCGGGTGTACTGCAAGATCATCCAGCACAACCAGATACCTCAGAGTGGACACTATGAGAGGATCTCCCAGTTAACCCAGTATGTCCTCTACTGTATTTGCACTAGGCAGCCTGTCTGCCTACCTTACATTATCATGAGGACGATGATCCGTGCTACACTGCTTAGTCAGATGGGCAACCTGCCCTACAGACATCTGATCACTACTCTGCTCACCCGCCTAGGCATTGATTTAGTAGATGAGAGGATTCAGGAGAAGACCTTCTCATCGGTTCTGGACTGGGAGGCCATTTGTAGGATGGGTATGCGGGATGCTCAGGTCAGTGATGATGAGAGGAATGCTCTGGTGTGTCCTCGTACTCAGATAGAGGTAGCAGACGCTGAGGTGACAATAGCAGCAACAGTCGGAGCAGGGGTTCATGGGGGTGATGCTGAGGATGAGGATCGTATGTATATGGATGTATATGCTATACCTCCTCCATCACCTCTACATTCTACTGGAGCTGGTCCATCTCGGGCTCCTTCACACATGGCTGCTCCTTCACACCCACCATCTGATGATATGATGGGATTACTGCGTGAGATCAGAGAGGCTCAGTGGGTGATGGACTTGAGAGTGGGAGAGCTTCTAGATGCTCAACGCACGACAGATAAGAGAGTGGGCGAGCTTCTAGATGCTCAACGTGCGTCTGATCAGCGGATGGTCGAGTTGACAACTAGTCTCCAGATGACCTAGACTCAGAGTGTATGTTGAGGACTATGACAGAGATTGCGAGGCACCTCCTTCTCCTTCACCTCTAGCCCCATGATGTATATTTTCTTTTTATTTTTTTCTTTTGTACTATAGAGTAACTGTCTGGGTTGTGAACTGTACTCTGCTTTGGATATGTATGTCACACCCCCCAATTTTGTACTATTCAGAATGGTGTGATGAACTGCTAATAAACCAACGGTTCAACCAGGATCTCTAATAGGCTGTGTCCATGTAAACTAAACTATACACATCCACAACCATAATCAAAATAAATACACAATAGCGGAACTCTTAATATTAAATGAACTGTGGAATCTAACTGTGATAATCAATAATAAAATATCAAGTTATGTGATATCAACTTAGACATAAGTAAATAAAATATGAATTACATTTCCTTAATAATTCAAATGAAAATCTATTCGAAAACGCATGAGTTGCACTCACATGAGGAGTCATGTGTTCCCACTAAGTCTTCAGCTTCCATCGCAGCAATGTTTAGATTCTTTATATGAGTTTTCTTGTCCTTGGAGTAGACCAATATATCATCGATGAATACAATAACCGACGTATCCAACATATCGTGGAATACACGATTCATAAGATCCATAAAGGTTGCTGGTGCGTTCGTCAATCCGAAAGACATGACCAAAAATTCATAATGTCTATATCTGGTCCTGAATGCTGTCTTGGGAATATCATCGTCCTTAATCTTCAATTGATGGTAGCCTAACCGAAGATCGATCTTGGAGAACACTTTGGCACCTTGCAACTGATCGAACAATTCATCGATCCGAAGCAATGGATACCGATACTTGATTGTCAGTTTATTCGGTTCTCGATAGTCTATACACAATCGAACACTACCATCCTTCTTCTTCACGAATAATACTGGCACTCCCCATGGTGATATGCTAGGTCGGATGTAACCCTTGTCTAGCAGTTCTTGTAGTTGTACTTTTAATTCCTTCTGTTCAGGAGGAGCCATTCGATAAGGTGCTTTAGATACTGTTGCGGCTTCGGGTATCAGATCTATAACAAACTCGGTAGCTTGGTCGGGTGGTAGTCCTGGTAATTCTTCTGAAAATACATCTGGATAGTCACGCACGACATCAATATCCTCCATTCATGGTGCTTCTTTGGTAAGATCGACCACAGATACTAGATATCGAACTGCTCCTTTCTCAAGGCACTTCCTAGCCTTTGATGCAGAGAGTATGAGCTTTCATTTACGGGGAAGTTTGGTTCCCGTAAAACTGAACTCTGCTCCTTCCTTGTCTTTAAATGTCAGCTTCTTTTCGGCACATAATAGGTTTGCAGAATGCCGAGCTAACCAGTCCATTCCCAAGATGATGTCAAAGTCTGCCATCTCAAGTTGGATCAAGGGTGCATCCAGAGTCTTTTCATCAATAAGTACTGGACATGGTCTGTAATCTTTTTCTAATTCCACTTCTAATCCCGTAGGCGATCATACAAGCAGTTTGTAGTCTAAGGATTTGAGGGGTAGATTTAACTTCTTCCAAATGACACAGATATAAAAGAATGAGTAGCTCCTGAATCAAAGAGTACTCTTGCGGGGATGCCATTAATAGGTACGATACCTGTGATTTGTTTTGATTTAGTCTACATTCTCACATAATGTAACACAAAATGATAAGATTCAGGTCATACTTGTGACCACATCAGGCGATGTGGCATCATCCTCAGATGTAACAGCGTAAACTCTTCCTTGATGTAGTTTTTTTTTGGGCTTAGGACACTCCCATGCCATATGTCTGATTGCAGTTATAACATTTTAACCCTTCGTTATTTGGCCTTTGTTGCTGTTGAGCTGCTGAAGTAGTCTTGGCTGCAGCATTGAAACCTTGAGTACGGAAGGGTTTGAATACCTTGGTGTTCTCTCCGTTGTAAGAATTTCCATTTGGCCTTTTGATTCCTCTATTTTGAGTAAGGTAGCTCTCTTTCTGGCTCGACTCTATCACTCGAGCAATTTGTACAGATTCATTGTAGATTTTTTTTTCATGTCCCAGAACATGTTCACGTATGCTTCCCTTAAGTCCCATGACGAACCTTCGGGTCTTTGTATCTTCTACCTGCATACTGACTGGTGCAAAGAAAAACAGCTCCTCATAATGCTGTTGGTATGCATCGACAGTCATCTGTCCCTGATATAAACTCAGGAACTCCTTTTCCATGGAATCTCTGAAACTCCTAGGAAAATACTTCTCAAAGAATGCCTCCTTATATATATCCCAAGTCAATTGGGTGTGCTTTGTCATCCAATATGTCCGTGTGGACTTCCACCAGTGGTGTGCATCGCCCTTCAGCATAGACATTGCACACAATACCTTTTCTTCTTCATTTACTGTCATCATCGTGAAATTTCTCTCCATTTCATCGATCCAGTGTGCTGGCCACGACGGATCAGCTGACTTACCACTATACTCTTTGGGCTTCATTTTTAGAAAACACTCCACCAGTCTGGAGTGGTCTAGTTGATGCGGGACATAAGCTCCATACATAGGTGGTTGGTATTGATATCCACCTGGAGCTACTTCAGGATTTTGTACTTGAGCCTGTATGATGGGAGTCTGAGGTGCGTGGGGTACTGTGTTACTTCCCCCTGGTATTGTGCTTGCCTGTCCTGCTGGCATCGGTGTCGTCTGTGCAGCTGGAAAGGTCATGCCTATGGCAGCTTGCATAGTAGCTTGTGCCTGTTGTATTTGCTGCAGCTGTTGGGCCAAATTCATTACGACTGTAGCCAAGTCTATAGGTGGAGCTGGTAGATTCATTGGATTTTCCTGCCCATTAATTACGGACGGTGTCGTGTTTGTATTCTCCTGTGTTTCCGGGTGTATCTGGCTGTCTTCCCCCACAAGTGGTGGTGGTGGGATAGAGTTACGACTTGTCTGGTCACTCTGTGTCCAGCCATTATTTGTTCTGGTAGTGGGAATGCCTGAAAATCATAAAATACGTGAGGCAATCATTATATACTTGATTCTCATAGTTTAAATCCACTAACCAATGAAAATTTCAAAATTTTCAGATCATTCTGTCGAAAATACTTTATTTTTCACTGCAGGGTCGATGGTGGGGGTCGATGGATGTCTGACCCTCAGTATGCGAACCTGAGAATCACTGATTCTTACCGAGAGCCAGGGGACGATGAGGTGGTCGATGGATGTCCGACCCAGGGTTCGACCCCTGGTTCTCTGTCAGATCACCGAGAGCCGTGGGTCGATGAGGGGGTCGGATGTTTTGGTCAAATTCTCCGACCCTCAGACTAAAAATCAGGTTTTTAATCCGATTTTGAATCCATTTATCATTCTTCCTCCTCCTTTCTGACTCGGCTCGTCCCTCTGAGTTGCTACAGTGACAACTCAGACTCATTGGTGCTATTTGCTTCTCATTTCGACATCTACTCATCGTTTACGGGTATGTTCTCTACATTTTCATGTTTTTAGGGTTTCTTAACTAGGTTTTTGCTCATTTATATCGTTTTCTTCAAACTAAACTTTTTCCAACCGTAAAAATTTGATTTTTATTGGGGGCTTTTTTTGTTGGTGACTCAATGGATGAAAGCCCTTAAAAATATTTGAGTTTCATCGATTGGTTATCGAGAAACTTGAAATTTCCCATTTTGTCCCTAATTTGTCGAAATTTTTGAATTTCTTGAAATTTCTTCAAATTCGATCTCTTTAGATGAAATTTCCAACTGTATGAGTCTTGTAGGATTGTTTAGAATCTATATAAGTCCTGCTGCCCACGTGTATGGGTGAAAAGTGAGGCTTTTGCCCAATTTACGTCGTTATACTGCCGAAATATTTGGGTTTTTCATCTTTACTAAACCAATATCTGTTTTTCTTTGTTTTTGCAGATACTATGGCTCGTACCAAAGTACCTAGGGTACATGATCCAGTCTTCTTCTGTTTTAAGGAGGCAGAGACACATTATGCCCGCTACTCTCGTAAGAAGGTAAAGGGAGGTCGCCGGGTGGACATGGCTAGCCTGGCCTTGTTCGATGTGGAGAGGGCTTTTGGTGACATGGGGTGGCTTCCTGTGATCACCTATGATGCCTGCACATGGTCGGATTTGGTGAGACAGTTCTACTGTAATCTCTAAGAGGTGGGAGATTACAATGATACCGAGAGGGGTAGAGAGCTCCGGATCACCAGCTACGTCAAGGGGGTCGAGACTTCATTTGATTATCGGCAGCTAGCCGACTTGTTGGGCATTTCATATAACGGCCCCTTGGTGTTCTGTGCTCCTGGAGAGCCCCAGTTCTTTTCATTAGATATGAGAGCTCAGATTGACCATCAGATCATCAGAGAGGATCACTGGGAGATGAAAGCGATATACCTTCGTCCAGAGCCTCGGGTGTACTTCAAGATTATTCAACACAACCTGATACCTCAGAGTGGGCACTACGAGAGGATCTCCCAGTTGACCCAGTATCTATTGTACTATATCTGCATGAGGCAGCCCATCTACCTTCCTTACATCATCATGCGGACGATGATTAGTGCTACGTTGCCCGGTCATACTGGCAACCTACCCTATGGACGCATGATCTCTATGCTGCTTTCCCGCCAGGGTGTTGACATGGTGGATGAGAGGATTCAGGAGAAATCCTTCTCATCACCTCTGGATTGGGAGGCCATCCATAAGATGGGCATGCGGGATGTCCAGGTCAGCGACGAGGAGAGGAACGCTCTATTGCGTCCACGTACTCGAGTGGAGATGGCCGACGCTGAGGCAGCAGCAGCAGCCACTGGAGCAGGGGTTCATGGGGGTGATGATGATCGTTTGTACATGGATGTCGATGCCATACCTCCTCTATCACCTACTCATGCTACAGGAGCTGGTCCTTCTTATGCTGCTGGTCCTTCTTATGCGGCTGGTCCTTCACATGCAGCTGGTCCCTCGTATGCACCTTCTGACGACATGATGGGGATATTGCATGAGATTCGAGAGGCTCAGCGCATGTCTGATCTGAGGAAGGGAGAGCTTCTAGATGCTCAACGCTTGTCCGATCAGCGGGTGGGAGAGCTTCTGGATGCTCAGCGCATGTCGGATCAGCGGGTGGGAGAGCTTAGGGATGCTCAGCGAGTGACTGACTAGCAGGTGGCTGATCTCACAACAAGTCTCCAAACGACCCTGACTCAGATAGCTTGGTTGACTAGAGTCTATGTTGAGGATTATGACAGAGACAGCGAGGCACCGCCTCCCCCATCACCTCCAGCTTCTTGATGTATTATCCTTTTATCTTTCTTTTTGTACTTCAGAGTAACTGTCCGGGTTGTGAACCGTACTCTGCTTTAGACTTGTATGTATATACGTTTGTTCTTCTTTCAAGGGTATATAAATTTGTTTCTCATTTAATAGATGCATTATTCTCTTTCAATTTTGTCTCAAACAACACAGATGCTTATGGTGTGTTATTATTACAGCTTTTAAATTTTAAACCTAACTCAGTTCACAAACTTTTGTGGTAGTATACTGGTTTAACAGACAGGGCCTGAGAGCTCTGATACCAAGTTGTCACACCCAAATTCTATACTATTCAGAATGGTGTGATGAACCGCTAATAAACCAACGATTCAACCAGGATCTCTAATAGGCTATGTCCACATAAACTAAACCATACACATCCACAACCATAATCAGAATAAATACACAATAGCGGAAGTCTTAATATTAAATGAACTGGGGAATCCAACTGTGATAATCAATAATAAAATATCAAGTTATGTGATATCAACCGAGACATAAGTAAATAAAATATCAATTACATTTCCTTAATAATTCAAATGAAAATCTAATCGAAAATGCATGAGTTGCACTCGCATGAGGAGTCATGCGTTCCCACTAAGTCTTCAGCTTCCATCGCAGCAACGTGCCCATACGCAGAAGCATTCATATAGTCTTCCACTATGGTACCTACATCATCAAATAAAAATATTCAACATCGAAAAGGGTGAGCACACATCATGGCTCAGTGAGCAAACAAAACAATGCAACAAACATATGCATGCATTCAATACATATCTGTGGTCTGGTTTATAAGTTTGCAACGTGCTATAGAAAGGTTCGGTGGCCGCCTCACCTCTATACACGAGTGTGTGAAGCCGCCCAAAGGTTAACATTTATTGTCGTCCCACATGCACCCACTATGGAATAGAGATAGAGCTAAAGTTCTTAGGACCACACCGCATCACACATCCCCGGATACTCTACCCATACCAACACGTAAGCCCCTGCTGGCGAGGGCTTGCAAACTGGGCTCGCAACTAACTAATCCTAATGTCAAACAGTGTACCTAAGGCCTCACCCTAGCATCCCTCAATACGTCCATAGAGATAGAGCTAAGGCCCCCCGGCAGAGTCGAAGCCAACACAGTCTGAGACCACCTCCCCTGATACCCTACGACGTAAAGGTTCTGCTAAGGTAATGGCGATATGACGATGTCAATGGACAAGACTTGAGTAAAGATAGAGCTAGAGTCTAGTAACCAGGCTGAACCACAATGTCACATCCCCCCTGATACTCCACTTGCATCGAGCACACTAACCATACACATACATTCACATGTCTATTCCTATCATCATCATCATCATCATGTTATAAACAAAATAGAATTAAATATGCATGAACATTAATAGCAGGAATATTGGATGACATGTTGAATGCACATTACAAGCATACACGCATATAATCAGTCATGGCATTGGACTCAAGAAAATAAAAATAGTTTATTATTAGCCAATTAGTTTAGGTCTTGTTCCCTCACCTTTACTTGAATGTAGATCCTCTTCAAGCTTTAAAAATCACTTTTATATCAATAGGAAAACCTAACAAATCGATAGATTTTAGTTAGAAGTCATTCCGATAATTTTAGGCTTGTTTTTAAGCGAGGGTCGCAGGGTGGGTCGCAGGTAGGGTAGCAGTTTACTGCGACCCCCAGGGTAGGGTCGATGCCAGGGTCAGATGTTCCATCGACCCTAGGTGCGACCACCCCTTTCCTGGACTTCCCGAATACTGGGGGTCGATTCTCAATCTACCCCACGTGCGACGCCCCATGGGTTGAGTCGAGAATATCATTATACAGCCCATTCTTACATGTTTGGGTCCTATGGCTTACTTCCACAATCCATTCTATACTTGTTCTATGGCTTAGAACTCTTGGTTTCTTCCTTACTTTGCCTACCATGATTTCTCCATGGATTTCATTGAAATCTTCCCATGGATGTATAATTTGGGTTTCTCCTAGACCATACCCTCTTCATGAACTATTCTAGGGTCTTAGACCATCAATGGAAACGTACCCATACCTTAGGTTTTGCTGAGATTCAGAGGTTTCTCTGAATTCTTCACTTTGGTCTTCTTCTCCAACTTTCCTTTTCTTTCTCTCACTTTCAATTAGGGTTTCAAAAGGAGTGAAAGAGGCTTAAGGACGTCCTATTTATAGAGTAAAATCTTCCAAAATAAGTCCTATTGAGATTAGGAAGGAATCCAATTGAAATTTGGAAAGTTTCCAATTTGCGGTTTCTGTCGGCAAACAGGGGTCGATGAGGGGGTCGGAGGTCCCGTCGACCCTTAGTTCTAAGTTGTCCGACCCCTAGTTAAAATATCAGGGGTCTGACTTCTTAGTGGGGAGGGGTCGACCCTGCTTATCTAGTTATGCGACCCTGCCCTCCAATTAACTATTTTTGGGTTAGTTTAGTACCTGGTCTCGCTATTTCCTTTACGCACTTGGTCCCTTTGGCTCGACCATGATGGGTAGACCTGGTACAAGGTGGTAAGACCGGTTAGTTCGATACGGGTCTTACAATGTATAAACGTGCTTTTTATTTGATGTATATGAAACTTGTTTCTCTTTTTTATATATGCATTATTCTCTTTCTTAATTTTGTCTCAAACAACACAAGTGCTTATAGTGTGTTCTTATTAAAGCTTTTAAATTTTATCCTAACTCAGTTCATGAACTTTTGTGGAAATATACTGGTTTAATAGACAGGGCCAGAGAGCTCTGATACCAAGTTGTCACACCCCAATTCCGTACTATTCAGAATAGTGTGATGAACCGCTAATAAACCAACGGTTCAACCAGGATCTCAAATAGGCTGTGTCCGTTTTCTTAAACCATACACATCCACAAACATAATCAGAGTAAATAAATAATAGCGGAAGTCTTATATAAATGAACTGAGAGTCTAAAGATGATAACATAAATTAAATATTCAATTATCTCCAAAAGATACTAAGACATAAAATAAAATATTTAATCAATTACATCGTCTATATAAAATGAATAAAATCTAATCGAAAACACAAGAGTTGCACTCGCATGACGAATCATGCGACTCCATCATAACTTCTGCATCCATTGCCGCCACATGTCCATACATTGAAGCATTTATATAATCCATTACGATTGTACCTGCATCATCAACTAAAAACATTCAACGTCGAAAGGGTGAGCACACATCACGGCTCAGTGAGCAAACAAAATAATGCAATAAACATATGCATGCATTCAATTCATATCTTTGGTCTGGTTCATAAGTTTGCAATGTGCTATAGAAAGGTTCGATGGCCGCCTCGCCTCTATACACAGGGTGTGTAAGCCCACCCAATGGATCAAACACCATTGTCGTCCACATCCACCCCTCCATGGAATAGAGATAGAGCTAAAGTGCTTAGGACGCACCGCATCACACTTCCCCTGATGCTCTACCCATACCAACATGTAAGTCCCTGTTGGCGAGGGCTTGCAAACTAGGCTCGCAACTGACCAATCCTAATGTCAAACAGTATATCCAAGGCCTCACCCCAACATCCCTCAATACGTCCATAGAGATAGAGCTAAGACCCCCTGACAGAGTCAGAGACTATACGGTCCGACCATCTCCTCTGATGTCCTACGATGTAATAGTTCTGCTAAAGTAATGGCGATACGACGATGTTAGTGGAAAAGACTTGAGTAGAGATAGAGCTAGAGTCTAGTAACCAGGATGAACCATAGTGTCACGTCCTCCCCCTGATGCTCCACTCGCATCAAGTACACTAACCACTCACATACATTCACATGCCTATTCCTAGCATCATCATCAACATCATATTATAAATAAACAGAAATTAAATATACATGAACAGTAATAACAGGAATATTGGATGACATGTGATATGAACATTACAATCATACAAGCATAGAATCATTCATGGTATTGGACTCAATAAACGAAAACAATTTATTATTAGCCAATTAGTTTAGGTCTTGTTCCCTTACCACTGATTGAGTGTAGATCCTCGTTCAACCATTATGAATCACCTTCAAATCACTAGAAAGGCCTAACAAGTCGATAGATTTTAATTAGAATTTATTGCCACAAATTTAAACTTGCTGAAATCGTAGGGTCGCAGGTATGGCAGCACCTAAGGTCGGTTACCAATCGACCCTACGGTGTAGGGTCGGACGTGGGGTCGGTTACCAATCGACCCTAATTGAGACCACACCCTCCCTGGGACTTTCCGAGGGCATGTGATCGATCTTGTGGTCTCGTTGGTCCATTCTAAGATTGTTCTATGCCTCATAACTATGATTTTTACACACTTTCCATTGCCTATGGTGATTACTTCCATGGATTCCTTTGGAACACATCCATGGATGGATGATTTTGGTTTCTTAATCCTAACTTCTTTATAATCCATTCTAGGCTCTTAATTTATGAAGGGACTTAGATTCATACCTGAAGTTGGCTGAGATTCAGAGGTTTCTCTGAACTTCCTCCTCTTCCTTAGTCTTTTCTTCAATTTTCTTTCTCTTCTTCTTTTCCTTCTCTTTCTCTTTTCTCACTTTCAATTAGGATTCTAAAAGGAGTGAAAGAGGCTAAGGGATGTCCTATTTATAAAGGAAAACCCTCCAAAATAGGTCTCATTGAGTTTAGGAAAGAACCCCTTGGAATTAGGAAAGTTTCCTAATTTACGGTTTCTGTCTGTCATCATAGGGTCGGACGTAGGGTCGCAGGATCCGTCGACCCTACGTTTTTCTAGCCATGCGACCCTACGACTAGAAAATCATAGGTTGGACTTCTGTTGAGGTGGGGTCAACCCTACTTGTTTAGGCATGCGACCCTACCCTCACATTTATTGTTTTTAGGTCAGACTCATACCTGATCTGGTGATTTTCTTCTCGCACTTGGTCCACTTGGCTCGACTATGACAGGTAGACCTGGTACAAGGTGGTAAGACCGGTTAGTTTGATACGGGGCTTACCCACACGCTCTTTGTCAGTTTGTTTCTCTCCATGTTGAATGTTAATCATTTGATTCATTTGCAATGTGTTGAAACTGTAACTTGAGTTTTAAACATGATATTTGCATTGCATGATGTAATTTTAAAACATTCATACCCATGAGTCGACTGACCATCTTAAAATTTTTAGGTTTGACCAATGTTGCTGACCATGGCTCTTAGTACAAGGCGAAGGCGATGGGAACCCACCACGGTAGAAAGCAATGCCCCACCAGAGGGGATAACGTGGGAACGGATGCCTCTGCTAGAGATACACCATGTGTAAGACGCGTATCGTACTAACTCAAACTTTCTGCCATGTATTAGGTCTTCCTATCATGGTCGGACTAAGCGGACCAAGTGCATGAAGAAACCACAAGGCTAGGTATGTAATTTGAACCATAAATCATCTAATTGAGACGTGTGGTCGCATACCTAAACAGGTGTGGTCGACCACATCTCAAAATAATGAGACCGCAGGAGTCTGGGACGTGCGATTGTAGATTTGGGACATGTGGTTGACGGATCCTGTGAACCTACGTGCAACCACACGATGTCAAACTGGCTCCGTGATTAGGAAACTTTCCTAATCTGAAGGGGGTTCTTTCCTAATCAAAGTAGGACTCTATATGGAGGGTTTTCCTCTATATATAGGACGTTCCTTAGCCTCTTTCATTCTTTTAAAACTCAAATTAAAAGAGGGAGAAAGAGAGGAGGAGGAAGAGAAGGAGAATTAAAGAGGAAGACTAAGAGAAGGAATTTCAGAGAGATCTCTGATTCTTCAGCAAGTTTAAGGTATGAAAACATCCCCTACCTTAATTGAATGCCTAGAGTAGATCATTGAGGTAGTATTGATTCAATGTAGGATCTCAACCATGAGACCCATAGTCGAAAACTCAAAGGAAATTCATGAAGAGTAGGTTGGAGGAGATGATTGTGAAAAATACTAAATTACAGTCATAGATTTATCATAGGAAGGATCCTAATGATCGTTCAAGGAGTTAAGTCATGAAGGGATTAGACTGAGAATGAAAGTTGACCAAACACTCTTGTGGTCGCAGCTACGGTTGACCACACGAGGCACATGTGTCGACCATACCCCTTCAGAAAGTTTCTAGGGAGGGTATGGTCGCATGTGTGTAGTCACATGATATGCACCACACATATCGACCGTACACCCTGTGGTCATAGAAACTGAGACAACAGGTGCATCCACACCTATGACCACTCAGTTTTTGGAAGTCTGATTGAAGATTGGACATTTAAATATTTTAATTAATGAATATGAACTCTAACTTAGAATCCATAAAATTAATTAGGTTTGCAGGTGGTCCAAAAGTGATTTACAAAGCTTGAAAGAGGAACAACCAACGATCAAAGGTGAGGGAACAAGACCTAAACTAATTGGATAATAACAAACTGCTTCATTTTTATTCAGTCCAATGCCATGATTGATTCTATGCTTGTATGATTGTAATGTGCATCTCACATGTCATCCAATATTCCTGCTATTACTGTTCATGCATATTTAATTCCGTTTATTTATAACATGATGATGATGATGATGCAAGGAATAGGCATGTGAATGTATGTGTATGGTTGGTGTTGGATGCGAGTGAAGCATCAGGAAGAGGACATGGCATGGTGGTCTTTGACCACATCACCAGACTCTAGCTCTATATTTACTCAAGTATTGCCCTCTAACATCTTCGTATCGGCATTACCTTAGATGAACTATTACGTCATAGGGCATCAGGGGAGGTGGTCTCGGACCGTATGCTCTCTGACTCTGTCGGGGGGCCTTAGCTCTATCTCCATGGACGTATTAAGAGATGCTGATGTGAGGCCTTGGATACACTATATGGAATTAGGATTTTTTAGTTGCGAACCCAGTTTGTAAGCCCTCGCCAATAGGGGCTTATGTGTTGGTATGGGTAGGGCATCAGGGGAAGTGTTGGTGGTGATTGATCCGGACACTTTAGCTCTATCTCTATTCCATGGTGTGTGCATGTAAGACGATAATAGTATTTGATCCATTGGGTGGATTCACACACTCGTGTATAGAGGTCCGCCGGTCACCAAACCATCCTATAGCATATAGCAAACTTAAAAACCAGACCAAACATATGAATTGAATGCATGCATATGTTTGTTGTATTATTTTGTTTGCTTACTGAGCTGTGATGTGTGCTTACCCTTTCGATGTCGAATATTTTTTGTTCTTAATGTAGGTCCTACTGTTGATATGAATACATTGACGTATGGATACTTTGCTACGATGGACGCATAAGCTGAAGAAGATGCGCATGATTTTTTGTGCGAGTGCAACTCATGTATTTTTTATTAGCTTAGTTGTTTAGTTATTGGAACATGTAATTGATTATTTTACTTTATTTTATGTCTTGAGGTTTATTGGAGATATTGGATACTTAATTATGCTATCACTGTTAGATGCTTAGTTCATTAGTATTAAAGACTTCCGTTATCGTTTATTTATTCTGAATTTGCTTGTGGGATGTATCTGGTTTAATCGAATGGGCACGGCCTATACGAGATCCTAATTGAACCATTAGTCTATGGATGGTTCATCACACCATTCTGGTTGGTTCAGAATTGGGGTATGACAACTTGGTATCAAAGCTCTCAGGCTTTGCTTTATTAAACCGAAATATTACCACAAGGATCGTGAACTGAGTTAGGATAAATTAAAAACTGTAATAAAAACACACCATAAGCACCTGTGTTGTATGAAACATAAATTAAGAAAAATAATAATACACATATGTAAATGGGAAACCAATGTTATATATAGAAAAGATACATCCGAATCAGAGTACGGTCCACAACCCGAACAATTACTCTGTAATATTATAAAGAAAAAGAAATAAACAGCATCATGAAGCTGGGGGTGCTGGAGGAGGAGGTGCCTCACGATCTCGGTTATATTCCTCACCATATACTTTCGTAAGCCAGGCTACTTGAGTCTGGGTCCCTTAGAGACTAGCCGCTAGATCTTCTACCCTCTGATTTGTGGTACCTGAGCCTCTCGAATCTCTCGTAGCAGCCCCATTATGTCATCTGGTGGTGGGCGCGAAGGACAAGCTAAGTGAGAAGGAGCCCGGGAAGGACCAGCTCCAGTGGAATGCTGTGGTGATGGATGAAGTATGGCATCCACATCCATGTACATCTGATCATCATCCTTCTCATCATCACTCTCGTGTGCCTCTACTCCTACCTCTGTTGCTGCTGTTTCCACCTATGCATCCGCTGCCGCTACCCGAGTGAGAGGAAGTCTCATAGCGTTTCTCTCCTCGTCACTAACCTGCACATCTCGCATCGCCATCTTGCAGATGGCCTCCCAATCAAGGTCAATCAAAAATGTGTCTCGTGAATCCTCTCATCGACCAAATCTACCCGTAGGCCAGTAAGTAAGGTAGTGATCAAACACACATAGGGTAGGTTACCCACCAGACCAGGCATCGTGGCACGGTGCATGGTCCTGATAATGATATAAGGTAGGCAGATAGGTTGCCTAGCACAGATGCAGTACAGAAGGTACTGGGTCAACTGTGAAACTTTCTCATAGTGTCTACTCTGGGGAATCAGATTGTGTTGAATTATCTTGCCATACACTCAAGGCTCTAGACGTAGGTTAATTTCTTTCATCTGCCAACGATGGTCCTGAAGAATCTAGTAATCTATTTCTGGGCACATTCACACTGATAGGAACTGGGGTTCCTTGGGTGCGCAGTATACCAAGGGACAATCATTGGAGATACCCAGGATATCAGTCAACTCCTGGCAGTTAAATGAGACCTCTACCCGTTTACCTAAACTGGTGATCTTGAGCTCTCTGCCCCTATTTATATCCTCTGGGTCACCCTCCACCTGTAAATTACAGTAAAACTGTTTTACCAACTCAGGACAGGTGCAACCCTCATACAGAATCACAGAGAGCTAGCCTATATCATCAAATGCTCCCTCTACATCAAATAGGGCTAGGCTGGCCAAGTTGACAGAACGACCCCCTTCTACCTTTTTACGCTCGTACCAGGGATACTGTGCCTCTGTTTCAATGGACCTGAAGAGATTGGGATCGTGAAGTCTGGGCACATTAGTGCGAGCCATGTTATCTGCAAGGGCATAGACCAACAAGCAACATATCAAATATAGTGAAAATTCAAAATTTTGGCATTATGACGGCGTAATTGGCCAGAAGCCTCACTTTTCACCTAAACATATGGGTAGGAGGACTTACATAGGTCCCACCCCATCCTGCAAGGTTCATATAATCGAAAATTTAAACTAGCTGGGTCGAATTTGAAGAAATTTTGACAATTGGGAAAAAACCCCAAAATTTAGGTCAAAGATGAGAATTTTTAAGTTTTTATTAAACTAACCGATGAAACTCAAATTTTCTTGAGGGCTTTCATTCATTGGGTGGCCAATAGTAATAACCCCTAATAAAAATCAAATTTTTACGGTTAGAAAAATATTAATTTGAAGAAAACCCTATAAATGGAGCAAAACCTAGGTATGAAAGCTTAAAAAGGAGAAAGAGTAGGGAACATACCTGGACGAATGGAATGTAGGTAGTAGACCAATGAAAGAATCACCATATTTGTACGGTTGACACTTTAGCAACTCAGTGGTGGCGAGTTGAGATGTGAATAGTAGAAGACAAAAGTGAAAATAACAAAATGGCTCAAAATCAGAATTTAAAAACCTGATTTCGTATCGTGTGGTCTCAGAATTTGACCAAAAAGTCCACCCCGCCATCGACCATAGGCTCTTGGTATGCTGACAGGGTTTGTGTGGTTGCAACCCTGTGGTCACATATGGTGCGACCCCATGATGAAAATACCCTGTTTTGACTGAATGACTTTAAAATTGAAACTTTGCATTATTTATTTGGAAATTAACATGAGATCATTGTATATTATGCTTGCCTCATATGTTTCCTTGATTTTCAGACACTAGCATTGCCGAAAATAGGAAACGGCTGGCCGTAGAGTAAGTAGAAGAAGATAGAAAGTCAACCCATCTCCCCCACCTATGGAGACCAATGACAATAAAGGTCAGCAAGGACAGAAAGGAAATATTGGAACTTAATATGCTGTGCTTCAGAAGTGCACACCCAAGCTAATCCAACCAACTTACCTGCACCACCTATGGATATGGCTACTACGGTGATGAATTTTGCACAGCAAATGTAGCATATACAGCAAAATTCAAGCCAACATACACTCTGCTATGGGAATTTCTTTCCCAGTTGCAAGCATAACATCTCCACCTACAGGGCAAGCTAGTACTACACCTGGTGGTAGCAACACTGTACCCCAAGCACCACAAACACCAGTAGTACAAGGCCAAGAACCAAATCCTGAAGCACCGCAAGGCGGGTACAACCAAGGTAACTATCAGTATCAGCCGCTTATTTATGGGGCATATGCTCCATATCAGCTTGATCACTCTGGACTGATCTAGCACTTCTTGAAGTTAAAGCCAAAGGAATACACAAGCAAACCATCAGATCCATTATGGTCAGCTCACTGGATCAACAAAATAGAAAGAAACATTATGAGGATGACCATAAATGAAGAAGAGAAGGTATTATGTGACACATCTATGTTGAAAGGTGACGCACACCACTGGTGGAAATCAACTAGAAGTTATCTGTTAACAAAGCACGCCCAACTGACATGGGTTATTTATAAAGAAGCTTTCTTCATGAAGTATTTTCTAAGGAGTTTTAGAGATCAAATGGAAAAGGAGTTTCTGAGTCTGTATCAGGGACAGATGACTGTAGATGTATATCAACAACATTATGAAGAACTATTTTTCTTTGCTCCCTCTAGCATGCAGGAGGAAAATATCAAAACCTAAAGGTTCGTTATGGGACTTAGGAGAAGCATCCGTGAGCATGTATTGGGATTAAAAAAGAAAATTTATAATGAAGCTGTACAGATTGCTCGAGTACTGGAATTGAGCCAGAAGGAAAGTTATTTTACTCAGAATAGAGGTATAAAGAGGCCCAATGGAAACTCATACAACGGAGGGAACTCAAAGACATTTAAACCCTTTCGTACTCAAGGCTTCAATGCTGCAGCCAAGACTACCCTAACAGCCCCACCTCTACAAAAGCAAAGTAGTGCTGAAGTTAAATGCTTCAATTGTGATCAAGTAGGACATTATTCAAGAAAGTGTCCCAAGCCAAGGAAGTAGTTTCAGCAAGGAAAAATTTATGCAGTTACTTCTGAGGATGCTGCCGTATTGCCTGATGTAGTCACAGGTATAACCTGAACTATTCATTTCGTACTACCTTGTGTAAGCATGTAGACTAAATTAAATTAAATCATAGGTATCATACCTATTAATGGCTTACCCGCCAGAGTACTCTTTGACTCTGGAGCTACTCATTCCTTTATATCTGTATCTTTTGGAAAGAAGTTAAATCTATCCCTCAAACCTTTAGACTGCAAACTACTTGTACGATCACATATGGGAATAGAAGTGGAACTAGACAAAGGTCATGGACCATGTTCAGTTATTATTGGCGAGAAGATTTTAGAGGAAACCTTAATCCAACTCGAGATGGCAGGCTTTGACGTTATCTTGGGAATGGATTGGTTAGCTCGATACTCTGCAAACCTATTATGTGCAAAAAAGAAATTGACATTTAAAGATAAGGAAGGAGCAGAGTTTAGTTTTACGGGAACCAAACATCCTCGTAAATGAAAAATCATGCTCTCTGCATTAAAGGCTAGAAAATGCCTCAAGAAAGGAGGAATTGGGTATCTAATATCCGTGGTCGACCTCACCAAGGAAGCACCATGAATGGAGGATATTGAATTTGTACATGAATTTCTATATGTATTTCCTAAGGAGCTACCAGCACTACCACCTGACCGAGCGACAGAGTTCGTTATAGATCTTATACCTGAAGCCGTACTAGTATCGAAAGCACCCTATCAAATGGCCCCTACTGAACTGAAGGTACAATTATAGGAATTACTAAACAAGGGCTATATTAGACCCAGCATATCACCATGGGGAGTGCCAGTATTGTTCGTGAAAAAGGACGATAGCGTTCGACTGTGTATAGACTATCGAGAATTGAATAAGCTTACAATCAAGAATCGATCCTCGTTGCCTCGGATCGATGACCTGTTTGATTAATTGCAAGGTGCCAAAGTGTTCTCCGAAATTGATCTTCTATCAGGATACCATCAGTTGAAGATTAAGGAAGGTGATATTCTGAAGACAGCATTCAGAACTAGATATGGACATTATGAATTTTTAGTCATGTCTTTTGGATTAACTAATGCACCCGTAACTTTTATGGAACTCATGAATCGAGTATTTCATGATATGTTGGATACGTCAGTTATTGTATTTATTGACAACATACTAGCTTACTCCAAGGACAAAGAAACTCATATCATAAATCTAAAACCTGCTTTGCAGTGACTAAGAAAAGAGAAGCTTTACACAAAATTTACTAAGTGTGAATTCTAGCTGAATGAATTCGCTTTCTTAGGTCATGTTGTATCAGTTGAAGAAATTAAAGTATCATCCTAGTAAGATTGAAGCCATCGTGAAATGGGAAGCACCTAAGAATGTTGCCGAAATCAAAAGTATCTTAGGTTTAGCTGGGTACTATCGACGATTCGTGGAAGAATCGTCGTACCTCTCACCAGTTTGACAAAGAAAGGAGAAAAGTTTGTTTGGACCAACAAATGTGAAGAGTGTTTCCAAACAATTATAGGCTAGATTGATATCAGCTCCCATTTTGACTATTTCGATTCTAAGACAACCATTTACCTTGTACATCGATGCATCTGGGTTAGGTTTGGGATGTGTGCTTATGCAAGGAAAATAAGTAATTGCGTATGCCTCAAGACAACTAAAGACACATGAAAAGAACAATCCCACCCATCACTTGGAATTAGCAGTGGTGATACATGCTGTCAAGATATGGAGACATTATTTGTATAGAGAGAAATTTCAGATTAAATTAGATCATAAGAGTCTCACTCATATTTTCAATCAGAAGGAGTTGAATATGAGACAGAGAAGATGGCTGAAATTACTTAAGGATTATGATTGCAATATCCAGTATCATCAAGTAAAAGCTAATGTAGTTGCTGACACACTAAGCAGGAAAGCTATGACAAAATCCCAAGAAGAAATTAGTGCAAATGTTGTAGTATGTGTCACAGGATGAGTATTTAATTACAAAAATGAGTAGTTTGTGATTGATATTCCGAATGAATCAACTGACCAAGGGTTTATTCATCTATTCTCAAATATGTTCGCTACATTGAAGATTGTACCTGATCTATTAAACGAAATGAAAGCAGCTATTAAATCAGACCCTTATTTAAGAACGGTACAAGAAGACCTTGGAAAAGGTAGGACTACTCCTGAGTTCACCTTGGATGTTAAAAAGGTACTAAGATACAAAAGAAGGGTATGTGTTCCTAAAAATGAAAACTTGGATATTAGATAAAGAATCATTAAGGAAGCCCACACCACTGCATATTCGGTAGACCATGGAAGCACGAAGATGTACCATAATTCAAAGAAACGTTATTGGTGGAGAGGAATGAAAACGGATGTAGCTAAATTTATGTTTTAATGCCTAAATTATCAGCTGGTAAAGGCTAAAAGGCAAAAACCTGCAGGATTGTTGCAGCCATTGCAAAAACCGGCATGGAAATGGGACTGCATCACTTTGGACTTCGTCTCTAGATTACCATTGGCTCCCCGAATAGTTGACGTAGTCTGGGTGATTATAGATCATTTGACTAAGACAGCTCGTTTCATAGCTATACGACCTCAGTATACCCTAGAGAGGTTAGCTAAGCTGTATGTTGATAATATCGTCAGATTGCATGGTGTACCTGAAAGCATCGTGTCCGACAGAGACCCACATTTTACCTCAAGGTTTTGGGAAGGATTACAGAAGGCTATGGGTACAATGTTGAAGTTTAGTACTGCATTCCATCCTCAGACCAATGGACAGTCAAAACGTACCGTTCAGATTTTATAAGATATGCTCCGAGCTTGCTTAATTGATTTCAAAGGATTGTGGGGTGAGAAATTACCATTGATTGAGTTCGCTTATAACAACAGCTATCAAGCGACTATACAGATGTTACCCTATGAAGCACTATATGATAGGAAATGTCGAACTCCTTCATTTTGAAATGAAGTTGGAGAACGGAGTATTATTGGACCGTAGTTTGCTAAAGAGACTTGTTGAGTGGTCGACATTATCAAGGAAAGAGTCCGAACAGCTCAGAACCGTCAGAAGCAATATGCAGATAATCGATGCAGAGATCTTGAATTCACCATAAGTGATAAGGTATTTCTAAAAATATCTCCTATGCGTGGTTTGAAAAGGTTCGGACAGAAGGGAAAGTTGTATCCCAGATATATTGGACCTTATGAAGTTCTACCTAGATGTGGGAAGGTAGCATATCAGTTAGCACTACCCCCATCCATGTCAAGTGTGCATGATGTATTTTATATCTCATTATTGAAGAAGTACATTAGAGTACCAATACACATCCAAACAATGGATCCACCGGGTCTAACTGATGATTTGACATTCGAAGTAGCACCAATCGAAATTACCAGCCAGAAGGTTCAACGTCTATGCAATCATGACATTTATTATGTTAAAGTTACTTAGAGGAGCCAAAACATGGAAGAGATAACATAGGAAGAAGAAAATGCTAGGCGAACGCAATATCCTCACCTTTTCGACTTAGAAGGTATATGCAAATTTCGAGGATGGAATTTATATAAGAGGAGGAGTTGTAAGACCCGTATCATACTAACTCGGTCTCACCACCTTGTATCAGGTTTTCATATCATGGTCGGACTAAGCGGACCAAGTGCGTGAAGAAACCACAAGGCTAGGTACTTAATTCGAATCATAAATCATCTAATTGAGATGTGTGCTTGCATACCAAAATAGGTGTGGTCGACCACACCTCAAAATAATGAGACCACAGGAGTCTAGGATGTGTGGTCGTAGATTTGGGATGTGTGGTCGACAGATCCTGCGACCTGTCAAACTGACTCCGTGATTAGGAAACCTTCCTAATCTGAAGGGGGTTCTTTCCTAATCAAAGTAGGACTCTATATGGAGGATTTTCCTCTATATATAGGATATCCCTTAGCCTCTTTCATTCTTTTAGAACTCAAACTGAAAAAGAGAGAAAGAGAGGAGGAGGAAGAGAAGGAGAATTGAAGAGGAAGACTAAGAGAAGGAATTTCAGAAAGAGCTCTAATTCTTCAGCAAGTTTAAGGTATGAAAACATCCCCTACCTTAATTGAATGGCTATAATAGATCATGGAGGAAGTATTGATTCAAAGTAGGATCTCAACCATGAGACCCATAGACGAAAACTGAAAGGAAATTCATGAAGAGTAGGTTGGAGTAGATAATTGTCAAAAATACTAAATTAAGGCCATAGATCAATCATAGGAATGATCCTAATGATAGTTCAAGGAATCAAATCTTGAAGGGATTAGACTAAGAATGAAAGTTGACGAAACACTCATGTGGTCGCAACTATGGTCGACCACACGAAGCACATGTATTAACTACACGCCCTCAGAATGTTTCCAGGGAGGGTGTGGTCGCATGTGTGTGGTCGCATGATATGCGACCATACATATTGACCACACACCCTGTGGTCGCAGAAACTGAGACCACAGGTGTAGCCAAACCTACGACCACTCAGTTTCTGGAAGTCTGATTGATTCCAGATGGGACATGTAAATATTTTAATTAGTGAATATGAGCTCTAACTTAGAATCCATAAATTTATTAAATTTTCAAGTGGTCCAAAAGTGTCACACCCTAATTCTGGACTAACCAGAATGGTGTGATGAACCGTCAATAAACCAATGGTTCAATCAGGATCTTGTATAGGCTATGCCAACCATGTTAAACCAAAACACATTCCACTTTAATCAGAGATAATAAAGTAAATAGTAGAAGTCTTATTAATAATGAACTGAGGTCTAATCATGATAATTAATTAATATTTCAGTTATCTCCAAGTAACCAAAACATAATTTAATACATATTACAAATATCCAAATACGAAAGTTAAACACTAAGTGTATCCATAGTTAAAATGCTCACTTAATGAATCATAATAGTCCTCCATAGCTTGCTCATCCATAGCCGCCACCTGTTCATAAGTTAGCGTGTCGACATAATATTCAACTGTAATACCTGCAACATCAGAAACTAAAAATAATTGCATGCGTGAGGGTCAAATCTCCAACTTGAGCTTAGTGAGTAAACAAAACAATGCAACAATCATGTGCATGCATTCAATTCATATCTTTGGTTTGGTTTATAAGTTTGCAATGTGCTATAGAAAGGTTTGGTGGCCGCTGCACCTCTATACACGAATGTGTGAATCCGCCCAATGGATTAAACACCATTGCCATCCCACATGCACCCACCATGGAATAGGGATAGAGCTAAAGTATCCAGATCAAACACTGCCAATACTTCCCCTGATGCCCTACCCATACCAACATGTAAGTCCCTATTGGAGAGGGCTTGCAAACTGGGCTCACAACTAACCAATCCTAATGCCAGATAGTGTATCCAAGGCCTCACCCTATCATCCCATAATACATCCATAGAGATAGAGCTAAGGCCCCCCGACAGAGTCAGAGACCTGTAAGCATCCCATTTTAGCCATTTTCAACTGAACAATGTCCTACTGGTGTGTGGACTACAAAGGAAGAGAGATGAATAAAAATTTAGGTTTTTTTTACTACGACCTCGAGGTAATTTTTTATGGGTCCCATAACAAGGTCACAGGATGTAATCTACATGGATGCATAGGTCATGGAATTATCTTCGAAATGAGACAAGAATTGCTCAATTCTGATATCAAATGAAGAAGATATGGTCATTTTAGTCGGACGATACGTACAAGGGAGGTTTCTGAAATTATCATAAATAAATCCAGGGGCTTTCATGCAAATTATCATAAGTTGGATTGTTTGAATTTCAAATCATCATATCTTGATCATCCGACATCTGAATCATATGCTTTATGTACCAATATTCCTTATTTTCGGTCCTCTTCAAAGTGAACGTGAAAAATCCTGGGCAGAAGTCACCAGTGGTCCCCATGCAAGCTTTCATGCAGAATTATCGATAGAACTTCATTTCTTCATATCATGGCCATTCTACGTTCGATTCAGATGATTCCAAGGCCATTATTCTTCATTTGTGATGTTCTACAAAGTGGACGTGGAAAATCTCAGGTAGAAGTCTCTGAAGGTTCTCATGCAAAATTACACATGAAAATGGTCATTTAATCTTTGAATGTTCATGTTTTGGTCACACCATATCCAAATCAGGTGATTTCAGTTCCATTATGTTCCATTTTGAGTACTTTACAAAGTGGACATAAAGGATTTTCGGTAGAAGTCCCCGAAGGAAAGAAAGAAAGGTTGAACTAGGGAGAATAAGATTGTCTAAACATAAGAGAACACCTGAGTGAGTATACAAAGCATCCACTCTTATTACATCCACTCATAAGAAGGTCTCATCATCACCGCTTCATGTCTCGGTTCATGTTCATAAGGAGGATTTTTGTACCTCAAAGTGTTGGAATGGTTAGAAGACAGTATATTGAGAGCCCAAATATTTTAGAACGGAATTGAAATTCCAAGATCGGAGTTAAGAAATCCAAGAGGTTAGAATGCTGAACAATAAATTCTAAGAGATTACATGTTTCTTTCCCATGTTAGCATACCTATCAATTTTAAATGGAAAAACTAAGATTGGAAAGCATTTTGTTCACCCTTGACGATTAAGCCACTTTAACTGAAGGAGTTGGTTTCTGACTCCCAATTTACTTTCATCACCCAAGGTGACCATGACTCAAAGGAGTAGACCTCAAACCTTCAAGAATGTCCCACCCACCTCCTAAAATCTAGGATAAAAAGGAAGACTATGTGGTCAACTGTATCTCAAAATTGAGGTAGCCTTAAAATGAACTTCAAGTGCACCCTAAATTAGTGCACAACCAACATGTCAGTACATCCTAAACTAGGGCATAACCAAAATGTCAATGGATTCAAAGTAGGGCAAATCAAAAAGCTAAATAGATCGAACAAGGGTATAGGTCAGAGTTTCATGACATCCAAATTGGGGCATAAGATTGGGATACATCAAACTAGACTGAGGCATAGGCCAGGTGAATGTCAAACCCGAACTGGGGCATAAATCAATATGGTAATAGACTCAAGAGGGGTTTAGCTCAAGATGGAAAGGGTCAAACACATGTCAATAGATAGGCGTAATAAGCCTTGCTAGTAAAAGTCTGAATGGAGATTCGGTCCTACAATCAATCATAAGTTGGCGTAAATGATGTCATATCCAATTGGTGTAACTCGGTGAATTACTTGTCTAAACTAGCTACCATTAGTATCTGATAGGCCATCTATGTTTGGGCTTAAGTTTGATGTGTCTGTAGACGGTCCAGTCCAAAATAATCTGAAAAATTAAACAATAATCACCTCATTTGAGACATCAACTGCAGTGCCTTTACTACTTCCAATCTATTCTTTCCCATTTTGACACTTCATCCTCTTCCGTGTCCATTGCCAATTCTGACTTTGATAACGATCGGGATGATGAGCCACAACCTTAACCTCTACTCCACCAGCCTTTAGAGAAATGAAATTTCAACACACATGTGAAAGTTACAAATGATTAAGTTAAAGTCAAGGAAGCACTCTCAAAGATACAAGTTGGCCCATCAAAATGTCATCCCATTTGGTTAATTTATAGAAATAATTTTTTTTTTTTGGGGATATTTCCTTGAAAGTTGAGAACATTTATAGACTCATACAGGTGGTTCATTTAGTTGTGCAAAAATGGGTCTACACACAAGGCATCATCAAGTTTACATCAATTCAAGTGATTAAGTCTTCTACAAGTGCATGACATTTACAGACATGAAGTGTGTTACAGATCAACCTCAAAGTCAAAGACGAGCTCAAAAAAAAAAAAAAAAAAAGAAACAAAAAGAAAAGAAATAAAGAAAGAAAAAAGAAAAAAAAGAAAAAAAGAGAAAAAAAAAAAGAGCTATACAAAATAATGAAGTGGGTTAGTATACTCCATTGGAACAGTGATGGTGGATAAGTTCAACTTTGGTGCATAGACATGGAGCAACTACTTTGAAACACTAATGATGAGTAAGTTCGATTACAAGGCATATACATAGGGCAACTCCTTTGGAGCCCTGTTGATGGAAGAGTTCAGTTATAGAGCAATAAGACAATTGGTTCTCATACAATGACATATAGACACAATTTCTTAGAACCTGATTGGAGACCTGATTATATGTTGTAATTCACGTTGTGTATTGAGCTTGATTTTCGATATTGGTCATTACATCCTGACCATACAGGAGTGGTCTCATCACTTTGTTGTAATCAGAGGATGATTTCTTATCGACTAAAGACTCTTTCTCCCGTCCATCAATCTGAAGGTCTTCCACAGAGTCTACATTACATGCCCTTAGTTCAAATGTCATAAAATTTTATGATATCATTTCTTGTGAACATGTCGTCTTGCTATGCATAAATATTGTTCGATAAATCTGACTAGAATATCTATCTGTCGTTCATCATTTCGATGGCGTCCAAAAATTCCATAATCTTTTGTTGCTAACTAATAAAATGGCATCGCCTAGTGGAGATCAAGCCATTCTGCATAAACAACCAAACACTTTCCCAATGGCTGACCCATTGGACAATTTCTTATCTATCATCATACTTGTATACAGACTTAAAGGATTTGGGCCCAAACGTGGTTACAACTGATTTAGCATCTGAGCATAGCTTGTCGAAATTTGTTTTCTATCTGAATGATACCAAGAGGAGAAAGCATTCTTTGACGTTTTTCTAAAGATTAGTATAGGGTTGCATCTCCTTAAGGTTATTTCTAGTGATGACTCAAAAGTCGCCTGCCTATCAATGTGTGAAAATATAAACTTAGACACTGAGGCAAAATCATCAATTTATACAAACATCATGAGTTTAGTTGAGCCCCCTGTTTGAAACTCCAGCTGAGTTTATTTAAATGTAAGAGAAAGATGACCCATACAAATTTGAAAAAAAAATGAAATAAAATTAAGTCATTATCATCATTTGCCCCTCATTAAAAAGACCTGATGGCCCTTTCATCAAAGTGAAACCCATATAAAGTTTGGCAGGAATGCAGAATATATCAAGATTGCCTTTTAAAGAAAAAAAAAACATGTTTCTCTCAGTCTAGATTAAGTAAAGTCAAGGAAAGTCGATCAAATCACGATCTCTAGTTCCTCTTGGATTCTGCACAATGTTAGTGGACAAAATGCAGATTTTAAGCCCCATTGTGGCTACCTCAATATTTATGGAAAGTTCAACCCATTTTTGAAATGAAGAAAGACAAGAATAGAAAAGAACATGAAGAAAAGAAAAAAAAAAGAATAAAAGAGAAAAGGAAAGAAAGGTGAAAGTACAGAGAACAAAGAAGAATGAATGAAAAAATAAAATAAAATAAAAGAAGAAAAAAAAAAGAAGAAAGAAAAGAAAAAAATGAAAGATCATGGGAAGAGAGAGAAAGCTCTAGCCCGAACTACGCAGAACTTGATTCCAAAGGGATGGAAGTCCCAAAGGATACATAGGCAATTTGAGACACCCTAAATTTGGTCCAAAGGCTATACATCCAGGGGCTACACAGCAAAAGGCTATACATCCAGGAGTTACAAATCCAAAGCACAAAGCACAGCTACAGTTACATCTTGAGTGGACTTGAGCAAAAGTCACAGACCTGATGAGGATGCTACTCAAGAAGCTTGACAGCTATAGTTACATTATGAGCAGTCTTGAGCTAAAGTCATAGACCTGATGAGGTCGCTACTCAAGAAGCTTAACAGTTACAGTTACATTACAAGCGGTCTTGAGCCAAAGTTACAAACCTGATAAGGTCGCTACTCAAGAAGCTTGATTGTTACAGTTACACCATGAGCGGTCTTGAGTTAAAGTCACAGACCTAATAAGGTCACTACTCAAGAAGCTTGACAGTTACAATTACATCTACAGCTAAATTCACAGACCCGATGAGGTCGCTACTCAAGGAGCTTAACATCTACAGTTGTTTATTGTACAATGGTAGAATCTAGATCAAATGTAGAATAATGCAAAAATGGGCCACTTTGTCTTCGGCCTCAATGTTCACAATCTCGGCCGAAGAGGGGCATCTGTAAGCACCCCATTTTTGCCATTTTCAACTGAACAAAGTCTTACTGGTGTGTAGACAACAAAGGAAGAGAGATGAGTAAAAATTTAGGTTTTTTTACTATGACCTCGAGGTAGTTTTCGGTTGATCCCACAACAAGGTCACAGGCTATAATCTACATTGATGGATAGGTCATGGAATTATCTTCGAAATGAGACCGGAATTGCTCAATTCTGATATCAAATGAAGAAGATATGGTCATTTTAGTCGGATGATACGTACAAGGGAGGTTTCTGAAATTATCATAAATAAATCCAGTGGCTTTCATGCAAATTATCATAAGTTGGATTGTTTAAATTTCAAATCATCATATCTTGATCATTTGACATCTGAATCATATGGTTTAAGTACCAATATTCCTTAATTTCAGTCCCCTTCAAAGTAGACGTGAAAAATCCTGGGTAGAAGTCACCGATGGGCCCTATGCAAGCTTGCATGTAGAATTATTGATAGAACATCATTTCTTCATATCTTGGTCATTCAACGTTCGATTCAGATGATTCCAAGGCCATTATTCTTCATTTATGATGTTATACAAAGTGAACGTGGAAAATCTCGAATAGAAGTCTCCGAAGGGTCCCATGTAAAATTACACATGAAAATTATCATTTAATCTTAGAAATTCATATTTTGGTCACACCATATCCAAATCAGGTGATTTCAGTTTCATTATGTTCCATTTTGAGTACTCTACAAAGTGGACATAAAGGATTTCCGGTAGACATCTCCGAAGGATCCCATGCAGAATGGTTAGCCAAATTATCGATAATTGACCTGTTTAAACTTTAAAAATTCATAAGCTGACCATTTTATTTCCAAATGAGGTGATTCAAACTCCAGTATTTCTCATTTTTAGTGTTTTACAAAACGAACTTGGAAAATTTAGGGTAGAGGTTGTTGAAAAATTCCATGCGGAATGGCGGCGGAAATGGCCTATGAAATGATAGAGAGAAAAAATAATTTTGGCCCAATCCAGCTCAATCCATATCAGTTTAACTCAGTCAACCTAAGCCAGTCTCAACCCGATTCAGATCTGTTCATCCATGTGCATAGTATTTATATATTATATATTGTTTACTATATGTATGTTATTAAATATATGTGTATATATGTATATAATATATATTATTATATATAGAAGATAGAATCCGATAAAGGGAGGGAATCAGCAAGGAAATAAAAAATAAAAAAATAATAATAAAAAGAACAGAGGAAGGGACATGAGAATAAGAGAAAGAGATAGAAGAAGATAAGAAAAAGAAAGAATGAAAAGAGAGAATCTGAGAGAATAAGAGAATGAGAGAGAAGAAGAGAAGAAAAGGAAAGAAAGGAAAGAGAGGAGGGGACATGAAAGAGAGAGAAGAAGAGAAGAAAAAGAAAGAAAGAGAAGAAGAGAAGAAAAGGAAAGAAAGAAAAGAGAAGAAAAGGAAAGAAAGAGAAGAAGAGAAGAAAATGAAAGAAAGAGAAGAAGAGAAGAAGAGAAGAAAAGGAAACAAAGAAAAGAGAAGAAAATGATAGAAAGAGAAGAAGAGAAGAAAAGGAAAGAAAGAGAAGAAAAGGAAAAAAAAGAAAAGAAGAGAAAAAAAGGAAAGAAAGAGAATATGGGAAGAAAAGGAAAGAAAGAAAAGATAAGAAAAGGAAAGAAAGAAAAGAGAAGAAAAGGAAAGAAAGAGAAGAAAAGAGAAGAAAATGAAAGAAAGAGAAGAAGAGAAGAAAAGGAATGAAAGAGAAGAAAAGGAAAAAAAGAAAAAGGGAGAAGAAAAGGAAAGAAAGAAAAGAGAGAAGGAGGGGGAGATCTAAAAGGGAGGATCCGAGAGAGATTGAGAAGAAGAGATTGAAAGAGAAGAAGAGACATGAAAGGGGGAGAGAGAGATTGATATTGAGAGAGAAGAAGAGATGTGAAAGGGGGAGATTGAGAGTGAAATTGAGAAGGAGAGAAAGAGAGGCGTCCATAGATAAAAGAAGAAGAAAACCCCCGATCATTAGTCACTTGCATTCAAGGCCGCCCAATCAGGCACGTACATCATAATATCTTCTTTGGAAAATTTGATCAATAGGTATGAAATCTAACCAGTTAACTTTAAGATTGATAATTTGAACATGTGATCCGTTTATTCATTTGAGGTTTGCATGTGGTTAAAATTTTGAAATCGATGTTTGTGCTTGAATAGTGGTTGATAATGTAAAATCTAAAATTGTTTTTTGATTGAGTCTTTGAGTTTTTTCTTCTAGAAATTCATGACTCTTTATGAATGTGAAGATGGATTAGATTTAAACCCTTACCCATAACACCATCTGATTAACATCTTAGCCACCAAGTCCATCCTATCCAATGGCCATCTACATAACAATCATGATCTGACCATCAATCTGATCCCATGCATCCACAACCATCAATCTGATCCCCATGCATCCACAACCATTAATTTGATCTCTTGCATACATCATCTAATCTGATCCATACCCATATATGTATGATCCTTGACCCAATGAGAGCCAGTGCATGAATTTTAATGAGATTAAATTCTACCATGTGACTGATCCAATATGCTTTGAATTGAATGGGATGAAATTGTTCCAAACATGACTTGGACTTTTAATTTCTTTTATGAAATTGGTCCGACCCCATGACTCGGAATTTTTATGAAGTTGGTTCCCATCATATGCTTGGAATTCTCATTAAATTGGTCCAACCATTGATTTGATGTTTTTATGAGATTAAAATTGGTCCATTGATTTTAATTCAATCATTCCCATGAAATTGGTCCATTGGTATATTGATGCTAATTTTTTCGATCATGTGATTCTAATTAAATCTGGTCCATTAAATGTTAATTTCTTGATCGTGTGATTCTAATTAAATCCGGCCCATTGAATGTTATTTTCTTGATCGTGTGATTCTAATTAAATCTGGTCCATTAAATGTTAATTTCTTGATCGTGTGATTCTAATTAAATCTGGTCCATTGAATATTAAGTTCTTGATCATGTGATTCTAATTAAATCTGGTCCATTGGTATGTTAATTTCTTGATCATGTGATTTTAATTAAATTTGGTCCATTGGTATGTCAATGTCGATTTCTCGATCATGCGATCTCATCCATTGGTTTTAAAATTTATTTTTGATCATATGATAATAGATCTCATCCATTGATGCTAAATTGTCGTGATCATTTGATGACCAATTCAATCCATATATCATCCCTTACGTTTGTTCACTCCCCATGCATCATAGCCATTTGATTTGCCCATCACATCATCCAATCATCACCCATATCCTCTGATCATCATCTACATCATCTGACCCCCATTACCATTGATCTTGCACCTCATCACAACCCTTGATTTTGCATCTCACCAATACCATTGATCTGGCACCACGTCACTATTATATTTGGATGCACACATGCTTGATATATCTGTCTCTTATACATCCTCATTGCTATATCTATCTACTATACATGCTTATTGTTATATCTGTCTGTCACATGCTTATTGCCATATTTAGATGCTTACTGCCATGTTTGGATGCACACTGCTATATTTGGAATACTACCACTGCTATAGTTGGAATGTTTTCGTTTGCGATATTTGTCTTGGAAAGAGAAAAAATGGAAAAATAGCAATTAGGGTCGAAAACCCTAAAAATGAAAAGAATACAGTAATTAGGGTAGGAAACCCTAAAAATGGAAAGAAAACAATAATTAGGGAAACTGAAACCCTAAAAATAGAAAAAATAATTAGGGTATGAAATCCTAAAAAATGAAAATCACAATGAAAAAGGATAGGAAACCCTAGAAACCTAAAAATGGAAACAATAAAAAAGGTAGGAATTTAGGTCTCATCCCTAGATCCTATTGACAAAAATGGAAACAATAAAAATGGTAGGAATTCAGGTCTCATCCCTAGATCCTATTGACAAAAATGGTAGGAATTTAGGTCTCATCCTTAGATCCTATTGACAAAAATGGAAACAATAAAAATGGTAGGAATTTAGGTCTCATCCCTAGATCCTATCGACAAAAATAGGATCAATAAAAATGGTAGGAATTTAGGTCTCATCCCTAGATCCTATTGACAAAAATGAAAAGAATTTGGTACATATCCCAAATCTAAATGATAGGAATTTAGGTCTCATCCCTAGATCCTATTGACAAAAATAGAAAGAATTTGGTACACATCCCAAATCTGAATGATAGGAATTTAGGTCTCATCCCTAGATCCTATTGACAAAAATGATAGGAATTTGGTACACATTCCAAATCTGACTCTCACAATCTTTTCGAGCTATGTCGTACCTGATTTATTGGACACACCCTAGAATACGTATGCAATTTAGGAATTCTAAATAAGTGTAAAGCCACCCATCAACCATCCATTCAGCATAAACTTCAACTTGAACAAATAATCTAATTGAAGCACATGCATAAATCACTTCCATAATCATTAATCACAAAACCCATTTCGAACTACGTTTTTGGACTTGATTTTCAGGATTGAAATACGTAGGCAATTTGAGATGTCTTACACGTCTCAGATTCAGTCCAAGACCGAACCATCTTTGGGCCGATTCGCTGTATAATACAATACTCATTGCTTATATATTTTTTTCAAAATAAAATTTGGCTGAATCCTAGTTTAGAATAACTTAGCAATTTGGTTTAGGGCATCCCCCATTTAACCCTAGTCATCTAGTTGACCAAGCACAGTCAAAATTAGAGTTTAAGGAAAGTTTAGGAGGTTGATATTGATCGGACGGTTTGGGTGCCTAACACCTTCCCATAACCGTACTCTGAATACTTACCCAATCTCTTGCAGACCAAAGAACTGATACATTGTGTTATGAGTCAATAGCAGTCTTAGCTCAGGGTGAGGCTACATTTTTAGTGGTCCTAGACCTTAATCTAGGTGGCGACTCCAACAGAACAATTGATCTTCATCGATACATTATATATACATCCAGAGGAGGATCACAATTTCTCATTGTCCTCACAAGACCACACGGTCCGAGACCACCTCCCCTGATGCCCTACGACGTAATAGTTCTGCTAAGGTAATGGTGATACGATAATGTTAATGGGTAAGATTTGAGTAGAGATATAGTTAGAGTCTGGTGATGAGGTCGAAGACCACCATGCCACGTCCTCCCCCTGATGCTCCACTTACATCCAATACATCAACCGCACACTTACATTCACATGCCTATTCCTAGCATCATCATCATCATCATGTTATAAATAAACAAAATTAAATATGCATGAACAGTAATAGCAAGAATATTAAATGACATGTGAAATGCACATTACAAGCATACAAGCATAGAATCAATCATGGCATTGGACTCAATAAAAATATACAATTTGTTATTATCCAATTAGTTTAGGTCTTGTTCCCTCACCTTTGATCGATGTTTGTTCCTCTCCTTGTTCCTCTCCCAAGCTTTGGAAGTCATTTTGAATCTATTAGGATCCTAAACAATTAATGTATATAAGTTAGGGTTCAAGTTTACCAAGTTACAGTAGTTAAAAACCTTGTTTGGTATTAAAATATGCTTGCTATTTTCCTACGGTCAATGCTATGGTAGCAATATATGCCACCGTAGGACCTACGGTCGGTACCCTATAGTCGCATTACATGCGACCGTAGCTACGACCGTATGTTTCCTGAATTCTTCCCGAATGACTGTGGTCGATACTTTCTCATCCTATGATCGACCATAGCTGCAACCATACGTAGTTTGGTTGATTTTTACTTCTCATATTAGTTCTTCCTCTTGGATCATCAATGGGGTCCTCCCTAATGATCATTCTAAGGCTAATATTCTTAGTTTATCCCTCATCAATTATTCCAAACCTATTCTCTATGGTTTTGCTTAGAAATTCCATAACCGAAATCGTTACATTAGATTCAACACATCAACTTGATGGAAAGGAACCTATCCTATAGAGTCAAGTCCATACCTTAAGCTTGTTGTAGAAAGATAGAACTCTTCTCTACAAATCTTTTCCCAAAGCTTTTCTCTCCTTCTATTCTTCTCCAAGTCTCCTTCTCCTTCTCTTCCTCTCTCTCTTTCTCGCTTAGGTTTAGGGTTTCAATTTGGGTTCTAAAAGAGTGAGAGAGGCTAAGGAACGTCCCTTATATAGAGGGAAAATCTCCATATAGAGTCCTCTTTCAATTAGGAAAGAGTCCTCCTTAAATTAGGAATGTTTCCTAAACACAGAGTCAGTTTTGTGTTCCAACGGTCGATCATACGGTAGCATTAACCGTCGACCGTACCATCAAGACATGCAACCATAGGTCACATGGTCTCACTACGGTCGACCATAGGTGTGACCGTAGCCCCCAAACATGCCACCATAGGTCCAAAATTCACTAGTTTTTAGTTTTTTACTGTTTGCTTCCATACAAACTTAACCAGTCAACCACAACAACTAAATTTGACTTGTGACTTAGCTCATCTTGTGATTTCTTCATATAATTGGTTTACTTGAGCCGATTATGATGGGAATACCGGTCACGACACGAGAACGTAAGGTTACACCGGGTTTGTGGCGTACAGGTCTTATAAAAAGTGATTTACAAAGCTTGGAAAAGGAACAACCAATGATCAAAGGTAAGGGAACAAGAACTAAACTAATTGGATAATAACAAATTGCTTTATTTTTATTGAGTCCAATGCCATGATTGATTCTATGCTTGTATGTTTGTAATGTGCATCTCACATGTTATCTAATATTCTTACTATTACTGTTCATGCATATTTAATTCTGTTTATTTATAACATGATGATGATGATGATGCTAGGAATTGGCATGTGAATGTATGTGTGTGGTTGTTGTGTTGGATGCGAGTGGAGCATCAGGGGGAGGACATGGCATGGTGGTCTTCGACCTCATTACTAGACTCTAGCTTTATCTCTACTCATGTCTTACCCACTAACATTATCATATCATCATTACCTTAGCAGAAATATTACGTCATAGTGCATCGGGGGAGGTGGTCTTGGACCGTGTGGTCTTTGACTCTATGGGGGGCCTTAGCTCTATCCCTATGGACGTATTGAGGGATGCTGGCGTGAGGCCTTGGATACACTGTATGACATTAAGATTGGTTAGTTGTGAGCCCAGTTTGCAAGCCCTCGCCAATAGGGGCTTACATGTTGGTATAAGTAGGGCATTAGGGAAAGTTTGGCAGTGTTTGATCCAGACACTTTAGCTCTATCTCTATTCCATGGTGGGTGCATGTGAGACGACAATGGTATTTGATCCATTGGGTGGATTCACACACTCGTGTATAGACGTTCGGCGGCCACCAAACCTTTTTATACCATATGGCAAACTTAAAAATCAGACCAAAGATATGAATTGAATGCATGCAAATGTTTGTTGTATTATTTTATTTTCTCATTGAGCTGTGATGTGTGCTCACCCTTTCGACATTGAATATTTTTAGTTCTTGATGCAGGTCTTACTGTTGAAGAATATATGAATGCACCGACGTATGGATACTTTGCTGCGATGGTCGTAGAAGCTGAAGAAGATGCGTATGATTCCTCGTGCGAGTGAAACTCATGTATTTTTTATTAGCTTAGTTGTTTGGTTATTGGAACATGTAATTGATTATTTTACTTTATTTTATGTATTGAGATTTATTGGAGATAATTGGATACCTAATTATGCTATCACTGTTAGATACCTAGTTCATTAGTATTAAAGACTTCCGCTATCGTTTACTTATTCTGAATTTGCTTGTGGGATGTATCAAGTTTAATCGAATGGGCAGGGCGTATACAAGTTCCTGGTTGAACCATTGGTCTATGGAGGGTTCATCACACCATTCTGGTTAGTTCAGAATTGGGGTGTGACACCATGAGCCAAAACTTGTACCACTGCCAGCACCACCAGTACTAACAGCAGCAGACATTACTATTACTTTGTGAAACTTTGCCCGCGATAACAATATCTAGCAACAACAACAAATGACTGGACTTATAGCGGTACTTCGTGGAGAAAATACTCCTCTAGTTATACCAGCTCTGACAGTCCCAATAGTAGCACCAGCACCTGCTCCAGTGCCAATGCCACCTCCTGCTAATTAAATACCTGCACTAGTACTAAATATTGTAGCTTAAGTGCATCTACAAGCAACACCAGCACAAGCAAATATCAATCCTGTCTCTCCTTCGATAGCATTGCCACTTACCCTAACACCAATGTCAAGGATAGTAAAAGCCTTAGAATGATGCCATGCACGGATGAGCAGAACATACTCTACACCACCTTCATGTTTGAAGATGAACCTGATAATTGGTGGGAATCCACTTGGCCTACCCTAGAGGCCAGGTATGGGAATATCTCATAGGAGAACTTCTAGGAAGCTTTCTTTGGCAACTATTTCCATCAGAGTTATAGAGATCAAAAGGAGGAAGAATATCTAACATTTATCCAAGTGCAAAGATCAGTCACTGAATATCAAAAATATTTTGAGAGACTCTATTACGTTGCAACTCCAAGCAAGCATATAGATGAGTTGAAGGCGAAGAGGATTGCTGATGGTCTTCGAGGAGGAGTGCAAGCCATTGTTAAGGCTCAAGGCCATACCACCTATGCAAGCATTATCCAAACAACCAAGGTGGTAGAAGACAACCAAAGGGATGGGTACTAAGCATGTTGGAAAGATAGAGCAACGACCTTGGATACCAAGAGACAAGTACCTTCACAAGTAGTCGCAATGCCAAGAAGCCATTCAGAACCACCGCTGTGAAGAAGGCGACCACCCAAGTTTCTACAAAGAAATCTGCTACCCCTGCTTCTACTAACCTAGCACTTGGCCCATTAAGGTGCTATGATTGTCAACAAGAGGGGCACATTTCCAGGTACTACCCTCATCCTTTGAAACAAGGACTACAGCAGGGCAAGGTCTATGCTACAATGGTTAAATATGCCAAGAACTCTGCCAGTGTGGTTATAGGTATTATTCTTTCACAGTAATTAAACTACTATGCATAAATTGAGCTTGTTCTTGAAGTATCAGTTCAATTAATAATTTACGTACCATTAGGTACCATATATATATATATATATATATATATATATATATATATATATATATATATATATATATATATATATATATATATATATATATATATATATATATATATATATATATATATATATATATATATATATATATATATATATCTGATTTGCTAGCTCGGTTACTCTTTGACTTGGGTGTGACCCATTCTTTTGTGTCGCCCTCCTTCCTTGAGAAATGGGGAACAGCCCCACAACAAATGGAGTCACAACTTATATTTAGTACACCATTGGGACAGCAAGGGGAGTTGAGCTACTATCACGGCCCGTGCAGAGTCCAAATTGGAGATAAGCAAATGAAAGCGAACTTGATACTTCCAGACATGTCAGATTTTGATGCAATTTTAGGGATGGACTGGCTAGCTACCCATAAGGTCAACATCCTATGTGCTGAAAGGAAAGCCTCCTTTAAAGTTGATGGTGATAAGCTAATTGTGTTCAATAGAGACAAGCCAAAGAAGAAAAAGAGGCTCTTTATATCTCCATTTCAAGCATGTAAGTTGTTAGATCAGGGCTGTACTGGCTGTACTGCATACATTGCATCTATTGTGGATACTATCATATAAACACCCTGACTAAAATAACTATGTGTAGTGAACGAATTTCCTAAGGTGTTCTCAGAAGACATACCAAGATTGCCACCTGACAGAGCAACAAAATTTATAATTGATCTGCTTCCAAGATCGGCCCTATATCCAAGGCACCCTACAAAATGGCACCTGTAGAATTAAAGGAACTCAAGGTTCAATTACAGGAATTACTACATAGTATTAGGCCAAGCATTTCACCATGGGGAGCGCCAGTCTTCTTCGTCAAGAAGGACAAAAGCATCAGACTGTGCATTAACTATCGAGAATTGAATAAACTCACAGTCAAGAATCGATACCTTCTACCTAGGATCAACGATTTTTTTGATCAACTATAAGGAGCATCAGTATTCTCAAAGATTGACATGCGATCAGGTTATCACCAACTGAAGATTGGAGAATTTGGTATTCTAAAGGCAGCCTTCATAACCCAATATGGTCATTATGAGTTCAGGGTTATGTTATTTGGGTTGACAAACACTCCTGTGTCGTTCATGGAGTCAATGAATAGGGTATTTCATGATTATCTGGATCAGTTCGTTATAGTATGACATCCTTGTATATTCTTGCTTTCCTAAAGAACATGAAGAACATTTGGGAAAGGTTCTTCAGTGACTCAAGGAAGAAAAGCTATACGCTAAATTCAAGAAGTTAGAGTTTTGGATAAGGAAAGTGGCATTCCTCGGACATATTGTCTGAGGGGAAGTGATAGCTATGGACCCCAGAAAAGTACATGTAGTGTTGGAATGTGAAATCCCAAAAATAGTTACAAAAGTAAGGAGTTTCCTAGGTCTTGCAGGGTATTATCGGTGATTCATTCAGGACTACTCACAAATCGCTGTGCCACTTGCCCAACTCATGAAGAAAGGATAGAAGTTTAAATGGACTAAAAAATGAGAAGAAAGTTTCCAAACCTTGAAGGAAAAGCTCATGACAGCCCCAATGTTGATGGTACCAAATGGAGATACTAAGTACACTGTGTAAACCGATGCATCCAACATAAGACTAGGCTATGTCCTAATGTACCATGATCAAGTCATTCCCTATGCGTCTCAACAATTGAATGAGCACAAGAAGAACTACCCTACTCATGACTTGGAGATGGCAGCAATAGTCTTTGCGCTGAAGATATAGAGGCACTACCTATTCGGTGTTGGTTTCAAGATCATGTTGGATCACAAGAGCTTGATCTATTTTTTCAACCAAAAAGTGTTAAACATGAGGCAACGCCACTGGTTAGAACTTTTAAAGAATTATGAGTTGGACATACAGTATCACCAGGGAAAGGCAAACGTAGTGGCCGGCCCCTTAAGTAGAAAAGTTGTCGGCTCAAGCCTAGAAGAAATAAAAGAAGAAGAGAGCAAGGCATATATGTCCACACATGTGGTAACTACTCAGCTTCCACCCACATCTAGCGATGCAAATACATAAACCTCGCTTGAAGAGTTGGTCACCTCTGTTTCTGCACTTTTCATCTCACTGAGTTTCACGCCTACCCTACTAGATCAACTAAAGGAAGCACTACCAAAGGATCCATACTTGTGGAAGATCATGATGGAATTGAATGAAGGCAACCTAGTCCCCAACTCTGCCATAAGTGATGACAGATTGCTCTACTTCCAAGAAAGGATATACATTCCCGAAAGAGATGAAAACATTAAAGAAGCCATCATGGTAGAAGCACATATGATTCTATACACCGTGCATCCTAGCAGCACGAAGATGCACTAGAATCTAAAGCAAAATTTTTAGTAGAAGGAAGTGAAAGCCGATGTGGCCAAATTCATTTATAAATGCCAAACCTGCCAATAGGTGAAGGCTGACCACCAAAGACCTATAGGAAAGCTGCATCCATTACCGGTCCCAGAATGGAAGCGGGATCACATAAAAATGGACTTCATCACAGGTCTACCTTTAACAGCTCGAGTTGTAGACGCTGTATGGGTTATCGTCGATCATTTTATGAAGACTACAAGGTTCATTTCTATTCGCCCTCAGTACTCTATGGATCATTTAGCTAGACTATACATTGATAATATCATTCGGTTACATGGAGTACCGACAAATATCGTGTCAGACCGAGATCAACGATTTACCTCGCACCTCTGGGAAGGATTACAGAGTGCGATGGGTACTCAACTGAAATCTATCACAACATATTACCCATAAACTGATGTCCAATTGGAGAGGACAATCCAAATATTGGAAGATATGCTTAGGGTATTTGCATTCGATTTAGCATTTATGGAGTTTGCTTACAATAAAAGTTATCAAGCTACAATTGGTATGGCTCCATATGAGGCATTATATGGAAGGAAGTGTAGAACCCCATTGCACTGGAATAAAGTTGGTAAGAGAAGAATAATAAGATTCGACATTGTCCAAGAAACCTGTAAGAAGGTGGATCTAATTCGAGCAAGAAATAAAGCCACCCAGGCTCGACAAAAGAGTTATACTGATGTATAAAGAAAGGAATTGGAATTTGAAGTTAGTGATAAAGTATTCTTAATGGTCTCTCTTTTCAAAGCGGTGAAGAGATTCAGCAAGAAGAAAAAGCTAAGTCCTTGGTATGTTGTACCCTATGAAATCCTAGGGAGGAGCAAAACTGTAGCGTATCAATTGGCACTGCCCCCAGCAGTATCAGGTGTCTACAATGTGTTCCATGTGTCTATGCTAAAGAAGTTCATTAGTGATCTAAGACACGTGTTGACCACTGAACCACTATAGCTGAATGAAGATTTATCCTATGAAGTTAAATCTTCAAGAATTGTAGATCGAAAGGTACAAGAACTAAAAAAAACAAAAGCATTCCTTTTGTCAAGGTGTTATGAAAGAGCCACAGTAAAGAAGAAGCCTCATGGGAGAAAGAAGATGATATGTGGGAGCAGCATCCGCATTTGATTAATGATGAAGGAATGTCAAATTTTGAGGATGAAATTTTTGTAAAGGGGTAGAGTTGTAAGTTCTGCACCCAAAATTTTGGTCCTAATTTAAAATTTTAATCTCGTAACAGGTCTTACCACGACGAACGGTTCAAACCAAGATGGGTCAGGCTAATAAAACCCCCTGAAGGTAACCTAGTTAAACTCTGGTACTCAAATTATACAAACAATATTCAAATAAGAGGTCCAACATGACACTGCCAAGGTATAGTCAAACACGTGCCGCATCCCCTGAAGCAAGTCTGGTTTAGAAAACCAACTCATTTGGACCAACGGTCAAGTTTGGTATTGAACTAGATTCTGGGTTCATTATCCATTTTGAAACTGGTAAGAAGGAGGGAATCCTCTCCTTTCCACGTTTAGAACCTATCCAACGTGAATTGAGTCTTCACTCAATCCACTCTCTTATTCTCAACATCACTTAGACAAAAAAGTAAGGGAGAGTGATAGAAGGGAGCTTTGCCACCTTTTGGATAAGAAGAAAGAAGAAAGGGAAAAGAAGGAAGAGAGAAGAGGAAAGAATGTAGTCTCTGCTCTACTAGAATCGAGCGTTGGACAAGAACTCCAACAAAAACTCCTTCTAGTTACCATTTTTTCTTTCTCTCGATTCATTGTACATGAAAGTCATTAGTAAATCCATAGAAGGACCATTGGATCATGATCCCTTAACCTTTGTCTTGTTTTATTACTGCGGAAACACATTCAAGGGATTGTTTTAGAAGTTGGATCTAAGTCATTGACGAATTAAGGTCTTAAGAAAAATGGAAATTGGATTTTAATGGGCTATTGATCGGATCCAAGTGTCAAAACCCTAATGATAGATCTAAAAAGATTATTTATGGACTAAAACCCAAGGAAAACCCTTCTTGGTAATGCTAGAATCGAATCTATGAAATAAAATCAGATCCAGCATTATTGGTAAACTAGGAAAATGGATCGGTATCATTCAAATAAGTTAGAATGGGATTTTTGAATCCAAAATCCTTATTTAGGCTTAATAAAAATCTAGAAAACCACTAGAGAAAAATCGAAGTGTTCTGGCCACATTTCGACTAGCGGCTGATGGCACACGTGTTGCACGCTTGTGTTAAGACCATGCGGTCAATGCCATGTGCTGCAAGGTGAAATGACTTCTGATGATGATCATCTTTGGACTTCATCTTTTTAGAATTTTTATGGACCTGTTCATATATTCATATCCCTAGAATCATATGTTCACATATGTATTCTCCATCGTTTTGTTTATAACCAATGTTATTTTACTTTCGATGATTATTGTTTAGGGTTCTATGTATTTGGATCCTCTAGGAAGCAAGTATAGAATGTTCATTAATGATATTCAGACCACTGAGATTGTAAATAAACTATCAGGCTATGCTTGGACAAGCATAAGAGATAAACAATGAACTGTTGGATTTAATATTATTACTTTTATTGCTATTTAAGGTACAAAAGAACTCTAGGAGAAACTACTCAGGATCATACTCTCAATTATTTTGCTGCTTAATATCTCAGGTAATGGAATTAGACCTTGTTTGGTAGAATTAGATAAATTTGCTTATGTTACGTGATGCAATGCGAATGATAACTTGCTTTGTGTCATAACATGCCATCCAATAAACTGTTTGTTTGCCACGCATATGCATTCTTGAGTTTGGGGTCAGCAGTGCTGATAAAGATTGAAGGGCGAGTGGTATGGGATACTTGCAATCTTTCCACAAAAGTGACTGACCTATTGTTTTGATTCATGATGTCTGATTAAGTCAGTAAGGAAAGTGGTGGGCAGTATCAGAATTCTGCATGACTTGTTACTGACACTACTTTGCAATGACCATGTGTAACTTAACCATGTCACAATGTTCTATGTTGGGGTTCAGACGGGGTCCGAAGCTTAGCAATGTTACGGTCTAGTAATTTGGTTAATTAGGAGAACTTGGTTAGTTGTATGTTAATTACCCAAATAATTGTACCCTTGGGCATTAGGGGGTTATGTAGTAACATGGGTTCAATAAAGGGTGGTGTGAACATAGCTGCGATGCTCCCCATACCCGACGTAGTGTGGATGGATAGCCGAGTCAACTAGTGGGGTTGCCATCTCCTCAAGTAGCTGGAGTAATACAGGCTTGGGATGAGTTATGGGAATGTTTTCGGCATAATACCGGCTTGTTTCATAATGACGGACCCATATATGGGGGATGTTAATGTATGCAGAGTGAAACGATATTTATCCTGATGAGAGAAGACCCATGTAGTCAAAGACTCGATGTGTGGGTTGTCTTTAGCTGGCACTTATAGTTATATATCAGACCATAGTTGTTAATTCTTGCATTTGTTTGCACACGTTTCATTTTCTTACTAAGCTTGGTGGTTGAGTTTACCCTTGTGTACACAAATTCTTTTAGATGCAGGTATGACCGATGTAGAATTCGACATCCTGGATGCTAGTGATGATGATATTTATGACAAAATGTGTGAGTGTGATGATTGTGTCTATTGATAGACACAATGACAATATATATACATTATTTGAATTTGGTTTAATTTATTGGATTTGGGGGCATGTTGCCTATATTAGTAATTTACATTTACAGATTTAATTATCTTCTTTACTTACTATTACAATGGTTTGGGGATTTATTATAACTTTCATTTGATTGATTTAGCAACTATTATTTAGTTGTTTAAAACTTCCTCTATACTCTTGATTTGAAATCCATTTAATTTGGTGGTCTAGGTTTATTATTAGTTCTTATGTTATGATGGATTTATTAGTTGTAGTTCCATATTCCGTGACCTAGAAGGGGATTTCCAATGCCCTTAATTAGGATGTGGAGATCTCGTCCATTCAATAGTATCGATACGTCGGGAACAGGATGTGACAGGTGAAGATCATGGCAAGTGAACATAGTATAAGAAGGGGGTGAAAACCTCTCATTGATGATGATTGACAAGGATACCAAGCTATAGGCCAATGGTAGAGTCTCTATCTGTCAGACCCTTACCCCATTAACCCGGTCAAACTGTGTCGTGACAGATCTTCCTATCATAACCAGGTTAAGATAAACCAGCTAGAAGATGGACCACGTAGCTAGGTATCATCTTACTTTCATAGATTGTCTGGTTGGATAATTTGGATTGTTCATTCCTAGTATTTGGCGACTGGTCAGTCGATCGGTCAAGCCCAGATTCCAACTCCTAGTTTAGGAAGGTTTCTAAATTTGAGTAGGACTCCTTCCTAATTAGAATCCTACTCTCTATAGAAGTTCTCCCTCTATATAGAGAATGTTCCTTCAGTTTCTCCTACTCTTTTGATCACTCACAAACCCTAGAGCTGAGAGGAAGAGTGGAGAAAAACATTAGAGAAGGAGGAGAAAGCTTGGAGAAGAAGAACTGTTACTGTAGAGAAGATTGCCGATGGTTTTTAACTCTCGATAGCGAGGAAACCATAGTAAGTGCCTAGTCCCTATAGATGATAGGTTGGGTTGAGGTTAGATCTCTAATCATAGTGTTGGTAGATTGAATCCCACACCATGATTAGAAGTCTATGATCGTTTAAGTAAATCTATTGGAAACCATAGGATAATAAAATTAGGGTTACATGTAATGTCTATAATTCTAATGACCAATGACCATAGAATGACTCTAGGATGAATCCCAGTGCTGAGCCATGGAATCGACTCAGAAGGTTTTTGAATTGAAAGACAAAATTGGGGTATGACTCAAGAGTTATCTGGTCCCTTGACTAGTTGACTATATAGCAGATAGGAGAGGTGATCGATGACTCTCAGGAAGTATGATAGGGTTTGTCTGGATGACTCATCAGTCGATCAATGTAAAACCGGTGACTCGACCTGACAATGTATGGAAGTCTTATACTACAGACCGGATAGTGAGTTCAGACTACTATAACTTAACAAAATGTTACCCTAATTAAGCTATTCATCAAGTTTAGGTTCTCAACGAAATCAAGATAGTTTCTAAGGATTAAAAGAGGAACAAACATTAATCACAGGTGAGAAAACAAGACCTAAACTAATTGGATAATAACAAGATACCCTTTACTTTTTGTTATTGAGATTGATGCTATGATTATGTATGTTGTTTTGTGCATCTCACATCATCTAATTTACTATTTTATATATCTTGTTCATGCATGTTTATATTTCTGTTATGATGATGATGATAGGAATAGACACGTTCTTGTGTGTAGTTGGTGTGTTTGATGGGAAGAGGTTGAAGTATCAAATCATTCACCATACTGACATCATCGTATTGCCATTACTTTAGCGAAACTAATACATCATAGGGTATCAGGGGGAGTGATCACGGTATGTGGCTGTACGCTTTGCCAGCGGACCCTAGCTTTATCTTTGCATCGTATTGAGGGATGATGGGGTAAGGCCTTGGATACACTTTGATGACATCTAGGATTGGTTAGACACGAACCCAGTTTGCAAGCCTTTGCTAGTGGGGGCATACGTACTGGTATGGGGTAGAGTATCAGGGGGAGGACTTTTGATATATTATCCGTTAGGCTCTTGCTCTATCTCTATTCTATAATGGGTAATGTGGGTCGATAATGGTGTCTGATCCGTTGGGCGTGCTCATAGTCTCTTGCATGGAGGTGTGGTGGCCACCTATCCTTACCATTACACATTACAAACTTAAACTAGACCAAAGATATGAATTGACATAATGCATATGTTTGTTACATTATTTTGTTTTCTCGTTGAGCTAAGTTGTGAGCTCACCCTATGATATCATATTTCTTTTAGTTGATGATAGACGTACAATTGTCAAAGACTATGTCAATGTGCCATCGTATGGACATGTGGTGACCATGGATGTGTAAGCGGTGGAAGACGAGCATGACTCATCATGCGAGTGTTTCCATTGGGTCTATGCATAGGTTTAGTTTTGTATTTTAAGTTGTGGGATATAAACAGATATTTATTTATGTTTTGGTTTACTTGGAGATAATTGGGTTAATATTTATTTATCACATTAGATACTTTGTTCATCTTTAATATAATTTTGCTATTTATTATTATCTCTGATTGTGTGAAATGTGTATGGTTTGAATGTTGGCATGGTCCTATGTGATCCTGGCTTGAACTGATGGTTTAGTGATGGTACGTTCACACTTCTGGTTCATCCAGAATAGGGGTGTGATAACTTGGTATCAATGCACTTGGGCTCTGCCAATCAAACCTAAGCACATTCACAAGTGTCTATGAACTGAGTTAGGATTGAATCTAAAAGCTTTAATACAAATACATCTAAGAATGTTGATTGGTTACGACAAAACTTAAATAAGATCATAATGCACCTAAAAAGAGATATAGAATGAAATGCATATAAAAGAAAGTAAACCAAAATGTGTTCAGGCAAAAAATTAGAGTGCGGTCCACAATCTAGATAGTTACTATGCAAATATAATCATTAAAAAAATAAAATGTTCAAGAAATAACATATATAGCCTATCCTTGTGCGAGAAGAGGAGGTGGTGACTCACGGTCTTTATCATAATCTCTGCGTAGGTTCTCCGGAACCAAACTACCTAATCCTGAGTGGTATGGAGACTCTCAGCAAGGGTCGCCACTCATCCATCTATCGCTGGCTGAGCATCCATGATTTCTCCTACCTGCTGCTCCATGGTATGCTGAGATGCTCGGATCTCTCGAAGGAGTGTCATCATGTCATTTGGAGGAGGGCGTGAAGGGCCAGCCCTTGCTGTATGCTGAGGTGTAGGGGGAGGGATATCATCCAAATCCATATAAATCTAGTCCCCTCTACCACCCTCTTCTACGGCTGCTTCAAATGGTACTGCTGCCACTGCTGCATTTGCTATTGTTGCCGCTGCTAGCTGACCTTGAGGACAGTCTAGTGCATTTAGTTCCTTATCATTGATCTCCAACTCATGCATTTCCATCCTGGTGATGGCGTCCTAGTCAAGGTTTACCATAACCATCTCCTTGTACATTCTCTCACCCTCCATGTTTACATGAAGGCAATCGAGAAGGGTAGTAATCATGTGACCATAGGGTAAATTGTCCTTCAGGTTGGGTATTGTAGCTCAATGCGTGGTGTGTATGATGATGTATGGTAGGCAGACTAGTTGTCTGGTGTAGATACAGTAAATGACATACTGGGTAAGCTGAGATATCATATTGTAGTGCCCACTCTGAGGTATGAGGTTGTGCTGTATGATTTTGCAGTAAACTCGAGGTTTTGGGCTTAAGTTGACCGCCTTCATTTCCCAGTGCCCATTTTGTGTGATCGGGTTCCTCATCTCCTGGCGCAGGTCTTCTCTCATAAATTTATGCTCTTTGGATGTGTAGTAAAGACGTTCACTGGCATTTGAGATGTTTAAAATTCTTGCCAGCTGATGTGTGTCAAAAAAAATCTGTGCACCTTTCAACCAGTCGGTGATCCTCACCTCTCTGCCCCTATCAAGATCCTTCAGATCGCCTTCCAACTGCAGGTTATAGTAAAATTACTTGACCAGGTCTGGACTTGTTGACCCATGGTACTAGGTCACAGGTAGCCACCCCATGTCATTAAATGCTACTTCCACGTTAAACCTAGCCAGATCCGATAGCTTCACAAATCGGCCTACCTCTACGTTCTTGTTTCGAAACCAAGGGTATTGTGCCTCAGTTTCAGCAAAACAGAAGCAAAGTGCGTCGAATGGTCTAGGGTTCTTGGTCCAAGGCATATTAACTGCATGGTTGAAAAAAGAATTAAAAACATAACTTATTAGTCAAAATTTTGAAAAAATTCGACAGCATAAAGGAGTAATTTGGTCAGAAGCCTCATTTTCACCCAATTTCATAGACTAGAGGACTTACATCAATTGGGAAACATACCATCATATCAAAATAATAGCCAATTTATTAGATAATCGAAGGAATTGACCAAAATTTCAAAATTAGAGAAAAACCATAATTAGGGCAAGAACTCGACATTTTGGAATTTATCCCAAACCAAACAACGAAACCCCAAATTGATTGAGGGCTTTTGTTCATTGAATGACCAACATAAAGTTTAAGAAAAAGAAATAACATTCCTATGGTTAGAAAAAATTTGATTTGAATAAAACAATAACAAAGCGATAAAACCTAGATAAAGTAACCAAGAGAGAGGAAGAAAGAGAGGACTTACCTCTAGGAAGTGATTAGAAGCCTTTAACTGGAGAAAAGAGCTTTGAGAATGTCCGATAGGTACTATAGCAACTCACCGGCAGTGAGTTGGGTTGGAGTTCAGAAGAAGACAAAGGAGAAAGTGAAGGAAAAATACTCGAATCCTATTTAAAAAATTGATTTTGGATTAACCAGTCGAACGATACGACTTCAAAGTCGACCAGTTAGTCGACCGATGAGTCGACCGGTTAGTCGACCAATGAGTTGATCGAAGGCTCTCAGGAACGTTCGCAGAGTTTGTCTGAATTACTTACTAGTCGCTCAATACATAACTGGGCGATCGGAGAAAATTTCTTTGATCTGTATGTCTTCCTTTTGGTTCTATTTGTTGAGGATTTTCATATACTATGGGATTAACCCTATAAACTATCATATGTTGTACTTTGTCTCACACCTATTGGCTATGTGGAAACTACGACAATCAATAGTCTGAAATGGCACGCCCTACTTGTAGAAACAGCGGAAGAGGCGGAAGCCCAACTTTACCACTACCTGGAGTGGAAAATATGAATGAAAATCCTAAGGAACAAGAAGGGAATAATGATACACCTCAAGGAGGGAACAACAAGGCCAACCGAACCAACTTACCAGGACTACCAACTGAATTGGCTACAGTTGTAACAAATTTGGCACGACAAGTATAAGAATATCAACAAATGTTACTGGCTATCTAAGTGGCCATGGGAATTGCTCCCTAAGCTTCCAATACCACACCAACACCTCCAGGTCAGACCAGTACGGTACCGATTGATAGTAATTTTGTACCTCTAGCACCCGTTGGCAATAACATAGTGCCCATAGCACAACAGATTTCAGTGATGTACAACCCAGTGTAGAACCTTAGAGCACAACAGAGTGTGTACCACGGTGGTTATCAGTATCCACCACCGAAGTATGGAGCTCATGGGCAGTAGGATCATTCAAGGCTTATGGTGCATTTCCTGAAGATGAAGCCTCATATGTTCTTAAGTAAGATGTAAAATCCATTGTGGCCAACCCACTAGATTGATGAAATGGAGAAGAACTTTCTGATGATGACCATAACCAAAGAAGAGAAAGTATTGTGTGTAACCTTCATGCTAAGAAAGGATTCAAGTCACTGGTGGAAGTCCACACGCAGCTACCTTCTGACTAAGCATACTCGACTAACCTGGGCTATCTTCAAAGAAGCCTTCTTTGAGAAGTATTTTTCTAGAAGTTTTAGAAATCAGATGGAGAAGGAGTTCTTGAGTTTGTACCAAGGTCAGATAACAGTGGATGCCTATCAATAGTGATACGAGGAATTGTTCTTTTTTGCCCCTGCCAGATGCAAGAGGAGGAGACTAAAACCCGAAGGATTACTATGGGACTGGGGGAAAGCATTGGAGAACATGTGCTGGCATTGGAAAAGAAGATATATAACAAGGCCATGAAGATTTCTCGAGTACTATAGTCTAGTCAGAAAAGAGCTACCTTACTCAGAATCGTGGTCTGAAGAGGCCAAACAAAAATACATTTAATGGTGGAAACTCAAAGACCTTCAAACCATTCTGCCATAGAACACTAATGGAGTAGCTAGGATGACTCAGACGGTCTTACCTCAACCTGGTCAACTCATTGTGAACATCAAGTGCTTCAACTATGATAAAATGGGGCATTATGCAAAGAACTGCACTAAGCCCAAGAAGCAGTTATAGCAAGGAAAGGTGTATGCCGTGACTTCTAAATACGCAACCGCATCACTTGATGTAGTCATAAGTATGACCTGACCTTTATCTATTACAATACTTTGTGTGAGCATGTAGACTAAACCTAGTTAAAACTACAAGAATCATAACCATAGTTGGTGTACCTGCCATAGTTCTCTTTGACTCTAGGGTTACCCATTCTTTCGTGTTCGTCTCTTTTGGAAAGAAATTAAATGTGCCCCTTAGACCTTTAAACCTCAAGCTCTATTAGTAAGATCATATTAGATGAGTGTTATGGACCATGTCTAGTTTTTATTAATGGATAGAGTTTAGATGCAAACCTAGTGCAACTCGAGATGGTAGACTTTGACATCATCATAGGAATGGATTGGTTATCTTAGCATTCCACGAGTCTGCTTTGCACTGAGAGAAGTTGTCATTCAAGGGCAAGGATGGTGCAGAATTCAGTTTTATGGGGACCAAACTTCTTTATAAACGAAAGCTTATTCTCTCTGCACTTAAGGCGAAGAGATGCCTTAAAAAGGGAGGAGTTGGGTATTTAGTATCTGTAGTGCATATTACCAAAGAAGCACCACGATGGAATAAATTGAAGTTGTATGGGAATTTCCTAATGTCTTTTCAGAAGATTTACCCCGATTGCCACCGGATAGAGCAATGGAGTTTCTCATAGACTTATTACCAGGGGTGGCACCTGTGTCTGATGAATTTTATCTTGTGGCTCCTACTGAATTAAAGGAACTGAAGACTCAACTACAGGAGTTATTGGAGAAGGATTTTATCTGGCCAAGTATATCACCATGCAGAGCACCGGTGTTGTTTGTAAAGAAGAAGGACGGTAGTGTTTAATTATGTACAGACTACCTGGAATTGAACAAGCTTACGATCAAGAATCGATTCCCATTACCTCGAATTGATGACTTGTTTGATCAATTACAAGGTGTGAAGGTGTTCTCCAACATTGATCTACAGTCTGGATATCATCAATTGAAGATTAAGGAAAATGATAACCCAAAGACAACTTTCAGTACTAGGAAGGGGCATTATGAATTCCTGATTATGTTTTTTGGGTTGACCAATGCGCTTGCATCTTTTATGGAGCTTATGAACCGAGTGTTCCATGACATGCTCGACACTTCGGTCATAGTTTTTATCGGTGATATTTTGGTATATTCCATGGACGAAGAGACTCATTCGATGGATCTTAGAGCAGCCTTACTGTGAGAACAAAGATGGAAATATTTAGAAGTCGCAACCTAAATTTAGGTCTAGGACCTTAGAAATGTGAAATCTCACCACCAAGGTAAGACATCGATTGACTCATGACCCTTAGATTGGATTTCTGGTCCATCAGAGATTGGGTAAGTGTCAGGTTACGGTTATGGGAAGGGGTTAGGCACCCAAACCGCCCGATCAAAATCGGTCTCCTATACCTTTCCTATGCTAGACTTTATTTGTTAAACCAAGCCAAACCAAGTGGTTTGATATCATTGAACCGAATCTGTATCCATCAGATTGCCTACGTATTACGGAATTATTCCAAAAATCAGGTTCACCATCGTAGTTCAGGTGTGATTAAAATTTATGGCTGTGATTTATGCTTGTGCATGATTAAGTTCTTTGTTCAAGTTGAAGTTTATGCTTGAAAGGCTGAGAAATCCTATGGGTTAGGATGTGGATAGTCCAAGTGGACTGATAGATAGTCCTAGTGGATCTAAGGATAACCCTATTTGGGTCAAAATATGGATAACCCATTCTGGGTTGGAATATGGATAACCCTATGTGGATCAAAATATGGATAAATATCCTAGTGGATCTAAGGATAGTCCGAGTGGACTAAGGTTTGGGTAAAATGGTTGGATATCCTAGTGGATCTATGGATAGTCTAAGTGGACTAAGGTTGGATAACCCTATTTGGGTTAAAATATGGGGGATATCCTAGTGGATCTATGGATAGTCCAAGTGGACTAAATTGAGGATCCGAATTTGGGTTTCTCCCAAATGGCCTACGTATCCTAGGGTTTGACTTAGGAATTAGAATCCGCGTAGTTCAGGCTCTGGGTTGAAACGATAATGGATATCCTAGTGGATTTATGGATAGTCCGAGTGGACTAAATGTGTGGATCCAAATTTGGGTTTCTCCCAAATAGCCTACGTATCCTAGGGTTTGCCCTAGGAATCAGAATCCACGTAGTTCGGGACTGGATAACCCTATTTGGGTCAAAATGTGCGTAAGTATCCTAGTGGATCTATGGATAGTCCAAGTGGACTAAAGTTTGGATAACCCCTTTTTGGGTTGGAATGTGTATATCCTAGTGGATCAATGGATAGTCCGAGTGGACTAAATTGTGGATCCAAATTTGGGTTTCTCCTAAATGGCCTACGTATCCTAGGGTTTGACCTAGGAATCAGAATCCACGTAGTTCGGGATGGATAACTTGTTCTAGGTTAATGATTGAGAACCTATTCTAGGTTTAGGGTTTGCCGAGGGGCAAATCGTCCTAAATTACCCTTTTCATTCTGAATTCAAATTTTGGAAGGTTTGGCAAAGAATTTTCTTTCTTTATTAAGATTTTATTATTCCCATTATGCCCTTCCCAAGAATGTGGATGCCTAAATGCACGTCCCCACGCCGAGATTGTCTTCTAGAAGTGTACAAATATGGCAGTTTGACTAGGGTGTTACATAAAATAAGTTATTGCCAAAAAATAGAATATTCTATCTAAATATGGCACATAAAACATTTATGGCAAGAAATTCACATACAGTAAGATTGTTTAAAAATCTTTCAAATATGGCATGTATTGCAAATAAAGCAAGAGCCTATATGACATGATCTAGTAGGCTATCTTCAAAGCATGGCAAAACCCTAATTGCTATTTTTTTTCCATATTTAGGGTTTTTTAACCTAATTGCTATTTTCTTTCCATTTTTTTTAAGGTTTCCAACCCTAATTATTATTTTCTTTCCATTTTAGGGTTTTCTAATTGCTATTTTCTTTCCATTTTAGGGTTTTCTACCCTAATTGTTATTTTCTTTCCATTTTAGGATTTTCTACCCTAATTATTTTCTTTCCATTTTTTAGGGTTTTCTACCCTAATTGCAATTTTCTTTCCATATTTAGGGTTTTCTACCCTAATTGCTATTTTCTTTCCATTTTTTAGGGTTTTCTACCCTAATTATTATTTTATTTCCATTTTTTAGGGTTTTCTACCCTAATTGTTACATTCTTTCCATTTTAGGGTTTTCTACCATAATTGTTATTTTATTTCCATTTTTTAGGGTTTTCTACCCTAATTGTTACATTCTTTCCATTTTAGGGTTTTCTACCCTAATTATTATTTTATTTCCATTTTTTTGGGTTTTCTACCCTAACTGTTATTTTTTTTCCATTTTAGGGTTTTTAACCCTAATTATTATTTTCTTTCCATCTTAAGGTTTTCTACCCTAAATGTTACTTTCTTTCCATTTTTGGGTTTTCTACCCTAATTATTATTTTATTTCTATTTTTTTAGGGTTTTCTATCCTAACTGTTACTTTCTTTCCATTTTAGGGTTTTCTACCCTAATTATTATTTTCTTTCCATCTTAGGGTTTTCTACCCTAAATGTTACTTTCTTTCCATTTTTGGGTTTTCTACCTTAATTTTTATTTTATTTCTATTTTTTAGGGTTTTCTACCCTAACTGTTACTTTCTTTCCATTTTAGAGTTTTTTACCCTAATTATGACAACAAGCATTTAATATAGCATGTGAGTATGATTATTCCAATCATGGCAGTGTGATTATTCCAATTATGACAGTGTGTGCATATAAGCATCCAAATATAGCATGTGAGCATTCCAAAATAGCAAGAATCATGCAGGCATCAAGATGGTGGACATATCAACATTGAATCCAATGGTTCAGATTTAATGTAATCACATAATCAGAAATCAATTGATCATCCAATGGATCAAATTTATCAATCAATGGCTCAAGATCAAAGGCCATAATTAAATCATGTGGAAATAACTTAACATCAAATGGCCATATACAAATTTGCATTAAAAATTTCAAATTAATGGTCACAATTAATCACATCAAACTCCCAAGATCAGATCCAGATCAGATGACCATAATTTAATCATCCAAAATCCATATCAATGGTCCATATTTAATCACCTTAAATTCCAAAATCAAATGGCCCAAAAATTTCACTTAAAATTCCAAGATCAAGGGTCCATATTTATTTCACATCAAAATCCCAAGTTCAATGGTTCATAGAAATTTCAGTCATGGCTAAAATGATGATCAAGTTAATCACATGAAACTTCAAGCATATGATGGACCAATTTCATAAAAACTCCAAACAAGTGGTCAGACCCATTATCACCACAGATATTTCATGATCAAAACTATTATCATCATATAAAATTTCATGATCAAATGGCTGAAATTCAAGCACATAAAAAATCCATGCAGTGGATCAAATTAAATTCATGTCGGTGACTAAAATTTAATTAAGATACATACAATGGCTTACATGGGATCAAGGGTTGTGATGGAATCATGGACAAGACTGGTTTGTGCAATGGAACTGGGTGATAGGAGAGATGAGGTGTTCGGTTGAGGGTTTAGGGGTGCAGGTTTTGGTGATAGTTGAGTGGCAGCAAGGAACATCATATATATAAATAAAATAAAAAAACCAAAACAGAAACGGCTTACCTGAGTTGCAGGGAGCCTTCCCTGCTCCTTCTTCTTCATCTTCATCTTCTGCTTCCTTCCCGCCTTTCTTCTCCAGCTCCTCTTTTTGTTTTTTTGTTTTTTTCCTCCTTGGTTTTCCCCCTCTCTTCTCCTCTTATCGATCCTCCTTTTCTGATTTTTTTTGTCCTTTTTCTTCTCCTCTTCTTCCCTTCTTTTTGTCCCAAAAACGTGAGCCACAAAGGCCTTTCACGTTTTTTTTCTTTCCCCTTTTTTTTTTCTCTCTTTTTCCCTTACTTTTCTCCCAAAAACGTGAGCCACAAAGCCCTTTCACGTTTTTTTTTCTTTCCCCTTTTTTTTCTCTCTTCTTCCCTTACTTTTCTCCCAAAACTTAGCTCAAAAGCCTTTCCACGTTTTTTCTTTCTCTTTTCCTTTTTTTTTCTCCTTGGAAAAGTTCCCTTCTTCTCTCTCTCACGTCCCTTTTATCTTCTCTCTCTTTCCCTTAAAAAAAACAATCTAGAAACCCTAAATCCTCTCCTTTTTTTTTCCTTTTTTCTTTCTTTTCTTCCCTAAAACCGTCCCTCCTAAAAACCCCCCACGTTTTCTCTTTCTTCTTTCCTTTTTTTTCTCCAACAAAATCCTTTGGATTGTCTTAGAAAAAGTGACATTTTTCCTCTCTGCCTCTTTCCTTTTTTTTCTCAAAATCTCCCCAAAATCGAAATCCCCATTCTCTTCCACGTTTTTTTCTCTCCCCTCTTTCCTTTTTCTTCTCAAAAATCTTTTGGATTATCATTTACATATAATAATATATATTATACACATATATTTAATAACATACATATATATATATATATATATATATATATATATATATATATATATATATATATATATTATACAATATATATATAATATATAAATATTATGCACATAGATGAACTGATTCGATATGGGTTGAGACTGACTTAGGTTGACAACTGATATGGGTTGAGCTAGGTTAGACCAAACTGGTTTGAACTGAGTTGACTGGACTGATTGGAATTAACTGGGTTTTCTCTCCTTGTCATTTCACGTGTCATTTCCGCTGTCATCCCGCATGAAATTTTCTGATGGCCTCTATTCTAATTTTTTTGCGTTCATTTTGTAGAACATTAAAAATGAGGAATATAGGAACTTGAATCACCTCATTTGGAAGTAAAATGGTCAACTTATGAATTTTTTAAGTTTAAGCGGATCAATTATCGATAATTTGGCTGACCATTCTGCATGAGATCCTTCGGAGGCTTTTACCGGAAATATTTTGCGTCCACTTTGTAGAGCACTAAAAATGGAACATAATGAGACTGGAATCACCTGAATCCGACGTAGAATGGAAAAGATATGCAGCTTTGAAGTTCTGACGATAATTTTGCATGCAAGCTTGCATGGGACCCACTGGTGACTTCTACCCGGGATTTTTTACGTCCACTTTGTAGAACATCATGAATGAAGAATAATGGTCTAGGAATCATCTGAATCCGATGTTGGATGATCAAGATATGATGATTTGAAATTCAAACGATCCGACTTAGGATAATTTGCATGAAGGCCCCTGGGATTATTTATAATAATTTCAGAAACCTCCCTTATATGTATCATCCGACTAAAATGGTCATATCTTTCTCATTTGATATCGGAATTGAGCAATTCTGGTCTCGTTTCGAAGATAATTCTATGACCTATGCATCTATGCAGATAATAGCCCATGACCCTGCTATGGGGATCAGTGAAAAATCATAAATCTTTGGGTTAAAGGTCAGAAACCTGTCATATTGGTTTATTTATGCCAAGGGTGGCAAAAATGGGGTGCTTACAGATGCCCCTCTTTAGCCGAGATTGTTATCAGTTGAAGGCTAAAGATAAAAGAACCACATTTTTGGGGTATGAGTGATATTGTTTGTTGGGCTGCACTTAGGGTAATTCTTCCTAAACTGCCTACGTATTCTAAGGGTGTCCTAGGAATCAAGCCCAGAATGTAGTTCAACTGGCAAGAAGGTTTGCTCTTCTTGGAGAATTGATGAATGCTCTTCTTATATGAAGCTAGGCTGTGAATACAAGGCTCATTTGTAGGCTGGGAACCTCTTCTTGCTGAGGTGGAACTCAATGCAAGGTACGTACGGGCTTGAACCTGGCTTGAGCCATTTGTAGGCTGATAAACCTCTTCTTGTATGAAGCTAGGCTGTGAATACAAGGCTCATTTGTAGGTTGGGAACCTCTCCTTGCTGAGATGGAACTCAATGCAAGGTATGTGCGGGCTTGGACCCAGCTTGATCCATTTGTAGGCTGATAAACCTCTTCTTGTATGGAGCTAGGCTGTGAATACAAGGCTCATTTGTAGGCTGGGAACCTCTTCTTGTTGAGGTGACTCATGATGCAAGGTATGTGCGAGCTTGGACCCGGCTTGATCCATTTGTAGGCTAATAAACCTCTTCTTGTATGAAGCTAGGCTGTGAATACAAGGCTGATTGCATGAGCTTGGGCTCAGCTGTGATTTGTCTGGATGGAAGACTTGATGTCTTTTCTTGAACTGAAGCTCTTTTAATTGAGATTCTGAGATTGTTTTTTCTGAATAAGCTAGGGCTTTGCATTTGATTCACTTATAGGCTGAGATTGAATTGATCTTTGAATAAGCTAGGGCTCTGCATTCACTTATAGGCTGAGATTGACTTGATCTTTGAATGAGCTAGGGCTCTGGATTCACTTATAGGCTGAGATTGACTTGATCTTTGAATGAGCTAGGGCTCTACATTTGATTCACTAATAATCTGAGATTGATTTGATCTTTGGATGAGCTAGGGCTCTACATTTGATTTACTTATAGACTGAGATTGATTTAAAATTTGGATGAGTTAGGGCTCTGCATTTGATTCAATAATAATCTGAGATTGATTTGATCTTTGGATGAGCTAGGGCTCTACATTTGATTCATTTATAGACTGAGATTGATTTGAATTTTGGATGAGCTAGGGCTCCACATTTGATTCTGAAATGAGTAAGAACTCAGAAGGTCACTTATAGGGTAATACTAAATGACTCATCTTGGCAGTTCCTACCAGCTTTGGACCTTCGAGATTGAAAATAGAAATATCCTTCATGGAAGCTCTGTGGCTATGAACCTTTAGGATGCTTGAAAGTGACCCACATAGGGAAGCTTTGTTGACTTTGAACCTTTAGGGTTGAAATCTGACCCATCTTGGAAGTCTATTGACTTTGAACCTATAGAGTGCTGGACATATTTGAAATGATGGTGAATTCCTTGGCAGTTTTCCAAGGTTTTTTGCCCCTGCTTTGTTGGTGAAGGCACAAAACATGACATCAATGGAAATGGTGTCATGGACTTCGCTGGCATGATACCTAGATTTGAAATTTTCCATTTATGACCTGGTACTGAAAGTTTGACTCAATTTCAACACGGTAGGGATGACTTGGTTACTTCCTTTGAAGGGTTCCATGTAATTTCAAGGTGATGATTTTCTTCAGCCAACATTGGTGTTATTGGATTTTGGATTGAAAGAAACTCTAGCGAGGATTTTGGACAAGAATGAGGGGAGCTTGACAGTCTCTAACCAAAGTGATTTTATTGATTGACCTTGGTGTTAAACTGTCGAGGGGTATCTAGTCAACTAAATTCTTTGACTGTGCATTATGGTAGACCAAATTGCTAGAACAGCCAAGCGGCGATGAAATATGACATGGGTTTGGCCCTTGATCTAGGCTCATGAAAAGCTCAGGGCCTTGCAACATTGTTTTTCCAATTTTGAAAGATGAATGAACCATGGCCCCAAAGTACGCATGAGGCGCAAAGGATTCGAAGTGTTCCTTCAGAGAATTTGGTGACCAAATCCTAACAGGTGAGCGACCACATTGGATCTTCTTCATCAACATGATTGGGAGAACTGAGAAATTGGCAAAAACCAACTTGGACGGACCTACTTCTATTGACTAGGAAAGTCAGTGACTTCAGACTAGACAATGGATCCTAGATGTAATGCTCCTGATCAAGTTCAATTCCTCTACATATGGTGTATCTATGCCCCAGTGTCTACACGTTGTGACAGACCGCTACTGTAGTGTGCTAGGGCAAGATAGAAAGAAATAGGCAATCTAACAGAGTTAGAACTAGGTTGAACCTGGATTGCATCTAGAATTTGACCATGCTTCCAAGGTCAGGGGAAGATTGACAGATTGATTGTAGAAAGTGACTTCTTTGATAAACCGTTCCTGAATCTTGAAAAATGAGGGAGCTGATGATTTGAATGAATTTGGCTACATCCATAACCAGGCCATGAGAATTTGCTCTCTCCGTAACATTACCAACAGGATTTGAAGATAGAATTCTGTTGAAAGGCAATGCTATGGAGCCCAACAGATGATGGTTTGTTCAACTCTTCCGAATATGATTCACTGGAGAGTAAAAGAGAGGTTCCTTATGAAGGGTAGACTGGGTATGACACTTGTCTACATGCACCACTGAATTTTTCTATGAAGGGCCAAAGAGGGCAATGCTTTAGGGTTGCAGGGTAGACTGGGTATGACACTTGTCTACATGCACCACTGAATTTTTCTATGAAGGGCCAAAGAGGGCAATGCTTTAGGGTTGCATCAGGTCGCCCATCCCCACTGAGATATTATGGGTTGCCCGTTGAGGTTTCTCGGGTTGCCTTTACCATTCTTTTTGCAAACCCCATCTTGGGTTGATTAAAGAGTCCTGATATGGTGAGGATATTGCCAAAATTATGGTCCTATCCAATGGTCTGAAACCCTTAGGGGAAATTTGAATGGCATGACTTTCATGATAAATGGGTAGCCTTGCCCCACTGTTTAAGTTGACACCTACACGTATTGATAGGCGGGCAGCTATTTGAATCATCACTAAAAGCGATCTTAGGGAAATGCAGTCCCACACCAAAATTGAAAATGGTGCCAAATTATGTTTTTCTTTCTTGGAGATGTTCAGATGGAACACGTGTCCCAACAAGCTATATCGAGATTTTGAATCAGTCACGATCATATCTGGGCCTGAAAGCTTTAGGTTTGTTGACAAGTATTGATGTTGAAGGTCCAAGAGGACTGATGTGAATCTATCCACATGGGTCTACCATTGGGAGAGTGTTTGGTTGTTTATGTAGAAAGGGTTTATCTTACCAAGAAGATCCCATTTTATTGGCTTCAGAAATGAAGGGCTTATAGGAACCTTGGGAAGCCGTCGGATGTAATGAACGACAGATGAGAGTTCCAGCCAGATTCATGAATTTGTACATAAGATGATGACATGATCATGAGATACAATGCCATAAAAATTGATAATCAAAAGAAGGGCTTGTGATAGAGACTCCTTGGAAGGCCGTCAGATTGATAGACAGGAGAGAGAGTCTAATGCCGATGAGAAATCTTTCTCTGATGATGAAGAGGTGATGAGATCGTCTCCTGTAAAGGTGGGATGTAATTGACCAAAATCAAAAGTCCAGTCCAACATGCTGTGAATCTCGAAGAACGATTGCACTTGCTTTCAGGCTTTAGTTGGAACTACCATCTTCTTGAAGTGAGAGGGACAATTGGCTTACTGTCGAGCTCCAATGCCATTCAACATCTTGCTATTTTCTTTTCTTCTTTTTTTTTTTTTTCTTTTTTTTTTTTTTTGGTTGGAAGGCCACATAATGCAGTGCTTCGCTTGATCGCAAAATTGAATCCTGACTTTCAATATTGGATTTGAATCTTCTTCTTCCGAACATTTCCAATCAGATAGAATGTCTTTGCCCCAACTAGCACTCTGATCTTCTGTAAACTTTATGAGCATTTATGACTGCTCATATAGTATCTGATTTTATCTGAATGGTGAATCCGTATGTTGTCCTCTAGAAGTTACTCATCACCTTCTGTCTGATGTGACTACCTCCCATTATTGATGTAGATAAAACATAGGCTTGAATTTTTTTTTTAGGGGTATCCCAATGACCTCATTCTTTGATTTTGAGATTGATCATTCATCATGTATCTCTTGCTTGCAGATGATGTACTTTTTAAGAACTTTGGTATTTCCAACTTCTTGGTGGCACATCTGTCCTCCACTCATTTGTACTGGTTGGCTGACCTGTTGATATGATCTGTTATTATGTAATGCTTTTCTTGGAATCTTTTCACAGATAGAACAAATGGCAGCTTCTCCAATACATGTTTCTTGAGACTACTCTTATGTCTCCCGATTGATCATTTAAAGCTTTCCCAGTTGGGTTGGACCTTTCTTTCTCAAGAGGCCGGGTGGCATAGAAGTTCAGGAGATGGCTCATCATTTCAATCATCTTCAGAGTCAGAATTGACTGCGCACGTAGAATAGGAGGATGTATGAAACTGGGAGGAAATTTATGGAAGAGACAAGGCACAGAGTTTGAAATCCCAAACGGGGTGATTTTCTTTTACTTACAGGGTAGATTGGACTGGACTTGTCAACAAGCATATCAATCTTGGACCCAAACATGGATAACCTTTCGAATACCGATAATAGAAAGTTGAAACAACTAGTTTGTCCAAGCGGCTCCAGTTGGGCATAACGCCTTCGACGACCACCTTCAGTCGTTGTGGGAATAAATCTTCCTTTAGACCTCTAATAGCAGGACTCATCATGTCCCTCTATCAATAGGTGCAAGATACCTACCTTTTCCATCTTTTTCTTTTCAGTTTGGGATCCGTTCAAAACCGGAATATTGCTTTTTAAGCTCAAGGTTACTCTGGTTCATGCCCTAGTTTGGGGTTTGATGGATTCATCAATGGACCACTTCTAGTTGAGTTCAAAATCATTCTAGCTTATGCCCCAGCTTATGGAGCAAGGGGTATCGCCATTGCACTATACCATTTTGAATCAAAGATTGGACTAATTTATGCTTTGGCTTGGGGGGTTCAATGGATTTCTTTGTTAGACCACTCTCAATTTGGGTCTAAGGTCAATTTGGTCCATGCCCCAGTTTAGGGCATAATGGCTTTCCTCATTAGACCGCATTCAATTTGGGTCCAAGGTCAATCTGGTTCATGCCCCACTTAGGGCTCAGGGCTTCATCGTTGGACCATTCCCTAGCCGTGATTTTGGTTCCTATCCTAGCCTGGGGCATATCGGATCTCATCTATGGTCAACCCTACTGCTCGGGAAAATTCCATTCCCTCTCTTTGAACAATGAGAAATATGAGGGCAACCCTTTGGATTCTAGCATTTCCCTGGCCAATGGGACAGAAATGCCCGAGATGGGATAGCACTATCATAGCTGAAGGTTCATGATTTCCTGATGACTCCAGAATCTGGAATTTATCTTTATTGACAAGCAATGAGGAATGCTTCTCATTCACCATTCCTGACGAGCTATCCTAACTTGTGGCACTGGGCTATGATAGACATGGATCGGGCTCTAATTGATAGAGCCAGAGATTGATTTTGAATCGGCCTCCGATTGATAGAGACAAGATTGACTTTGAATTGATCTCTGATTAATAGAGATCAAGATTGACTTTGAATTAGTCTCTGATTGATAGAGAACAAGATTGCCTTTGAATTGGTCTCTGATTGATAGAGATCAAGATTGATTTTGAATTGGTCTCTGATTGATAGAGATCAATATTGACTTTGAATTGATCTCTGATTGATAGAGATCAAGATTGACAGTCATGGACTGGGCTCTAGTTGCTAGAGGCAAGGATTGCTTGAGTTGGGCTCCGATTGGTAGAGGCCAAGGATGACAATCATGGATTGGACTCTAATTGCTAGAGATGATGGAATGACTGAAATTCTCTTTGATTCCTTTATGAAGTGGAACATGGACCAAAGGTAATGATTGAACAGTTCTAGAGGCTAACTCATGCTCACATTGAGTTCATATGAATGGAACCTTTCTTAGTTTCGACATGAATCAGAACCTGAACTGGAGTTGATGGTTGGACAAGCCTAGGGGCTGATTAAATTCAAATGAATGGAACTCTTCTTAGTTCCAACATGAATCAGAACTTGAACCACAGTTGATGGTTGGATAAGCCTAGTGGCTAAATGAATTCAGATGAATGAGACTCTTCTTAATTCCAACATAAATCTGAACCTGAACCAAAGTTGATGGTTGGACAAGCCTAGGGGCTAAATAAATTCAGATGAATGGAACTTTTCCTAGTTTCGACATGAACTGGAACCCTAACCAAAGTTGATCGTTGGATAAGCCTAGTGGCTAATTGAATTCAAATGAATGGAATTTTTCCTAGTTCCAACATGAATCAGAACCTAAATAGGAGGTGAAGGGTGAAAAAGCCTAGGGGCTGAATGCCTTCTTCATTTTAGCATGATCTGGGAGTGATGATTGAACCTGCCTAAAGGTTAAACCCTTATTTAATTCTGAGATGAACCAGAAATGGTGGTTGAATCTAGGGCTGAATATTTCTTTGATTCTGAGATGAACTGGATGTGATTGAATCTGCCTAGGGGCTGAATCTTTCTTTAATTCTGGATGAACCGAAATGATGATTGGACCTGCCTAGGGGCTGAACCGTTCCTTAATTCAAAGGTGAATAGGGAACAATGATTGGATTTGCCTGGGGGCTGAATCTTTCCTTAATTCAAAGGTTAATAGAGAATATTGATTGGATTTGCCTAGGGACTGAATCTTTCCTTAATTCAAAGGTGAATAGGGAATATTGATTGGATTTGCCTAGGGGCTGAATCTTTCCTTAATTCAGATATGAATCGAGAACTATGATTGGATTTGCCTAGGGGCTGGATCTCTCCTTAATTCTGAGATGAATCGAGAACTATGATTGGATTTGCCTAGGGGCTGGATCTCTCCTTAATTATGAGATAAATTGAGAACTGTGATTGGATTTGCCTAGGGGCTGAATCTTTCCTTAATTCAGAGATGAATCAGAAAATATGATTGGATTTGCCAAGGGGCTAGATCTTTCCTTAATTCAATGGTGAATAGGGAACATGATTGGATTTTCCTAGGGGCTGAATCTTTCCTTAATTCGAAGGTACATTGAGAACTATGAATGGATTTGCCTAGGGGCTGAATCTTTCCTTCTTTCTTACAAAATTTGATGTTCAATCAAGATCTAGATTCATGACTTCCATTGATTCATTTAGAAAGATGACATGGATGGATCTCAAGGTGGGAGATTAAGAAAATTAATTGTAGGGGCCTCTCACCCTAAAAGGGTGGATATGGTTGCAGTTTGATTTTCCTTTCCAAAGGCATTGAAATCCAATGGGGAAATATCAAGATTCTAAACATCTACAGGAGTAGAAGAAGTCACATGCACAATCAAGGATGACTCAACAAAACAAGAGTTAGATCCCTCATAAGGGCGATTGGGTAAACATTATCTAAGTCAATTTAATTGAATTTGATTAAGCCATGTGTTCAGTCTTGGGACCTCATGATTCCAAAATGGATAATCAGTGGTACCAAGGTCTGGCCAATTGGATTACCGAATTCGATGAAATTGAAATGGATATATTAATCCGTCGTCCTTATTAGGGATTGTTAGTAAAAGCGGTTCATAGATGAACAAACTAGTAAATTTCTTCTTGACCATGGTATCTATGTCTTGACAGGGATTTTCTGTTCGTTTTTTTGAAATCGACGTGTTAACATTGAGAGATTCGACACATCGAGCTTACTTAATGGAGGGTGTATAGTGACCATCTACTATGATGTAGAACAGGTGTATACATACCTCATACTCCCAATGGATGAGAGTTCAAGATGCTCATCGTGTAGATTCTAACATGTTGACCAATCGAGGATGAAAACGGGCAAAACTTCGACGTCTCGAACATGGATGTCATGGTTAAGCCGATTTTACCGGGTCGGTTCAGGGATGAACCAAAAAATAACAAACATTGGGCTACAATCTGGGTTAGGACAGAAAAGGCCACCTTGACAAGGATGGGGTAACCTATCACCGAATGCTCGATGAATAATGGGCCCCCAAACCCTTTATATACTATGTTGCAAGGATCCAAGCGACGTGGAGTAGCATAACGCATTCTCAGGCGGACCCAAGAAACGCTCGTTAGAGGCTGCTCGCCAGTCGTGGTCTCACAAAGTACAGGCCAAGGCTGTGTGTTTCGCATAGCGGGCTGCCCCATATGCATGGGACCCAGTTCGGCTACTCGCACAAATGTGTAATTGAACCCATTCCCCCCAAAGCAATAATATACAACCATAAATATAGTATCCTAAAATCCAGCATCCAATTCACACAAGGAAAGTTTCCATTTAGAAGTTTGACATTTATATCCCTAGTGGAGTCGCCACTGTAAGGACAAAGATGGAAATCTTTAGAAGTCGCCACCTAGATTTAGGTCTAGGACCTTAGAAATGTGAAATCTCACCCCCAAGGTAAGACTTCGATTGACTCATGACCCTTAGATTGGATTTCTGGTCCATCAGAGATTGGGTAAGTGTCAGGTTACGATTATGGGAAGGGGTTAGGCACCCAAACCGCCCGATCGAAATCGGTCTCCTATACCTTTCCTATGCTAGACTTTATTTGTTAAACCAAGCCAAACCAAGTGGTTTGATATCATTGAACCGAATCTGTATCCATCATATTGCCTACATATTATGGAATTATTTTGAAAATCAAGTTCACCATCGTAGTTCAGGTGTGATTAAAATTTATGGCTGTGATTTATGCTTGTGCATGATTAAGTTCTTTGTTCAAGTTGAAGTTTATGCTTGAAAGGCTGAGAAATCCTATGGGTTAGGATGTGGATAGTCCAAGTGGACTGATAGATAGTCCTAGTGGATCTAAGGATAACCCTATTTGGGTCAAAATATGGATAACCCATTCTGGGTTGGAATATGGATAACCCTATATGGGTCAAAATAAGGATAAATATCCTAGTGGATCTATGGATAGTCCGAGTGGACTAAGGTTTGGGTAAAATGGTTGGATATCCTAGTGGATCTATGGATAGTCCAAGTGGACTAAGGTTTGAAAATCCTATTTGGGTTAAAATATGGGGGATATCCTAGTGGATCTATGGATAGTCCAAGTGGACTAAATTGGGGATCCGAATTTGGGTTTCTCCCAAATGGCCTACGTATCCTAGGGTTTGATCTAGGAATCAGAATCCACGTAGTTCGGGCTCTGGGTTGAAATGGGAATGGATATCCTAGTGGATCTATGGATAGTCCGAGTGGACTAAATGTGTGGATCCAAATTTGGGTTTCTCCCAAATAACCTACGTATCCTAGGGTTTGCCCTAGGAATCAGAATCCGCGTAGTTCGGGACTAGATAACCTTATTTGGGTCAAAATGTGCGTAAGTATCCTAGTGGATCTATGGATAGTCCAAGTGGACTAATGTTTGGATAACCCCTTTTTGGGTTGGAATGTGGATATCCTAGTGGATCAATGGATAGTCCGAGTGGACTAAATTGTGGATCCGAATTTGGGTTTCTCCCAAATGGCCTACGTATCCTAGGGTTTGACCTAGGAATCAGAATCCGCGTAGTTCGGGATGGATAACCTGTTCTAGGTTAATGATTGAGAACCTATTCTAGGTTTAGGGTTTACCGAGGGGCAAATCATCCTAAATTACCCTTTTCATTCTGAATTCTAATTTTGGAAGGTTTGGCAAAGAATTCTCTTTCTTTATTAAGGTTTTATTATTCCCATTATGCCCTTCCCCAGAATGTGGGTGCCTAAATGCACGTCCCCACGCCTAGATTGTCTTCTAGAAGTGTGCAGATATGGCAGTTTGACTAGGGTGTTGCATAAAATATGTTATTGCCAAAAAATAAAATATTCTATCTAAATATAGCACATAAAACATTTATGGCAAGAAATTCACATCCAGTAAGATTGTTTAAAAATCTTTCAAATATGGCATGTATTGCAAATAAGGCAAGAGCCTATATGACTTGATCTAGTAGGCTATCTTCTAAGCATGACAAGACCCTAATTGCTATTTTCTTTCCATATTTAGGGTTTTCTAACCTAATTGCTATTTTCTTTCTATTTTTTTAGGGTTTCCAACCCTAATTATAATTTTCTTTCCATTTTAGGGTTTTCTACCCTAATTGCTATTTTCTTTCCATTTTAGGTTTTCTACCTTAATTGTTATTTTCTTTCCATTTTTTAGGGTTTTCTACCCTAATTGCTATTTTCTTTCCATATTTAGGGTTTTCTACCCTAATTGCTATTTTCTTTCCATTTTTTAGGGTTTTCTACCCTAATTGCTATTTTCTTTCCATTTTTAGGGTTTTCTATCCTAATTATTATTTTATTTCCATTTTTTTAGGGTTTTCTACCCTAATTGTTACATTCTTTCCATTTTATGGTTTTCTACCCTAATTGTTATTTTATTTCCATTTTTAGGGTTTTCTACCCTACTTGTTATATTCTTTCCATTTTAGGGTTTTCTACCCTAATTATTATTTTATTTCCATTTTTTAGGGTTTTCTACCCTAACTGTTACTTTCTTTCCATTTTAGGGTTTTCTACCCTAATTATTATTTTCTTTCCATCTTAGGGTTTTCTACCCTAAATGTTACTTTCTTTCCATTTTTGGGTTTTCTACCCTAATTATTATTTTATTTCCATTTTTTTAGGGTTTTCTACCGTAACTGTTATTTTCTTTCCATTTTAGGGTTTTCTATCCTAATTATTATTTTCTTTCCATCTTAGGGTTTTCTACCCTAAATGTTACTTTCTTTCCATTTTTGGGTTTTCTACCCTAATTATTATTTTATTTCCATTTTTTAGGGTTTTCTACCATAACTGTTACTTTCTTTTCATTTTAGGGTTTTCTACCCTAATTATTATTTTCTTTCCATCTTAGGGTTTTCTACCCTAAATGTAACTTTCTTTCCATTTTAGGGTTTTCTACCCTAATTATTATTTTATTTCCATTTTTTAGGGTTTTCTACCCTAACTGTTACTTTCTTTTTATTTTAGAGTTTTCTACCCTAATTATGACAATAAGCATTTAATATAGCATGTGAGTATGATTATTCCAATCATGGCAATGTGATTATTTCAATTGTGACAGTGTGTGCATATAAGCATCCAAATATAGCATGTGAGCATTCCAAAATAGTAAGAATCATGCAAGCATCAAGATGGTGGACATATCAACATGGAATCCAATGGTTCAGATTTAATGTCATCACATAATCAGAAATCAATTGATCATCTAATGGATCAAATTTATCAATCAATGGCTCAAGATCAAAGGCCATAATTAAATCATGTGAAAATAACTTAACATCAAATGGCCATATACAAATTTGCATTAAAAAGTTTCAAATCAATGGTCACAATTAATCACATCAAACTCCCAAGATCAGATCCAGATCAGATGACCATAATTTAATCATCCAAAATCCATATCAATGGTCCATATTTAATCACCTTAAATTCCAAAATCAAATGGCCCAAAAATTTCACTTAAAATTCCAAGATCAAGGGTCCATATTTATTTCACATCAAAATCCCAAGTTCAATGGTTCATAGAAATTCCAGTCATGGCTAAAATGATGATCAAGTTAATCACATGAAACTTCAAGCATATGATGGACCAATTTCATAAAAACTCCAAACAAGTGGTCAGACCCATTATCACCACAGATATTTCATGATCAAAACTATTATCATCATATAAAATTTCATGATCAAATGGCTGAAATTCAAGCACATAAAAAATCCATGTAGTGGATCAAATTAAATTCATGTCGGTGACTAAAATTTAATTAAGATTCATACAATGGCTTACATGGGATCAAGGGTTGTGATGGAATCATGGACAAGACTGGTTTGTGAAATGGAACTGGGTGATAGGAGAGATGAGGTGTTCGGTTGAGGGTTTAGGGGAGCAGGTTTTGGTGATAGTTGAGTGGCAGCAAGGAACATCATATTTATAAATAAAATAAAAAAACCAAAATAGAAACGGCTTACCTGAGTTGTAGGGAGCCTTCCCTGCTCCTTCTTCTTCATCTTCATCTTCAGCTTCCTTTTCGCCTTTCTTCTCCAACTCCCCTTTTTGTTTTTTGTTTTTTTCTTCCTTGGTTTTCCCCCTCTCCTTTCCTCTTATCGATCCTCCTTTTCTGATTTTTTTTTGGCCTTTTTCTTCTCCTCTTCTTCCCTTCTTTTTCTCCCAAAAACGTGAGCCACAAAGGCCTTTCACGTTTTTTTTTCTTTCCCCCTTTTTTTCTCTCTTTTTCCCTTACTTTTCTCCCAAAAACGTGAGCCACAAAGCCCTTTCACGTTTTTTTTTCTTTCCCCTTTTTTTCTCTCTTCTTCCCTTAATTTTCTCCCAAAACTTAGCTCAAAAGCCTTTACACGTTTTTTCTTTCTCTTTTCCTTTTTTTTCTCCTTGGAAAAGTTCCCTTCTTCTCTCTCTCACGTCCCTTTTATCTTCTCCCTCTTTCCCTCAAGAAAAACAATCTAGAAACCCTAAATCCTCTCCTTTTTTTTTTCCTATTTTCTTTCTTTTCTTCCCTAAAACCGTCCCTCCTAAAAACCCCCACGTTTTCTCTTTCTTCTTTCCTTTTTTTTCTCCAACAAAATCCTTTGGATTGTCTTAGAAAAAGTGACGTTTTTCCTCTCTCCCTCTTTCCTTTTTTTTCTCAAAATCTTTTGGATTTATCCCCAAAATCGAAATCCCCATTCTCTTCCGCGTTTTTTTCTCTCCCCTCTTTCCTTTTTCTTCTAAAAAATCTTTTGGATTATCATTTACATATAATAATATATATTATACACATATATTTAATAACATACATATATATATATATATATATATATATATATATATATATATATATATTATACAATATATATAATATATAAATATTATGCACATAGATGAACTGATTCGAAATGGGTTGAGACTGACTTAAGTTGACAACTGATATGGGTTGAGCTAGGTTAGACCGAAACCGGTTTTGAACCGAGTTGGACTGGACTGATTGGAATTAACTGGGTTTTCTCTCCTTGTCATTTCACGGGTCATTTTCGCTGTCATCTCGCATGGAATTTTTCGATGGCCTCTATTCCAAATTTTTTGCGTTCATATTGTAGAACATTAAAAATGAGGAATATAGGAACTTGAATCACCTCATTTGGAAGTAAAATGGTCAACTTATGAATTTTTGAAGTTTAAGCGGACCAATTATCGATAATTTGGCTGACCATTCTGCATGAGATCCTTCAGAGGCTTTTACCGGAAATATTTTACGTCCACTTTGTAGAGCACTAAAAATGGAACATAATGAGACTGGAATCACCTGAATCCGACGTAGAATGGAAAAGATATGCAGCTTTGAAGTTCTGACGATAATTTTGCATGCAAGCTTGCATGGGACCCACTGGTGACTTCTACCCAGGATTTTTTACGTCCACTTTGTAGATCATCATGAATGAAGAATAATGGTCTTGGAATCATCTGAATCCGATGTCGGATGATCAAGATATGAGGATTTGAAATTCAAACGATCCGACTTAGGATAATTTGCATGAAGGCCCCTGGGATTATTTATAATAATTTCAGAAACCTCCCTTATATGTATCATCCGACTAAAATGGTCATATCTTCCTCATTTGATATCGGAATTGAGCAATTCTGGTCTCGTTTCGAAGATAATTCTATGACCTATGCATCTATGAAGATAATAGCCCATGACCCTGCTGTGGGGATCAGTGAAAAATCATAAATCTTTGGGTTAAAGGTCAGAAACCTGCCATATTGGTTCATTTATGCCAAGGGTGGCAAAAATGGGGTGCTTACACTTACAATGATTGATAAGGGAGAAGCTTTATGCTAAATTTAAGAAATGCAATTTTTGGTTGGACAAGATAACTTTCTTAGGTCACGTGGTATCATCAAAAGAAATAAAAGCGGACCCTAGTAAGATATAAGCCATTGTAGGGTGGGAAGCGCCTCAGAACATTATAGAGATTAGAAGTTTCTTAGATTCAACTGTTGATTATAGATGGTTTATGGAGGACGACTCTCAGAACGTGGAACCTATTACCAAGCTGACCAGGAAGGGGGAAAAGTTCATCAGAATCGATAAGAATGTAGAATGTTTTCAAATTCTGAAGGCAAAACTTATATCAGCTCCCATCCTAACCATTCTGATGCTAGGGGAACCCTTTACCCTATACACAAATGCAAGAGATTAGGTTTGGGATGCGTTCTGATGCAAGGTGAACAGGTGATTGCATATGCTTTAAGACAACTGAAGGATCACAAGAAAAATTATCTGACGCATGACTTGGAGACACTATTTGTACGGTGAGAAGTTTCAGATTAAATTGGATCACAAGAGTCTCACTTATCTCTTCACATAGAAGGAGTTAAATATGAGACAGAGAAGGTGACTAGAGGTACTGAAGGATTATGACTATGATATTTTTGATATCCAGTATCATATCGATAAGGCAAATGTAGTAGTTGATGCTTTGAGCATGTAGGGAATACTGAAGCCAAAAGAGGAAATTGATACAAGTGCCTCTATGTGTGCCGTAGTATCGACATCCGAAGAAGATGGACTGCAACAGCTAATAGAATCTCCAGATGATCTATTAGAGCAAGGGTTAATTAACAAGTTTTCACTTATGTTCATTGCATTGAAAATTTTATTGGATTTGATGGACGAAGTGAAAGAGGCAATTTTCCATGACCTATATCTGAGAACCATGCAAGAAGATTTAGAGAAGAGTAAAACTAACCATGATTTCACCCTGGATGTAGATAAGATACTCAGGTATAGGGGTGGGTTATGCATACCCAAAAGTGAGGAGTCAGACCTTTGGTAGGGAATCATGCTGGAAGCTCACTCCACTCCATATTCAGTGCATCCGGGAAGTACGAAGATGTATCATGATTTAAAGAAATTGTACTGGTGGAGAGGGATGAAAGCTGATGTAGCTCGGTACATATACTAGTGTCTAAACTATTAGTAAATAAAGGCTGAAAGACAAAGACCAGAGGGTTTACATCAACCATTGTCAGAACTAGCATGAAAGTGGGATTGTATCACTATGGACTTCATCACTAGGTTACCTTTGACTCCCAGATCCAACGATGCAGTTTGGGTGATTGTTGATCGCCTTACTAAAATGGTCCGTTTCATTACTATACAACCTCAGTATACTTTGAAGCGACTAGCCAAGTTCTATGTGGATAATATCATCAGGCTACATGGTGTACCAGAGAGCACAGTGTTCGACAGAGACCCATGCTTTACTTCAATGTTCTGGGAGGGACTACAGAAAGCAATGGGGATGAAGTTGAAATTCAATAACACTTTTCATCCTCAGACATATGGACAGTCGGAATAAACAATCTAGATCCTAGAATATATGCTCTGAGCTTGTGTAATTGATTTTAAAGGAGCTTAGGATGAGAAGTTACCACTGATTGAGTTCGCTTATTACAACAGCTATCAAGCTACTATACAGATGTCACCCTAAGAAGCATTGTATGGTAGGAAATGTCAAACTCCTCTGTTTTGGAATGAAGTAGGTTCAAGAAAAATTATAGCACCCTAATTTATCGAAAAAACTTTTCAAGTGGTAGACATAATCAAAGAGATAGTAAAGACTGCTCAAGGTTGACAAAAGAGTTATGCGGATAATCGATGATGAGACCTCGAGTTTATGGTGTGAGATAAAGTGTTTCTGAAGATATCACCTATGCATAGATTGTAGTGTTTAGACAAGAAAGGAAAACTATGTTCTAGGTATGTGGGACCATAAGAAATTTTGGCAAGGTGTAGGAAAGTGGCATATCAGCTTACGCTACCACCATCGATGTCTAGAGTGCAGGATGTGTTCCATGTTTCCCTACTGAAGAAATATATCAAGTACTTGACTCATATTTTGACAATGAATCCACCAGATTCGATGGATGACTTAACCTTCTAAGTAATGCCAGCCAAAATCACAAGTCAGAAGGTACAACATATGTGAAACTAGGATATATATTATGTTAAAGTTATCTAGAGAAGTTAGGATGTGGAAGATGTAGGACCCGTACTTTACTAACTTGGTTTAACTGTGTCGTGCCAGGTCTTCCCATCATTCCTGGACCAAGTCGACCGATTGTTTGAAGATGGATCACCAACCAGGTATGAGAATCGAGTTAAAAATACTAAAAACAAACCTATGGTCGAATACCTGGGTAGGTATGGTCGACCATAAGGAAAGAAACAAAAATCTCAAATCCAGACCCCACGCTTGATGATTTTGACCCTACGGTCAACGGGTTCTACGACTGTAGCCATTGACCGTGAGACCCCAGGTTAGACTCTAAGTTTTGAAAACTTTCATAAACTAAGAGATTTCTTTCCTAATTGAAAGAGGACTCTATATGGAGAGTTTTTTTTCTATCAACCCTTTTTCACTCTTTTAGAACATTAGTAAACCCTAGAAAAAGAGAAGTGAGGAGAAGGAGAAGAAGAAAAGGCTAAGGAGAGGATTTTGTTGAGAAGAGATTGGCTCTCTATCAAGGCAAAGGTATGAATCTAATCTCTGAAGATGTAAACTCTAAGGAATAAGACTTCTATGGAAGATAGGTAATATCAACCTATTATGATCTATGTGATTTCCTTGAGAAAATCCCAAGGAGAACCATGAGGAGAGATTTTGATGATTAGGATTGATAAGAAACTACTAATAATATACGATGATCTTAGAATAAATTCAATTGAAGATTAGAGGATTTGACCCAGGATGAACTCGAATTGCATGTAGTCTGTGACCAAAAATCTCAAGGTCGCAGCTACGGTCGACTACAGCATGACCAACATGACCAGAGGATTGACCATAGGCATTCAGGAAGATTTCAGAAACCATATGATCATAGCTACGATCGCACCGTATGTGACCGTAGGGTATCGATTGTAGGCAGTAAGGTACATATAGTATGAAACCATAGGCTTAATCAGACACCTATCAATGCTCTGTTTTGATTTTCTACTACTGTAACATGTTACATATGAACCCTAACTTAAATTCATATAACTTTTAGGTTGTTAAATCAATTCAAAGAGAATTTTAAGGCTTGGAAGGAGATCGAGTATTGCTAATAGGTGAGGGAACAAGACTTACACTAATTGGATAAGAATAAACTCTTTATTTTTATTGAGTCTAATGCAATGATTGATTCTACACTTGTATGCTTGTAATGTGCATCTCACATGTCATCCAATATTCTTGCTATTACTGTTCATGCATATTTAATTTTGTTTATTTATAACATTATGATAATGATGCTAGGAATAGGCAAGTGAATGTATGTGTGTGGTTGGTGCGTTGGATGCTAGTGGAGCATCAGGGGGAGGACGTGGCGTAGTGGTCTTTAACCTCGTCACCAGACTCTAGCTCTATCTCTACTCAAGTCTTGCCCACTAACATCGTCATATCGCCATTACCTTAGCAGAACTATTATGTCATAGGGCATCAGAGGAGGTGGTCTCAGACCGTGTGGTCTCTACCTCTGCCAAGGGGCCTTAACTATATCTCCATGGATGTATTGAGGGATGCTGGGGTGAGGCCTTGGATACACTGTTTAGCATTAGGATTGGTTAGATGCAAGCCCAGTTTGCAAGCCCTCGCCAATAGGGGCTTACCTGTTGGTATGGGTAGGGGATCCGGGGAAATGTTGGCGGTGTTTGATCTAAACACTTTAGCTCTATCTCTATTCCATGGTTGGTGCATGTGGGATGACAATGGTATTTGATCCATTGAGTGGATTCACACACTCATGTATAGAGCTATGGGGGCCACCAAACCTTTCTATAGCACATTGCAAACTTAAAAACCAGACCAAAGATATGAATTGAATGCATGCATATGTTTATTGCATTGTTTTGTTTGCTCACTGATCCATGATGTGTGCTCACCCTTTTGACGTCGAACATTTTTAGTTGATGATGCAGGTCCTACTGTTCAAGAATATATCAATGCATCGACGTATGGACACGTTGCTGCAATGGACGTAGAAGCTGAAGAAGATGCGCATGATTCATCATGCGAGTGCAACTGATGTGTTTTTGCTTAAGTTTAGTTATAATTTGAATATCAGATATGTAATTGATTATTTATTTTTATGTCTTGTGGTTTGAAGATAATTGGATTAAATACTTATTTATCACTGTTAGACTCTCAGTTCATTATTTATAAGACTTCCACTTATTTGTTTATTACCTCTGATTATTACCATGGAATGTGTGCGTGGTTTGATATGGTGGGTATGACCTATACGAGATCCTGGTTGAACCGTTAGTTTATTAGCGGTCCATCTCACTAATCTGGTTAGACTAGAATTGGGGTGTGACAACTTGGTATCAGAGTATCTCAGGTTCTACCCATTGACCAAACTACTTCCACATGAGTCATGAACTGAGTTAGGAAAAAAATTAAAAGCTGTAATAAGAATACATCATAAGCACCTGTGTTATATGAGACATAAACTAAGAAAGAGAATAATACACATATGTAAATGGAAAACCAATTTTACATATATATATATATATCCAAATTGGTGTAAGACAAAATACATCCGAATCAGAGTACGGTCCATAAATCTGTATAGTTACTCTGTAAAATAAATGAGAAAAAGAAATGGAAGTTATCATGGAGCTGGGGTTCTGGAGGAGGAGGTGTCTCACGATCTCTATCATAGTCCTCAGCATATACTCTTACGAGCTAGGCCACCTGAGTCTGAGTAGCTTGGAGACTAGCTGTCAGATCCACTACCCGCTAGCCAATAGAGCGTTGGGCATCTAGAAGCTCTCATACTCTCCAATTAGTCATGCGCTTAGCCTATCGAATCTCACGTAACAGCCCATCATGTCATCTGGTAGTGGGCGAGAAGGGCCAGCTGATTGAGAAGCCCGAGAAGGGCCAGCTCTAGTAGAATGTTGTGGTGATGGAGGAGGGCTGGCATCCATATCCATGTACATCCGATCATCATCCTCTTCATCATCACTCTCGTGTGCCTCTACTACTACCTCTGCTATTACTGTTGCTGCTGCCTCTGCATCTGCTGCCGCTACCCGAGTGAGAGGACGTCCCATAGCATTCCTCTCATCATCAATGACCTGTATCTCTCTCATGCCCATCCTGCTGATGGCCTCCCAATCAAGGTCAGCTAAGAAGGTGTCCTCAAGGATCCTCTCATCCACTAGGTCCACCTGTAAATGAGCGAGTAGGGTGGAGATCAGTTTCCCATAAGACAAGTTACCTCTCGAGTCAGGCAACGTAGCTCTGTGCATAGTCTGAAGAATGATATATGGGAGGCAGACAGGCTGCCTAGTACAAATATAATATAACAGGTACTGGGTCAGCTGTGAGACCATCTCATAGTGTCCGCCCTGGGGAATAAGATTATGCTAGATAATCTTGCAGTAGACCCGTGGCTCTGGATGCAGGTTGACTGCTTTTAACTCCTAGCGGTCATCCAAAAGAATCTGGTTATCTATCTCTGTACGCACCTGTGTAGACAGAAACTGTGGCTCCCTGGGTGCACAGTAAATGAACTGACCATCATTCGAGATGCCTAAGAGATCAGCCAACTCCTGATAGTTGAAAGAGAATAGAACCCCTTTCACCCAGCTGGTGATCCGAAGCTCTCTACCTCTGTCAACATCTTCTAAGTCACCCTCTACTTGTAGGTGATAGCAGAACTGCTTGACCAAGTCTAGGCAAGTGCAAACCTTGTACAAAATCACTGGAAGCCAACCCATGTCACCAAACACCCTTTCCACATCAAACAGGGCTAAATGGGCTAAGTTCACACACCGACCCCCTTCTACTTTCTTCCGGTTAAACCAAGGATATCACACTTCTGCTTCAACAGACCTGAGGCATGGGGGTCATGAACTTGAGGAACATTAGTGCGAACCATGATAACTGCAAGAGAAGAAAATAAGAAAAACAAGTTACATAAATTTGAAAATTTGACAGCATAACAACGAAAAATGGGAAAAAGCCTCACTTTTCACCCAAACATTTGGGCAGGAGGACTTACATAGGTCCCAAAACATCCTGCAAGACTCATACAATCGAAAATTTAAACTAGGTAGATTGTATTTGAAGAAATTTTGACAATAAAGAAAAACCCCCAAAATTTAGGTAAAAAATGGGAGTTTTCAAGTTTCTACTAAACTAACCGATGAAACTCAAATTTTCTTGAGGGCTTTCATTTATTAGGTAGCCAATAGAAATAACCCCCAATAAAAATCAAATTTTTTCGATTAGAAAAATATTAATTTGAAGAAAACTCTACAAATGGAGCAAACCCTAGGTATGAAAGCTTAAAAATGGAGAAAAGTAGAGAACATACCTCAAGGAATGGAATGGAGAACGTGGATCGATGGAAAAATCACCAAGTTCGTATGGTAGACACTGTAGAAACTCAGTGGTGGCGAGTTGAGTTGTGACCGTAGGAAAGGAAAGTAGAATGAGAGGGAAAAATCTCAAAAACAGGTTTAAAAACCTGATTTTGAACCATACGGTCGCACAATTTGACCAAAACCATCGACCATATGATGGACCATAGGGTCTTGATAAGTTTCCAGGATTTTGAAGGTCGCACCTATGGTCATACAATATGTGACCGTAGGCCATCAACCGTATAACTGACTATTGTCTGCATTTTGATTCTATCTGAACTTTTGCCTATTAATTTTGTTCTTCTCTCGCTTTCCATTGTGAGACTAACCCAATACTACCATTTTATTTTGTCTCACATGTGTAGCTTTGCCAATAACATACCACCCAAGAGTTTAAATTGCTGGGCACAGAGTAAGCAGAAGGAGACAGAATGCAAATCCATCTCCCCCACCTATGGATACTAATGACAATGAAGGTCAGCAAGGATTGGAAGGAAATATTAGAGATCAAAATGTTGCACCTCAGAAAGTTCACACCCAAGCCAACCCAACCAACTTACCTGCACCACCTATGGATTTGGCTACTGTGGTGATGAATTTGGCACAACAAATGCAGCATATATAGCAAATACAAGCCAACATGCAAGCTGTTATGGGAATTGCTCTTCTAGTTGCAAACACAACATCGCTTCCTGCAGGACAAGCTAGTACTGCACCTGGTGGTAGCAACACTGTACCCCAAGCACCGTAAACACCAGCACTACAAAGCCAAGTGCAAAACCCTGAAGCACCACAAGGCGGGTATAACCAAGGTAACCATTAGTACCAGCCGCCTATATATGTGGCAAATGCACAGTATCAGCTTGATGACTCCAGACTGATCGAGCATTTCTTAAAGTTGAAGCCAAAGGAATTCACGGGCAAGCCATCAGATCCATTGTGGCTAGCTCACTGGATCGATGAGATGGAATGAAACTTTATGATGATGACTATAAATAAAGAAGAGAAGGTATTATGTGCCACGTTTATGTTGAAAGGTGAGGGACACCTATGGTGAAAATCAACTAGAAGTTATCTGTTAACAAAGCACACGCAACTGACATGGGTTATCTATAAAGAAGAGTTCTTGGAGAAGTATTTTCCCAGGAGTTTCAGAGACCAAATGGAAAAGGAGTTCTTGAGTCTGTATCAAGGACAAATGTTAGTAGACACTTATCAACAGTGTTATGAAGAATTGTTCTTCTTTGATTTCTCGAGAATGTAGGAGGAAAATACCAAAACCCAAAGGTTCGTCATGGGACTTAGGGAAAGTATCCGTGAGCATGTATTGGGATTGAAAAAGAAAATAAATAATGAAGCAGTATAGATTTCTCGAGTACTGGAATCGAGCCAGAGGGAATGTTATTTTGCTCAGAATAGAGGTATAAAGAGGCCCAATGGAAACTCATATAACGGAGGGAACTCAAAGACATTTAAACCCTTCTGTACTCAAGGCTTCAATGTTGCAACCAAGACTACTATGATAGCCCAACCTCAACAGAAGCAAAGTAATGATGTAGTCAAATGATTCAATTGCGATCAAGTAGGACATTATTCAAGAGAGTGTCCTAAGCCAAGGAAGCAGCTACAGTAAGGGAAAGTTTATGTAGTTACTTCTGAGGATACTATCACATCGCCTAATGTGGTCGCAGGTATGATTCAACCTTTTTTTTTGAAAAGCCTTGTATGAGCATGTAGACTAAATTAAATCAAATCATAGGTATCGTACCTATTAATGGCATACATGCCAGAGTACACATTGACTCTAGAGCTACTCATTCTTTTATATCTGTGTCATTTGGAAAGAAGTTAAATCTACCCCTCAAACCTTTAGACTGCAAACTGCTTGTACGATCACCTATGGGATTAGAAGTGGAACTAGACAAAGGTTATGGACCATGTCCAGTTCTTATCGGCAAGAAGATTTAGGATGCAACCTTAATCCAACTCGAGAATGGATTGGTTAGCTCAGTACTCCACGAACCTATTATGTATGGAAAAGAAATTGACATTTAAAGACAAGGAAGGAGCAGAGTTTAGTTTTGTGGGAACCAAACTTCCCCGTAAACGAAAGCTCATCCTCTCCGCATTGAAGGCTAGAAAATGCCTCGAGAAAGGAGGAATTGGATATCTAGTATCCGTGGTTGACCTCTCTAAGGAAGAACCACAAATGGAGGATATTGAAGTTGCGTGAATTTTTGGATGTATTTCCTAAGAAACTACCAGGACTACCACCTGACCAAGCGACAGAGTTCATTATAGATCTTATACCCGGAGCTGCACCAGTATCGAAAGCACCTTATCGAATGGTTCCTACTGAATTGAAGGATCTGAAGGTACAATTATAGAAATTATTAGACAAGCTATATTAGACCCAGCATATCACCATGGGAAGTGCCAGTATTTTTCGTGAAAAAGAAGGACGGTAGCGTTCAACTGTGTATAGATTATTGAGAATTGAATAAGCTTAAATCAAGAATTAGTACCCGTTGCCTCGGATCGACGACTTATTCGATCTGTTGTGAGGTGCCAAAGTGTTCTCCAAAATTGATCTTCGGTCAGGATACCATCAATTTTAAGATTAAGGAAGGTGATATTCCAAATACAGCATTCAGAACTAAATATGCACATTATGAGTTTGTAGTCATGTCTTTTGGATTGATTAATGCACCCACAACTTTTATGGAACTCATGAATCGGGTATTCCACGATATATTGGATACGTCAGTCATCGTATTTATTGACGACATACTAGTCTACTCCAAGGACAAAGAAACTCATATCACAAATCTAAGAGCCGCTCTGCAGTGACTAAGAAAAGAGAAGCTTTACGCTAAATTTACAAAGTGGGAATTTTGGCTAAATGAATTTGCTTTCTTAGGCCATGTTTTATCAGTTGAAGGGATTAAAGTGGATCCTAGCAAGATTGAAGCCATTGTAAAATGGAAAGAACCTAAGAATGTTTGTCAAAATCAGAAGTTTCTTAGGTTTAGCTGGGTACTATCGATGATTCATGGAAGATTACTCTAGAATTGTCATACCTCTCACCAGTCTGACAAAGAAAGGAGAAAAGTTTGTTTGGACATATAAACGTGAAGAGTGTTTCCAAACATTGAAGGCTAGATTGATATCAGCTCCCATCTTGACTATTTTGATGCTTGGACTACCATTTATCTTGTACACTGATGCGTCTGTGTTAGGTTTGGGATGTGTGCTTATGCAAGGACGACAAGTAATTGTGTATGCTTCGAGACAACTGAAGGCACATGAGAAGAAATATCCCACTCATGATTTAGAATTAGCAGCAGTAATACATGCTGTTAAGATATAGAGACATTATTTGTATGAAGATAAATTTTAGATTAAATCAGATCATAAGAGTCTCACTCATCTTTTTAATCAGAAAGAGTTGAACATGAGACAGAGAAGATGGCTGGAATTACTAAAGGATTATGATTGCGATATCCAGTATCATCTACAAAAAGTTAATGTACTTGTTGAGAATTAAACAGGAAAGCTATGACAAAATCTCAGGAATAAGCAAGTGCAAATGCTGTAGTGTGTGTCACAGGAAGAGTATTTAATTATGATAAAGAGCAGTTCATGATTGATATTTTGATTGAATCAACTGACCAAAGGTTTATTCATCTATTCTCAAACATGTTCGCTACATTGAAGATTGTACCTGATTTGCTAGGTGAAGTGAAAGTAGTTATTAAATCAGACCCTTATCTGAGAACGGTGCAAGAAGACCTTGAAAAAGGTAGGACTACTCCTAAGTTCACTTTGGATTCTGAGAAAGTAATATGATACAAAGGGAGAGTATGTGTTCCTGAAAATGAAGACTTGGATATTAGACACAGACTAATGAAGGAAGCCCACACCACCGCTTATTCGGTAGAGCTTGGAAGTATAAAGATGTATCATGATCTGAAGAAACTATAATGGTAGAGAGGAATGAAAGCGGATGTAGCTAAATTTGTGTCTCAATGCTTGAATTGTCAACAGGTAAGGCTGAAAGATAAAGACCTGCAGAATTGTTGCAGCCACTGCCAGAACTAGCATGGAAATGGGAGTGCATCACTATGGACTTCACCACCGGATTACCATTGACTCCCCAAGTAGTTGACGCAGTTTGGGTGATTGTAGATCGTTTGACTAAGACAGCTCGTTTCATAGGTATACGACCTTAGTATACCCTAGAGAGGTTAGCTATGCTTTAAGTAGATAATATTGTCAGATTACATGGTGTACGTGTAAGCATTTTGTCCAACAGAGACCCACATTTCACTTCAAAGTTTTGGGAAGGATTACAGAAGGCTATGGGTACAACATTGAAGTTTAGTACTGCATTCCATCCTCAGACCGAAGGACAGTCAGAGCATACCAGTCAGATTTTAGAAGATACGCTTCGAGCTTGCGTAATTGATTTCAAAGGATCATGGGATGAGAAATTTGTAAGCACCCCATTTTTGCCACCCTTAGCATAAGTGAACCAATATGGCAGGTTTTTGGCCTTTAACCCAAAGGTTGGTGATTCTCTAATGAACCCCACAGTAGGGCCATAGGCTATTACCTACTTAGATGAATAGGTCATGAAATTATCTTCGAAATGAGACCAGAATCATCAAATTCTGACGTTAAACAAGGAAGATATCGTAGTTTGAAAGTGCAAGGGCATTTACGTAATTATCGCATGATGCATGCATTATCATTCAAACTTCAAGACATCATATCTTGGTCATCTGATATTAGAATCAGATGATTCAAATGCCAATATTCCTTATTTTCAGTCCTCTTCAAAGTGGACATGAAAAATCCCGAGTAGAAGTCACCAGTGGGCCCCATGCAAGCTTTCATTCAAAATTATCGTTAGAACATCAAAGCTTCATATCTTTGTCGTTGTACGTCGGATTCAGATGATTCCAAGACCATTATTCTTCACTTGCGATGTTCTACAGAGTGGACGTAAAAAATCTCGGGTAAAAGTCTCCAAAGGGTCCCATGCAAAATTACACATGGAAATGGTCATTTAATTTTTGAAAATTCATATTTTGGTCACCCCATATCCAAATCAGGTAATTCAGTTTCATTATGTTCAATTTTTTGTACTCTACAAAGTGGACGTAAAGGATTTCCGATAGAAGTCTCCGAAGGATCCCATGCAGAATGGTCAGTCAAATTATCGATAATTGACCTGCTTAAACTTTAGAAATTAATAAGTTGGCCATATTATTTCCAAATGAGGTGATTCAAGTTTCAATAGTCCTCATTTTTAATGGTCTACAAAGTGAACGTAGAAATTTAGAATAGGTGCTATCGAAAAAGTCCATGTGGAAGGTTGACAGAAATGGACTATGAAATGTCAATCTTGGTCCAAACCAGCTTAATCCAGCTTAGTCTAACTTAGCACGACCCAGCTCAGACCAATCCAGACCAAGTTATGTCAGCCCATATGCATGCATTTCTTTTATATGTGTATAATATATAATATATTATTGTATATAATATTATATCTTACAGATATATTATATGTATTAATACATATATATATATATATAATATATATATATATATATATATATATATATATATATATATATATATATATATATATATATATATTTATATATTATAGGAAAGAGAGAGGAAAGAGAGGCCGTGGAAAGAAAGAGAGGCCATAGGAAAGAGAATGGGAGAAAGGAAAAAAGAAAAGAGAGAGAAATAAAAGAAAAAAGGAAAAAAAAAAGAATCTCTCTTTCACGTTTTCTAGAAAGAAAACGTAAAAGAGAGAGGGAGAAAGAAGAAAAAAAAAAGAAGGAAAGAGGAAGGTAAGAAAAAAGAAAAAAATAAGTAAAAGAAAAAAAAAGGAAACGTTTTCTAGAAAGAAAACGTGAAAAGAGGGGGAGAAAGGAAAAAAGGAAGGAAATGAAGCAAGAAGAAAAGGAAAGAAGAAACAAAGGAAAGAGAGAAGGGATTTTTTAGAAGAAGGTAAGAGAGAAAGGGAAGAGAGAAGAGATTTTCTAGAAGATGAAGGAGAAAAAGGAAAGAAAAGAATGAGAAAAAACTTGCGAAAAAGAGAAGAAAGGAAAGAAAAAAAATGGAAAGAAAGGATTTTCTAGAAGAAAAAGAAGAAAAGGAAGGAAGAGAGAAGAAGGATGTTTCTACTCTAGAAAATGAATAGAAAATGTATGGATGAGAGAGGGAGAAGAGAAAAGGGAAGGAAGAGAAGAAAGGAAAGAAGAAAAAAGAAAAAAAAAAGATTTTCTAGAAAAAAAAGAAAAAGAAAGAAGGATATTCTAGAAGAGGAGAGGAAAAGCATAAATAGGCTAAGAGAAGAGAGAGGGGGCTTCTTTTCCTGACCACAAGGAGAGGAGGATGTGAGTGAGAGAGAGAAGCATGAGAAAGGGAGAAAGAAAGAGAGAAGAAGAGAGAAGAAGAAAGAAAAGAGAAGAAGAAAAGAGAGAAAGAGAAAAGAGAGAGAGAGAAGCAGAGAAAAGGAGCAGGAGGATTCACATTTAAAGAGCTTGACATGATCTTCAGACATCCTACATCGACGGTTTTGCTCGATTTGAGCACAAGGTTAGTACCCTAAACAAATTTAGAGGTCATTAGAATGCTCGAATGTCAATTTTGCTTGAAAAAGGCTAATTTCTATGAAATTTCGATCAGGAATACTCTATTACATGTGTATTAGTGATACGATGCCTATGTCTAGTATTTTTTATGAATAATAATTTGTCTAAACTATTCAATGATGAAGTTTTGAATGCTATATGATGTTGTTTGATGTTTTTTGCAAGTTTCATAAAGTGGTTTTCTAATCTGAAATTTCCAAATTTAGGATTCAAACTTAGGACGTACATCACATGTAGTTTTTCATAGATTTTGAAGCCCAAATTTTTATGGGAGTCTATCTGATATGTTAAAAGACTTCCCTAAAAATTTCGTTCCATTTAGAATTGAAAAAATATATCAAAAAATTCGTCTTTGACATTGCTATTTTACTCATATGTAATGCAATCATCTATCAGAAAGTCTCTGGACAAGGATCTTATGGCCATAATCAGGAAATTTGCTTCATATGAACTTTTTATATATGAAAGTCTTCTCAAAAATAGCACTGGTTTTGTATTTTTCAATTTTTTATTGAATTGATATCAATTTTTAAGTGCATAGTGCTCTAATTTTGAATCTGTCAGGATGTACTGATTTGCATGATCGAAAATAATCATTTTTCATAAAGAAAGTATGCTGTTTTAACTTTTTTTTTTAAATGGGATTTTAGATCAGACCATTACCTACATAGACATATATCTAGATTTAATTTTCTTTAAGTATAGGATTTTATTTGGAATTTATGGTGTAACTGGTCAAAAATCTGGAACAGATTTGACCAGTGCACATGTCCGGTCTTAGGGCATATCTTTGACCTATTTTTGCTCTCTGTTGGGATTCGAATCCTTCATCTAAAATATAATATATTAAGTCATATTTCTATGAAAAAATGTTAAGCTTGATTAGAGTTGTAGAAGACCTACTTATTGTCATTCTTGTGTAATGTAACAGAATCTGAATGTAGTTCATAGCTTTGTCCATTATCTGAAACCTTGTATCACAATTTTAACAATTTTGAGTCATTAATCTTTCTAAATGTCTTCATTAAAAATTATAATTTTTTAAAGAACATTGAACATATGTTTTTAATAATTTTGTACTTTTAAAAAAAAGGTTTCATCGATGTCTCATTCATTGTAACATGCAAATTGGTTGTTTGAGCTAATTCTGTCATATTTGGATAAATGACTATATTTGAAGCATTCATATGCTTTGTTTGTATTGTGCATACCGTATTTACCATATTCCATGTGTTGCTATATTTAGTAGAATAAATAGATTTTTATCATACGTAGTAAAATCTTAATAATTATCATTTTTAAGTCTTACTATACTTAAAAAATAGCATATAAGATCTTACCTTTTTTTGAAAAATTCATGTCATATTTGCATTCTATGATTGATATTTACCATATTAATATATAAATGCATATTAGATCTTTCCATATTAGGTCTTGCCATGCTTAGATTAGCATATTAGATCTTACCATATTAGGTTCTTGCCTTATTTGCAATGCATGTTGTATTAGGGAGATTTTCAAAATCTTACTATATTTTGTGATAGTTACCATAAATATCATACATGCCATGCATAGAATATTCCATTTATGGTAATAACTTAATTTATGCTGCACCCTAGTCGAACTGCCATATCTGTACACCTAGCAAACATATTAGGCGTGAGGACGTGTATTTAAGCACCCATATTCTTGGTAAGGGCATAATGGGAATAATAAAAAAAATTTAATAAAGAAAGAGAATGCTTTGCCAAACCTTCCAAAATTAGAACTTATGATGAAAAGGGTAATTCAGGATGATATTCACCTCTTAGTAAACCCTAAACAAAGAATAGGTTCTCAATCCTAAACCTAGAATAGGTTCTAAACCCTAAACCTAGAACAGGTTCTCACTTTCTAACCTAGAACAACCTATGTCTAGTATTTTTTATGAATAATAATTTGTCTAAGCTATTCAATGATGAAGTTTTGAATGTTATATGATGTTGTTTGATGTTTTTTGCAAGTTTCATAAAGTGGTTTTCTAATCTCAAATTTCCAGATTTAGGATTCATACTTAGGATGTACATCACATGTAGTTTTTCATAGATTTTGAAGCCCAAATTTTTATGGGAGTCTATCTGATATGTTAAAAGACTTCCCTAAAAAATTTTGTTCCATTTGGAATTGAAAAAATATATCAAAAAATTCGTCTTTGACATTGCTATTTTACTCATATGTAATGCAATCATCTATCAGAAAGTCTCTGGACAAGGATTTTATGGCCATAATCAGGAAATTAGCTTCATATTAACTTTTTATATATGAAAGTCTTCTCAAAAATAGCAATGGTTTTGTATTTTTTTAATTTTTTATTGAATTGATATCAATTTTTAAGTGCATAGTGCTCTAATTTTGAATCTGTCAGGATGTACTGATTTGCATGATTGAAAATAATCATTTTTCATAAAGAAAGTATGCTGCTTTAACTTTTTTTTTTAAATGAGATTTTAGATCAGACCATTATCTACATAGACATATATCTAGATTTAATTTTCTTTAAGTATAGGATTTTATTTGGAATTTATGGTGTAACTGGTCAAAAATCTGGAATAGATTTGACCAGTGCACATGTCCGGTCTTAGGGCATATCTTTGACCTATTTTTGCTCTCTGTTGGGATTCGACTCCTTCATCTAAAATATAATATATTAAGTCATATTTATATGAAAAAATGTTAAGCTTGATTAGAGTTGCAGAAGACCTACTTATTGTCATTCTTGTGTAATGTAACAGAATATGAATGTAGTTCATAGCTTTGTCCATTATCTGAAACCTTGTATCACAATTTTAACATTTTTGAGTCATTAATCTTTCCATATGTCTTCATTAAAAATTAAAATTTTTCAAAGAACATTGAACATATGTTTTTAATAATTTTGTACTTTTCAAAAAAAGGATTCATTGATGTCTCATTCATTGTAACATGCAAATTGGTTGTTTGAGCTAATTCTGTCATATTTGGATAAATGACTATATTTGAAGCATTCATATGCTTTGTTTGGATTTTGCATACCATATTTACCATATTCCATGTGTTGCTATATTTGGTAAAATAAATAGATTTTTATCATACGTAGTAAAATCTTAATAATTATCATTTTTAAGTCTTACTATACTTAGAAAATAGCATATAAGATCTTACCTTTTTTGAAAAATTCATGTCATATTTGCATTCTATGATTGATATTTACCATATTGATATATAAATGCATATTAGATCTTTCCATATTAGGTCTTGCCATGCTTAGATTATCATATTAGATCTTACCATATTAGGTTCTTGCCTTATTTGCAATGCATGTCATATTAGGGAGGTTTTCATAATCTTACTATATTTTGTGATAATTACCATAAATATCATACATGCCATGCTTAGAATATTCTATTTATGGCAATAACTTAATTTATGTTGCACCCTAGTCGAACTGTCATATCTGTACACCTAGCAAACATATTAGGCGTGAGGACGCGTATTTAAGCACTCATATTCTTGGTAAGGGCATAATGGGAATAATAAAAAATCTTAATAAAGAAAGAGAATGCTTTGCCAAACCTTCCAAAATTAGAACTTATGATGAAAAGGGTAATTCAAGATGATTTCCACCTCTCAATAAACCCTAAACATAGAATAGGTTCTCAATCCTAAACATAGAATAGGTTATAAACCCTAAACCTAGAACAGATTCTCACATTCTAACCTAGAACAGGTTATCCATTTCAAACTACACGGATTCTGATTCCTAGGGCAAACCTTAGGATATGTAGGCTATTTGGGTGAAATACAAATTCGGATCCAAACTTTAGTCCACTCAGATTATCCATAGATCCACTAGGATATCGATCTACATTTTGACCCAAATAGGGTTATCAATATTTTGACCCAATAGGGTTATCCACATTCAGACCAAAAAAGGGTTATCCATTCTTATATCTACTAGGACTATCTATCAGTTCCCATGGACTATCTAGATCTTAATCCATAGGGTTTCTCAGCCTTTTAAGCATAAACTTTAACTTGAACAACGAACTTGATCAAGCACAAGCATAAATCGCAGTCATAAACATTAATCACATCTGAACTATGATGGTGAACCTGATTTTTGGAATAATTCCGTAATACGTAGGCAATTTGATGGATACAGATTCGATTCAATGATATCAAACCACTTGGTTGGTTCGGTTTAATAGATAGAGGCTAGCATAGGAAGGTATAGGAGACCGATTTTGATCGGGCGGTTTGGGTGCCTAACCCCTTCCCATAACTGTAACCTGACGCTTACCCAATCTCTGAGGGACAAGAAATCCAATCTAAGGGTCATGAGTCAATCGAAGTTTTACCTTGGGGTGAGATTTTACATTTCTATGGTTCTAGACCTTAATCTAGGTGGCGACTTCTAAAAATTTCAATCTTTGTCCTCAGAGTGGCGACTCCACTTGGGATATAAACGTCAAACTCCTAAATGAAAACTTTTCTTGTGTGAATTGGATGCTAGCTTTTAGGATACTGTATTTATGCTTGTATAATATTGCTTTGGGGGGAATGGGTTCTGTCATACATTCGTGCAAGTAGCCAAACCGGGTCCCATGCAGATGGGGCAGCCCGCTAGGCGAGACACACAACCTTGACTTGTACTTTGTGAGACCGTGACCGGCGAGCAGCCTTTAACGAGCATTTCTTGGGTCCGCCCGAGAATGCGTTATGCTACTCCACCTTGCTTGGATCCTTGCAACATAGTATATAAAGGGATTGGGGGCCCATTATTCCTTGTGCATTCGGTGATAGGTTACCCCGTCCTTGTCAAGGTGGCTTTTTCTGTCCTAACCCAGATTGTAGCCCAATGTTTGTTATTTTTGGTTCATCCCTGAACCAACCCAGTAAAATCTGCTTAACCATGACATCCATGTTCGAGAAGTCAAAGTTCTGCCCGTTTTTGTCCTCAATTGGTCAACATGTTAGAATCTATACGATGAGCATCTTGAACTCTTACCCATTGGGAGTATGAGGTATGTATACACCTGTTCTACATCGTAGTAGATGGTCACTATACACCCTCCATTAAGTAAGCTCGATGTGTCAAATCTCTCATTGTTAACACATCAATTTTGAAAAACGAACAGAAAATCCCTGTCAAGACATATATACCATGGTCAAGAAGAAATTTACTAGTTTGTTCATCAATGAACCGCTTTTGCTAACCATCCCTAATAAGGACGACATATTAATATATCCATTTCAATTTCATCGAATTTGGTAATCCAATTGGCCAGACCTTTGTACCGCTGATTATCCATTTTGGAATCACGAGGTCCCAAGACTGAACACATGGCTTAATCAAATTCAATTAAATTGACTTGGATAATGTTTACCCGATCACCCTTATGAAGGAGCTAACTCTTGTTTGGTTGAGTCATCCTTGATTGTGTATGTATCTTCTTTCCACTCCTGTCATCTTAGAGTCCTAATATTTATCACTTTTGGGTTCTTTTCTAGTACAAGGTAAGGAGTCAACCCAAACCACAACCATTTTTATACCTCTTGGATAAGAGATCCCATTACTGGGAGGTTGTCTAGGATATACACACCAGAGCCAGTTAGTCCGATCTCAACCACATCAACTGAATCAATGGCTGAAGGATCAAACCAAGCCCCGAGCACTATGGATGCCAAGATTGAATAGATGGAGGATACCATGGGGATGATAGCTGCTGCAGTAAGGGATATACAATTACAATTGCAGGCTCAAGGGTCGACCTCTGAAAGGGTAAATATGGCACCGCCATAAGGACCGGGTACCCCTAACCCAGCTGTTTCAAAATTTTTCATAAACCCGGCATTCGAAGATATGGAAGGTGCCATACCCCAGAAACAGTCCATCGTTCAGGCTACACCGGTGACCAAGAAATTGATGGAAGAAGATGGCCCATACAGTGATAGACTGAGTCAAGTGGAAAAATTACTGAGGGGCATGAAAGGAGTAGAAAGTCAAATCATTGATGCCGAAGGATTATGTTTCTTTCGAGAAACTAAGCTGCCTCCCAAGTTTAAATGGACCACTGAGAAATTTGATGGGACAGGAGACCTCAGGACCCATTTAAGATCATTTACGGGCTTATTGAAGCAAGGCGAAGGATTTACTGATGAGTAGTTAGGACAAGCATTCCAATTCTCACTCACGGGCGGGGCTCATCGATGGTTGATGAATCTGAACCCATCACAGATACATTCATGGTTAGACATCACCAAAGCATTTATCAGTTTCTATTCCTATAACATAGAGATAGAGACCCACCATAGGCAATTGGAAACCATGGTCCAAGTACAAGGAGAGACATTCACGACCTATTTAACCCGGTTCAAAAGTGTAGCAGCAAAGCTTTGGGATCGACCTTCTAAAAGAGATCAAGTGTAGATGAGGATGAGAGGTTTAAGTAGTCATATAAAACATACATTTTTGGTCAGGCCATCCTATCACTCAAAGGGCTCGTGGTTGCAGGACAACAAGTAGAGGATGTCATAACCTTGGGTGTCACACCCCAATTCCGCACTATTCAGAATGGTGTGATGAACCACTAATAAACCAACGGTTCAACCAGGATCTCTAATAAGCTATGTCCATTAAAAATAAAACCATACAGATCCACAACCATAATCAGAATAAATACACAATAGTAGAAGTCTTAATAATAAACGAACTGATAAATCTAACTCTGATAATCATAAATAAAATATTAAGTTATTTTTGTATCAACTGAGACATAAATAAATAAAATATCAATTACATTCCTTTAATAAATTCAAACAAAATCTAATCGAATACACATGAGTTGCACTCGCATGAGGGATCATGCGTATCCACTAAGTCTTCGGCTTCCATTGCAGCAACACGCGCATACACCGGAGCACTCATATATTCTTCGACCATAGTACCTGCATCATCAACTAAAAATATTCGACGTCGAGAGGGTGAGCACACATCATGGCTCAGTGAGCATACAAAACAATGCAACAAACATATGCATGCCATCAATTCATATATGTCGTCTGGTAAATAAGTTTGCAATGTGCTATAGAAAGGTTCGGTGGCCGCCTCGTCTCTTTACACAGGGTGTGAAAGCCCGCCCAAAGGTTAACGTTTATTGTCGTCCCCATCCACCCTACCATTGAATAGAGATAGAGCTAAAGAGTTGAGGCCCGACCTATGACACTTCCCCTGATACTCTACCCATACCAACACATAAGCCCCTGCTGGTGAGGGCTTGCAAACTGGGCTCGCAACTAATAATCCTAATGCCAATCAGTGTATCCAAGGCCTCACCCCAACATCCCTCAATACATCCATAGAGATAGGGCTAAGGCCCCCCGGAAGAGTGAGAGACTACACGGTCAAAGACCACCTCCCCTCATACACTACGACGTAATAGCTCTGCTAAGGTAATGGCGATACGACGATGTCAGTGGACGAGACTTGAGTTAGAGATAGAGCTAGAGTATTGAGGCCCAACCTATGACAACCCCCGTGATACTCGCTCGCATCAAACACACTAACCACACACATACATTCACATGTCTATTCCTATCATCATCAACATCATCATGTTATAATCAATAAATTAAATATGCATGAACAGTAATAATAGAAATATTGGATGACAGGTTGAATTCACATACAAGCATACAAACATAGAATCAATCATGGCATTGGATTCAAGAATAAAAATAGTTTATTATTAACCAATTAGTTTAGGTCTTGTTCCCTCACCTTTGCTTGATTGTAGATCCTCTTTCAAGCTTTAAGAATCAACTTAATATCACTATTATATCACTAGAAGACCTAATCAAGTCGATATAATTTATTTAGAATTAATTCTGATTTTAAAAAGCCTACTGTTAATTGGGGGTCGATGCCAGGTCGGACCTTCCATCGACCCTGTGTGTGACCACCCACCGTCTGGACTTCCCAAACACTGGGGGTCGATGTTAGGGTCTGATAGGGTCGATTGGCCATCGACCCCCATGTGACCCCCTGTGGGTTTTGTCAAAATTTTCATCCTACAGTCCATTCCTTCATGTTTAGGTCCTATGGCTTGCTTCTACAATCCATTACACACATGTTCTATGGGTTAAAACCATAGTTTATTCACCTACATGGTTTTAATGATCTCCCCCATGGTTTTCCATTGAAACCTAACAATGGGTGATGATTTGGGTTTCTCCTAGATCATACTCTCTTCACTATCTATTCTAAGGTCTTTAGAATTCCATGGAGATAGTATCCTTACCTGAGAATTAGGCTTGTTTCTCTGAAGGCTTCTCTTTGATCTTCTTCTTCACTTTCCTTCTCTTCTCTTTCTCTTATCCTTCTCTTCTCTTTCTCTTAATCAAATTATGGTATTAAAAGGAGTGAAATAGGCTTAAGGACGTCCTATTTATAGAGTAGAAACTCCCAAAATAAGTCACAATGTGATTAGGAAAGAATCCCATTGAAATTTGGAAAGTTCCTAATTCATGGTTTCTGTCAGCAGACTGGGGGTCGATGAGGGGGTCAGAGTTCCCGTCGACCCCTGGTTCTAAATTGTCTGACCCCCGGTTAGAATCTCAGGTTCTGACTTTTTGTCTTGGGGGGGTCCGACCCTGCCTTGCTGGGTATGTGACCCTCCCCCTTAATTTTGTATTTTTGGGTCAGTTTAATACCTGGGATCGTTATCTCCTTCATGCACTTGATCCATTTGGCTCGACCATGATGGGTAGACCTGGTTTAAGGTGGTAAGACCGGGTTAGTTTGATACGGGTCTTACGACCCCCCCTACTTATAAAAATTTCGTCCTCAAAATTGTACATACCTTCCGAGTCAAATAAATGAGGGTATTGCTTTCGCATATCATTCTCTTCTTCCCATGTGATTTCTTCCATATCTCTACTTCTCCAGGTAACCTTAACATAATAGATATCACGGTTGCGTAGTCGTTGAACCTTTCGACTAGTGATTTCAGTTGGTGCTACTTCAAATGTCAAATCTTCAGTCAAATCAGATAGGTCTACTGTCAAAACGTGCATCGGATCCTTGACATATTTTTCAATAAGGAAATATGAAATATGTCATGCACAGTTGATATAGACGGTGGTAGTGCTAACTGGTATGCCTCTTTTTTACGCTTAGCTAGAATCTCATATGGCCCGACATATCTTGGACTTAATTTCAATTTCTGTCTGAACCGTTTCAATCCTCGCATAGGCGATACTTTTAAGACTACTTTATCACCCACGACGAATTCAAGGTCTCGGCGTCGAGTATCTGCATATTGCTTCTGACGATTCTGAGCGGTTCTCACTCTTTCCTTGATAATGTCGACCACTCGACAAGTCTCCTCAATAAATTCCTATCCAACAATACTACGTTCCCCAACTTCATTCCAAAACAAAGGAATTCTACACTTCCTGCCATACAGTGCTTCATAGGGTGACATCTATATAGTAGCCTGATAGCTATTGTTATAAGCGAACTCAATCAATGGTAACTTTTCATCCCATGATCCTTTAAAATCAATTACAAATACTCGAAGCATATCTTCCAGAATCTGAATTGCATGCTCTGACTGTCCATCTGTCTGTGGATGGAATGCAGTACTAAACTTCAATGTTGTACCCACAGCCTTTTGCAATCCTTCCCAAAACTTTGAAGTAAATCGTGGATCTCTATCAGATACAATGCTTTCAGGTACACCGTGTAATCGCACAATTATCCACATACATCTTAGCTAACCTCTCTAGTGTATACTGAGGTCGTATAGGTATAAAGCGAGCCGTTTTAGTCAAGCGGTCCACAATCACCCAAACTGCTTCAACTACTCGAGGAGTCAATGGTAATCCTGTGACGAAGTCCATAGTGATGCAGTCCCATTTCCATGCTGGTTCCGGTAATGACTGTAACAGTCTGACCGGTCTTTGTCGTTCAGCCTTTACTTTCTGACAATTTAGCCATTGAGACACCAATTTAGCTACGTCTGCTTTCATTCCTCTCCACCAATATAATTTCTTTAGATCATGATACATTTTTGTACTTCTAGGATGTATCAAATAGATGGTGGTATGGGCTTCTTTCTTCAATCGGTGTCTAATGTCCAAGCTTTCTATTTCAGGTACACATATTCTTCCTTTGTACTTCAATACCTTTTCTTCGTCCAAGGTGAACTCAGGGATAGTCCTCCCTTTTTCGATGTCCTCTTGTACCATTCTTAGGTAAGGATCTGATGTGATAGCTGTCTTTACTTCATCAATTATATCCGATATAATCTTCAATACGGCGAACATATTTGAAAAACGATCAATAAACACTTGGTTAGCTGATCCATCCGGTGCATCTATCACAAACTGCTCATTACCGTGACTGAATACCTTCCTGGTAGTACACATTGCGGCAGTTGTGCTAACCTCTCCCTGCGATTTTATCATTGCCTTTCTACTCAACGCATCGGCTACTATTAGCTTTCCCCGGATGATACTGGATATCACAATCATAGTCTTTCAATAATTTCAGCCATCTTCTTTGTCTCATATTCAGCTCCTTCTGATTAAATAGATAAGTAAGACTTTTATGGTCTGATTTAATCTGAAACTTCTCCCCGTACAGATAATGTCTCCATATTTTAACAGCATGTACTACTGCCGCTAGTTCCAAATCATGAGTGGGATAGTTCTTCTCATGTGTCTTCAACTGTCTTGAGGCATAGGCAATTACTTGTTCTCCTTGCATAAGTACGCATCCTAATCCCAATCCTGACGCATCAGTGTACAAGGTAAAAAAGGCTGTCCAGGAATTGGAATAGTCAAGATCGGAGCGGATATCAATCTAGCCTTCAATGTTTGGAAACTCTTCTCACATTTATCAGCCCAAACAAACTTCTCACCCTTCTTAGTCAAACTGGTAAGAGGTACGGCAATTCAAGAATAGTCTTCCACAAATCGTCGATAATACCCAGCTAAACCCAAAAATATTTTAATTTCTGTAACGCTTTTCGGTGCTTCCCACTTTACAATATCCTCGATCTTGCTGGGATCCACTTTAATTCATTCAGCGGATACAACATGGCCTAGAAATGCGACTTCCTTTAGCCAAAACTCACACTTTGAAAATTTAGCATAGAACTTTTCCTTCCGTAGTCACTGTAGAGCGGCGTTTAGGTTCTTAATATGAGTTTCCTCGTCTTTGGAATAGACCAATATATCATCAATGAATACAATAACCGACGTATCCAACATATCATGGAATACCCAATTCATAAGTTCCATAAGGTTGCGGGTGCGTTCATCAATCCGAAAGACATGACCAAAAATTCATAATGTCCATATCTAGTCCTGAATGATGTCTTGGGGATATCACCATATTTAATCTTCAACTGATGGTAGCCTGACCGAAAATCGATCTTGGAGAACACTTTGGCACCTTGCAACTGATCAAACAGGTCATCGATTCGAGGCAATGGATACCGATTCTTGATTGTCAGTTTATTCAGTTTTCAATAGTCTATACACAAGCGAACGCTACCGTCCTTCTTCTTCACGAATAATACTGGCGCTCCCCATGGTGATATACTAGGGCGAATGTAATCCTTGTCCAACAGTTTTTGTAGTTGTACTTTCAATTCCTTCAGTTCAGTAGGAGCCATTCGATAAGGTTCTTTCGATACTGGAGTGGCTCCAGGTATAAGATCTATGACAAACTCTGTAGCTCGGTCGAGTGGTAATCCTGGTAGTTCTTCTGGAAATACGTCTGGAAAGTCACGCACGACATCAATATCTTCTATTCGTGGTGCTTCCTTGGTAAGGTCGACCACAGATACTACTAAATAGCCTACTGCTCCTTTCTCAAGGCACTTCTTAGCCTTTAGCGCAGATAGTATGAGCTTTCATTTACGAGGAAGTTTGGTTCCCGAAAAACTGAACTCTACTCCTTCTTTGTCTTTAAATGTCAGCTTCTTTTTGGCACATAATAGATTTGCAGAATGCCGAACTAACAAGTCCATTCCCAAGATGACGTCAAAGTCTGCCATCTCAAGTTGGATCAAGGTTGCATCCAAGGTCTTTTCATCAATAAGAACTGGACATGGTCCATAACCTTTTTTTAACTCCACTTCTAATCCCATAGGTGGTCGTACAAGCAGTTTGTAGTCAAAGGATTTAATGGGTAAATTCAACTTCTTTCCAAATGATACAGATATAAAAGAATGAGTAGCTCCTAAGTCAAATAGTACTCTGACGGGTATGCCATTTATAGGTACGATACCTGTGATTTATTTTAACTTAGTCTACATGCTCATACAATGTAATACAACAAAAAAAATATAATTTTAAGTCATACCTGTGACCACATCAGGCGATGCGGCAGCATCCTCAGATGTAACCGCATAAACTCGTTCTTGATGTAGCTGCTTCCTGGGCTTAGGACATTCCCTTGCCATATGTCCCACTTGGTTGCAGTTAAAACATTTCATCCCTTCAGTAATTGGCTTTGGTTGTTGTGGAGCTGCGGGGGTAGTCTTGGCTGCAGCATTAAAGCCTTGAGTTTGGAAGGGTTTGAATGTCTTGTTATTCCCTCCGTTATAAGAATTTCCAGCTGGCCTTTTTATACCTCTGTTTTGCATGAAATAACTCTCCTTCTGGCTCGATTCTATAACTCGAGCAATTTATGCCGCTTCATTATAGATTTTCTTTTCTTGTCCCATAACCTGCTCATGGATGCTTTCCCTAAGTCCCATGACGAACCTTCGGGTCTTTGTGTTTTCCTCTTGCATACTGGTGGGTGCAAAGAAGAATAGCTCTTCATAACACTGTTGATATGCATCTACGGTCATCTGCCCCTGATATAAACTCAGGAACTCTCTTTCCATAGAATATCTGAAACTTCTAGGAAAGTAATTCTCAAAGAACTCCTCTTTATAAATATCCCAAGTCAGTTGGGCGTGCTTTGTTAATAAATATGTCCTAGTAGACCTCCACCGATGGTGTGCATCTCCTTTCAGCATAAAGGTGGCACACACCACTTTTTCTTCTTCATTTAATGTCATCATCATAAAATTTCTTTCTATTTCGTCAACCCAATGTGCTGGCCATTAAGGATTTGCTGGCTTGCCATTAAATTCTTTGGGCTTCAGTTTCAGAAAACGCTCCACCAGTCTGGAGTGGTCTAGTTGTTGCAGGACATACGCCCCATACATAGGTGGTTGGTTTTGATATCCACCTTGAGCTATCTCAGGATTTTGTACTTGAGACTGCATGATGGGAGTCTGAGGTGTGTGGGGTACTATGGTACTTCCCCCTATAGCTGTGCTTGCCTATCCTGCTGGCATTGGAGGTGTCTGTGCAGCTGGAAGAGTTATGCCTATGGCAGCTTGTATAGTAGCTTGTGCCTGTTGCATTTGCTGCAGCTGTTGGGCCAAGTTCATTACGACTGTGGCCAAGTCTGTCGGTGGAGCTGGCAGATTTGTAGGATTTGTCTGCCCATTTATGATGGACGGTGCCGTGTTCATATTCCCCTGCGCTTCCAGGTTTGTCTGGCTATTTTCCCCCCTAGGTGGTGGTGGTGGGATAGAGTTACGACTCTGTCTGGTTACTTTGGGTCCAGCCATTAACTAATCTGATAGTGGGATTGCTTGAAAATCATTGAACACGTAAGACAATCATTAAATACTTCATTCCCATATTTTAAAACCACACAAATGAAAATTTCAAATTTTTCAGATCATTCTGTCAAAAATGCTGTATTTTCACTGTAGGGTCGATAGTGGGGGTAGATGGGTGTCCGACCCTCAGTATGCGACCCTGAGAAATCACCAATTCTTCCCGAGAGCCGGGGGTCGATGGGGGGGGGGGGTCAGAAGATGTCCAACCTAGGGTGCGACCCCTGGTTCTCTGTCAGATTCCCGAGAGCCGAGGGTCAATGCGGGGGTCGATGGGTGGGTCGATGGTTTTAGTCGAATTTTCCGACCCCCGGACTAAAAATCAGATTTTTAAGTTCCGATTCAAAGTCCATTTCCCATTCATTCTTCTCCGCTTCGACTCGTCTCGTCCCTCTAAGTTGCTACAGTGACAACTCCGATCTGTTGGTGGTTTGCACTTCTTGTTTCCTCGTCTACACCTCCGCTACAGGTAAATCTCCTACGTTTTCATGTTTTTAGGTTTCCATACCTAGGTTTTTGCTCGTATATCTCGTTTTTTTCAAATTAAACTTTTTTTCAATCGTAAAAATTCGATTTTTATTGGGGGCTTTTGTTGTTGGTGACTCGAGGGACGAAAGCCCTAAAAAATATTTGAATTTCATCGGTTGGTTATCGAGAAACTTGAAATTTACTCTTTTTGCCCTAATTTTGTCAAGATTTTGATTTTCTTGAAATTTCTTCCAATTCAATCTTATTAGCTAAAATTTTTGACTGTATGAGTCTCACAGGATAGTTTAGGATCTATGTAAGTCCTCCTGCCCACGTGTATGGGTGAAAAGTGAGGCTTTTGACCAATATACGTCGTTATAATGTCCAAATTTTTGGATATTTCATCTTTACTAACCCAATATCTGCTTCTCTTTGTCATTTGTAGATAATATGGCTCATACCAAGGTGCCTAGTGTTCGCGACAGTCTTCGCTTCCGTTCTCATGAAGCCGAGACGCTGTATGCCCGCTACGCTCGCAAGAAAGTAGAGGGAGGCCGCAAAGTGGACTTGGCTAGCTTGGCCTTGTTCAATGTAGAGGGGCTTTTGGCGATATGGGATGGCTCCCTGTCATCACCTATGATGCCTGTACCTCCTGACTTGGTACGCCAGTTCTATTGTAATCTCCAATTGGTGGGGGATTACAGCGGTGTTGAGAGAGGTGGTGAGCTTCGGATCACTAGCTATGTCAAGGGGGTTGATATTTCTTTTGACTATCGACAGCTAGCAGACTTACTGGGTATCTCCTATGGTGGCTCCTTCGTATTCTGTGCCCCAGGAGAGCCCCAGTTCTTTTCATTACAAATGAGGGCTGAGATAGACCGTCAGCTCATCAGAGCTGATCACTGGGAGATGAAAGCGAGTTATCTGCGTTCAGATCCATGGGTGTACTGCAAGATCATTCAGCATAACCTGATACCGCAAAGTGGACACTACGAGAGGGTATCCCACTTGACCCAGAATCTGCTGTACTGCATATGCACTAGGCAGCCCGTCTGCCTTCCCTATATCATCATGCGGACAATGATCAGTGCCACGTTGCCCAGTCACACTGGCAACCTTCCTTACGGACGCATGATCACTACATTGCTTACCCGCCTGGGGGTTGATTTGTTGGATGAGAAGATTCAAGAGAAATCCTTCTCATCACCTTTGGATTGAGAGGCCATCTGCAAGATGGGCATGTGGGATGCCCAGGTCTGCGATGAGGAGAGGAACGCGATGGTGCGCCGTCACACTCGAGTGGAAATGGCTGATGCTAAGGCAGCAACAGCAGCAGCCGCTGGAGCAGGGGTTCATGGGGATGATGACGATCGACTATACATGGATGTAGATGCCATACCTCCTCCATCACCTACTCATACTACAGGAGCTGGTCCGTCTTCTTCAGCTGGTCCTTCATAGGCAGTTGGTCCTTCGTATGCTCCATCTAATGACATGATGGGGATATTGCACGAGATACAAGAGGCTCAGTGTTTGTCTGACTTGAGGATGGGAGAGCTTCTAGAGGCTCAGCGCTTGTCCGATCAGCGGGTGGGAGAGCTTCTGGTTGCTCAGCGCATGTCGGATCAGCAGGTGGGAGAGCTTAGGGATGCTCAGCGTGTGACTGACCAGCGGGTGGCCGATCTCACAGCTAATCTCCAGACGACCCAGACTCAGATAGCTTGGTTTCCTAGACGATGAGGACTATGATAGAGACCATGAGGCACCGCCTCCCCCATTACCTCCAGCTTCTTGATGTATTTCTTTCATCTTTCTTTTGTATTTCAGAGTAACTGTCCGGGCTATGGAATGTACTCTGCTTTAATGGTATATATATATATATATATATATAAATGTTTGTTCTTCCTTTGGTTATATATAACTTTGTTTCTCATTCAATAGATGCATTATTCTCTTTCAGTTTTGTCTCAAACAATACAGATGCTTATGGTGGGTTATTATTACCTCTTTTAAATTTTTACCATATCTCAGTTCACGAACTTTTGTGGAAGTATTCTGGTTTCACAGACAGGGCTGAGATACTCTCATACCAAGTTGTCACACCCCAATTTTGCACTATTCAGAATGGTGTGATGAACTGCTAATAAACCAACTGTTCAACCAGGATATCTAATAGGCTGTGTCCATTAAAAATAAAACTATACACATCCACAACCATAATCAGAGTAAATACACAATAGCGGAAGTCTTAATAATAAATGAACTGAGAAATCAAACTGTGATAATCATAAATAAAATATCAAGTTATTGTTGTATCAACTGAGACATAAATAAATAAAATATCAATTACATTCCTTTAATAAATTTAAATAAAATCTAATCGAATACGCATGAGTTGCACTCGCATGAGGGATCATGCGTATCCACTAAGTCTTCGGCTTCCATTATAGCAACATGCACATACATCAGAGCACTCATATAATCTTCTACCGTAGTACCTGCATCATCAACTAAAAATATTCAACGTCGAGAGGGTGAGCACAAATCATTGCTCAGTGAGCAAACAAAACAATGCAATAAGCATATGCATGCAATCAATTCATATCTGTGGTTTGGTAAATAAGTTTGCAATGCGCTATAGAAAGGTTCGGTGGCCGCCTCGCCTCTATGCATAGGTTGTGGAAGCCCGCCCTAAGGTTAACATTTATTATCGTCCCCATCCACCCTATCATGGAATAGAGATAGAGCTAAAGTGCTGAGGCCCGGCCTATGACACTTCCCCTGATACTTTACCCATACCAACACGTAAGCCCCTGCTGGAGAGGGCTTGCAAACTGGGCTCGCAACTAACCAATCCTAATGCCAATCAATGTATCCAAGGCCTCACCCCAGCATCCCTCAATACGTCCATAGAGATAGGGCTAAGGCTCCCCGGTAGAGTCAGAGACTACACTGTTCGAGATCACCTCCCTTCATACACTACGATGTAATAGCTCTGCTAAGGTAATGACGATATGACGATGTCAGTGGACAAGACCTGAGTTAGAGATAGAGCTAGAGTGCTGAGGCCCGGCCTATGACACCCCCCTGATACTCGCTCGCATCAAGCACACTAACCACACACATACATTCACATGTCTATTCCTATCATCATCATCATCATCATGTTATAAATAATAAATTAAATATGCATGAACAGTAATAATAGAAATATTGGATGACAGGTTGAATGCACATACAAGCATACATACATAGAATCAATCATGGCATTGGACTCAAGAATAAAAATAGTTTATTATTAACTAATTAGTTTAGGTCTTGTTTCCTCACCTTTGCTTGATTGTAGATCCTCTTTCAAGTTTTAAGAATCAACTTAATATCACTATTATATCACTAAAAGACCTAATCAAGTCGATAAAATTTAATTAGAATTAATTCTGATTTTAAAAAGCCTATTGTTAACTGGTGGTCGATGCCAGGGTCAGACCTTCCATCGACCCTGGGTGCGACCACCCATAGTCTGTACTTCCCGAGCACTGGGGGTCGATGTTAGGGTCTGGTAGGGTCGATTGGCCATCGACCCCCGTGCGACCCCCCATGGGTTAAGTCAAAATTTTCATCCTGCAGTCTATTCCTTCGTGTTTGGGTCCTATGGCTTGCTTCTACAATCCATTACATACATGTTCTATGGCTTAGAACCATAGTTTATTCACCTACATGGTTTTAATGATCTCCCCCATGGTTTTCCATTGAAACCTAACCATGGGTGGATGATTCGGGTTTCTCCTAGATCATACTCTCTTCACTATCTATTCAAGGTCTTTAGAATTCCATGGAGTTATTATCCATACCTGAGAATTAGGCTTGTTTCTCTGAAGCCTTCTCTTTGATCTTCTTCTCTACTTTCCTTCTCTTCTCTTTCTCTTCTCTTTCTCTCAATCCAATTAAGGTTTTAAAAGGAGTGAAAGAGGCTTAAGGACGTCCTATTTATAGAGTAGAAACTCCCAAAATAAGTCCCAATGAGATTAGGAAAGAATCCCATTGAAATTTGGAAAGTTCCAAATTCATGATTTCTGTCGACAGATTGGGGGTCGATGTGGGGGTCGGAGATCCCGTCGACCCCTGGTTCTAAATTGTCTAACCCCCGGTTAGAAACTCAGGGTCTGAATTTTTTTCTTGGGGGGATCCAACCCTGCCTTGCTGGGTATGCGACCTTCCTCCTTATTTTTGTGTTTTTGGGTTAGTTTAATACTTGGGATTGTTATCTCCTTCACGCACTTGATCCATTTGGCTCGACCATGATGGGTAGACCTGGTTCACGGTGGTAAGACCGGGTTAGTTTGTTACGGGTCTTACACTGGGAGATATATTACCTCAAAAGTCAGAAAGGTCAGAAGGGGCGACGAATAGAAGGACATACCCATCAAGAAATCCAGGGAATCAATATGTAAAGAAAATAGCTAATACCAATTCTGTACCATTGATCTTGAGAAGTTCAAGTTACATCCCACCACAACAAGCAAGACCAAGGAGGTAGTTTACCGATTTGGGGTTGACCCAATCCAAGGCTCTGGAAAAGTTGATACAAGCCAAGAAGTTGACAGTGCTTGACCCTCGTCCACTTCCAAGTCCTCTTCCATCGAATTTTTGTATGGACCTGTTCTGTAAGTACAACAATCAGCAAGGGCATGACACAGAAAACTGCTACACATTAAGGCATGCCATGCATGATCTACTAAATTCAGATAAATTTAACGTCCAGCCCCGACAAGTGTCAGTGGTGAATAATCCCCTCCCTCACCACAACATCAATTTCATAGAATGGAGAGATGAGCCCTCGAACATTATGCTCGTCATAGAACGAGTAAGCAATATAGTTGTCACATCTGGTGACGAAGTAAACATGTTGGGTAACAATCAACAAGAAGAAGAGGAATATGATTTTTATTTTCCGAAAGATTCATCACACTCAATAACTCATGTACAGCAAGAAAAAGACGAAGAACCATTCATCATCTACCTCTTAGAAGAGGAGATAAAAGTAAATCAAGTTGACAATTGTTTCCTTGAGATGGAGTTCATATTCCCGGAGGATGAGCAAGAAGTAGCAGAAACCAGAACAGGGAAGTACTACAAACCATCTCACCTGAGGGTAAATGATCCGGCCCAAGCTGTCAGAGAGAAAGGTAAAAGACCTGCCAACCAAACAGAACCTCCAAACCCGATATTGAAACAATTACAAAAGACCCAAGCCAACGTGTCCATTTGGGAGCTTCTGATGGCTTCCAAGGTCCACAGGGATGCAGTACTAAAATCCCTAGCCAACATTCAGATTCCAGTTTCAGTGGATGGAGAAGAACTAGCCATGCTAGTAGGGGGCAGATATGCCGTTAATGCAACTGTCTTTGGAGATGCAAATCTTCCTCAAGGAAGTAAGGATCATATACAGGCTTTGCATACCACCATCGGATGCCGGGGAAAGTGAATTTTTCAAGTTTTGGCTGATAATGGGTCAGCCTTAAATGTTTTCCCTTTTCGTACCTTCAAGCATCTAGGCTTCAGCGAGTCAGAGTTGAAACCTTCGGATATGACCATCAAGGTGTATGACAATACCAGAAGGGCTATATTGGGTGCCTTCATAGTACCAATTCAAGTAGGACCGGCTGAGTTTGAAACAGAGTTCCAAGCCATTGATATTTCTGCCTCATTCAGCATGCTTCTGGGTTGGCCTTGGATCCATCAGGCCAATGCGGTGGCATCTACTTTGTACCAGAAGATAAAATTCATCCACAAGGGTACTACTATGACAATACACGCAGACTCTGCAGCCGTGAATACATTGGCCACTGGATAGAATAATGAAGAGTCACAAGGGGATACAAGGTTGGATTTCTCTCTCGAAGGGTTTCAGGTTGACAACATCTTAGCCACAACTGAGCCAGATCCTATAGGTATGCATCTACCCTTTTCATTTCGTCAATTACTTGACATGCTCTACTTTTTAGGTATGGGCCTTGGTTTCCACCAACATGGTGATGTCACTTTCTTATCTCTATTAGTCAATGAGTATAGATTTGGACTGGGGTATACCCCAACCAATGGGGATTTGAAAGTAATCAAGCAAAAGCAGAGGAGAGCTGATGAAGGATTTTGGAAGCTCAAGAAGATGAAATACAAGTATAGTAGTCAGTATGGTAGCAGCAGAATAAGAGCATCAGACAGAGCTAGTGGGGACTGGCAACCTCAAAGGACGGATGAAGCAGTCTATCAAGAAATTTCTGAGGAGTTGTACAATGTGCAGGACATCCAGTTTTCAAAGACCCTCTATGGGTATTTTGTCAAAGAAGGAGAGGACAACATCTATTGCTGATTTTCAGAACCTTGGTTCAGTACTCACCTTCAAAAGTAAGTACCTGGGTTCGAAATATTCCATGATTGTACCCTTGACTGGGAAGAGCTCGAGCAAGTCAAGAACCAAGAGCAGAGCAAGGAGCAGAAATCTGAGACAGAAGTGATCAACATCAGCAAACTATTCGATGACGATCAAGTGATGACGCTCATCGGTGAAGACCAAGATAGGGATCCCGATGTACAATAGTTTATCCTACCCATCAACGGAATAATCCCCAATTGGAGTTGTTATGATAATTTTGTTTACCCAAAGAGGTTGCCATGTAATCCACAAATAATGACTATGTCTGAGCCTAGGGTCCTTAGGTCTTTAGATAAGATTGTGTCCTTTTCAAATTTTGAGTTCGTTCCATTTGAAACCATTTCCTCTGTACCTCTGCTTTTGAATATGAATAAAGATGATATTTTGAATTACACTGCGTCTACTTCTTCCTTTCCTTCTCATTCTAACTCTAACTTTGAAAATTATGAGAATGATGAACCATTTCCTGAAATATTACAATCCATCCAAGCCTCGGAGGAGAAGAAGGCTCAACTTGTTGGTGAAAACTTCAAGATAATTAACCTCGCTTCAGCAGAGCAACCTCGAGAAATAAAGTTCGGTGCTACCTTGAAGGAAGAAGAAACCAAACAAATGACAAAATTACTGATGGAGTTCCAAGAAGTGATTGCCTGGTCCTATAAAGATATGCCCGACATAGACCCTGAAGTTGTACAGCATAAGATACCTTTGGTCTCAGATGTAATGCCATATAAGTAGAGACTGAGGTGGTTAAGGCCTGAATGAACACTCATGGTTAAAGAAGATGTCATGAAGAAGTTTGATGCCGGATTCCTAGAGGTCATGAAGTACCCAGAATGGTTAGCAAATGTGACCATTGTACCTAAAAAGGATGAAAGACTGAGGGTGTGCATTGATTACAGAAACCTGAATAAGGCCAACCCCAAAGACGACTTTCCATTACCAATGGTAGACATCCTAGTGGATAACACTGCAAATCATGCTCTTTTGTCCTTCATGGATGGATTCTCAGGGTACAATCAGATAAAGATGGCACCTGAAGACAAGGAGAAAACCGCCTTCATAACAGACTGGGGCACTTACTGTTACACTATGATGCCATTTGGGTTGAAGAATGCTTGGGCATCTTATCAAAGAATGGCTACTACAATCTTGCATGTCCTAATCCTCAAGGAGGTAGAGGTGTATGTAGATGATATGATCGTAAAATCATTCACCAGAGAAGGTCACATCCCGACATTAAGGAAGTTCTTTGAGAGGATCAAGCAATACAAACTAAGGCTTAACCCCTAAAAATGTGCATTCAGGGTAATAGCGGGCAAAATGCTAGGTTTTATGGTCAGCCAAAGAGGAATCGAAATTGATCCGGCAAAGATAAAAGCCATCTCTGAAAATCCGTCTCCTCAAACAGAAAAGGAAGTAAGAGGTTTCTTAGGAAAACTTCAGTACATCAATCGGTTTATTGCACACCTCCCCACAACATGCGAACCAATTTTCAAGCTACTCCGGAAAGACCAGCCAAAGGATTGGAACCCTCAATGTCAGATGGCTTTCGATAAAATCAAGACATATCTATTGAACCCACCAATCTTAACCCCACCAGTACCGGGAAGACCACTACTCCTCTACTTGTCAGTAATAGAGGGTTCTATGGGATCAATGATAGCCAAACATGATACAAATGGAAAGACAGAAAAGGCAGTATACTACTTGAGTAAGAAATTCATAGGATACGAAGCCAATTATACACAGCTGGAGAAGACATGCATAGCCCTAGTCTGGATAACAAAGAGATTGAGACATTATATGTTATCCTACAAGGTCCTACTTATTTCCAGAATGGACCCCTTGAATTATCTATTTGAGAAACCAGCTTTGACAGGAAGATTGGCTAGGTGGCTATTGTTGTTGTTCGAATTCGACATCACATACATTACTCAGAAGTCTATCAAAGGGAGCGTAATTGCAGAACATCTATCAGCTGTACTGATTGAAGATAACCTCAGACATTTGGAAGATGTATTCCTAGATGAAAAAGTCCACACAACTCAAGAAGAGGGGAAGAATGACACATAGATAATGTTCTTCGATGGAGCCGCAAATCATATGGGATACGGAGCCGGCATCTTGTTCATAGATCCAAAAGGGGCATTTGTGCCATTTTTATTCAGATTAGACTTTGACTTCATAAACAACATTACAGAGTACGAAGCATGTATCATGGGATTGAAAGCAGCTTTGGCCATAGGGGTCAACAGATTAAAGGTCTATGGTGACTCATCAATTGTTATCTACTAAGTCAGAGGGGATTGGAAAATCAAAGACGAGAAGCTGGTACTTTATCAATAATTTGCATTAACCTTGGCTCGGAAGTTCATGTAAATTGAATTTGACTACTCCCCAAGAGATACCAATAAGTATGTCGATGAATTTGCCACCTTGCCTTCAATGATTGGAAATGATCCTTTGTGATGTATCAAACCCCTAATCATAGAGAAAAGAGTACGACCAGTCCACTTGGTAGAAGTGAATTCACAGATAGTCGATGGCCGGCCATGGTTTGCTCATATCATAGATTCATCAAGGAAGGAAAGTATCCAGTGGAAGCCACAACAGGTGAGAAGAAGTCTCTTAGGCGATATGCCTCCCAGTTCATACTATGCGAAGATATCCTGTACAAAAGATCCCATGAAGGATTGCAGTTAGTCTGTGTCGATGAGGAATAGGTGCAAAATGTCATCGAGCAAGTCCATCAAGGAATATGCAGACCTCACATAAATGCTAGAATGCTTGCAAAGAAGATTCTTAGAATGGGATATTACTGGAACACAATGGAAGTAGACTGTGCAGAGTTCATAAGGAAATGTCACAAGTGCCAAATCCATGCTAATTTGATACATGTGCCTCCAGCAGAGTTGCATACTCTTAGCTCTCCATGGCCTTTCTGAACTTGGGGCATAGATGTGATCGGGAAGGATCACCCTAAAGCTTAAAATGGGCATGAATTCATCTTGGTCGCCATCGATTACTTCACAAAATGGGTAGAGGCACAGTCATATGCCAAGCTCACAGCAAACAAAGTGGCTAAATTTCTACAAGAATACATCATATGCCGGCATGGAATGCCTCATTCTATAATCTGAGATCAAGGACAACACTTCAGAGGGAGAGTCCAAGAATTATGTGACAAGTTCCATATCAAAAGGCACCGGTCCTCTCCTTATCGTCCACAGACAGATGGGGCAGTAGAGGCGGCCAATAAAAATGTCAAGGTTATCCTCCAGAAGATGGTAGAGTCTAATGTTGATTGGGCAGACAAACTACCTTATGCACTCTGGGCATACAGAACATCCATAAGAACATCCACTGGGGCAATGCCGAATTCACTAGTATATGGTATGGAAGCAGTCCTCCCATTAGAAATAGAGGTGCCATCACTGAGAGTCTTGATGGAATGCAAGATTTCAGAAGCTGAATGGTTGCAATCTAGATATGATGAGCTGAACTTCGTTGATGAAAGAAGAATGAAGGCAGTGGATAATGTGAAAAAATACCAACAAAGAATGGCAGCAACCTTTAACAAAAAGATGCATGTTCATCACCTGACAGTGGGGGACCCGGTATTGAAGGAACAAAGAGCACCTGTCCATGACCCTAGGGGCAAGTTTCATCATAATTAGAGCGGACCGTTCATAGTAAAAGAAATCTTACCTGGGAAAGTTGTTCGACTGGTCGACATAGAAGGCATCGAGTTACAATACTTGACCAACTTGGATCAAGTGAAAGATATTTTGTGTAGCCTCTACACTCTTCAAAAAAAAAAAAAAAGGAGGGTGTAGAAGGCTTATCTCTCACCTGCTGACATCAACAACAGGCATCAATCATTTGAAGAACTTACCGACATGGTTGACTAGATTCTCCAATGGGGCCCAACGCCTTTTACCCGGGAATGGTTCATCTTATCATCATAATCAAAGAAAGAATTTCCTATTTGTTGGCTAAACTCTTTCATTCGTCCATCTATCCAACGGATTTCCCAAGAGTTATTCATCAAAGCCCATCTTTCATATCATTTGATATAAACTATCATGAGTATATCAGTCTGAGAAATTATAAATAAAAAAATCTGGCAGGAACTCTTTTCTGTCGTTCATTACATCTGACGGCGTCCCAAGATTCCAACAAGCCCGTCCTTTCTCAAGCCAATAAAATGGGATCTACTCGGTAAGATAAGCCCATTTTATATAAACAACCACAAACTCCTTCAGGCGACAGACCCACCTGGACAGTTTATTGTCACTCTCATTTGGACCTCCACTTTCACTCATCATGTCTATAGATTTAAGTACTTAAAACTCAGACAGAGTCAGTCATATGTATATATTTCATGCGAAATCTTCTAAGGGCATTTCAACATATCTAAACAACAACAATTTAAGAAAATTCCAATGATTTATTTTTAACCTCTATTTATATGTCAGGATTCCTATAGGTCACACCCAGGAGGCTGACAATCCATTGATCAGTTGGACAAAATTACAGAGATGGACAAGGCACAGAAAAATTGGAGCTGGCGTATTGAGTTCACAGAAGATAGCTCTTTCTTGCGGAAGCATCAACTGGAGGCACTTCCTCAATTAACAACCATAAAATTATGCTCAGAACTTTTGAAAGCAGCCGCTCAATGTTGGGATCCAACAGTTCATGTCTTTAGGATGGGAAAAGTCGAGTTATGCCCAATTGTAGAAGAATTCAGAGCTTGCCTCCTGCTCACACCTAAGCTAAAGATCTTCAAGCCATCTCCAGGAAAAGATTACAGGCATGAGATACAAGATTTTTTCAGCTAGGATAAGGAAGAAATGTGTCGTTTTGTACAAGATCAATGGCTACAGATAAAGCGCATGATCAAGTCATATGCTCATACAAGTCCAACAGGGAAAGAAGCACAGGATCAGAGAAGACATGTTTACCTATATTGTGGCATAGCCCGACTATTGCTACGAAGTTACACAGATACAGAATCTTCAGTCATAATAGATCTCATCAAGCATACGAGACAAGGTTTTGATATCATCCCAATAGTGTTGGCCAAGACATTAAAGGGCCTTGACTTCATGGCAACTCATCAAGATCAGTTTGAGTTGGACAATTTTAGCGGATCACCATATCTTCTTCAAATTTGGTTAACAGAGAGGTTTAGGATTAGTTGAGGAATCTGAAGCAACGACCCTCAACCCTTTTCAATTGGTAGAAAGTGCAAATCCTACGGTTTATCAGATGGACACAGACTGGTTCGGCCACCTCAAAGAAATAACCACAACAAACATCAGATGGAAATGCACTTGGTGAAAGCAAGAGCAGATTGTCACAAATACAGAGAATAGTTTGGATGTCTGATTCATGTGGTTGACTCATACCTCATTCTATTCCCCAACAAGGTTACCTCAGCAATTCAATATCCCAGCAAGCACCAGTAGAAAAGTGACTGATTGTGAACTTTCCAAAAAGTTGACATTAGATCTTGTTGATACCATTACTCATGAATGGAACAATCAAAATGTTCAAACATTCCCTATCGTTACACCGATCAAGAAACCAATAACATTTTAGGTTTTTTTGAATTCCAATATGTTTCATGAACTATGACTCTTAGATTCAACAAAGAAACATTTGATTCACCATAATCATTCATATGCTCTATGAAATTATCAATGTTTTGACAACTGCAGGTACTCAAACTAGAATCTCAATCAAAAGAAAAGACATCTAGACCAATCGAAGCCGAGTCCATGCTCGTACAATCAGCCTTGTATTCAAAGCCTAGCTTCATACAAGAAGAGGTTCCAAACCTACAAACCAGCCTTGTATTCACAGCATAGCTCCGTACAAGAAGAGGTTTATCAGCCTACAAATGGATCTAGCCGGGTTCAAGTCCACACGTACCTTGCATCATGAGTTCCATCTCAGAAAGAAGAAGTTCCGAGCCTACAAATGAGCCTTATATTCACAGCCTAGCTTCGTACAAGAAGAGGTTTATCAGCCTACAAATGGTTCAAGCCGGGTTTAAGCCCGTGAGTACCTTGCATCATGAGTTCCACCTCAACAATAAAATGTTCCCAACCTACAAATGAGCCTTGTATTCACAGCGTAGCTCCATACAACAAGAGGTTTATCAGCCTATAAATGCACCAAGTTGGGTTCAAGCCCGCGTGTACCTTGCATCATGAGTCCCACCTCAGCAAGAAGGGATTCCCAGCCTACAAATGAGCCTTGTATTCACAGCCTAGCTTCGTACAAGAAGAACAATCACCAATTTTCCAAGAAGAGCAAACCTTCTTGCCAGTCGAACTACATTCTGGGCTTGATTTCTAGAACACCCTTAGAATATGTAGGCAGTTTAGGACAAATTACCCTAAATGCAGCCCAATAAGCAATCTCACTCATATCCCAAAAATGTGGTTCTTTTATCTGCAGCCTTCAATTGGTAACAATCTCGACTAAAGTGGGGCATTTGTAAGCATCCCATTTTTGCCACCCTCAGCATAAGTGAACCAATATGACAGGTTTTCGGCCTTTAACCCAAAGATTGGTGATTCTCTAATGAACCCCACAGTAGGGTCATAGGCTATTACCTAGTTGGATGAATAGGTCATGAAATTATCTTCGAAATGAGACCAGAATCATCAAATTCTGACGTCAAACAAGGAAGATATCGCAGTTTGAAAGTGCAAGGGCATTTACGTAATTATCGTATGATGCATGCATTATCATTCAAACTTTAAGACATCATATCTTGGTCATCTGATATCCAAATCAGATGATTCAATGGCCAATATTCTTTATTTTCAGTCTTCTTCAAAGTGGACATGAAAAATCCTGGGTAGAAGTCACCAGTGGGCCCCATGCAAGCGTTCATGCAAAATTATCGTTAGAACTTCAAAGTTACATATCTTTGTCGTTTTACGTCAGATTCAGATGATTCCAAGGCCATTATTCTTCATTTGTGGTGTTCTACAAAGTGGACATAAAAAATCTCGGGTAGAGGTCTCTAAAAGGTCCCATGCAAAATTACACATGGAAATGGTCATTTAATCTTCGAAAATTCATATTTTGGTCATCCCATATCCAAATTAGGTAATTTCAGTTTCATTATGTTCCATTTTTTGTACTCTACAAAGTGGACGTAAAGGATTTTTGGTAGAATTCTTCGAAGGATCCAATGCAGAATGGTCAGCCAAATTATCGATAATTTACCAGCTTAAACTTCAGTTCATAAATTGGCCATTTTATTTTCAAATGAGGTGATTCAAGTTCCAATATTCCTCATTTTTAATGTTCTACAAAGTGAACGTAGAAAATTTGGAATAGGTGCTCTCGAAAAAGTTCATGTGGAAGGGTGACAAAAATAGACTATGAAATGTCATCCTTGGTCCAAACCAAATCTAGCTTAGTCTATCTTAGCCGGGCCCAGCTCCGATCAATCCAGACCAAGTTATGTCAGCCCATATGCATGTATTTCTTTTATATGTGTATAATATATAATATAATATATATATCTTATGGATATATTATATGTATTAATATATATATATATATATATATATATATTATAAGAAAGAGAAAGGAAATAGAGGCCGTGGGAAAGAGAATGAGAAAAAAAAAAGGAAGGAGAGAGAAATAAAAGAAAAAAGAAAAGAAAAAGTGAATCTCTCTTTTACGTTTTCTAAAAAGAAAACGTGAAAGAGGAAGGGAGAAAGAAGAAAAAAAAAGGAAGGAAAGAGGAAGGAAAGAAAAAAGAAAAAAAGAAAAAAAAAAGGAACGTAAGGAGAGGGAGAAAGGAAAAAAGGAAGGAAAGGAAGGAAGAAGAAAAGGAAAGAAGAAAGAAAGGAAAGAGAGAAGGGATTTTCTAGAAGAAGAATGAGAAAAAGGAAAGAAAGGATTGAGAAAAAACGTGGGAAAAAGAGAAGAAAGGAAAGAAAAAAGAAGAAAAGGAAGAAAGAGAGAAGAAGGAAAGAAGATGAGAGAGAAGAAGAACGTTTCTACTCTAGAAAATGTGTAGAAAACGTGTGAAAGAGAGTGGGAGAAGAGAAAAGGGAAGGAAGAGAAGAAAGGAAAGAAGAAAAAAGGAAAAAAAATATTTTTTAGAAAAAGAAGAAATGGAATGAAGGATCTTCTAGAAGAAGAGAGGAAAAGCATAAATTGGCCAAGAGAAGAGAGAGGGGGCTTCTTTTCCAGACCATAAGGGGAGGAGGATGTGAGTGAGAGAGAGAAATGTGAGAGAGGGAGAAAAAAAGAGAGAAGAGAGAAGAGAGAAGAAGAAAGAAAAGAGAAGAAGAAAAGAGAGAAAGAGAAGAGAGAGAGAAGCAGAGAAAAGGAGCAGGAGGATTCATATTCAAAGATCTTGATACGATCTTCAGACATCCTACATCGATGGTTTCGCTCGATTCGAGCACAAGGTTAGTATCCTAAACAAAATTAGAGGTCTTTAGAATGCTCGAATGTCAATTTTTTTTTAAAAATACTAATTTTCATGAAATCTCGATCAGGAATACTCTATTACATGTGTATTAATATTAGGATGCCTATGTCTAGCATTTTTCATGAATAATAATTTCTCTAAGCTATTCAATGATGAAGTATTGAATGCTATATGATGATATTTGATGTTTTTTTGCAAGTTTTATAAAGTAGTTTTCTAATCTGGAATTTTTAGATTTTGGATTCAAACTTAGGACCTACATCACATGTATTTTTTCTTAGATTTTGAAGTCCAAATTTTTTTGGGAGTCTCTCTGATATGTTAGAAGACTACCCTAAAAATTTCGTTCCATTGGAAATTGGAAAAGTATATCAAAAAATTCGTCTTTGACATTGCTATTTTACTCCGATGTAATGCAATCCTCCATCAGAAAGTCTCTAGACAAGGGTCTTATGTCCATAATCAGGAAATCAACTTCATATGAACTTTTTAGATATGAAAGTCTTCTAAAAAATTACACTTGTTTCGTATTTTTTTAATTTTTTATTGTATTGATATCAATTTTTAAGTGCATAATGCTCTGATTTTGAATCTATCAGGATTTTCTGATTTGCATGATTGAAAAAATTCATTTTTCCCAAAGAAAATTTGTTGTTTTAACTTGTTTTTTTGGATAATATTTTAGATCAGACAATTATCTATATAGACATATGTCTGGATTAAATTTTCATTAAGTATAGAAGTTTATTTGGAATTTATGGTGTAACTGGTCAAAAATCTAGAACAGATTTGACCAGTGCACATGTCCGGTCTTAGGGCATATCTTTGACCTATTTTTGCTCTCTGTTGGGATTCGACTCTTTGATATAAAATATAATTTATAAAGTCATCTTTCTATGAAAAAAATGTTGAGCTTGATTTGAGTTGCAAAAGACCTACTTATGATCATTCTTGTGTAATGTGACAGAATCTGAATGCAGTTCATAGCTTTGTCCATTATCTGAAAACTTGTATCACAATTTTGACAGTTTTGAGTCATTAATCTTTCCAAATGTCTGCATAAAAATTCAATTTTTGAAAGAACATTGAACATATGATTTTAATAATTTTTTACTTTTCCAAAAAAAGAAAAAGGTTTCATTGATGTCTCATTCATTTTAACATAAAAATTGGTTGTTGAAGCAAATTCTGCCTTATTTGGATAAATGGCTATATTTGGAGCATTCATATGCTTTGTTTGGAATGTGCATACAGTATTTGCCATATTTCATGTGTTGCTATATTTGGTAGAATAAATAGATTTTTATCATAATTAGCAAAATATTAATAATTATCATTTTTATGTCTTACTATGCTTAGTAAATAGCATATAAGATCCTACCTTTTTTGAAAAATTCATGTCATATTTGCATTCTATAATTGATACTTACCATATTGATATATAGATGCATATTAGATCTTGCCATATTAGGTCTTGCCATGCTTAGATTAGCATATTAGATCTTGCCATATTAGGTTCTTGCCTTATTTATAATGCATGCCATATTTGGGAGATTTTCATAATCTTACTATGTTTTGTGATAGTTACCATAATTATCATACATGCCATGCTTAGAATATTCCAATTATGGTAATAACTTAATTTATGTTGCAACCTAGTCGAAGTGCCATATCTGTACACCTAGCAAACATATTAGGCATGGGGATGTGCATTTAAGCACCCACATTCTTGGAAAGGGCATAATGGGAATAATAAAAAATCTTAATAAAGAAAGAGAATGCTTTGCCAAACCTTCCAAAATTAGAACTTAGGATGAAAAGGGTAATTCAGGATGATTTCCACCTCTCAGTAAACCCTAAACCTAGAATAGGTTCCCAATCCTAAACCTAGAATAGGTTCTAAACCCTAAACCTAGAACATGTTCTCACATTCTAACCTAGAACAGGTTATCTATTTCGAACTACGTGGATTATGATACCTAGGGCAAACCTTAGGATACGTAGGTTATTTGGGAGAAACCCAAATTCAGATCCAAACTTTAGTCCACTCGGATTATCTATAGATCTACTAGGATATCCATCGACATTTTAACCCAAATAGGGTTATCCACATTTTGACCCAATTGGGTTATCTACATTCAGACCCAAAAAAGGTTATACATTCTTAGATCCACTAGGTCTATCTATTAGTTCACATGGACTATCCAGATCTTAACCCATAGGGTTTCTCAGCCTTTCAAGCCTAAACTTCAACTTGAATAATGAACTTAATCAAGCACAAGCATAAATCACAGCCATAAACTTTAATCACACTTGAACTACGATGGTAAACCTGATTTTTGGAATAATTTCGTAATACATAGGCAATATGATGGATATAGATTCGGTTCAATGATATCAAACCACATGGTTTGGTTCAGTTTAATAGATGGAGGCTAACATAGGAAATGTATAGGAGATCAATTTTGATTGAGCGGTTTGGGTGCCTAACCCCTTCCCATAATCGTGCCTAATTCTTACTCAATCTCTGATGGACAAGAAATCCGATCTATGGGTCATGAGTCAATCGAAGTTTTACCATGGGGTGAGATTTTACATTTCTAAGGTCTTAGACCTTAATCTAGGTGGCGACTTCAAAAAATTTCAATCTTTGTCCTCACAAAATTACCATTAATAGAGTTTGCTTATAGCAACAACCATCAAGCTACAATACAAATGTCTCCCTATGAAGCACTGTATGGTATGAAATGTCGAACTCCTTTATTTTGGAACGAAGTTGGAGAATGGAGTATTGTTTGACCAGAGTTTGTTGAAGAGACTTGTCGAGTGGTCGACATTATCAAGGAAAGAGTTTGAACAACTCATAATCATCAGAAGCAATATGCAGATAATGGATGTAGAGATCTCAAATTCACCATAGGTGATAAGGTACTTTTGAAAATATGTCCTATGTACGGTTTAAAAAGGTTTGGACAGAAGGGAAAGTTGTATCCCACATATATTGGACCTTATGAAGTTCTAGCTAGACAGGGAAAGGTCGCATATCAGTTAGCACTACCACCATCAATATCTAGTGTACATGATGTATTCTATGTCTCACAATTGAAGAAGTACGTCAGAGATCCAACACACGTGTTAACAGTGGATCCATCGGATTTGACTAAAGATTTTACGTTCGAAGTAATACCTTTTGAGATCACTAGCTGGAAGGTGCAACGTATTTGCAACCGCAGAATTTACTAAGTTAAGGTTACTTGGAGAAGCCAAAATGTGAACAAATTACATGGGAAGAAGAGAACGCTATGCGGAAGTAATATCCTCACCTATTCGACTCAGAAGGTATGTGCAAATTTCGAAGACAAAATTTATATAAGAGGGGGGAGTTGTAAGACCCACACTCCACTAACTTAGTTTAACCATGTCGTGCCAAGTCTTTCCATCATTCCTGGATCAAGTGGACCGATGGTTTGAAGATGGATCATAAACCAAATATGAGAATCGAGTTAAAAACACTAAAAACATACATATGGTTGAATACCTGGGTAGGTATAGTTGACCATAAAGAAGGAAACAAAAATCTCAAATCCAAAACCCTACGATCGATGATTTTGTCCCTAGGGTCGATGGGTTCTGCGACCGTAGCCATCAACCGTGAGACCCCAGGTCAGACTCCGAGTTTTGGAAACTTTCCTAAACTAAGGGATTTCTTTCCTAATTGAACTTTATATGGAGAGTTTTCCTCTATATAAAGGACGTCCCTCAGGCTTCTTTAACTCATTTAGAACATTATTAAACCCTCGAGAAATAAAAGGGAAGAAAAGGAAGAGAAGGAGAAGAAGAAAAAGGCTAAGGAGAGGATTTTGCTAAGAAGAGATTGGCTCTCTATCACAGGCAAAGTTATAAATCTAATCTCTGGAGATGTAAACTCTAAGGAATAAAACTTTTATGAAAGATAGGCAATATCAACCTATTATGATCAATGTGATTTCCTTGAGAAAATCCCAAGGAAAACCATGAGGAGTGAGTTTGATGATTAGGATTGACAAGAAACTACTAATAATGGCCATAGGATGATCGTAGAATAAATTCAATTGAAGATCAGAGGATTTTACCCAGGAAGAACTCGAATTGCATGTAGTCTGTGACCAGAAATCTCAAGGTTGTAGCAGGTACGATCGACCATAACACAACAAACATGACCAGAGGATCGACCATAGGCATTCAGAAAGATTTCAGAAACCATATGGTAATAGCTATGGTAGCACCATATGCAACCGTAGGGTATCGACCGTAGGCAGTAAGATCGATATAGTATGAGGCCATAGGACCAATCAGACACCTATCAGTGCTCTGTTTCGATTTCTTACTAATGTAACATATTACATATGATCCATAACTTAAATTCATATAACTTTTAGGTTGTTAAATCAATTCAAATAGAATTTCAAGGCTTGGAAGGAGATCGAGTATTGCTAACAGGTGAGGGAAAAAGACCTACACTAATTAGATAATAACAAACTCTGTATTTTTATCGAGTCCAATGCCATGATTGATTCTATGCTTGTATGCTTGTAATGTGAATCTCACATGTCATCTAATATTCCTGCTACTACTATTCATACATATTTAATTTTGTTTATTTATAACATGATGATGATAATGATGCTAGGAATAGGCATGTGAATGTATGTGTATGGTTGGTGTGTTGGATGCGAGTGGAGCATCAGGGGGAGTATGTGGCATGGTGGTCTTTGACCACGTTACCAGACTCTAGCTCTATCTCTACTCAAGTCTTGCCCACTAACATCATCGTGTCACCATTACTTTGGCAGCACTATTACGTTGTAGGGCATCAGGGGAGGTGGTCTCGGACCGTGTGGTCTTTGACTCTACCGGGGGGCTTTAACTCTATCTCTATGGATGTATTGAGGGATGCTATGGTGAGGCCTTGGATACACTATTTGGAATTAGGATTGGTTAGTTGCGAGCCCAGTTTGCAAGCCCTCACCAATAAGGGCTTATGTGTTGGTATGGGTAGGACAACAGGGAAAGTGTTGGCTGTGTTTGATCCGAACACTTTAGCTCTATCTCTATTCCATGGTGGGTGCATGTAGGATGACATTGGTGTTTGATCCATGGTCGGATTCACATACTCATGTACAGAGGTGCAGGGGCCACCAAACCTTTCTATAGCACATTGTAAACTTAAAAATCAGATCAAAGATATAAATTGAATGCATGCATATGTTTGTTACATTGTTTTGTTTGCTCACTGAACCATAATGTGTGCTCACCCTTTTGACTTCAAATATTTTTAGTTGATGGTCCTACTATTGAAGAATATATGCATCGACGTATGACACGTTGCTGCGATGGATGTAGAAGCTGAAGATGATGTGCATGATTCATCATGCGAGTGCAACCAATGTGTTTTTGCTTAAGTTTAGTTATAATTTGAACATCAGATATGTAATTGATTATTTATTTTTATGTCTTGTCGTTTGGAGATAATTAGATTAAATACTTATTTATCACTATTAGACTCTCAGTTCATTATCTGTAAGACTTCCGCTTATTTGTTTATTACCTCTGATTATTATCATGGAATGTGTATGTGGTTTGATATAGTGGGTACAACCTATACAAGATCCTGATTGAACCATTGGTTTATTGGTGGTTCATCACACTAATCTGATTAGACCAGAATTGGGGTGTGATAGAAGAAGTGACTTGGGAAGAAGAAAACCTGATGTGAAAGCAATATCCTTACCTCTTTTACTCGAAAGGTATGTACAAATTTTGAGGATGAAATTTCTTTTAGGGGGAGTTTTTAGGCCCGTACCTCACTAACCTGGTCTAACCCTATCGTAACAGGTTTTCCTATCATAATCGGGTTACGATGAACTAGCTACAAGATGGCCCACATAGCTTGGTACCAAAAATTTTGCTTTCGTAGATTGTCCGATTGGACAATTTGGATTGTTCGGTCCTTGTATTTGGCAACTGGTTAGTTGGCTGGTCAAGCCCAGATACAGGCTCTAAGTTTAGGAATGTTTTCAAATTTGAGTAGGACTCCTTCCTAATTGGAATCCCACTCTCTATAGAAGTTTTCCCTCTATATAGAGAACATTCCTTCACTTTCTCCCACTCTTTTGATCACTCACAAACCCTACAACTGTGAGGAAGAATGGAGAAGAAGGATAGAGAAGGAGGAGAAACCTTGGAGAAGAAAAACTGTTACTGTAGATAAGATTGCTGATGGTTTCTAACTATCGATGAGGAACCCATGGTAAGTGCCTAGTCCCTGTAGATGATAGGTTGGGTTGAGGTTAGTTCTCCTGTCACACACCAATTTCGTACTATCAGAATGGTGTGATGATCCACTAATAAACCAATGGTTCAACCAGGATCTCTAATAGGTTGTGTCCATTAAAAATAAAACCATACACATCCACAACCACAATCAGAAGAAATACACAATAGAGAAAGTCTTAATAATAAATGAACTAAGAAATCTAACTGTGATAATCATAAATTAAATATCAAGTTATTGTTGTATCAACTGAGACATAAATAAATAAAATATCAATTACATTCCTTTAATAAATTCAAATAAAATCTAATTGAATACGCATGAGTTGCACTCGTACGACGGATCATGTATATCCACTAAGTCTTCGACTTCCATTGCAACAACACGCGCGTACACCAGAGCACTCATATAATCTTCGACCGTAGTACCTGCATCATCAACTAAAAATATTCGACGTCGAGAGGGTGAGTACACATCATGGCTCAGTGAGCAAACAAAATAATACAACAAACATATGCATGCAATTAATTCATATCTGTGCTCTGGTAAATAAGTTTGCAATGCGCTATAGAAAGGTTCGGTGGCCGCCTTGCCTCTATGCACAGGGTGTGAAAGCCAGTCCAAAGATTAACGTGTATTGTCGTCCCCATCCACCCTACCATGGAATAGAGATAGAGCTAAAGTGCTGAGGCCCGGCCTATGACACTTCCCCTGATACTCTACCATACCAACACGTAAGCCCCTGTTGGCGAGGGCTTGCAAATTGGGCTCGCAACTAACCAATCCTAATGCCAATCAGTGTATCCAAGGCCTCACCCCAGCATCCCTCAATATGTCCATAGAGATAGGGCTAAGGCCCCCTGACAGAGTCAGAGACTACATGGTCCAAGACCTCCTCCCCTCATACACTACGACGTAATAGCTCTGCTAAGGTAATGGTGATATGACGATGTCAGTGGACAAGACTTGAGTTAGAGATAGAGCTAGAGTGCTGAGGCCCGGCCTATGACACCCCCCTGATACTCGCTCGCATCAAACACACTAACCACACACATACATTCACATGTATATTCCTATCATCATCATCATCATCATGTTATAAATAATAAATTAAATATGCATGAACAGTAATAATAGAAATATTGGATGACAGGTTGAATGCACATACGAGCATACACGTATAGAATCAATCATGGCATTGGACTCAAGAATAAAAACAGTTTATTATTATCCAATTAGTTTAGGTCTTGTTCCCTCACCTTTGCTTGATTGTAGATCCTCTTTCAAGCTTTAAGAATCAACTTAATATCACTATTATATCACTAGAAGACATAATCAAGTCGATAGAATTCAATTAGAGTTAAGTCTGATTTTAAAAAGCCTACTCTTGACTGGGGGTAGATGCCAGGGTCGGACTTTCCATCGACCCTGGGTGCGACCACCCATAGTCTGGACTTCCCAAACACTAGGAGTCGATGTTAGGGTCTGGTAGGGTCGATTGGCCATCGACCCCCGTGTGACCATCCGTGGGTTTAGTCAAAATTTTCATCCTACAATCCATTCCTTCGTATTTGGGTCCTATGGCTTGCTTATACAATCCATTACATACATGTTCTATGGCTTAGAACCATAGTTTATTCACCTACATGTTTTGATGATCTCCCCCATGGTTTTCCATTGAAACCTAACCATGGGTGGATGATTTGGGTTTCTCCTAGATCATACCCTCTTCACTATCTATTCTAAGGTCTTTAGAATTCCATGGAGATAGTATCCATACCTGAGAATTAGGCTTGTTTCTCTGAAGCCTTCTCTTTGATCTTCTTCTCCACTTTCCTTCTCTTCTCTTTCTCTTCTCCTTCACTTCTCTTTCTCTCAATCCAATTAGGGTTTTAAAAGGAGTGAAAGAGGCTTAGGGACGTCCTATTTATAGAGTAGAAACTCCCAAAATAAGTCCCAATGAGATTAGGAAAGAATCCCATTGAAATTTGGAAAGTTCTTAATTCACGATTTCTATCGGCAGACTGGGGGTCGATGAGGGGGTCGGAGATCCCGTCGACCCCTGGTTCTAAATTGTCCGATCCTCTGTTAGAAACTTAGGGTCTGAATTTTTGTCTTGGGGGGGGGGTCCGACCCTGCCTTGCTGGGTATGCGACCCACCCCCTTATTTTTGTGTTTTTGGGTCAATTTAATACCTGGGATCATTATCTCCTTCACGCACTTGATCCATTTAGCTCGACCATGATGGGTAAACCTGGTTCAAGGTGGTAAGACCGGGTTAGTTTGATATGGGTCTTACAACTCCCCCTACTTATAAAAATTTCATCCTCGAAATTGTACATACCATCCGAGTCGAATAGATGAGGGTATTGCTTTCGCATAGCATTCTCTTCTTCCCATGTGATTTCTTCCATATCTCTACTTCTCCAGGTGACCTTAACATAATAGATATCATGGTTGCGTAGTCGTTGAACCTTTCGACTAGTGATTTCAGTTGGTGCTACTTCAAATGTCAAATCTTCAGTCAAATCAGGTAGGTCTACTGTCAAAACGTGCGTCGTATCCTTGACATACTTTTTCAGTAAGAAAATATGAAATACGTCATGCACACTTGACATAGACGGTGGTAGTGCTAACTGGTAAGCCACTTTTCCACGCTTAGCAAGAATCTCATATGGCCCGACATATCTTGGACTTAATTTCCCATTCTGTCCAAACCGTTTCAATCCACGCATAGGCGATACTTTTAAGAATACTTTATCACCCATGACGAATTCAAGGGCTCGGCATCGAGTATATGCATATTGCTTCTGACGATTCTGAGTGGTTCTCACTCTTTCCTTGATAATGTCGACCACTCGACAAGTCTCTTCAATAAATTCCGGTCCAACAATACTATGTTCCCCAACTTCATTCCAAACTAAAGGAGTTCGACACTTCCTGCCATACAGTGCTTCATAGGGTGACATCTGTATAGTAGCCTAATAGCTATTGTTATAAGCGAACTCAATCAATGGTAACTTTTCATCCCCTGATCCTTTAAAATCAATTACACATGCTCGAAGCATATATTCTAGAATCTGAATTGTACGCTCTGACTGTTCATCTGTCTGTGGATGGAATGCAGTACTAAATTTTAATGTTGTACCCATAGCCTTTTGCAATCCTTCCCAAAACATTGAAGTAAATCATGGATCTCTATCAGACACAATGGTTTGATGTACACCGTGTAATCGCACAATGTTATCTACATACATCTTAGCTAACCTCTCCAGTGTATACTGAGGTCGTATAGGTATAAAGTGAGCCATTTTAGTCAGGCGGTCTACAATCACCCAAACTGCGTCAACCACTCGAGGAGTCACTGGTAATCTTGTGACGAAGTCCATAATGATGCAATCCCATTTCCATGCTGGTTCTGGTAACGGCTGTAACAGTCTGGCCGGTCTTTGTCGTTCAGCCTTTACTTTCTGACAATTTAGGCATTGAGACACGAGCTTAGCTATGTCTACTTTCATTCCTCTCCACCAATATAATTTCTTTATATCATGATACATTTTTTTACTTCATGGATGTATCGAATAAATGGTGGTATGGGCTTCTTTCATCAATCGGTGTCTAATGTCCAAGCTTTCTGTTTCAGGTACTCATATTCTTCCTTTGTACTTCAGTACCTTTTCTTTGTCCAAGGTGAACTCAGGGATAGTCCTCCCTTTTTCGATGTCTTCTTGTACCGTTCTTAGGTAAGGATCTGATTTGATAGCTATCTTTACTTCATTAATTATATCCGATATAATCTTCAATGCGGCGAACATATTTAAAAATCGATGAATAAACACTTGGTTGGCTGATCCATCTGGTGCATCTATCACAAACTGCTCATTACCGTGATTGAATACCTTCCTGGTAGTACACATTGCGGTAATTGTGCTAACCTCTCCCTACAATTTTATCATTGCCTTTCTACTCAACGCATCGGCTACTACATTAGCTTTCCCCAGATGATACTGGATATCACAATCATAGTCTTTAAATAACTCCAGCGATCTTCTTTGTCTCATATTCAACTCCTTCTGATTAAATAGATAAGTAAGACTTTTATGGTCTGATTTAATCTGAAACTTCTCCTTGTACAGATAATGTCTCCATATTTTAACAGCATGTACTACTGCCGCTAGTTCCAAATCATGAGTGGGATAGTTCTTCTCATGTGTCTTCAACTGTCTTGAGGCATAGGCAATTACTTGTTCTCCTTGCATAAGTACGCATCCTAATCCCAATCCTGACGCATCAGTGTACAAGGTAAATGGCTGTCCTGGAATTGGAATAGTCAAGATCGGAGCGGATATAAATCTAGCCTTCAATGTTTGGAAACTCTTTTCGCATTTATCAGTCCAAACAAACTTCTCGCCCTTCTTAGTCAAACTGATAAGAGGTACGGCAATTCGGGAATAGTCTTCCACAAATCATCGATATTACCCATCTAGACCCAAGAAACTTCTAATTTCTGCAACGCTCTTCGGTGCTTTCCACTTTACAATAGCCTCGATCTTGCTGGGATCCACTTTAATTCCTTCAGCGGATACAACATGGCCTAGAAATGCGATTTCCTCTAGCCAAAACTCACACTTTGAAAATTTCACGTAGAGCTTCTCCTTTCGTGGTCGCTGCAGAGCGGCGTTTAGGTTCTTAATATGAGTTTCCTCATCTTTGGAGTAGACCATTATATCATCAATGAATACAATAACCGACGTATCCAACATATCGTGGAATACCCGATTCATAAGTTCCATAAAGGTTGCTGGTGCATTCGTCAATCCGAAAGACATGACAAAAAATTCATAATGTCCATATCTGGTCCTGAATGCTATCTTGGGGATATCACCATCTTTAATCTTCAACTGATGGTAGCCTGACCGAAGATCGATCTTGGAGAACACTTTGGCACCTTGCAACTGATTGAACAGGTCATCGATCCGAGGCAATGGATACCGATTCTTGATTGTCAGTTTATTCAGTTCTCGGTAGTCTATACACAAGCGAACGCTACCGTCCTTCTTCTTCACAAATAATACTGGTGCTCCCCATGGTGATATACTAGGGCAAATGTATCCCTTGTCCATCAGTTCTTGTAGTTGTACATTCAATTCCTTCAGTTCAGTAGGAGCCATTCGATAAGGTGATTTTGATACTGGTGCGGCTCCAGGTATAAGATCTATGACAAACTCTGTAGCTCGGTTGGGTGGTAATCCATGTAGTTCTTCAGGAAATATGTCTAGAAAGTCACGCACGACATCAATATCTTCCATTCGTGGTGCTTCCTTGTTAAGGTCGACAACAGATACTAAATACCCGACTGCTCCTTTCTCAAGGCACTTCTTAGCCTTTAGCACAGAGAGTATGAGCTTTCGATTATGGGAAAGTTTGGTTCTCGAAAAACTAAACTCTGCTCCTTCTTTGTCTTTAAATGTCAGCTTCTTTTCGGCACATAATAGATTTACAGAATGCCGAACTAAGCAGTCCATTTACAAGATGATGTCAAAGTCTGCCATCTCAAGTTGCATCAAGGTTGCATCCAAGGTCTTTTCATCAATAAGAATTGGACATGGTCCATTACATTTTTCTAACTCCACTTCTAATCCCATAGGTGACCGTACAAGCAGTTTGTAGTCTAAGGATTTAATGGTTAAATTCAACTTCTTTCCAAATGACCCAGTTATAAAAGAATGAGTAGCTCCTGAGTCAAAAAGTACTCTGGCGGGTATGCCATTTATAGGTACGATACCTGTGACCACATCAAGCGATGTGGTAGCATCCTCAGATGTAACTGCGTAAACTCGTCCTTGATGTAGCTGCTTCCTGGGCTTAGGACATTCCCTTGCCATATGTCCCACTTGGTTGCAGTTAAAACATTTCATCCCTTCAGTAATTGGCTTTGGTTGCTGTGGAGCTGCGGGGGTAGTCTTGGCTGCAGCATTAAAGCCTTGAGTACGAAAGGGTTTGAATGTCTTGTTATTCCCTCCATTATAAGAATTTCCAGCTGGTCTTTTTATACCTCTGTTTTGCATGAAATAACTATCCTTCTGGCTCGATTATATTACTTGAGCAATTTGTGCCGCTTCATTATAGATTTTTTTTCATGTCCCATAACATGCTCGCAGATGCTTCCCCTAAGTCCCATGATGAACCTTCGGTCTTTGTGTTTTCCTCTTGCATACTGGTGGGTGCAAAGAAGAACAACTCTTCATAACGCTGTTGATATGCATCCACGGTCATCTACCCTTGATATAAACTCAGGAACTCTCTTTCCATAGAATCTCTGAAACTTCTTGGAAAGTACTTCTCAAAGAACGCCTCCTTATAAATATCCCAAGTCAGTTGGGCATGCTTTGTTAATAAATATGTCCTGGTATACCTTTACCAGTGGTGTGCATCTCCTTTAAGCATAAAAGTGGCACACAACACTTTTTCTTCTTCATTTAATGTCATCATCATAAAATTTCTTTCCATTTCATCAACCCAGTGTGCCAGCCATAAAGGATCTGCTAGCTTGCCATTAAATTCTATGAGCTTTAGTTTCAGAAAATGCTCCACCAGTCTGGAATGGTCTAGTTGTTGCGGGACATACGACCCATACATAGGTGGTTGGTATTGATATCCACCTTGAGCTACCTCAGGATTTTGTACTTGAGCCTGCATGATGGGAGTCTGAGGTGCGTGGGGTACTGTGTTACTTCCCCCTGGAGCTGTGCTTTCCTGTCCTGCTGGCATTGGAGGTGTCTGTGCAGCTGGAAGAGTTATGCCTATGGCAGCTTGTATAGTAGCTTGTGCCTGTTGCATTTGCTACAGCTGTTGGGCCAAGTTCATTACGATTGTGGCCAAGTCTGTAGGTGGAGCTGGCAGATTTGTAGGATTTGTCTGTCCATTCATGACGGACGTTACCGTGTTCATATTCCCCTGTGCTCCTGGGTGTGTCTGGCTATTTCCCCCCCCAGGTAGTGGTGGTGAGATGGAGTTACGGCTCTGTCTGGTTACTCTGCGTCCAGCCATTAACTAATCTGATAGTGGGATTGCCTGAAAATCATTGAACACGTGAGACAATGATTAATATTTTAAAACCACTAACAAACACAAATTTCAAAATTTTCAGATCATTCTGTCGAAAATGCTGTATTTTCACTGTAGGGTGGATGGAGGGGGTCCATGGGTGTTCGACCATCAGTATGCGACCATAAGAAATCACCAATTCTTCCTGAGAGCAGGGGGTCGATGGGGGGGGGGGGTCGGAGGATGTCCGACCCAGGGTGCGACCCCTGGTTCTCTGTCAGATTCCTGATAGCCGAGGGTCGATGAGGGGGTCGATGGGTGGGTCGATGGTTTAATACAATTTTCCGACCCCCGGACTAAAAATCAGATTTTTAAGTTTCGATTCAAAGTCCATTTCCCATTCTTTCTTCTCCGCCTCGACTCGTCTCGTCCCTCTGAGTTGCTACAGTGACAACTCCAATCCGTTGGTGGTTTGCACTTCTTGTTTCGTTGTCTACACCTCCGCTACAGATAAATCTCCTACGTTTTCATGTTTTTAGGTTTCCATACCTAGGTTTTTGTTCGTATATCTCATTTTTTTCAAATTTAACTTTTTCCAACCGTAAAAATTCGATTTTTATTGGGGGATTTTGTTGTTGGGGACTCGAGGAATGAAAGCCCTCAAAAATATTTGAGTTTCATCGGTTGGTTATCGAGAAACTTAAAATTTACTCTTTTTGCCCTAATTTTGTGGAGATTTCGAATTTCTTGAAATTTCTTCCAATTCAATCTTATTAGCTAAAATTTCCAACTGTATGAGTCTCACAAGATAGTTTAGGATCTATGTAAGTCCTCCTGCCCACGTGTATGGGTGAAAATTGAGGCTTTTGACCAATTTACGTCGTTATAATGTCAAAATTTTTGAATTTTTCATCTTTACTTACCCAATATCTGCTTCTCTTTGTCATTTGTAGATACTATGGCTCGTACCAAGGTACCTAGTGTTTGCAACCTTCTTCGATTCCGTTCCCATGAAGCCGAGACGCTGTATGCCCGCTACGCTCGCAAGAAATTAGAGGGAGACCGCAAAGTGGAATTGGCTAGCTTGGCCTTGTTCAATGTGGATGGGGCTTTTGGCGATATGGGATGGCTCCCTATCGTCACCTATGATGCCTATACCTATCCTGACTTGGTACGCCAGTTCTATTGTAATCTCCAAGTGATGGGGAATTACAACGATGTTGAGAGAGGTGGTGAGCTTCGGATCACTTGCTATGTCAAGGGGGTTGATATTTCTTTCGACTATCGACAACTAGCGGACTTGCTGGGTATCTCCTATGGCGGCTCCTTCGTATTCAGTATCCCAGGAGAGCCCCAGTTCTTTTCATTACAGATGAGGGCTGAGATAGAACGTTAGCTCATCAGACCCGATTGCTGGGAGATGATAGCGAGTTATCTACGTTCAGATCCACGGGTGTACTGCAAGATCATTCAGCATAATCTGATACCGCAGAGTGGACACAACGAGAGGGTCTCCCAGTTGACCCAGTATCTGTTGTACTGCATATGCACTAGGCTGCCCGTCTGCCTTCCCTATATCATCATGGGGACGATGATCAGTGCCATGTTGCCCTGTCACACTGGCAACCTTCCTTATGGATGCATGATCACTACATTGCTTACCAGCCTGGCGATTGATTTGTTGGATGAGAAGATTCTGGAGAAATCCTTCTCATCGCCTCTGGATTGGGAGGCCATCTGCAAGATGGGCATGTGGGATGCCCAAGTCAGCGATGAGGAGAGGAACGTGATGGTGCTCTCTTGCACTCGAGTGGAGATGGCTGATGTTGAGGCAGCAGCAGCAGCAGCCAATGGAGCAGGGGTTCATGGGGATGATGACGATCGGCTATACATTGATGTAGATTCCATACCTCCTCCATCACCTACTCATACTATAGGAGCTGGTCCGTCTTCTTCAGCTGGTCCTTCACATGCAGCTGGTCCTTCGTATGCTCTTCTGATGACATGATGGGGATATTGCACGAGATACGAGAGGCTCAGTGCATGTCTGACTTGAGGATGGGAGAGCTTCTAGAGGCTCAGCGCTTGTCCGATCAGCGGGTGGGAGAGCTTCTGGTTGCTCAGCGCATGTCGGATCAGCGGGTGGGAGAGCTTAGGGATTCTCAACGTGTAACTGACCAGCGGGTTGTTTATCTCACAGCTAGTCTCCAGACGACCTAGATTCAGATAGCCTGGTTGACTAGAGTCTACGCTAAGGACTATAATAGAGACCGTGAGGCACCGCCTCCCCCATCACCTCCAACTTCTTGATATATTTCTTTTATCTTTCTTTTGTACTTCAGAGTAACTGTTCGGGCTGTGGACTGTACTCTGCTTTAATCATATATATATATATATAAATGTTTGTTCTTCCTTTGGTTGTATATAACTTTGTTTCTCATTTAATAGATGCATTATTCTCTTTTAGTTTTGTCTCAAACAATACATATGCTTATGGTGGGTTATTATTATCTCTTTTAAATTTTTATCCTATCTCAGTTCACGAACATTTGTAGAAGTATACTGATTTCACAGACAGGGCCTGAGATGCTCTGATACCAAGTTGTCACACCCCAATTCCGTACTATTCTGAATGGTGTGATGAATCGCTAATAAACAAGCGGTTCAACCAGGATCTCTAATAGGATGTGTCCTATAAAAATAAAACCTTACACATCCACAATCATAATCAGAATAAATACATAATAGCGGAAGTCTTAATAATAAATGAACTGAGAAATCTAACTGTGATAATCATAAATAAAATATCAAGTTATTGTTATATCAACTGAGACATAAATAAATAAAATAACAATTACATTCCTTTAATAAATTTAAACAAAATCTAATCGAATATGCATGAGTTGTACTCACAGAGGGATCATGCGTATCCACTAAGTCTTCGGCTTCCATTGCAGCAACACCCATGAACACCGGAGCACTCATATAATCTTCTACCATAGTACCAGCATCATCAACTAAAAATATTCGATGTCGAGAGGGTGAGCACAAATCATGGCTCAGTGAGCAAACAAAACAATGCAACAAACATATGCATGCAATCAATTCATATCTATCGTCTGGTAAATAAGTTTGCAATGCGTTATAGAAAGGTTCGGTGTCCTCCTCGCCTCTATGCACAGGTTGTGGAAGCCCACCCAAAGGTTAACGTTTATTGTTGTCCCCATCCACCCTACTATGGAATAGAGATAGAGCTAAAGTGCTGAGGCCCGGCCTACGACACTTCCCCTGATACTCTACCCAAACTAACACGTAAACCCCTACTGGTGAGGGCTTGTAAATTGGGCTCGCAACTAACCAATCCTAATGCCAATCAGTGTATCCAAGGCCTTACCCCAGCATCCCTCAATACGTCCATAGTGATAGGGCTAAGGCCCCCCAACAGAGTTAGAGACTACACGGTCCGAGACCACCTCCCCTCATACACTACAACGTAATAGCTCTGCTAAGGTAATGGTGATACGACGATGTCAGTGGATAAGACTTGAGTTAGAGATAGAGCTAGAGTGCTGAGGCCCGACCTATGACACCCCCCTGATACTCGCTCGCATCAAGCACATTAACCACACACATACATTCACATGTCTATTCCTATCATCATCATCATCATCAAGTTATAAACAATAAATTAAATATGCATGAACAGTAATAATAGAAATATTGGATGACAGGTTGAATGCACATACAAGCTTACACGCATAGAATCAATCATGGCATTGGACTCAAGAATAAAAACAATTTATTATTAACCAATTAGTTTAGGTCTTGTTCCCTCACCTTTGCTTGATTGTAGATCCTCTTTCAAGCTTTAAGAATCAACTTAATATCACTATTATTTCACTAGAAGTCCTAATCAAGTCGGTAGAATTTAATTAGAATTAATTTTGATTTTAAAAAGCCTACTGTTAACTGGGGGTCGATGCTAGGGTCGGACCTTCCATGGACCCTGGGTGCGACCACCCACAGTCTGGACTTCCCGAACACTGGGGATCGAAGTTAGGGTGTGGTAGGGTTGATTGGCCATCGACTCCCCGTGCGACCCCCCATGGGTTTAGTCAAAATTTTTATCCTACAGTCCATTCTTTCGTGTTTCGGTCCTATGGCTTGCTTCAACAATCCATTACATACATGTTCTATGGCTTAGAACCATAGTTTATTCACCTACATGGTTTTAATAATCTCCCCCATGGTTTTCCATTGAAACCTAACCATGGGTGGATGATTTGGGTTTCTCTTAGATCATACCCTCTTCACTATCTATTATAAGGTCTTTAGAATTCCATGGAGATAGTATCCATACCTGAGAATTAGGCTTGTTTCTCTGAAGCGTTCTCTTTGTTATTCTTCTTCACTTTCCTTCTCTTCTCTTTCTCTTCTCCTTCTCTTCTCTTTCTCTGAATCCAATTAGGGTTTTAAAAGGAGTGAAAGAGGCTTAGGGACATCCTATTTATAGAGTAGAAACTCCCAAAATAAGTCCCAATGAGATTAGGAAAGAATCCCATTGAAATTTGGAAAGTTCCTAATTCACGGTTCTTGTCGGCAGACTGGGGGTCGATGAGGAGGTCGGAGATCCCGTCCACCCCTGGTTCGAAATTGTCCGACCCCCGGTTAAAACTCAGGGTCTGACTTTTTTTCTTGGGGGGGTCTGACCCTACCTTGCTGGGTATGCGACCCTCCCCCTTATTTTTCTGTTTTTGGGTCAGTTTAATACCTGGGATCGTTATCTCCTTCACGCACTTGATCCATTTGGCTCGACCATGATGGGTAGACCTAATTCAAGGTGTTATGACCGGGTTAGTTTGATACGGGTCTTACATCTCCAGTCATAGTGTTGGTAGATCGAATGCAAAACCATGACTGGAAGTCTATGATCTTTCAAGAAAATCTAATAGAAACCACAGGATCATAGAATTAGGGTTATGTGTAATGGCTAGAATTTTAGTGACCAATTACCATAGAACAACTCTTGGATGAATCCCCGTGCTAAGCCAAAGAATCGACTCAAAAGTTTTTCAGACTGAAAGATAAACCTGGGATATGACTCAGGAGTTGTCCAGTCCCTTGACCAGTCAGCTATAGAGCAGATCCGAGAGGCGACCGATGACTCTCAAGAAGTATGATAGGGTTTGTCCGGATGACTCATTGGTCGACCAATGCAAGAACAGTGACTTGACCGAACAATGTCCAAAAGGCTTTTATTGGAGACCGAATAGTGAGTTTGGACTGCTGTATCTTAACGAAATAAGACCCTAATTAAGAAATTCATCTGGTTTAGGTGCTCAACCAAATCAGGATAGTTTCTAAGGCTTGGAAGAGGAACAAACATCAATAACAGTTGAGGGAATAAGACCTAAACTAATTGGATAATAACAAGCTACCCTTTACTTTCTATTATTGAGATTGATGCTATGATTCTGTATGTTATTTTTTGCATCTCACGTGTCATCTAATTACCTATTATATATATCTTGTTTATGCATATTTATATTTTTGTTATGATGATGATGATTGGAATATGCATGTGCTTATGTGCGGTTGGTGTGTTGGATGGGGAGAGGTTGTAGCATCAAACCATTCACCACACTGATATCTTAGTATCACCATTACAATAGTAGAACTAGTACATCATAGGGTATTAGGGGGGATGATCATGATGTGTGGCTGTAAGTCACACCCCAATTCCGTACATTTCAGAACGGTGTGATGAACCGCTAAATAACCAACGGTTCAACCAGGATCTCAAATAGGCTATCCCCGCGTTACCTGAACCATCATATACTCACCATCATAATCAGAGTAAATACACAATAGCAGAAGTCTTATAAATAAATGAACTGAGAACTAAATGGTATTCATAAATAATAGCAAATTATTCTGTGTTCAAACTGAGACATAAATAATTAAGTACCAAATACATGTCATATAAATCCAATAAAGAAACCAATAAAAATATCTAGTCGAATACACACGAGTTGCACTCGCAAGAGGAGTCGTGTGTATCGTCTTCAGCTCCAACTTCCATAGTTGCTACATTCCCATACGCTGACGCGTTCATAAAATCTTCAACTGTATAACCTGCATCATCAACTAAAAATATTCGACGTCGAGGGGTGAGCACACAACACGGCTCAGTGAGTAGCCAAAACAATGCAACATTACATATGCATGCAAAAAGTCAATTCATATCTTTGGTCTTAGTTTATAGTTTACAATGTGCAATAGAAAGGTTGGGTGGTCAAAGGTTAACGTTTATTGACACCGCCTCTATACACAGGGTGTGGAAGCCCGCCCGAAGGTTAACGTTTATCGTCGTCCCCATCCACCCTACCATAACATTATACAACAAAGGTTAACGTTTATTGCTATATAATGCTATACCAACACGTAAGCCCCTGTTAGCGAGGGCTTGCAAACTGGGCTCGCTACTAACCAATCCTAATGCCAAACAGTATATCCAAGGCCTCACCCCAGCATCCCTCAGAACATCCATAGAGATAGAGCTAAGGCCCCCCGGTAGATTCAGAGACTACAAGGACCGAGACCACCTCCCCTGATACTCTACGACATAATAGTTCTGCTAAGGTAATGGCGATACGACGATGCTAATGCACAAGACTTGAGTTAGAGATAGAGCTAAAGTGCTGAGACCCGCCAAAGGTTAACGTTTATTGACGTTCTCATCACACTTCCCCTGATACTCGCTCGCATTAAGCACATCAACCACACACATACAAGCACATGCCTATTCCTATCATCATCATCATCATCATGTTATAAACAATAAAATAAATATGCATGAACAAGTAATAGAAATATTGGATGGCATGCTGTATGCACATTACAAACATATTCGCATAGAATCAAACATGGCATAGGACTCAAGAAATAGAAAACAATTTGTTATTAACCAATTTAGTTTGGGGTTAAGGTTCCTCACCTTAGCTTGCTAAAAGATACTTTTCCAAGCTTTAGAATCACCGTTATAACGTAATTATATTGCTAGCAAACCTAACCAAGTCGATAGAATTTAATTAGAATTAATTCGGAATTTAAAACCATTCTGTCAACTGAGGGTCGATGCTAGGGTCGATGCTAGGGTCGATGGGTCTATCGACCCTCCCTCCATTCTGAACTTCCCGAATGCTGAGGGTCGATGGTCAGAAACACCTAGGGTCGGATGGCCTATCGACCCTCGGTGCGACCCTTGGTGCACTCTGGTCCAATTTCCACTTTTAAATCCATTCTTCGTGTTTGGGTCCTATGGCTTACTTCCTACATTCATTCAACAGTCATTCCATGGTCTAGAACCATGTATAATCCATCTAAATAGTTTTCGTGCATCCTCCTATGATTTCCATGAAAACCTAACCATGGATAGATGGTTTGGGTTTCTCTGAAATCCTACACTCAACCATATCTAACCTAAGGTCTGTAGAAACTCATGGAATTAGTATCCATACCTGAGAAGATTACTTTTCTCTGCAAATTCTTTTCCTTTTTGCTAAGCCTTCTTCTTAGCCTCCTTTCTTCCTCTTTTCCTTCTTCTCTCTTTCTCTCAATTCAATTAGGGTTGTGAAAGGAGCGAAAGTGGCTTAGGGACGTCCTTTAAATAGACTAGGAATGTCCTATAATAATCCCATTGAGATTTGGAAAGAATCCCAACCGAAAACCCAGAAATTTCCTATTTTCAGTTTCGTCAGAAACCGAGGGTCGATGATCCCGTCGACCCTAGGGTCTTAAGCTGTCCGACCCTCCCTTCAAAACCGAGGGTCTGACTTTCTGTCTTGGGAGGTCCGACCCTGCTTAGCTGGGTGTGCGACCCTCCCCTAGAATTAAGTGTTTTTGGGACGATTTTATACCTGGGATCTCGATCTCCTTCATGCCCTTGGTCCATTTGACTCGACCATGATGGGTAAACTTGGTTCAAGGTGGTAAGACCGGGTTAGCTTGACACGGGTCTCACAACTCCCCCCAACTTATAAAAATTTCATCCTCGAAATTGTACGTACCTTCTGAATCAAACAAGTCAGGGTATTGCTTTCTCATAGCATTTTCATCTTCCCATGTAACCTCTTCCATGTCTCTATTATTCCATGTGACCTTAACATAGTAAATATCTCTGTTACGTAGACGTTGAACCTTTCGACGAGTGATTTCCGTTGGTGTTACTTCAAATGTCAAATCATCAGTCAATTCCGGTAAATCTACTGTCAAAAGATGTGTTGGGTCTTTGACATACTTCTTCAATAAGGTATGTGAAATACGTCATGCACACTTGACATAGATGGCGGTAGTGCTAACTGATAAGCTACTTTTCCACGCTTAGCCAGAATCTCATATGGCCCGACATATCTTGGACTTAGTTTTCCTTTCTGTCCGAACCTCTTCAATCCTCGCATAGGCGATACCTTCAGAAATACCTTATCACCTACGACGAACTCTAGCTCTCTTCGTCGAGTATCTGCGTATTGCTTCTGACGGTTCTGAGCTACTCTTACTCTTTCCTTGATGATGTCGACCACTCGACAAGTCTCTTCAACAAATTCCGGTCCAACAATACTACGTTCTCCAACATCATTCCAAAACAAGGGAGTTCGACACTTCCTGCCATACAGTGCTTCATAAGGTGACATCAGTATGGTAGCCTGATAGCTGTTATTGTAAGCGAACTCAATCAATGGTAACTTTTCGTCCCATGATCCTTTGAAATCAATCACACATGCTCGTAGCATATCTTCTAAAATCTGGATTGTATGCTCCGACTGTCCGTCTGTCTGTGGGTGGAATGCAATACTCAACTTCAATGTTGTACCCATAGCCTTTTGCAGTCCTTCCCAAAATTTGGAAGTAAATCGTGGATCTCTATCGGACACAATGCTTTCTGGAACACCATGTAACCGAACAATATTATCCACATACAGCTTTGCTAACCTTTCCAAGTGTATACCGGGGTCGTATCGGTATGAAGCTAGCTGTCTTAGTCGACGGTCCACAATCACCCAAGCCGCGTCAACTACTCGAGGTGTCAATGGTAGTCCTGTGACGAAGTCCATAGTGATGCAGTCCCATTTCCATGCTGGTTCCGATAATGGCTGTAACAGTCCTGCGGGTCTTTGTCGTTCCGCCTTTACCTTCTGACAATTTAGGCATTGAGACACGAACTTAGCTACATCTGCTTTCATTCCCCTCCACCAATAGAGTTTCTTTAAATCATGATACATTTTTGTGCTTCCAAGATGTATCGAATAAATGGTGGTATGGGCTTCCTTCATCAGTCGGTGTCTAATGTCCATATTTTCTGTTTCAGGTACACATATTCTTCCTTTATATCTCAGTACCTTTTCGTCATCCAAGGTAAACTCAGGGTTAGTCCTACCTTTCTCGATATCTTCTTGTACTGTTCTCAGATAAGGATCTGCTTTGATAGCTGTCTTCACTTCGTCCACTATATCCGGTATAATCTTCAATGCCGCGAACATATTCGAAAACCGATGAATAAACCCTTGGTTGGCTGATCCATCCGTTGTATCTATCACATATTGTCCGTTGCCGTGATTAAACACCATTCCGTTGGTATACATTGCTGCAGTCGTGCTAGTTTCTCCTTGAGACTTTATCATTGCTTTTCTGCTCAATGCATCAGCTACTACGTTCGCTTTTCCCGGATGATACTGGATATCACAATCATAGTCTTTCAATAGTTCCAGCCATCTTCTTTGTCTCATATTCAACTCCTTCTGATTAAATAAATTAGTAAGACTTTTATGGTCCGACTTAATCTGAAATTTCTCTCCGTATAGGTAGTGTCACCATATCTTGATAGCATGTACTACTGCCGCCAACTCCAAATCATGAGTGGGGTAATTCTTCTCATGTACCTTCAACTGTCTCGATGCATACGCAACCCCTTGCTCTCCTTGCATAAGCACACATCCTAATCCCAATCCCGATGCATCAGTGTATAAGGTAAATGTCTGTCCTGGAACGGGAATGGTCAAAATTGGAGCGGATATCAATCTGGTCTTCAGTGTTTGAAAACTCTTTTCACACTTATCCGGCCATACAAACTTTTCTCCTTTCTTGGTCAAACTGGTGAGAGGTACGGCAATCCGAGAATAGTCTTCTACGAAACTCCGAAAATATCCAGCTAGACCCAGAAAAATTCTAATTTTTGAAACACTCTTTGGTGCTTCCCACTTCACTATAGCCTCGATCATACTGGGGTCCACTTTGATTCCTTCTGCGGATACTACATGGGCTAAAAAGGCGACTTCACTTAGCAAAAACTCACACTTCAAAAATTTGGCGTATAACTTCTCTTTCCTTTAGGGTTGCGTTTAGGTTCTTGACATGGGTTTCCTTGTCTTTGGAATATACCAATATGTCGTCAATAAATACTATAACCGACGTATCCAACATATCGTGGAAAACTCGGTTCATAAGTTCCATGAATGTTGCCGGTGCATTAGTTAATCCGAAGGACATCACTAAGAACTCATAATGTCCGTATCTTGTCCTGAAAGCTGTCTTTGGAATGTCACCTTCTTTAATCTTCAGTTGATGATAGCCTGATCGAAGATCGATCTTTGAGAATACCTTCGCTCCTTGTAACTGATCGAATAAGTCATCGATCCTGGGTAGTGGATATCGATTCTTGATTGTTAGCTTATTCAACTCTCGATAGTCGATACACAATCGAACACTACCATCCTTCTTCTTTACGAACAACACCGGTGCTCCCCATGGAGATATACTGGGTCTAATATAACCCTTATCCAGCAGTTCTTGTAATTGCACTTTTAATTCCTTCAGTTCAGTAGGACCCATTCTATAAGGTGCTTTTGATACTGGTGCGGCTCCAGGTATTAGGTCTATTACAAACTCTGTGGCTCGGTCGGGTGGTAATCCGAGTAGTTCCTCCAGAAATTCATCAGGAAAATCTCACACGACATCAATATCTTCCATTCGTGGCACGTCCTTGGTTAGGTCGACCACTGATACTAGATATCCGACCGCCCCTTTCTCAAGGCACTTCTTAGCCTTTAATGTTGAGAGTATGAGCTTGCGTCTCCGGGGAAGTTTGGTTCCCGAGAAACAGAATTCTGCTCCTTCTTTGTCTTTGAACGTTAGCTTCTTCTCGGCGCATAACAGATTTGCAGAATGCCGAGCTAACCAGTCCATTCCCAAGATGACGTCAAAGTCTGCCATCTCAAGTTGTATTAAGGTTGCATCCAAGGTCTGCTTTCCAATGAGAACTGGACATGGTCCATAACCATTCTCTAATTCCACTTCTAATCCCATCGGTGACTGTACAAGTAAATTGTAATCTAATATTTTGATGGGCAGATTGGTCTTCTTTCCAAACGACACAGATATAAATGAATGAGTAGCTCCTGAATCAAAGAGTACTCTGGGGGGTACGCCATTGATAGGTACGATACCTGAGATTCGTTTTTACTTAGTCTACATGCTCAATCAATTCTAATTATAGCCTTACAAGTTTCGGTCATACCTGTGACCACATCGGGCGATGCGGCAGCCTCCTCTGATTTAACGCTATATACCCATCCTTGATGTAGTTGCTTCTTGGGTTTTGGGCATTCTCTTGCCATATGCCCTGGTTGGTTGCAATTATAGCACTTCGGGGCTTCAAAATTTGACTTTGGCTGTGGTTGAGCTACCGCAGTAGACTTTGGTGCAGTTGCATAACTCTGAGGACGAAAAGGTTTATACGTCCTATTATTGCCTCCGTTGTAGGAGTTTCCGGCTGGTCTCTTGATTCCTATGCTCTGGGAGAAATAGCTCTCCTTCTGGCTCGATTCAATTATTCGAGAAATTTGGACAGCTTTGTTGTAAATCTTCTTTTCTAAACCCAGAACATTTTCTCTTATGCTTCCTCTTAGTCCCGCGACGAATCTACGGGTTTTTGTATCTTCTTCTTGCATGCTAGCCGGTGCGAAGAAAAACAGTTCTTCGTAACGCTGTTGATATGAGTCTACGGACATCTGTCCCTGGTACAGACTCAATAACTCTTTCTCCATTGAATCTCTGAAGCTTCTGGGGAAATACTTCTCGAATAATGCTTCTTTATATATAGCCCATGTCAGTAGGGCGTGCTTGGTCAATAAGTACGTCTTTGTATATTTTCACCTATGGTGTGCGTCGCCTTTGAGCATGAAGGTGGCGCATAACACTTTTTCTTCCTCAGTGATAGTCATCATAAGGAAGTTCCTTTCCATCTCGTCTATCCAGTGTCCTGGCCACAGTGGATCAGACGGCTTGCCGTTGAATTCCTTAGGCTTCATCTTCAAAAATCTCTCTACTAATCGAGAGTGATCCAGTTGGTTTTGGGGGTTTGCCCCAAACATAGGGGGTGGATACTGATAGTTCCCTTGGGCTGCTTCTGGGACTTGTACTGGAATTGGTGCAGCCAGTTGTTGAGGTGTCTGTTGAGCTGGGTGGTTACCCACTGGTGCTGCACTAGCTGGCCCAGTGTGCATGGCTGCAGCCTGAGTGGCTTGAAACATAACTCCAATCGCAACCTGCATTTGAGCTTATGCATGTGGCATTTGTTGTAGCTGTTGTGCCAGATTCATCACCACTATTGTTAGCTCTGGTGGTGGTGGTGGCAAATTTGTAGGGTTTGCCGGCTCGGGATTACCCTGTGCATAATTGTTCTCTTGACTAGTCTCATCTGCCGGTGGTGGTGGGACTGTGTTTTGGGTCTGTCGGGTCACTCTACGGCCAGACATATTTACTTTTGAGATGGATGGTGCCTGAAAATCATCAAAATTAGTGAGAAATCATTTATACTTCCTGTAGGCACGCTAACCGATATAAAATTCAAAATCTCCAATTCATTCTGAAATAAATACTGTCTTTTCTATGTAGGGTCGATGGTGAGGGTCGCTGGTATGTCCGACCCTTGGTATCCGACCCTGGGAATGACCTGTTCTTCCCGAGAGCTGAGGGTCGATGCGAGGGTCGATGGGTATCCGACCCTCAGTCCGACCCTCGATTTTCTATCAGATTCTCGAGAGCCGAGGGTCGATTGGAGGGTCGATCCGAGGGTCGATGGTGTCAGTCGAATTGTCCGACCCTCGGACCAAAAATTAGATTTTTAAGATCCAATTTTGGGTCAATTCTCACTATTCCTCCTCCGTTTCGACTCGTCTCTACTCTTCGAGTTGCTACAGTCCTACTTCACTATTGTGGATCGTTCTTAGTCCGAGTTTTGACATCCACATCACCTCTACAGGTAAAATTTCCCAACTTTCCCTGTTTTTAGGTTTTTATTTCTAGGTTTTTGCTCATTTAGCTCGTATTTTCCGAATTAAACTTTTTCCAACCGTAAAAATTCAATTTTTATTGGGGGCTTTTGTTGTTGGGGTCCTGAGGAACGAAAGCCCTCAAAAATTTTTGAGTTTCATCGGTTGGTTATCGAGAAACTTAAATTTTTCTCGTTTTGCCCTAATTCATCAAAATTTTTGATTTTTCTTGAATTTCTTCGAATTGGACAACGTCAGTTAAAATTTCCTACTGCATGTGGCTTCTAGGATATGTTTAAATCTTCGTAAGTTCTTATGCCCACTTATATAGTGTGGAATGGGCTTCTATTTTAAAATTTTCGGGTTTTTATCCTATTAACTCCTTATTTCTTTTCTCCTTCTTATTTTTGCAGATACTATGGCCCGTACCAAAGTGCCAAGATTGCATGATCCACTTTACTTCTGTTCGAACGAAGCCGAGGCACAGTATGCTGACTGCGCCCGTAAGAAAGTGGAATGGGGTCGCATGGTGAACATGGCTGAGCTAGCCTTGTTCAATGTAGAGGGAGCCTTCGGTGATATGGGGTGGCTCCCTGTCATCACAAACGACGCGTGCACCTGTCCAGATTTGGTGCGCCAGTTCTATTGTAATCTCCAGGTGGTGGGGAATTACCATGACGTTGAGCACGGTCAGGAGTTGCGCATCACTAGTTACGTCAAGGGGGTGCACATCTCCTTTGATTATCGGTAGCTGGCCGATCTGTTGGGCATTGCCTATGATGGCCCTATGGTGTACTGTGCGCCGGGAGAGCCACAGTTTGTTGAGATGGAGATGAGAGCAGAGATCGACAACCAGTTGCTCCGTCCCTATAGATGGCAGATGAGAGCTTGCTACTTGCGTCCAGCTCCACGGGTCTTCTGCAAGATTATCCAGCATAATCTGATCCCGCAGAGTGGGCACTATGAGAGGGTCTATCAGCTGACTCAGTTCTTGATCTACTGCATCTGCACTCGTCAGCCAGTCTGCCTTCCTTACATCATCATGCAGACGATGATTAGTGCTACCTTGTCCGGTCATAGGGGAAACCTACCCTATGGACGCATGATTACAGTGTTACTGACCCGTCTAGGGGTGGATCTGGTGGATGAGAAGATTCAGGAGAAAACCTTCTCGTCACCTCTAGATTGGGAGGCTATCTGCAAGATGGGGCTGCGAGATGCGGAGGTTAGTGATGAGGAGAGGAACGCGATGGTGCGCCCTCACACTCGGTTTGAGATGGCCGATGCTGAGGCTGCTGCTAGGGCTCGTGGGGATCCGGTCGACTATGATCGCTTATATATGGATGTCGATGCGATACCACCGCCATCACCCACGCATGCGGATAGGGCTGGTACTTCTACTGCGGCGGCTTCGGTACCCGAGACCAGTCCTTCTCATGATGCTGGTCCTTCACGCCTACCTTCTGATATGATGGAGATATTGCGCGAGATCAGAGAGACTCAGCGCAGATCGAACCTGAGGATGGAGGATTGCTAGATGCTCAGCGAATGAGAGTGGATGAGCTGTTGGCTGCTCAGCACACATCTGACGCGCGGATAGATGAGCTCATGGAGATCCCGCGTGCGACTGACAGGAGAGTAGCCGATCTCACAGCTAGTCTACAGACGACCCAGACTCAGATAGCCTGGTTGACTAGAGTCTATGCTGAGGACTACGACAGAGATCGTGAGGCTCCACCTCCTCCTTCGCCTCCAGCTTCTGGATTTGTACTTTACCTTTCCTTGTACTACAGAGTAACTGTCCGGGTTGTGGACTGTACTCTGTTCTAGATATATATTTACTCTTTGTTTCGCTCTCATTGTATATCAACTTGTTTCTCCTTTTAATAGATGTATTATTCTCTTTTTAAATTTGGTCTCGACATCACTTGTGCTTATAATGTGTTAATATTACTATTTTTATTTTATCCTATCTCAGTTCACTATTGTTGTGAATGTATGATACTTCAGCGGGCAAGGCCTGAGATGCTCTGATACCAAGTTGTCACACCCCAATTCTGCACATTTCAGAACGGGGTGATGAACCACTAAATAACCAACGGTTCAACCAGGATCTCAAATAGGCTATCCCCGCATTACCTGAACCGTCATATACTCACCATCATAATCAGAGTAAATACACAATAGCGGAAGTCTTATAAAAAAAATGAACTGAGAACTAAATGGTATTCATAAATAATAGCATATTATTCTGTGTTTAAACTGAGACATAATTAATTAAGTACCAAATACATGTCTTGTAAATCCAATAAAGAAACCTATAAAAATATCTAGTCGAATACACACGAGTTGCACTCGCAAGAGGAGTCGTGTGTATCGTCTTCAGCTCCAACTTCCATAGCTGCTACATTCCCATATGCTGACACGTTCATAAAATCTTCAACTGTATAACCTGCATCATCAACTAAAAATATTCGACGTCGAGGGGTGAGCACACAACACGGCTCAGTGAGTAGCCAAAACAATGCAACATTACATATGCATGCAAAACGTCAATTCATATCTTTGGTCTTAGTTTATAGTTTGCAATGTGCAATAGAAAGGTTGGGTGGTCAAAGGTTAACGTTTATTGACACCGCATCTATACACAGGGTGTGGAAGCCAGCCTGAAGGTTAACGTTTATCGTCGTCCCCATCCACCCTACCATAACATTATACAACAAAGGTTAACGTTTATTGCTATATAATGCTATACCAACACGTAAGCCCCTGTTAGCGAGGGCTTGCAAACTGGGCTCGCTACTAACCAATCCTATTGCCAAACAGTGTATCCAAGGCCTCACCCCAGCATCCTTCAGAACATCCATAGAGATAGAGCTAAGGCCCCCCGGTAGAGTCAGAGACTACAAGGACCGAGACCACCTCCCCTGATACTCTACGACATAATAGTTCTGCTAAGGTAATGGCGATACGACGATGCTAATGCACAAGACTTGAGTTAGAGATAGAGCTAAAGTGCTGAGACCCGCCAAAGGTTAATGTTTATTGACGTTCTCATCACACCTCCCCTGATACTCGCTCGCATCAAGCACATCAACCACACACATACAAGCACATGCCTATTCCTATCATCATCATCATCATCATGTTATAAACAATAAAATAAATATGCATGAACAAGTAATAGAAATATTGGATGGCATGCTGTATGCACATTACAAACATATTCGCATAGAATCAAACATGGCATAGGACTCAAGAAATATAAAACAGTTTATTATTAACCAATTTAGTTTGGGGTTAAGGTTCCTCACCTTATCTTGCTAAAAGATACTTTTCCAAGCTTTAGAATCACCGTTATAACGTAATTATATTGCTAGCAAACCTAACCAAGTCGATAGAATTTAATTAGAATTAATTCGTAATTTAAAACCATTCTGTCAACTGAGGGTCGATGCTAGGGTCGATGGGTCTATCGACCCTCCCTCCATTCTGAACTTTCCGAATGCTGAGGGTCGATGGTCAGAAACACCTAGGATCGGATGGCCTATCGACCCTCGGTGCGACCCTTGGTGCACTCTGGTCCAATTTCCACTTTTAAATCCATTCTTCGTGTTTGGGTCCTATGGCTTACTTCCTACATTAATTCAACAGTCATTCCATGGTATAGAACCATGTATAATCCATCTAAATAGTTTTCGTGCATCCTCCTATGGTTTTCCATGAAAACCTAACCATGGATGGATGGTTTGGGTTTCTCCGAAATCCTACACTCAACCATATCTAACCTAAGGTCTGTAGAAACTCATGGAATTAGTATCCATACCTGAGAGGATTACTTTTCTCTGCAAATTCTTCTCTTTTTTGCTAAGCCTTCTTCTTAACCTCCTTTATTCCTCTTTTCCTTCTTCTCTCTTTCTCTCAATTCAATTAGGGTTGTGAAAGGAGTGAAAGTGGCTTAGGGACGCCCTTTAAATAGACTAGGAATGTCCTATAATAATCCCATTAAGATTTGGAAAGAATCCCAACCGAAAACTAGGAAATTTCCTAATTTCAGTTTTGTCAGAAACCGAGGGTCGATGGGAGGGTCGATGATCCCGTCGATCCTAGGGTCTTAAGCTGTCCGACCCTCCCTTCATGACTGAGGGTCTGACTTTCTGTCTTGGGAGGTCCGACCCTACTTAGCTGGGTGTGGGACCCTCCCCTAGAATTAAGTGTTTTTGGGTCGATTTTATACCTGAGATCTCGATCTCCTACATGCCCTTGGTCCATTTGACTCGACCATGATGGGTAAACCTGGTTCAATGTGGTAAGACCGGGTTATTTTGACACGGGTCTCACAACTCCCCCCAACTTATAAAAATTTTGTCCTCGAAATTGTACGTACCTTCTGAATCAAACAACTCAGGGTATTGCTTTCTCATAGCATTTTCTTCTTCCCATGTAACCTCTTCCATGTCTCTACTTTTTCATGTGACCTTAACATAGTAAATATCTCTGTTACATAGACGTTGAACCTTTGGACTAGTGATTTCCATTGGTGTTACTTCAAATGTCAAATCATCAGTCAATTCAGGAAAATCTACTGTCAAAACATGTGTTGGGTCTTTGACATACTTCTTCAATAAGGATATGTAAAATACATCATGCACACTTGACATAGATGGTGGTAGTTCTAACTGATAAGCTACTTTTCCATGCTTAGCCAGAATCTCATATGGCCCGACATATCTTGGACTTAGTTTTCCTTTCTGTCCGAACCTCTTCAATCCTCGCATAGGCGATACCTTCAGAAATACCTTATCACCTACGGCGAACTCTAGCTCTCTTCGTCGAGTATCTGCGTATTGCTTTTGACGGTTCTGAGCTACTCTTACTCTTTCCTTGATGATGTCGACCACTCGACAAGTCTCTTCAACAAATTTCGGTCCAACAGTACTACGTTCTCCAACTTCATTCCAAAATAAGGGAGTTCGACACTTCCTGCCATACAGTGCTTCATAAGGTGACATCTGTATGGTAGCCTGATAGCTGTTATTGTAAGCGAACTCGATCAATGGTAACTTTTCGTCCCATGATCCTTTGAAATCAATCACACATGCTCGTAGCATATCTTCTAAAATCTGGATTGTATGCTCCAACTGTCCGTCTGTCTGTGGGGGGAATGCAGTACTGAACTTCAATGTTGTACCCATAGCCTTTTGTAGTCCTTCCCAAAATTTGGAAGTAAATCGTGGATCTCTATCGGACATAATGCTTTCTGGAACACCATGTAACCGAAAAATATTATCCACATACAGCTTTGCTAACCTTTCCAGTGTATACTGGGGTCGTATCAGTATGAAGATAGCTGTCTTAGTCAGACGGTCCACAATTACCCAAACTGCGTCAACTACTCGAGGTGTCAATGGCAGTCCTATGACGAAGTCCATAGTGATGCAGTCCCATTTCCATGCTGGTTCCGGTAATGGCTGTAACAGTCCTGCGGGTTTTTGTCGTTCCGCCTTTACCTTCTGACAATTTAGGCATTGAGACATGAACTTAGCTACATCTGCTTTCATTCCCCTCCACCAATATAGTTTCTTTAGATCATGATACATTTTTGTGCTTCCAGGATGTATCGAATAAATGGTGGTATGGGCTTCCTTCATCAGTCGGTGTCTAATGTCCATATTTTCTGTTTCAGGTACACATATTCTTCCTTTATATCTCAGTACCTTTTCGTCATCCAAGGTGAACTCAGGGTTAGTCCTATCTTTCTCGATATCTTCTTGTATTGTTCTCAGATAAGGATCTGCTTTGATAGCTGTCTTCACTTCGTCCACTATATCCGGTATAATCTTCAATGCCGCGAACATATTCGAAAACCGATGAATAATCCCTTGGTTGGCTGATCCATCCGTTGTATCTATCACATATTGTTCGTTGCCGTGATTGAACACCATTCCGTTGGTATACATTGCTGCAGTCGTGCTAGTTTCTCCTTGAGACTTTATCATTGCTTTTTTGCTCAATGCATCTACTACTATGTTCGCTTTTCCCGGATGATACTGGATATCACAATCATAGTCTTTCAATAGTTCCAGCCATCTTCTTTGTCTCATATTCAACTCCTTCTGATTAAATAAATAAGTAAGACTTTTACAGTCCGATTTAATCTGAAATTTCTCTCCGTATAGGTAGTGTCTCCATATCTTGACCGCATGTACTACTGCCGCTAACTCCAAATCATGAGTGGGGTAATTCTTCTCATGTACCTTCAACTGTCTCGATGCATACGCAACCACTTGCTCTCCTTGCATAAGCACACATCCTAATCCCAATCCCGATGCATCAGTGTATAAGGTAAATGTCTGTCTTGGAACTGGAATGGTCAAAATTGGAGCGGATATCAATCTGGTCTTCAGTGTTTGAAAACTCTTTTTACACTTATCCTTCCATACAAACTTTTCTCCTTTCTTGGTCAAACTGGTGAGCGGTACGACAATACGAGAATAGTCTTCTACGAATCTCCGATAATATCCAGCTAGACCCAGAAAACTTCTAATTTCTGAAACACTCTTTGGTGCTTCCCACTTCACACTAGCCTCGATCTTACTGGGGTCCACTTTGATTCCTTCTGCGGATACTACATGGCCTAAAAAGGCGACTTCACTTAGCCAAAACTCACACTTCGAAAATTTGGCGTATAACTTCTCTTTCCTTAAACGTTGTAGGGCTGCGTTTAGGTTCTTGACATGGATTTCCTTGTCTTTGGAATATACCAATATGTCGTCAATAAATACTATAACCGACGTATCCAACATATCGTGGAAAACTTGGTTCATAAGTTCCATGAATGTTGCCGGTGCATTAGTTAATCCGAAGGACATCACTAAGAACTCATAATGTCCGTATCTTGTCCTGAAAGCTGTCTTCGGAATGTCACCTTCTTTAATCTTCAGTTGATGATAGCCTGATCGAAGATCGATCTTTGAGAATACCTTCACTCCTTGTAACTAATCGAACAAGTCATCGATCCTGGGTAGTGGATATCGATTCTTGATTGTTAGCTTATTCAACTCTCGATAGTCGATACACAATCGAACACTACCATCCTTCTTCTTTACGAACAACACCGGTGCTCCCCATGGAGATATACTGGGTCTAATATAACCCTTATCCAGCAGTTCTTGTAATTGCACTTTTAATTCCTTCAGTTCAGTAGGACCCATTCTATAAGGTGCTTTTGATACTGGTGCGGCTCCAGGTATTAGGTCTATTACAAACTCTGTGGCTCGGTCGGGTGGTAATCCGAGTAGTTCCTCCAGAAATACATCAGGAAAATCTCGCACGACATCAATATCTTCCGTTCGTGGAACGTCCTTGGTTAGGTCGACCACTGATACTAGATATCCGACCGCCCCTTTCTCAAGGCACTTCTTAGCCTTTAATGGTGAGAGTATGAGCTTGCGTCTCCTGGGAAGTTTGGTTCCCGAGAAACTAAATTCTGCTCCTTCTTTGTCTTTGAACGTTAGCTTCTTCGCGGCGCATAACAGATTTGCAGAATGCCGAGCTAACCAGTCCATTCCCAAGATGACGTCAAAGTCTGCCATCTCAAGTTGTATTAAGGTTGCATCCAAGGTCTGCTTTCCAATGAGAACTGGACATGGTCCATAACCTTTCTCTAATTCCACTTCTAATCCCATCGGTGACCGTACAAGTAATTTGTAATCTAATATTTTGATGGGCAGATTGGTCTTCTTTCCAAACGACACAGATATAAATGAATGAGTAGCTCCTGAATCAAAGAGTACTCTTGGGGGTACGCCATTGATAGGTACGATACCTGAGATTCGTTTTTACTTAGTCTACATGCTCAATCAATTCTAATTATAGCCTTACAAGTTTCGGTCATACCTGTGACCACATCGGGCGATGCGGCAGCATCCTCTGATGTAACGGAATATACCCGTCCTTGATGTAGTTGCTTCTTGGGTTTTGGGCATTCTCTTGCCATATGCCCTGGTTGGTTGCAATTATAACACTTCGGGGCTTCAAAATTTGACTTTGGCTGTGGTTGAGCTACCGTAGTAGACTTTGGTGCAGTTGCATAACTCTGAGGACGAAAAGGTTTATACATCCTATTATTGCCTCCGTTGTAGGAGTTTCCAGCTGGTCTCTTGATTCCTATGCTCTGGGAGAAATAGCTCTCCTTCTGGCTCGATTCAATTATTCGAGAAATTTGGACAGCTTCGTTGTAAATCTTCTTTTCTAAACCCAGAACATTTTCTCTTATGCTTCCTCTTAGTCCCGCGACGAATCTACGAGTTTTTGTATCTTCTTCCTGCATGCTAGCCGGTGCGAAGAAAAACAGTTCTTCGTAACGCTGTTGATATGAGTCTACGGACATCTGTCCCTGGTTCAGACTCAAGAACTCTTTTTCCATTGAATCTCTGAAGCTTCTGGGGAAATACTTCTCGAAGAATGCTTCTTTATATATAGCCCATGTCAGTAGGGCGTGCTTGGTCAATAAGTACGTCTTTGTAGATTTCCACCAATGGTGTGCGTCGCCTTTGAGCATGAAGGTGGCGCATAACACTTTTTCTTCCTCAGTGATAGTCATCATAAGGAAGTTCCTTTCCATCTCGTCTATCCAGTGTACTGGCCACAGTGGATCAGACGGCTTGCCGTTGAATTCCTTAGGTTCCATCTTCAAAAATCACTCTACTAGTCGGGAGTGATCCAGTTGGTTTTGGGGGTTTGCCCCAAACATAGGGGGTGGATACTGATAGTTCCCTTGGGCTGCTTCTGGGACTTGCACTGGAATTGGTGCAGCCGATTGTGGAGGTGTTTGTTGAGCTAGGTGGTTACCCACTGGTGCTGCACTAGCTTGCCCAGTGTGCATGGCTACAGCCTGAGTGGCTTGAAACATAACTCCCATCGCAACCTGCATTTGAGCTTGTGCATGTTGCATTTGTTGTAGCTGTTGTGCCAGATTCATCACCATTGTTGTTAGCTCTGGTAGTGGTGGTGGCAAATTTGTAGGGTTTGCCGGCTCGGGATTACCCTGTGCATAATTGTTCTCTTGACTAGTCTCATCCTCTGGTGGTGGTGGTGGGACTGTGTTTTGGGTCTGTTGGGTCACTCTACGGTCAGACATATTTACTTTTGAGATGGATGGTGCCTGAAAATCGTCAAAATCAGTGAGAAATCATTTATACTTCATGTAGGCACGCTAACCGATATAAAATTCAAAATCTCCATTTCATTCTGAAATAAATACTGTCTTTTCTATGTAGGGTCGATGGTGAGGGTCGCTGGTATGTCCGACCCTTGGTATCCGACCCTGGGAATGACCTGTTCTTCCCGAGAGCTGAGGGTCGATGCGAGGGTCGATGGGTATCCGACCCTCAGTTCCGACCCTCGATTTTCTGTCAGATTCCCGAGAGCCGAGGGTCGATTGGAGGGTCGATCCGAGGGTCGATGGTGTCAGTTGAATTGTCCGACCCTCGGACCAAAAATCAGATTTTTAAGATCCAATTCTGGGTCAATTCTCACTATTCCTGCTCCGTTTCGACTCGTCTCTACTCTCCGAGTTCCTACAGTGCTACTTCACTATTGTGGATCGTTCTTAGTCCGAGTTTCGACATCCACATCACCTCTACAGGTAAAATTTCCCAACTTTCCCTGTTTTTAGGTTTTTATTTCTAGGTTTTTGCTCATTTAGCTCGTATTTTCCAAATTAAACTTTTTCCAACCGTAAAAATTCGATTTTTATTGGGGGCTTTTGTTGTTGGGGTCCTGAGGAACGAAAGCCCTCAAAAATTTTTGAGTTTCATCGGTTGGTTATCGAGAAACTTAAATTTTTCTCTTTTTGCCCTAATTCATCGAAATTTTTGATTTTTCTTGAATTTCTTTAAATTGGACATCGTCAGTTAAAATTTCCTACTGCATGTGGGTTGTAGGATATGTTTAAACCTTCGTAAGTTCTTATGCCCACTTATATAGTGTGGAATGGGCTTCTATTTTAAAATTTTTGGGTTTTTATCCTATTAACTCCTGATTTCTTTTCTCCTTCTTATTTTTGCAGATACTATGGCCCGTACCAAAGTTCCAAGATTGCGTGATCCACTTCGCTTCCGTTCGAACGAAGCCGAGGCACAGTATGCTGACTACGCCCGTAAGAAAGTGGAAGGGGGTCGCATGGTGAACTTGGCTGAGCTAGCCTTGTTCAATGTAGAGGGAGCCTTCGGTGATATGGGGTGGCTCCCTCTCATCACATACGATGCGTGCACCTGTCCAGATTTGGTGCGCCAGTTCTATTGTAATCTCCAGGTGGTGGGGAATTACAATGACGTCGAGCACGGTCAGGAGTTGCGCATCACTAGTTACGTCAAGGGGGTGCACATCTCCTTTGATTATCGGCAGCTGGTCGATCTGTTGGGCATTGCCTATGATGGCCCTATGGTGTACTGTGCGCCGGGAGAGCCACAGTTTGTTGAGATGGAGATGAGAGCAGAGATCGACAACCCGTTGCTCCGTCCCGATAGATGGCAGATGAGAGCTTGCTACTTGCGTCCAGCTCCACGGGTCTTCTGCAAGATTATCCAGCATAATCTGATCCCGTAGAGTGGGCACTATGAGAGGGTCTCTCAGCTGACTCAGTTCTTGATCTACTGCATCTGCACTCGTCAGCCAGTCTGCCTTCCTTACAACATCATGCGGACGATGATTAGTTCTACCTTGTCCGGTCATAGGGGAAACCTACCCTATGGACGCATGATTACAGTGTTACTGACCCGTCTGGGGGTGGATCTGGTGGATGAGAAGATTCAGGAGAAAACCTTCTCGTCACCTCTAGATTGGGAGGCTATCTGCAAGATGGGGCTGCGAGATGCGGAGGTTAGTGATGAGGAGAGGAACGCGATGGTGCGCCCTCACACTCGGGTTGAGATGGCCGATGCTGAGGCTGCTGCTAGGGCTCGTGGGGATCCGGTCGACGATGATCGCTTATGTATGGATGTCGATGCGATACCACCGCCATCACCCATGCATGCGGATAGGGCTGGTACTTCTGCTGTGGCGGCTTCGGTACCCGAGACCAGTCCTTCTCATGATGCTGGTCCTTCACGCCCACCTTCTGATATGATGGAGATATTGCGCGAGATCAGAGAGACTCAGTGCAGATCGGACCTGAGGATGGAGGAGTTGCTAGATGCTCAACGCATGAGAGTGGATGAGCTGTTGGCTGCTCAACACACATCTGACGCGCGGATAGATGAGCTCATGGAGATCCAGCGTGCGACTGACAGGAGAGTAGCCGATCTCATAGCTAGTCTACAGACGACCCAGACTCAGTTAGCCTGGTTGACTAAAGTCTATGCTGAGGACTACGACAGAGATCGTGAGGCTCCACCTCCTCCTTCGCCTCCAGCTTCCTGATTTGTACTTTACCTTTCCTTGTACTACAGAGTAACTGTCCGGGTTGTGGACTGTACTCTGTTCTAGATATATATTTACTCTTTGTTTCGCTCTCATTGTATATCAACTTGTTTCTCCTTTTAATAGATGTATTATTCTCTTTTTAAATTTGGTCTCAACATCACTTGTGCTTATAATGCGTTAATATTACTGTTTTTATTTTATCCTATCTCAGTTCACTATTGCTGTGAATGTATGATACTTCAGCGGGCAAGGCCTGAGATACTCTGATACCAAGTTGTCACACCCCAATTCTGCACATTTCAGAACGGTGTGATGAACCGCTAAATAATCAACGGTTCAACTAGGATCTCAAATAGGCTATCCCCGCGTTACCTGAACCGTCATATACTCACCATCATAATCAGAGTAAATACACAATAGCGGAAGTCTTATAAATAAATGAACTGAGAACTAAATGGTATTCATAAATAATAGCAAATTATTCTGTGTTCAAACTGAGACATAAATAATTAAGTACCAAATACATGTCTTATAAATCCAATAAAGAAACCTATAAAAACATCTAGTCGAACACACACGAGTTGCACTCGCAAGAGGAGTCGTATGTATCGTCTTCAACTCCAACTTCCATAGCTGCTACATTCCCCTACGCTGACGCGTTCATAAAATCTTCAACTGTATAACCTGCATCATCAACTAAAAATATTCGACGTCGAGGGGTGAGCACACAACACGGCTCAGTGAGTAGCCAAAACAATGCAACATTACATATGCATGCAAAAAGTTAATTCATATCTTTGGTCTTAGTTTATAGTTTGCAATGTGCAATAGAAAGGTTGGGTGGTCAAAGGTTAACGTTTATTGACACCGCCTCTATACACAGGGTGTGGAAGCCCACCCGAAGGTTAACGTTTATCGTCGTCCCCATCCACCCTACCATAACATTATACAACAAAGGTTAACGTTTATTGCTATATAATGCTATACCAACACGTAAGCCCCTGTTAGCGAGGGCTTGCAAACTGGGCTCGCTACTAACCAATCCTAATGCCAAATAGTGTGTCCAAGGCCTCACCCCAGCATCCCTCAGAACATCCATAGAGATAGAGCTAAGGCCCCCCGGTAGAGTCAGAGACTACAAGGACCGAGACCACCTCCCCTGATACTCTACGACATAATAGTTCTGCTAAGGTAATGGCGATACGACGATGCTAATGCACAAGACTTGAGTTAGAGATAGAGCTAAAGTGCTGAGACCCGCCAAAGGTTAACGTTTATTGACGTTCTCATCACACCTCCCCTGATACTCGCTCGCATCAAGCACATCAACCACACACATCCAAGCACATGCCTATTCCTATCATCATCATCATCATCATGTTATAAACAATAAAATAAATATGCATGAACAAGTAATAGAAATATTGGATGGCATGCTGTATGCACATTACAAACCTATTTGCATAGAATCAAACATGGCATAGGACTCAAGAAATAGAAAACAGTTTATTATTAACCAATTTAGTTTGGGGTTAAGGTTCCTCACCTTAGCTTGCTAAAAGATACTTTTCCAAGCTTTAGAATCACCGTTATAATGTAATTATATTGCTAGCAAACCTAACCAAGTCGATAGAATTTAATTAGAATTAATTCAAAATTTAAAACCATTCTGTCAACTGAGGGTCGATGCTAGGGTCGATGGGTCTATCGACCCTCCCTCCATTCTGAACTTCCCGAATGCTGAGGGTCGATGGTCAGAAACACCTAGGGTCGGATGGCCTATCGACCCTCGGTGCGACCCTTGGTGCACTCTAGTCCAATTTCCACTTTTAAATCCATTCTTCGTGTTTGGGTCCTATGGCTTACTTCCTACATTCATTCAACAGTTATTCCATGGTCTAGAACCATGTATAATCCATCTAAATAGTTTTCGTGCATCCTCCTATGGTTTTCCATGAAAACCTAACCATGGATGGATGGTTTGGGTTTCTCCGAAATCCTACACTCAACCATATCTAACCTAAGGTCTGTAGAAACTCATGGAATTAGTATCCATACCTGAGAAGATTACTTTTCTCTGTAAATTCTTCTCCTTTTTGCTAAGCCTTCTTCCTAGCCTCCTTTCTTCCTCTTTTCCTTCTTCTCTCTTTCTCTCAATTCAATTAGGGTTGTGAAAGGAGTGAAAGTGGCTTAGGGACGTCCTTTAAATAGACTAGGAATGTCCTATAATAATCCCATTGAGATTTGGGAAGAATCCCAACCGAAAACTAGGAAATTTCTTAATTTCAGTTTCGTCAGAAACCGAGGGTCGATGATCCCGTCGACCCTAGGGTCTTAAGCTGTCCGACCCTCCCTTCAAAACTGAGGGTCTGACTTTCTGTCTTGGGAGGTCCGACCCTGCTTAGCTGGGTGTGCGACCCTCCCCTAGAATTAAGTATTTTTGTGTCGATTTTATACCTGGGATCTTGATCTCCTTCATGCCCTTGGTCCATTTGACTCGACCATGATGGGTAAACCTGGTTCAAGGTGGTAAGACCGGGTTAGTTTGACACGGGTCTCACACTGTACGCTCTGCCAGGGGACCCTAGCTCTATCTCTGTATCCTATTGAGGGATGCTGAGGTAAGGCCTTAGATACAATTTGATGATATCTAGTAGGATTGGTTAGATACGAACCTAGTTTGCAAGCACTTCTTAGTAGGGCATATGTACTAGTATAGGGTAGAGTATCAACGGGAGTGCTGGTGGTGTATGATCCGTTAGGCTCTAGCTCTATCTCTATTCTATAGTAGGTGGTGTAGGGAGACAGCGGTGTGTGATCCATTGGGCGTGCTCATACTCTCGTGCATGGATGTATGGTGGTTGCTTATCCTTATCATAGCACATTGTAAACTTAAACCAGACCAATGATATGAATTGACATCATGCATATGTTTGTTGCATTGTTTTGTTTACTCACTGAGCTAAGTTGTGAGCTCACCCTACGATATTGTATTTGTTTTAGTTGATGATGCAGGTACAACTATGAAAGACTATGTCAATGCACCGCTGTATGGACACATGACAGCCATGGAAGTGCAAACGGTGGAAGACAAGCATGACTCATCATGCGAGTGTTTCCATTATTTCTATGCATAGGTTTTTAGTTTCGTATTTTGAGTTATGGGATGTAAACAAATATATATTTATGTTTTGGTTTACTTGGAGATAATTAGTTTAATATTTATTTATTACATTAGATACTCAGTTCATCATTAATATAATTTTACAATTTATTATTATCTCTGATTGTGTAGAATGTGTACGGTTTGATAACGGTCCTATGTAATCCTGGCTTGAATCGATGGTTTAGTGACAGTTCATTCACAATTCTGATTCATCTTTAGTGACAGTTCATTCACAATTCTGATTCATCTAGAATTGGGGTGGGACACTATCCAAGGGAACTCAAAAACCATTAAAAGAAAAGCCTAGGAGCCAAGTTGGTCGGTAAGTCGGATGCGAAATCCGAGCGAGTAGTTCTACTAAAAAAACCTTTCTACCAGGAGTAGGACAATGTCACAGTCGACACTTTATATCGACTAACATATCAACTATGAAATGGATGAATGCCAAGGCTTCTGTAGAAATACCACATCGGTCGTGATAGTAGCGATCGATGTAACGATCGACAAGCCTCGGATTATATAAATTGAAAGTAAATAATATAGGACTTTTAATTAATGACCCTACACCTTGTATAGGCATAGAGCACCTCGTGAACAAGGATTGTGCTAGCATGAATAATTTCAACTAAACGATATCATGTGAAGAATAGAACCTTGACTAATTTTTGGTGTGTTTAACGTATATACATGTTCTGATGAATGATGCTGCATGCTTGTATCTACGTTAAGAATAACATGTCATCCAATAATTGCCTTTTTGCATGCATTGCATTTATTCTATGATCGATTGTAGCTGTGATGTTTGTGATGCTTGGTAGGGTGTAGTGAAGGTGGTCGAGGACCGATAGATCCGACCTACAAGGCAAACTAATTGCCATGTATTGTTTTGTATCCTAGTGGAGGACAACATCTTCTGGGGGGGGGGCAAAAAAAAGGAAGGTCTAGGAATCCTTCTAAGGTAATGGGAAAGTACATATGAGGTCATATAGAATTATATAGCTACAAAACCCATGTATGTAACCCTAGCCAGTAGGGGGTTAGGGGCGGTAGGATTGAGTGATGAGGGAGAAGGGTTAAAAGTTTTCATTAAAGGCGTCACTGGCTGTATTTGCTGCCCATTGACCATTATGATTGGGATATCGTGTGGGAGCACTAGGACAATTCGAGTAGACTATTGAGTATCTAATACTCTTTGCATAGAGGTTATGGTCAGCTTTTGAAAAGTGTGGCTAGGCCTTGCCATGGCACTGTGAGGACAAAGATCGTAATCTTTTTTGGAAGTCACCATCTAGATTAAGGTCTAGGACCTTAGAAATGTGAAATCTCACCCCAAGGTAAGACTTCAATTGATTCATGACCCTTAGATTGGATTTCTGGTCCATCAGAGATTGGGTAAGCGTCAGGTTACTGTTATGGGAAGGGGTTAGACACCCAAACTGTCCGATCGAAATCGGTCTCCTATACCTTTCCTATGCTAGACTCTATCTATTAAACCAAACCAAACTAAGTGGTTTGATATCATTGAACCAAATCTGTATCCATCAGATTGCCTACGTAATACAGAATTATTCTGAAAATCAGGTTCACCATCGTAGTTCAGGTGTGATTAAAGTTTATTGCTATGATTTATGTTTGTGCATGATTAAGTTCATTATTCAAGTTGAAGTTTATGCTTGAAAGGATGAGATACCCTATAGGTTAGGATCTGGATAGTCCATACAAACTGATAGATAGTCCTAATGGATCTAAGAATGGATAACCCAATCTGGGTCAAAATATGGATAACCCTTTATCCGTCAAAATATGGATAACCTTTTCTGGGTTGGAATGTGGATAACCCATTCTAGGTCAAAATATGGGTAGATATCCTAGTGGATCTATGGATAGTCTGAGTGGACTAAGGTGTGGATCCGAATTTGAGTTTCTCCCAAATAGCCTACGTATCCTAGGGTTTGACCTAGGAATCAGAATCCACGTAGTTCGAAATTGGGTCGAATTGGGAATGGATATCCTAGTGGATTTATGGATAGTTCGAGTGGACTAAGGTGTGGATCTGAATTTGGGTTTCTCCCAAATGGCCTACGTATCCTAGGGTTTGCCCTAGAAATCAAAATCCGTATAGTTCGGGCTGAATAACCTGTTCTAGGTTAGAATGTGAGAACCTATTCTAGGTTTAGGGTTTAGAACCTATTCTAGGTTTAGGATTGAGAACCTATCCTAGGTTTATGGTTTACTGAGAGGTAGAAATCGTCCTGAGTTATCCTTTTCATCCTAAGTTCTAATTTTGGAAGGTTTGGCAAAGCATTCTCTTTCTTTATTAAGATTTTTATTATTTTCCTTTATGCCCTTCCCAAGAATGTGGGTGCCTAAATGCACATCCCTACGCCTAATATGTTTGCTAGGTGTACAGATATGGCTGTTCGACTAAGGTGCATCATAAATTTGGTTATTGCCATAAATGGAATATTCTATCTAAGCATGACATGTATGATATTTATGGTAACTATCACAACATATAGTAAATATTATGAAAATCTCCCTAATATGGCATGCATTGCAAATAAGGCAAGAACCTATATGGCAAGATCTAATATGCTAATCTAAGCATGGCAAGACCTAATATGGCAAGAAATCAATGTATGCATCTATATATCAATATGGTGAGTACCAAACATAGAATGCAAATATAACATGAATTATCCAAAAAAAGTAAGATCTTATATGCTATTTTCTAAGCATTGTAAGATCTAACATGAAGAAATTGATGTATGCATCTATATATCAATATGGTAAGTATCAAACATAGAATGCAAAATATGACATGAATTATCCAAAAAGGTAAGATCTTATATGTTATTTTTTAAGCATAGTAATACTTAAAAATGGTAATTATCAAAATTTTACTAAATATGATAAAAATCTATTTATTCTACCAAATATAGCAACACATGGAATATGGAAAACATGGTTGTGTACAATACAAATAAAGTACATGAATGCTCTAAATATAGTCATTTATCTAAATATGGCATAATTTACTCAAACAATCAATTGCATGTTACAATGAATGAGACATCAATGAAACTTTTTGTTGAAAAATATAAAATCATCAAAAAACATATGTTCAATGTTCTTTGAAAATATTGTAACTTTTATGAAGACATTTGGAATGATTATGAATTAAAAATGTCAAAATTGTGACACAAAATTTCAGATATTGGACAAAACTATGAACTGCATTTAGATTCTATCACATTACAGAAGCATGACCATAAGTAGGTCTTCTGAAACTCAAATCAAGCTCTATATTTTTTCATAGAAAGTTGACTTGATATTCTATATTTCATATGAAGGAGTTGAATCCCAATAGAAAGCAAAAATAGGTCAAAGATATGCCCCAAGACCGGATATGTGCACTGGTCAATTATGTTCCAGATTTTTGACCTGTTGTACCATAAATTCCAAATAAAATCCTATACTTAATGAAAATTCAATCCAGACATATGTCCATGTAGATAACTGTTTGATCTAAAATTTAATTAAGAAAAACAAGTGAAACAACTTATTTTCTTTGTGAAAAATGATCATTTTCAATCATGCAAATCAGTACATCCTGATAAATTCAAAATCAGAGCACTACGCACTAAAAAATCGATATCAATTCAATAAAAAATCAAACAAATACAAAACTAGTACCATTTCTGATAAGACTTTCATATCTAAAAAGTTCATATGAAGTTGATTTCATGATTATGGCCATAAGGAACTTGTCTAGAGACTTTCTGATAAGGGATTGAATTATATCTTAATAAAATAGCAATGTCAAAGATGAATTTTTTGATATACTTTCTCAATTCCAAATGAAATAAAATTTCTAGGGTAGTCTTCTAACATACCAAAGAGACTTCCATAAACATTTGAGCTTAAAAATCTAAGAAGAACTATATGTGTTGCACGTCCTAAGTTTAGATCCTAAATCTAGAAATTTCAAATTAGAAAACCACTTTATGAAACTTATCAAAAACATCAAACATCAACATATAGCATTCAGAACTTCATCATTGAATAGTTTAGACAAATTATCATTCATAAAGAATACTAGACATAGGCATCCTAATATTAATATACATGCAATAGAGCATTCATGATCAAGATTTAATGGAAATAAGCTTTTCTCAAGCAAAATCAATATTCAAGCATTCTAGAGACCTCTAAATTTGTATAGGGTACTAACTCTATGCTCGAATGAAGCGAAACCATCGATGTAGGATGTTTGGAGATCGTATCAAGCTCTTTGAAAACGAATCCTCCTTCTCCTTTTTTTTGCTTCTCTGTCTCTTCTCTTTCTTTCTTTTCTTCTTCTCTTTTTTTTTTCTTTTCTCTTCTTCTTTTCTCTTTCTTTCTCCCTCTCTCATGTTTTCTCTCTCACTCATGTCCTCTCTCTCCTTGTGGTATGGGAAAAATCATTCTCTCTTTCTCTCGGCCTATTTATGTTTTTTTTCTCCTCTTCTAGAAGATCCTTCTTTCCTTTTCTTCTTTTTCTTCTAGAAAATCTTTTTTTCCTTTTTTCTTCTTTCCTTTCTTCTCTTCTTTCCTTTTTCACTTCTCCCTCTCTCTTCCTTACATTTTCTAGAGTAGAAAACATCTCTCTCTCTCTCTCTCTCTCTCTCTCTCTCTTTCTCTCTCTCTTCCTTCCTTTTTTTCTTTTCTCTTCTTGCCTTTTCATCTTTTTCTTCTCAAAAATTCTTTTTTTCTTTTTTTCTTCTTTCCTTTCTTCTCTTCCTTCCTTTTTCCCCTTCCTCTCCACATTTTTTTTCTCTTCCTTTCTTTCCTTTTTCTCATTCTTCTTCTAGAAAATCCCTTCTCTCTTTCCTTTCTCTCTTTCCTTCTTCTAGAAAATTCCTTCTTTCCTTTTCTTATTCCTTCATTTTTTTTCTTCTCCCTCTCCCTTTTCATGTTTTCTTTATTGAAAACATTTTTTTTCTTTTCCTTTTTTTTTCTTTCTTATTTTTTTTCTTCCATTTCTTCTTCTTTCCTTTTTTTTTCTTTCTTCTTCTCTCTCTTTTCACGTTTTCTTTTTAGAAATTTTTTTTTCCTTTTCTTTTTTTTATTTCTCTCTCTTTCCATTTTTTTCCTTCTCCCTCTCTCTTTCCCACGACCTCTTTCCTACGACCTTTCTTTCCTAATCTCCCCTCACGGCCTCTCTCTCCTATAATTTATATGTATATATATATATATATATATATATATATATATATTATATTATATTATATTATATACAATAATATATTATACATTATACACATATAAAAGAAATACATGCATATGGGCTGACATGACTTCGTTTGGATTGGTCTGAGCTGGGCCAGGCTAAGTTAGACTATACTGGATTGAGCTGGTTTGGACCAAAGTTGACTTTTCCTATCATTTCATAGTCTATTTCTGCCACCATTCCACATGAAATTTTTCGATAGCCTCTATTCTAAATTTTCTACGTTCACTTTGTAGAACACTAAAAATGAGGAATGTTGAAACTTGAATCACCTCATTTGGAAATAAAATGGCCAACTTATGAATTTCTAAAGTTTAAGTAGGCCAATTATCGATAATTTGACTAACCATTCTACATGAGATCCTTCGGAGACCTCTATCGAAAATCCTTTATGTCCACTTTGCAGAGTATTAAAAATGGAACATAATGAAACTAAAATCACCTGATTTAGATATTGGGTGACCAAAATATGAATTTCTAAAGATTAAATGATCATTTCCTTATGTAATTTTGCATGGGACCCTTCGGAGACTTCTACCCGAGATTTTTTATGTCCACTTTGTAGAACATCACAAGTGAAGAATAATGGCCTTGTAATCATCTGAATCCGACGTAGAATGAAAAAGATATGAAGCTTTGAAGTTTTATCAATAATTTTGCATGAAAGCTTGTATGGGGTCCACTGGTGACCTTTGCCAGAGATTTTTCACGTCCACTTTGAAGTGGACTAAAAATAAGGAATATTGGCCTTTGAATCATCTGATTCCGATATCAGATGATTAAGATATGATGACTTGAAGTTTAAATGACAATGCATGCATCAAACGATAATTACGTAATTCCCTTGCACTTCAAACTGTGATATCTTCCTTGTTTGATGTCAGAATTTGATGATTCTGGTCTTATTTCGAAGATAATTTCACGACCTATTCATTTAAGTAGGTAATAGCCTATGACCCTACTGTGGGGTTCATTAGAGAATCACAAACCATTGGGTTAAAAGCTAAAAACCTACCATATTGGTTCACTTATGCTGAGGGTGGAAAAAATGGGGTGCTTACAGGCACATTTTTGATACATTCTACTGGACCCTTGTTATGTATGCATAATCTATTCATATGACTGCTTGCTTGTCCGTTTCTCACTGAGCTTAAGTTTGAGAGCTCACCCTTGTGATTGCCACTCTTTTTAGCTGTGACTGTAGGTACTAAGGAGATGAATCATAAAGATGCTCTAGTTAGACTAGAGCATCTTGAAGAAACAAGTCATGGAGACAACGAGCCAGGCAGTGGCAAGTGAACGTAAAGGATGATGTGTGGTGATGGAATACTACTCTAGCTTGGGAGCTATAATTTGTTATGTACAGTTTATGTTATTTTGACTTTTCTAGTGAATTGGTGCCCACCGTATTAGGGATTATGTTTCATTGATTTTTGAGACCTTGGATAACAATTGAATAATTTTTAAGTACTAACATTTAAATATAATTAGATCTCAATTTACTTACCATGTTTTTACTACATTAAATACTCTGTGTTTGGGTTATGGAAGAGATGATGGTTGATGTTAGTATCCGCTGATCATGTATCCTAGATGGACTACGAATAAAATGATAAGTGGTCCAGTCACCCGTTGAGACTTTACATATCATAAATTCAGGGTGTGACAATCACTATCTTCTCTTACAGCTACCCTACATGCCACTGGATGTCTCCTGTGAGACCCGCACCCATAATCCCTTTACCAACCAGGATTTCTCCTGTGCCAGGTCTCAATACATCCACTGATGGAGCAACTGACTGAGACCCTAGGGTGGTATCTAAACCTTAGGTAAGTTTTTACTATGTATAGTGGGTATTATAAGGTGCTATAATAGACCTTGGGTGAAGGGGATACATGTTCTAAAACATCTGGGCCAAAGAGTTGGTCTATAAGCTGTATTTTAAACCTAATTGGTGGAATGCACTGGTGTAACATTCATCTAGTTGAGTTCAGTCAGTTGGACTCAAGTTAGGCTCTTTCTCTCTCCCTGATTTCCCATAAAAGGGGACTAATCCCTCATTTCTCTCTTTCCTGAAACCATGACAGTGAGAGAGTAAAGAAGAAGAAGAAGTGGAAGAGGAAATGTTAAGCCATCTCTTTGGAGGTAAGAAGCCATGAACTTCCTCTTCCTTCCTTGTGTTAATGGCTAGCAGCCATGGTGGTTGAGCACCATTAATGGTGACCACCATTAATGACCTAGAAACCTAGGTTTGGTTTTCCCTACTCCTTTATGGAGTTATTGAAGGTAGGTTTCCTTCTTTCCACCTTTTTGTGCATGAATAAATTTATGGAGGCTTGGTTGTTAAAGTTCCATTAATGGAGATGCTATTAATGACTTAGATCTAGGGTTAGATTCACTAATTTTATTGAGGGAGTTATTGGAGCTAAAAATGGCTCACATTGCACCTACTAATGATGGTAATGAGTTTCCCACCAACTAAAAAGGGAATAATGAAGTGGGGAGAAAGTTTCTCAAACTTGAGAACCTTGCTCCATTCGTTACCTGGTTTCTGGGTCTGTACCAGAGCCATGTACCGGCAGAATGATGATGTCTGTTCTTTCGGTTAGCCCAGACCATAGTACCACCAAGGCGAAGGCCTTGGTATATGACTGATGAACCAATCAGAGTCTCGTACCAGAGGCACGATCCTCTGAAGTAGCCCTAACCGTTTGACCAATTCCCAGTGGATCCGCTTGATTTAGATCTTTCGTTTTAGGCTTAATATGAAGCGGAGCCATTGCCGAATGATCGATTACTCAGCCTTGCTTTCGAAAAACATACTAGAATCCCAGGGTTTGTACTAGTATAAAAACTGGATGACTAACCAGATGGTCATGCATCCTCTCATTCTTCCAGTGCCACTTACTTAGAATGCTCTAAGTGTTTACCGGTGAACATATTGGTGGAACCCTCTACCGGTTCCATTTGCCGATTCTGTCAGTATCGGCCTATAAGCCTAGTAATGCGTAGGAAGACTATACTTTTGTTTCTCGGCCTTCTGTGAAACCCATGCATGGAATCTAAGACTTGTCTATGCCGATTTAAAAGCTATGAAACAAACCTAATGAAACCATATATGCTTAATTAGGTATTGAAAAAGGGTGATCATTAAAGCCTTCTGTTTGGCTTCGGATACTGCTATACTTCTTGCACAATCAGGTGAGGAGTCTAGTCCTCAGACGTAGGACATTCTTTATAACATGTCTACATTCCTAGTAACATGCTTAGGTTGTTATTTAATTGTATGCTTTCATGATTGCTATGTATGAGCTTGCATTTGCATTATAACAACTATGAATGCTTATATGATTGTTTAGGTATGGTGGACTTATAGATCATAGGAGTATAGTACATGGGCCACATTATTATTGCTAGGCTCTCGTAACAACACGGTGTTCCATGGGAGTAGAGCCGGGGTTTACCGTTAGGGCATAGTTTTATTTATAAGTATGTACAACCATGTATAATGATTTATTTAATGCATAGGAGTATGGGTATGCGAATCATGTTGGATTGTAAGTATAGCCATGTACGATGGTTCTTGTGACATATGGGAGTGTAGGCACACGAATCATGTTGGAATGTAATGATGAGTAGCCATGTATGGTGGTTTGTATGGCACATGGGAGTGCTGGGACATGGATCACATTGGAATGTAAACATGCTAATAGTAGACATAGTGATCCATGGAGTAGAGCTAGGGTTTTCTGCTTATGGATAGAACGATTGTTATGTCAACATGCTAGTAGGGACACGACAATCTATGGGAGTGGTGATTCAGGGAATTCTGTTGGACGATAGCCAAAGTGAAATTTAATGAACATAATAGACATAGGTGGTGCCATTCCCTATTTCCTACGCCCCTCTAGTAGGGGTAAAGATACTGGTATAGCTTTGCACTCCTGAAGGTTGGGCGACCTTAGGGGGAGTCAGTGGCATATGGGAGTATGGTAGGTGGAGTATGTGAGGTCTATGGTGGGAGGTAACAAACCCTGTAAGGATGGGTGTCCCCAAGGGGGGAGTTTACCTGTAGAAGTCGTTTAGCGGCCTGGGGTCATTTATTCAGCTTCTATCTTCACCCAGGATGTAGAAACACAAACTTGAGACCTAATATAAAATAAATTACATTTCATATCACTGGATGTTGTATGTGCATAGAATGTGATAGTAGATTTCTCACTTAGTTAGGATATGAGCTCACCCTCGTATCAACATTGTTTTTTAGATCCTTCTGCAAGTGACTTATCTATTGCTGATTTCATGGAATCTCCCTTGACTAGTGATTACTAGCCCCAATGATGTTGGTGGAGAGCATAATGAGGGCTGCACCTGCAGTGACTGCGTCTACGCATGATGTAGCCCTCCCCTTACTCTCTCCCTTCCCTAATACATTACAGATTATTTTGATTATGATTATTTTTGTTGGTAGATGAAGAGGTTTATCAAATCAATGTAACAGATACTATGGTATTTGTAAAGAACAGCTGGGTTGTAACAGATAAAATGATACATAATATGGGATATGTTGTTATTTAGGTGCATCTCTCAATACTAAATGCTTCTGCTATCTTCTTATTGCTTCTTAATTATTGTGGATATTGCATGTGTAGGTTGTGGGTAGTGATCTTGGATGTATTCGAGTGCTACAATGGTTGACCCGGATATCATGCCCGATTCTCCAAAATGGGCTGTGACAATACTAGTATCAAAGCAAATCACTTTGTAATACTTATAAGTTTTTCCTGTACACGAATTTTCATGTGTCAGTGACAGATACATAGGATAATTTAAAGACATGTACAAACCAATAGTATTGATAGGGACAATAATAATTTATTCACCAATTGCGAGAAATAAATAAGAGAATAATGCACAAGTATAAGTAAGAACAATATATATATATATATATATATATATATATATATATATATATATATATATATATATATATATATATATATATATATATATATGTGTGTGTGTGTGTGTGTGTGTGTGTGTGTGTGTGTGTGTGTGTGTGTGTGTGTGTGTGTCTATTGGGTACAAAATAGGACAGTTACCCTATATATGTGACAAGTACTTAGTAAATGAATGTTGGTGCTGGTGTCTAGCAATGGTAGGAAAAGACAGCTTGATCACTGAGGATCACTAGCAGATGATGGAGCAGGCATCAAAGAAGCTTGAACCTATCAATGGTCCTCATCGAAGTCATCCTGATGCCTCACTATGGTCTGCTAAACATGTTGCATGCCAGCTAGCTCCTTAATGATTTTTCGCTGACCCTCCTAGATAGCAGTGAACATTTCCCCAACTCGAGCCATGCGCCCTCGAGGTCTAGCTGCTGCTGTAGAGGTAGAAGCCTCGTCTCCTATTAGGACTTCCTTCATGTTGTTACTATCCTCCTTGACAACTACCCTATGTACCATGGGATGGCTCCGACGTGCTTTCCTTTGTGGCTTTTGGATTGCCTCAAGCTCTGTCAGACATCACCACTACATGCAGCTTCATCCGAACAATGCTAGTCCAACCGAATAGAGAAGACACCTTCCCATTCTCCATTTCTTCTCCAGCAAAGCTTACCCAAAGTAAGCAAATATATGGTACCGTAGATGATCAAATGGCAGTCTTCCATCTAGACCCAGGCGGACTGCTATGAATAGCATGTGTCTCAAGATAATGTACATGGGACATAGCTGCTCTCTTCGAAGTACGCAATACATCACGTACATACCAAATGTGTTCAACTAATCCCTATGTCAAGCCTTGGGGAGTATATTGTGCTGGATGATGCGACTAATGAACCTAGGAATGGGTCTGTAGTCGGGCTTAATGTTTTCGTCCTCTAGATCCAGCTTGTCAGGAAGGACGAGCACCCTCCTTAAGTTGATCCACTGGTCTTTTAGGTAGTCTACAACCTGATGAGGTTCGAAGTACACAGTTCATTCAGCAGGGGAAACGTTGAGTATTTCACCTAGACTGACGATGCTCATAGTCATACGTATGCCTTTCACCATGCTTAGAAGATGTAGCACACCTACCTCATCAACAGTATAGCCAAAATTGCAAAAGAAATGCATCACCAAGTTTGTCACACCCCAATTCTGAACCAACCAGAATGGTGTGATGAACCGTCTATGAACCAATGGTTCAACTAGGATCTCGTATAGGCCGTGCCCATTTAACCAAACCAAATACAACCACAACCATAATTAGAGTAAATAAACAATAACGGAAGTCTTTAATATTAATGAACTGAGTATCTAACAGTGATAACATAATTAATTATCCAATTATCTGCAAATGACTCAAGACATAAAATAAAATAAAGTAATCAATTACATGTTCTGATAATCCAGCAATTAAATCTAATCGAAAACACACGAGTTGCACTCGCACGATGAATCATATGACTCCACCATAGCTTCCATATCCATTGCAGCAACATGTCCGAACATTGGTGCATTCATATAATCTTCTACGGTAAGACCTGCATCATCAACTAAAAATATTTGACGTCGAAAAGATGAGCACACATCATGGCTCAGTGAGCAAACAAAACAATGCAACAAACATATGCATGCATTCACATATCTTTGGTCTGATTTATAAGTTTGCAATGTGCTATAGAAAGGATTAGTGGCCGCCGCACCTCTATACACGAGTGTGTGAAGCCGTCCAATGGATCAAACACCATTGCCGTCCCACATGCACCCATCATGAAATAGAGATAGAGCTAAAGTGCTCAGATCAAACACCGCATGACACTTCTCCTGATGCCCTACCCATACCAATACGTAATCCCCTATTGGCAAGGGCTTGTAAACTGGCTCGCAACTAACCAATCCTAATGCCAAATAGTGTATCCAAGTCCTCACCCTAGCATCTCTCAATATGTCCATAGAGATAGAGCTAAGGCCCCCGGCAGAGTCAAAGACTACACGGTCCGAGACCACCTCCCCTGATGCCCTACGACGTAATAATTCTGCTAGGGTAATGGCCATACGACGATGTTATTGGGCAAGACTTGAGTAGAGATAGACCTAGAGTCTCTTGATGAAGATAAACCACAGTGTCACATGATCCCCTGATGCTTTACTCGCATCAAGCACACTAATCACACACATACATTCACATGCCTATTCCTAACATCATCATCGTCATCATGTTATCAATAAACATAATTAAATATGCATGAGCAGTAATAGCAGGAATATTGGATGAAAAGTGAAATGCACATTATAAACATACAAGCATAGAATCATTTATGGCATTGGACTCAAATAGTAAAACAGCTTGTTATTAGCCAATTAGTTTAGGTCTTGTTCCCTCACCTTTGGTCGATGGTTGTTCCTCGCCTAAGCTTTGTAAATCACTTTTAGACCACTTGGAAACCTAAAAAATCTATAGATTTTAAATTAAAATTTATTTCCAGCAATTTAAACTTCTAGAAGCTGAGTGGTCACAGGTGCAGCTGCACCTATGGTCTCAGTTTCTGCGACCACAGGGTGTGTGGTCACAAGGTGTGGTCGTATATCATGCGACCATACATGCGACCACACCCTCCCTGAAACTTCCCCGAGGGTGTGTGGTCGCTACGTGTGGTCGCATATCATGCAACCACACATGCAACCACATATGTGTTGGTCAACTTTTTCATTCGCAACTCAATTTCTCCATGTTTTGATTCCTTGGCTTATCATCATGATCCTTCCTGTGATTGTTCTATGGCTTAAAATTCATATTTTCCACAATCCAACATCATAATAGATTCCCCCCATGGATCTCTTAGCATTTGTCTATGGTTTGATGTTTGGGGTCTCACTTTGAATCACTATCTCCTCCATGATCTATTCTAGGTATTCAACTGATGTGAGGGATGATTTCATACCTTAAACTTGTTGAAGATTCAGAGTTCTCTCTGAAATTCCTCTTCTTAGTCTTCCTCTTCAATTCTCCTTCTCTTCCTCCTCTTCTCTTTCTCTCTCTTTCAGTTTGAGTTCTAAAAGGATGAAAGAGGCTAAGGGACGTCATATATATAGAGAAAAACCCTCCATATAGAGTCCCACTAAGATTAGGAAAGAACCCCCTATGGATTAGGAAGGTTTCCTAATCACAGAGTCTGTCTGACTTCGTGTGGTTGCACATGGGTTCTCAGAACCCGTTGACCACCTAGCCAAAAACTGCGACCACACATCCCAGACTCCTGTGGTCACATTATTCTGAGGTGTGGTCGATCATAACTATTTAGGTATGAGACCATACACTCCTAAATAGATGATTTTGGGTTCAATTTCATACATAGTCTTGTGGTTTTTTTACGCACTTGGTCTGCTTGGCACGACCATGATAGGAAGACCTAATACAAGGTGGTAAGACCGATTAGTATGATACGGGTCTTACAACTTGCCCCTTCTTATTATAAATTTCATCCTCGAAATTTGCACATACCTTCCGAGTCGAAAAGGTGAGGAGCTTTCGCATAGCATTCTTTTCTTCTCATGTGATCTCTTTTATATTTTGACTCCTCCAAGTAACCTTAACATAATAAATGTCATGATTGAGTTGACGTTGAACCTTTCGGCTGGTTATTTTGGTTGGTGCTACTTCGATTGTCAAATCATCAATTAGACCCGATGGATCTGCTGTTATCATGTGTGTTGGATCTCTGACATACTTCTTCAATAATGAGTTATGAAATACATCATGCACACTTGACATAGATGGGGGTAGTGCTAACTGATACGCCACTTTTCTACGTTTAGCTAGAATCTCATATGGCCCGACATATCTCGGACATAACTTCGCTTTCTATCCTAACCATTTTAAACCACGCATAGGAGATATTTTCAAGAATATTTTATCACCTATGGTGAATTTAAGATCTCTGTGTCGATTATCTGTATACTGTTTCTGACGGTTTTGAGCTGTTCTAACTCTTTCCTTGATAATGTCGACTACTTGACAAGTCTCTTCAACAAACTCTAGTCCGACAATACTCCATTCTCCAACTTCATTCCAAAGCAAAGGAGTTTGACACTTCCTACCATACAGTGCTTCATAAGGTGACATCTGTATAGTAGCCTGATAGCTGTTGTTATAGGCAAACTAAATCAATGATAGTTTTTCATCCCATGATCTTTTGAAATAGATGACACAAGCTTGAAGCATGTCTTATAATATCTGAATAGTACGCTCCGACTATCCATCTGTTTGAGGATGGAATGCAGTACAAACTTCAACGTTGTACCCATAGCCTTTTGTAATCCTTCCCAAAACTTTGAGGTAAAGCGTGGGTCTCTATCAGACACAATGCTTTCAGGTACACCATGCAATCTGACAATATTTTCCACATATAGCTTGTCTAACCTCTCTAGGGTATATTGAAGTCATAGCTATGAAACGAGCTGTCTTGGTCAAGCGATCTACAATCACCCAGACTGCATCAACTACTCGGGGAGTCAATGGTAACCTGGTGATGAAGTCCATAGTTATGCAGTCCAATTTCCATGCTGGTTCTGGCAGTGGCTGTAATAATCCTATAGGTTTTTGCCTTTCAGCCTTTACCCTCTGACAATTTAGGCATTGAGACACAAATTTAGTTACATCTGCTTTCCTTCCTCTCCACCAATATAGTTCCTTCAGATCATGATACATCTTCATACTTCCAGGATGTACCGAATATGCAGTGGTGTGAGCTTCCTTCATTAGTCTATGTCTAATATCCAAGTTTTCATTTTGAGAAATGCTTACTCTTTCATTGTATTTTAGTACCTTTTCAACGTCCAAGGTGAACTCAGGAGTGGTTTACCTTTTTCGAGATTTTCTTGTACTGTTCTCAGATAAGGATCTGATTTAATAACTATTTTTATTTCATCTATCAGATCAGGTACAATCTTCAATGTGGCAAACATATTTGAAAACCAATGAATAAACCCTTGGTTGGTTGATCCATCCGGTGTATCTGTCACGAACTGCTCATTACCATAATTGAATAATTCTCCTGTAACACATTGTCGCAATCTTGTTAACTTCTCCTTGGGATTTTATCATTGCTTTTCTGCTTAGCGCATTAGCAACTACATTAGCCTTCCCTAGATGATACTGGATATCCAATTCATAATCTTTTAGAAAACTCTAGCCATCTCCTCTGTCGCTAGTTCAATATTTTTGATTGAAAAGATAAGTAAAACTCCTATGATCTGATTTAATTTGAAATTTCTCACCATACAAATAATGTCTCTATATCTTGACAGCATGTACTACCGCTGCTAATTCCAAGTCATGAGTGGGATAGTACTTCTCATACGTCTTCAGTTGTCTTGAGGCATACACAACTACTTGTTCTCCTTGCATAAGCACACATCCTAAACCCATCCCAGATGCATCAGTGTACAAGGTAAATGGTTATCCTGGAATAAGAATAGTCAAGATGGGAGCTGATATCAATCTAGCCTTTAATGTTTGAAAACCCTCCTCACATTTGTCGGTCTAAACAAACTTTTCTCCTTTCTTAGTCAAACTGGTGAGAGGTATGGCGATCCAAGAGTAATCTTCTACGAATCGTCGATAATAACCAGCTAAACCTAAGAAACATCTGATTTCTGCAACATTCTTAGGTGCTTCCCATTTTACGATGGCTTCAATCTTGCTAGGATCCACTTTAATTCCTTAAATGGATACTACATGGCCTAAGAAAGTAACTTCATTTAGTCAGAACTCACACTTTATAAATTTGGCGTAAAGCTTATCTTTTCTTAGTCGCTGCAGAGTGGCTCTTAGATTTGTGACATGAGTTTCTTTGTCCTTGGAGTAGACTAGTATGTCGTCAATAAATACAATGATTGACGTATCCCACATATCATGGAATACCCATTTCATGAGTTTCATAAAACTTGTGGGTGCGTTAATCAATCCGAAAGACATGATTAAATATTCAAAATGTTCATATCTTGTTCTAATTGCTGTCTTCGAAATATCACCTTCCTTAATCTTTAACTGATGGTATCCCGACCGAAGATTAATTTTGGAGAACACTTTGGCACCTTGCAACTGATCAAACAAGTCATCGATCCGAGGCAAGGGGTACCGATTCTTGATTGTAAACTTATTCAATTCCTGGTAGTCTATACATAGTCGAACGCTACCATCCTTCTATTTTACAAATAATACTGACACTCTCCATGGTGATATGCTGGGTCTGATATAACCCTTGTCCAGTAATTCTCGTAATTGTACCTTTAGTTCCTCAGTTCAGTAGGAGCCATTCGATAAGGTGCTTTAGTTACTGGTGTGGCTCCGGGTATAAGATCTATAACGAACTCTGTCACTCAGTCGGGTGGTAGCCCTGATAATTTCTTAGGAAATACATCCAGAAAGTCACGCACAACTTCAATATCTTTCATTTGTGGTGTTTCCTTTGTGAGATCGACCACGGATACCAGATACCCAATTCCTCCTTTCTCGAGGCATTTTCTAGCCTTTAATGCAGAGAGAATAAGTTTTCGTTTACGGGGAAGTTTGGTTCCCGTAAAACTAAACTCTGCTCCTTCCTTGTCTTTAAATGTCAATTTCTTTTCTACACATAATAGGTTTGCAGAGTGCCAAGCTAACCAATCCATTCCCAAGATAACGTCAAAGTCTGCCATCTCGAGTTGAATTAAGGTTGCATCCAAAATCTTTTCGCCTATAAGAACTGGACATGGTCCATAACCTTTTATAGTTCCACTTCTAATCCCAGAGGTGAACGTATAAGCAATTTGTAGTCTACATGCTCACTCAAAGTAGTACAAAATGAAAGGTTCAGATCAAACCTGTGACCACATAAGGTAATGCTGTAAGACCCGCACGCCACGAACTTGGTCTAACCTTACATTTGGTATCGTGACCCGTCTACATATGATGTTCGAGCCATGTGGAACAAGTGTGTGAAGAAACCCAAGAACCAGTATGAAAATTTACTGAAAAACAGTCAAAATGAGGGTAGGGTCGCATGCCTAAACAGGCAGGTCCGACCCCCTCATTGACCCCCACCATTGACCCGTGACCAGGGGTCGCAGGGGGTCTATGAATTGTCTGACCCCCCCATCGACCCCCGGTAATCGGGAAAAATAGCACGAACTGAAAATTAGGAAACTTTCCTAATTTCAATTGGAACCTTTCCTAAACTCAATGGGACTTATTTTTAGAGATTTTACTCTATAAATAGGACGTCCCTAAGCCTCTTTCACTCCTTTTACAACCCTAATTGGATTGAGAGAAAGAGAAGAGAAGGAAGAGAAAGAGAAGAGAAAGTGAATTGAAGAAGAAGACCAAGGAGGAGGAAATTCAGAGGAAACTCTTAATCTCAGCAAACCTAAGGTATGAATACATTCCCCATGATTTATTTAAGACTTTAGAATGGTTTATGAAGAGGGTATGACTTAGAAGAAACCCAAATCACACATCCATGGTTAGGTTTTAATGGAAACCATGGAGGTGATCATTGAAACCATGTAGGTGAATAAAGAATAGTTCTAAACCATAGAACATGTATGGAATGGACTATAGAAGCAAGCCATAGGACCCCAAACATGAATGAATGAACGAAATTTGATATTTTTGACTCAAACCATGGGGGGTCGCACCTAGGGTCGATGGAACCTCCGACCCTAGCATCGACCCCCAGTATTCGGGAAGTTCAGGAAAGGAGGGGTAGCACCTAGGGTCGATGGAACATCCAACCCTAGGCATCGACCCCCAGTTAACAACAAACTGTAAAAATTAGAATAAATTTTAATTAAATTCTATCGACTTTGTTAGGTCTTCTAGCGATATAATATTAATATAAAGGTGATTCTTAAGGCTTGAAAAAGGACCTACAAACAAGAAAAGGTGAGGGAACAAGACCTAAATAGATTGGTTAATAACAAACTATTTTTATTTCTTGAGTCAAATACCATGATTGATTCTATGCGTGTATGCTTGTAATGTGCATTTAGCATGTCATCCAATATTCCTACTATTACTGTTCATGCATATCTAATTTTGTTTATTTGTAACATGATGATGATGATGATGATGATATGAATAGGCATGTGAATGTTTGTGTTTGGCTCGTGTACATGGTGCGAGTAGAGATGGTGTCAATCGGTACTTCGATGCTGTTCTCATCGGGGTATATTGTGCCTTGGTCTATTCAAGTAATGTGCACTAAGCAAGTGTTAGTGTGCTAGATGCGAGTGAAGCATCAGGGGGAGGACGTGGCATTGTGGTTCAGCCTGGTCACCAAACTCTAGCTCTATCTCTACTCAAGTCATGTCCACTAACATCGTCGTATCACCATTACCATAGCGGAACTAATATGTCGTATGGCATAAGGGGGGGGGGACGTGGCATTGTGGTTTAGCCTGGTCACCAGACCCTAGCTCTATCTCTATGGATGTATTGAGGGATGCTAGGGTGAGGCCTTGGATACATTGTTTGACATTAGGGTTGATTAGTTGTGAGCCCAGTTTGCAAGCCCTCGCCAACGGGGGCTTACGTGTTGGTATGGGCAACCGGTACAGCCATGCCATTTTCATGGGGTGTATATTATCCATGGTGGGTGCATGTGGGGCGATAGTGCCGTTTTCATTGGGTGTTTCCACACACTCGTGTATAGAGGTGCGGCGGCCACCTATCCTTTCTATAGCACATTGCAAACTTATATACCAGACCAAAGAGATGAATGAATGCATGCATATGTTTGTTGCATTGTTTTATTTTCTCACTGAGCTCAAGTTAGAGAGCTGACCCTCGTGCGCACAATTCTTTTAGTTTCTGATGTTGCAGTTATTATGATTGAAAATTTTGTCAACATGCCAACATATGAACATGTGGCGGCCATGGTGAGGAAGTTGTGGAGGACGAAGATGGTTCGTTAAGCGAGCGTTTCAGCGGTGGATACGTTTAGTGTTTAGTTTTCGTATTTGGATATTGTAATATGTATTAAATTATGTTTTGATTACTTGGAAATAAATGGAATATTAATTATTTATCATGATTAGACCTCAGTTCATTATCTGTAAGACTTTCGCTAATTACATTATTACCTCTGTTTAATGTGGAATGTGTTTTGGTTTATCATATGTGGGATAGCCTATTCGAGATCCTGGTTGAACCGTTGGTTTATTGACGGTTCATCACTGTTCCGAATGGTGCAGAATGGGGTGTGACAACTTGGTATCAGAGCTCTCGTAGGCCTTAGCCATTAAACCTGAATACTTCCACAGGAGTCCGTGAATTGAGTTAGGATAAATTAAAAGCTTTAATACAAACAAACCATAAGCACCTGTGTTGGTTGAGACAGAAATTAAACAAGACGATAATGTACATATAAAAGGTGGAACCATAAATATACACTCAAACAGAAAGAGAAGACCAATTTCCCTAATAAATAAATAATATAGGGTATTATCTATAAGTTGGGTAGTTATCTACGTATACTAGGGATATAGTACTGTAGCAAGAAGGAAGCATCTGTATAGCAGAAAATTAGAATACCGAGTTGGTACTCACAAGATGTGAAACTCGATATAGAACAGAGGAAGAAGGAAAATGGCTAGTAATTCCTAATTCCCTGCAAAGGTAAAGGGAAAGATCTCGGGCCGAATCCAACAGAGATAAGAGAATAATGGCCATACATTAAGAATAAGAGTAACTACAAGAAGATAAAGCTATACTCTTGGGTGAGATCCATTACAAGCTGATCCATTACCCGCTGAGCATTAAGAAGAGTTTGCAACTTGACCCCACCACTATCTGGGTCGAGAATGGGTAATGAAAACTCATATGAGTAGATACAAAATAATGATAATCAGATTGGAGCAAATCAAAGGAGGTGAACAACCAGACCACTCCAGCCAACCACTTGAACTATTATGTACCTTGGTTAGTTTGTCATAAACTTGACCCAATAAAATACAAGAGCAACAACAGACGAGACCGACTATGCAAGTTGCTATGTAAATCACTACCCAAGTTGTTGATGCTACATCAACACCTCCGGATCAAACCAAGTATGGTACCAATTTGTAGCATCACTGAACCCCAACACCTGTTAGCTATAACACAGTGCCTACCACACAACAAGTCTCAGTAATGCACACCCCAGTGCAGTAGTTTGGTGCACAACAAGCAGTGTATCAAGGTGGTTAACCTTATCAGCCACCGATGTATGGGAAAGTTACATCATGATAGAATGATCCGACAAGGATTGAAGAATGTCTTCTGAAGATGATACCTCGAACATTTTCAACAAAGGATCAAATCTGTTATGGCCATATATCTAGATAGGTTTATATAGGTTGCGGTGCATTATTGATTTACTCTTATGATTATAGAGGATGCACATACCAGATTTTGAATTCTCGTGTCTTGACAGGATACTTTCTTGATTTAACCAGTCAATTGGAGTTATAGATATTGTTTCTTTAGTATTAGTCCTGATTATACCAAACTGAGCGACTCTCATGATCGAAAACATGAACTGAATGAACAGTTAAATGTTTAATCATGTTGAGCATACATCTACTGATTTATACCTGATTTATTGATGTACAAAATTTTTCTCCAAATTATACTTGATTTACTGATGTACGAAATCTCTCTCCAGATTTACTCCTGTAGTGCCTTGACTAATGGCATTATATATATTCGATAGAACCTGTAACCATGAGGTCAAGAACTATAAAACCTCTATTTCCATGTATTTGGACCAGCATGCAACCTAACGACCTTTGGATAATGGTTGGATTACCATAGATTTACTCCTGATTCTTAAAACCTAGGTTCACTAGATAAAGCAAATGTTCGTCGTCATACAAAATTCGAAAGAAGGAAAGGAATTGTTTTTAGATAACCATTCTAACATCCATTGAAAAGATGTTTAGTGATAATGGAATTATTGGAAGGATGATGATTAAATTCAGATTAGATTTTATAACCAAGAGATCTCTGATAAAGTAATGGAGAATCTATTTTGAGATTTCTCAACGGGTAGATATGAATCATGTCTATAAAAAGAGGTCATGCGACAAAAGTGAGAACTATCAAGTGTAGCCAGTAGAAAAAAAATAAAAAAAATAAATAGCCCTCTAGTAGAGTTGAAGATGGCTATATCAGTATGCAATTTTGACAAGGTAGAAGATTCCTAAAGGCAAATCTAAAAGTGGGCACAAGGATAAAGTCAAAAAAAAAAATCATGGCATTAATAGTAATCGGTTTAATATAATGAAAATTGAGTTATGCCCAATGTCGAGTGATATGATTAAGTAAAGACCAAAAGAGTTTTGCTGAATTAATGAATTTATAAGCATATATCCTAATGCTTAGAAATAGATTTGGGATATGAAGTGACAATCACAAGATATTTTTTCGAGGTATATAAAAGAGAGATCAGGGTAGAACAGCAAGGATAAAGGAAATATAAGCTAATGAGTTTTTTTAAAATATGAGATTTTGACGATAGTTTTGAAAAACTAAGAGATGAAGGAACTAGACAAGCCCTTAAGACCGTTACACCAGATTTCTCTAGTTTAAGCCCTTTTGGGACTAAATGTTGTTTTAGATGAGTGATATGAACAATGATTGAATCATATTAATGGATGGATGAAATTTGGACGCAACCTAATTAGACTAGAGATGGCAGACTTTAACGTCATCTTGGGGATAGACTGGTTGTCTACACTCTATAAAGTTGTTATGTGCATAGAAGAGGTTATCATTCAAGAATAAAGACGACATATAATTTAGTATTATTGGAAGTATGTTGCCTAGGAAATGAAAGCTGATCCTCTCTATGCTAAGGCGAAGAGATGCTTTGAAGAGAAAAAAGTTGGATATCTGGTTTCTGTGGTATACACTACCGAAGAAACACCACAGACGGAAGGTATTGATGTGATGCATAAATTCCTGATGTGTTCCAGGAGACTTACCTGGGTTACCATCTGATCATGTGATCGAGTTCGTCATCGACTTGTTACCAAGGACGATACTTGTGTCAAAGGCACCTATAGAGTAGGTCCTATGGAGTTGAAGGAACTGAGACTCAACTACAAGAGTTATTAGACTAAGGTCCTAATCATCTAAGTATTGCATCACAGGGAGTGCCAATGCAATTCGTGAAGAAGAAGGATGGTAGTGTCCGATTATGTATAGACTATCGAGAATCGAACAAGCTCACAATCAAGAATCGATAAGTACCATCGCAGATCGATGACTTGTTTAAATAGTTGCAAGGAGCAAAGGTATTTTCTAAGATTGATTTTCAGTTAAGATATCATTAGTTGAAGAATTTAGACAGCGATATTCCGAAGATAGTTTTTTAGAACCAGGATTGGCCAATTATGAGTTCTCGATTATGACGTTTACATTAACCAATGCCCTTACATCTTTTATGGAATGGATGAACTGGGTGTTTCATGACATGTTGGACACGTCGGTCATAGTTTTCATAGATGATATTTTGGTTTATTCCAAGAATGAAGCAACTCATACAACGGATCTTAGAACAGCTTCAGAACAACTGAGAAATGAAAAGCTTTATGCCAAGTTCAAGAAATATGAGACCTGATTAAACAAAGTAATCTTCTTGGATCCCGTAGCATCATATAATGGGATTAAAGAGGACCCCTTTAAGATAGAAGTAATTGTATGGTAAGAAACACCTGAAGAGATTGTACTAGTAAAGAGGAATGATAACAAATGTGGTTTAGTGCGTGTTCCAGTGTCTAAATTATCAGCAAGTAAAGGCTGGAAGACAAAGACCAACATGGCTTACCATAACCACTATTGGAGCTAGTCTGGAAGTGAAACTGCAGTACAATGAACTATGCCAATGAATTGCCATTGACTCCCAGATCGGTTGACATGGTTTGGGTGATTGTTGATCGCATTATGAAGATAGCTTATTCCATTGCGATACGACCTCGATATGCTTTGGAGCGGCTAACTAAGCTATATATGGATAATATTGCCAGATTGAATGGTATGTATAAGAGCCTTGTAACGGTCAGAAGCTCATGCTTTATTTCAATGTTTTGGGAGGATCTACAGAAGACAATGGGGACAAAGTTGAATTTTAGTACCGCATTTTACCTTAAACTGATGGATAGTTGGAGCAGACTATACAGATCCTAAGAGAATGCCCCAAGTTGTGAAATTGATTTCAAGGAATGTGAGTTGAGAAGTTACCGTAAATTGAAGTTGCCACTAAGCTACCATGTAAATGTCACCTATAAAGCATGGTACGGTAGAAATGTCAAACCCCTGTATTTTGGAATGAATTCGGTGAATGAAGAATTTTATGACCTAAGTCTATTGAAGAAAACTATCGAGTGGCAAACAAGATCAAAGAAAAGGGGCAAGATAGCTCAAGATGTCAGAAGAGACACCAAGACCTTGAGTTCGCCATAAGGGACAAAGTGTTCTTGAATAAATCAGTTATGCGTAGTTTGAAACGATTAGACAAGAAGGGAAAGTTATATTATATATATGTGTCGGATCTTATAAACATTGGAGAGATGTAGAAAAGTTACACATCAATTAGCGTTACCGCTATCCATGTCTAGTGTGCATGATGTATTTCGTGTGTCTTTATTGAAGAAGTACATTGGAGATACATATCAAAGGTATTGACCACAGAATCACTGGATTAGATAGAATGTTTAATTATTGAAGTGGTACCAGCCTAGTTCACTAGTGGGAAGGTACAATGTTTCCAAAGCCGGGATAATTATTATATGAAGGTAACCTGGCAAAGACAAGACGTGGAGAAGAGTGCATAGAGGAAGAAGATGCAATGCGGAAATAGAATTCCCACCTATTGACTCCGAAGTAAATTCAAAATTTTGAGGACAAAATTTATATTAAGGGTGGTGGAGTTGTAAGATCCGTATTGAGGACGAAATTTCTTTTAAGGGTGGTGGAGTTGTAAGATCCGCACGCCACGAACTTGGTCTAACCTTACATTTCGTGTCGCGACCCGTCTACATATGATGGTCGAGCCAAGTGGACCAAGTGTGTGAAGAAACCCAAGACCCAGTATGAAAATTTGCTCAAAAACAGTCAAAATGAGGGTAGGGTCGCATGCCTAAATAGGCAGGTCCGATCCCCTCATTGACCCCCACCATCGACCCATGACCAGGGGTCACAGGGGGTCTATGAATTGTCCGACCCCCCATCGACCCCCCCATCGACCCCCGGTAATCCGGAAAACAGAACGAACCGAAAATTAAGAAACATTCCTAATTTCAATTGGAACCTTTCCTAAACTCAATGGGACTTATTTTGGGAGATTTTACTCTATAAATAGGACATCCCTAAGCCTCTTTCACTCCTTTTACAACCCTAATTGGATTGAGAGAAAGAGAAGAGAAGGAAGATAAGGAGAAGAGAAAGAGAATTGAAGAAGAAGACCAAGGAGGAGGAAATTTAGAGGAAACTCTGAATCTCAGCAAACCTAAGGTATGAATACATTCCCCATGATTTATTTAAGACCTTAGAATGGTTTATGAAGAGGGTATGACTTAGAAGAAACCCAAATCACACATCCATGGTTAGGTTTCAATGGAAACCATGGAAGAGATCATTGAAACCATGTAGGTGAATAAAGAATAGTTCTAAACCATAGAACATGTATGGAATGGACTATAGAAGCAAGCCATAGGACCCCAAACATGAATGAATGGACGAAATTTGATATTTTTGACTCAAACCATGGGGGGTCGCACCTAGGGTCGATGGAACCTCCGACCCTAGCATCGACCCCCAGTATTCGGGAAGTTCAAGAAAGGAGGGGTAGCACCTAGGGTCGATGGAACATCCGACCCTAGGCATCGACCCCCAGTTAACAACAAGCTGTAAAAATTAGAATAAATTTTAATTAAATTCTATCGACTTTGTTAGGTTTTCTAGCGATATAATATTGATATAAAGGTGATTCTTAAGGCTTGAAAGAAGACCTACAAACAAGCAAAGGTGAGGGAACAAGACCTAAATAGATTGGTTAATAACAAACTATTTTTATTTCTTGAGTCAAATATCATGATTGATTCTATGCTTGTAATGTGCATTTAGCATGTCATCAAATATTCCTGCTATTACTGTTCATGCATATCTAATCCCGTTTATTTATAACATGGTGATGATGATGATGATAGGAATAGGCATGTGAATGTTTGTGTTTGGCTGGTGTACATGGTGCGAGTAGAGATATTATCAACCGGTACTTCGATGCCATTCTCATCGGGGTATATTGTGCCATGGTCTATTCAAGTCTTGTGCACTAAGCAAGTGTTAGTGTGCTTGATGCGAGTGGAGCATCAGGGGGAGGACGTGGCATTGTGGTTCAGCCTGGTCACCAGACTCTAGCTCTATCTCTACTCAAGTTTTGTCCACTAACATCGTCGTATCACCATTACCTTAGCGGAACTAATATGTCGTAGGGCATCAGGGGGGGACGTGGCATTGTGGTTCAGCCTGGTCACCAGAGCCTAGCTCTATCTCTATGGATGTATTGAGGGATGCTGGGGTGAGGCCTTGGATACATTGTTTGACATTAGGGTTGGTTAGTTGCGAGCCCAGTTTGGAAGCCCTTGCCAACAGGGGCTTATGTGTTGGTATGGGCAACCGGTACAACCACGCCATTTTCATGGGGTGTATATTGTCCATGGTGGGTGCATGTGGGGCGACAGTTCCATTTTCACTGGGCGTTTCCACACACTCTTGTATAGAGGTGCGGCGGCCACCTATCCTTTCTATAGCACATTGCAAACTTATATACTAGACCAAAGATATGAATGAATGGATGCATATGTTTGTTGCATTGTTTTGTTTCCTCACTGAGCTCAAGTTGGAGAGCTGACCCTCGTGCGGACAATCCTTTTAGTTTCTGATGTTGCAGGTATTATGATTGAAAATTATGTCAACACGCCAACATATGAACATGTGGTGAGCAAGCTGTGGAAGATGAAGATGGTTCGTTAAGCGAGCGTTTCAGCGGTGGATACATTTAGTGTTTAGTTTTCGTATTTGGATATTGTAATATGTATTAAATTATGTTTTGGTTACTTGAAAATAAATGGAATATTAATTATTTATCATGATTAGACCTCAGTTCATTATCTGTAAGACTTCCGCTAATTACTTTATTACCTCTGATTAATGTGGAATGTCTTTTCGTTTATCATATGTGGGATAGCCTATTCGAGATCCTGGTTGAACTGTTGGTTTATTGACGGTTCATCACTAATCAAAGATAATAATGTAAATAGCGGAAGTCTTACAGATAATGAACTAAGGTCTAGTCATGATAAATAATTAATATTCCATTTATTTCTAAATAACCAAAACATAACTTAATACATATTACAATATCCATATACGAAGTCTAAACACTAAACATATCCATAGTTGAAATGCTCTCTTAACGAACCATGTTCGTTCTCCACAGCTTGCTCATTCATAGCCTCCACCCGTTCATATGTTGGCGTGTAGACATAATCTTCAATCATAGTACCAGCAACATTATAAACTAAAAGAATTGCACGCACGAGGATCAGCTCTCCAACTTGAGCTCAGTGAGAAAACAAAACAATGCAACAAACATATGCATGCATTCATTCATATCTTTGGTCTGGTATATAAGTTTGCAATGTGCTATAGAAAGGATAGGTGGTCAAAGGTTATGTTTATTGACGTCGCACCTCTATACACGAGTGTGTAAAGCCGCCCAAAGGTAATGTTTATTATCGTCCCACAGGCACCCATCATGGACAATGTACACGCAAAGATTATGTTTATTGCTGTACCAGTTGCCCATACCAATACGTAAGCCCCTGCTGGCGAGGGCTCACAAACTGGGCTCGCAACTAACCAATCCTAATTCTAATTAGTGTATCCAAGGCCTCACCCCAGCATCCCTCAATACGTCCATAGAGATAGGGCTAAGGCCCCCCAGTAGAGTCAGAGACTACAGGGTCCGAGACCACCTCCCCTCATACCCTACGACGTAATAGTTCTGCTAAGGTAATGGCGATACGACGATGTCAGTGGTCAAGACATTAGTTAGTGATAGAGCTAGAGTGCTGAGGCCCGGCCTGTGACACCCCCTTGGTACTCGCTCGCATCAAGCACACTAACTACACACATACATTCACATGCCTATTCCTATCATCATCATCATCATCATGTTATAAACAACAAATTTAAATATGCATGAACAATAATAATAGAAATATTGGATGACATGTTGAATGCACATACAAGCGTACACGCATAGAATCAGTCATGGCATCAGACTTAAGAAATAAAAACAGTTTATTATTAACCAATTAGTTTAAGTCTTGTTACCTCACCTTTGCTTGATTGTAGATCCTCTTTCAAGCTTTAAGAATCACTTTTATATCAATAGGAAACCTAACAAGTCGGTAGATTTTAGTTAGAATTTATTCCGACAATTCCAGGCTTGCTGTTAATTTGGAGTAGTAGGACGGGTAGCAGGACGGGTAGCAGTTTTTTGTGACCCCCAGGAGTTGGGTAGATGCCAGGGTCGGATGTTCCATCAACCCTGGGTGCGACCACCCCTTTCCTGGGCTTCTCGAATGCTGGGGGTCGATGCTAGGGTTGATGTTCCATCGACTCTAGGTGCGACCCCCCATGGTTTGAGTCAAGAATTTCATCCTACAGTCCATTCTTTCAAGTTTGGGTAATATGGCTTACTTCCACAATCCATTCTATGTTTGTTCTATGGCTTAAAACTCTAGGTATCTTCCTTACTTTGCCTACCATGATTTTCTCCATGAATTTCATTGAAATCCTCCCATGGATGGATGATTTGGGTATCTCCTAAGTTATACCCTCTTCATGACCCATTTTAAGGTCTTAAATAAATCATAGAGAATGTATTCATACCTTAGGTTTGCTGAGATTCAGAGTTTCCACTGAATTTCCTCCTCCTTGGTCTTCTTCTTCAATTCTCCTTCTCTTCTCCTTCTCTTCCTTCTCTTCTCTTTCTCTCAATCCAATTAGGGTTGTAAAATGAGTGAAAGAGGTTTAAGGACGTCCTTTTATAGAGTAAAACCTCCCAAAATAAGTCCAATTGAGTTTAGGAAAGGTTCCAATTGAAATTAAGAAGTTTCCTAATTTTTGGTTCTGTCGACAACTGGGGGTCAATGGTGGGGTCGATGGGGGGGTCGGACAATTCGAGACCCCTATGACCCCCAGACCAAAAAGTCATAGGTCAGACAGGGGGTCGACCCTTCCTGTTTAGGCATGCGACCCTACCCTCATTTTGAATGTTTTTGAGTAAACCTTCATATTGGGTTTGGGGTTTCTTCACACACTTGGTCCACTTGGCTCGACCATGATATGTAGACCGGTCATGACACGAAATGTAAGGTTAGACCGGGTTTGTGGCGTGTGGGTCTTACAACTCCACTACCCTTAAAAGAAATTTCATCCTCGAAATTTAAAAGTACGGATCTTACAACTCCCCCATCCTTAAAATAAATTTTGTCCTCAAAATTTGAATTTAGATGGAAATTCTATTTCTGCATTGCATCTTCTTCCTACCATGCAATCTCCTCCACATATCGTCTTCGTCAGGCTATCTTCATATACTAATTATCCCAGCTTTGGAGATGTTGTACCTTTCAACCAGTGAACTAGGCTGGTACCACTTCAATAGTTGAATCTCCTATCTAAACCAGTGGATCCGTGGTCATTATCTCTGATATGGATCTGCAATGTACTTCTTTAATAGAGACACGTGAAATGCATCATGCGCACTAGACATGGACAGCGGTAACGCTAATTGATATGCAACTTGTCTCTCCAAAGTCTATAAGATCCAACACCTATATAGAATATAACTTTCCCTTCTTGTTTAATTGTTTCAAACTCTGCATAAGTGATATCTTCAAGAACACTTTGTCACTTATGGCGAACTCAAGGTCTTGGTATCTCTTCTGACATCTTGAGCTATCTTGGCCCTTTTCTTTGATCTTGTTTGCTACTCGACAGGTTTCATCAATAGACTCAGGTTTTAAAACTCTTCATTTACTAACTCCATTCCAAAACAAAGGAATATGACATTTCTACCTTACCATGCTTTATAGGTGACATTTACATAGTAGCTTGGTAACAAATTCAATTCACGGTTAACTTCTCAACTCAAGCTCTTTGAAATCAATTTCACAAACTCGGGCATATCTCTTAGGATCTGTATAGTCTGCCCCGACTGTCCGTCGGTTTGAGGTAAAGTACGGTACTAAACTTCAACATTGTCCCCATTATTTTCTGTAGATCCTCCCAAAACTTCGAGATAAGGCATAAGCCTCTGACCGACACTAAGCTCTCATGCATACCAGTCAATCTGGCAATATTATCCACATATAGCTTATTTAGCCGCTCCAAAGCATACCAAGGTCGTATAGCAATGGAATGAGCTATCTTCATAAGGCGATCAACAATCCCCCAAACAGCGTCAACCGCTCTAGGAGTCAGTGGCAAATCAGTGACATAGTTCATTGTAATGCAGTTTCACTTCCAGACTGGTTTTGAAAGTTATTATTATAGCCATGTTGGTCTTCGTCTTTCAGCGTTTACTTACTGATAATTTAATTACTGAAACATGCATCTAAACCACATTTGTTATCATTCCTCTTTACCAGTACTATCTCTTCAGGTCATGATACATATTGGTACTCCTGGATGTCCTGAATATTGAGTACAATGAATTCTTATCATTATCCTCTTCATAATATCCGAGTCTTTATCTTCATGTATTCAGAATCTACCTCTGTATCTGTGTACCGTCTCTGCATCCAAAGTAACTCAGGGTTGGGTTTTCCTTTTTCTAAATCTGCTTACACCGTTCTTATTTACGGATCTCACAAAATTGCTACTTTTACTTCATCCATCAATTTAGAAATGATCATTAATGCCACAAGCACAGCCGAATTATTACTCCATAAGTTCATTCATAAGTTCTTGCTCTATTGGATCATCACGAGTTTCTATTGTATGTTACTCTACTTTCAAATCTGAATCTGTTGCTGCGGAACATAAGACAGTATCTATACTGGTTCCTTCCTCGGACTTCGTAATTCCATTTTTGCTTAATGCCTTAGCTACTACATTAGCCTTCCCTGGATGATACTAGATATCACAGTCTTAATCCTTAAGCAATTCGAGCCATTTTCTTATCCTCATGTTCAACTTTTTCTGATGAGGAGGTACATAAAACTCTTGTGTTCCCATTCAGTCTAAAATTATCCTCCGTTTAGATAATATCTCCAAGTCTTGATTGCATAATTTATCACCGTTAATTCCAAGTCATGAGTAAGAAAACTCGTTTCATGCTCCTTCAGTTTTCTAAAAGCATATGCAATCACTTATTTACCATGCATCAACCCGCAACCTAGATCTAATCCGAAAGCCTCGATGTATAGGGTAAAAGGTTTCCTTGGTATCCGAATGATCGAGGTAAGAGTTGATATCATCCCTTCTTCACACTTGTCAGTCCAATTAAACTCATCTCCCTTCCTGGTTAGCTTGGTAAGAGGTTTTGCGATCTTAGAGTGGTCCTCCAAAAATCGTCTATAATAATCAGCCAAACCCAAGAACTTCTGATCTTCGCAATACTCTTCAGGTGTTTCTTACCATATGATTACTTTTATCTTAAAGGGGTCCTCTTTAATCCCTTTATATGATGCTACGTGATCCAAGAAGATCACTTTGTTTAATCAGGTCTCATATTTCTTGGACTTGACATAAAGCTTTTTACTTCTCAGCTGTTGTGAAGCTGTTCTAAGATCCGTTGTATGAGTTGCTTCATTCTTGGAATAAACCAAAATATCATCTATGGAAACTATGACCGACGTGTCCAACATGTCATGAAACACCCAGTTCATCCATTCCATAAAAGATGTAACGGCATTGGTTAATCCAAACGTCATAATCGAGATCTCATAATTGGCCAATCTCGATTCTAAAAACTATCTTTGAGATATCGCTGTCCATATTCTTCAGCTGATGATATCTTGATCTGATGATATCTTGATCGAAGATCAACCTTAGAAAATATCTTTGTTCCTTGCAACTATTTAAACAAGTCATTGATCTGAGGTTGTAGATATTGATTCTTGATCATGAGCTTGTTCGATTCTCGGTAGTCTATACGCAGACAACACTATCATCCTTCTTCTTCACGGCGCTCCCCGTGATGCAATACTTAGCCGATTGGAACCCTTGTCTAATAACTCCTGTAGTTGAGTTTCAATCCCTTCAACTACATAGGAACTACTCTATAGGTGCCTTTGACACAAGTATCAAAGTTGTAGTCCTTGGTAACAAGTCGATGACGAACTCGGTTATATAATCAGATGGTAACCCAGGTAAGTCTCCTGAAAACACATCAGGAATTTATACATCACATCAATATCTTCCATCTGTGGTGCTTCTTTGGTAACGTATACCACAGATACCATATATCCAACTTCTTTCTCTTCAAAGCATCTCTTTGCCTTTAGCATAGAGAGGATCAGCTTTCTTTTCTTAGGCAACATACTTCCAATAATACTAAATTATATACCGTCTTTATTCTTGAATGATAATCTCTTCTATGCACACAACAACTTTGTAGAGTGTTGAGACAACCAGTCTATTCCCAAGATGACGTCAAAGTCTACCATCTCAAGTCGACTCAGGTTGCATCCAAATTCTGTCCATCCATATGATTTGGACATTGTTCATAACACTCATCCCATACAATATTTAGTCCAAAGGGCTTGAACTAGAAACTGTGGTATAAGGTCTTAAGAGCTCGGGTAGTTCCTTCCTCTCTTAGTTTTTCAAAGACTATTGCTGGAAATCTCATATATCCCAAAAAGCTCATTAGCTTACACCTCCTTTTATCATTCTATTATATATCTCGAAAAGCATCTTCTGACTATTTACTCATTACATATCCCAAGTCTAAGCATTAGGGTATATGCTCAAAATTTCATTAATTCTTCCAAACTGTCTTCGTCTTTGCTTAATCATTTCCTTTAACATTGGGCGTAACTCAGTATTACTTATACTAATCTGAATACTATCAATGCCATGATTTTTGACTTTATCCTTGTATCTATTCTTAGATTTGCCTTTAGGAATCTTCTACCTTGTCAAAATTCGTACCGATATAGCCATCTTTAACATTACTTGAGTGTTATCTACTCTTTCCTAGTTACTCTTGATAGTTTTCACTTTTTGCTCATGCACTCTTTTATAGACATTGCTCATATCCATCAATTCAGTAATCTCAAAATAGATCCTCCATTACTTCATCTAAGGTTCATTGGCCATAGCATTTAATCTGAATCCAATCATCTTTCTTCCAATAATTCCATTATCACTAAACATCTTATCAATGGATGTCAAAAAATGTATGAATCAGAATGTTTATCCAAAACAATTCATTTCCTTCTTTCAATTTAGTATGACGACAAACACTTTCTTTATTTAGTAAACTTAGGTTTAAAAGATCAAGAGTAAATTTGTGGTAATCCAACCGGCATTAAAAGATCGTCAAGTTGCACGGTGGTCCAAATATATGAAAATAGAGGTTTTACAACTCCTAACCTCATGGTTACAAGTTCTATTGAGTATATATAATTCCATTGGTCAAGGCACTATAGGAATAAATTTGGAGAAAGTTTTCGTACATCAGTAAATCAGTTAAAATCGAAAGATGTATGCTCAACATGATTAAACATTTAACTGTTTATTTAGTTCATATCTCTGTTCATGTTGTCGATCATGAGAGTGGTTCAGATTGGTATAATCAGGACTAATACTAAAGAAACAATATCTATAACTCCAATTGACAGGTTAAATCAAGAAGGTATCCTGTCAAGGCACGAGAAATTAAAATTTGCTATGTACATCCTCTATAATCATAAGAGTAAATCAATAATGCACCGCATCCTATATAAACCTATCTAGATATATGGTCATAATAGATTTGATCCTTTGCTGAAAATGTCCGAGGTATCATCTTTAGAAGACATTCTTCAATCTTTGTCGGATCATTCTGTCATGATGCAACTATCCCATATATCAGTGGCTGATAAGGTTAACCACCTTGATACACTGCTTGTTGTGCACCAAACTTCTGCACTGGGGTGTGCATTACTGGGACTTACTATGTGGTAGGCACTGTGTTATAGCTAACAGGTGTTGGGGTACAGTGATGCTACCAATTGGTACCGTACTTGGTTTGACCCGGAGGTGTTGATGCAGCATCAGCAACTTGGGTAGTGATTTACATAACAACTTGCATAGTCGGTATCATCTGTTGTTGCTCTTGTATTTTATTGGGTCAAGTTTATGACAACCATAACCAAGGTACTTAATAGTCCAGGTGGTTGGCTGGAGTGGTCTGGTTGTGCACCTCCTTTGATTCGCTCTAATCTGATTATCATTATCTAGCATCTGCTCAGATAAGTTTTCATTACCCATTCTCGACCCTGATAGTGGTGGGGTCAAGTTGCAACTTCTACTTAATGCTCAGTGGGTAATGGATCAGCTTGTGGTGGATCTCACTCTGAGTCTCCATGACACCCAGGAGTATAGCTTTATCCTTTTGTAGTTACTCTTATTCTTAATGTATGGCCATTATTCTATTATCTCTGTTGGATTTAGCCCGAGATCTTTTCCTTTATCTCTACAGGGGTTTTGACATTACTAGCCATTTTCCTTCTTTTCCAAATACATCGAGTTTCAACTCGGTATTCCAATGTTTTGACTACTATACTATATCCTTTGTATACTTAGATAACTGCTCAACCTATAGATCATAACCTATATTATTTATTTCTTAGGATAAATTTTGGTCTTCTCTTTCTGTTTGAGTGTATATATATGGTTCTACCTTTTATATGTACATTATTGTCTTGTTTAAGTTCTGTCTCAACCAATACAGGTGCTTATTGTGTGTTTGTATTAAAACTTTTAATTTATCCTAACTCAGTTCATGGACTCTAGTGAAAGTATTCAGGTTTCACGAGAAGGCCTGAGAGAGCTCTGATACCAAGTTATCACACCCTAATTTTGGAATAACCAAAATGGTGTGATGAACCGTCAATAAACCAATGGTTCAACCAGGATCTCGAATAGGCTATCCCACATATGATAAACCAAAATACATTCCACATTAATCAGAGATAATAAATTAAATAGCAGAAGTCTTATAGATAATGAACTGAGGTCTAGTCATGATAAATAATTAATATTTTATTTATTACCAAATAACCAGAACATAACTTAATACATATTACAATATCCATGTACGAAGTCTAAACACTAAACATATCCACAGTTGAAACGCTCTCTTAACGAATCTTGTTCGTTCTCCACAGCTTGCTCATTCATAGCCTCCACCCGTTCATATGTTGGCATGTAGACATAATCTTCAATCATAGTACCTGCAACATCAAAAACTAAAATAATTGCATGGGCGAGGGTCAACTCTCCAACTTGAGCTTAGTGAGAAAATAAAACAATGCAACAAACATATGCATGCATTCATTCATATCTTTGGTCTGGTATATAAGTTTACAATGTGCTGTAGAAAGGATAGGTGGCCAAAGGTTACGTTTATTGACACCGCACCTCTATACACGAGTGTGTGAAGCTGCCCAAAGGTAACGTTCATTGTCGTCCCACATGCACCCACCGTGGACAATGTACACGCAAAGGTTACGTTTATTATTGTACCAGTTGCCCATACCAACACATAAGCCCCTGCTGGCGAGGGCTCGCAAACTGGGCTCGTAACTAACCAATCTTAATGCCAATCAGTATATCCAAGGCCTCACCCCAGCATCCCTCAATACGTCCATAGAGTTAGGGCTAAGGCCCCCCGGCAGAGTCAGAGACTACACGGTCCGAGACCACCTCCCCTCATACCCTACGACGTAATAGTTCTGCTAAGGTAATGGCGATACGACAATGTCAGTGGTCAAGACTTGAGTTAGAGGTAGAGCTAGAGTGCTGAGGCCCGGCCTATGACACCCCCCTGATACTCGCTCGCATCAAGCACACTAACTACACACATACATTCACATGCCTATTTCTATCATCATCATCATCATCATGTTATAAACAAAAAATTTAAATATGCATGAACAGTAATAATAGAAATATTGGATGACATGTTGAATGCACATACAAGTGTACACCCATAGAATCAGTCATGGCATCGAATTCAAGAAATAAAAATAGTTTATTATTAACCAATTAGTTTAGGTCTTATTCCCTCACCTTTGCTTGATTGTAGATCCTCTTTCAAGCTTTAAGAATCACTTTTATATCAATAGGAAACCTAACAAGTCGATAGATTTTAGTTAGAATTCATTCCGATAATTCTTGGCTTGCTGTTAAGTGGGGGTAGGAGGACGGGTAGCAGTTTTCTACGACACCCAGGGGTAGGGTAGATGTGAGGGTCGAATGTTCCATCGACCCTGGGTGCGACCACCCCTTTCCTGGGATTCCCGAATGCTGGGGGTCGATGCTAGGGTCAGATGTTCCATGGACACTAGGTTCGACCCCCCATTGTTTGAGTCAAGAATTTCATCCTACAATCCATTATTTCATGTTTGAGTCCTATGGCTTACTTCCACAATCCATTCTATGCTTGTTCTATGGCTTAAAACTTTAGGTTTCTTCCCTACTTTGCCTACCATGATTTCCTCCATTAATTTCATTGAAATCCTCCCATCCATGGATGATTTGGGTATCTCCTAAGTCATACCATCTTCATGAACCATTCTAAGGTCTTAAATAAATCATGGAGAATGTATTCATACCTTAGTTTTGCTGAGATTCAGAGTTTCCTCTGAATTTCATCCTCCTTGGTCTTCTTCTTCAATTCTCCTTATCTTCTCCTTCTCTTCCTTCTCTTCTCTTTCTCTCAATCCAATTAGGGTTGTAAAAGGAGTGAAAGAGGCTTAGGGACGTCCTATTTATAGAGTAAAACCTCTGAAAATAAGTCCAATTGAGTTTAGGAAAAGTTCCAATTGAAATTAGGAAGTTTCCTAATTTCCGGTTATGTCGGCAACTGGGGGTGGTGGGGTCAATGGGGGGAGGGGGGTCGGACAATTCAAGACCCCTGCGACCCCCATACCAAAAAGTCATGGGTCGGATAGGGGGTCGACCCTGCCTATTTAGCCATGCGACCCTACCCTCATTTTGACTGTTTTTGTCTAAACTTTCATATTGGGTCTTGGGTTTCTTCACACACTTGGTCCACTTGGCTCGACCATGATATATAGACCGGTCATAACACGAAATGTAAGGTTAGACTGGGTTCGTGGCGTGCAGGTCTTACAGACCCAACCTACGACCCTAGCAATACAGCAAGCTTAGGATTGTTAGAATTAATTATAATTACAATCTATCAGCTTGTTAGGTTCTCTTAGTGATATAAAAGTGATTCTTAAAGCTTGAAAGAGGATCTACACTCAATCAAAGGTGAGGGAACAAGACCTAAACTAATTGGCTAATAATAAACTATTTTCATTTATTGAGTCCAATACCATGTATGATGCTATGATTATATGATTGTAATGTGCATATCACATGTCATCTACTATTCCTATTATTACTGTTCATACATATTTATTTTAGTTTAAATATAACATGATGATGATGATGATGCTAGGAATAGGCATGTGAATGCTTGTGTGTGGTTAATGTACTTGATGCGAGTGGGGCATCAGGGGAAGTGTGATGCGGTGCGGTCCTAAGCACTTTAGCCTTATCTCTACTCAAGTCCTGTCCACTAGCATCGTTGTATCACCATTGCCTTAGCAGAACTATTACGTCGTAGGGCATCAAGGGAGGTGGTCTTGGACCACGTAGTCTCTGACTCTGCCGGGGGGCCTTATCTCTATCTCTATGGATGTATTGAGGATGCTGGGGTGAGGCCTTGGATACACTATTTGACATTAGGATTGGTTAGTTGCGAGCCCAGTTTGCAATCCCTCGCCAACAGTTGCTTACGTGTTGGTATGGGTAGAGCATCAGGGGAAGTGTGATGCAGTGCAGTCCTAAGCACTTTAGCTCTATCCCTATTCCACGGTGGAGTAGATGTGGATGACAATGGTGTTTGATCCATTGGGTGGGCTTACAAACCCTGTGTATAGAGGCGAGGTGGCCACCGAACCTTTCTATAGCACATTGCAAACTTATATATACCAGACCAAAGATATGAATTGAATGCATGCATATGTTTGTTGTATTATTTTGTTTGCTCACTGAGCCGTGATGTGTGCTCACCCTTTTGGAATTAGAATATTTTTAGTTGATGATGCAAGTTGTAAGACCCGCACGCCATGATCCTGGTCTAACCTTACATTTCGTTTCGTGACCAGTATACATATCATGGTCGAGCCAAGTGGACCAAGTGCGTGAAGAAACCCAAGACCCGATATGAAATTTAACTCAAAAATAATCAAAATGAGGGTAGGATCGCATACCCAAACAGGCAGGGTCAACCCCACCTCAAAATAATTCCAACCCATGACTTTTTGCTTGGGGGGTCGCAGGGGTCTCGAATTGTCTGACCCCCTAACATCGACTCTACGAAAACAACAAAAACAGCACGAACTGAAAATTAGGAAACTTTCCTAATTTCGATTGAGACCTTTCCTAAACTCAATGGGACTTATTTGGGGAGATTTTCCTATATAAATAGGACGTCCCTAAGCCTCTTTTACTCCTTTTAGAACCCTAATTGAAAGTGAGAGAAAGAGAAGAGAAGGAAGAGAAGAAGAGAAGGAAAACTTGAAGAAAAGGTTAAGGAAAAAAAGAGGTTCAGAGGAATCTTTGAAACTCAAACTACAGAAGGTATGAACATGAATCCCTATCTGAATTGAAAGCTTAGAATAGATTATGATGAAGTTAGGTTAGGAGAAACCCTAATACCATCCATCCATGGATAAATTATAATGGAAATCATGGAGGAAATCAATGAAAACTATGACAAGTGAGTAACTTGGAGTTTTAAGCCATAGAACAAGCATAGAATGGACTGTGGAAGAAGCCATAGGACCCAAACTTGAATGATTAGAATGTAGAATGAAAAGGTCGACTCAAACCATGTGCGGTCGCACGTAGGGTCGGTTGGGAATCGACCCTACCAGACCACAGGATCGACCCCTAGCTTTCGAGAAGTCCAGGGAAGCTGCGCTCGCACCTAGGGTCGATGGAATATCCGACCCTAGCATCTACCCTACACCCTGGGGTCGCAAGAAACTGCTACCCTACCTGCGACCCGTCCTGTGACCCTAGCTTAACAGCAAGCCTAAAATTGTCGGAATGAATTCTAACTAAAATCTATCGACTTGTTAGGTTTTCCTATTGATATAAAAGTGATTCTTAAAGCTTGAAAGAGGATCTACACTCAAGCAAAGGTGAGGGAACAAGACCTAAACCAATAGGCTTGTAATGTGCATTCAACATGTCATCCAATATTCCTGCTATTAATGTTCATGCATATTTAATTCTATTTTATTTATAACATGATGATGATGATGATGATAGGAATAGGCATGGGAATGTTTGTGTTTGTTGGTGTACTTGATTCGAGTGGGGCATCAGGGGGAGGATGTGACATTGTGGTTCAGCCTGGTCACCAGACTCTAGCTCTATCTCTACTCAAGTCTTGTCCACTGACATCGTCGTATTGCCATTACCTTAGCAGAACTATTACGTCGTAGGGCATCAGGGGAGGTGGTCTCAGACCGTGTAGTCCTTGACTCTGTCGGGGGGCCTTAGCTCTATCTCTATGGATGTATTGAGGGATGTTGGGGTGAGGCCTTGGGTACACTGTTTGACATTAGGATTGGTTAGTTACGAGCCCAGTTTGCAAGCCCTTGCCAACAGGGGCTTACGTGTTGGTATGGGTAGAGTATCAGGGGAAGTGTGATGGATGCGGTGTGGTCCTAAGCACTTTAGCTCTATCTCTATTCCATGGTGGGTGCATGTGGAACGACAATAAATGTTAACCTTTGGGTGGCTTCACACACTCGTGTATAGAGGTGAGGTGGCCACCGAACCTTTCTATAGCACATTGCAAACTTATATACCAGACCACAGATATGAATTGAATGCATGCATATGTTTCATGCATTTTTTTGTTTTCTCACTGAGATCAAGTTGGAGAGCTGACGTAAGACCCGTATCAAACTTACCCGGTCTTACCACCTTGAACTAGGTCTACCCATCATGGTCGAACCAAATGGATCACGTGGGTGAAGGAGATCACGATCCCAGGTATTAAACTGACCCAAAAATACTCAAAATAAGGAGAGGGTCGCATACCCAGCAAGGGAGGGTCGGACCCCCCCAGTATAAAAGTCAGACCCCCAGTTTTACATGGGGGGTCGGACATTTTAAGGACCAGGGGTCGACAGGATCTCCGAACCCCCTATCGACCCCCGGTAGTCGGTAAAAATAGTTGGAAAGTAAAATTAGGAACATTCCTAATTTTAATGGGATTCCTTCTTAATCTCAATGGGACTTATTTTAGGAGTTTCTACTCTATAAATAGGACATCCCTAAGGCTCTTTCACTCCTTTGACAACCCTAATTGGATTGAGAGAAAGAGAAGAGAAGGAAGAAAAGGAAAGTGGAAAAGAAAACCAAGGAGAAGGGATTCAGAGGAAGAAGCATACTTCTCAGGTATGGATACTATCTCCATGAATTTCTACAGACCTTAGAATAGATAGAGAAGAGGGAATGATTTAGGAGGAACCCAAATCATCCACCCATGGTTAGGTTTTCATGAAAAACCATGGGGGAAATCATGAAAGCCATATAGGTGAATAAACTACGGTTTTAGGCCATAGAACATGTGTGGAATGGACTGTAGGAGCAAGCCATAGGACCCCAAACATGAAAAATGGACTGAAGGAAGAAAAATTGACAAAACCCACAGGGGGTCGCATGGGGGTCGATGGCCAATCGACCCTACCAGACCCTGAGCATCGACCCCCAGTGTTCGGGAAGTCCTGAATAGGGGTGGTCGCACCCAGGGTCGATCAAGACTCCGACCCTAGCATCGACCCCTAGTTAGCAACATGCTTTTTAAAGTTCGAATTAATTCTAATTAAATTCTATCAACTTGGTTAGGTTTTCTATAGATATAATATCGATATATAGTTGATTCTTAAAGCTTGAAAGAGGACTTACGATCAAGTAAAGGTGTGGAAACAAGATCTAAACTAATTGGTTAATAACAAACTGTTTTTATTCTTGAGTCCAATGCTATGCTTGATTCTATGCGAATATGCTTGTAATGTGCATACAACATGTCATCCAATATTTTTATTATTTGTTTCATGCATATTTATTTTATTGTTTATAAGATGATGATGATGATGATAGGAATAGGCATGTGGATGTATGTGTGTGGTTGGTGTACTTGATGCGAGCGAGTATCAGGGGGGTGTCATAGGCCGGGCCTCAACACTCTTTCTCTATCTCTAACTTATGTCTTGTGCATTACCATCGTCGTATCGCCATTACTTTAGCAGAACTATTACGTCGTAATGTATCAGGGGAGGTGGTCTCGGTCCTTGTAGTCTCTAACTCTACCGGGGGGCCTTTGCTCTATCTCTATAGGCGTTTTGAGGGATGCTGGGGTGAGGCCTTGGATACACTATTTGGCATTAGGATTGGTTAGTTGCGAGCCCAGTTTGCAAGCCCTCGCCAGCAGGGGCTTACGTGTTGGTATGGCACTGTACAGCATTAAACGTTAACCTTTGTTGTACAATGTTCATGGTAGGGTGGATGGGGGCAACAATAAACGTTAACCTTTGGGCGGACTTCCACACCCTGTGTATAGAGGAGGGTCAATAAATGTTAACCTTTGACCACCGAACCTTTCTATTGCGCATTGTAAACATTAAATCAGACCAAAGATATGAATTGAATGCATGCATATGTATTGTTGCATTGTTTTGTTTGCTCACTGAGCCATGATGTGTGCTCACCCTCTCGACGTCTAATATTTATAGTTGATGATGCAGATACTACCATCGAAGATTATGACAACGCTCGAGTATACGGGAACATGAGAACATGATGGCGATGGAAGTTGAAGACGAAGTGGATACGCATGACTCCTCTTGCGAGTGCAACTCATGCGTATTCGATTAGATTTTATTTTAATTACTTGGATTTAGTAAAGACATGTATTTGGTATTTTATTTATGTCTCTGTTGAAACATCATAATTGGATATTTTAATATGATTATCATATTTAGATTTCTCAGTTCATTTTATTATAAGACTTCCGCTATTGTGTATTTACTCGGATTATGAATGTGGATGTATGAGGTTTAGATAAAAAGGATATAGCCTACATGAGATCCTGGTTGAACCGTTGGTTTGTTGAAGGTTCATCACACCATTCTGAATAGTACAGAATTGGGGCGTGACAACTTGGTATCAGAGCATCTCAGGCATTGTCCGCTAAACTAGCATACCTTCATGATGAATTGTGAACTGAGATAGGATAATAGTAGAAACTGTAATATTAACACACTATAAGCACAAGTGATGTTTGAGACCAAATTTGAAAAGAGAATAATGCATCTATTAAAGGGAGAACAATTTTAAATACAATGAGAGAGAAACAAGCGTATATAAATAGCTAAAGCAGAGTACAGTCCACAACCTGGACAGTTACTCTATAGTACAAAAAAAAATACAATCATGAAGCTGGAAGTGAAGGAGGAGGCGGTGCCTCACGGTCTTTGTCATAATCCTTAACGTAGACTCTAGTCAACTAGGCTACCTGAGTCTGGGACGTCTGAAGACTAGATGTGAGACCAGCCAACCGCTGATCAGTCATGCGCTGAGCACCCAAAAGCTCCTCCATACGCATATTTGACCAGCGCTGAGAATCTATGCGCTCTCCCATCTTCATGTCCGATATGGGTTGGGCGTCTAGTAGCTCATCCACTCTCACACGCTGAGCATCTAGTAACTCCCCCATCCTCAGATCAGATCTGTGCTGAGCCTCTCTGATCTCATGCAATATCCCCATCATATCAGAAAGTAGGTGTGAAGGACCAGCCGCATGAGAAGGACCAGCCGCATAAAAAGTACTAGCTCCAGCAGCATGTGTAGGTGAAGGAGGTGGTATGGAGTCCACATCCATGTACAGATGGTCATCATCACCAGCAGGCTCCCCATGAACTCCAGTGGTTGCTGCTGCTGCCTCAGCGTCAGCCATCTCTACGCGAGTGCGAGGGCGCACCATCGCGTTCCTCTCCTCATCACTGACCTGGGCATCCCTCATGCCCATCTTGCAAATAGCCTCCCAATCCAGAGGCAATGAGAAGGATTTCTCCTGAATCTTCTCATCCAATAAGTCAACCCCCAGGCAGGTAAGCAAGGGAGTGATCATGCGTCCGTAAGGAAGGTTGCCCATGTGACTGGGCAACGTGGCACTGATCATGATACGCATGATGATGTATGGAAGGCAGACAGGCTGCCTAGTGCATATACAGTATAGGAGATACTGAGTCAGCTGGGAGATCCTCTCGTAATGACCACTCAGCGGTATCAGGTTATGCTGAATGATCTTGCAGTATACCCGTGGATCAGAACGCAGATAACATGTCCTCATCTGCCAGCGATCATGTCGGATGAGCTGACTATCGATCCCAGCCCTCAGCTATAGAGAGAAGAACTGGGGCTCTCCAGGAGCATAGAAAACCATGGGGCTAGCATAGGAAATGCACAGTAGGTCGGCCAGCTGCCGATAGTCAATTGAGATGTCAACTCCCTTGACATAGCTCGTGATGCGCAGCTCATCACCCCTCTCCACATCATTGTAATCCCCCACCACCTGGAGGTTACAATAAAACTGGCATACCAAGTCAGGGCAGGTACAGGCGTCATAAGTGATGACAGGAAGCCATCCCATATCACCAAATGCTCTCTCCACATTGAACAAGGCTAACTCAGCTAAGTTCACCTTGGGACCTCCCTCTACCTTCTTGCGAGCATAGTGGGCATACTGTGCCTCGGCTTCATTGGAACGAAAATGAAGACGGTCACGAACTCTAGGTACCTTGGTACGAGCCATAGTATCTGCAAATAAGAATGAAAAACAAATAATCGGTTAGTAGAGAGTAATATCTGAAATTTTGACATAATAACGATGTAAATTGGATAAAAGCCTCACTTTTCACCCATACACGTGGGCAGGAGGACCTTCATAGATCCTAAACTAACTTGTGACACTTAAACAGGCAGAAATTGCAACTAATTAGATTGAATTGCAAGAAATTTCAAGAAATTCAAAATTTTTCCAAAATTAGGGCAAAAAGTGAAAATTTCAAGTTTCTCGATAACCAACCGATGAAAGTCGAATATTTTTCAAGGCTTTCATCCATTGACTCACCAACAACAAAAGCCCCCAATAAAAATCGAATTTTTACGGCTGGAAAAAGTTTAATTTGAAGAAAACGAGATATACGGGTGAAAACCTAGAAAAGAAAACCTAAAAACATGTAAAGGTAAGATACATACCTGTAGGGAAGGTGTAGACGTCGAAACAAGGAACCCAAATGACCAATGTAGCAGAGTTGGCACTGTAGCAACTTAGAGGAAGGAGACGAGTCAAAATGGAGGAGGAAGAATGGAAAATAAACTCAGAACCGGACCTTAAAAATCTGATTTTTGGTCCAGGGGTCGGAGAATTCGATTAGAACAGTCGACCCCCATATCGACCCCCGCATCGACCCTCGGCTCTCGGGAACCTGATAGAGAACCAGGGGTCGCACCCTGGGTCGGACATACATCGACGCCCCCATCGACCCCCGGCTCTCGGGAAAAATGGATGATTTCCCAGGGCCGGATCTTATGGTCGGACATACCATCGACCCTGCATAGAAAAGACAACATTTACATAGAATGATCTGAAAAATTTGAAAATAACATCGGTTAGTGTATCTACATGAAGTATAAATGATTGCCTCAAGTATTTTAATGATTTTCAAGCATCACCATTATCAGAGGAAATATATGGCTGGGCGTAGAGTAACCAGGCAGAGCCGAAGCGTAGTTCCACCACCACCACCCGTGTAGGAAGCCAGTCAAGAAAATATATATGCATAGGGTAATCCGCAGGTTGCACCACCAGTAAACTAGGGTCAGGAAAATCCTAGAAACTTGCCACCTCTACCACCAGAGCTGGCAACTGTGGTTATGAACCTAGCGCAATGGCTGCAACAAATGCAACAAGCACAGGCTCAAATGCAAGCAGAAATAGGAATGATGTTTCAGACAGCACATGTTACACCAATGTCGACTGGACAAACAAGTGCAGCACCGGTGGGTAACCACCCAGCACCTCAAACACCTCAACCACCAGCTGCATAGATTCTAGTACCAGGTCCTGAAGCGGTTTAGGTTAATTACCAGTATCCACAACCTGTGTTTGGGGCATACCCTCAAAATCAAATGGACCACTCCCAACTGGTCGAGCGATTCTTAATGATGAAACCCAAGGAGTTTAACGGTAAACCGTCCGATCCTTTATGGCCAGCACAGTGGATCGACGAGATGGAGAGGAATTTTCTGATGATGACTATTATAGAAGAAGAAAATGTATTATGTGCCACCTTCATGCTAAAAGGTGATGCACATCATTGGTGGAAATCTGCCAGGGCCTACCTATTAACCAAGCACGCCTTATTGACCTGGGCTATATATAAAGAAGCTTTCTTTGAGAAGTACTTCCCTCGAATCTTCAAAGATTCAATGGAGAAGGAGTTCCTGAGTTTATATCAGGGACAGATGCCCGTGGATGCATATCAACAGCGTTATGAGGAGCTGTTTTTTCTTTGCACCACTCAGCATGCAAGAAGAAGACACTAAGACCCATAGGTTTGTCACGGGACTTAAAGGAAGCATCAGAGAGCATGTTCTAGGTTTGGAGAAGAAAATATATATAATGAAGCTGTGCAAATTGCTCGAGTTATAGAATCGAGCCAGAAGGAGAGTTATTTCATGCAAAACAGAGGTATAAAAAGGCCAGCTGGAAATGCTTATAACGGAGGGAATAACAAGACATTCAAACCCTTCCGTGCTCAAGGCTTTACTGCTGCACCCAAGACTACACCAGTAGCTCAACAACAACCAAAGCTAAATACTGAAGGTCCAAAATGTTATAACTGCAATCAAGCGGGGCATATGGCAAGGGAGTGTCCTAACCTCAGGAAGCAGCTACATCAAGGATGAGTTTATGCTGTTACATCTGAGGATGCTGCCGCATCACCCAATATGGTCACAGGTATGACTGAAACCTTTTAAGTTGTATTACATTGTGTGAGCATATAGACTAAGTTAAAATAAATCACAGGTATCATACCTATAAATGACATACCCGCCAGAGTACTCTTTGACTCAGGAGGTACTCATTCTTTTATTTCTGTTTCATTTGGAAAGAAGCTAAATTTACCCATCAAAACATTAGACTACAAACTACTTGTACGGTCACCGATGGGGTTAGAAGTGGAGTTAGAAAAAGGTTCTGGGCCATGTCCAGTTCTCATTGGCGAGAAAACCTTAGATGCAACCTTTATCCAACTTGGGATGGCAGACTATGACGTCATCTTGGGAATGGATTGGTTAGCTCGGCATTCTGCGAACCTATTATGCGCCGAAAAGAAGCTAACATTTAAAGACAAAGAAGGAGCAGAATTCAGTTTTGCAGGAACCAAACTTCTCCGTAAACGCAAGCTAATACTCTCAGCACTAAAGCCTAAGAAGTGCCTTGTGAAAGGAGCAGTCGGGTATCTAGTGTCAGTGGTCGACCTCACCAAAGAAGCACTACGGATGGAAGATATTGATGTCGTGCGGGACTACCCCGACGTATTTCCTGAGGAACTATCAGGATTACCACCCGACCGAGCCACAGAGTTTGTGATAGATCTTATACTTGGAGCCGCACCATTATCAAAAGCACCTTATCGAATGGCTCCTACTGAACTAAAGGAATTAAAAGTACAACTACAAGAACTACTGGAAAAGGGTTATATTCGATCCACTATATCATCATGGGGAGCGCCAGTATTGTTCGTAAAGAAGAAAGGTTGTAGCATTCGATTATGTATCGACTACTGGGATGGAACAAACTGACAATCAAGAATCGATATCCACTACCTCAGATCGATGACTTGTTCGAACAGTTGTGTCACACCCCAATTCTGGACTAACCAGAATGATGTGATGAACCATCAATAAACCAACGGTTCAACCAGGATCTCAAAATAGGCTATCCCACATATGATAAACCAAAACACATTCCACATTAATCAGAGGTAATAAAATAAATAGCGGAAGTCTTACAGATAATGAACTGAGGTCTAAACATGATAAATAATTAATATTCCATTTATTTCCAAGTAACCAAAACATAACTTAACACATATTACAATATCCAAATACAAAAACTAAACACTAAACGTATCCATCGCTGAAACGCTCGCGTAACGAACAATGTTCGTTCTCCACAGCTTGCTCATTCATAGCCTCCACCCGCGCATATGTTGGCGAGTAGACATAATCTTCAATCATAGTACCCGCAATATGAGAAACTAAAAAGATTTGTGCGCGCGAGGGTAAGCTTTCCAACTTGAGCTCAGTGAGTAAACAAAACAATGTAACAGTACATATGCATGCAATCAAATTATATCTTTGGTCCGGTTTAAAGTTTACAGTATGCAATAGAAAGGTTTAGGTAGCCAAAGGTCGCGTTTATTGACCCCGCCTCTATACACGAGTGTGTGACGTTACCCGAAAATTACGTTTATCATCAACTCACATGCACCCAACCATGAACATTATATAACAAAGGTTACGTTTATTGCTATATAGTGCCATACCAACACGTAAGCCCCTGTTGGCGAGGGCTGCAAACTGGGCTCGCAACTAACCAATCCTAATGCCAAACAGTGTATCCAAGGCCTCACCCCAGCATCCCTCAGAATGACCATAGAGATAGAGCTAAGGCCCCCCGGTAGAGTCAGAGACTACAAAGACCGAGACCACCTCCCCTGATACTCTACGACATAATAGTTCTGCTAAAGTAATGGCGATACGACGATGCTAATGCACAAGACTTGAGTTAGAGATAGAGCTAACGTGCTGAGACCCGCCAAAGGTTAACGTTTATTGACATTCTCACCACACCTCCCCTGATACTCGCTCGCATCAAGTACATCAACCACACACATACAAGCATATGCCTATTCCTATCATCATCATCATCATTATCATCATCATGTTATAAACAATAAAGTAAATATGCATGAACAAGTAATAGAAATATTGGATGGCATGCTGTATGCACATTACAAACATATTCGCATAGAATCAAGCATGGCATTGGACTCCAGAAATAGAAAATAGTTTGTTATTAACCAATTAGTTTAGAGTTCTATTTCCTCACCTTAGCTTGATAATAGAAACTTTTCCAAGCATCAGAATCACCTTTAATGTTATTATATTGCTAGAAGACCTAACAAAGTCGATAAAATTTAATTAGAATTTATTCGGAATTTAAAAACCATTCTGTTAACTTAGGGTCAGAGGTAGGGTCGGAGTCATGATCGACCCTGGGTGCGACCCTCCCCCTAATCTGAACTTCCCGAACACTGAGGGTCGATGCTAGGGTTGGATCTGCCATTGACCCTAGGTGTGACCCTCCATGGTTTTTGTCAAAAATATCAGATTTCGTTATCTCTTTCATGGTTGGGTCCTATGGCTTACTTCCACAATCTATTCTATACATGTTCTATGGTTTAGAACTATACTTTATTCACCTACATGGTTTTAATGATCTCCTCCATGGTTTCCATTGAAACGAAACCATGGATGGATGATTTGGGTTTCTTCTAAGTCATACCCTCTTCATAAACCATTCTAAAGTCTTAAATAAATCATGGGGAATGTATTCATACCTTAGGTTTGCTGAGATTCAGAGTTTCCTGTGAATTTCCTCTTCTTCCTTAGCCTTTTCTTCAAGTTTTCCTTCTCTTCTTCTCTTCCTTCTCTTCTCTTTCTCTCAATCCAATTAGGGTTGTAAAAGGATTGAAAGAGGCTTAGGGACATCCTATTTATAGGGCAAAACCTCCCAAAATAAGTCCCATTGAGTTTAGGAAAGGTTCCAATTGCAATTAGGAAGGTTTCTCAATTTTCGGTTCGTGCTGTTTTTCTCGAATGCCGAGGGTCGATGGGAGGGTCGATGGGAGGGTCGGATAACTCATAGACCCTGCGACCCATGGTTGAGGGTTGATGGTGAGGGTCGATGGGAGGGTCGGACCTGCCTGTTAAAACATGCGACCCTACCCTCATCTTGACTATTTTTGGGTAAATTTTTATATTGGGTCTTGGGTTTCTTCACACACTTGGTCCACTTGGCTCGACCATGATATGTAGACGGGTCCCGACATAAAATGTAAGGATAGGGCGGGTTCTTGGCGTGTGGGTCTTACAACTCCACCACCCTTAAAAGAAATTTCGTCCTCAAAATTTGAAAGTATGGATCTTACAACTCCCCCATCCTTAAATGAATTTTGTCCTCAAAATTTGAACGAATCTTACAACTCCCCCATCCTTAAAATAAATTTTGTCCTCAAAATTTTGAATTTACTTCGTAGTCAATAGGTGGGAATTCTATTTCCGCATTGCATCTTCTTCCTCCTATGCACTCTTCTCCACGTATTGTCTTTGCCAGGTTACCTTCACATAATAATTATCCCAGCTTTGGAAACATTGTACCTTCCCACTAGTGAACTAGGCTGGTACCACTTCAATAGTTAAACATTCTATCTAATCCAATGATTCCGTGGTCAATACATTTAATATGGATCTTTAATGTACTTCTTCAACAGTGACACACGAAATACATCATGCACACTAGACATGGACAGCGGTAACGCTAATTGATATGCACTTTTCTACGTCTCCCCAAAGTTTATAAGATCCAACACATATATAAATTATGACTTTTCCTTCTTGTCTAATCGTTTCAAACTACGCATAAATGATATCTTCAAAAACCCTTTGTTACTTATGGCGAACTCAAGGTCTTGGTGTCTATTCTGACAATCCTGAGTTATCCTGCCCCTTTTCTTTGATCTTGTCTGCTACTCGATAGTTTTCTTCATTAGACTTAGGTTTCCAAAATTCTTCATTCACCAACTTTATTCCAAAATAAAGGAGTTTGACATTTCTACCGTACCATGCTTGATAGGTAACATTTACATGGTAGTTTAATAGCAACTTCAATTCACGGTAACTTCTCAACTCAAGTTCCTTGAAATCAATTTCATAACTCGGGGTATATCTCTTAGGATTTGTATAGTCCGCCCCGACTGTCCGTCGGTTTAAGGTAAAATGTGGTACTAAACTTCAACTTTGTTCCCATTGTTTCCTATAAATCCTTCCAAAACTTCAAGATAAAGCATGAGCTTCTGGCCGACACTAAGCTCTCATGCATACCATTCAATCTGACAATACTATCCATATATAGCTTAGTTAGCCGCTCCAAAGCATACCGAGGTCGTATAGCAATGGAATGAGCTATCTTCACAAGGCGATCAACAATTACCCAAACTGCGTCAACCGATCAGTGGTTAGTGGCAAATCAGTGACATAGTTAATTGTAATGCAGTTCCACTTTCAAACTGGTTCCAATAGTTTTTATTGTAAGCCATGGTGGTCTTTGTCTTGTAGCTTTTACTTGCTGATAATTCAGACACTGGAACACGCACTAAGCCACATTTGTTATCTCTTCAGGTCATGATACATATTGGTACTCCAGGTTGAACTGAATATTGGGTACAATGGACTACCATCATTATCCTCTTCATAATATTCGAGTCTTTACCTTCATGTATTCAGAGTCTACCTCTGTATCTGAGTACCGTCTCCGCATCCAAAGTAAGTCAGGGTTAGGTTTTTCTTTCTCTAAATCTCCTGACATTATTCTTATATACAGATTTAACAAAATTGCTACTTTTATTTCATCCACCAATTCAGAGATGATTTTTAATGCCATAAACGCAATCGAACTATTGTTTCATAATTCATCCATAAGTTCTCGCTCGATTGGATCATCACGAGTTTCTATTATATGTTACTCTTCTTCCAAATCTGAATCTGTTGTTGCGGAACATGAGGCAGCATTTATACTAAGTCCTTCTTCGGACTACATAATTCCCTTTTTTTTTTTAAGGCTTAGCTACTACATTAGCCTTGCTCAGTAACCTTGAATATCACGGTCTTAATCCTTCAATGTTCAAACCATTTTTCCTATCCTCATGTTCAACTCTTTCTAATGAAGAGATAAATAAAACACTTGTAATCCGATCTAATCTAAAATTCTTCTCCGTTTAAATAATGTCTCCAAGTCTTGATTGCATGAATCATAATTGTTTACTCCAATCATGGGTTGGGTAACTCTTCTCATGCTCTTTCAGTTTTCTTACAGCATATGAAATCCCTTATTTACCTTACATCAACCCGCATCCTAGATCTAATCCAAAAGCTTCAATGTATAGGGTAAAAGGTTCCCTTGGTACCGAAATGATCAAGATGGCAGTTGATATCAACCTTACCTTAGAATCTGGAAACATTCTTTACACTTGTAGGTCCAAATAAATTCCACTCCCTTCCTGGTTAGCTTGGTAAGAGGTTATGCGATCTTAGGGTGGTCCTCCAAGCATCGTCTGTAATAATCAGTTAAACTCAAGAAACTTTTGATCTTCGTAATATTCTTCAGGTGTTTCTCACCATACAATTGCTTCTATCTTAATAGGGTCCACTTTAATCCCTTTTGCTACGTGATCTAAGAAGATCACTTTGTTTAATCAGGTCTCTTATTCCTTGGAATTGGCAATAAGCTTTTCACTTCTCAGTTCTTGTGAAGCTATTCTAAAGTCCGTTGTATGAGTTGCTTCATTCTTGGAATAAACCAAAATATCATTTATGAAAACTATGACCGTCGTGTCCAACAGGTCATGAAACACCCAGTTCATCAGTTCCATAAAAGACGTAAGGGCATTGGTTAATCCAAACGTTATAATCGAGAACTCATAATGTCCAATCTTGATTCTAAAGGCTATCTTCGAGATATTTCTGTCCAAAATCCTTCCGCTGATGATATCTTGATCGCAGATCAATCTTAGAAAATACCTTTCCTCCTTGCAACTATTTAAACAAGTCATCGATCTGAGGTAGTAGATATCGATTCTTGATCTTGAACTTGTTTAGTTCCTGGTAGTCTGTGCATAATCTAACACTACCGTCCTTCTTCTTCACCAATTGCACTGGCATTCCCTGTGATGCAATACTTAGCCGATTAAAACCCTTGTCTAATAACTCTTGTAGTTGAGTCTCAATTCCTTCAACCCCATAGGAGCTTACTCTATGGTGCCTTTGACATAAGTATCGTCCTTGGTAACAAGTCGATGACGAACTCGGTCACTTAATCAGATGGTAACCCAATAAGTTTCTTGGAAATACATCAAGAAATTCACGCATCACATCAATATCTTCCATCTGTGGTGCTTCTTTGGTAACGTATACCACAAGATACCATATATCCAATTTCTTTCTCTTCAAAGCATCTCTTCGCCTTTAACATAGAGAGGATCAGCTTCTGCTTCCTAAGCAATAGGCTTCCAATAAAACCAAATTATATGCCATCTTTATTCTTAAATAATAACCTCTTTTATGCACATAACAACTTTGTAGAGTGTTGAGACAACCAGTCTATCCCCAAGATGACGTCAAAGTTTTCCATCTCAAGTCTAATTAGGTTGCATCCTAATTTCACCCATCCATTACTATGATTCAATCATTGTTCATAACACCCATATAAACAATATTTAGTCCCAAAAGGGCTTAAACTAGCAAAATATGGTGAAACGGTCTAAGGAGCTTGTCTAGTTCCTTTATCTCTTATGATTTCTCGAAGACTATCGTCAAAATCTCATATTGCACTTATTAGCTTGTATTTCTTTTATCCTTGCTGTTCTACCTTGCTCTCTCTTCCATATACCTCAAAAAATATCTTGTGATTGTTACTTCATATCCCAAGTCTATCTATAAGCATTAGGGTATATGCTTATAAATTCATTAATTCAGCTAAAGTATTTGGTCTTTACTTAATCATATCCCTCAACATTGGGCATAACTCAATTATCATTGTATTAAATCGAGTACTACTTATGCCATGACTTATCCATGTATCCATTCTTAAATTTTCCTTTAGGAATCTTCTACCTTGTCAAAATTCATACCGATATAACCCTCTTTAACTCTACTTAAGTGCTATCTATTTCCTTACTGGTTACTCTTGATAGTTCTCATTTTTTCTCATGCACTCTTTTATAGACATGACTCATATCCATCTATTTAGCAATCGCAAAATAGATCCTCCATTACTTCATCTTAGGTTCATTGGTCATAGCATTTAATCTGAATCCAATCATCTTTCTTCCAATAATTCTATTACCACTAATCATCTTTATCAACAAAGGTCAGGGAGTGTATGTATCAAAATGTCCATCCAAAAGTGATTCACTTCCTTCTATCGATTTAGCATAATGACAACACTTGTTTTATCTAGTGAACTTAAGTTTAAAGATCGGGATAAATCTGTGGTAATCCAACCGGCATTCAAAGGTCGTTAAGTTGCACGGTGGTCCAAATGCATGCAATAGAGGTATTACAGTTCTTAACCTCATGGTTATAGGTTCTATTGAGTATATATAATGCCATTGGTCAAGGCACTATAGGAATAAATCTGGAGAAGATTTCATACATCAGTATATCAGGTATAAATCTAGAGAAAATTTTCATACATCAATAAATCAGGTATAAATCTGTAGATGTACGCTCAACATGATTAAGCATTTAACTGTTCATTCAGTTCGTATCTCTATTCATGTTGTCGATCATGAGAATGGTGTAGATTGGTATAATCAGGACTAATACTAAAGAAACAATATCTATGACTCCAATTGACAAGTTAAATCAAGAAGGTATCCTGTCAAGGTACGAGAATTTAAAATCTGGTATGTGCATCCTCTATAATCATAAGAGTAAATCAATAATGCACCGCATCCTATATAATCATATCCAGTTATATGGCCACAATTAGATTTGATCCTCTACTGAAAATGTTTAAGGCTTCGTCTTCAGAAAATATTCTTCAATCATTGGTCGGATCATTGCAACTTTCCCATACATCGGTGGCTGGTAAGGTTAACCACCTTGATATACTGCTTGTTGTGCACCAAACTTCTGCACTGGGGTATGCATTACTGGGACTTACTGTATGGTAAGCACTGTGTTATAGTTAACAGGTGGTGGGGTACAGTGTTGCTACCAATTGGTACCATACTTGGTTTGACCTAGAGGTGTTGATGTAGCATTGGCAATTTGGATAGCAACTTGCATAGTCGGTCTCATTTGTGGTTGGTCTTGTATTTTATTGGGTCAAGTTTATTACAACCGTGACCAAGGTAATTGGTAGTCCAGGTGGTTGGCTGGAGTGGCCTGGTTGTTCACTTCCTCTTATTTGCTCTGATCTGATTACCATTATTTAGTAATTACTCATATGAGTTTTCATTTCCCATTCTCGACCCAGATAGTGGTGGGGTCAAGTTTCAACCTCTTCTTAATGCTCAGTGGGTAATGGATCAGCTTGTGGTGGATCTCACCCTGAGTCTCCACGTCACTCAAGAGTATAGCTTAAGCTTCTTTATAGTTGCTCTTATTCTTAATGTTTGGCCATTATTCTCTTATCTCTGTTGGATTTAGCCCGGGATCTTTTCCTTTATCTCTACAGGGAATTAGGCATTACTAGCCATTTTCTCCTTCCTTTGTCACACGTCGAGTTTCACATCTTGTGAGTACCAACTCGGCATTTAATTTTTCTGTTTTACAGATGCTTCCTTCTTGCTACTGTACTATATCCTTGTATACTTGGATAACTACCCAACTTATAGATAATACCCTAAATTGTTTGTTTATTAGGATAATTCTTGGTCTCCTCTTTCTGTGTGAGTGTATATATATGGTTCCACCTTTTATAGTACATTATTGTCTTGTTTAATTTCTGTCTCAACCAACACTGGTGCTTATGGTTTGTTTGTATTAAAGCTTTTAATTTATCCTAACTCAGTTCATGGACTCCAGTGAAAGTAATCAGGTTTAATGGGTAAGGCCTACGAGATGCTCTGATACCAAGTTGTCACACCCCAATTCTGGACTAACCAGAATGATGTGATGAACCGTCAATAAACCAACGGTTCAACCAGGATCTCAAAATAGGCTATCCCACATATGATAAACCAAAACACATTCCACATTAATCAGAGGTAATAAAATAAATAGCGGAAGTCTCATAGATAATGAACTGAGGTCTAAACATGATAAATAATTAATATTCCATTTATTTCCAAGTAACCAAAACAAAACTTAACACATATTACAATATCCAAATACGAAAACTAAACACTAAACGTATCGATCGCTGAAACGCTCGCGTAATGAAACATGTTCGTTCTCCACAGCTTGCTCATTCATAGCCTCCACCCGTGCATATGTTGGCGAGTAGACATAATCTTCAATCATAGTACCTGCAATATCAGAAACTAAAAAGAATTGCGTGCGAGGGTCAGCTCTCCAACTTGAGCTCAGTGAGTAAACAAAACAATGCAACAGTACATATGCATGCAATCAAATTATATCTTTGGTCCGGTTTAAAGTTTGCAGTATGCAATAGAAAGGTTTAGGTAGCCAAAGGTCGCGTTTATTGACCCCGCCTCTATACACGACTGTGTGACGTTACCCGAAGATCAAGTTTATCATCAACTCACATGCACCCAACCATGAACATTATATAACAAAGGTTACGTTTATTGCTATATAGTGCCATACCAACACGTAAGCCCCTGTTGGCGAGGGCTGTAAACTGGACTCGCAACTAACCAATCCTAATGCCAAACAGTGTATCCAAGGCCTCACCTCAGCATCCCTCAGAATGACCATAGAGATAGAGCTAAGGCCCCCCGGTAGAGTCAGAGACTACAAGGACCGAGACCACCTCCCCTGATACTCTACGACAAAATAGTTCTGCTAAAGTAATGGTGGTACGACGATGCTAATGCAAAAGACTTGAGTTAGAGATAGAGCTAAAGTGCTGAGACCCGCCAAAGGTTAACGTTTGTTGACGTTCTCACCACACATCCCCTGATACTCGCTCGCATCAAGTACATCAACCACACACATACAAGCACATGCCTATTCTTATCATCATCATCATCATCATCATCATGTTATAAACAATAAAGTAAATATGCATGAACAAGTAATAGAAATATTGGATGGCATGCTGTATGCACATTACAAACATATTCGCATAGAATCAAGCATGGCATTGGACTCAAGAAATAGAAAACAGTTTGTTATTAACCAATTAGTTTGGAGTTCTGTTTCCTCACCTTAGCTTGCTAATAGATACTTTTCCAAGCTTTAGAATCACCTTTATAATGTTATTATATTGCTAGAAGACCTAAAAAAGTCAATAAAATTTAATTAGAATTTATTCAAAATTTAAAAACCATTCTGTTAACTGAGGGTCGGAGGTAGGGTCGGAGTCATGATCGACCCTGGGTGCGACCCTCCCCCTAATCTGAACTTCCCGAACACTGAGGGTCGATGCTAAGGTCGGATCTGCCATCGAACCTAGGTGCGACCCTCCATGGTTTGAGTCAAAAATATCAGATTTCGTTATCTCTTTCATGGTTGGGTCCTATGGCTTACTTCCACAATCCATTCTATACATGTTCTATGGTTTAGAACTATACTTCATTCACCTACATGGTTTTAATGATCTCCTCCATGGTTTCCATTGAAATGAAACCATGGATGGATGATTTGGGTTTCTTCTAAGTCATACCCTCTTCATAAAACATTCTAAAGTCTTAAATAAATCATGGGGAATGTATTCATACCTTAGGTTTGCTAAGATTCAAAGTTTCCTTTGAATTTCCTCTTCTTCCTTAGCCTTTTCTTCACGTTTTTCTTCTCTTCTTCTCTTCCTTCTCTTCTCTTTCTCTCAATCCAATTAGGGTTGTAAAAGGAGTGAAAGAGGCTTAGGGATGTCCTATTTGTAGGGCAAAACCTTCCAAAATAAGTCCCATTGAGTTTAGGAAAGGTTCTAATTGCAATTAGGAAGGTTTCTCAATTTTCGGTTCGTGCTGTTTTTCCCGAATGCCGGGGGTCGATGGGAGGGTCGGATAACTCATAGACCCTGCGACCCATGGTTGAGGGTCGATGGTGAGGGTCGATGGGAGGTCGGACCTGCCTGTTAAAACATGCGACCCTACCCTCATTTTGACTGTTTTTGGGTAAATTTTCATATTGGGTCTTGGGTATCTTCACACACTTGGTCCACTTGGCTCGACCATGATATGTAGACGGGTCCCGACACAAAATGTAAGGTTAGGCCGGGTTCGTGGCGTGCGGGTCTTACAACTCCACCACCCTTAAAAGAAATTTCGTCCTCAAAATTTGAAAGTACGGATCTTACAACTCCCCCATCCTTAAATGAATTTTGTCCTCAAAATTTGAACGAATCTTACAAGTTGCAAGGAGCAAAATTATTTTCTAAGATCGATCTTCGGTCAAGCTACCATCAGTTGATGATTAAAGATGGTGATATTCTTAAGACAGCTTTCAGGACCAGATATAGACATTATGAATTCTTGGTCATGTATTTTGGATTAACAAATGCACCAGCAACATTCATGGAACTTATGAACCAGGTTTTCCACGATATGTTGGATACGTCGGTTATTGTATTTATTGATGATATATTGGTATATTCCAAGGACAAGGAAACCCATATTAAGAATCTAAAGGCCACTCTACAGTGTTTAAGGAAAGAGAAGTTGTATGCCAAATTTACCAAGTGTGAGTTTTGGCTAAGTGAAGTCTCCTTCCTAGGCCATGTAGTATCCGCTGAAGGAATCAAAGTGGATCCCAGGAAGATCGAGGCTATTGTAAAGTGGGAAGCACCAAAGAGCGTTGCAGAAATTAGAAGTTTTTTGGGTCTAGCTGGTTATTATCGGCGATTTGTGGAAGACTATTCCCAGATTGCCGTACCTCTCACCAGTATGACTAAGAAAGGTGAAAAGTTTGTGTGGACGGATAAATGCGAGAAGAACTTCCAAACCTTGAAGACCAGATTGATATCCGCTCTAATTTTGACTATTCCGGTTCCAGGACAGCCATTTTTCTTGTACACTGATGCGTCAAGACTGGGATTCGGATGTGTGCTTATGCAAGGAGAACAAGTAATTGCTTATGCCTCAAGACAGTTAAAGACACATGAGAAAACTTATCCCACTCATGATTTGGAGTTAGCAGCAGTAGTACATGCTGTCAAGATATGGAGACATTACCTATACGGAGAGAAGTTCCAGATTAAATCAGACCACAAAAGTCTTACTTAACTATTTAATCAAAAGGAGTTGAATATGAGGCAAAGAAGATGGCTGGAACTATTGAAAGACTATGATTGTGATATCCAGTATCATCCGGGGAAAGCTAATGTAGTAGCGGATGCGTTGAGTAGAAAGGCAATGATAAAATCTCAAGGAGAGGTTAGCACAACTGCAGCAATGTGTACTACTAGATCAGTATTCATTCACGGCAATGAGCGGTATGTGATAGATACAACGGATGGATCAGCTAACCAAGGGTTCATTCTTCGGTTTTCCAATATGTTCGCTGCATTGAAGATTATACTGGATATAATTGATAAAGTGAAGACAGCTATCAAATCAGACCCTTACCTGAGAACGGTACAAGAAGACATCGAAAAAGGTAGAACTAACCATGAGTTCACCTTGGACGAAGAGAAGGTATTGAAGTATAAGGGAAGAATATGTGTATCCAAAACAGAAAGTGTGGACATTAGACACCGAATGATGAAAGAAGCCCATACCACCATCTATTTGATACACCCGGGAAGTACAAAAATGTATCATGATCTAAAGAAATTATATTGGTGGAGAGGAATGAAAGCAGACGTAGCAAAGTTCGTGTCTCAATGCCTAAATTGTCAGAAAGTAAAGGCTGAACGACAAAGACCCGTGGGACTGTTACAGCCGTTACCGGAACCAGTATTGAAATGGGACTGCATCACTATGGACTTCGTCACAGGGTTACCAATGACTCCTCGAGTAGTTGACGCAGTTTGGGTGATTGTAGATCTCCTGAATAAAATAGCTCGCTTTATACCGATACGACCTCTGTATACACTAGAGAGGTTAGCAAAGTTGTTTGTGGATAATATTGTTTGATTACACAGTGTACCAAAGAGCATTGTGTCCGATAGAGATCCACGATTTACTTCAAAGTTTTGGGAATGATTGCAAAAGGCTATGGGTACAACATTGAAGTTTAGTACTGCATTCCTTCCACAGAGAGATGGACAGTCAGAGCGTACATTTCAGATTCTAGAAGATATGCTACGAACATGTGTAATTGATTTTAAGGGATCATGGGATGAAAAGTTACCACTGATCGAGTTCGCTTATAACAGTAGCTATCAGGATACTATACAGATGTCAACCTATGAAGCACTGTATGGTAGAAAGTGTCGAACTCCATTGTTTTGGAATGAAGTTGGGGAACGTAGTATTGGTGGACCGGAATTTGTTGAACAGACTTGTCGAGTTGTCGACATTATCAAAGAAAGAGTGAGAACAGCTCAGAATCGTCAGAAGCAATATGCAGATACTCGACGCAGAGATCTTGAGTTCGTCGTGGGTGATAAAGTATTCTTAAAAGTATCGCCTATGCAAGGATTGAGACGGTTTAGACAAAAAGGGAAACTAAGTCCAAGATATGTCGGGCCATATGAGATTCTAGCTAAGCGTGGGAAAGTGGCTTACCAGTTAGCACTACCACCATCTATGTCAAGTGTGCATGACGTATTACATATTCCCTTATTAAAGAAGTATGTCAAAGATCCAACGCACGTTCTGACAGTAGATTTGCCTGATTTGACTGATGATTTGACATTTAAAGTAACACCAATTGAAATCACCAGCCGAAAGGTTCAACGACTATACAACCGAGATATCTATTATGTTAAGGTCACTTGGAGAAGTAGAGACATGGAACAAATTACATGGGAAGAAGAGAATGCTATGCGAAAGCAATACCCTCATTTATTCGACTCAGAAGGTATGAAAAATTTTGGGGACGAAATTTTTATAAGTAGGGGGGAGTTGTAAGACCCGTATCAAACTAACCCGATCTTACCACCTTGAACCAGGTCCACCCATCATCGTCGAACCAAATGTATCACGTGCGTGAAGGAGATCACGATCCTAGGTATTAAACTGACCCAAAAACACTCAAAATAAGGGGAGGGTCGCATACCCAGCAAGGGAGGGTCAAACCCCCCCAGTATAAAAGTCAGACCCCCAGTTTTACATGGGGGGTCGGACATTTTAAGGACTAGGGGTCGACGGGATCTCCGACCCCCCTATCGACCCCCGGTAGTCAGTAAAAATAGTTCAATACTAAAATTAGGAAACCATCCTAATTTTAATGGGATTCCTTCGTAATCTCAATGGGACTTATTTTAGGAGTTTCTACTCTATAAATAGGACGTCCCTAAGCCTCTTTCATTCCTTTTACAACCCTAATTGGATTGAAAGAAAGAGAAGAGAAGGAAGAGAAGGAGAAGAGAAGGAAAGTGAAGAAGAAGACCAAGGAGAAGGGATTCAGAGGAAGAAGCATACTTCTCAGGTATGAATACTATCTCCATGAATTTCTAGTTAGGTTTTCAGAGGAAATGATTTAGGAGGAACCCAAATCATCCACCCATGGTTAGGTTTTCATGAAAAACCATGGGGGAAATCATGAAAGCCATATAGGTGAATAAACCATGGTTCTAGGCCATAGAACATGTGTGGAATGGACTGTAAGAGCAAGCCATAGGACCCCAAACACGAAGAATGGACTGAAGGAAGAAAAATTGACAAATACCACAGGGGGTCTCATGGGGGTCGATGGCCAATCGACCCTACCAGACCCTGAGCATCGACCCCCAGTGTTTGAAAAGTCTTGAATAGGGATGGTCGCACCCAGGGTCGATCAAGACTCCGACTGTAGCATCGACCCCCAATTAGCAGCATGCTTTTTAAAGTCTGAATTAATTCTAATTAAATTCTATTGACTTGGTTAGGTTTTCTAGAGATATAATATCAATATATAGTTGATTCTTAAAGCTTGAAAGGGGACTTACGATCAAGTAAAGGTGAGGAAACAAGATCTAAACTAATTGGTAAATATCAAACTGTTTTTATTTCATGACTCCAATGCTATACTTGATTCTATGCCAATATGCTTGTAATGTGCATACAGCATGTCATCCAATATTTTTATTATTTGTTTCATGCATATTTACTTTATTGTTTATAACATGATGATGATGATGATGATAGGAATAGGCAAGTGGATGTATGTGTGTGGTTGGTGTACTTGATGCGAGCGAGTATCAGGGGGGTAGTCATAGGCCGGGCCTCAGCACTCTAGCTCTATCTCTAACTCAAGTCTTGTGCATTAGCATCATCGTATCGCCATTACTTTAGCAGAACTATTACATCGTAGAGTATCAGGGGAGGTGGTCTCAGTCCTTGTAGTCTCTGACTCTACCGGGGGCCTTAGCTCTATCTCTATGGTCGTTCTAAGGGATGCTGAGGTGAGGCCTTGGTTACACTGTTTGGCATTAGGATTGGTTAGTTGCGAGCCCAGTTTCCAAGCCCTCGCCAGCAGGGGCTTACGTGTTGATATGGCACTGTACAGCAATAAACTTTAACCTTTGTTGTATAATTTTCATGGTAGGGTGGATGGGGATGACAATAAATGTTAACCTTTGGGCGGACTTCCACATCCTGTGTATAGAGGAGGGGTCAATAAATGTTAATCTTTGACAACCGAACCTTTCTATTACGCATTGCAAACTTTAACCAGACCAAAGATATGAATTGAATGCATGCATATGTATTGTTGCATTGTTTTGTTTGCTCACTGGGCCATGATGTGTGCTCACCCTCTCGACGTCGAATATATTTAGTTGATGATGCAGGTACTACCATCGAAGAATATGACAACGCTCCAGTGTATGGGTACATAGCGGCGATGTGAGTTGAAGACGAACTAGATATGCATGACTGCTCTTGCGAGTGCAACTCATGCGTATTCGATTAGATTTTATTTTAATTATTTGGATTTAGTAAAGACATGTAATTGATATTTTATTTATGTCTCTGTTGAAACAGCATAATTGGATATTTTAATATGATTATCATATTTAGATTTCTCAGATCATTTTATTATAAGACTTCCGCTATTGTGTATTTACTCTGATTATGAATGTGGATGTATGAGGTTCAGATAAAACGGATATAGCCTACTCGAGATCCTGGTTGAACCGTTGGTTTGTTGATGGTTCATGACACCATTTTGAATAGTACGGAATTGGGGTGTGACAATTGACCCTCGCGCGCGCAATTCTTTTAGTTTCTGATGTTGCAGATATTATGATTGAAGACTATGTCGACACGCCAACATATGATCATGTGGCGGCTATGATGAGCAAGTTATGGAGGACCATTGTGATTCGTCAAGGTAGCGTTTCAACTATGGATAACACTTAATGTTTAATTTCTGTATTTGGATATTGTAATATGTATTAAATTATGTTTTGGTTACTTGGAGATAAATGGAATATTAATTATTTATCATGACTAGACCTCAGTTCATTATCTGTAAGACTTCTGCTATTTACATTATTATCTCTGATTAATGTGGAATGTGTTTTGGTTTAACAAAAATTGGGATAGCCTATTCGAGATCCTGGTTGAACCGTTGGTTTATTAACGGTTCATCACACCATTCTGGTTGGTGCAGAATTGGGGTGTGACACAGGTATTACCATGGAATATTATATGAATGCTCCCGCATATGGGCACGTTGCGGCGATGGATGCAGAAGATATAATGGAGACGCATGATTCGTCATGCGAATGCAACTCAAGCATTTTCGATTATATTTTTATTTGGATTATTGAGGAAATGTAATTGATTATTTTATTTACTTATGTCTCAGTCAATGAAAGATAATTGGATATTTTATTTATGATTATCACATTTAGATTCTCAGTTCATTTAATATTTAAGACTTCAGCTATTGTGTATTTACTCTGATTATGGTTGTGGATGTGTATGGTTTAAGCAAACGGACACAGTCTATTTGAGATTTTGGTTGAACCATTGGTTTATTAGCGGTTCATCACACCATTCTGAACAGTACGGAATTGGGGTGTGAAAACTTGGTATCAGAGCTCTCAGGCCCTGTCTATTAAACTAGTATACTTCCATAAAAGTTCATGAACTGAGTTAGGATAAAATTTAAATGCTTTAATAAGAACACACTATAAGCACCTGTGTTGTTTGAGACAAAATTAAGAAAGAGAATAATGCACATATAAAGGGAGAAACAAGTTTTATATACATCAAACCAAAAGCAAGTTTATATACATATCCAAAGCAGAGTACAATCCACCACTCGGACAGTTACTCTGTAATACAAAAGAAGAATAAAAAGAAAAATACATCATGGAGATAGAGGTGATGGAGGAGGTAGTGCATCGCGATCTCTGTCATAGTCCTCAGCATAGACTCTAGTCAACCAGGCTACCTGAGTTTGGGTCATCTGGAGACTAGCTGTCAATGCAGCCATCCACTGATCAGACGCACGCTGAGCATCTAGAAGTTCTCCCACTCTCAAATCCATCGCGTGCTGAGCCTCCCTGATCTCACGCAGTAATCCCATCATATCATCAGATGGTGGGATTGAAGGACCAGCCATGCGTGAAGGAGTCTGAGATGGACCAGCTCCAGTAGAATGTGGAGGTGATGAAGGAGGTATGGAGTCCACAACCATGTACATACGATCCTCATCCTCAGCATCACCCCCGTGAACCCCTGCTCCAGCTGCTACTGCTGCTGCTGCCTCAGTGTCTGCTACCTCCACCCGAGTACGAGGATGCACCAGGGCGTTCCTTTCATCATCACTGACCTGAGCATCCTGCATGCCCATCCTAAAGATGGCCTCCTAGTCCAAAACCGATGAGAAGGACTTCTCCTGAATCTTCTCATCCATTAAATCAACACCTAGTCAGGTAAGCAGTGTAGTGATCAGACGTCCATAGGGCAGGTTGCCTATCTGACCAGGCAGCGTAGCACAGATCATCGTCCTCAGGATAATATAAGGGAGGCAGACAGGCAGCCTAGTGCAGATGCTGTAGAGGACGTACTGAGTCAACTGGGAGAACCTCTCATAGTGTCTACTCCGGGGTATCAGATTGTGCTGGATGATCTTGCAGTACACCCAAGGCTTTGGACGTAGGTTGATCGCTTTCATCTCCCAGCGATCATCTCTGATAAGCTGATGGTCAATCTCAGCATGCTTCTCCAAAGAAAGGAACTGGGGCTCCCTGGGAGCACAGTACACCAAAGGGCCGTCATGTGATATGCCCAAAAGATCAGCTAACTGCTGGCAGTCAAAGGAAACCTCTACTCCTTTGACGTAGCTCATGATCCTGAGCTCCCTACCCCTCTCAGTGTCATTGTGATCTCCCACCATCTAGAGATTACAATAGAACTGTCTGACCAGATCCGGACGGGTACAGGAGTCATAGGTAATCACAGGGAGCCAGCCCATGTCACCAAATGCCCTCTCCACGTCGAATAAGGCTAGACTAGCCAAGTCCACACGACGACCTCCCTCTACCTTTTTACGTACATAATGAGCATACTGAGCTTCGGCCTCGTTGGAGCGGAAGCGGACTAGGTCATGAGACCTAGGAACCTTGGTACGAATCATGTTATCTTCCAAAACAAAGAAAAATAGATAATAGATCAGTAATGGTGAAAAATCTAAAATTTTTGGCATTATAATGACATAAATTGGTCAAAAGCCTCACTTTTCACCCATACACTTGGGCAGGAGGACTTACATAGGTTCTAAACTATCCTGCAAGGCTCATACAGTTGGAAATTTAAATTTGAGAGATCGAATTTGAAGAAATTTCAATAAATTTAAAAAATATCAAAAATTAGGGAAAAAATGGAAAATTTCAAGTTTCTCGACAACCAACCGATGAAACTCAAATATTTTTGAGGGCTCTGTCCTTTAAGTGACCAATAGCAAAAACCCCCAATAAAAATGAAATTTTTACAGTTGGAAAAAGTTTAATTTGAAGAAAATGATGTAAATGGGCAAACCTAGTAAGAAAGCTTTAAAAACATGAAACAATAGAGAACATACCTGTAGAGAAGGAGTGGCAGTCACGAACGAAGGATAGGATCACCAAATAGGTTGGGGTCGTTACTGTAGCAACTCAGAGAAATGAGTTGAGTTGGAAGGCAGGAGAAAGAATGGAAAATGAATCCAAAATCGGGTTTAAAAACCTGATTCTGGATCGTATCGTCTCATAATTCAACCAAAACATGCGACCCTACCTCTGACCCACCCATCGACCCTAGCCTCTCGGTAATCTGACAGAGAACTAGGGGTCGACCCTAGGGTCGGACATATACCGATCCTAACATCAACCCTAGGCTCTCGGTAAGCTGACAGTGATTCTCAGGGTCGCATACCATAGGGTCGCATAAAGATCGACCCTACCATCGACCCTACGATGGAAAATACAGTATTTTTGTCAGAATGATCTGAAAAGTTTGAAAATTATATTGATTAGTTGGATTTTTGACTCGAGAATAACTATATTGATTGCCTCACATGTGCTATGATTGGTTAGAGGCACTACGATCATGAGAACAAAAAATGGCTGGGCGAAGAGTGACTAGACAAAGTCGTAACTCCATTCCACCACCACCACCTGTGGAGGAAGACAGCCATATACATCCTGAGACACAGGAGAATCTGAATACGGCACCATCCATGGTTAATGGCCAGAAAAATCCTACCAATTTGCCAGCCCCACCTACAGACCTGGCTACAGCCGTAATGAACTTGGCACAACAGCTGCAGCAAATACAATAGGTACAGGCTAATATGCAAGCTGCCATAGGCATGGCTTTTTCAGCTGCACAGATGACACCGATGCAATCAAGATAGGCAAGCACAGTACTAGGGGGTACTAACACGGTACCCCATGCACCTCAAACTCCAGTCATGCAGGCTCCAGTGCAGAACCATGAAGTAGCTCAAGGTGGTTATCAGTACCAACCACCTATGTATGGGGCCTATGCTCCGTATCAACTGGACCACTCCAGACTGGTCGAGCATTTCTTGAAGATGAAGCCCAAGGAATATAATGGTAAGCCAGCTGATCCTTTGTGGCCAGCACAATGGATTGATGAAATGGAGAGGAATTTCATGATGATGACAGTTACTGAGGAGGAGAAAGTACTGTGTGCAACATTCATGCTGAAAGACGATTCGCACCACTGGTAGAAGTCCCCACGGACTTATCTGTTAACAAAGCACGCCCAACTGACCTGGGGTATATATAAGGAGGCATTCTTTGATAAGTACATTCCTAGAAGTTTCAGAGATTCTATAGAGATGGAGTTCCTGAGTTTGTATCAGGGACAGACGACTGTCGATGCATATCAACAGCATTATGAGGAGCTATTCTTCTTTGCACCAGTCAGTATGCAAGAGGAAGATATGAAGACCCGAAGGTTCGTCATGGGACTTAGGGGAAGTATTCGTGAACATGTTCTAGGACTTGAGAAGAAAGTCTACAATGAAGCTGTACAAATTGCTCGGGTGATAGAGTCGAGCCAAAAAGAGAGCTATTTTGCTCAAAACAGGGGTATTAAAATGCCAACTCGAAATTCATAAAACGGAGGGAATACAAGGATATTCAAACCCTTCCGTACTCAAGGTTTTAATGCTGCAACCAAGACTACTCCAGCAACTCAACCGCAACAAAAGAAAAATAATGAAGGAGTAAAATGCTATAACTGCAATCAAATAGGACATTATTCAAGGGAGTGTCATAAACCCAGGAAGCAGCTACAACAAGGAAAGGTTTATGTTGTTACATCTGAGGATGCTGCCGCATCGCCTGATGTGGTCACAGGTATGACCTGAACCTTTCATTTTGTGTTACATGTGAGCATGTAGACTAAATTAAAACAAATCACAGGTATCGTACCTATTAATGGCATTCCCGCCAGAGTACTCTTTGATTCAGGAGCTACTCATTCTTTTATATCTGTGTCAATTGGAAAGAAGCTGAACCTACCCCTCAAATCTTTAGACTATATGTCACACCCCAATTCGGCACCAACCAGAATGGTGTAATGAACCGTCAATAAATCAACGGTTCAACCAGGATCTAGTATAGGCTATCCCACGTTGTTAAACCAAAACACATTCCACATTAATCAAAGATAATAATGTAAATAGCGGAAGTCTTACAGATAATGAACTGAGGTCTAGTCATGATAAATAATTAATATTCCATTTATCTCCAAGTAACCAAAACATAATTTAATACATATTACAATATCCAAATATGGAAATTTAACACTAAGCGTATCCATAATTGAAACGCTAGCTTGACGAATCACAATAGTCCTCGATAGCTTGCTCATCATAGCCGCCACCCGTTTACATGTTGGCTTGTTGACATAATCTTCAACCGTAATACCTGCAATATCAGAAACTAAAAGATTTTTGCGCACGAGGGTCATCTCTCCAACTTGAGCTTAGTGAGAAAATAAAACAATGCAACAAACATATGCATGGATTCAATTCATATATGTGGTTTGGTTTATAAGTTTGCAATGTGCTATAGAAAGGTTCTGTGGCTGCCTCACCTCTATACGCGAGTGTGTGAAACCCCCCAATGAAAACAGTACTGTGAACCCCACAGGCACCCACCATGGACAATATACACCCCATGAAAATGGCATGGCTGTACCGGTTGCCAATACCAACACGTAAGCCCCTGCTGGCGAGGGCTTGCAAACTGGGCTCATAACTAACCAATCCTAATGTAAAACACTGTATCCAAGGCCTCACCCCAGCATCCCTCAATACATCCATAGAGATAGAGCTAAGGCCCCCTAGTAGAGTCGAAGACTAGACGGTCTGAGACCACCTACCCTGATACTCTACGACGTAATAGTTCTGCTAAGGTAATGGCGATACGACGATGTCAGTGGACATGACTTGAGTAGAACCATGGCACAATAAACACCCCATGAAAACGGCATGGCTGTACCGGTGGATACCATCCCCTACCCACACCATGTACACTAACCACACACATACATTCACATGCCTATTCTTAGCATCATCATTGTATGACCCGTATCAAACTAATCCGGTCTTACCACCTTGAACCAGGTTAACACATCATGGTCGAGACGAATGGACCAAGGGCGTGAAGGAGATCGTGATCCCAGGTATCAAATCGACCCAAAAACAATTAATTTAAAGGGAGGGTCGCATACCCAGCAAGGGAGGGTCGGACCCCCCAAGACAGAAAGTCAGACCCCCTGTTTTACAGAGGGGGTCGGACACCTTAGGAAACCAGGGGTCGACGGGATCATCGACCCCTAGTTGCCGCCAGAAACTGAAATTAGGAAAGTTTCCAAATTTCGATTGGATTCCTTACAAATCTCTATGGGACTTAGTTTAGGAGTTTCCACCCTATAAATAGGACGTCCCTAAGCCTCTTTCACTCATTTTACAACCCTAATTGAATTGAGAGAAAGAGAAGAGAAAGAAGAGAAGAAGAAGATAAGCAAGGGAGAGAAGAAAAAGCAAAAAGGAGAAGTGTTGCAGAGAAGGAGTATTATTCTCATGTATGGATACTAATTCCATGAATTTCTACAGACCTTAGGTTAGATAAGGATGAGAGTGTGTTCTCGGAGAAACCCAAACCATTAACCCATGGTTAGGTTTCCATGGAAAACCATGGGAGAATACATAAAAGCTATATTGGTGGATGATTCATGGTTCTAGACCATGGAATGTATGTTGAATGGACTGTAGGAGCAAGCCATAGGACCCCAAACACGAAGAATGGACTAAAAGGAGGAAAATTGACCAAAACCCACAAGGGGTCGCATAGGGGGTCGATGACCATCCGACCCTATGTGACCCTGAGTATCGACCCCCAGGGTTCTGGAAGTCCAGATTAGGGGGGGTCGCACCAAGGATCGATCATAACTGAGACCCTACCTCCTACCAACAGCTAACAGAATGATTTTAAAAATTAGAATAAATTTTAATTAAATTTTATCGACTTTGTTAGGTCTTATAGCAATATAATTGCAATATAAAGGTGATTCTAAAGCTTGGAAGAGTATCTATTAGCAAGCTAAGGTGAGGGAACAAGACCTAAAATAATTGGTTAATAATAAACAACTTTTATTTTCTTGAGTCCAATGCCATGCTTGATTTTATGCGAATATGCTTGTAATGTGCATTCAACATGTCATCCAATATTTCTACTATTATTGTTCATGCATATTTAATTTGGTTTACTTATTATAACATGATGATGATGATTGATGCTAGGGATAGGCATGTGAATGTTTGTGTGTGGTTAGTGTGCTTGATGTGAGTAGGGCATCAGGGGAGGTGTTATGCGGTGATTGATCCGGACACTTTAGCTCTATCTCTATCTTAAGTCTTGTGCATTAGCATCGTCGTATTGTCGTTACCTTAGCAGAAATATTGCGACGTAGGGCATCAAGGAGGGTCTCGGTCCTTGAGTCCTATACTCTACCGAGGGGCCTTAGGTCTATCTCTACGGGTGCTCTGAGGGATGCTGGGGTGAGGCCTTGGATACATAGGTTGACATTAGGATTGGTTACTAGCGAGCCCCGTTTGCAGCCCTATCCATCAGGGGTTAATTTGTTGGTATGGAGTTATGCATCGATAAACGTGACCTTCGTTGTAAAATGTTCATTATGGGTGTTGTGGGCGATGGTGAGAGTCATCGAGCGTATCCACACTCTCGTGCATAGAGGTGCGGTGGTCACCTATCTTTTCTATAGCACATGCAAACGTAAAACCTGACCAAAGATATGAATTGATTGCATGCATATGTATTGTTACATTGTTTTGTTTGCTCACTGAGCCGTGATGTGTGCTGACCCTTCGACGTCAAATATTTTTAGTTGATGATGCAGGTTCAACCGTTGAAGATTATATAAATGCTCCAGAACACGGGAACGTTACAACGATGGTAGCTGAAGATGAAGTGGATACACATGACATCTCTTGCGAGTGCAACTCATGTGTATTCGATTAGATTTTTAGTATTATCTATTTGGATTTATTAAAGACATGTATTTGATATTTATTTATTTATGTCTTAGTTGATACAGAATAATTTTTTATTTAAATATTGATATCACAATATATTCTGAGTTCATTATATTATAAGACTTCCGCTATTGTGTATTTACTCTGATTATGATTATGGATGTATGGGGTTTAGATAACACGGATATAGCCTACTAGAGATCCTGGTTGAACCGTTGGTTTGTTAGCGGTTCATCACACCATTCTTAATAGTACAAAATTGGGGTGTGACAACTTGGTATCAAAGCATCTCAGGCCTTGTCCTTTGAACTAGCATACATTCAAGACAATTGTGAACTGAGATAGGATAAAAGTAAAAACAGTAATATTAACACACTATAAGCACAAGTGATGTTTGAGACCAAATTTGAAAAGAAAATAATGCATCTAAAGGGGGAATAATTTTAATACAATGTGAAAGAAACAAACGTATATACGTAACTAAAACAGAGTACAGTCTACAACCCGGACAGTTACTCTGTAGTACAAGAAGAAGGAAAAGATACATTCATGAAGCCGGAGGTGAAGGAGGAGGCGGTGCCTCATGATCTCTGTCATAATCCTCAGTGTAGACTCTAGTCAACCAGGCTACCTGAGTCTGGGTCGTCTGAAGACTAGCTGTGAGACCAGCCAACCGCTGATCAGTCACACGCTGAGCACCCAAAAGCTCCTCCATACGCATATCTGACCGGCGCTAAGCATCTATGAACACACCCATCCATGTGTCTGATATGCGTTGGGCGACTAGCAGCTCATCCACTTTCACATGCTGAGCGTCCAGCAACTCCTCCATCCTCAGATCAGATCTGCGTTGAGCCTCTCTGATCTCATGCAACATCTCCATCATATCAGAATGTGGATGTGAAGGACCAGCCACATGAGAAGGACCAGTCTCAGGTGCAGGACCCGCCGCAGATGAAGTACCAGCTACATCCGCATGTATGGGTGAAGGCGGTGGTATCGAGTATACATCCATGTACATGCAGTCATCATCATCGGCAGGATCTGCATGAACTCTAGCGGCGGCAGCAGCTGCCTCAGCATCAGCGATCTCGATGCGAGTATGAGGGCGCACCATCTCGTTCTTCTCCTCGTCACTGACTTGGGCATCCTGCAAGCCCATCTTGCAGATAGCCTCCCAATCTAGAGGTGACGAGAAGGTTTTCTCCTGAATCTTCTCATCCAATAAATCAACCCCCAGACGGGTAAGAAGAACAGTGATCATATGTCCGTACGGGAGGTTGCCAGTATGGCTGCGCAGTGTTGCAATGATCATAGTCCGCATGATGATGTACGGCAGGCAGACGGGCTGTCTAGTGCAGATACTGTATAGCAGATACTGGGTCAGCTGGGAACCCCTCTCTTAGTGACCACTCTGCGGGAGCAGGTTATGCTGGATAATCTTGCAAAAGACCCGTAGAGCTAGACGCATATAGCAAGCCCTCATCTGCCAGCGATCAGGTCGTAGCAACTGACTATCAATCTCAGCCCTCATCTCTGTGGAGACGAACTGGGGCTCTCTAGGAGCACTGTAAACCATGGGGCCATCATAGGGAATGCCCAGTAGGTCGGCCAGTTGTCGATAATCAAAAGAGATGTTCACCCCTTTGACGTAACTAGTGATACGCAGCTCATGATCCCTCTCAACATCATTGTAATCCTCCACCACCTGGAGGTTACAATAAAACTAGCGTACCAAATCCAGACAGGTTAATGCGTCGTAAGTGATGACTGGGAGCCATCCCATATCACCAAAAGCTCACTCCACGTTGAATAAGGCTAACTCAGCCAAGTTCACCATACAACCTCCCTCCACTTTCTTACGAACAAAGTGGGCATATTGTGCCTCGGCTTCATTGGAACGGAAGCGAAGAGGATCATGAACTCTGGGTACCTGGTACGAGCCATGGTATCTGTAAATAAGAAAGAAAAATAGATAATATGTTATTAAGATAGAAATCCAAAATTTTGACATTGTAACGACGTAAGTTGGCCAAAAGCCTCACTTGTCACCCAGACAGGTGGGAAGGAGGACTTACGTAGGTTCCAACATGTCCTACAACACTCAGACAGTAGGAAATTCTAGCTAATGAAGTCTAATTTGAAGAAATTGTTAGAAATCAAAAATTTTGACAAATTAGGGAAAAAAAGCAAAAATCCAAGTTTCTCGATAACCAACCGATGAAACTTAAAAATTCTTGAGGGCTTTCGTTCCTCGAGACACCAATAACAAAAGCCCCCAATAAAAATCGAATTTTTATGGTTGAAAAAAGTTTAATTTAAAAAATACAAGTTAAATGGACAAAAACCTAGAAATAGAAACCTAAAAACAGGTAAAAATCAGAAAGCATACCTGTAGGGATGATGTGGACGTCGAAACATGGATCCAAACTGACCAAAATAGCGGAGTGGCACTGTAGCAACTCAGGGGTGGGAGACGAGTCAAAATGGGAGAGAAATGATGGGGAATGAACCCAGAATCGGATCTTAAAGGTCGGATTTTTAGTCTGGGGGTCGGAAAATTCGACCAGGATCATCGACCCCCGGATCGACCCCCAGCTCTCAAGAATCTGACAAAAAACCAGGGGTCGGACCAGGGGGTCAGACTTCCATCGACCCCCACATCGACCCCCAATTCTCGGGAACTTGGCAGGGAACCAGGGGTCGGACAGAAGGTCGGATACCCATCGACCCCCAGCTCTCGGAAAGAACAGGTCATTCCTAGGGTCGGATACTGAGGGTCGGACATACCATCGACCCCCACCATCGACACTGCATAGAAAAGACAGTATTTTTCATAAAATAAGCTGAAAATTCTGGAATTTTATATCGGTTAACTTGCCTACATGCAGTATAAATGATTGACTCACGTATTTGATGATTTTCAAGCACCACCAATCTCAGAAGAAAACATGTCTGGACGTAGAGTAACCAGGCAGAGTCGAAATGCAGTTCCACCACCACCTGTGGAGGAAACTAGCCAGGAGAATATATATGTATAGGGAAATCCGCAGGTTGCACCCCTAGGAAATCCAGAACAGGCAAATCCTACCAACTTGCCACCTCCACCACCGGAGTTAGCAACCGTGATAATGAATCTAGCACAACAACTGCAACAGATGCAACATGCACAGGCTCAAATGCAAGTTGCAATGGAGATTATATTCCAGGCCTAACATGCTACACCCATGCAGACTGGACAAGCCAGTGCAGCACCGGTGGGTAACCACCCAGCACCTCAAACACCTCAACCAACAGCTGCACAGATCCCAGTACCTGGTCCGGAAGTAGCTCAGGTTCAGTATCAGTATCAACAACCTATGTTTGGGGCATACCCCCAAAATCAGATGGATCACTCTCAACTGGTTGAGAGATTTCTGAAGATGAAGCCCAAGGAATTTAATGGTAAACCGTCGGATCCGTTATGGCCAGCACATTGGATCGATGAGATGGAGAGAAACTTTCTCATGATTACTATTACTGAAGAAGAAAAGGTGTTATGTGCCACCTTCATGCTGAAAGGCGATGCACATCATTGGTGGAAATCTACCAGGGCATATCTACTGACCAAGCACGCCCTATTGACTTGGGCTATTTATAAAGAAGCGTTCTTTGAGAAGTATTTTCCCCGATGCTTCAGAGATGCTATGGAGAAGGAGTTCTTGAGTTTATATCAGGGCCAGATGTTCGTGGATGCGTATCAACAGCGCTATGAGGAGCTGTTTTTCTTTGCACCACTTAGTATGCAAGAGGAAGATACTAAGACCCGTAGGTTTGTCACAGGACTTAGAGAAAGCATCAGAGAGCACATCCTGGGTTTACAGAAGAAGATATATAATGAAGCTGTCCAAATCGCTCGAGTTATCGAATTGAGCCAGAAGGAAAGTTACTTTACACAAAATAGAGGCATAAAAAGACCAGCCGGAAATGCTTATAATGGAGGGAACAACAAAACATTTAAACCTTTTCGTGCCCAAGGCTTTACCGCTGCACCCAAGACCACTCAAGCAGCTCAGCAACAATCAAAGCTAAATACTGAAAGTCCAAGATGTTACAACTGCAATCAAGTGGGGCATATGATGAGAGAGTGTCCTATACCCAGGAAGCAACAGCATCAATGACGAGTTTATGCTGTTACGTCTGAGGAAGCTGCCGCATCACCTGATGTGGTCACAGGTATGACCTAAACCTTAAGTTGTATTACAATGCGTAAGCATGTAGACTAAGTTTAAACAAATCACAAGTATCGTACCTATAAATGGCATACCAGCCAGAGTACTCTTTGATTCAGGAGCTACTCATTCCTTTATATCTGTGTCGTTTGGAAATAAGCTAAACTTACCCATCAAAACATTGGACTATAAACTACTTGTACGGTCACCGATGGGGTTAGAAGTGGAATTAGGGAAAGGTTATGGGCCATGTCCAGTTCTCATTGACGAGAAAACCTTAGATGCAATCTTGATCCAACTTGGGATGGCAGACTTTGATGTCATCTTGGGAATGGACTGGTTAGCTCGGCATTCTGCAAACCTATTATGCGTCGAAAAGAAGCTAACATTTAAAGACAAAGAAGGAGCAGAATTCAGTTTTGTGGGAACCAAACTGCCCCATAAACGCAAGCTCATACTCTCATCACTAAAGGCTAAGAAGTGCCTTGAGAAGGGGGCAGTCGGGTATCTAGTATCAGTGGTCGACCTAACCAAGGAAGCACCACGAATTGAAGATATTGATGTCGTGTGGGACTATCCCCATGTTTTTCCGAAGGAACTACCAGGATTACCACATGACAGAGCCACCGAGTTTGTGATAGACCTTATACCTGGAGCCGCACCAGTATCAAAAGCACCTCATAGAATGGCTCCTACTGAACTGAAGGAATTGAAAGTGCAACTACAAGAACTGCTGGACAAGGGTTATATTCAACCCAGTATATCACCATGGGGAGCACTGGTATTATTCGTAAAGAAGAAGGACAGTAGCGTTCGATTATGTATCGACTATCGGGAGCTGAACAAACTGACAATCAAGAATCGATAGCCACTACCTTGGATAGATGACTTGCTCGATCAGTTTCAAGGAGCGAAAATATTTTCTAAGATCGACCTTCGGTTAGGTTATCATCAGTTGAAGATTAAAGAGGGTGATATTCCTAACACAGCTTTCAGGACCAGATATGGACATTATGAATTCTTGGTCATGTCTTTTGGATTAACAAACGCACCAGAAACTTTCATGGAACTTATGAACTGGGCTTTCCACGACATGTTGGATACTTCGGTTATAGTATTTATTGATGATATATTTGTATATTCCAAGGACAAGGAAACCCATGTTAAGAATCTAAACGCCGCTCTACAGCGTTTAAGGAAAGAGAAGCTGTATGTAAAATTTTCAAAGTGTGAGTTTTGACTAAGTGAAGTCGCTTTCCTAGGCCATGTGGTATCCGTTAAAGGAATCAAAGTGGACCCCAGCAAGATCGAGGCTATTGTAAAGTGGGAAGCACCAAGAAGCATTGCAGAAATAAGAAGTTTTCTGGGTCTTGCTGGTTATTATCAGAGATTTGTAGAAGACTATTCCCAGATTGTCGTACCTCTCACCAGTTTGACTAAGAAAGGTGAAAAGTTCGTGTGGACGGATAAATGTGAGAAGAGTTTCTAGACATTGAAGACCAGTTGATATCCACTCCGATTTTGACTATTCCTGTTCCAAGACAGCCATTTACCCTATATACTGATGCGTCAGGACTGGGATTAGGATGCGTGCTTATGCAAGGGGAACAAGTAATTGCTTATGCCTCGAGACAGTTAAAGATACATGAGAAAAATTATCCCACTCATGATTTGGAGTTAGCGGCAGTAGTACATGCTGTCAAGATATGGAGACATTACCTATATGGAGAGAAGTTCCAGATTAAGTCGGACCATAAAAGTCTTACTTATTTATTTAATCAGAAAGAGTTGAATATGAGACAAAGAAGATGGCGGGAACTATTGAAAGACTATGATTGTGATATCGAGTATCATCCGGGGAAAGCTAATGTAGTAGCAGATGCGTTGAGCAGAAAGGCGATGATAAAATCTCAAGGGGAGGTTAGTACAATTGCAGCTATATGTACTACTAGAATGGTATTCAATCATGGCAATGAGCAATATGTGATAGATACAACGGATGAATCAGCCAACCAAGGGTTTATTCATCGGTTTTCAAATATGTTCGCGACATTGAAGATTATACCGGATATAATGGGTGAAGTGAAGACAGCTATCAAATTAGATCCTTATCTGAGAATAGTACAAGAAGATATCGAAAAAGGCAGGACTAACCCTGAGTTCACCATTGGATGAAGAGAAAGTACTAAAATACAAAGGAAGAATATGTGTACCCAAAACAGAAAATGTAGACATTAGACACCGACTGATGAAAGAAGCCCATACCACCATTTATTCGATACATCCTGGAAGCACAAAAATGTATCATGATATAAAGAAACTATATTGGTGGAGAGGAATGAAAGCAGATGTAGCTAAGTTCGTGTCTCAATGCCAAAATTGTCAGAAAGTAAAGGCTGAATGACAAAGACCCGCAGGACTGTTACAGTCGTTATCGGAACCAACATGGAAATGGGGCTGCATCACTATGGACTTCGTCACGAGATTACCACTGACTCCTCGAGTAGTTGACGCAGTTTGGGTGACTGTAGACCGTCTGACTAAGACAGCTTGCTTCATACTAATACGACCTCAGTATACACTGGAAAGGTTAGCAAAGCTGTATGTGGATAATATTGTTCGGTTACACGGTGTACCAGAGAGCATTGTATCCAATAGAGATCCTCGATTTACTTCCAAGTTTTGGGAAGGATTGCAAAAGGCTATGGGTACAACATTGAAGTTTAGTATTGCATTCCACCCACAGACAGATGGACAGTCAGAGCGTACAATCCATATTCTAGAAGATATGCTACGCGCATGTGTAACTGATTTCAAAGGATCATGGGATGAAAAGTTACCACTGATCGAGTTCGCTTATAACAATAGCTATCAGGCTACTATACAGATGTCACCATATGAAGCACTGTATGGTAGAAAGTGTCGAACTCCGTTGTTTTGGAATGAAGTTGGAGAACGTAGTATTGTTGGGCCAGAATTTGTTGAAGGGACTTGTCGAGTGGTATACATAATCAAGGAAAGGGTAAAAATAGCTAAGAATCGTCAGAAGCAATATGCAGATACTAGATGCAGAGATCTTGAGTTCGCTGTAGGTGATAAAGTATTCTTGAAGGTATCACCTATGCGAGGATTAAAACGGTTCAGACAGAAAGGGAAACTCAGTCCAAGATATGTCGGGCCATATGAGATTCTAGTTAAGCATGGAAAAGTGGCTTATCAGTTAGCACTACCACCATCTATGTCAAGTGTGCATGACGTATTTCATATTTCTCTATTGAAGAAGTATGTCAAGGATCCAACGCACGTTTTGATAATAGATTTACCGGATTTGACTGATGATTTGACATTTAAAGTAACACCAACAGAAATCATCAATCGAAAGGTTCAACGACTACGCAACTGAGATATCTATTATGTTAAGGTCACTTGGAAAAGTAGAGACTTAGAAGAAATTACTTGGGAGGAAGAGAATGCTATGCGGAAGCAATGCCCTCACTTATTTGATTCAGAAGGTACGTACAATTTTGGGGATGGAATTTTTATAAGTAGGGGGAAGTTGTAAGACCCATATCAAACTATCCCGGTCTTACCACCTTGAACCAGGTTTACCCATAATGGTCGAGACGAATGGACCAAGGGCATGAAGGAGATCGTGATCCTAGGTATCAAATCGACCCAAAAATACTTAATTTAAAGGGAGGGTCGCATACCCAGCAAAGGAGGGTCAGACCCCCCAAGACAGAAAGTCAGACGCCCTGTTTTACAGAGGGGGTTGGACACCTTAGGAAACCAGGGGTCGACGGGATCATCGACCCCCAGTTGCCGCTAGAAACTAAAATTAGGAAAGTTTCCAAATTTTGATTGGATTCCTTCCAAATCTCAATGGGACTTAGTTTAGGAGTTTCCACCCTATAAATAGGACGTCCCTAAGCCTCTTTCACTCCTTTTACAACCCTAATTGAATTGAGAGAAAGAGAAGAGAAGGAAGAGAAGAAGAAAAAAGCAAGGGAGAGAAGAAAAAGAAAAAAAGGAGAAGAGTTGCAGAGAAGGAGTATTCTTCTCAGGTATGGATACTAATTCCATGAATTTCTACAGACCTTAGTTTAGATAAGGATGAGAGTGTGTTCTCGGAGAAACCCAAACCATCAACCCCTGGTTAGGTTTTCATGGAAAACCATGGGAGAATACATAAAAGCTATATAGGTGGATGATTCATGGTCCTAGACCATGGAATGTATGTTGAATGGACGATAGGAGCAAGCCATAGGACCCCAAACACGAAGAATGGACTAAAAGGAGGAAAATTGACGAAAACCCACAAGGGGTCGCACAGGGGGTCGATGACCATCCGACCCTATGTGACCTTGAGTATCGACTCCCAGGGTTCTGGAAGTCTAGATTAGAGGGGGCTCGCACTAGGGGTCGGTCATAAGTCAGATCCTACCTCCGACCCCCAGTTAATAGAATGGTTTTAAAAATTAGAATAAATTCTAAATAAATTTTATCGACTTTGTTAGGTCTTCTAGCAATATAATAGCAATATAAAGGTGATTCTAAAGCTTGGAAGAGTATCTATTAGCAAGCTAAGGTGAGGGAACAAGACCTAAACTAATTGGTTAATAATAAACTACTTTTATTTTCTTGAGTTCAATGCCATGCTTGATTCTATGCGAATATGCTTGTAATGTGCATTCAACATGTCATCCAATATTCCTGCTATTATTGTTCATGCATATTTAATTTGGTTTACTTATAACATGATGATGATGATTGATGCTAGGGATAGGCATGTAAATGTTTGTCTGTGGTTAGTGTGCTTGATGTGGGTAGGACATCAGGGGAGGTGTTATGTGGTGTTTGATCCGGGCACTTTAGCTCTATCTCTATCTCAAGTCTTGTGCATTAGCATCGTCGTATCACCGTTACTTAAGCAGAACTATTGCGATGTAGGGCATCAAGGAGGGTCTCGGTCCTTGAGTCCTATACTCTACCGAGGGGCCTTAGCTCTATCTCTACGGGTGCTCTGAGGGATGCTGGGGGGAGGCCTTGGATACATTAGTTGACATTAGGATTGGTTAGTAGCGAGCCCCGTTTGCAGCCCTAGCCATCAGGTGTTAATTTGTTGGTGTGGAGTTATACATCGATAAACGTGACTTTCATTGTACAATGTTCATTATGGGTGCTGTGGCGACGGTGAGAGTCATTGGGCGTATCCACACTCTCGTGCATAGAGGTGCGGTGGCCACTTATCCTTTCTATAGCACAGTGCAAATGTAAAACCAGACCAAAGATATGAATTGATTGCATGCATATGAATTGTTGCATTGTTTTGTTTGCTCACTGAGCCTTGATGTGTGCTCACCCTTCGACGTCAAATATTTTTAGTTGATGATGCAGGTACAATCGTTGAAGATTATATAAATGCTCCAGAATACGGGAACGTTGCAGCGATGGTAGCTGAAGATGAAGTGGATACACATGACATCTCTTGCGAGTGCAACTCATGTGTATTCGATTAGATTTTTAGTTTTATCTATTTGGTTTTATTAAAGACATGTATTTGATATTTATTTATTTATGTCTTAGTTGATACAGAATAATTTGTTATTTAAATATTGATATCACAATAGATTCTTAGTTCATTATATTATATGACTTTCGCTATTGTGTATTTACTCTGATTATGATTATGGATGTATGGGGTTTAGATAACACGGATATAGCCTACTCGAGATCCTGGTTGAACCGTTGGTTTGTTAGCGGTTCATCACACCATTCTGAATAGTATGGAATAGGGGTGTAACAATCATCATCATCATGTTATAAATAAATGAATTAAATATACATGAACAGTAATAGCAGGAATATTGGATGACATATTAAATGCACATACAAGCATGCACGAATAAAATCAGTTATGGCATTGGACTCAAGAAATAAAAATAGTTTATTATTAGCCAATTAGTTTAGGTCTTTTTCCCTCACCTTTGCTTGAGTGTAGATCCTCTTTCAAGCTTTAATAATCACTTTTATATCAATAGGAAAACCTAACAAGTCGATAGATTTTAGTTAGAAGTCATTCCGATAATTTTAGGCTTGTTTTTAAGCACGGGTCGCAGGACAGGTCGCAGGTAGGGTCGCAGGTTTCTGCGACCCCCTGGGGTAGGGTCGATGCCAGGGTCGGATGTTCCATCGACCCTGGGTGCGACCACCCCATCCCTGGACTTCCCGAATGCTGGGGGTCGATCCTGCGGACTAGTAGGGTCGATTCCCAATCGACCCCATGTGCGACCCCCCGTGGTTTGAGTTAACTTTTCCATTCTACAGTCCATTCTTTCATGTTTGGGTCCTTTGGTTTACTTTTATAGTCCATTCAATGATTGTTCTATGGCTCAAAACTCCAAGTTACTCAGTTTTCATAGTTTTCCATGATTTCCATTGGAATTCATCCATGGATGGATGGTATTAGGGTTTCTGCTAATCTAACTTCATCAAAATCTATTCTAAGCTTTCAATTCAGGTAGGGATTGAGGTTGATACCTTTTGTAGTCAGAGTTTCAAAGATTTCCCTGAGCTTCTTCTTCTTCCTTAGCCTTTTCTTCAAGTTTTCCTTCTCTTCTTCTCTTCCTTCTCTTCTCTTTCTTTCACTTTCAATTAGGGTTCCAAAAGGAGTGAAAGAGGCTTAGGGACGTCCTATTTTTAGAGAAAAACTTCTCAAAATACGTCCCATTGAGTTTAGGAAAGTTCCCAATCGAAATTAGGAAAGTTTCCTAATTTTTGATTCGTGCTGTTTTCCGAGTGTCGATGCTAGGGGGTCGATGGTGGGGGGGTCGGACAATCCGAGACCCTTGCGACCCCGCCGACCAAAAATCAGGGGTTGGACTTCTTTTGAGGTGGGGGTCGACCCTACATGTTTGGGCATGCGACCCTACCCTCATTTTAACTGTTTTTGAGTAAAATTTCATATTGGGTCTTGGTTTTCTTCACACACTTGGTCCACTTGGCTCAACCATGATATGGAGATTGGTCATGACACGAAATGTAAGGTTAGACTGGGTTCATGGTGTGCGGGTCTTACACTATAAACTGCTTGTACGATCGCCGATGGGATTAGAAGTGGAATTAGAAAAAGGTTATGGACCATGTCCAGTGCTTATTGACGAGAAAACCTTGGATGCAACCCTGATTCAACTTGAGATGGCAGACTTTGACGTCATCTTGGGAATCGACTGGTCAGCTCGGCATTCTGCAAACCTATAATGTGTCGAAAAGAAGTTGACATTAAAAGACAAGGAAGGAGCGGAGTTCAGTTTTGCTGGAACCAAACTTTCCCGTAAACGAAAACTCATCCTCTCTACAATAAAGGCTAAGAAATGCCTCGGGAAAGGAGGAGTTGGTTATCTAGTATCAGTGGTCGACCTCACAAAGGAAGCACCACGAATGGAGGATATTGATGTCGTGCGTGACTTTCCAGATGTATTTCCTGAAGAACTACCAGGACTACCACCCGACCGAGCTATAGAGTTTGTTATAGATCTGATACCCGGAGCCGCACCAGTATCTAAAGCACCTTATCTAATGGCTCCTACTGATCTGAAGGAATTAAAAGTACAGTTACAAGAACTACTGGACAAGGGTTGCATCAGACCTAGCATATCACCATGGGGAGCGCCAGTATTATTCGTAAAGAAGAAGGACGGTAATGTTCGACTGTGTATAGACTATCGGGAACTGAATAAGCTAACAATCAAGAATCGGTACCCATTGCCTCTGATCGATGACTTGTTCGATCAGTTGCAAGGTGCCAAGGTGTTCTCCAAGATCAATTTTCGGTCTGGATACCATCAGTTGAAGATCAAGGATGGAGATATTCCCAAGACAGCATTCAGGACGAGATATGGACATTATGAATTTTTGGTCATGTCTTTTGGATTGACTAACGCACCAGCAACTTTTATGCAACTTATGAATCGGGTATTCCATGATAAGTTGGATACGTCGATCATTGTATTCATTGATGATATATTGGTCTACTCCAAGGACAAGGAAACTCATATTATGAATCTAAGCGCCGCTCTACAGCGATTACGGAAAGAGAAGCTTTACGCCAAATTTACAAAGTGTGAGTTTTGGCTAAATGAAGTAGCTTTCCTAGGCCATGTTGTATCCGCTGAAGGAATTAAAGTGGATCCTAGCAAGATTCAAGCCATTGTGAAGTGGGAAGCACCAAAGAGCATTGTAGAAATTAGAAGTTTCCTAGGTCTAGCTGGGTATTATCGACGATTCGTGGAAAACTATTCCCAAATTGCTGTACCTCTCACCAGTTTGACTAAGAAGGGCAAAACGTTTGTTTGGACTGATAAATATGAGAAGAGTTTCCAAACATTGAAGGCTAGAATGATATCTGCTCCAATCTTGACTATTCCGATTCCAGGACAGCCATTTATTTTGTACACTGATGCGTCAGGATTGGGTTTAGGATGTGTACTGATGCAAGGAGAACAAGTAATTGCATATGCCTCAATACAACTGAAGACACATGAGAAGAACTATCCCACTCATGACTTGGAATTAGCGACAGTGGTACATGCTGTCAAGGTATGGAGACATTATTTGTACGGAGAGAAATTTCAGATTAAATCAGATCATAAGAGTCTTACTTATCTCTTTAATCAGAAGGAGTTGAATATGAGACAAAGAAGATGGCTGGAACTTTTGAAAGACTATGATTGTGATATCCAGTATCATCTGGGGAAAGCTAATGTGGTAGCTGATGCACTGAGTAGAAAAGCAATGATAAAATCTCAAGGAGAGGTTAACACAACTGCCGCAATGTGTACTATCAGAAAAATGTTCAATTACGGTAATTAGTTGTTCGTGATAGATGCACCGGGTGAATCAACCAACCAATGGTTTATTCATCGGTTTTTAAATATATTTGTCACATTGAAGATTGTACCTGATATAGTTGATGAAATGAAAACAACTATTAAATCAGACCCTTATCTAAGAACGGTACAAGAGGACATTGAAAAAGGTAGGACTATCCCTGAGTTCGCCTTGGATGATTGAAAGGTACTGAAGTACAAAGGAAGAATATGTGTACCTAAAACAGAAAGTTTGGACTTTAGACACCGACTAATGAAAGAAGCCCATACCACCGTCAATTCGATACATCCTGGAAGTACAAAAATCTATCATGATCTAAAGAAATTATATTGGTGTAGAGGAATGAAAGTCGATGTAGGTAAATTCGTGTCTCAATGCCTAAATTGTCAGAGGGTGATGGCTAAACGACAAAGTCCTGTAGGACTGTTACAGCCATTACCAGAACCAGCATGGAAATGGGACTGCATCACTATGGACTTCGTCACCGAGTTACCATTGACTCCCCGAGTAGTTGATACGGTTTGGGTGATTATAGACCGCCTGACTAAAACAGCTCGATTTATGGCTATACGACCTCAGTATACACTTGAGAGGTTGGCTAAGTTGTATGTGGATAATATTGTCAGATTACATGGTGTACCTAAAAGCATTGTGTCAGACAGAGATCCACGATTTACTTCAATGTTTTGGGAAGGATTGCAAAAGGCTATGGGTACAACATTGAAGTTTAGTACTGCATTCCATCCTCAGACAGACGGACAGTCGGAGCGTACCATTCAGATTTTAAAAGACATGCTTCGAACCTACCTAATTGATTTTAAAGGATCATGGGATGAAAAATTACCGTTGATCGAGTTCGCTTATAACAACAGCTATCAGGCTACTATACAGATGTCACCCTATGAAGCACTGTATGGTAAGAAGTGTCGAACTCCTTTGTTTTAGAATGAAGTTGGAGAACGTAGCATTGTTGGACTAGAATTTGTTGAAGAGACATGTCGAGTAGTCAAAATTATCAAGGAAAGAGTAAAAATGGATCAGAATCGTCAGAAACAATATGCAGATACTCGATGCTGAGACCTTGAATTCGTCATACGTGATAAGGTATTCTTGAAAGTATCACCTATGCGAGGTTTAAAATGGTTCGGACAAAAAGGGAAACTAAGTCCGAGCTATGTCGGGCCATATGAGATTCTAGTCAAACGTGAAAACATGGCTTACCAATTAGCAATACCACCATCTATGTCAAGTGTGCATGACGTACTCCATGCTTCATTATTGAAGAAGTACGTCAGAGATCCAACGTGCGTTTAGACAGTAGATCCACCAGATTTGACTGATGATTTGACATTTGAAGTAGCACCAACTGAAATCACCAGCTGGAAGGTTCAACGACTATGCAACCATGACATCTATTATGTTAAAGTCACCTGGAGAAGCAGAGATATAGAAGAAATCACATGGGAAGAAGAGAATGCTATGCGAATGCAATACCCTCATCTTTTCGACTTGAAAGGTATGTACCAATTTTGAGGATGAAATTTTTAATAAGAAGTGGGGAGTTGTTAGACGCGTATCAAACTAACCGGTCTTACCACCTTATACCAGGTCTACCTATCATGGTCGAGCCACGTGGACCAAGTGCGTAAAGGAAATCACAAGACCAGGTATGAAATGGAACAAAAACAGTAAAATTGAGGGTAGGGTCACATGCCTAAATAGGTAGGGTCGACCCCACCTCAACAGAGTCCAACCCATGACTTCTCAGTCCTAGGGTCGGATGACTTGAGACCCTAGGGTTGACGGGTCTTGCGACCCTAGCATCGACCCTAGGATGATAGACTGAAACCGTAATTAGGAAACATTCCTAATTTCAAGGGGATCCTTTCCTAATCTCGATGGAACTTATTTTGGGAGGTTTTTCTCTATAAATAGGATGTCCCTTAGCCTCTTTCACTCCTTTTGAAACCCTAATTGAAAGTGAGAGAAAGAGAAGAGAAGGAGAAGAGAAGGAGAAATGGAGAAGAAGACTAAGGAAAAGAAATTCAGAGAAATATCTGAATCTCAGCAACCTTAAGGTATGAATACATTCTCTATTAATTATGTAAGACTCTAGAATAGTTCATGAAGAGGGTAGGATATAGGAGAAACCCAAATCATCAATCCATGGGTAAATTCCAATGGAATCCATGCAGGAAATCATTGTGAACAAAGTAAAATGTGTAACTTGAAGTTTTGAGCCATAAAACAATCATACAATGGACTAAAAAAGTAAGCCAAAGGGTCCAAACATGAAATAATGGACTGTAGGATGAAAGGTCGACTCAAACTACGTGTGGTAGCACATAGGATCGATTGGTAACCAACCCTACCAGACCATAGGATCGATCCCATGCTCTCGGGAAGTCCGGGGAGGTTGTGGTCGCACCTAGGTTCGATGGGTAACCGACCCTATGACAGACCCTATACCCTGGGGTCGCAGAAAACTGCTACCATACCTACGACCCAACCTGCGACCCTAGCAATACAGCAAGCTTAAGATTGCTGGAATTAATTCTAATTAAAATCTATCGACTTGTTAGGTTCTCCTAGTGATATAAAAGTGATTCTTAAAGCTTGAAAGTGGATCTACACTCAATCAAAGGTGAGGGAAAGAGACCTAAACTAATTGGCTAATAATAAATTATTTTCATTTATTGAGTCCAATACCATGTATGATGCTATGATTATATGATTGTAATGTGCAAATCACATGTCATCTACTATTCCTGTTGTTACTGTTCATGCATATTTAATTCAGTTTATTTATAACATGATGATGATGATGATGCTAGGAATAGGCATGTGAATGCTTGTGTGTGGTTAGTGTACTTGATGCGAGTGGGAAAATAGGGGAAGTGTGATGCGGTGCGGTCCTAAGCACTTTAGTCCTATCTCTAATCAAGTCTTGTCCACTAGCATCGTCGTATCGCCATTACCTTAATAGAACTATTATGTCGTAGGGCATCAGGGGAGGTGGTCTCGGACCGTGTAGTCTCTGACTCTACCGGGGGGCCTTAGATCTATCTCTATGGACGTATTGAGGGATGCTAGGGTGTGGCCTTGGATACATTGTTTGACATTATGATTGGTTAGTTGCGAGCCCAGTTCGCAAGCCCTCACCAATAGGGGCTTACGTGTTGGTATAGGTAGAGCATCAGGGGAAGTGTGATGCGGTGCGGTCCTAAGCACTTTAGACGACAATGGTGTTTGATCCATTGGGTGGGCTTACACACCCTGTGTGTAGAGGCGAGGAGGCCACCGAACCTTTCTATATCACATTGCAAACTTATATACCAGACTCAAGATATGAATTGAATGCATGCATATATTTGTTGCATTGTTTTGTTTGCTTACTGAGCCGTGATGTGTGCTCACCCTTTTCAAATTTGAATATTTTTAGTTGATGATGCAGGTATTACTGTGGAAGATTATATAAATGCTCCCGCATACGGGCACATTGCGGCGATGGACGGAGAAGATATAATGGAGACGCATGATTCGTCATGCGAATGCAACTCATGCATTTTTTATTAGATTTTTATTTGGATTATTGAGGAAAAATAATTGATTATTTTATTTACTTATTTCTCAGTCAATGAAAGATAATTGGATATTTCATTTATGATTATCACATTTAGATTCTCATTTCATTTAATATTTAAGACTTATGCTATTGTGTATTTACTCTGATTATGGTTGTGGATGTGTATGGTTTAAGCAAATGGACACAACCTATTTGACATCCTGGTTGATCCATTGATTTATTAGCGGTTCATCACACCATTCTGAATAGTACGGAATTAGGGTGTGACAAGCATAGTATGCCCGGTACAAGCGTAAGATGGTAGAAGGGGGTCGTTGTATCAACTTGGCCAACCTAGCCCTATCTGACGTGGAAGGAGCATTCGGTGATATGGGCTGGCTCTCTATGATTCAATAAGAGGGTTGCGCCTGTCCTGAGTTGTGAAACAGTTTTACTATAATTTATAGGTTGAGGGTGACCCAGAGGACATAGATAGGGGTAGAGATCTCAGGATCACCAGCTTAGTTAAAGGGGTGGAGATCTCCTTTAACAGCCAGGAGTTGGCTGATCTCCTAAGTATCTCAAATGATGGTCCCTCGTATACTGCGCACCGAAGAACCCCAGTTCCTGTTAGTGAGTATGTACGCAGTGTCACACCTCAATTCCGTACAATTCAGAATGGTGTGATGAACCGCCAATAAACCAACGGTTCAACCAAGATCTCGAATAGGCTGTGTCCGTTTGTTTAAAACATACACATACACAATAATCAGAGTAAATACTCAATAGCAGAAGTCTTTATTATTAGATGAATTGAGAGTCAAAAGATGATAACATAAATAAATTATTCAATTATCTTCCAAATACTAAGACATAAATAAAATATTTAATAAATTACATCGTCTGTATAACTAGAATAAAAACTAATAAAAACCGCAAGAGTTACACTCGCATGACGAATCATGCGATTCCATCAAAATTTCAGCATCCATTGCCATCGCATGTCCATATACCGGAGCATTCATATAATCTTCAACCGTGGTACCTGCATCATCAACTAAAAACATTCGACATCAAAAGGGTGAGCACACATCACGACTCAGTGAGCAAACAAAACAATGCAACAAACATATGCATGCATTCAATTCATATCTTTGGTCTGGTTTATAAGTTTGCAATGTGCTATAGAAAGATTCGGAGGCCGGTTCACCTCTATACACGAGTGTGTGGAGCCGTCCAATGAAAACGGCATTGCCGTCCCATATGCTCCCACTATGGTACAATATACCCAATGAAAACGGCATTGCAGTACCGGTTGCACCATACCAACACGTAAGCCCCTATTGGCGAGGGCTTGCGAACTGGGCTCACAACTATCCAATCCTAATGTCAAACAGTGTATCCAAGGCCTCACCCCAACATCCCTCAAAACGTCCATAGAGAGAGAGCTAAGGCCCCCCGGCAAAGTCAGAGACTACACGATCTGAGACGACATCCCCTGATGCCCTACGACGTAATAGCTCTGCTAAGGTAATGGTGATATGACGATGTTAGTGGACAATACTTGAGTAGAGATAGAGCTAGAGTCTGGTGACCAGGACACACCACGATATCACATCCTCCCTCTGATGCCCCACTTGCATCAAATACACTAACCACACACAAACATTCACTTGCTTATTCCTAACCTCACCATCATCATCATGTTATAAATAAACGAAATTAAATATGCATGAACAGTAATAGCTGGAATTGGATGACATGTTAAATTCACATTACATGCAAACAAGCATATAATCAGTCATGGTATTGGACTTAATAAATAAAACATAGCTTTTTATTATCCAATTAGTTTAGGTCTTGTTCCCTCACCTTTGATTGAGTTTAGATCCTCTTTGAAGCTCTAAGAATCACTTTTATATCACTAGAAAAACCTAACAAATTGATAGATTCTAATTAGAAATAAATTCCAACAATTTAAGCTTGTTGTAAAGCTAGGGTCGCAGAATGGGTCGCAGGTATCTGAGACCCCAGGGTGTAGGGTCGGTCATAGGGTCGGTTACCCGTCGACCCTATGTGCGACCACAGCCTCCCTAGACTTCCCGAGAGCATGGGGTCAATCCTCTAGTCTCGTAGGTCCATTCTAAGAATGTTCTATGGCTCATAACTATGATTTTTACACACTTTCCATTGCCTATGATGATTCCTTCAGCGGATTCCTTCGAAACTCATCCATGGGTAGATGATTTGGGTTTCTCCCAACCCTAACTTCTTCATAAGATATTCTAGGGTCTTACATAGTTCATGGAGAATATTTTCATACGTTAGGGTTGCTGAGATTCAGGGATTTCTCTGAATTCCTTCTCTTTAGTTGTCTTCTCAAATTCTCCTTCTCTTCTTCTTCTCCACCTTCTCTTCTCTTTCTCTCACTCTCAATTAGGGTTTCAAAAGGAGTGAAAGAGGCTAACGGACGTCCTATTTATAGAAGAAAACCTCCCAAAATACGTCCCATCGAGATTAGGAAAGGAATTCCTAAAATTAGCAATGTTTCCTAATTCACGGTTTCAGTCTGTCACCCTAGGGTCGATGCTAGGGTCACAAAATCCATCGACCCTAGGGTCTCAAGTCATCTGACCCTAGGACCTGAAAAACCATGGGTTGGATTCTGTTGAGGTGGGGGTCGACCCTACCTGTTTATTCATGCGACCCTACCCTTATATTTACTATTTTTGGGTCAAATTCAAACCTGGTTTTGTGATTTCCTTTACATACTTGGTCCACTTGGCTCGACCATGATAGGTAGACCTGATACAAGGTGGTAAGACCGGTTAGTTCGGTACGGGTCATACAACTCCCCCCTGCTTATTCAAAATTTCATCCTCGAAATTTGTACATACCTTCCGAGTCGAAAAATGAGGGTATTGCTTTCGCATTGCATTCTCTTCTTCCCTTGTGATCTCTTCTATATCTCGACTTCTCCACGTTACTTTAACATAGTATATGTCACAGTTACGTAGACGTTGAACCTTTCGACCGGTGATTTCAGTTGGTGCTACTTCGAACGTCAAATCATTAGTTATATCTAGTGGATATGCTGTCAAAACGTGCGTCGGATCTCTGACGTACTTCTTTAATAAGGAGATATGAAATACATCATGCACACTTGACATAGATGGTGGTAGTGCTAACTAATAAGCCACTTTCCCACGTTTGGCTAGAATCTCATATGGCCTGACATATCTCAGACTTAGCTTTCCTTTCTGTCCGAACCATTTTAACCCGCGCATCGGTGACACTTTCAAGAATACCTTATCACCTAAAACAAATTCAAGGTCTCGGCGTCGAGTATCTGCATATTGTTTCTGACGATTCTGAGTCGTTCTTACTCTTTCTTTGATAATGTCGACCACTTGACAAGTTTCTTCAACAAATTCTGGTCCAACAATGCTACGTTCTCCAACTTCATTCCAAAATAGAGGAGTTCGACATTTCCTACCATATAGTGCTTCATAGGGTGACATCTGTATAGTAGCTTGATAGCTGTTGTTATAGGCGAACTTGATCAATGGTAGTTTCTCATCCCATGTTCCTTTAAAATCTATTACACAGGCTCGAAGCATGTCTTCTAAAATCTGTATGGTACGCTCCGACTGTCCATCCGTCTGAGGATGGAACGTAGTACTTAAACTTCAACGTTGTACCCATAGCCTTCTGCAATCCTTCCCAAAACTTTGAAGTACATCGTGGGTCTCTATCGGACACAATGCTTTCAGGTACACAATGTAGTCTGACAATATTATCCACATACAACTTGGCTAACCTTTCTACTGTATACTGAGGTCGTATTGCTATAAAGCGAGCTGTCTTAGTCAGACGATCTACAATCACCCAGACCGCACAACCACTCGAGGAGTCAATGGTAACCCGGTGACAAAGTCCATAGTGATGCAGTCCCATTTCCATTCTGGTTCTGGCAGCGGTTACAACATTCCGGTAGGTCTTTGTCGTTCAGCCTTCACCCTCTGATAGTTTAGGCATTGAGATACGAATTTAGCTACATCAGCTTTCATTCCTCTCAACCAATATAATTTCTTCAATTCATGATACATCTTTGTACTTTCAGGATGTACAGAATAGGCGGTGGTATGAGCTTCCTTCATTAGTCTGTGTCTAACGTCTGAGTTTTTCGTTTCAGGAACATATATTCGTCCCTTGTACTTTAGTACATTTTCTTCGTCCGAGGTGAATTTAGGAATAGTCCTACCTTTTTCGATGTCTTCTTGTACCGTTCTCAGACAAGGGTCTGATTTAATAGCGGTTTTCACTTCATCAATTATATCAGGTACAATCTTCAATGTTGTGAACATATTTGAAAATCAATGAATAAACCCTTGGTTGGTTGATCCACCCGGTGTATCTATCACGAACTGCGCATTACCATCATTGAATACTCTTCCTCTAGTACACATTGCTGCAGTCGTGTTAACATCTCCTTGAGATTTTATCATTGCTTTCCTGCTTAGCGCATCAGCCACTACATTAGCCTTTCCTGGATGATACTAGATATCACAATCATAATCCTTTAATAATTACAGCCATCTTCTTTGTCGCATGTTCAACTCCTTCTGATTAAATAGTTAAGTAAGAATCTTATGATCCAATTTAATCTGAAATTTCTCTCCATACATATTATGTCTCCATATCTTGACAGCATGTACCACTGCCGCTAATTCCAAGTCATGAGTGGGGTAGTTCTTCTCATGTGTCTTCAGTTGTCTTGAAGCATATGCAACTACTTGTTCTCCTTGCATAAGTACACATCCTAAACCCAATCCAGACGCATCAGTGTATAAAACAAATGGTTGTCCTGGAATAGGAATAGTCAAGATGGGAGCAGATATCAATCTTGCCTTCAATGTTTGGAAACTGTTCTCACATTTGTTAGTCCAAATAAACTACTCTCCTTTCTTAGTCAAACTGGTAAGCGGTACGGCGATCCTGGAGTAGTCTTCTACGAATCGTCGGTAATACCCAGCTAGACCTAGAAAACTTCTAATTTTTGCAACACTCTTCGGTGCTTCCCACTTCACAATGGCTTCAATCTTGCTAGGGTCCACTTTAATTCCTTCAGCGGATACAACATGGCCTAAGAAAGAGACTTCATTTAGCCAAAACTCACACTTTTTAAATTTGGCGTAAAGCTTCTCTTTCCGTAATCACTGCAGAGCGGCACTTAGATTCATAATATGAGTTTCCTTGTCCTTGGAGTAGACCAATATATCATCAACGAATACAATGATCGACGTATCCAACATATCATGGAATACCCGATTTATAAGTTCCATAAAAGTTACTGGTGCGTTTGTCAATCCAAAAGACATGACCAAAAATTCATAATGTCTATATCTGGTCCTGAATGCTGTCTTTGGAATATCACCAACCTTAATGTTCAACTGATGGTATCCTGATCGAAGATCGATCTTGGAGAACACCTTGGCACCTTGCAACTGATCGAACAAGTCATCGAACCGAGGCATTGGGTATCGATTCTTGATTGTCAGCCTATTCAGTTCCCAGTAGTCTATACACAGTCGAACACTACCGTCCTTCTTTAGGAATAATACTGGCGCTCCCCATGGTGATATGCTAGGTTTAATGTAACCCTTGTCCAACAATTCTTGTAACTGCAGCTTCAATTCCTTCAGTTCAGTAGGAGCCATTCGATAAGGTGCTTTAGATACTGGTGCGGCTCCGGGTATTAGATCTATAACAAATTCTATTGCTCGGTAGGGTGGTAGTCCTGGTAGTTCTTCAGGAAATACATCTGGAAAGTCACGTATGACATCAATATCCTCCATTCGTGGTTCTTCTTTTGTGAGGTCGACCACTGATACTAGATACCCAACTCCTCCTTTCTTGAGGCATTTCCTAGCCTTTATTGTAGAGAGGATGAGTTTTCGTTTACGGGGAAGTTTGGTTCCCGCAAAATTGAACTCTGCTTCTTCCTTGTCTTTAAATGTCAGCTTTTTTTCGGCCCATAATAGGTTTGTAGAATGCCAAGCTAACCAGTCCATTCCCAAGATGACGTCAAAGTATACTACCTCAAGTTGGATCAAGGTTGCATCCAAAGTCTTCTCATCAATAAGAACTGGACAGGGTCCATAACCCTTTTCTAATTCCACTTCTAGTCCCGTTGGCGATTGTAGAAGCAGTTTGTAGTCAAAAGAATTGAGGGGTAGATTTAGCTTCTTCCCAAACGACACAGATATAAAAGAATAAGTAGCTCCAGAATCAAAGAGTACTCTGGCGGGAATGCCATTAATAGGTACGATACCTGTGATTTGTTTTAATTTAGTCTACATGCTAATACAATGTAACACAAAATGAAAAGGTTCAGGTCATACCAGTGACCACATCAGGCGATGCGGCAGCATCTTCAGAGGTAACAGCATAAACTCTCCCTTGATGTAGTTGTTTTCTGGGCTTAGTACACTCTCTTGAGATATGCCCTACTTGATTGCAGTTAAAACATCTCAATCCTTTACCATTTTGCTTTGGTTGCGATGGGGATGCTAAGGTAGTCTTGGCTACAGCATTAAAGCCTTGAGTACGGAAATGTTTGAATGTCTTGGTGTTCCCTCCATTGTAAGAATTTACATTTGGCCTTTTAATACCCCTGTTTTGAGTAAAATAGCTCCCTTTCTGGCTCGACTCTATCACGCTTGCAATTTGTACAGCTTCATTGTAGAATTTCTTCTCAAGTCCCAGAACATGTTCACGGATGTTTCCCCTGAGTCCCATGACGAACCTTCGGGTCATTTTGTTTTCCTCTTGCATGCTAGAGGGTGCAAAGAAGAACAGCTCCTCATAACGCTGTTGATATACATACACAGTCATTTGCCTCTGATATAAACTCAGGAACTCTCTCTCCATAGAATCTCTAAAACTTCTAGGAAAGTACTTCTCAAAGAATGCCTCTTTGTATATACCCCCGGTCAGTTGGGTGTGCTTTGTTAATAGGTAAGTCTGTGTGGACTTTCACCAGTGGTGTGCATCACCTGTTAGCATAAATGTTGCGCACAACACTTTCTCCTCTTCATTCACCGTCATCATCATAAAATTCCTCTCCATCTCATCAATCCAGTGTGCTGGCGACAAAGGATCAGCTGGCTTACCATTATACTCCTTGGGCTTCATCTTTAGAAAATGCTCGACCAATCTGGAGTGGTCCAGCTGATGAGGAACATATGCCCCATACGTAGGTGGTTGGTTCTGATAACCACCTTGAGCTACTTCAGGGTTCTACACTTGAGCCTGCATGATGAGATTTTGAGGTGCATGGGGTACCGTGTTACTTCCCCCTGGTACTGTGCTTTCCTGTCCTGCTGGCATCGGTGTCGTCTGTGCAGCTGGAAAAACCATGCCTATGGTAGCTTGCACAGTAGCTTGTACCTTTTGTATTTGCTGTAGCTGTTGTGCCAAGTTCATTACGGCTGTAGCCAGGTCTGTAGGTGGAGCTGGCAGATTGGTAGGATTTGTCTGACCATTAACTACAGATGGTGCCGTGTTCAGATTCTCCTGTGTTTCAGGACGTATATTGTTGTCTTCCTCCACAGGTGGTGGTGGTGGAATAGAGTTTCTGCTTTGCCTGGTTACTCTTCGCCCAGCCATTTTTCTGTTCTGATGATGGTAGTGTCTGTAAGTAATCATAGCACATGTGAGGCAATCAATATAATTGTTCTCCAGTCAAAAATCCAACTAATCAATATCATTTTCAAAATTTTCAGATCTTTCTGTCAAAATTACTGTATTTTCCATCGTAGGGTCGATGGTAGGGTCGATCCTTATGCGACCCTAGGGTATGCGACCTTAAGAATCACTGTCAACTACCGAGAGCCTAGGGTCGATGGTAGGGTTGGTATACGACCCTAGGGTCGACCCCTAGTTCTCTATCACATCACCGAGAGGCTAGGGTCGATGAAGGGGTCGGAGGTTGGGTCGCATGTTTTGGTCGAATTATGCGACCCTAGGACCAAAAATCAGGTTTTTAAACCCGATTTTGGATTCATTTCCCATTCTTTCTCCTGCCTTCCAACTCAACTCGTTCCTCTGAGTTGCTACAGTAACGACCCCGACCCGTTTGGTGATTCTATCATACATTCGAGACTCTCACTCCTTCTCTTCAGGTGTATTCTCTACTGTTTCATGTTTTTAAGGTTTCCTAACGAGGGTTTTGCTCAATTATATCGTTTTCTTCAAATTAAAATTTTTCTAATCGTAATAATTTGATTTTTATTCGGGCTTTTGCTGTTGGTCACCCAATTGACGAAAGCCCTCAAAAATATTGAAGTTTCATCAGTTGGTTATCGAGAAACTTGAAAATTTTTAATTTTGAACTAATTTTTAAGATTTTTTGAAGTTATTGAAATTTCTTCGAATTCAATCTTTCTAAATTAAATTCCCAACTGTATGAACCTTGCAAGATGGTTTGGAACCTATGTATGTCCTCCTGCCCAAGTGGTTTGGTGAAAAGTGAGGCTTTTAACCAGTTTATGCCATTATAATTCCAAAATTTTTGGATTTTTCACCATTACTAATCTGTTATTTGTCTTTCTTTGTTTTGGCAGATAATATGGCTCGTACCAAAGTACCTAGGGTTCACGACCCAGTTTGTTTCCGCTCTAACGAGGCCAAGGCTCAGTATGCTCGCTATGCTCGTAAGAAGGTAGAGGGAGGTCGTCGTGTGGACTTGGCTAGTCTAGCCTTGTTCGACGTGGAGACAGCCTTTGGTGACATGGGCTGGCTTCCCGTGATTACCTACGATGCCTGTACCTATCCGGATCTGGTGAGACAGTTCTATTGTAATCTCCAGGTGGTGGGAGATCACAATGACATTGAGAGGGGTAGGGAGCTCAGGATCACGAGCTACGTCAAAGGAGTAGAGGTTTCCTTTGACTGACAGCAGTTAGCAGACCTCTTGGGCATATCACATGATGGCCCCTTGGTGAACTGTGCTCCTAGGGAGGCCCAGTTCTTTTCCTTGGAGATGCAGGCTGAGATAGACCATCAACTTATCAGAGAGGATCGCTGGGAGATGAAAGCGATCAACCTATGTCCAGAGCCTCGGGTGTACTGTAAGATCATCCAGCATAACCTGATACCCCAGAGTGGACATTACAAGAGGATCTCCCAGTTGACCAAGTACTTACTTTACGGTATCTGCACTAAGCAGCCTGTCTGCCTCCCTTATATTATTATGAGGACGATGATCTATGCTACGCTGCCTGGTCAGATAGGCAACCTGCCCTTTGGACGCCTGATCACAACACTGCTTACCCGCCTAGGGGTTGATTTAGTAGATGAGAAGATTCAGGAGAAGACTTTCTCATCAGTGCTAGACTGGGAGGCCATCTGTAGGATGGGCATGCGGGATGCTTAGGTCAGTGATGAGGAGAGGAAAGCTCTGGTGCGTCCTAGTACTCAGGTAGAGGTGGCAGACGCTGAGGCGGCAGCAGCAGCAGGAGGAGGAGCAGGCGTTCATGGGGGTGATGATGAGGATCGCATGTATATGGATGTGGATACTATACCTCCTCCATTACCTCCACATTCTACTGGAGCTGGTCCATATCGGGTTCCTTCACACATGGCGGGTCCTTCATGCCCACCTTCTGATGATATTATAGGGCTGTTGCGTGAGATTAGGGAGGCCCAGCGCACGTCGGATCAGCGGATGGCTGAGCTGGCAGCTAGTCTCCAGGTGACCCAGACCCAGGTGGCTTGGTTAACTAAAGTGTATGCTGAGGACTATGATAGAGATCGCGAGGCACCTCCTCCTACTGCACCTCCAGCTCCATGATGTATATATATATTCTTTTGTTTTTCTTATATTACAGAGTAACTGTCTGGATTGTGGACTATACTCTGATTTGGATATGTATAACCTTTGCTTTTGATTTGATGTATATAAAGTTTGTTCTTTCTTTTTATATGTGCATTATTTTCTTTCTTAATTTTGTCTCATATAACACAGGTGCTTATAGTGTGTTCTTATTACAACTTTTAAATTAAATCCTAACTCAGTTCACGAACTTTTGTGGAAGTATACTAGTTTAATAGACAGGGCCCGAGAGCTCTGATACCAAGTTGTCACACCCCAATTCCACACTATTCAGAATGGTGTGATGAACCACCAATAAACCAACGGTTCAACCAAGATCTCGAATAGGCTGTGTCCATTTGTTTAAACCATACACATACATAATAATCAGAGTAAATACTCAATAGCGGAAGTCTTTAGTATTAAATGAACTGAGAGTCTAAAGATAGTAACATAAATAAATTATTCAATTATCTTCCAAATACTAAGACATAAATAAAATATTTAATCAATTACATCGTCTATATAACTTGAATAAAAACTAATAAAAAACACAAGAGTTGCACTCGCATGACGAATCAGGCGATTCCATCAAAATTTCAGCATCCATTGCCGCCGCATGTCCATACACCGTAGCATTCATATAATCTTCAACCGTGGTACCTGCATCATTAACTAAAAACATTCGACGTCAAAAGGGTGAGCACACATCACGGCTCAGTGAGCAAACAAAACAATGCAAAAATCATATGCATGCATTCAATTCATATCTTTGGTCAGATTTATGGGTTTGCAATGTGCTATAGAAAGGTTCGGAGGCCGCCTCACCTCTATACACGAGTGTGTGGAGCCGCACACTGAAAATGGCATTGCCGTCCCACATGCACCCACTATGGTATAATATACCCAATGAAATCGGCATTGCAGTACCGGTTGCACCATACCAACACGTAAGCCCCTATTGGCAAGGGCTTGAAAACTGGGCTCGCAACTAACCAATCCTAATGTCAAACAGTGTATCCAAGGCCTCACCCAACATCCCTCAATACGTTCATATAGATAGAGCTAAGGCCCCCCGACAGAGTCAGAGACTACACAGTCCGAGACCACGTCCCTTGATGCTCTACGACGTAATAGCTCTGCTAAGGTAATGGCGATACGACGATGTTAGTGGACAAGACTTGAGTAGAGATAGAGGTAGAGTCTGGTGACCAGAACACACCACGATATCATGTCCTCCCCCTGATGCCTCACTCGTATCAAATACACTAACCACACACAAACATTCACACGCCTATTCCTAACCTCACCATCATCATCATGTTATAAATAAACGAATTAAATATGCATGAATAGTAATAGCAAGAATATTGGATGACATGTTAAATGCACACTACACGAAAACAAGCATAGAATCATTCATGGCATTGGACTCAATAAATAAAACATAGTTTTTTATTATCCAATTAGTTTAGGTCTTGTTCCCTCACCTTTGATTGAGTGTAGATTCTCTTTCAAGCTCTAAGAATCACTTTTATATCACTAGGAAAACCTAACAAATTCATAGATTCTAATTAGAAATAAATTCCAACAATTTAAGCTTGCTGTAAAGCTAGGGTCGCAGGATGTGTCGCAGGTATCTAAGACCCCAGGGTGTAGGGTCGATTATAGGGTCGGTTATCCATCGACCTTATGTGCGACCACAGCCTCCCTGGACTTCCCGAGAGCATGGGGTCGATCCTATAGTCTCATAAGTCCATTCTAAGAATGTTCTATGGCTCATAACTATGATTTTTATACACTTTCCATTGCCTATGATGATTACTTTCATGGATTCCTTCGAAACTCATCCATGGGTAGATGATTTGGGTTTCTCCCAACCCTAACTTCTTTGTAAGCTATTCTAGGGTCTTACATAGTTCATGGAGAATGTATTCATACCTTAGGGTTGCTGAGATTCAGGGATTTCTCTGAATTCCTTCTCTTTAGTTGTCTTCTCAAATTCTCATTCTCTTCTTCTTCTCCTCCTTCTCTTCTCTTTCTCTCACTCATAATTAGGGTTTTGAAAGGAGTGAAAGAGGCTAAGGGACGTCCTATTTATAGTGGAAAACCTCCCAAAATAAGTCCCATCGAGATTAGGAAAGAAATTCCTGAAATTAGGAAAGTTTCCTAATTCATGGTTTCAGTCTGTCACCCTAGGGTCGATGCTAGGGTCGCAAATTCCGTCGAACCTAGGGTCTCAAGTCATCCGACCCTAGGACCTGAAAAACCATGGGTTTGATTCTGTTGTGGTGGGGGTCGACCCTACCTGTTTATGCATGCAACCCTACCCTCATATTTACTATTTTTGGGTCAAATTCATACCTGGTTTTGTGATTTCCTTTACATACTTGGTCCACTTGGCTCGACCATGATAGGTAGACCTGATACAAGGTGGTAAGACCGGTTAGTTCGGTACGGGTCTTACACGTAGAGATTGACCACCAGATTCTTAGGGATGGTCGTTGGCAGATGAAGGTGTGAGGACAAAGATGGAAATTTTAGAAGTCGCCACCTAGATTAAGGTATAAGACCTTGGAAAATGTAAAATCTCACCCCAAGGTAAGACTTCGATTGACTCATGACCCTTAGATTGGATTTCTGGTCCATCGGAGATTGGGTAAGCATCAGGTTACGGTTATGGGAAGGGGTTAGGCACCCAAACCTCCCGATCAAAATCTGTCTCCTATGCCTTTCCTATGCTAGACTCTATCTGTTAAACCAAACCAAACCAAGTGTTTGATATCATTGAACCGAATCTGTATCCATTAGATTGCCTACGTATTACAGAATTATTCCAAAAATCAAGTTCACCATCGTAGTTCATGTGTGATTAAAGTTTATGGATGTGATTTATTCTTGTGCATGATTAAGTTCATTGTTCAAGTTGAAGTTTATGCTTGAAAGGTTGAGAAACCCTATAGATTAGGATCTGGATAGTCAATGCGGACTGATAGATAGTCCTAGTGGATCTATGGGTAACCCTATTTGTGTCAAAATATGGATAACCCTATTTGGATTGGAATGTGGATAACCCTATTTGGATCAAAATGTGGATGGGTATCCTAGTGGATCTATGGATAGTCCGAGTGGACTAAGGTGTGGATCCAAATTTTGGATTCTCCCAAATAGCCTACGTATCCTAGGATTTACCCTAGGAATCAGAATCCACGTAGTTCGGAATGGATAACCTGTTTTAGGTTAGAATGTAAGAACCTGTTCTAGGTTTAGGATTGAGAACCTATTCTAGGTTTAGGGTTTAGAACCTATTCTAGGTTTAGGGTTTATTGAAAGGTGAAAATCGTCTTGAGTTACCCTTTTCATCCTGAATTCTAATTTTGGAAGGTTTGGGAAAGCATTCTCTTTCTTTATTAAGATTTTTATAATTTCTTGTTATGCCCTTCCCAAAAATGTGGGTGCCTAAATGCACGTCCCCACGCCTAATATGTTTGCTAGGTGTACAGATATGGCAGTTCGACTAGGGTGAAGCATAGATTAAGTTATTGCGATAAATGAAATATTCTAAGCATGGCATGTATGATATTTATGCTAACTATCACAAAATATAGTATGATTATGAAAATCTTCCTAATATGGCATGCATTGCGAATAAGGCAAGAACCTAATATGGCAAGATTTAATATGCTAATCTAAGAATGGCAAGACCTAATATGGCAAGATATAATATGCATCAATATATCAATATGGTAAGTATCAATCATAGAATGCATATATGACATGATTTTTTCAAAAAGGGTAAGATCTTATATGCTATTTTCTATGCATAGTAAGATTTAAAAATGATAATTATTAAGATTTTGCTAAATATGGTAAAAAATCTATTTATTCTATCAAATATAGCAATACATGGAATATGGAAAATGTGATTCGCACAATCCAAACAAAGCATATGAATGCTCCAAATATATCCATTTATCCAAATATGGCAGAATTTGCTCAAATAACCAATTTGCATGTTACAATGAATGAGACATCAATGAAACCTTTTTTTTTTTTGAAAAGTGCAAAATTATTAAGAAAAACATATATTTAATGTTCTTTGAAAAATTATAATTTTTATGAAGACATTTGGAAAGATTAATGACTCAAAACTATCAAAATTGTGACACAAGGTTTCAGATAATGGACAAAACTATGAACTGCATCCAGATTTTATCACAATACACAAGAATGACCGTAAGTAGGTCTTCTGTAACTCAAATCAAGCTCAACATTTTTTAATAGACAGATGACTTAATATATTATATTTCATATGAAGTAGTCGAATCCTAACAGAGAGCAAAAATAGGTCAAAGATATGCCCTAAGACCGGACATGTGCACTGGTCAAATCTGTTCTAGATTTTTGACCAGTTGCACCATAAATTCCAAATAAAATCCTATACTTAATGAAAATTAAATCCAGACATATGTCTAAATAGATAACTGTCTGATCTAAAATTTCATCCAGAAAAACAAGTAAAATAGTATATTTTCTTTGTGAAAAATGATTCTTTTCAATCATGCAAATCAATACATCATGACAGATTCAAAATCAGAGTACTATGCACTTAAAAATTGATATCAATTCAATAAAAAATTGAAAAAATATGAAACCAGTGCCATTCTTGAGAAGACTTTCATGTCTAAAAGAAGTTAATTTCCTAATTATGGCCACAAGACCCTTGTCTACATAATTTCTGATGGACGATTGCATTACATCCGAGTAAAATGTCAAAGGCAAATTGTTTTATGCATTTTTCCAATTTCAAATGGATCGAAATTTTTGAGGTAGTCTTCTAACATATCAGAGAGACTCTCATAAAAATTTAGGCTATAAAATTAAAAAAAAATACATGTGATGTACGTTCTATGTTTGAATCTTAAATCTAGAAATTTGAGATTAAAAAACCACTTTATGAAATTTGCAAAAAACATCAAACATCATCATATATCATTCAAAACTTCATCATTGAATATCTTAGACAAATTATCATTCATGAAAAATGCTAGACATAGGCATCCTAACATTAACAAGCATGTAATAGAGCATTCAAAATTGAGATTTCATGAAAATTAGCCTTTTTCAAACAAAATTGACAGTCGAGCATTCTAACGACCTCTAAATTTGTTTAGAGTACTAACCTTGTGTTCGAATTGAGTGAAACCATCGATGGAGGATGAATGGAGATTGTATCATGCTCTTTGAATGTGAACCCTCCTTCTCCTCTCTTCTACTTATCTCTCTCTTCTCTTTCTCTCTTTTCTTCTTCTCTATTTTTTCTTTTCACTTCTTCTTCTCTCTTTTTTTTTTTCTTTTCTCTTCTTCTTCTCTCTTTCTTTCTCCCTCTCTCACGTTTTTCTCTCTTGCCCACATTCTCTCACTCCTTGTGGTTTGGAAAAGAAGCCCCCTCTCTCTTCTCTTGGCCTATTTATGCTTTTTCTCCCATCTTTTAGAAGATCCTTCTTTCCTTTTCTTCTTTTTCTAGAAAATCTCTTTTTTTTCCCTTTTTTCTTCTTTCCTTTCTTCTCTTCCTTCCCTTTTCTCTTCTGTCTCTCTCTTCCACACGTTTTTTCTCTTTTCTTCTTTTAGAAGATCATCTCCTCTTCTTTCCTTCTTCTATATTCCTTCCTTTTCTTCTTTTTCTTCTAAAAAATCATTTCTTTCCATTTTTTTTTCTTTCCTTTCTTCTCTCTTTCCCATGTTTTTTCTTCTTCCTTTCTTTCCTTTTTTTCCTTATTCTTCTAGAAAATCCCTTCTCTCTTTCCTTTTTCTCTTTCCTTCTTCTAGAAAATTATTTCTCTCTTTCCTCTTTTTCTTCTTCCCTTTTCTTCTTCCTTCCTTTCCTTCCTTTTTTTCTTTCTCCCCCACTTTTCATATTTTCTTTCTAGAAAACGTTTCCTTTTTTTCTTTTTTTCTTTTTCTTCTTTTTTCTTTTTTTCATTCCTTCTTCTTTCCTTCCTTTTTTTTCTTTCTCCCACTCTCTTTCACGTTTTCTTTCTAGAAAACGTGAAAGAGATCCCTTCTTTTTTTTTCCTTTTTTCTTTTATTCCTCTCTCTTTCCTTTTTTCCTTTCTCCCACACTTTTTCCCATGGCCTTTTTTCCTCTCGGCCTCTCTTTCCTTTCTCTTTCCTATAATATATATATATATATATATATATATATATATATATATTATATAAAATATATTAAACATTATATACATATAAAAGAAAATACATTGATATGGACCGACATAACTTGGTTTGGATTGGTCTAAGCTGGGCCGGGCTAAGTTAGACTAAGTTGGATTAAGCTGGTTTGGACCAAGGTTGACATTTCATAGTCCATTTCTATCACCCTTCCATATGGAATTTTTCGATAGCATCTATTCCAAATTTTTTACGTTTACTTTGTAGAACATTAAAAATGAGGAATATTAAAACTTGAATCACCTCATTTGGAAATAAAATGGCCAACTTATGAATTTATGAAGTTTAAGCTGGCCAATTATTGATAATTTGGCTGACCATTCTGTATGGGATCCTTCAAAGACTTCTACCAAAAATCCTTTACGTCCACTTTTTAGAGTACTAAAAATGAAACATAATGAAACTGAAATTACCTGATTTGGATATGGGGTGACCAAAATATGAATTTTCAAAGATTAAATGACCATTTTCATGTATAATTTTGCATGGGACCCTCGGAAACTTCTACTCGAGATTTTTTACGTCTAATTTGTAGAACATTACAAATGAAGAATAATGGCCTTGGAATCATCTGAATCCGACGTAGAACGACAAAGATATGAAGCTTTGAATTCTAATGATAATTTTGCATAAAAGCTTGCGTGCCCACTGGTGACTTCTACCCGGGATTTTTCACGTCCACTGTGAAGAAGACTGAAATTAAGGAATATTGGCCTTCGAATCATTTGATTCCGATATCAAATGGCCAAGAGATGATGTCTTGAAGTTTGAATGATAATGCATGCATCATACGATAATTATGTAAACGCCCTTGCACTTTCAAACTGCGATATCTTCTTTATTTGACTTCAGAATTTGTTGATTTTGGTCTCATTTCGAAGATAATTTCATGACCTATTCATCTAAGTAGGTATAGCCTATGACCCTACTGTGGGGTTCATTAGAGAATCACCAACCTTTGGGTTAATGGCTGGAAACCTGCCATATTGATTTACTTATGCTGAGTGTGGCAAAAATGGGGTACTTACAAAAGGCAATCAACCAACGGCTGGAACCCCGAGTGTATTGCAAAATCATCCAGCACAACTTGATTCTCCAAAGTGGATACTATGAGAAGGTTTCACAGTTGACCTAATACCTTTTTTTACTGCATCTGCACTAGGCAACCTATCTACCTTCCTTATATCATTATTAGGACCATGCTCCGTGCCACGACGCTTGGTATGGTGGGTAACCTACCCTATGGGCGTTTGATCACCACACTGCTCACTCACCTGCAGGTAGACTAGGTCGATGAGAGGATTCACTAGGACACTTTTTCGACTGACCTTGACTGGGAGGCCATCTATAGGATGGGGATGCGAGATGTGCAGGTCAGTGATGAGGAGAGAAATGCTATGGTGCATCCCTGTACTCGAGTAGAGGTAGCAAACGCGGAGGTGGCAGTAGCAGCAGCAGTACAGGTTCACGAGGGTGATGATGAGGAGGATGATGACAGGATGTTCGTGGACGTGGATGCCATTCCTCCTCCATTACCTTAGCATTCCACTAGAGCTGGCCCTTCACATCCACCACCAGATGACGTGGTGGGGCTGCTGCGTGTGATTCAGCAGGCCCAGCGTGCTACTGATCAGCGGGTGGTGGATTTGGCAGCTAGTCTCCAGGTGACCCAGACTCAGATAGCCTGGCTTACGAGAGTATACGCTGAGGATTATGATCGAAATCCTGAGGCACCTCCTCCTCCAGCACCCCCTGCTCCATGATGTTTTTATTTCTTTTTACTTTATACTACAGAGTAACTATCCGGATTATGGACTATACTCTGATTCGGGTATATGTTAGTTTTATTCTCATTTGATATATACATAGAACTTGTTATTTATTTACATATATGCAATATTTTCTTTCTTAGTTATTGTCTCATACAACACAGGTGCTCATGGTGTCTTCTTATTAAAGCTTTTAAGTTTATCCTAACTCTGTTTACGAACTATGGTGGAAGTATTCAGGTTTGATAGACAAAGCTCGAGAGCTCCAATACCATGTTGTCACACCCCAATTCTGAACCAACCAAAATGGTGTGTTGAACCATCTGTGAACCAAAGGTTCAACTAGGATCTCGTATAGACCTTTCCCATTTGACCAAACGAGATACAACCATAACCATAATCAGAGTAAATAAACAATAGTGGAAGCTTTTAATATTAATGAACTGACTATTTAACAATTATAACATAATTAATTATCCAATTATCTCCAAATGAATCAAGACATAAAATAAAATAAAGTAATCAATTACATGTTCTGATAATCCGACAACTAAATCTATTCAAAAACACACGAGTTGCACTCGCACGACGAATTGTACAACTCAACCATAGCTTCCATATCCATCACAACAACATGTCCGAACATTGGTGCATTTATATAATCTTCTAGGGTAGGACCTGCATCATCAAATAAAACTATTTGACATCGAAAGGGTGAGCACACATCATCGCTCAGTGAGCAAACAAAACAATGCAACAAACATATGCATGCATTCATTTCATATCTTTGGTCTGGTTTATAAGCTTGCAATGTGTTATTAAAAGGATTGGTAGCCTCCGCACCTTTATACACGAGTGTGTAAAGCCGCCCAATGGATCAAACACCATTGTCATCCCACATGCACCCATCATGGAATAGAAATAGAGCTAAAGTGCCCAGATCAAACACCGCATGACACTGCCCTTAATGCCCTAACCATACCAATACGTAAGCCCCTACTGGCGAGGGCTTGCAAACTGGGCTTGCAACTAACCAATCCTAATGCCAAACAGTGTATCCATGGCCTCACCCCAGCATCCCTCAATACATCCATAGAGATATAGCCAAGGCCCCCGACAGAGTCAGAGACTATACGGTCCGAGACCACCTCCCCTGATGCCCTACGATGTAATAGTTCTTCTAAGGTAATGGCGATACGACGATGTTAGTGGAGAAGACTTGAGTAGAGATAGAGCTAGAGTCTGGTGACCAGGATGAACTACAGTGTCACGTCCTCCCCCTGATGCTGCACTCGCATCAAGCACACTAATCATACACGTACATTCACATGCCTATTCCTAACATCATCATCGTTATCATGTTATAAATAAACAGAATTAAATATGCATGAGCAGTAATAGCAGAAATATTGGATGGCATTTGAAATACACATTACAAGCATACAAGCATAGAATCATTTATGGCATTGGACTCAAATAGTAAATAGCTTGTTATTAGCCAATTATTTTAGGTTTGTTCCCTCACCTTAAGTTAATGGTTGTTCCTCATCCAAGCTTTGTAAATCACTTTTAGAACAGTTGGAAACCTATGAAATTTACAGATTTTAAATTAGAATTTATTTCCAGCAATTTAGACTTCCAGAAGCTGAGTGGTTGCAGGTGCGACTGCACCTCTGGTCTCAGTTTCTGCGACCACAGTGTATGTGGTCGCTACGTGTGGTCGCATACGATGCGACCACACCCTCCTTGGAACTTTCCCGAGGGCATGTGGTCGCTATGTGTCGTCGCATACTATGCGACCATACATGCGACCACACCCTCCCCAGAACTTTCCCAAGGGCTTGTGGTCGGTTATGTGTGTCTCGTGTGGTTGTATATCATGCGACCACACATGCGATCACACATGTGTTGGTCGCCTTTTCCACTCCCAACTAAATTTCTTCATGTTTTGATTCCTTGGCTTATCACCATGATCCTTCCTATGATTGTTCTATGGCTTAAAATTCATATTTTACACAATCCAACATCCTAATAGATTCCCTCCATGGATCTGATAGAATTTTTCCATGGTTTGATGATTGGGGTCTCACTTTGAATCACTATCTCCTCCATGATCTATTCTAGGTATTCAACTGATGTGGGGATGGTTTCATACCTTAAATTTATTGAAGATTCAGAGTTCTCTCTAAAATTCCTCCTCTTAGTCTTCCTCTTTAATTCTCCTTCTCTTCCTCCTCTTTTCTTTCTCTCTCTTTTAGTTTGAGTTCTAAAAGGATGAAAGAGGCTAAGGGATGTCTAATACATAGTGGAAAACCCTCCATATAGAGTCCCACTTAGATTAGGAAAGAACCCCCTTCGGATTAGGAAGGTTTCTTAATCATAGAGTCTGTCTGACTTCGTGTGGTCGCACGTGGGGTCACAGAACCCATCGACCACACAGCTAAAAACTGTGACCACACGTCCCAGACTCCTGTGGTCGCATTATTCTGAGGTGTGGTCGACCACACCTGTTTAGGTATGCGACCACACACTCCTAAATAGATAATTATGGGTTGAATTTCATACCTACTCTTGCTGTTTCGTCATGCACTTGGTCCACTTGGCCCGACAATGATAGGAAGTCCTGATACAAGGTGGTAAGATCCGTTAGTACGATACGGGTCTTCCAAAGTTGGGGTATATGTCATGCTGAATGTGCAAGGCTAGGGTCCAACCTAGTGCATCGAAGTGCATCCCAGTAGCAAACCTGGTCAGTTCCTCAAGGACAATGTAACTCCCTACCTCAATATTGGCTATGCCTAATTTTGCCTACTTTTGGCTATAGTAGTATGATAGGAAGAGTGCCTATTAACCCTTCTGGATGGGATGATCCTACCCTCCTTGTAACGTTTCACAAAGCCTATAGGTTTGGCAAATAGAACAATCTTAGTTAAAATGTGGTTGGGCATCCTGTGTAATGGGTTTGACAAGAAAGACATGATTCCCCAGGAGAAGTAGGGAAAACAATGCCCTAACCCTAAGATGCTACCATTACATGGGATTAAACCTAGTCATGTCCAATGAAGTAGAATAACAAGAGTAAGCGAGATATCATACCTGAAATCAAAATAGATGGGGATGTATCGCCCAATGTAGTTGGAAACTGCCAAGAATAAGGGGAAAAACTTTGGAAATCGGAGGAAACCCTATTTCTCTCCTTTCTACTAGAAATTTTTTTGGTATGGTCTCTAATGAGAAACCATGAGCCTTTTTATAGGATTCTGGATTTCGCGGTACTAGCAGACTGGTCACTTAAGCCCTGTACCGCTTCATTTTACTGGTTGACCAAGAATAAAGCCAATTGGACTTTTGGGCTCCAAAGACTAACCAGAGTCATTCAAAATTTATCAGAGTTACGTGATACGGCTTCATGCCTCATGTAGATTTGTAAACTTAGAAAATTTTCTAAGTGTTTAACCAATGGAATAACCGGATGAACTGTCATCCACCACTCTATCCGATTAACCTACTGAAATCAGGTTAGTCTATAGGTGATACAAACTGGATGACTAACTAAAAGTTAGTTCATCTGGTGCTGATCATCAGCTTTCCCCAATAAATTAAGGGGATTACTAACCAGTGGAGCGTGCTACCAGTTACTGCTACTGGTTCAGGAAAACAGCTTAATTTAGACTTGAATCATGGAGATTGTGATGCATTTCTTATAACTGCCATAACATGAAGTATTTAAGATAGTGTTATGGTTTAATTGGACTTATGGTTGATAATAACATTGGGCATTTATAGATTTTCCCTATTAATCCACAATATTGACAAGCAATGCCTCCAAGGAGAAGACCTAGGGGGAAGAATGCCAATGCAAACCCTCCGACTGAGGATGAGGGTAGTGTGGGCTAGGGTGGTTTAAATTCACCACCACGTGTACCACCCCCACTACCACCTCCTCCTCAGCAACCAATAAATCTTCTACCACCGCCCCTAGTGTAAATGGAGGCAGATATTGTGGCAATTATGGGTAGTTTGGTACGAAACATGGAAGACCAACAAAGGAATACAGTTGCAGTCCTTAATGAATTATTGACTGTGCTACGAGGAGTGCCTCTAGCTCCACTAGGTCCAGGATAATCACAGAGTGGAGGCATACCTCTAATTCCTCCTGCAGCACATGTACATGAGCAAGTGTCCCTTGTACCACCCGTTCATCGTGATTCGGCACCGGTGCCTGTAGTTAATACTCACCCTCCCATGGCAGGCATCCATTTACAGCATCAATTAGATGGGACAAAGGTGATGAATAATTTTAGCAAATGCACCTGTTGAAGTTTACTGGGTGGATCCCAATCTGATGCAGTTGGCTATTTGGATCGAAGCGGTAAAGAAGACCTTGATGACCCTTATGTACACAAAGGCACAAAAGTTGTGCATCCTTTCAATTAGAAGGGATGCCCTATGATTGGCAAAAGGGCATCCAGCCTACCTTGATGGGGTACCATGGAGAGATCACATGGCAGATCTTTAAAGAGGTATTTTATAAGAACTTCTTCCCCTAGAACTTTAGAGATCGGAAGGAGGTTGAGTACCTCAATTACGTTCAGGGGAGTAATACTGTTAAGGCATATCAACAGAAATTCGAAGAGCTCTTCTATTTCTCTCCTGTATCCATGAGGGATAAAGAGCCTAAGCTAAGGTCCTTTGTACGAAGTCTGAGGGGAGACATCAAGGTGATAGTGGAGTCAATGAGACTGATAGAGTATTGTGACGCCATGCAAGCGGCAAAAAATGTTGAGGATGGGTACCGTCAGAATTACTAGGGTTAAAAGAAGCCCATGAGTTTCACTAACAACTGCCCAACAACCAGTTTTGGGTTCATTACCCCAGCTCATCTGTGACAGCTTCTTCTGCTCCATCCACAGTGAGGCCCCCTTATAGGAATCTGGCCTCCACTCAAAGCAAGCTTGCATTTGTATCCAGGACAAACTCAGCCAAGACCTGCAGCTTTATGTCCCTTTTCTGTACCATATGGCACTTGCTTTAACTGTGGAAAGTCAGGCCACTTTGTAAGGGAATGCCCAGAACTGAATAAGGCACCACTACAGAGATAAGACAAGGTCTTTGCCTTATCCGCTGATGATGCATAAGGCTCACCTGGAGTCGTCCCAAGTATTATAAATTTTGAAGAAGAAGCATCATCTTGCGTGACATGTAGTAATTCATATGTATATGTGTAGGTAATATTTTTATATCTGGCACATATGCATGTGTATTGTCTGATTCTGGGGCTATGCATTCGTTTATTTCCCCATATTTGCCGTTAAGTTGGGAATGCTATCACACAAGATGTCTTGTGAACTCATAGTACATACACCCATGGGGTTCAAGCCCGATCTAGAAGACTATTATGTGTTGTGTGACGTGATCATAGAAGGTAGAGTATTGGAAGCCAACCTCGTCTGCCTTGAGATGAAGGACTTTGAGGTAATTTGGGAATGGATTGGTTGGCGAAGAACTAGGCCAACGTCCTCTGTTCTAGGTACCAAATTTTCTTCCAGCCTACCGCTAGGGAAGCTTTTGTTTATACCAATGACAAGATCATAAAGTGTCATAAATTATTTATATCTGCACTACAACCATTTAAACTCATTCACCAAGGGTGTGAGAGTTATCTAGTATCAGTATTGGATACCGAAGTTGAGATGCCAAGATTGGAAGATATACCGATAGCGAATGAATTCCTCCCTATAGAGCTTCCTGGTTTACCACCAGATCGGGAGATAAAATTTGTGATCGACTTAGTTCCAGGACCAGCTCATGCTTCTAAGGCTCCATACCATATGGCTCCTTTTCAGTTAAAGGAGCTCAAGGTATAGCTTCAAGAGCTACTAGATAAGGGTTTCATTAGACCCAATATCTCATCTTGGGCAGCACCAATGCTTTTTGTGAAGAACAAGGATGACAGTGTCCTTTTGTGCATTGATTACCTAGATTTCAACAAGTTGACAATCAAGAACTGGTATCCCTTGCCTTGGATCGATGACTTGTCCAACCACCTTTAGGAGGCAAGTGTGTTTTCAAAGATAGACCAATGGTCGGGCCATCACCAGTTGAAGATTAAGGGGACTGATGTGCCCAAGACAGCATTCCAGACAAGGTATGGCCACTACAAGTTCTTGGTCATGTCTTTTGGACTGACAAATGCTCCAGTCTCATTCATGGAGCTCATGAACCGGGTTTTCCATGAGTTTTTAGATAAGTTTGTCATCATGTTCATCGATGACATCCTCATCTACTCACCTAATGATACCACCATGCGGAACACCTCTGCATGGCATTGCAGAAATTAAGACAAAAAGTTATATGCCAAATTGAAGAAGTGTGAGTTTTGGCTCAGATAAGTAGTATTCTTGGGGCATATTATATTTACTAAAAGATTAATAGTGGACCCTAGAAAGGTTAGTGCAGTTATGGACTAGAAGACATCCACCTCGATAATAGAGGTCAAGAGTTTCCTTGGATTGGTGGACTATTATCGGTGCTTCATTGAGGGTTTTTCCCACATAGCAATCCCACTGATGGGATTGACCAATAAGGGACTGAAGTTTGAGTGGACAGATAAATGTGAGCAAAGCTTTCAGACTCTTAAGCAAATGCTTGTGTCTGCCCCAGTTTTAACCATTCCATCTAAAAATAGGGGCAAATTTGTGGTCTATACAGATGCTTCAAAGTTTGGACTTGGTTGTGTACTCATGCTGGATGACTATGTCATAGAGTATGCTACGTGGCAATTAATGGTGCATGAAAAGAGTTACCCCACCCATGATCTGGAACTTACAATAATTATCTTCACCTTAAAGATTCGGAGTCTTTACCTATTTGGGGAGACGTTCTACATAATTTCATATCACAAGAGTCTAACTTATTTGTTTATTCAGAAGGAACTAAATATGAGATAGCGAAGGTGGTTAGAGCTATTAAAGGATTATGACTGCATCATTAAGTATCAACCTAGCAAGGCCAATGCTCCCAATCGGAAGACATTAATCATATTAGATGGGAAAACCCTTGAGTCAATAGAATGTGAGGAAGGGCACAGTATGGCCCATAAATTGGTTCTTGAACCTCCTACAAAGATTGAAGCCTCTACTATTGAAATTATTATGTGAGAATAGGTTGAGGCAATAGCAGTGCTGCTCAATACATTGACTATTCCGCATACACTGCTTGATGAGATCAAGGATGCAACTGACAAAGATGTTCATTTGAAGACTCTCAAGCATGACGTTGAGAAAGGAAAGCAAGACCCAAATTTCATTGTTGATAGCAAGTGATTGATCAAATAGAGAGAAAGATATTGTGTACCAGAGTCTGCCAAGATTTTGAAGGAGACCATCATGATTGAAGCTTGTTTCGGCCCAGATCCATCTTGTGGGTCCTCCAAACTGACTAAACCTACAAGACAAGGAAAGGCAAAGAAGGGGGGAGGTGGGCTGGATGCCCCGGGTCCACTCCGATGCCAAAGTTAGGGCTCTGTGAACAGTCAGTGGGCTCGGTGTCGAGCCCACTAAGATATTATAGAAAAGTGTGGGGTGATGTGAGATTTTCCGTCCCAAGTGTCAGAGCATGAATCTCTAGGAGTAAATGAGCAGTAAATGTTGTGTGTACCTGAAAACCTCAGGATTTTCCCTATTTATAGTGAATAGTGCATATTTCCAAAATACCGATTTTACCCTTTGCTCTTGTGTTTGAGGAGCCTTCTTACGTCGAATAGGGGATTGCCACGTGGCTTCGAGGTTGAGTCCTACGTGTCGAGGTTGCATTGCCAGCGTGGCATAATTTCCTAACACATGCCTCGTTGCCCTGCTGAATCTGTAGGGTTCGGCTGAGCAAAAAGAGAATGACAGAACTTTCCTCCCAACAACTTGCCTCGTTACTCTGCTGAATCCGTAAGTTTCGGCTTGTGCAAAGAAGACTGACCGGACGTTGTCCCAACAACTTGCCTTGTTGCTCCGTTGTGGTGTTTGATGTGCTGGAGACTGATGGGGTTCTGGAGTTTGTTGGGGGTGAGTGCCGAGGTAGACAATGCGGCTCAGTCGAACTAGCCGACGAGGGAAGACCGAGGCGCATACGGATGCGGAAGGTCGATGTGATATAACCGTCTTGGATCCGAGCCGTCGCAGCCTTCAAAAAGGGAAACCAACGCCCTCGATGGAGGAACCAATTGTTCAACCACTCACCGAAGGAGTTCATGAAGATCGGCAACTTGCTTTTTGCTTTTTACCCTTTTTTTTTTACGGTGGGACCTGCATTTGAAAAAAGGAGGGACCTGAGGTGGCCGCCTCGGTCAAGCCACCTCGGTCTCTGAAATTTTTTTTTTTCTGACGGCGGGACTGTCCTTTTGCAAAAGGGAGGGACCTGAGGTGGCCGCCTCGGTCAAGCCACTTAGGTCCTTCAAAAAAATAATTTTTTTTTGACAGTGGGACTATCCTTTTGTAAATGGGAGGGACCTGAGGTGGCCGCCTCGGTCAAGCCACCTCGGTCCTTCAATATTTTTTTTTTTCTGGAAATAAAATCCCAGCCGCCTTTTTTTATTTTGACCAAGGCCGGGGTGGCCACCGCGGCCCAAACCCCTCGGTCAACTGTGTCTCTCTTTTTTTTATTATTATTTTTTTGAGTAGGCATAGCTCTATGGAGAATTGAACTCCTAGCCTCTTGCTTGATGCATGGGAGGTGGTCATGCACGTGACCACCTCTATCGAGGTGGTCATGCACGTGACCACCTCTATCGTGGAGATCTATTTGAGCAGACTGATGTGTCTAAGCCGAGGTGACTGCTTCGGCCCATTCCCATCGGTTTTCATACGAAAAAGGCTTGAGGTACGGGATATGGTTGCGCATGTGACCGCTTCATTCTTTTGACTTTGCAATGTTCGAGCTGTCCACCTTGACCGATATGCCTCGGTCTCCTGATGTGAGGGAGGTGGTCTTGCACGTGATCGTCTCCGTCGGTTGGTTTTGATCAGATTGATGTGATCGCTCCAATGTGACTGGACCGATGTGACCGACCCGATGTGACAGTACCTATGTGACTGGACCGATGTGACCGATCCGATGTGAATTGATCCGATGTGGCCGATCCGATGTGACTGGACCGATGTGGGCACTGCGGCCAGTACAGATCGGTCTGAAATTCATTGATGTGGTCACGGGATTGGCACGTGAACTATGGAGCGGCAGCATCCGATCCGATGTGAATGATCCAATGTGAACTGATCCGGTTTAACTGATCCGATGTGACCGAACCGATGTGACTGTCCATGTCTACCCACCTCGGACCAATGTGTTCCATACTTGGTGAAGTTTTTAGGTGGAATGGGCCTCACGTCGGCACGGGGCCGGGTTGATGTTCAAGTGGCACAGAGCCGTATCTACCCTCCTCGGGCCAATGTGTTCAATACTTGGTGAAATATTTGGGCCGAGTAGGTCTCACTTCGGCACGGGGCCTGGTCGATGTTCGCGTTGTCACGCAGCGGTGTCTACCCTCCTCGGCCCAATGTGTTCAACACTTGGTGAAATCTTTGGGCCGAATGGGTCTCACTTCGGTGCGGGGCCGGGTCGATGTTTGCGTCGGCACGAAGCCGTGTCTACCCTCCTCGGCCCAATATGTTCAACACTTGGTGAAATCTTTGGTCCGAATGGGTCTCACTTCGGCGTCGGGCCGGGTCGATGTTCAATCGGTGCAGAGCCGTGCTCTACCCTCCTCGGCTCAATGTGTTCAACACTTGGTGAATTCTTTGGACCGTATGGGTCTCACGTCGGCACGAGGCCGGGTCGATGTTCAATCGGCACGAAGCTGTGCTCTAACCTCATCGGCCCAATGTGTTCAACACTTGGTGAATTCTTTGGGCCGTATGGGTCTCACGTCGGCAAGGGGCCGGGTCGATGTTCAGTTGGCACGGGGGTGCCTCGGCTCTCGCTCTGGAGTTCCCTCCCGTGGTGGGGGAGGTAATCTTCTCCGACCTTCGGCCGCGGTGGCCGGCACTCTTGGTGCATTATGGTCCATGTACGACTTGTAGTAACCTCGTTGGATGAGGTCTTCAATCTCTGCTTGTAAGTTGTGACACTCATCGGTAGTGTGGCCGATGTCACGGTGGTACTGACAATACTTGTTTTGGTTGCGCTTCCTTGCTTCGGTCACAATCTTCTGGGGTCTTTGCAAATACCCGTCCTTAGCTATGAGGGTGGACACGTCGCCGAGGGACCTATTGAGCGGGGTGTAACCGCTGAATTTCTTCTGGAGCAATCCCCTGGCCCGTGCTTCTTCTCTCCTTGACCGCTTACTTTCCCCCAGTCGTGTGAGGTCTGACCTCGCATCCGTCCGCTTGTGTAGAGTATCCACTAGACTCTTGCTTGCTTCGTAGATATCATTGGCGCTGGCGAATTTTTCACATCTTGCCAGGAGTTCTTGTAGGTCTGCCGGTTCCTTCTTGGCTATGGAGAATCAGAGCTTTGGGTCAGTGACCGCTGCTCTCAACGTGGCAAAGTGAACTGCTTCGTCGATATCCTTTACTTGTAGTACCTCCAAGTTGAATCTGGCCAAGAAGTCCTGCAGGGTCTCCCCAGACCTTTGTCTCATATTCATAAGGTGCACGCTTGTCTTCCGCTGCACTCTGCTTCCTTGGAAGTGCATTCTGAATAACCTCCCCATAGTTTTGAAAGAGTCAATAGACCATGGGGGTAGGTGGTTGAACCAAATACGGGCCATGCTTTTTAAGGTAAGGGGGAAGGCTCTGCACATGATTGCATCAGGGTTCGCGTGAAGGACCATTGGACCCACGAAGTAGTTTAGATGTTCGACGGGATCGATTGAGCCATCGTATGAATTGACTGGCGGCATGCTAAACCGCTAAGGCAAGGGGACCCTCACGTTGATATCGGTCAAAGGGTTGTCCGTGGAATAATCCCTATCCTCATCTTGGGCCACCCCTGCCTTTTCCATCGTCTCGACCTTTCGATGCAAGACTGCTAATTGGTCCGCTATCTTTGCCGCTACCTCTGGGTCCATGGGAGCATTTGGTTTGTCTGCCCCCATGGCTACCTCTGGAAGCGTTATGTGTCATGGGACCAAAAGCTCATCCACGGCATCTTCGTCAATCCTAGGTGCTGTCCTCGGCTGAGGGTCGAGCCTTTCTCGAGCAGGAATCCTTCCATGCTGGGATGTTGACCCCGTGCCACTCAACTCTGGGACGAGGCGAGCGCTGGTTCCTAGTCTCGTGGGTCGAGCTCCATCTCGCCCAAGGTGGTGACGGGGCTCTCTGGGGAGGTCAGTCTCCCTATGCGGTCCGCTTGTGGGATGACTCCGGTAGGGGGACGAAAAGTGGATTCGGCGGCTAGGGACTGTAGCCCTTGTACAAACCAAGTTACCACTACAAGCTGCTGTGCCACGATCTCAAACTGTTCGTATGTGACAAAGGATTCATGCACGGGGACTGGGTCCGCCATGTGTTTTCCTCGGTCCCTGCTGGACCGCATTTCAGACCTATCTCCTTCCTCGGGATTTACCAATTGATCGATCACGGGGGGGGGTTGGGACTAATCATCTGGCTTTGAGTTTTTCTTGGACTCATGACTAAAGATTCCTCTCTGGCGTTATCTTACGATGTCAAATCTCAAGGGCCCCACGGTGGGCGCCAAACTATTTTGGCCCAGATCCGTCCTGTGGGACCTCCAAGCTGACTAGACCTGCAAGACAAGGAAAGGCAAAGAAGGGGGGACGTGGACTGAATGCCCCGGGTCCACTCCGATGCCAAAGTTAGGGCTTTGTGAACAGTCAGTGGGCTCGGTGTCGAGCCCACTAAGATATTATAGAAAAATGTGGGGTGATGTGAGATTTTCCGTCCCAAGTGTAAGAGCGTGAATCTCTAGGAGTAAATGAGCAGTAAATGTTGTGTGTACCTGAAAACCTCGGGATTTGCCCTATTTATAGTAAATAGTGCATATTTCTAAAATACCGATTTTACCCTTTGCTCTTATGTTTGAGGAGCCTTCTTACGTCGAATAGGGGATTGCCACGTGGCTCCGAGGTTGCATTGCCAGCGTGGCATAATTCCCTTACAAAGCTCATTTTTTTCTTTTCACAGTTCACCCTGGCAGTACCAAAATGTACCAGGATTTGAAGAAGGTCTATTGGTGGAGAGGTATGAAGGCTGATGTGATAGCTTTTGCGTACAAGTGTCTTACTTGTTAGCAAGTGAAGGTAGATAAACAAAGACATGATGGGTTACTTTAACCATTACCGATCCTAGAGTAGTAGTGGGATCATACCACTATGGATTTCATGACAGGATTACCCTTGACGTCGAACAATGTAGATACAGTTGGGTAATCATTGATAGTTTCACAAAGGTAGCTCGTTCATAGCTGTTAGACCAACATACACTATAGACAGGTTAGCGAAGCTATATGTTGACAATATAGTTAGATTACATGGTGTACAAGAGAGCATTGTGTCAGATAGAAATCTGAGATTTACATCCAAGTTGGAATAGTTTGCATGTCACACCCCAATTCCGTACTATTCAGAACGGTGTGATGAACCGCTAATAAACCAACGGTTTAACCAGGATCTCTAATAGGCTGTGTCCTTTAAAATTAAACCATACACATCCACAACTATAATCAGAATAAATACACAATAGCGGAAGTCATAATATTAAATGAACTGAGGAATATAACTGTGATAATCATAAATAAAATACAAATTATGTTGTATCAACCGAGACATAAGAAAATAAAATATCAAATTACATTTCCTTAATAGTTCAAATAAAAACCTAATCGAAAACGCATCAGTTGCACTCGCATGAGGAGTCATGCGTCTCCGCTATATCCTCAGCCACCATTGCAGCCACGGGCCCGTACATAGAAGCATTCATATAATCTTCAGTAGTGGTACCTGCATCAACAACTAAAAATATTCGACATCGAAAAGGTGAGCACACATCATGGCTCAGTGAGCAAACAAAATAATGCAACAAATATATGCATGCATTCAATTCCTATTTATGGTCTGGTATATAAGTTTGCAATGTGCTATAGAAAGGTTTGGAGGCTGCCTCACCTCTATACACGAGTGTGTGATGCCGCCCAATGAAAATGGCACTGTCGACCCCACATGCACCCACTATGGCACAATATACCCCAATGAAAACGACATTGAAGTACCGGTTAATACCATACCAACACGTAAGCCCCTCTTGGCGAGGGCTATCAAACTAGGCTCGTAACTAACCAATCCTAATGTCAAATAATGTATCCAAGGCCTCACCCCAGCATCCCTCAATACGTCCATAGACATAGAGCTAAGGCCCCCCGACAGAGTCGAAGACTACACGGTTCGAGACCACCTCCCCTGATGACCTACGATGTAAAAGTTCTATTAAGGTAATGGTGATACGACGATGTTAGTGGACAAGAACTGTATAGAGTTATGGCACAATATACCCAATGAAAACGGCATTGAAGTACCGGTTGATAGCATCCCCTATCCGCATCAAGTACACCAACAAACACAAACATTCACATGCCTATTCCTATCATCATCATCATCATCATGTTATAAATAATGAAATTAAATATGCATGAATAGTAATAATAGAAATATTGGATGACATGTTGAATGAACATTACAAGCATACACGCATAGAATCAGTCACGGCATTGGACTCAAGAAATAAAACAGCTTATTATTAGCCAATTAGTTTAGGTCTTGTTCCCTCACCTTTGCTTGAGTGTAGATCCTCTTTCAAGCTATAAGAATCACTTTTATATCAATAGGAAAATCTAACAAGTCGATAGATTTTAATTAGATTTCATTCCGATAATTTTAGGCTTGCTGTTAAGCGAGGGTCATAGGACGGGTCACAGGTAGGGTAGCAGTTTTCTGCGACCCCAGGGTGTAGGGTAGATGCTAGGGTTGGATGTTCCATCGACCCTAGGTGTGACCACAGCTTCCCTGGACTTCCCAAAAGCTGGGGGTCGATCCTGTAGTCTGGTAGGGTCAATTCCTAATTCACCGTACGTGCGACCGTACGTGGTTTGAGTCGACCTTTTCACTCTACAGTCTAATCTTTCAAATTTGGGTCCTTTGGCCTACTTCCACAGTCCATTCTACGCTTGTTCTATGGCTTAAAACTCGAGGTTACTTCCTTACTTTGCCTACCATGATTCCCTCCATGGATTTCATTGAAATCTTCCCATGGATGGATGATTTGGGTTTCTCCTAGATCATACCCTCTTCATGAACTATTCTAAGGTCTTTAATTATTAATGGAAGCATACCCATACCTTAGGTTTGCTGAGATTAAGAGATTTCTCTGAATTCTTCTCTTTAGTCTTCTTCTCCAACTTTCCTTCTCTTCTCCTTCTCTTATCTTTCAATTAGGGTTTCAAAAGGAGTGAAAGAGGCTAAGGAACATCCTATTTATAGAGGAGAACCTCCCAAAATAAGTCCCATTGAGATTGGGAAAGAATCCCCATGAAATTTGGGAAGTTTCCTATTTATGATTTCTGCCGGTAATGAGGGGGTCGTTAAGGGGGTCAGAGATCCCGTCGACCCTCGGGTCTAAATTATCTGACCCTAGGTCTAAAATTTAGGGGTCTGACTCCCTAATGAGGGGGGTCCGACCCTGCCTATTTGGGTATGCGACCCTACCCCCTATTTTACTATTTTTGGGTCAATTTAATACCTAGTCTCGCTATTTCCTTCCCGCACTTGGTCCATTTTGCTCGACCATGATAGATAGACCTGGTACAAGGTGGTAAGACTGGTTAGTTCAATACAGGTCTTACAACTCCCCCCTGCTTATAAAAATTTTGTCCTCTAAATTTGTACATACCTTCCGAGTCGAATAGATGAGGGTATTGCTTTCGCATAGCATTCTCTTCTTCCCACGTGATTTCTTCTACATCTCTACTTCTCCAGGGGACCTTAACATAATAAATGTCATGGTTGTGTAGTCGTTTTACCTTTCGGTCGGTGATTTCAGTTGATGCAACTTCAAATGTCAAATCATCAGTTAAATCAGGTAGATCTACTGTCAAAACGTGCGTTGGATCTCTGACATACTTCTTCAATTAGGAGATATGTAATACATCATGCACACTTGACATAGATGGTGGTAGTGCTAACTGGTAAGCCACTTTTCCACGTTTAGCTAGAATCTCATATGGTCCGACATATCTTGGACTTAGTTTCCCTTTCTGTCTGAACCATTTCAAACTGCGCATGGGTGACACTTTGAGGAATACCTTATCACCAACGGCAAATTCAAGGTCTTGACGTCTAGTACCTGCATATTGCTTCGGACGATTCTGAATTGTTCTTAATCTTTCCTTGATAATGTCGACTACTCGACAAGTCTCTTTAACAAATTCTGGTCCAACAATACTACGTTCTCCAACTTCATTCCAAAACAAAGGAATTCGACACTTTCTGCCATACAATCCTTCATAGGGTGACATCTGTATAGTAGCCTGATAGCTATTTTTATAAGTGAACTCAATCAGTGGTAAGTTTTCATCCCATGATCCTTTAAAATCAATTACACAAGCTCGGAGCATGTCCTCTAGAATCTGAATGGTGCGCTTCGATTGTCTGTCTGTCTGAGGATGGAATGCAGTACTGAACTTCAATGTTGTACCTATAGCCTTCTGCAATCCCTCCCAAAACTTTGAAGTAAATCGTGGATCTCTGTCGGACACAATGCTTTCAGGTACACCGTGTAATCTGAAAATATTATCCACATACAACTTAGCTAACCTCTCCAGTGTATACTGAGGTCGTATAACTATAAATCGAGCCGTTTTTAGTCAGTTGGTCTACAATCACCCAAATTGCGTCAACTACTCGTGGAGTCAATGGTAACCCTATGAAGAAGTCCATAGTGATGCAGTCCCATTTCCATGCTCGTTCCGATAACGGCTGTAACAGTCCTGCTGGTCTTTGTCGTTCAGATTTCACCTTCTGACAATTTAGGCGTTGAGACATGAACTTCGATATATCTGCTTTCATTCCTCTCCACCATTATAATTTCTTTAGGTCATGATACAATTTTGTACATCCAGGGAGTATCGAATAGGCGGTGGTATGGTGTTCCTTCATTAGTCGGTGTCTAATGTCCAAACTTTCTGTTTCAGGTACACATATTCTTCCATTGTACTTCAGTACCTTTTCATCATCTAAGGTGAACTCAGGAATAGTCCTACCTTTTTTGATGTCTTCTTGTACCGTTCATAGATAAGGGTCTAATTTAATCGCTGTTTTTACTTCATCAATTATATCAGGTACAATCTTCAATGTGGCGAACATATTTGAAAACCGATGGATAAACCCTTAGTTGGTTGATTTACCCGGTGCATCTATGACAAACTGCTCATTACCATAATTGAATACTTTTTCGGTAGTACACAGTGCAGCGGTGGTGCTAACCTCCCCTTGAGATTTTATCATTGCCTTTCTACTCAGCACGTCAGCATCCACATTTGCTTTTCCCGGATGATACTAGATATCACAATCATAGTCTTTCAATAGTTCCAACCATCTTCTTTGTCTCATATTCAACTCCTTCTGATTAAAGAGGTAAGTAAGACTCTTTTGATTTGATTTAATCTGAAATTTCTCTCCGTAAAAGTAATGTCTCCATATTTTGACAACATGTACTACTGCCGTTAATTCCAAATCATGAGTGGGATAGTTCTTCTCATGTGTCTTCAATTATCTTGAAGCATAAGAAATCACTTGTTCTCCTTGCATAAGTACACATCCTAATCCCAATCCTGACACATCAGTGTACAAAATAAATGGCTGTCCTGGAATCGAAATGGTCAAGATTGGAGTAGATATCAATCTAGCATTCAATGTTTGGAAACTCTTCTCGCATTTATCAGTCCAAACAAACTTTTCGCCCTTCTTAGTCAAACTAGTGAGAGGTACGGCAATTCGGGAATAGTCTTCCACAAATCGTCGATAATACCCAACTAGACCTAAGAAACTTCTAATTTCTGCAACGCTCTTCAGTGCTTCCCACATCACAATAGCTTTGATCTTGCTAGGATCCACTTTAATTCCTTCAGCGGATACAACATGGCCTAGAAAAGTGACTTCCTTTAGCCAAAACTCACACTTTGTAAATTTGGCATAGACTTTCTCCTTCCGTAATCGCTGCAGAGCGGCGTTTAGATTCTTAATATGAGTTTCCTTGTACTTGGAGTAGACCAATATATCATTGATGAATACAATAACCGACGTATCAAACATATCGTGGAATACCCGATTCATAAGTTCCATAAAGGTTGCTGGTGCGTTCGTCAATCCAAAAGAAATGACCAAAAATTCATAATGTCCATATCTGGTCTTGAATGTTGTCTTGGGAATATCCCCGTCCTTAATCTTCAACTGATGGTAGCTTGACCGAAGATCGATCTTGGAGAACACTTTGGCACCTTGCAACTGATCGAACAGGTCATCGATCCGAGGCAATGGGTACCGATTCTTGATTGTCAATTTTTTCAGTTCTCGGTAGTCTATACACAGTCCAACGCTACCATCCTTCTTCTTTACGAATAATACTGGCGCTCCCCATGGTGATATGCTAGGTCGGATGTAGCCCTTGTCCAACAGTTCTTGTAGTTGTATTTTTAATTCCTTCAATTCAGTAGGAGCCATTCGATAAGGTGCTTTATATACTGGTACGGCTCCGGGTATCAGATCTATAACAAACTCTGTAGCGCGGTCGGTTGGTAGTCCTGGTAGTTCTTCAGGAAATACATCTAGATAGTCATGCATGACATCAATATCCTCCATTCGTGGTGCTTCTTTGGTAAGATCAACCACAGATACTAGATACCCAACTGCTCCTTTTCTCAAGGCACTTCCTAGCCTTTAATGCTGAGAGTGTGAGCTTTCGTTTATGGGAAAGTTTGGTTCCTGCAAAATTGAAATCTTCTCCTTCCTTGTCTTTAAATATCAGCTTCTTTTCGGCACATAATAGGTTTGTAGAATGCCGAGCTAACCAGTCCATTCCCAAGATGACGTCAAAGTCTGCCATCTCAAGTTGGATCAAGGTTGCATTCGAAGTCTTCTCGTCAATAAGAACTGGACATGGTCCATAACCCTTTTCTAATTCCACTTCTAGTCCCATTGGCGATTGTACAAGCAGTTTGTAGTCTAAAAATTTATGGGGTAGATTTAGATTCTTTCCAAATGACATAGATATAAAAGAATGAGTAGCTCCAGAATCAAAGAGTACTCTGGCGGGAATGCCATTAATAGGCATGATACCTGTGATTTGTTTAAATTTAGTCTACATGCTCATACAATGTAACACAAAATGAAAAGGTTTAGGTCATACCAGTGACCACATCAGGCGATGCGACAGCATCCTCGGATGAAACAGCGTAAACTCTTCCTTGCTATAGTTGTTTTCTGGGCTTAGTACACTCTCTTGAAATATGCCCTACTTGATTGCAGTTAAAACATCTTATTCCTTCACCATTTTGGTTTGGTTGCAATGGGGCTGCTGAAGTGGTCTTGGCTGTAGCATTGAAGCCTTGAGTACAGAACGGTTTGAATACCTTGGTGTTCCCTCCGTTGTAAGAATTTCCATTTGGCCTTTTGATTCCCCTATTTTGAGCAAAGTAGCTCTCTTTGGCTCAACTCTATTACTCGAGCAATTTGTACAGCTTCATTGTAGATTTTCTTCTCAAGTCCCAAAACATGTTCACGCATGCTTCCCCTAAGTCCCATGAGGAACCTTTGGGCTTTGTATCTTCTACTTGCATACTAACTGGTGCAAAGAAGAACAGCTCCTCATAACGCTATTGTTATGCATCGACAGTCATCTGTTCCTGATATAAACTCAGGAACTCCTTCTCCATGGAATCTCTAAAACTCGTAGGAAAATACTTCTCAAAGAATGCCTCCTTATATATATCCCAAGTCAATTGGGTGTGCTTTGTCAATAGTTACGTCCGTGTGGACTTCCACCAGTGGTGTGCGTCACCTTTCAGCATGAATGTTGCACACAATACTTTCTCTTCTTCATTCACTGTCATCATCATGAAGTTTCTCTCCATCTCATCGATCCAGTGTGTTGGCCACAACGGATCAGCTGGCTTACCACTATACTCTTTGGGCTTCATCTTCAAAAAATGCTCAACTAGTTTGGAGTGGTCTAGTTGATGAGGAACATAAGCCCCATACATAGGTGGTTGGTATTGATATCCACCTGGAGCTACTTCAGGGTTTTGTACCTGAGCCTGCATAATGGGAGTCTGAGGTGCATGGGGTACTGTGTTACTTCCCCCTGGTACTGTGCTTTCCTGTCCTGCAGGCATCGGTGTCGTCTGTGTAGTTGGAAAAGCCATGCCTATGGCAGCTTGCATAGTAGCTTGTACCTGTTGTATTTGCTGCAGCTGTTGTGCCAAATTCATTACGGCTGTAGCCAGGTCTGTAGGTGGCACTGGCAGATTTGTAGGATTTGTCTGCCCATTAACTACGGATGGTGCCGTGTTCAGATTCTCCTGTGTTTCAGGTTGTATATGGCTGTCTTCCCCCACAGGTGGTGGTGGTGGATTAGAGTTACGGTTTTGTCTGGTCACTCTGCGTCTAGCCATTATCTGTTCTGGTAGTGTTGATGCTTGAAAATCATAGAATACGTGAGGCAATCATTATATATTTCATTCTAATATTTAAATCCACTAATCAATGATATTTTCAAATTTTTTAGATCATTCTATCAAAAATACTGTATTTTCCATCGTAGGGTCGATGGTGGGGGTCGATGGATGTCCGACCCTAGGGTATGCGACCTTGAGAATCACTGATACTTACCGAGAGCCAAGGGTCGATGGTGGGGTCGATGGATGTCCAACCCTGGGATCGACCCCTAGTTCTCTGTCAGATCACTGAGAGGCTAGGGTCGATGAGGGGGTCGGACGGACGGTCGGATGTTTTGGTCGAATTCTCCGACCCTAGGACTAAAAATCAGGTTTTTAATCCCGATTTTGAATCCATTTCTCATTCTTTCTCCTCCTTTCCGACTCGGCTCGGTCCTCTGAGTTGCTATAGTGACAACTCCGACCCATTGGTGATTTTTTCTTTTCTTTTCAACGTATACTCCATTTCTACAGGTATGTTCTCTACGTTTTCATGTTTTTAGGGTTTCTTAACTAGGTTTTTGCTCGTTTATATCGTTTTCTTCAAATTAAACTTTTTCCAATCGTAAAAATTCTATTTTTATTGGGATCTTTTGTTGTTGGTGACTCAATGGACGAAAGCCCTCAAAAATATTTGAGTTTCAACGGTTGGTTATCGAGAAACTTGAAATTTCCCATTTTTGCCCTAATTTGTCGAGATTTTGAATTTCTTGAAATTTCTTCAAATTCAATCTCCTTAGATAAAATTTCCAACTGTATGAGTCCTATAGGATCGTTTAAAATCTATATAAGTCCTCCTACCCAAGTGTATGGGTGAAAAGTGAGGCTTTTGCCCAATTTATGTTGTTATAATGTCGAAATATTTGGGTTTTTCATCTTTACTAAGCTAGTATCTATTTTTCTTTGTTTTTGCAGATAGTATGGCTCGTACCAAAGTACCCAGGGTTCATGAACCAGTCCACTTCCGTTCTAACGAGGTGGAGGCGCAGTATCCCCGCACCGCTCATAAGAAGGTAGAGGGAGGTCGTCGGGTGGACTTGGCTAGCCTGGCCTTGTTTGATGTGGAGAGAGCTTTTGGTGACATGGGCTGGCTTCCTGTAATCACCTACGATGCCTGTACTCATCCAGATTTGGTGAGACAGTTTTATTCTAATCTCCAAGTGGTGGGGGATTACAATGATACTGAGGGGGGTAGAGAGCTCAGGATCACTAGTTACTACAAGGGAGTGGAGGTTTCCTTTGATTATCGGCAGCTAGCGGATCTCTTGGGCATTTCATACGACGGCCCCTTGGTGTTCTATGCTCCCGGAGAGCCCCAGTTCTTTTCCTTGGAGATGAGGCCTGAGATAGACCGTCAGCTCATCAAAGAGGATTGCTGGGAGATGAAAGCGATCTACCTACATCCAGAACCTCAGGTGTACTGTAAGATCATTCAGCACAACCTGATACCTCAGAGTGGGCACTATGAGAGGATCTCCCAGTAGACCCAGTCCTTACTGTATTGTATTTGTACTAGGCAGCCTATTTGCCTCCCTTATATTATTATGCAGACGATGATCAGTGCCACACTGCCCGGTCATGTTGGCAACCTGCCTTATGGATGCATGATCACTACAATGCTTACCCGCCTGAGTGTTGACTTGGTGGATGAGAGGATTCAGGAGAAATCCTTCTCATCACCTCTGGATTGGGAGGCCATCTGTAAGTTGGGCATGGGGGATGCTCAGGTCAGTGACGATGAGAGGAACGCTCTGGTGCGTCCGCGTACCCGAGTGGAGATGGTTGACACTGAGGCGGCAGCAGTAGCCGCTGGAGCAGGGGTTCATGGGGGTGATGCTGGGAATGATGATCATTTATACATGGATGAGGATTCCATACCTCCTCCATCACCTACACATACTACGAGAGTTGGTCCTTCACATGCAGCTGGTCCTTCACACCCACCTTCTGATGACATGATGGGGATACTGCGTGAGATTAGAGAGGCTCAATGCATGTCTGATCTGAGGGAGGGAGTGCTTCTAGATGCTCAGCGCGTGACTGATCGACGTGTGGCTGATCTCACAGCTAGTCTTCAGACGACCCAGACTCAGATAGCTTGGTTGACTAGAGTCTATGCTGAGGATTATGACAGAGACCGCGAGGAACCGCCTCCCCCATCGCCTCCAGCTTCCTGATGTATTTTCTTTTTATTTTTCTTTTTGTACTTCAGAGTAACTGTCCTGGTTGTGGACTGTACTCTGCTTTAGACTTGTGTATATACATTTGTTCTTCCTTCGAGTGTATATAAATTTATTTTTCATTTAATAGATGCATTATTCTCTTTTAATTTTTGTCAAAAAACAACACAGATGCTTACGGTGTGTTACTATTACAGCTTTTAAATTTTTATCCTATCTCAGTTCACAAACTTTTGTAGTAGTATACTGGTTTAAAAGACAGGGCCTGAGAGCTCTTGTACAAAGTTGTCACACCCCAATTCCACACTATTCAGAACGGTGTGATGAACAGCTAATAAACCAACGGTTCAACCAGGATCCCTAATAGGCTGTGTCCTTTTAAATTAAACCATACACATCCACAACCATAATCAGAATAAATACACAATAGCGGAAGTCTTAATATTAAATGAACTGAGGAATCTAACTGTGATAATCATAAATAAAATATCAAATTATGTTGTATCAACTGAGACATAAGTAAATAAAATATCAAATTACATTTCCTTAATAGTTCAAATAAAAATCTAATCGAAAATGCATGAGTTGCATACGCATGAGGAGTCATGCGTCTCCGCTATATCTTCAGCCTCCATTGCAGCCACTTGCCCGTACATAAGAAGTATTTATATAATCTTCCACAGTGGTACCTGCATCATCAACTAAAAATATTCGACGTCGAAAGGGTGAGCACACATTACGGCTCAGTGAGCAAGCAACACAATGCAACAAACATATGCATGCATTCAATTCATATATGTGGTCTGTTATATAAGTTTGCAATGTCCTATAGAAAGGTTTGGAGGCCGCCTCACCTCTATACATGAGTGTGTGAAGTCGCCCAATGAAAACGGCACTATCGACCCCACATGCACCCACTACGGCACAATATACCCCAATGAAAACGGCATTGAAGTACCGGTTCATACCATACCAACACGTAAGCCCCTGTTGGCGAGGGCTCTCAAACAGGGCTCGTAACTAACCAATCCTAATGTCAAACAATGTATCCAAGGCCTCACCCCAGCATCCCTCAATACGTCCATAGAGATAGAGCTAAGTCCCCCCAACAGAGTTGAAGACTACACGGTCCGAGACCACCTCCCCTGATGCCCTACGGCGTAATAGTTCTGCAAAGGTAATGGTGATATGACGATGTTAGTGGACAAGACTTGTATAGAGCTATGGCACAATATACCCAATTAAAATGGCATTGATGTACCGGTTGATACCATCCCCTATCCGCATCAAGTACACCAACAAACACAAACATTCACATGCCTATTCCTATCATCGTCGTCTTCATCATCATCATGTTATAAACAATGAAATTAAATATGCATGAACAGTAATAATAGAAATATTGGATGACATGTTGAATGCATTTTACAAACATCCATGCATAGAATCAGTAATGGCGTTGGACTCAAGAAATAAAATAGTTTATTATTAGCTAATTAGTTTAGGTCTTGTTCCCTCACCTTTGCTTGAGTGTAGATCATCTTTCAAGCTTTAAGAATCACTTTTATATCAACAAGAAAACCTAACAAGTCGATAAATTTTAATTAGAATTCATTCTGAAAATTTTAGGCTTGCTGTTAAGCGAGGGTCGCAGGTAGGGTAGTAGTTTTCTGCGACCCCAGGGTGAAGGGTTGATGCTAGGGTCGGATGTTCCATCAACCCTAGGTGCGACCACAGCTTCCTGGACTTTCTGAAAACTGGGGGTCAATCCTGTGGTATTGTAGGGTCGATTCCTAATTGGCCCTATGTGCGATCGCACGTGGTTTGAGTTGATCTTTTGACTCTACAGTCTAATCTTTCAAGTTTGGGTCCTTTGGCTTACTTCCACAGTCTATTCTATGCTTGTTCTATGGCTTAAAACTCCAGGTTACTTCTTTACTTTGCCTACCATGATTCCCTCCAAGGATTTCATTGAAATATTCCCATGGATGGATGATTTGGGTATCTCCTAGATCATACCCTCTTTATGAACTATTCTAAGGTTTTAAATTATTAATGGAAGCATACCACACCTTAGGTTTATTGAGATTCAGAGGTTTATCTAAATTCTTCTCTTTAGTCTTCTTCTCCAACTTTCCTTCTCTTCTCCTTCTCTTTTCCTTCAATTAGGGTTTCAAAAGGAGTGAAAGAGGCTAAGGGACGTCCTATTTATAGAGGAGAACCTCCCAAAATAAGTTCCATTGAGATTAGGAAAGAATTCCCTTAAAATTTGGGAAGTTTCCTATTTACGGTTTCTGTCAGTAATGAAGGGGTCGATGAGGGGGTCGGCGATCCCGTCGACCCTCGGGTCTAAATTATCCGACCCTAGGTTTAAAATTCAGGGGTTTGACTCCCTAATGAGGGGGGTCCGACCCTGCTTATTTGGGTATGCGACCCTACCCCCTATTTTACTATTTTTTGGTCAGTTTAATACCTGGTCTCGCTATTTCCTTCCCGCACTTGGTGCATTTGGCTCCACCATGATAGGTAGACCTGGTACAAGGTGGTGAGACTTGTTAGTTTGATACGGGTCTTACATTGCAGAAGGCTAAGGGCACCCAGTTGAAGTTCAGTATCCATTCCATCTAGAGACTGATAGATAGTCTGAGCACATAGTACAAATTCTGGAGGATTTTCTTTGAGCATGCACATTAGATTTCAAAAGTAGTTGGGACAAGTATCTATCTCTGATAGAGTTTGCTTACAACAACAGTTTCCAGGCTACCCTTGGCGCTACTCCATATGAGGTACTGTATGGTAGCTGATGCCGAACACTGTTGTATTAGAATGAGGTGGGTGAATGAAGAATATTGGGGCTTGATATCATACAAGACACTTGTGATAAAGTGGATCTAATCAAGAAAAAAATCAATGCAGCTCAAAGCAGGCAAAAGAGTTACATTGATGGACGGCATAAAGACTTAAAATTTCAGGTTCGTGACAAGGTATTCCTCAAAGTGTTACCTCACCGCAGTTTTTGATGCATTGGTAAGAAAAGGAAGCTAAGTCCTAGATATATTGGTCCATATGAGATTTTCAAGAGAAGTAGTAGACTGACATATCAGTTGGCTTTACCTCTCGCTGTAACACCCGTATCGTACTAACCCGGTCTTACCACCTTGTATCAGGTCTTCCTATCATGGTCAGACCAAGCGGACCAAGTGCGTGAAGAAACCATAAGGCTAGGTATGCAATTCGAACCATAAATCATCTAATTGAGACGTGTGGTCGCATACCTAAACAGGTGTGGTTGACTGACCGCACCTCAAAATGTTGAGACTACTCGAATCTGAGACGTGTGGTTGTAGTTTTGAGACAAGTGGTTGACGGATCCTGTGACCCCACATGCGAGCATACGATGGTATAATTTACTCCAAAATTAGGAAAACTTCCTAATCTGAAAGGGAATTATTTCCTAATCAAAGTGGCACTTTATATGGATGTTTCCCTCTATATACAGGACATCCCTTAGCCTCTTTCATTCTTTTAGAACTCAAACTGAAAGAGAGAGAAAGAGACGAGGAGGAAGAGAAGGAGAATTAAAGAGGAAGACGAAGAGAAAGAATTTCAAAGAGAGCTCTGATTCTTCAGCAAGTTCAAGTTATGAAAACATCCCCTACATTAGTTGAATACCTAGAATAGATCATGGAGGAAGTCTTGATTCAAAGTAGGATTTCAACCATGAGACCCATAGAAGAAAATTCAAAGGAAATCCATGAAGAGTAGGTTAGGGTAGATAGTTGTAAAAAATATGAAATTAAGGCCATAGATCAATCATAGGAAGGACCCTTGGGATAGTTTAAGGTATCAAATCATGAAGGGGTTAGACTGAGAATGAAAGTCGACCAAACACTCGTGTGGTCATAGATATGGTTGACTACAAGAGACACATGTGTCGACCACACGCCCTGAAAAATATTCCAAGGAGGGTGTGGTCTCATGTATATGTTCGCTTGATATGCGACCACACGTATCGATCACACACCCTATGGTCGTAGAAACTGAGACCATAAGAGCAGCCACACCTACAACCACTCAGCTTCTGGAGGACTGATTGATTCCAGATGGAACATTTAAACATTGTAATTAATGAATATGAACTCTAACTTAAAATCCATAAATTTATTAGGTTTTCAAGTGGTCCAAAAGTGATTTACAAAGCTTGAAAGAGGAACAACCATCGATCAAAGGTGATGGAACAAAACCAAAACTAATTGGATAATAATAAACGATTTACTTTATTGAGTCCAATGCCATGATTGATTCTATGCTTGTATGCTTGTAATGTGCATCTCACATGTCATCCAATATTCTTGCTATTACTGTTCATGCATATTTAATTCCGTTTATTTATAACATGATGATGATGATGCTAAGAATAAGCATGTAAATGTATGTGTGTGGTTGGTGTATCGGATGTGAGTGGAGCATCAGGGGGAGGACATGGCATGGTGGTCTTTGACCTCATCACCAGACTGTAGCTCTATCTCTACTCAAGTTTTGTCCACTAACATCATCAAATCGCCATTACCTTAGCAGAACTATTACATCGTAGGACATAAGGGGAGGTGGTCTCAGACTGAATGGTCTTTGACTCTGCTGGGGGGTCTTAGCTCTATCTCTATGGATATATTGAGGGATGCTAGGGTGAGGCCTTGGATACACTGGATGAAATTTAGGATTGGTTAGTTGCGAGCCCAGTTTGCAAGCCCTCTCTAATAGGGGCTTATGTGTTGGTATAGGTAGGGCATTAGGGGAAGTGTTGGCGGTGTTTGATCTGGACACTTTAGCTCAATCTCTTTTCCATGGTGGGTGGATGTAGGGCGACAATGATGTTTGATTTATTGGACGGATTCACACACTCGTGTATAGAGGAGCGACGGCCACCAAACCTTTCTATAGCACATTGTAAAAACCAGACCAATGATATGAATTCAATGCATGCATATGTTTGTTGCATTGTTTTATTTGCTTACTAAGCCGTGATGTGTGCTCACCCTTTCGACGTCGAATATTTTTAGTTCTTGATGCAGGTTCTACAGTTGAAGAATATATGAATGCGCCGATGTATGAATGCGTTGCTGCGATGGACGTAGAAGCTGAAGAAGATACGCATGATTCATCGTGCAAGTGCAACTCAAGTGTTTTTTATTAGCTTAGTTGTTTAGTTATGGGAACATGTAATTGATTGTTTTACTTTATTTTATGTCTTGAGGTATATTGGAGATAATTGGATACTTAATTATGCTATCATTGTCAGATAGTTAGTTCATTAGTATTAAAGACTTTCGTATGGTATATTTACTCTGATTTTTCTTGTGGAATGTATCTTGTTTAATCGAATGAGCACAGTCTATATGAGATCCTAGTTAAACTGTTGGTCTATGGATGGTTCATCATACCATTCTGGTTGGTTCAGAATTGATGTGTGACACCCGCGCTATCTGAAGTTCATGAAGAATTCTACATTTTACTTCTAAAAAAATACATTCATGATCCATCTTACATCTTGAGTGATGAGGTTTCACAAATAGATCAAGAATTATCATGCACTGTGGAACCTATGGCAATACTGGGCAAGAAAGTGCAGCAATTGCAGAATCGTTTATCTCTATGTGAAGGTTTATTGGCTTAGTTATGTAATTAAAGAAGCCACTTGGGAAAGTAAAGATGCAATGTGGTAGAAATATCTGCATTTCTTTAAAGACTCAAATACGCCATAATTTTGGGGGTAAAATTCTTATAAATAGAAGGGGATTATGGGACCCGCACCCAGAATCTCTTTACTAACCCAGATTCCTCCTATGCCAGGTCTCAATACATCGACTGATGGAGCACATAATGCGGACTCTATGGTGGTATCTGGACCTTAGGTAAGTCTTCATTGTGTATAATGGGTATTATAAGGTGCTATAGTAGACCTTGGGTGAAGGGGATACATGTTCCAGAACATCCGGGCCAAAGCGTTGGTCCATAAGCTATATTTTTAGCCCAATCGGTGGAACGCACCGTTGTAATGTTCATCCGATTGAGTTTAGCCAGTTGAACTTGAGTTAGGCTCTTTCTCTCTCCCCGATTTCCTATAAAAGGGGACCAAGCCATCATTTCTCTCTTTCCTGAAACCGTAAGAGTGAGAAAGTAGAGAAGAAGAAGAAGTAGAAGAGGAAGCTTAAAGCTAAGGAGCTCCAAATCCTAGTCATCTCTTTGGAGGTAAAAAGCCATGAACTTCCTCCTCCTTCCTTGTGTTAATGGCTAGTAGCCATGGTGATTGAGCACCATTAATGGTGGCCACCATTAATGACCTGGAAACCTAGGTTTGGTTTTCCCTTGGAAACCTAGGTTTGGTTATCCCTACTCTATTATGGGGTTATTGAAGGTAGGTTTCTTTCTTTCCTCCTTCTTGTGGGTAAATAACTGTATGGAGGCTTGGTTATTGAAGCTCCATTAATGGAGATGCCATTAATGACCTAGATTTAGGGTTATATTCTACCAAATCCATCGAGGGAGTTATTGGAGCCATAAATGGCTCCCATTGCACCTACTAATGGTGGGAATGAGTTTTCCACCAACTATAAAAGGAATAATGAAGTGGGGAGCAAGTTTTCCAAACTTGAGAACTTTGCTCCATTTGTGACCTGGATTCTGGGTCTATACCGGAGCCACGTACTGGCAAAATGTTGTCTGTTCTTTCGTTAGCCAAGACCGTAGTACCGCGAAGGCAAATGCCTTGGTTTATGACTAATAAACCATCCAGTGTCTCGTACTAGAGGCACGGTCCTCTGAATTAGCCCTAACCCTTTAATCGATTCTCAGTGGATCCACTTAATTCAGATCGTCCATTTTAGGCTTAATGTAAAGCAGAGCTATTGTCAGATGACTGATCACCTAGCCTTGCTTCTGAAAAACCTATTGGAATTCCAAGGTTTGTACCAGTATACAAATCGGATGACCAACCGGATGGTCAAGCATTAGCAAATTCTTTTGGTGCCACTTACTTAGAAAATACTATAAATGTTTACCAGTTGAATGTACAGGTGGAACCCTCTACCGGTTCCATCTATCGATTCAGTCAATATCGGTTTATAAGCCTAGTAATGAGTAGGAAGAATATCCTTTTGGTTCCCAATCTTTTGTGGAACCCATGCATGGACTCAAAGACTTGTCCATGCTGGTTTAAAAGCTATAAAACAATCCTAATGAAACCTTACATGCTTAATTAGGAATTGAACAAGGGTGATCAATGAAGCCTTCTATTTGGCTTCGGATATTGCTGCACTTCTTGTGAAATCAGGTGAAGGGTTTAGTCCTTAGATGTAGGACATTCTTTATAGCATGTCTACATTCCTAGTAACGTGCTTAGGTTGTTATTTAATTTTGCTTTCATGATTGCTATGTATGAACATGGCATTTACACTATAACAACTATGAATGTTTGTATGATTGTTTGGGTATGGTCGACATGTGGAGTACGAGAGTACAATACAGAGGCCACGTTGTTGATGCTAGGCTCTAGCAGGAGCACGGTGTTCCATGGGAGTAGAGCTGGTGAAATTTGAAATGACGGCCTTAGGTAAAGGATACTTTTTGTATTTCAGTTTTTTACTACTGAGGCTATGATGTCTATATGGAGGAGGAGGGTAACAAGGGTGGATGGCCAGCCTATTCATTTGCAGAGGTGGGAGCCTAATTTCAGTATTGATAAAGAGCATGTTACTCATTATAGGCAGTGGGTGCAATTTCCTGGGTTGGGGATGGAATATTGGGATGAAGAAGTTCTTTTCTCTATGAGGAAAGCTCTGGGTAGTCTTATTAGTGTAGATATGAATACAATGAATAAAGTAGTTGGTCCTTATGTGAGAATGTGCATTGAAATGGTTAGTGGCAAACCTTGTCTTGAAGAGATTATGGTAAGCTGGTTCCTTGCTGGTAAGCTTATTATGTTCAAATAGATGTTAAGTATGAAGTGCCACAGATCCATTGTAGAAATTATTGTATTATTGAGCACTATGCTGGTGCCTATAAAGAATCAGGGAGGGATGGGGATAGTGCCTGTAAGGCTAAGCCTATTATGGTTGATAATCCTATGGCATTTGATTTACCAAATCACCAATTTGATAAAACTTCTGGTGCTCTAGGAAACTAGGCTGATGTGACAGATGAAGTTAAAGAACAAGAGATAGAAGAAGGTGAGATGGTTGGTCATATGAGAACTAAGTCTGAGGATCTCAGATATGGTATACCAGTTTGGGTTTTGGTTCAGGATTCAACTAGGGATACTTATGTTGTTGTGGAAAATGTGGCCAGTAATCATTCTACTTTGCCTGTGTCAATAATTGGTACATCACCCCTAGTTGTTACTTCTTCAGCTAAAAGGAGGTCGATTGTTACATAAAACACTAGTAGAGTAGAGAAAGTGTTTTCAGATGTGGTGGCGGTTGATAATTCTATACAAGAAAATGGTGATTTTAACATAGTGGGTAAGAGACCTTTTGGAAGACCAGCAGAAAGTGGTAAATCTCAAGTAGAACCTACTAGTGTGAAAGACTCTCGTCTAGCATGCTTGGCAAAAAAGGTAAAAAATGAAGGTCATATTTTGAAACATAAGGGGTATCTCAAACCCTAAATTGGTAAGGGCCTTAAAAAGGATGTTTCGTGAGTTTTCTCCTAATATTGTTGGCATTTCTGAGCCTATGGTGGCTCCTTGTAAATTCCCTCGAAGTATGTTGGATAGGCTGGGATATGATGCTGATCTTATAATGAGAGATCAGGAAAGATACCTAGTTTATGGGTATTTTGGAAGAAAGGAATATTGAAACCGGTTGTAAAGTTTTCCACTGAGCAGAAAATCATTGTTTAAGTGAATGTGGATGGGATGAACCTTATTATTAGTTTTGTGCATGCTAACAATAGGAGGATCCATAGGAGAGATTTATTATGTGATTTGATTTCCATGGGCACATTTAATATGCCTTGGCTGCTTATGGGTAATTTTAATTATTGTCATATTGTCGTTGATCGGACGGGCCAGGGTAGTTTTTCTCAGACCACGACAAGTGAGTTTGATACTTTCTTGGACTCTGCTTCTTTGCTATAGCTATCGTCTCATGGATTTTGGTATACTTGGTTAAATAGTAGATTGGTAGTAATGTCCCTACTGTGTTGGATTGTAGTTTTGGGAATAATGAATGGTTTAAAGTGTTAATCAATCTTTTGAGAGGGTTCTTCCTAGGATTGGCCCTGATCATTCTCCCATTTTGGTGGGATGCTCGGCTATTCCCAAGCCTAATAATGTGCCTTTTAAAATATAGAAATTTTGGATGGAGCATGAAGGAATTAAGGAGGTGGTTAAAGATGTGTGGCAAAACCTGATTAGGGGGACTTCTTTTTATGTTATGATTTCAAAGTTGAAAATGGTGAAGCAAAGGCTTAGAACTTGGTAAAGGGAATTTTTTCCTCATATTCATAAGTAGGTGATTGAAACAAGAATGTTTCTTTAGGATACTCAAGAGTTAATTCAGACTATTGGTTGTAACTCGGTATTGAGGGACCAAGAGGTTGAGGCTATAAAGAATCATGATGATGCATGTCCTCTTCAGGAGGCTCTGTGGTCTGAAAAAGGTATACTAAAGTGGTTGAAATGTGGGGATCAAAATTAGAAGTTTTTTACTCTCATGCTAAGGCAAGGAGAAATAGGAATTTGATTCGTATACTCCATAGTGATGATGGCATTGAGCTTGATTGTCAAGACGCTATTAAAAATTATGTGTTCAGGTATTATGAGGACATCATTAGGAGTTCAAGGAGTATTGAACATTCTAAATATCTATTTGTTATTCCATCTTTGGTTTCCCAAGATGAAAATATGACTCTGGGAAAGACACATGATGAGGTTGAAATCAAAACTGCTCTATTTTCTATGAATCAGGAAAGCTTTTCGGGACCAGATGATTTTTTGGTAAGTTTTTTTTTTTTTGTTTATATTGGGATATTGTGGGAAAGGATGTATGCTTGGCAGGGCATAATTTTTTCATTAAGGGTGATCTTGTGAGGGGGTGAATAATAACTTGAGTACACTTATCCTGAAAAAACCTGGTGAAATTCGGTTGACTGATTTCAGACCTATTTGTGTGGCTAATTTTTTATATAAAATTATCCCAAATATTCTACCTACAAGGTTGGCTGGCTTCATCTCCAAGCTTGTATTAAAAGAGCAAGGTGCCTTTATAAAAGGGCAATTGATTCATGAGAATGTGGGTTTGGCTTCAGAGCTAGTAACCCTTATGCATAGGAAGACAAAAAAGGGAATGTGGCACTGAAGTTAGACATTCAGAAGGCATATGATACTTTGGAGTGGAATTTTTTATTTGCAGTGCTCAGGAAATTTGGTTTCTTTGGGATGTTTGTTGATAGAGTTAAAGCCCTACTTTTGTCTAGGAAGTTATCAATTCTGATAAATGGAGGACCGGTTGGTTTTTTCGGGACTGACAGGTCTCCATCAAGGGGATCCTTTATCTCCTTTATTGTTTATTCTTTCTAAAGAGGTATTTTGTTGTAACTTACTGCAGCTCAGGTCACAAGGAGACATTGAACTTATTTTTAATGGGAGAGGTGTGATGGCCCCATGTCATTTAATGTATGCTGATGATATTTTCATTTTCGTTACGGCTAGCTTCAGAGCTTGTAGGAAATTAAGAGACTTCATGGTCATCTATGATGAATTTGGTGGACAACGGGTAAGTCCTTCTAAAAGTAAAATATATTTCTCTGATGATGTGTCCAGAAGGAGAAGCAGAATATGCTGAAGTGTTTGAAGTTCACAGAAGGTACTTTTCCATCAACATATTTGGGGGTTACATTATTTGAAGGTAGAATGTGACAGGAATATTTTAACCCTATGTTGGATTGATTGAAGAAGAAATTCGATGCATGGAAGGGCTGTTTATTATCCTTTGTTGGACTGGTGGAACTAGTTAAGTTTGTTCTTAGCAGCTCTCTTATTCATACCTTCTATGTTTACAAATGGCCCATGGTCTTACTTAAAATGGTGGAAAGATAGATGTGCAACTTTATATGGTTCAGGGACTATAATACTGGTAAGGTGGTTGTTGTCAAATGGGACTCAGTGTGTGCTCCCAAGAAGGAGGGAGGAGTGGGTTTACAGAGGCTAAACCATGTTAATGATGCTTTGATGTGTAAATTTGTATGGAGAGTTAAATCTGAGGACTTTCTCTATGCTAAATTCGTTAAGGGCCACTATCTAAATAAAGATGGGCATATTCATAGGCCACTTAACTCGTCACCAGTTTGGGGTAGTATTCGTAAGGTTTGGGATTGGACTAGTAAACATACCCGTTGGTTGATTGGAGGTTGGAGTAAGATAAATGTTTGGTGTTACCAATGGATTGGTGAGTTCCCTTTAAAGGATGAGGTAGGTTTTGAATTGGAGGTGATTAGGGGACATGATTTTTTTTTTTTTCATGTTTTATGCATGCGGGATAGTGGCGTTTTCCGGTGGTCTCTTCTCCTATTTTACTTGATGTCTTTCATAAGGCCTCTCCTATTCCATTATCGGTTGGCAATAAAGATCAACTAATATTAACTAGGGTACAATCTGAAAAGTTTATAGTAAAGTTGGCTTGGAACCTGTTGAGACATCAGAAGTCTAAACAGAGTTGGTATGCTGCTGTTTGGGATAAAAGTTTTACTCCTTCCTTGTCATGTTTTTCTTGGAGGTGGTGTTTCTTGAGATTACCTATGGATGATGTTGTAAAGCATAAAGGAGTACAAATGGCATCTCACTGTCCTCTTTGTACGAAGGCCAAGGAGGATTTCAATCATCTATTCACTGAATGTGAGCTGATTAGAGATATTTAGAAGGAGGTCGAAAAGTGCTTTGGAGTGGTTATTCTACTATTTATTAATGTCAATGCTTTGTTGGAATGGTGGTTTTGGAAAGATTCTGTGGTGCCTATTGGATATATTTGGAGAGGTAGTTTATTTGTGGTTCTCTATAATATCTGGATAGCCAGAAATAATGTTATTTATAGGGGATCAGGTGTCTCAAAGTAGAATTTGAGTGACGATTAAAAGAGGATGTATGGACTTATCTCTGAAGAATCCTTGTGTGGTGAATACATTTGAAGACATTCATATTGTTCGGGTTTTAGATCTTCAGACAAAGGCACACAAAAGGTTTTAGGCATCAAAAATATTCTGGAGCCCTCCTATGTTAGACTGGTGTAAAGCGAACACTGATGGCTGTAGCTTGGGGAATCTGAGAGTTGCTGGTTCGGGTGGAGTTGTTCCATCACAGAGGGGTCTAATTTTGTATGCATTTGTAGAGTATACTGGTTTTGCTATGAATTATGTAGGAGAATTGAAGGTAGCCCTGATTGGTCTCTCTCAAGCTGTCCAGTTAGGCTTCTCGAATATTTGGCTGGAGTCAGATTCTTCTGTAGTTATTTATACATTTCTATCTAATAATTTTCCATGATATGAGATGCAAGAATGGAGAGGTCTACGAATCAAACTTGACAACTGTAATTTTCGTGCTACCCATTGTTATAGGGAGGCCAATTGTGTGGCTGATATATTAGCTAAGAGAGCAGCTTTTTATAAGAATTCATACACTTGGAATTCGTATCCTAATTTTGTAGTAAGGGAGGGTATGTGGGATGCTTCACACATGCCTCGTTATCATTGGTAGTCTTTTTTTGGCCTAGGGTGGCTCCTACCCATGGTAATGCCAAAGGTGGGAGTTCTACATCCTATTAAGGCTTTTATGTTTTCTTTATATTTTCCATTCTTAATATATCTTTGTGGACTTCTAGAAAAAAAAGGTTGTATTTGATGTTATGTTTCAATACTGCTATCTATGAGCATGCATTGCATTATAACAATTAAAAATATTTGTATGATTGTTTAGATACGATGGATGTGTGGCATGTAGGAGCACAATACATGGGCCATGTTATTGGTGCTAGGCTCTAGCGGGGGCATGGTGATCCATTGGAGTAGAGCAGGGGTTCACTGTTAGGGCATAGCCTTCTTTATATGTGTATAAATGTACAACCATGTATGATGGTTTGTGTGATGCATTGGAATGCTGGTACACGGATTGTATTGGGTTGTAAGAGGATTGACCATGTATGATGGTCTGTGTGATGAATTGGAGTGTGGGTACACGGATCATGTTAGAATGTAAACTCACTAGTGTGGGCACGGTGATCCATGGGAGTGGTGAGCTGGGGAACTTTGCTGTTGTAAGTCATGATGGTTATGTCGACATGTTAATGGGGGCACGATGATCCATGGGAGTGGTGACCATGGACTTTTATTGGCGGACAGCCAAAATGAAATGATTGAACATAATAGACATAGATAAAGGCATTCCCTGTTTCCTATGCCCTTCCAGTAGGGGTCAAGATGCTAGCATAGCTTCGCACTTCGAAGATTGGGTGACCCTCGGAGGAGTTAGTAACGTATGGGTGTACGGATTGGTGTGTGCTTGTAAGAGTGGTTTAACTGCCCGGGGTAATCAATTCAACTTATATCTTCGCCCAAGATGTAGAAACACAAACCTGAGACCTAATATAAAATAAATTACATTTCATTTCATTTCATGTTGTATGTTACATGCATGTGAAACTAAATTTTTCACTGAGCTAGGATGTAAGCTCATCCTCGTATCGACACTTCTTTTCAGATTCTATTGTTGGTGATTTCTTTATCACTGATTTTATGGAGTCCCCTTTAGCGATGTGGTGGCTAGTACTGATGATGTCGGTGGAGAGCACGGCAAGGGCTGCACCTGCAACGACGGCATCTATGCATGATGTAGCCCTCCCCTTACTTTTCATCTCCTAGATAAATTATGATTCTTTTTGTTGATGGACGAAGATGTCTATCAAAACACTAGGTTCAGATTTACATTTTTTGGTTCAGCTATATATATATATATATATATATATATATATATATATATATATATATATATATATATATATATATATATATATATATATATATATATATATATATTGAAGATTTTGGTGCAACAAATGGTTTGCAATTTATAAGCTGATACATATTATGGGGTATGATTATTAGTTGCATCTGCAATACTAAATGCTTCCACCATGTTATTATTATTTTTCAAGATTATCATTGAAAATTACTCGTGTAGAACTGTGGGATTTATTTTGTAATCATTGTGATTAGATATCTTGGATGTATTTGGGTTGCTACATGGGTTGACCTGGATATCACACTGGATTCTCCAGAATGGGCTTTAACAATTGGCCCCCTCTCTAAGGGCAGCCACTAAATCTGCAATGAACTATGGCTAACTCATTGCCTATGCCTTCAACAGATCGTCCAAGAACTTTTAATGCAGCCTCTGTAAGTTCCAAGTGAAACCACCCACCACAGCTACCACCTCTGTCACCATTAGTGCTTGGGTTGGCGGCAGGGAATCTTGCAGCGAGGGTTGTGGTCGTGGGTACGAAGAGGTAAGAAACTCCCACTAACCTCTTCCCTTGATAGAAGAACCAATTGTGGGATTCATACTTAGGGGTTTTGTCTGTGAGGCATCTTTGTTACTCGAAGTGAGCAAATCTATAAATGCCCATGTGTTAGTACCAATCACATATCCAATATACCCCAACACCTGAAAATATCATGTTATGGCAAGCAAGAGGAGCTATTCATCAACAACTTTATCTTTCTAGGGCCAATTATCTATTTTCCTGAACCAGGGATAGTAACCGGGGGCAAGTCCATTTGGTTGGGATGGGCCAGTTAGTAATCCCCCCAATTTATTAGGAGAACAGGGTGCAATGCCCTCTGGGAAAGCATCTAGTTTATCAACCTTGCGGTATAACACACTTTTAAAAGGTTAACCGACAAATGTGACGGATGGTACATCATCCGATTAATCCTCTGGTTTAACACTTGAAAATTTTCTGAGTTTCTATTTCTATACCAGAGGCATGAAGTGGAGGTTGGTGAGTCTGGTTAAATTCAAATGCCTCTGGTTAACTTGCATCCAAAACTCAGCGAACGTGACTCTTGGTCTATTTGGAGGATCAAAGCTGAGGCAACTTTCAAGTTACTGGTCCTCCAGTTTTGTGGAATTTCTACTTCTATATAAGGGCTCATGGTCCTCATTTGGAGCCCACAAGAAAGAGACTCCAGAAAAATGGAGAGAAAAGGGCACCTGTAAGACGCACTCTCAAATCCTCACAATTGGGATCTCTCCTTATGGAAGTGTTAAAACTCCGATAGTCTGAGAACCGGCTAAACGGTATTAACCGGATGTACGAACTATCGATAGATCCTCTGGTTGACTGAATAAAGGCCTGTTTGGTTTGGGGTTTACCTTACCCTAATACATAGGGCTTTATTTTATAAATTGAGGTTACCCCAATTGAAATTTTTGCATGCTACTCATTGGTACCCTACGCCATGAGTACCATGAGATGGAATTACCATATCACTGAAATTATGCATACGACCTGTGGATTTCTTATATTAATCCTTGGCCAATTTCTAACAGTTTACGTAGCACGTGGCGTTGTTTCCTTTTGTAGTATTGGGATAACTTGACCTAAATTTTTGGTATTTGATTTTAAGCAATATGTCGCCATCTAAGCAACATAATAGGAGGACTACCTCCAAGGCACCCGCATTGGATAGTGATCTGGAAGAGCATCAACGCACAATAACAAATGCGTTGGCCACCTATCGGTCTCCACTAACCGGTGAGCCTAGTAGGGAGCTACCACATTTCTCCCTGCTTCATATAGTAGACCTGAGCACTACTTATAACACCATGGTTGATTTTTAACAACTGGATCCAAAGCAATTCGATGGGTCATACGCAAGTTCCTTTCAACTAGGGTAATAGATTCAAACTATGGAGGCAACCATTGGAAATCTCTACTATTCAGATGCACAGAAGATAATGAGCACTACCGACTAGCTAGTGGGCACACCATATGAATGGTGGCGAATGACTTAGCCCATCCTGTTGCAGCGCCATAGGGTCCTAACTTGGGACATTTTTCATGAAGCCTTCTTGGCTAATTATGCTCCGGAACACAAGGAACTTGACTCGGTGTTGTTTGAAGCCATTCGAAGGGTCTGAGAGGGCTTAGCTGTATAGCAAAGCATTGTTGAGATAAGGGCTAACTGTCGAGACCTTTATCCTGGGGAAAGTAGCAACTCGAAGCCACATGACCCAGGTATCTCTAAGTCATGAACCACCTTGATTATTTTTAGTATGTAATAGCATAACATTATGGATGCCTTAAATATGCTCTCATGACTTCATTATGCACAAAGAATTAGAATGTTGCCTCTGTCATGTATTCTAATTCCTTGATACAAACTCATCATGGAACCTATCAAACTGTGTAATGATATAGGTGAATTATTTTTGGGAGAATGCAAATTTTATGATGATTTTGGTCATGTGAATGCTAACGTTCAATTGGGGCTTGTGAAATGTATACATAGGGCATAGTCATGTAAAAAAGGGGGATTTTACTTAGCCAACAAAAAAGCATGAGGTACGATAGCCAAGATGTCATTGTTTGCATTAAGATGTAATGTTGAAAGAATAATGGGAGAACTAAAGTAGTAAAAAGTTTTACAGTTTTGTATTAATATGACTAGACATAATCATTTGAGTAGTATTTGATGAATATATAAAGTATGTAGTGAATTGTGTGCCAAATTATTAGAACACCAGGAATTCGAAAGTGTACCTTGAGACTTTAATCACATGGGTCTTATTCACTTAAATCCTTGTCTTGACTGTCATGTAAATGGTGTTCCACTAACGAGCTGGGAATGTGCTAGGCAATGGATCGCACACAACTCCCTAATCCCACTTACCTAAAGGCCAGTACTCATAGAGCAGAAAGCCATGGTAACAAAATGGACCAAAGTGCGACTTCGCCTCATCTTTATTTGGACACTCGGGATGTTGCGACAGTGATAGACGAGACTGCAAGAATGGTTTACAAGCAACATTGTCAGTTCCAATAAAGGACACTAGGAATCCTAACAAGGACTATGTATAATGGCACCACCTCTTTATCACTTTTCGCAGAAATGTCAGACTTATTGAGGCGTCTTACCCATGGTCTCTAGGAACAACATAGGGGCATGGTGGGGCAAATAGTAGTCAAGTTTTGCAACCAAGGAACTTATCTAGGGCCTCAAGAGGAGGTGTCTATAGTGCAAGAGAAGGGTAAACAGCCAAAGAGAACCCTAGAAGAAGAAGCTCCATGGGACGTCTTTAAGGTACCTTGACTTGGGAATGAAGAGCCACTGGTGGAACCACCATCTTCCATTATTGGAATTCAAATGCCACCTAGGGCAGGTCACTAAATATGTTGTTGATGCTAAAGTCAGAAGAACCTTATTTACAATGCACTCGACCCTTTAGAAGGGCACTGTCACCAAAACTTGAGCAGGTTGTTGCGTGTCTCTCCTGCGAAGCGGAAGAACATAAGGCTCATGACTGTCAAAATTTTTGAGAGTGCTATTCCTCGATGTGAGAATGGACCACGAGCTGACTAGAAGAAGTTTTGAGAATTTGGTAAGCCTTGAACTCCCTTAGTTACTAATTAGCATAACTAATATATAGTGACCTCGTAAGTTGTAGTGTGGGGTAAACATTCATATGCATGAGATAAGAACTTACAACCATGACCTGATTTGGGGGGTGAAATCCTTATAAATTGGGGGCATTGTTAGACCCACTCTGAAATCCTCACAGTTCAGATCTATTTGTATCAGGTCTTACTGTGCCAACCCTTGGCAACCTGTCTTGTAATCCTCCATATGATGTGGGTTAGCCCCTTAGGTCACTTAGTGATACTAGGTCAGGTGGGAGGAAGTACTTGAAACCTAGGAACGTTCCTCTTCTTGACTTCCACCAGTTGAACAAGAGTAAGACACTCTTACTCTCTCCATGGGTTACTATAAATAAGGAAGTCCTTCTCCTTATTTCTCTTTCTCTTTGGTTACCTTGAATGTGAGAGTATGTAAGGGGAGAATCCTTGGAACGTGAAGCATGGAACCCAATCTCAAGCCTCAGTATCACTTGAGGTATGTTTCTTCCTTCATCCCTTTCCATTTTTAATGGGAAATGCATGTGAGACCATGGTGGAACTCTACCATTAATGACCTCCATAAATGAAGGCCGAAACTTGCTGTAAAAACTTGGATTTTAACCCTCTTTCATGAATGGAGATGATAATGGAGTCTAAATGTCCCATTATGTCTAAAGCTAATAGGTATGTGTTTTCCACCTTTTAGAGTGAGGGAAACCATGGTGGGAAATCTTTCCCCAAAGAAAGAAACCTTATCTGGATCGTGTTTGGCTTTTGGGCTAGAACCGGGAGCATGAAATGGTAGATTGGTAGTGGCACTAATACCAGTTGACTCACGACCAGTCCACCACCAGGGCAAATACCTTAGTACGACAGACCAAGCAATATTCGGAGTCTTGTATCAGGTGTCACATTAACCAGTATCACCAGATCAGAAGAATGACCCACCTGGTGTGTCACACCAATTATCGGCATAACACCTTTTGGCCATGCCTCCACATATGCTTAGTTACAAGCGAAGCCATTGCCAGATGATCGATCATCCGGCTTAGCTTTTGAATAACATATTGGAACCCACACTACTGTAAACAGTATGTAGACTTGATGACCAACCGGGTGTCCAATCATCCGATTCATCTTCCGGTTCAGTAAACGTAAGAAATGACTAAGTGTTAATTGTACCGGTGGAAAGCTTGATCGGTTCTATCTGTCGGTTCAGTTTTTATTGACTTATAAGCCTATGAATGATTATAAAGACCTACCTTTCAGTTCTTAACTTATCATGGGACCCGTGCATGGACTCTACGAATTGTCCATGATGGTTTAAAAGATGTTTACTAATTTAATAAAACTTATCTTACTAATTAGGTAAAACACCGTAGGAAGTGGACAGAGCCTTCTGTCAGCTTAAAAGTTCAGCAACACCTTTGTTATCTACAAGTTAGGAGTCGGGTCATGTAGAATTTGAGCATGTGGTTGCTATGTGTGCATTTAATCTTGCTATAACATGTCATCCAATAAATTGTATAACTATTCATGTATTTACATATAACTATAACTATATATGTTAATAGTTGTTGTACCTTGGCAGAGACACAATGAACCATGGGATTGGGGATCCGGGGTTCTCTGTACGGAGTAGTTGTTCATATTGTACATGCATAACCATGTATGATGGTGCGTGTGGCATATGAAAGTATGGGCATGCATACCATGTTGGTGTGCCCGTATCTTAGTAGAGACATTGATCTATGGGAGTAGAGATCTAGGGTTCTCTATTAGGATGCCACCCAAGTATAGTGGTTCATGTAACGAGTGACCTCTTGAATCATGTTGAGATTAGCTGTACCTTAGTGGAGGCACGTTGAACCATGGGAATGGGGAGGAGAGGTTCTCTTCTGGGTACTATCTTGCATGAGACATTTTATGATGGGCGTGTTACGTGTGGGAGCACAATCCACATGCCATGTGGGCATAGTATACTCCAGTGGGGACATGATCAGTCCATCGGAGTGGAACAGGGATTCCTGCTGAGTATAGTTTACTTACTGCGTGTACGTGGTTTGTTGGGTGATTGGTTGATTGGATATAATTGTGTTGTGTTCTGGGTAGATGATCAGGAGACATATGAGAGTACATCACATGGCCGTATACCAGGTTACACCTGAATGGGGCATAGTTAGTCCATTAGAGTGGAATGCATATTTCTATTGGGGTGTAATCCTATTATAATATGCTCATGCATCATACATGGACTTGGCCAAAATACTTGTGCTTTAGCTAGGGGAACTAAACTTGGGCGGTGTGGTATGGGGTACTCAGGTGGTGGGGTACGGGGCAAGATCCTCACTAGGGTACAGGCCGGCCATGGTTTACGTAGACACTTGTATGACACTCACAATTGCTTGTTTATTTACTTTTGTACTGCATTCATAAATTACTAGTAGGATTGCATTAGATACTTGACTTCTCGCTGAGCTAGGATGGGAGTTCACCCCTTGATATCAAATCTCTTTTAGCTTTATTTGCAGGTACCTCTCCTACTGATGTAGCTATGAATCTTGTTGATGTTGAGGGTGCTTCTCTTGGTAGGGTTCCTTTGAGAGATCATGTCAAGGGTTGTACCTGTAGGGATTGCATCTACGGGACCTGAGTCACCGCCTTGTCTGTTAATTTTTTTGTCTGAAGATAGATAATGGTTTGGTCTATCCACAGGGACATATTTGGATTTATTTTAACTATTAAGATGGGATGTATGCAATATGATAGATATTGTGAACTAGATTATAATGCATAACAGATTTATTATATTTGAGTATTATTAGTTGCCATCTGGTTCCATATTATGATTCTGTTGGAATTATTATTATCTATTGTTAGTTATTATAGATATTATATGTGTAGACTGTGGGCTTTTCTGTAGATTATTTTGGTTGTCAGTCATTAGAAGATTTGGGTTGTCGCATGGATGACTCGGATATCATGGCTGATTCCCCAGAATGGGCTGTGACAACACTAGTATTAGAGTACAATAGTCTGACTCTACCTTCAGACTTCCCCTGTATACATGTTTATGAGTCAAAATAGATGCCTAAGCTAACGAAAAGCTTTTATGAACCAAGTAGTAGTAAGTAAAGAAAGTAGTAAACTAGGTTACATCATATTATAAGAACTAATGAAAGAGAATAATGCACATTTTGAACTATGAACCAAAAAAAAAAAAGAAGATGTGTATATATATGTATCCGATTTCTAAGTACAAAAATTGGGATACAGCCCACAATCCGGACCGTTGTCCCAGACACAACTCCTGATCAATGCGGAGGGTAAACACAAGTACTGTTACAATCAATAAGGAAAATGTACATGTATAAGTTAAATAGGTATGATGTGCATAAGACAAAAGTAGGGTATAGTCAACACTCTAAACAGTTACCATATGTACATATAATAAAAAAAATAGATCAGGTCTTTGTCTACTAAGGTTTACTTTGTGAGGAAAGAAGCGTAGATCCAGTAAGGGGTACTGAATTAGAAGGCACATAATCAAATAGTGTAGGACAAAAATCATCCTAATTAGTAGGTGTTACCGGTGCATCATGTGGAGAAGATGGTTGTATAGTCCTCAGAACTGTGGGTGTTGAAGGGACATCCTATGGGATAGCAAATGAGGGCGCATCCTACTGAAATACTGATGGTGGAACGGTCAAAGGAGCTGGAGTAACAATAGGCCTACGACATACATAGTGATGCAAGTGGCCAGCAGTGACCATCGCATCATGGATATTGCCTTTGTGCTTGTCCGTAGTACCAGTCTGAGTCTCCACCTCCCTCAACTAAGTCTCTATGGTGCCCAATTGAGCCTCCACTTCTCTAAAACGTAGCTCTACCTATCTCTCCAGTCTAGCCTGGCAATCAAAAATGACATCCATCTGCTGATGCATGAGCTGGAGTACCCCTAGCACTGGCCCAAGTCAGTAGTAGGAGTCAATGATGGAGTGGCTGTAGGAGGCCTAGAAGTACCAATAGCTGGTGGTACCTCTCTGGTATGAGTAGCTACAGTTGCCACTCTGGTGCTGGCAGCTAGAGGCGCAAGTCCAGTGGGGGTAGCTGTGTCCACATCCATTTGGTCATCACCATCGCTATCTTCGCTATCTCGATCAACCTCCTTGCTGTTTTCATCCTCATCATCGTACTCCTCATCATCACTAGAGGACAACTGTGGTGCCACCTCCACTTTCCTAACACCATGGCTAGTGCCCTCACTCATCCCAATGTCTCTCTGGCTGCTCTAGCTATTAGTGCTCTTTTGGAAGGATGTGCTGCTCTAGGTGGTCTGGGGCTTGCCTGTAGGATAGGATCTTCCATAGCTAGATCACTGAGATGCATACGAGCGATGGTATCCTAGTTGAGCACGGATGAATACTTCTCGTTCTCAATGACCTCTCCCTCTAGGCTCAATCTGAAATACACAAAGACGTGGGTCAAGAGACATCCATAAGGTAGGTGGCCCTTGTGGGGCAAATATCAAAAAGTATGCAGATTGCTGTGCAGAATTAAGAATGGGAGGCAACCCAGTCTCCGCTGCACTAAACGATCTGTCAATAACATCTAGAACTGGTTCAACTCCTCTCTATGACCAAATCTGTAGATGACATTATGCTGTATGATCTTACTGAGCAGTCAAGGAGTAGGCTTGAAGGATGACTCCTTCTCCTCATGCTTTGTCCCTATCATCTTAGGCTGGGTAAGTGCCTGTAACATCTGCATAAACTCCCCCTCTAGCATACCTAAAGACTTCCTGGGAGCCTTGTAGATTCGCTCCCCATCTGGTAAGACATCTAGTATGGTTGCCAGAGAGGCAACTGTCAGGGAGATGTCTACTCCCTTGACCCTGCTGGTCACTATTAACTCGCCTGTCACCTCATCCACTCGCTGGTCAAAGTTGCAAAAGAAATGGGGCACCAGGTTTAGGTAACTGTCATCCTGGAAACGCATGGTCGGTGTCCAGCCAAACTGGTCGAAGGCACCGTAAAGGCCAAAGCTGGTTTGCTCTTCAAAGTGTATGCATCGTCCAACCACTATAGAGGCCGGGCCAAATCTGTCCCAACATCTTCTAGCATGATAGAAAATAAATCGTACAACATCATAACCCTACGCGGCTAGCTCAGCCTCTCTCCTAGGGCTCATGAAACATAAAAAGGGGAGATACATCTAAATTAGCATGATGAACAGACAAGGTAATAACTGAAACATAATGGATGAATTAATAGCATAATTTAACAGACATGAAAATTGATGAGATTCATCTTAGTGGAGGCCTGAAATATAGATGGGCAATGCATGATTTTAATGACTACGGTCTACCCTATAAATTGGAGGTAACTATGAACCCCAAGCAAGGGAAAGTTTTGGAATGTCTAGCTGTATCAGTTGTTCTTGTATCAACCCTAGCATCTAGGTCACTAAATGAAGGTCTCAAAGACTAGTAGATTTTTCATAGGGCAGTGTGAAGTGAAATGCATGTTAGTGAAGCTACTCTGATCAACGTAGTGCCATGTTGATATGGGCTAGCTATGGCTATGCCAAGTGTGTGAGGCTACCACAATAGGTAACTTAGTGTCCATCCAAATGGGCAGCCCAACAAAACCATGGGTAACCATTGAATTGATAGTAAGCAGACAAGGTAAGCCTACAATGTGCTAAGTCATGTTCAACAGATGCGAGGTGCACAATGTGTACGGCTAAAATAAACAAGTCCTTAGTTACTCCATTATTATTGTTTCCTGTATATGGATTGATTAATGGAGGGATAGGTTAGTTCAATGCCATAACATGAATGTGAACCTAGGGTTATTAACTGGGCACAAAAATGGTGCAATGTGATGCAGCAGTGTGCAATGTATTAGGTGTGGCACAGCAAGGCCGAAAACAATAAGAGCTGGCTAACAATTGCCAAGTGTGTGTCCCAAACCTATGTAGACATTGAATCACCGAATGCAGTGCATTAGATGGACCAATAGTAACCATGCATCCACAAAGGAGTTCGGCTACTCAGAGGGAGTGTTGAGTGTCAAGCCAAAAGAACAAAGGCCCAACCAATGGGCAGATTCCTAGTTTCGGTGAACATGGGTGCCTTACCAAATGGTTGGGTTTAAAAGATGCTCAATGGGAATGCCCAAGAAATGTTTGACTTCGTGTGGCTGTGCATTGACCAATGTTAGGGGGACCACTAAGTGATCAGTGATGCTGCTATAGGGTTATAGGGCTGACTTAAAAACCTTAAACTGGGGAAATGGAGTGTGAGGCCATTGCCCCTAATAAGTGTGGTGTTGGCTGAGTAAAAACTGAGGATCTTAGTCATGCAATAAGGCTGTCAGTGCTTGAAAGTGCAGGTATTTGGTGGGCAAAACCATAGTGGTTGGTTAATTATGGCAAGGGGCAATAGGGTAAAATCAGTCAACACTTGGGCCTACCCAAACCAATATGTTTTGTCACACCCCAATTCCGCACTATTCAGAATGGTGGGATGAACCGCTAACAAACCAACGGTTCAACCAGGATCTCGAGTACGCTATATTCGTGTTATCTAAATCCCATACATTCACATTCATAATCAGAGTAGATACATAATAGCGGAAGTCTTATAATAAAATGAACTGAAGAATCTAAATGTGATATTAATATTTAAGTACCAAATTATTCTACATCAACTAAGACATAAATAAATATCATTACATCCCTTTAATAAATCCAAATAATTAAATAAAAGAAAAACCCTAAACGAACACGCATGAGTTACACTCGTAAGAGGAGTCATGCGTATCCTCTACATCTTCAGCTTCAATCGCCGCCACATGTCCATACGCTGGAGCATCAATATAATCTGCAACAGTGGTACCTGCATCATCAACTAAAAATATTCAACGTCGAGAGGGTGAGCACACATCATGGCTCAGTGAGGAAACAAAACAATGCAACAATACATATGCATGCGATTTAATTAATATCTTCAGTCTGGTTTTACGTTTGCACTGTGCTATATAAAGGATAGGAGGCCGCCGCATCTCTATGCACGAGAGTGTGGATACGCCCGGTGAACCTCTCACCGTCGCCCACAGCACCCACAATGAACATTGTACACGAAGGTCACGTTTATCGCTGCACAACTTCATACCAATAAATAAACCCCTGATGGCTAGGGTTGCAAACGGGGCTCACAACTAACCAATCCTAATGTCAAACAGTGTATCCAAGGCCTCACCCCAGCATCCCTCAGAGCACCCGTAGAGATAGAGTTAAGGCCCCCCGATAGAGTATAGGACTCAAAGACCGATACCCTCCTTGATGCCCTACGTCGCAATAGTTCTGCTAAGGTAATGGCGATACGATGATGCTAATGCACAAGACTTGAGTTAGAGATAGAGCTAAAGTGCCCGAATCGAACACCGCCTAACACTTCCCCTGATGCCCTACTCGCATCAAGCACACTAACCACACACAAACATTCACATGCCTATTCCTATCATCATCATCATCATCATGTTATCAACAATAAGGTAAATATGCATGAAACAATAATAGAAATATTGGATGACATGTTATATGCACATTACAAGCATATTCGCATAGAGTCAAGTATGGCACCGGACTAAAAAAATAAAAAAATAAAAAAATTTATTATTAACCAGTTAATGTAGGTCTTGTTTCCTCACCTTAGCTTGCTAGTAGATCCTCTTTCAAGCTTTAAGAATCACCTTTATATTGATATTATATTGCTAGAAGACCTAACATAGTCGATAGAATTTAATTAGATTTAATTCTAATTTTTTAACTTGCTATTATCTATAGGGTCGCAGGATGGGTCGCAGGTAGGGTAGCAGTATAATGCGACCCCCTGTAACAGGGTCGATATCAGGGTCGATGCGTCTATCGACCATATGTGCGACCACCTCTGGTTTTGGTCGATATTCTCATGTTTTGATCCATTCTACCTTGTTTAACTCCTATGGCTTCTTCCATAGTCCATTCCATATCCTTTCTATGGATTAGAACTTCTCTTCACCCAATATATAGTCTAATTGATATCCTCCATGGTTTCCATTGAAACCTAACCATGGATAGATGGATTGGGTTTCTCCTACATCTTTCTTTAATTATTCTAAGTCTCACAAAATATAGGATTAGTATTCTTACCTGAGAAGAACACTCCTTCTCTGCAACTCTTCTCCTTTTTCTTCTTCTCTCCTTTCATTCTCTTCTTCCTCTCTTCCTTCTCTTCTCTTTCTCTCAAATCAATTAGGGTTCTAAAAGGAGTGAAAGAGGCCTAGGGACGTCCTTTAAATAGAGTAGAAACATTCTAAAATAAGTCCCTTTGAGATTAGGAAAGAGCCCCAACCGAAATTATGGAAATTTCCTAATTCTGTTTTCGACGGCAACTGAGGGTTGATGAAGGGGTCGATGATCCCGTCGACCCCTAAATCCTAAAGTGTCCGACCCCCTCTATAAAACAGGGGGTCTAACTTTCTGTCTTGGGGGGTCCGACCCTCCCTTGCTGGATATGCGACCCTCTTATTAATTTAAGTGTTTTTGGGTCGATTTGATACCTGGGATCACGATCTCCTTCACGCCCTTGGTGCATTTGGCTCAACCATGATGGGTAAACCTGATTCAAGGTGGTAAGACCGGGTTAGTTTGATACGGGTCTTACAACTCCCCCCTACCTATAAAAATTTTGTCCTCGAAATTGTACGTACCTTCTGAATCAAATAAGTGAGGGTATTGCTTTCGCATACCATTCTCTTCTTCCCATGTAATTTCTTCCATGTCTCTACTTCTCCAGGTGACCTTAACATAATAGATATCTCGGTTGCGTAGTCGTTGAACCTTTCGGCTGGTGATTTCAGTTGGTGTTACGTCAATTGTCAAACCATCAGTCAATTCCGATAAATCTACAGTCAGGACGTACGTTGGATCCTTGACATACTTCTTCAATAGGGAGATATGAAATACGTCATGCACACTTGACATAGATGGTGGTAGTGCTAGCTGATAACCCACTTTTCCACGCTTAGCTAAAATCTCATATGGCCCAACATATCTTGGACTTAGTTTCCCTTTCTATCTGAACCATTTCAATCCTCGCATAGGCGATACCTTCAAGAATACTTTATCACCTACGGCGAACTCAAGATCTCTGCGTCGAGTATCTGCATATTGCTTCTGACGGTTCTGAGCTGTTCTTACTCTTTCCTTGATAATGTCGACCACGTGGTAAGTCTCTTGTACGAATTCTGGCCCAACAATACTACGTTCTCCAACTTCATTCCAAAACAATGGAGTTCGACACTTTCTACCATACAGTGCTTCGTAGGGTGACATCTGTATAGTAGCCTGGTAGCTATTGTTATAAGCGAACTCGATCAGTGGTAACTTTTCATCCCATGATCCTTTGAAGTCAATTACACATGCTCGTAGCATATCTTCTAGAATCTGAATTGTACGCTTTGACTATGCATCTGTCTATGGATGGAATGCAGTACTAAACTTCAATGTTGTACCCATAGCCTTTTGCAATCCTTTCCAAAACTTGGAAGTGAACCGTGGATCTCTATCGGACACAATTCTCTCTGGTACACCGTGTAATCGAACAATATTATCCATATACAGCTTTGCTAACCTTTCCAGTGTATACTGAGGTCGTATCGATATAAAGCGAGCTGTCTTACTCAGACGGTCTATAATCACCCAAACTACGTCAACCACTCGAGGAGTCAGTGGTAATCCCGTGACGAAGCCCATAGTGATGCAGTCCCATTTTCATGCTGGTTCTGGTATAATCTTCAATGCAGCGAACATATTTGAAAACCGATAAATAAACCCTTGGTTGGCTGATCCATCCACTGTATCTATCACATACTGCTCGTTGCTGTGATTGAATACTGTTCCAGTAATACACATTGCTGCGGTCGTATTAACCTCTCCTTAAGATTTTATCATTGCCTTTCTGCTCAGTGCATCCACTACTACATTAGCTTTTCCCGGATGATACTGGATATCACAGTCATAGTCTTTCAATAGTTCCAGCCATCTTCATTGTCTCATGTTCAACTCCTTCTGATTAAATAGATATGTAAGACTCTTATGGTCCGACTTAATCTGGAACTTTTCTCCATATAGATAGTGTCTCCATATCTTGACAGCTTGTACTACCGCCGCTAACTCTAAGTCATGAGTGGGATAGTTTTTCTCATGTGTCTTCAATTGTCTTGAGGCGTAGGCAATTAATTGTTCTCCTTGCATAAGCGCACAACCTAATCCCAATCCCGACGCATCTGTATACGAGACAAATGGCTATCCTGGAATAGGAATAGTCAAAATTGGAGCGGATATCAATCTGGTCTTCAAAGTTTGGAAGATCCTCTCACATTTATCCGTCCATACAAACTTTTCACCTTTCTTAGTCAGACTGGTGAGAGGTACGGCAATCCGAGAATAGTCTTCCACAAATCATCAGTAATAACCAGCTAGACCCAGAAAACTTCTTATTTCAGCAACGCTCTTTGGTGCTTCCCGCTTTACTATAGCCTCGATCTTGCTGGGATCCACTTTGATTCCTTCAGCGGATACTACATGGCCTAGGAAGGTGACTTCACTTAGCCAAAACTCACACTTTAAAAATTTGGCATACAGCTTCTCTTTCCTTAAAAGTTGCAGGGTGGCGTTTAGATTCTTAATATGAGTTTCCTTGTCCTTGGAATATACCAATATATCATCGATGAATACTATAACCGACGTATCCAATATGTCGTGGAAAACTAGGTTCATAAGTTCCATGAAAGTTGCTGGTGCATTTGTTAATCCAAAATACATGACCAAGAATTCATATTGTCCATATCTGGCCCTGAAAGCTGTCTTAGGAATATCACCCTCTTTAATCTTCAACTGATGGTAGCCTGACTGAAGATCGATCTTAGAAAATACTTTTGCCCCTTGCAACTGATCGAACAAGTCATCGATCCTAGGTAGTGGATATCGATTCTTGATTGTCAGCTTGTTCAACTCCTGATAGTCGATACATAATCGAACGCTACCGTCCTTCTTCATTACGAACAATATTGGCGCTCCCCATGGTGATATACTGGGTCGAATATAACCCTTGTCCAGCAGTTCCTGTAGTTGCACTTTCAATTCCTTCAGTTTAGTAGGAGCCATTTTATATGGTGCTTTTGATATTGGTGCGGCTCCAGGTATAAGGTCTATCACAAACTCTGTGGCTTTGTCGGGTGGTGATCCTGGTAGTTCCTCCCAAAATACGTCGGGATAGTCCCGCACAACATCAATATCTTCCATTCGTGGTGCTTCCTTGGTTAGGTCGACCACTGACACTAGATACCCGACTGCCCCCTTCTCAAGGAACTTCTTAGCCTTTAGTGCTGAGAGTATGAGCTTGCGTTTATTGAATTCTACTCCATCTTTGTCTTTAAATGTTAGCTTCTTTTCGGTGCATAATAGGTTCACAGAATGCCGAGCTAACCAGTCCATTCCCAAGATGACATCAATGTCTCCCATCCCAAGTTGGATCAAGGTTGCATCTAAGGTTTTCTCGCCAATGACAACTGGACATGGCCCATAACCTTTCTTTAATTCCACTTCTAACCCCATCGGTGACCGTACAAGTAGTTTGTAGTCCAATGTTTTCCAAACGACAAAGATATAAAGGAATGAGTAGCTCCTGAATCTAAGAGTACTCTGGCGGGTAGGCCATTTATAGGTACTTTACCTGTGAGTTATTTAACTTAGTCTACATGCTCATACAATGTAATAAAACTTAAAAGGTTTCGGTCATACCTGTGACCACATCGGGTGACGCGACAGCATCCTCGGATGTCACAGCATATACTCATCCTTGATGTAATTGCTTCTTGGGCTTAGGGCACTCCCTTATCATATGTCCCACTTGGTTGCAGTTATAACATCTCGGACCTTCAGAATTTGGCTTTGGTTGCTGTGGAGTTACTGGGGTAGTCTTGGATGCAGCAGTAAAGCCTTGAGCATGGAAGGGTTTAAATATCTTGTTGTGCCCTCCGTTATAAGCAATTCCGGCTGGACTTTTTATGCCTCTGTTCTGTGTAAAGTAACTTTCCTTCTGGCTCGATTCTATAACTCGAGCAATTTGGACAGCTTCATTATATATCTTCTTTTCCAAACCCAGAACGTGCTCTCTAATGCTTCCTCTAAGTCCCATGACAAACCTATGGGTCTTAGTGCCTTCTTCTTGCATACTAAGTGGTGTAAAGAAAAACAGCTCCTCATAACGCTGTTGATATGCATCCACGGACATCTGGCCCAGATATAAACTTAGGAACTCCTTCTCCATAGAATCTCTGAAGCTTCGGGGAAAATACTTCTCAAAGAAAGCTTCTTTATAAATAGCCCAAGTCAATAGGGCGTGCTTGGTCAATAGATAGGCCCTAGTAGATTTCCACCAATGATGTGCATCGCCTTTTAGCATGAAGGTGGCACATAATACCTTTTCTTCTTCTGTAATAGTCATCATAAGAAAGTTTCTCTCCATCTCGTCGATCCAGTGTGCTGGCCATAACGGATCAGACGGTTTACCGTTAAATTCCTTGGGCTTCATCTTCAAAAATCTCTCAACCAGTCGAGAGTGATACATCTGATTTTGGGGGTATGCCCCAAACATAGGTTGTGGATACTAATAATGAACCTGAGCTACTTCCGGACCTGGTACTGGAATCTGTGCAGCTGGTGGTTGAGGTGTTTGAGGTGCTGGGTGTTTACCCACCGGTGCTGCACTGGCTTGTCCAGTCTGCATGGGTGTAGCATGTGCGGCCTGGTTGTTCACTTCCTCTTATTTGCTCTAATCTGATTACCAACTCAGATGAGTTTTCATTACCCGTTCTCGACCCAGATAGTGGTGGGGTCAAGTTATAACCTCATCTTAATGCTTAGCGGGTAATGGATCAGCATGTAGTGGTTTTCACTCTGAGTCTCCATGTCACCCTGGAGTATAGCTTTATCTTCTTGTAGTTACTCTTATTCTTAATGTAGGGCCGTTATTCTCCTATCTCTGTTGGATTCGGCCCGAGATATTTCCCTTTACCTTTACAGGGAATTAGGCATTACTAGCCATTTTCTCCTTCCTTTGTCATACATCGAGTTTCACATCTCGTGAATACCAACTCGGTATTCACTTTTATGCTTTACAGAAGCTCCCTTCTTGCTACTGTACTATATCCTTGTATACTTGGATAACTACCCAACATATAGATAATAACCTATATTATTTATTTATTAGGATAATTTTTTGGTCTTTTCTTTCTGTTTGAGTGTATATATATGATTCCACCTTTTATATGTACATTATCGTCTTGTTTAATTTCTGTCTCAACCAACACAGGTGCTTATGGTTTGTTAGTATTAAAGCTTTTAATTTATCCTAACTCAGTTCATGGACTCTAGTGGAAGTATTCAGGTTTAATGGGTAAGGCCTACGAGAGCTCTGATACCAAGTTGTCACACCCCAATTCCGTACTATTCAAAATGGTGTGATGAACCGCTAACAAACCAATGGTTCAACCAGGATCTCGAGTAGGCTATATCCGTGTTATCTAAATCCCATACATTCACATTCATAATCAGAGTAGATACACAGTAGCGGAAGTCTTATAATAAAATGAACTGAAGAATCTAAATGTGATATTAATATTTAAATACCAAATTATTTTACATCAACTAAGACATAAATAAATATCATTACATCCCTTTAATAAATCCAAATAATTAAATAAAAGAAAAACCCTAAACGAACACGCGTGGGTTGCACTCACAAGAGGAGTCATGCGTATCCTCTACATCTTCAGCTTCAATCGCGGCCACATGTCCACATGCTGGAGCATCAATATAATCTGCAACAGTGCTACATGCATCATCAATACATATGCATGCGATTCAATTCATATCTTTGGTCTGGTTTTACGTTTGCACTGTGCTATAGAAAGGATAGGAGGCCGCCGCACCTCTATGCACGAGGGTGTGGATACACCCGGTGAACGTCTCACCGTCGCCCACAGCACTCACAGTGAACATTGTACACGAAGGTCACGTTTATCGTTGCACAACTTCATACTAACAAATAAACCCCTGATGGCTAGGGTTGCAAACGGGGCTCGCAACTAACCAATCCTAATGTCAAATAGTGTATCCAAGGCCTCACCCCAGCATCCCTCCGAGCACCCGTACAGATAGTGCTAAGGCCCCCTGGTAGAGTATAGGACTCAAAGACCGATACCCTCCTTGATGCCCTACGTCGCAATAGTTCTGCTAAGGTAATGGCGATACGATGATTCTAATGCACAAGACTTGAGTTAGAGATAGAGCTAAAGTGCCCGGATCAAACACCGCCTAATAAATGACTAATTGTTAATTGACCTTACTTACCGGTTGAATGCTCGATCGGTTCTATCTGCTGGTTCATTCTGTATTGACTTATAAGCCTAAGAATGATTAGAAAGGCCTACCTTTCAATTTCTGACTTATCTTGGGACCTTGCATAGACTCTAGGACTTGTCCATGATGGTTTAAAAGATGTTTACCAATCTAGTGAAACTTATCTAACTAATTAGGTAAAACACCATGGGGTACCTTCTGCCGACTTTAAGGTTCAGCAACACCTTTGGTGTCTTTAGGTGAGGGGTCGGATCATGTAGAGTTTAAGCATGTGATTGTTGTGTGTGCATTTAATCTCGCTATAACATGTCATCTAATAAATTGTATAACTGATCATGCGTTTATATATGACTATAACTATGTATGTTGATAATTGTTGTACCTTGGTATAGATACAGTTACCATGGGATTGGGGATCCAGGGTTCTTTGCAAGGAGTAGTTGTTCATATTGTTGACATGCATAACCATGTATGATGGTGCGTGTGGCGTATGGGAGTACAGGAATGCATACCATGTGGAGACATAGTGATCCATGGGAGTAGGGATCTGGGGTTCTCTATTGGGATGCCACCCATGTATGGTAGTTCATATAACGAGTGACCTCATAAATCATGTTGGGACTAACTATACCTTAGTGGAGGCACGATGAACCATGGGATTAGTGAGTCAGGGTTCTCTGTTGGGTACGGTCTTGCATGAGACCCTTTATGATGGGCGTGTTGCTTTCTGGAGCACAATACATATGCCATGTGGGCGTGCTATACTTTAGTGGGGATATGGTCAGTCAATGGGAGTTGAATGGGGATTCCTGGTAGAGTGTAGTTTTACTTATTGCATGCACCTGCCATGTTAGGTGATTGATTGATTGGATAGAATTATGTTGCATTGTGGGGTAGAAGATCGGGTGGTGTAGGGGAGTACATCACACTGTCGCATACCCAGTTATACCATAGTGGGGGCACGGTATGTCCATTGGAGTGGAACAGGGATCTCTGTTGTAGTGTAACCCTATTTTTAAATTCTCATGCATTATGTGTCAACTTGGCAAAAAGCCTTGTTCTTTAGCAAGGGAAACTAAACTCAAGCGGTGGGGTACTGGTATGTGCTCAGGTAGTGGGGTACGGGGCACAGCTCAGGTAGTAGGGTATGGGGCAAGATCTTCTCTATGGTACAGGCCGGCCATGGTTTGCATACACACTTGTATGACACTCACAATTGCTTGTTTATTTACTTTTTTACTACATTGATAAATTGTTGAATAGGATTGCATTGGATACCTAACTTCTCATTGAGCTGGGATGGGAGGTGATCCCTCGATATCGAATCTCTTTTAGCTTTGTTTGCAAGTACCTCTACTACTGATGCAGCTATGGATCATGTTGATTTGAGGTGCTTCTCTTGGTGTGGTTCATCTAAGAGATCATGTCAAGGAATGTACCTGTAGGGATTGCATCTATGGGACCTAAGTCAGAACCTTATCTATTGATTTTGCTGTCTGAAGATAGTTAGTCGTTTGGTCTATCCATAGGATCATATTTAGAGGGACATATTTTAATTTATTCTAACTATTAAGATGGGATGTATGTAATATGATAGATATTGTGAACTGGATTGTAATGCATAAGAGATTTATTATATTAAAGTATAATTAGTTGGCATCTGGTTCCATATTATGATTCCGCTGCAACTCTATGATTTCACTACAATTATTATTATCTATTATTGATTATTGTGGATATTGTATGTGTAGACTGTGGGGTTTCCTGGTAGATCATTTTGATTGTTGGTCACTGGAAGATTCGGATTGTTTTATGAATGACTTGAATATCAAGCCTGATTCTCTAGAATGGGCCGTGACAACACCCCTCACGGTTTCCCAAGGTTCCTTCCTCCATTCTTGTTGGTCCTTTGACTACATTAGGTGGCATTCTCAATTTTGTCCCAAGAGATAACTTCTCTCTTTTTATCTTCCCTTTTCTCCTTTACATTTGATAAACTCAGGGTTTTCATGCCCTTTTGTTCATGGTAAGGGGAAACCAAAATGAATGGTCATCCCCCATCCATTCTCAAATTCCAAGGTGGTTATATTTATACTATCCCAATTGCTTCGTACATATTACAAGATAGATAGTTCTCTAACTGTCAATCCCAACTATTTTTGCTTGTTCAGGCAATATGGCATGTGGCATGGATGGTAGGACCATTCTTGTAAGGAAAACAACCAAACCCATTTTCTCTCATATGACTATAACCAAAACTGGGCCAAGTTTGGCATAGTTGAGGTTGAGGCTAGGAGTTTCATCATTCTTGAAGAGTTGACCTGGTTCGCTATAGGGGTGTACTTTTATGCAATAGGTTGGACCCCAGCCATGATGACATGTACCCCGCCTTGGTACGGTACTCCTTCTGTAGGAGGGTGTACTACAACTCACTAGCATGGTGAAGGGCATATCAATCAGTGTGGATATTGCCAGCCTAGTCACTATACTTGGCATATTCGTAGATAGGACATAAATGTATTTTGGACCTCGTTAAACCATTGATTGCACAGAGGATTATTGGGGCACTGTACGGAGGGATTTCATCCACCCAGAGAAAGAATGTGCCGAATGGAAATATTGAGCCTGACTTTAAACCCATCCATAGGGTCATTAGTTTTATTATGCAGCACAACATACTTCCCAGAGCCGACTGCAGGGACCAGCTGAATGTGTTTGCCATGTACGCGACACACTGCGTGTTTCAGGGAGAGCAACTGTGTCTCCCACATATTGTTTCAAGGCACATACTATCACGACAGACCACCTAAGCGAGGGGAAGCTGCCATATGATTGTCTATTGATGCGCATCTTCTTTTACTTTGGGGTGGAACTTGTAGGCGAGGAGATAAAAAATGGAAAGGAATCCTCCCCATTTGGCTGGACCAGCATTATCCGGATGAAATTCCATGACATTATGACGTCTGATCCAAAACTTGAGGCGATTGACATTCCCAAGCGAAGGGCATGTCATAGGCACCCAGTGGCAGGCAAGGTGGCTACCAAAGAAGATAGTGACAGTGAGATGGACATCCTAGAGGGAGACTAGGCTTCCACCTCTATGGCAGCCGCTAGGCCTCATGGTCGCATGGCCCGAGTGGAGGAGATGTTCGCTGCCATACAGACTCAACCAGGGGAGCTGAAGGCAGGACAACTATCACACCCAAAATTTATGATATGTAAAATTTCAGAGCTGACTAAACTTACACACATTTTAGGTTTGATCCAACCCAGAATCTTGAAAGTGGTGTATGCCCAACCTCAACCACACCATGATCAATGTTACAAATAATTAATCAGACTTAAATAAATAGTATAATTAAATAAATCAACTGAGCTTCTATTGATACTTTAAATAAAATAAATAACATTGTATCAAACTTATTCTGGTTTAACCATCCACAACCAACCAATAAAACCATTCTTAGTTCAGCCCTATCACACTAGGCTATAAAATAATATTGTAAACGTAAATGAATACAAAAGTAAATAAGCTAGACTAGATAGAGCTTCAACATTTTCCAACAATCGATACAACATCTCTTGCTCCTCCTACTCGGAGATGCATGCGTCACATTCATAGTCAGCAACATGTTTGTTTCCCTCTAGAACTTGTACGTCCATATAAGACATAAAAGTAATAGTCAGAGAATTTACATAATCAGCTACCATAGTACCTGTAACATCAATTAAAAAATTTGTGTACACAAGGGTGAGCTCTCTAACTTGAGCTCGTAAGAAAACATACAGGCAATAGGCAAGATGCATGATTACATTATTACTCTTAGGAAATACTATTGGTTTGGTATAATGTATACTACAGCTATGGAATGGCTTGATCATGCTCACCAAAGCTAACCATAACCTCCATGCATGGGAGAGAATAGATACTCACCAGCCAACACCAATAACCCTGGTGTTCTTACACATCATCCCACGACAGAAAGTGATAGGGCAATGGTTTGGCCAATGATGCTCCAACAAATATTTCCAATACCTTGCCCTCCTGCCCCATCCATACCAACACCTAACACCCTGTTGGCCAAGGTCTCATACATGGGTCTTTTCACTAGCCATAATCCTACTTATCACCCCTTGTAGTTTCCCCACACACCCAGCAGAATCCCAGTCCATTCGACCCACCCCCTAGATGCTGTCATCCCGCTTAGGGTGCGAGAGCCTTACAAGTCATCATTCAAGTGAGTCAGATCCTACGATCCTCGATTGATTCATCGCTTCTCACAATTCACATTCATATTCACATTCACATACATTCACAACATTCATAATATAGATGCAAATGCATGCAAGAGTAGTTATTGGATGACTTGTTATCACAATCAATTCAATACATTCATAGGCAAAAAAAAAAAAAAAAAAACATTCCACACATAGGACAGGGGTTCTTTTCCCTTACTTGATATGTAAGACCCGCAACTAACTTGGTCTAACCGTGTTGTGCCATGTCTTCCCATCATTCCTGGACCAAGTGGACCAAGCATGTGAAGATATATCACAATCCAGGTATGAGAATCGAGTTAGAAACACTAAAAACATACCTAAGGTCGCATGCCTGGGTAGGTATGGTCAACTATAAGGGAGGCAACCAAAAATCTCAAATCTAGAATCCCACGATCAATGATTTCGACCTTACGGTAGACGGTTTATGCGACCGTATGATTGATCGTGAGAACCCAGATCAAACTCTGAGTTTTGGAAACTTTCCTAAACTATGGGATTGCTTTCCTAATTGAAAGAGGACTTTATATGGACGATATAAAAGACGTCCCTCAGTCCTTTTTCACTCTTTTAGAACATTAGTAAATCCTAGAGAAAGAGAAGGAAGAGAAGGAAGAGAAGGAGAAGAGGAAAAATCTAAGGAGAAGAATTTACTGATAAGGTATTGGCTCTCTATCACAGGCCAAGATATGAAACGAATCTCTCGAGATGTAAACTCTAAGGAATAAGACTTCTATGGAAGATAGGCAATATCCACCTATTATGATCTATGTGATTTCCTTGAGCAAATCCTTTGGAGAACCATGAGGAGTTTATTTGATGATTACGGTTGATAAGAAATTACTAATGATGGCCATAGGATGACCTTAGAATAAACCCCATTGAAAAATAAAAGAATTGACCCAGGAAGAACTCGAATTGCATGTAGATTGTGACCAAAAATCTTTAGGTCGCAGCTACGGTCGACCATAGCATGACCAGTATGACCAGAAGATCGACCATAGGCATTCGGGAAGATTTCAGAAATCATATGGTCGCAGCTACGGTCGCACCATATGGGACCGTAGGGTATCGACCGTAGACAGTATGGTCGATACAGCTTGAGACCATAGGACCAATCAGACACCTATTAGTGCTCTATTTTGATTTTCGACTACTGTAACATGTCACATATGTATCCTAACTTAAATTCATATAAATTTTAGGTTGTTAAATCAATTCAAAGAAACTTTCAAGGTTTGGAAGGACATCAAGTATTGCTAATAAGTGAGGGAACAAGACCTAAACTAATTGGTTAATAATAAACTATTTATTTTTATTGAGTCTAATGCCATGATTGATTCTATGCGTTTATGTTTGTAATGTGCATCACACATGTCATCCAATATTCCTGCTATTACTGTTCATATATATTTAATTCTGTTTATTTATAACATGATGATGATGATGATGATGCTAGGAATAGGCATGTAAATGTATGTGTGTGATTGGTGTGTTGGATGCGAGTGGAGCATCAGGTGGAGGACGTGGTATGGTGGTCTTTGACCTCGTCACTAGATTCTAGCTCTGTCTCTACTCTAGTCTTGCCCACTAACATCATCGTATCGCCATTACGTTAGGTGAACTATTACGTCGTAGGGCATTAGGGGAGGTGGTCTCGGACCGTATGGTCTCTGACTCTACCGGGGGGCCTTAGCTCTATCTCTATGGATGTATTGGGGGATGCTAGGGTGAGGCCTTGGATACACTATCTAAGGTAAGGGAATTAGACCTTGTTTGATGAAATTAGATATTTCATTATGTTGTGTGATGCTATGCGATTAATAACATACTTTGTGTGATAAAATGCCAGCCAATAAATTGTTTGTTTCCCATGCATATGCATTCTTGAGCTCGGGGTCAGTAGTGTCGATAAGGATTGGAGGCCAAGTGGTATGGGACACTCACTACCTTTCCACAAAAGTGACTAACCTATTGTTTTGATTTGTGATGTCTAGTTATGTCAGTAAGGAGAAAGGTGGGTGGTATGGGATGTTTGCACCACTTCTTACTAACACTGCTTTGCAATGACCATGTGTAACTTAACCAAGTCATGATGTCCTATGTGGGAGCTCAGAGGGGGTAGGAATCTTAGCGACATTACGGTCTAGTAATTTGGTTAATTAGGAGAACTTGGTTAGTTGTATGTTAATTACCTTAATAACTATACACCTAGCCATTAGGGGTTATATAGTGGCATGGGTTTAAAAAGGGTGGTATGAACATTGCTGCCATGCTTTTCATACCCGACGTAGTGTAGATGGGTGGGTGAGTCGACTAGTGGGGATTACCATCTCCTCAAGTGGCTAGTGTAATACAGGCTTGGGATGAGTTATGGGCAATTAGCCTGTGTAATACGGGCATGTTCTAGAATGATGGACCCATAAATGGGGGATGTAACTATACACCAAGTTAGGCAGTATTCATTATGATGGGAGAAGACCTGTACAGTCAGAGACTCCATTTGTGGGTTATCTTGAGCTAGTACTTACAGTTATATGCCAGACCGTAGTTGTTAATTCATGCGTTTGTTTACGCACATTTGATTTCCTTTCTAAGCTCGGTGGTTGAGTTTACCCTTATGTACACAAATTATTTTATATGTAGGTATAACCGATGTAGAATTCGACGTCGCGGACGCTAGTGATCATGACATTCATGACGAGATGTGCGATTGTGATAACTGTATCTATGGATAGACACAATGAACAATATATATACATTATTTGAATTTGGTTTAATTCATTTGGAATTGGGGATGTATTGCCCAGATGAATAATTTACATTAAATGATTTAATTATGTTATTTACTTACTCTTACAATGGTTTGAGGATTATTATAACTATCATTTGATTAATTCAGTAGTTGTTATTTAATTATTTAAAACTTTTGCTATACTCTTGATTTAAAATCCATTTAATCTGGTGGTGTGACTTTATTATTAGTTCTTGTGTTATGATGGGTTTATTAGTTGGTGTTTCATATTCCATGATATTGGAAGGGGATTTTCAATGCCCTTAATTAGGATGTGGAGATCTTGTCCATTCCATAGTACCGATACGTAGGGAACAGGGTGTGATAGAAGTTGGTATCAGAGCACGAATGTGCAATGCCTACTACTAAACCATACACCACAAATATAATAATCTAAAGTAGGAAACATAAACCATATACTATATGGGGGATAAGAACTATCAATAAGCTATAAGAAATATAATAACAAACAAAAGCATAATATATCCATACACATAAAATGGAAATAAGACATCTACTATACCAACAAATAGAATAATGTACTAAGGATGGATCGGTATCCACAATCCAGATGCTCGCCTATCAATATCAAGCAAAACTAATATCAAAATAAAATGAATTCAATGAGATATAATAAAAGTGAAACAAGAAAGGAAACTTCCTATCTCGTAGCCTACTATGAAGCCTCAGACGCTATGAACCTCCGCTCCCGAGCAACCACCCATTGCTCCACTCCTGAGATGTTCTGTAACATCCGCCTTTTGTGTATATCCAATCTGGTCTGGAGTGATCGCTGATGATCATCTAGAGTAGCCACTAAAGATCGAGCAACGGCTAGTAATTCATGCAACTCAGTGAACCCTAAAGCCACAGCCTAAGGAGCCGCCACTGTTGGAACCTCATCACAACCTACTTAATGTGATGAACTCTCTCGTTCATTAGTTGAATTGACTAACCCTCTGAACTAGTCTAGATGGAGCCTCCTCACTAGAATCTACCTGCATAGGAGAAGCATCTCCACTGCCGCTGGGAATAACTGGCATAATCTCAGATGATGAAAAGATATGGCTAACCTATGTCAAACCCTCCTGGCTGGCTGGCATCAATGAATAGGACGAGGTGGTGGAAGCTGCTCTAACTCCTCATCGCTAAGCACAACATCCTGTAACCCGAGTTTGTGCAGCGTGTCCCAACCAAATTCTGTATGTACACCAGTCTCCTCATCAAGCTCTAATATAAGGTTGAACCCTATGTTGAAGAAAAACTGGGCGAGTAACCGACCATAGGGAAGATTACCTGTCCATATATACAAAGCAGAATGGATCATGGCCTTCATAATCAGATAGGGAAGAAAGATCTTGTAAGACCCGTATCGAACTAACCGGTCTTACCATCTTGTACCTGGTCTATCTATCATGGTCAAGCCAAGTGGACCAAGTGTGTGAAGAAACCACAAAACCAGGTATGAAGATTAACTCAAAAACTGTCAGATATGAGGGTAGGGTCACATGCCTAAATAGGTGTGACCGACCCCACCTCAAAAGAGTCCAACCCATGACTTTTTAGTCGTAGGGTCACTTGACTAAAAAAACCGTAGGGTCGATGGATTCTATGACCCCACATCTGACCCTACGAAAACAGCTCGAAACCGGAAATTAGGAAACCTTCCTAATTCGAAGGGGGGCTTTCCTAAACTCATTCGGACTTATTTTGGAGGGTTTTCCTCAATAAATAGGTCGTCCCTTAGCCTATTTCACTCCTTTAGAACCCTAATTGAAAGTGAGAGAAAGAGAAGAGAAGGAAGAGAAGGAAACTTGAAGAAGAAGACTAGGGAAGAAGAAGTTCAGAGAAACCTCTAAATCTCGGCAAATCTAAGGTATGAACCTAAATCTCTACATAATTGGGAGCCTAAAATAGTTTATGAACAACATAGGATTAAGAGAAACCCAAATCATCCATCCATGGATAAATTCCAAGAGATTCCTTGGAAGAGATCGTTATGGACAATGAATGGTGTATAAATTATAGTTATGAGACACAGAACAATCATAAGATGGACCATGATAGTAAAGAAAATGATTCAAACTTGAAGGAATGGACTTTAGAATGAATGGTCGACACAGAACATGTGTAGTCGCACGTAGGGTCGAATGATATCCGACCCTACAAGACCATATGATCGACCATATGCCCTCGGGAAGTTCCAGGGAGTGTGTGGTCGCAAGTAGGATCGAATGGTATACGACCCCACATGCGACCCTACACCCTCGGGTCGCAAAAACTGCTACCCTAGGTGCTACCTTACCCTGCGACCCTACCCCTATGGTCGCAGAAACTACTACCCTAGGTGCTACCCAACCTATGACTCTACAGTTTTTGTTAGTCTAAACATATTGAAATTAATTCTAATTAAAATCTATCGCCTCGTTAGGTCTTTCCAGTGGTTTAAAAGTGAATTATAAAGCTTGAACGAGGATCTACTAGCAATCAAAGGTGAGGAAACAAGACCAAAACTAATTGGCTAATAATAAACTATTTCCGTTTATTGAATCCAATACCATGAATGATTCCATGCTTGTATGATTGTAATGTGTATATCACATGTCATCCAATATTCCTATTATTATTGTTCATGCATATTTAATTTTTGTTCATTTATAATATGATGTTGATGATGATGCTAGGAATAGGCATGTGAATGTATGTGTGTGGTTAGTGTACTTGATGCTAGTGGAGCATCAGAGGGGGACGTGACACCGTGGTTCATCCTGGTCACCAGACTCTAGCTCTATCTTTACTCAAGTCTTGTCCACTAATATCGTCGTATCGCCATTACCTTAGCAGAACTATTACGTTGTAGGGCATCAGGGGAGGTGGTCTCGGACCGTGTAGTCTCTGATGATGATGATGATGCTAGGAATGGACTTTAGAATGAATGGTCGACACAGAACACATGTGGTCGCACATAGGGTCGAATGATATCCGACCCTACAAGACCATATGATCGACCATATGCCCTCGGGAAGTTCCAGGGAGTGTGTGGTCGCAAGTAGGATCGAATGGTATCCGACCCCACATGCGACCCTATACCCTCGGGTCGCAAAAACCGCTACCCTAGGTGCTACCTTACCCTGCGACCCTACCCCTATGGTCGCAGAAACTTCTACCCTAGGTGCTACCCAACCTACGACTCTACAGTTTTTGTTAGTCTAAACATATTGAAATTAATTCTAATTAAAATCTATCGCCTCGTTAGGTCTTTCCAGTGGTTTAAAAGCGAATTATACAGCTTGAACGAGGATCTACTAGCAATCAAAGGTGAGGAAACAAGACCTAAACTAATTGGCTAATAATAAACTATTTCCGTTTATTGAATCCAATACCATGAATGATTCCATGCTTGTATGATTGTAATGTGCATATCACATGTCATCCAATATTCCTATTATTATTGTTCATGCATATTTAATTTTTGTTCATTTATAATATGATATTGATGATGATGCTAGGAATAGGCATGTGAATGTATGTGTGTGGTTAGTGTACTTAATGCTAGTAGAGCATCAGAGGGGGACGTGACACCGTGGTTCATCCTGGTCACCAGACTCTAGCTCTATCTTTACTCAAGTCTTGTCCACTAACATCGTCGTATCGCCATTACCTTAGCAGAACTATTACGTCGTAGGGCATCAGGGGAGGTGGTCTCGGACCGTGTAGTTTCTGACTCTGCCGGGGGGCCTTAGCTCTATCTCTATGGACGTATTGATGGATGCTGGGGTGAGGCCTTGGATACACTGTTGGACATTATGATTGGTTAGTTGTGAGCCCAGTTTGCAAGCCCCTCGCCAAAAGGGGCTTACGTGTTGGTATGGGTAGGGCATCAGGAGAAGTGTGATGCGGTGCGGTCCTAAGCACTTTAGCTCTATCCCTATTCCATGGTGGGTGCATGTGGAACGGCATTGGTGTTTGATCCTTTGGGCAGCTTCACACACTCGTGTATAGAGGTGCGGTGGCTACCTACCCTTTCTATTGCACATTGCAAACTTATGAACCAGACCAAAGATATGAATTGAATGCATGCATATGTTTGTTGCATTGTTTTGTTTGCTCACTGAGCCGTGATGTGTGCTCACCCTTTCGATGTTGAATATTTTTAGTTGATGATGCAGGTACCACCATAGAAGATTATATGAATGCTCCAATGTATGGACATGTGGTGGCGATGGATACAGAAATTATGATGGAGTTGCATGATTCGTCATGCCAGTGGAACTCATGCGTCTTCAATTAGAATTTTATTTAAATTATACCAACGATGTAATTAATTAGATTATTTTATTTTATGTCTTAGTATTTTGAAGATAATTGAATAATTTATTTATCTTATCATCTTTAGACTCTTAGTTCATTTAATATTAATGACTTTCGCTATCGTGTATTTATTCTGATTATGGTTGTGGATGTGTATGGTTTAAGCAAACGGACACGGCCTATTCGAGATCCTGGCTGAACCATTGGTTTATTGATGGTTCATCACACCATTCTGAATAGTGCAGAATTGGGGTGTGACAGATCTGATGGTGAACAGTGATGCAGTTAGCCACGAACTCACAGAAGTGTACTATCGCATCCTTGTATCCGCCCTTGGGCACCAAGTTGTGCTATGTGATGCGATTGTATATCCTAGGTATTGGACGATAGTTTCTCTCACATAAATCTAGACCCAACATCATCTGCTCATGAATCTCCTTAAGCTCTCACTCACCAATCACGAGAAATTTTGGCTCTACGTAAACCATCTCCCCTTCAATAGATATCCCCAAACTAGGTGCCAAGCTAGCAATGGTAATGACAATTGGTTTGGCCCTATCCCAGCTGGAGGTATATAGAGTGAAACCATCAGCATTTTCCTCCATGCCCCTGTCAACCTACAGATTATAGTAGAAGTGTGGAACGTTGTTTTGCGATGTGGGTAAGTGAAAATTGATCACAGGCAACCAACCCATCTCTCTAAAAGCCTATTGAATGTTGAACCTATTCAATTCATTCACAAGGACAAACCGACCTGTCTCTACTGATCTACCTTCAAAGGCAGGCCAAGCTATAGTAGCCTTTACTGATCTAAAGTGAAATTGATCATAGGCAGGTGGTAAATTTCCCAGCTATCTCTCTGCCCCCGCAGTAGAAGACTTAGCACCTGACAAACCAAGGATACCTCTAGCAGCCATAATAGATGAGCTAAGTGTTTAGAGAATGGAAACCTACACAAGAAGAGTAACAATGAATGATTAGTGGGAAAAAAATTGGTTACAATAAATCAATTGACATGCTAAATATATCAAAATAGTGATACAGGGGATTGGAACATATCTTAAGTAACAAAACTCCATTTTGGAAAAATAGCCGAAATGAGAAAACTCATGGATATGATCAAATGAAGTTCAAAAGAGGTTTTAACACATTTTAATTATCGTTACAAATTCTAGGAGGAGTATTAAATCATACATGGGATTGAAGAAACCATTAATCAAGAATATCCCAATTTTAGAATTTGAAGAAAATGGAAAAAATCCCAATTTTGGTTATGGGAAACTCCATAAATCGATGAAACCATGTTGAAATGGAGGAAAAACCATGGGAAACATTTCCTAATACAATGATATAATAAAGTCCATCGTTTTGAGCCATTACATGGGAAAAACAAGGAGAAATCAACAAAAACCAAACCTAGGTTACTAAAAAAATAGAAATCGGTATGAGAAACTTACTGTAACAAGGTGTAGAAACGATATCGAGATGGATGGAAGCAAGAAATCACCAAGGACACCTCTAAGAGAAAAAAATTTGATGGTGTGCACCGTCTATCTGTCACACCAAGCTCCGCACCAGTGGATATAAGAAAAATAAAATTGCGCCCCTTTTAGATCCAAAAGTCGCAACATGCTATCAAACATCAGCCGCACGCCCTATTCTTGATAGAGATGTGGTCGATCACATATCACACTGTCACACCCCAATTCCATACTATTCATAATGGTGTGATGAACCGCTAATAAACCAATGGTTCAACCAGAACTCAAATAGCCTGTGTCTGTTTGCTTAAACCATACACATCCATAACCATAATCAGAGTAAATAAACAATAACGAAAGTCTTATATAAATGAACTGAGAGTCTAAAGATGATAACATAAATTAAGTATTCAATTATCTCCGAAAGATACTAAGACATAAAATAAAATATTTAATCAATTACATCGTCTGTATAAATTGAATAAAATTGAATAAAAAATACAAGAGTTGCACTCGCATGACGAATCATGCGACACCATCAGAACTTCAGCGTCCATTGCCACCGCATGTTCATACACCGGAACATTTATATAATCTTCTACGGTTGTACCTGCATCATCAACTCAAAACATTTGATGTCGAAAGGGTGAGCACACATCACGGCTCAGTGAGCAAACAAAACAATGCAACAAACACATGCATACATTCAATTCAAATCTTTGGTCTGGTTCATAAGTTTGCAATGTGCTATAGAAAGGTTCGGTGGCCGCCTCGCCGCTATACACAGGGTGTGTAAGCCCACCCAATGGATCAAACACCATTGTCGTCCACATCCACCCCACCATGAAATAGAGATAGAGCTAAAGTGCTTAGGACCGCACCACATCACACTTACCCTGATGCTCTACCCATACCAACACATAAGGCCCTATTGGCGAGGGCTTGCAAACTGGGCTCGCAACTAACCAATCCTAATGTCAAACAATATATCCAAGGCCTCTCACCCTAGCATCCCTTAATACGTCCATAGAGATAGAGCTAAGGCCCCCTGGCAAAGTCAGAGACTACGCGGTGCAAGACCACCTCCCCTGATGCCCTACGACATAATAGTTCTGCTAAAGTAATGGCGATATGATGATGTTAGTGGACAAGACTTGAGTAGAGATAGAGCTAGAGTCTGGTGACCAGGATGAACCACAGTGTCACGTCCTCCCCCTGATGCTCCACTCACATCAAGTACACTAACCAAACACATACATTCACATGCCTATTCCTAGCATCATCATCAACATCATATTATAAATATATAGAAATTAAATATGCACGAACAGTAATAATTGGAATATCGGATGACATGTGATATGCACATTAGAATCATACAAGCATAGAATCATTCATGGTATTGGACTCAATAAACAAAAATATTTTATTACTAACCAATTAGTTTAGGTCTTGTTCCCTCACCTTTGATTGAGTGTAGATCCTCGTTCAAGCTTTATGAATTACCTTTAAATCACTTGAAAGGCCTAACAAGTTGATAGATTTTAATTAGAATTAATTCTAACAAATTTAGACTAGCTGAAATCGTAGGGTCGCAGGTAGGGCAGCACCTAGGGTCGATTACCAATCGACCTTAGGGAGTAGGGTCGGACGTGGGGTCGGTTACCAATCGACCCTACGTGCGACCACACCCTCCCTGGGACTTCCCGAGGGCATGTGATCGATCCTGTGGTCTCGTAGGTCCATTTTAAGATTGTTCTATGGCTCATAACTATGATTTTTACACACTTTCCATTGCCTATGATGATTACTTCCATGGATTCCTTTAGAACTCATCCATGGATGGATGATTTGGGTTTCTTAATCTTAACTTCATCATAATCCATTCTAGGCTCTTAATTTATGAAGGGACTTAGATTCATAACTGAAGTTGGCTGAGATTCAGAGGTTTCTCTGAACTTCCTCCTCTTCCTTAGCTTTTCTTAAATTTTCCTTCTCTTCTTCTTTTCCATCTCTTTCTCTTTTCTCACATTCAATTAGGGTTCTAAAATGAATGAAAGAGGCTAAGGGACGTCCAATTTATAGAGGAAAACCCTCTAAAATAAGTCCCATTGAGTTTAGGAAGGAACCCCTTAGAATGAGAAAAGTTTCCTAATTTACGGTTTCTGTCTGTCATCGTATGGTCGGACATACGGTCACAGGATCCGTCGACCCTACATTTTTCTAGTCATGCGACCCTACCACTAAGAATTCATAGGTTGGACTTCTGTTGAGGTGGGGTCGACCCTACCTGTTTAGGGATGCGACCCTACCCTAACATTTACTATTTTTGTGTCAGACTCATACCTGGTCTTGTGATTTTTCTTCACGCACTTGGTCCACTTGGCTCAACCATGATAGGTAAACCTGGTACAAGGTGGTAAGACAGGTTAGTTCGATACGGGTCTTATAACTCCCCCCTTTTATTAAAAATTTCATCCTCGAAATTTGTACATACCTTCGAGTAAAAAAGGTGAGGATATTGCTTCCACATAGCATTCTCTTCTTCCCATGTGATCTCTTCTATATCTTGGCTTCTCCAGGTGACCTTAACATAGTAGATGTCACGATTGCGTAGTCGTTGAACCTTTCGGCTAGTGATTTCAGTTGGTACTACTTCGAATGTCAAATCATCAGTTAGATCTGGTGGATCTGTTGTCAAAATAATGCGTTGGATCTCTGACGAACTTATTTAATAATGAGATATGAAATATATCATGCACACTTGACATAGTTGGTTGTAGTACTAACTGATAAGCCACTTTTCCACGTTTAGCTATAATCTCATATGGCCCGACATATCTCAGACTTAGCTTCCATTTCAGTCCGAATAGTTTTAAACCTCGCATAGGTATTACTTTCAAGAATACCTGATCACCTACGACAAATTTAAGGTCTCGACGTCGAGTATTTGCATAATGTTTCTGATGATTCTGAGCCGCTCTAACTCTTTCCTTGATAATGTCGACTACTCGACATGTCTCTTCGACAAATTCTGGTCCAACGATGCTACGTTCTCCAACTTCATTCCAAAATAGAAGAGTTTGACACTTCCTTCCATACAGTGCTTCATAGGGTGACATCTGTATAGTCGCTTGATAGCTGTTGTTATAGGCAAACTCGATCAATGGTAGTTTCTTATCCCATGATCCTTTAAAATCAATTACACAGGATCGAAGCATGTCTTCTAAAATCTGAATGGTATGCTCTGACTGTCCATCTATCTGAGGATGGATTGTTGTACTGAACTTCAACGTCGTACCCATAGCCTTTTGCAATCCTTCCCAAAACTTTGAAGTAAAGCGTGGGTCTCTATTGGACACAATGCTTTCAGGTACACCATGTAATCTGACAATGTTATCCACATATAACTTGGCTAACCTCTCCAGGGTATACTGTGGTCATATAGCTTTAAAGCGAGCTTTCTTTCTTAGACGATCTACAATCACCCAGACCACGTCAACTACTCGAGGAGTCAATGGTAACCCGGTGACAAAGTCCATAGTGATGCAGTCCCATTTCCATGATGATTCTGGCAGCGGCTACAATAGTCCTGTAGGTCTTTGTCGTTCAGCCTTCACCCTCTGACAATTTAAGCATTAAGACATGAATTTTGCTACGTCTACTTTCATTCCTCTCTACCAGTATAATTTCTTCAAATCATGATACATCTTTGTACTTCCAGGATGTACCGAATAGGCGGTGGTGTGAGCTTCCTTCATTAGTCGGTGTCTAATGTCCACATTTTCTGTTTTAGGAACACATTCTCTTCCTTTGTACTTCAATACCTTTTCATCATCTAAGGTGAACTCAAGAATAGTCCTACCTTTTTCGATGTCTTCTTGTACCGTTCTCAGATATGGATCTGATTTAACAGCTATTTTTACTTCATCAATTATATCAGGTACAATCTTCAACATTGCGACCATATTTGAAAACCAATGAATAAACCCTTGGTTGGTTGATTCACCCGGTGCATCTATTACGAACTGCTCATTACCATGATTGAATACATTTCCTGTAGCACACATTGCTGCAATCGTGTTAACTTCTCCTTGAGATTTTAGCATTGCTTTTCTGCTTAGCACATCAGCAACTACGTTAGCCTTTCTTGGATGATACTATATTTCACAATCATAATCCTTCAATAATTTCAGCCATCTTCTTTGTCTCATGTTCAACTCCTTCTGATTAAAAAGATAAGTGTGACTCTTATGATCGGATTTTATCTGAAATTTCTCTCCATACAAGTAATGTCTCCATATCTTGACAAATGTACTACTGCTGCTAATTCCAAGTCATGAGTGAGATAGTTCTTCTTATGTGTCTTCAGTTGTCTAGAGGCATACACAATTACTTGTTCTCCTTACATAAGTACATATCCTAAACCCAAGCCCGATGCATCAGTATACATTATAAATGGCTGTCCTGGAATAGGAATAGTCAAGATCAAAGCAGATATCAATCTAGCCTTTAATGTTTGGAAACTCTTCTCATATTTATCAGTTCAACAAAATTTTTGCCCTTCTTAGTCAAACTGGTAAGATGTACGGTAATTCTGGAATAGTTTTCCACGAATCGTCGATAATACCCAACTAGACCTAGGAAACTTCTAATTTCTGCAATGCTCTTTGGTGCTTTCCACTTCACAATGGCTTCAATCTTGCTAGGATCCACTTTAATTCCTTCGACGGATACACTCACACTTTGAAAATTTGGCGTAAAGCTTCTCTTTCCTTAATCGTTGCAGAGCAGCTCTTAGAATCATGACATGAGTTTCCTTGTCCTTGGAGTCGACCAATATATCATTAATAAACACAATGACTGATGTATCCAACATATCATGGAATACCCGATTCATGAGTTCCATAAAAGTTGCAGGTGCATTAGTCAATCGAAAAGACATGACTAAAAATTCATAATGTCTATATCTTGTTCTAAATGCTGTCTTTGGAATATCCCCTTCTTTAATCTTTAACTGATGGTATCCTGACCAAAGATCAATCTTAGAGAACACCTTGGCACCTTGCAACTGATCGAACAAGTCATTGATCCGAGGCAATGGGTACCGATTCTTGATTGTAAGGTTGTTCAATTCTCGATAGTCTATACACAGTTGAACGCTATCGTCCTTCTTCTTCACAAAAAATACTGGCGCTCCCCATGGTGATGTGATGGGTCTGATATAACCCTTGTCCAACAATTCCTATAATTTCACCTTCAATTCCTTCAGTTTAGTAGGAGCCATTCGATAGAGTGCTTTAGATACTGGTGCGGCTCTGGGTATAAGATCTATAACGAACTCTGTCACTCGGTCGGGTGGTGGTCCTAGTAGTTCTTCAGGAAATATATCTGGAAAGTCACGCACAACATCAATATCCTCCATTCGTGGTGCTTCCTTGGTGAGGTCGACCACTGATACTAAATACCCAACTCCTCCTTTCTCGAGGCATTTCCTAGCCTTTAATGCAGAGAGGATGAGTTTTCGCTTATGGGGAAGTTTGGTTCCTGCAAAACTAAACTCCGCTCCTTCCTTGTCTTTAAATGTTAGTTTCTTTTCTGCACATAATAGGTTTGTAGAATGCCGAACTAACCAGTCCATTCCCAAGATGACGTCAAAGTCTGCCATTTCAAGTTGAATCAAGGTTGCATCCAAAGTCTTCTCGTCAATAAGAACTGGATATGGTCCATAACCCTTTTCTAATTCCACTTTTAATCCCATAGGCGATCGTACAAGAAGTTTGTAGTCTAAATATTTGAGGGGTAGATTCAGTTTCTTTCCAAATGACACAGATATAAAAGAATGAATAGCTCCAGAATCAAAGAGTACTCTAGCGGGTATGCCATTAATAGGTACGATACCTGTGATTTGTTTTAATTTAGTCTACATGCTCACACAATGTAACACAAAATGAAAGGTTCAGGTCATACCTGTGACCACATCAGGCGACGCGGCAGCATCCTCAGATGTAATAACATAAACCCTTCCTTGCTGTAGTTGCTTCCTGGGCTTAGGACATTCTCTGGAATTATGTCACACTTGATTACAGTTATAGCATTTTACTCCTTCATTATTTTGCTTTTGTTGCGGTTGAGCTGTTGGAGTAGTCTTGGCTGCATCATTAAAGACTTGAGTACGGAAGGGTTTGAATGTCCTTGTATTCCCTCCGTTGTATGAATTTCTGTTTGGCCTTTTAATACCCCTATTTTGAGCAAGGTAGCTCTCCTTCTGGCTTGACTCTATTACTCGAGCAATCTGTACTACTTCATTGTAAACTTTCTTTTCCAATCCCAAAACATGCTCACGGATGCTCCCCCTGAGTCCCATGACGAACCTTTGGGTCTTAGTATTTTCCTCTTGTATGCTAGTGGGTGCAAAGAAAAATAGTTCCTCATAACGCTATTGGTATGCGTACACGGTCATTTGCCCCTGATAGAAACTCATGAACTCTTTCTCCATAGAATCTCTAAAACATCAAGGGAAATACTTCTCAAAGAATGTCTCTTTATATGTAGCACAGGTCAATTAGGCGTGCTTAGTTAACAGATAAGTCCGAGTGGACATCCACCAGTGGTGTGCATCGCCTTTCAGCATAAAGGTTGCACACAGTACTTTCTCGTCCTCATTTACCATCACCATCATGAAATTTCTTTCCATTTCATCAGTCCAGTGTGCTGGTAAAAAAGGATCTGCTGGCTTACCATTAAATTCCTTGGGCTTCATCTTCAGAAAATACTTGATCAGTCGGGAGTGGTCCAGCTGAACAGAGCATAGGCCCCATACATAGGTGGTTGATACTGGTAACTGCCTTGAGCTACCTCAAGATTCTATACTTGGGCCTGCATGACTGGTGTTTGAGGTGTGTAGGGTACTGTGTTACTTTCCCCCGGTACTGTGCTGGCCTGCCTTACTGGCATAGGTGTTGTATGGGCAGGTGGAATAGCCATCCCTATAGCAGCTTGCATATTGACTTGCACCTACTGTATTTGCTGCAGCTATTGTGCGAAGTTCATTACGGCTGTAGCCAAATCCGTAGGTGGGGCTGGCAAGTTTGTAGGATTTGCCTGGCCACTAGTCACTGGCGGTGCCGTATTCAGATTATCCTATGCTTTATGATTTACATGGATGTCTTCCTCCAGAGGTGGTGGTGGTGGAATGGGGTTACTACCTCGTCTGGTCACCCTTCGCCCAGCCATTTCCTGTTCTGGTGGTGGTAGTGTCTGTAAACAATCATAGCACATGTGAGGCAATCAATATAAGTTGTTCTCAAGTGAAAAATCTAACTAATCAATATAAATTTCAAATTTTTTAAACCATTCTAACAAAATACTGTATTTTCCATCATAGGGTCGATGGTAGGGTCGGTCCTTATAAGACCCTAGGGTATGCGACCTTAATAAACACTGTCAACTTACCGAGAGCCTAGGGTCGATCATAGGGTCGGTAATTGTCTGACCCTAGGTCTGACCCATGGTGTCTGTCAGACCACCGAGAGCCTAGGGTCGATGGTAGGGTCGGTATCTGTCCGACCCAATGTCCAACCCATGGTTCTCTATCAGATCACCGAGAGCCTAGGGTTGATGGTAGGGTCTGACGTAGGGTCGCATATTTTGGTCGAATTGTGCGACCCTATGATCCAGAATCAGGTTTTTTAACCCGATTTTGGATTCATTTTCCATTCTTTCTCCTTCCTTCCAACTCAACCCAGTTCCCTGAGTTGCTACAGTATGGACCCCTAGTGTTTGGTGATCCTATCTTCCGTTCGCGACTACCGCTCCTTCTCTTCAGGTATGCTCTCTACTATTTCACATTTTTAAAGCTTTCTAAACTAGGTTTTTATGCATTTACATCATTTTCTTTAAATTAAACTTTTTCCAATCGTAAAAATTTAAGTTTTATTGGGGGCTTTTGCTATTGGTCACCCAATGGATGAAAGCCCTAAAAAATATTCGAGTTTCATCGGTTGGTTATCGAGAAACATGAATTTTTTCATTTTTGACCTAATTTTTGAGATATTTTTTCTAATTTATTGAAATTTCTTCATATTCAATCTTTTTAGATTAAATTTCCAAATGTATGAGCCTTGCAGGATGGTTTAGAACCTATGTAACTCCTCCTGCCCAAATGTTTGGGTGAAAAGTGAGGCTTTTGACCAATTTAATGCCGTTATAATGCCAAAATTTTTGGGTTTTTCACAATTACTGATCTATTATTTGTTTTTCTTTGTTTTGGTAGATAATATGGCTTGTACCAAGGTGCCTAGGGCTCATGACCCAGTTCGTTTCCGCTCCAATGAGGCTGAAGCTCAGTATGCTCGCTATGAGCATAAGAATGTAGAGGGGCTAGTCTAGCCTTGTTCAATGTGGAGGGGGCATTTGGTGACATGGGCTGGCTCCCTGTGATCACCTATGACACTTGTACCCGTCTGGATTTGGTGAGACAGTTCTATTGCAATCTCCAGGTAGTGGGGGATCATAATGACACAGAGAGGGGTAGGGAGCTCAGGATCACGAGCTACGTCAAAGGGGTAGAGCTTTCCTTTGACTGCCAGCAATTGGCTGATCTTTTGGGCATATCAAATGATGGCCCTTTGGTGTACTGTGCTCCCAATGAGCCCCAGTTCTTATCCTTGGAGATGCGTGCTGTGATTGATAGTCAGCTTATTAGAGATGATCGCTGGGAGATGAAAGCGACCAACTTACGTCCAGAGCCTCGGGTGTACTGCAAGATCATCCAGCACAACCTGATAACTCAGAGTGGACACTATGAGAGGATATCCCAGTTGACCCAGTATGTCCTCTACTGCATTTTCACTAGGCAGCCTATTTGCCTACCTTACATTATCATGAAAACGATGATCCATTCTATGTTGCCTGGTCAGATAGGCAACCTGCCCTACAAACGTCTGATCACTACTCTGCTCACCCGCCTAGGCGTTGATTTAGTAGATGAGAGGATTCAGGAGAAGACCTTCTCATCGGTTCTGGACTGGGAGGCCATCTGTAGGATGGGTATGCGGGATGCTCAGGTTAGTGATGATGAGATGAACGCTCTGGTGTATCCTTGTACTCGGGTAGGGTAGCAGACGCTGAGGCGGCAACACCAGCAGTAGCCAGAGCAGGGGTTCATGGGGGTGATGTTGAGGATGAGGATCGTATGTATATGGATGTAGACGCTATACCTCCTCCATCACCTCCACATTCTACTAGAGCTGGTCCATCTCGGGCTCCTTCACACATGGCTGGTCCTTCGCACCCACCATCTGATGATATGATGGGATTACTGCGTGAGATCAGAGTGGCTCAGCGAGTGACAGACTTGAGAGTGGGAGAGCGCGTACGATAGATAAGAGAGTGGGCGAGCTTCTAGATGCTCATCGTGTATCTAATCAGTAGATGGCCGAATTGGTAGCTAGTCTCCAGATGACCCAGACTCAGGTAGCCTAGTTGACTAGAGTGTATGATGAGGACTACTACAGAGATCGCGAGGCACCTCCTCCATCACCTCCAGCTCCATGAGGTATATTTTCTTTTTATCTTTTTCTTTTGTACTACAGAGTAACTGTTCGGGTTGTGGACTCTACTCTGCTTTGGATATGTATAAACGTGCTTTTTATTTGATGTATCTGAAACATGTTTCTCCTTTTTATATAGGCATTATTCTCTTTCTTAATTTTGTCTAAACAATACAGGTTCTTACAGTGTGTTATTATTAAAACTTTTAAATTTTATCCTAACTTAGTTCATGAACTTTTTGGAAATATATTCGTTTAATAGGCAGGGCCTGAGAGCTCTGATACCAAGTTGTCACACCCCAATTCCATACTATTCAGAATGGTGTGAGGAACCGCTAATACCAATGGTTCAACCAGGATCTCAAATAGGTTGTGTCCATTTGCTTAAACCATACACATCCACTACCATAATCAGAGTAAATAAACAATAACGGAAGTCTTATATAAATGAACTGAGAGTCTAAAGATGATATCATAAATTAAGTATTCAATTATTTCCAAAAGATACTAAAACATAAAATAAAATATTTAATCAATTACATCGTCTGTATAAATTGAATAAAATCGAATCGAAAACACAAGAGTTGCACTCGCATGACAAATCATGCGACTCGTTCATAACTTTAGCATCCATTGCCGCCACATGTCCATCCATCGAAGCATTTATATAATCTTCTACGGTTGTACCTGCATCATCAACTAAAAACATTCGACGTCGAAAGGGTGAGCACACATCACGGTTCAGTGAGCAAACAAAATAATGCAATAATCATATGCATGGATTCAATTCAAATCTTTGGTCTGGTTCATAAGTTTGCAATGTGCTGTAGAATGGTTCGGTGGCCGCCTCGCCTCTATACACATGTTGTGTAAGCCCACCCAATGGATCAAGCACCATTTTCGTCCACATCCACCCCACCATGGAATAGAGATAGAGCTAAAGTGCTTAGGACCGCACCGCATCATGCTTCCCCTGATGCTCTACCCATACCAACACATAAGCCCCTGTTGATGAGGGCTTGCAAACTGGGCTCGTAACTAACCAATCCTAATGTCAAACAGTGTATCCAAGGCCTCACCCCAGCATCCCTCAATACATCCATAGAGATAGATCTAAGGCCCCCCGACAGAGTCAGAGACTACACGGTCCGAGACCACCTCCCCTGATGCCCTACGACATAATAGTTCTGCTAAAGTCATGGTGATACGACGATGTTAGTGGACAACACTTGAGTAGAGATAGAGCTAGTGTCTGGTGACCAGGATGAACCATAGTGTCACGTCCTCCCCTTGATGCTCCACTCGCATCAAGTACACTAACCACACACATACATTCACATGCCTATTCATAGCATCATCATCAACATCATATTATAAATAAACAGAAATTAAATATGCATGAAGAGTAATAATAGGAATATTGGATGACATGTGATATGCAAATTACAATCATACAAGCATAGAATCATTCATGGTATTGGACTCAATAAATGAAAATAGTTTATTATTTGCCAATTAATTTAAGTGTTGTTCCCTCACCTTTGATTGACTGTAGATCCTCGTTCAAGCTTTATGATCACCTTTAAATCACTAGAAAGGCCTAACAAGTCGATAGATTTTAATTAGAATTAATTCCAACAAATTTAGACTAGATGAAATCGTAGGGTCGCAGGTAGGGCAGCACCTTGGGTCGATTACCAATCGATCCTAGGTTTTAGGGTCGGACGTGGGGTCGGTTACCAATCGACCCTACGAGCGACCACACCCTTCCTGGGATGTCCCGAGGGCATGTGATCGATCCTGTGGTCTCGTAGGTCCATTCTATGATTGTTCTATGGCTCATAACTATGATTTTTACACAATTTCCATTGCCTATGATGATTACTTCCATGGATTCCTTTGGAACTCATCCATGGATGGATGATTTGGGTTTCTTAATCCTAACTTCTTCATAATCCATTCTAGGCTCTTAATTTATGAAGGGACTTAGATTCATACCTGAAGTTGGCTGAGATTCAGAGGTTCCTCTGAACTTCCTCCTCTTCCTTAGTCTTTTCTTTAATTTTCCTTCAATTCTTATTTTCCTTCTCTTTCTCTTTTCTCACTTTCAATTAGGGTTCTAAAAGGAGTGAAAGAGGCTAAGGGATGTCCTATTTATAGAGAAAAAACCTCTAAAATAAGTCCCATTGAGTTTAGGGAAGAACCCCTTGGAATTAGGAAAGTTTCCTAATTTACGATTTCTGTCTGTCATCGTAGGGTCGGACGTAGGGTCGCAGGATCCGTCGACCCAAAATTTTTCTAGTCATGCGACCCTACCACTAGAAAATCATAGGTTGGACTTCTGTTGAGGTGGGGTTGACCCTACCTAGTTAGGCATGCGACCCTACCCTCACTTTTACTATTTTTGGGTTAGACTCATAACTGGTCTTGTGATTTTCTTCACACACTTGGTCCACTTGCCTCGACCATGATAGGTAGACCTAGTACAAGGTGGTAATACCGGTTAGTTCGATATGGGTCTTACACATACGTTCTTTGTCAGTTTATTTCTCTCCATGTTGAATGTTAATTGTTTGATTCATTTGCAATGTGTTGAAACTGTAACTTGAGTTTTAAACATGATATTTTCATTGCATGATGTAATTTTAAAACATTCATACCCGTGAGTCGACTGACCATCTTAAAATTTTTAGGTTTGTCCAACGTTTCTGACCATGGCTCATAGTACAAGGCGAAGGCAATGGGAACCCAACACGGTAGAAAGCAATGCCCCACCAGAGGGGATAACGTTGGAACGAATGCCTTCGCTAGAGATACACCATGTGTAAGACCCGTATCGTACTAACTCAGACTTTCCACCTTGTATCAGGTCTTCCTATCATGGTCTGACCAAGCGGACCAAGTACGTGATGAAACCACAAGGCTAGGTATGTAATTCGAACCATAAATCATCTAATTAAGACGTGTGGTTGCATACCTAAACAGGTGTGGTCGACCACACCTCAAAATAATGAGACCGCAAGAGTCTGGGATGTACGGTTGTAGATTTGGGACATGTGGTCGACGGAACCTGTGAACCCACGTGCGACCACACGATGTCAAACTGACTCAGTGATTAGGAAACCTTCTTAATCTTAAGGGGGTTCTTTCCTAATCAAAGTTGGACTCTATATTGAGGGTCTTCCTTTATATATAGGACGTTCCTTAGCCTCTTTCATTCTTTTAAAACTCAAACTATAAAAGAGAGAAAGAGAGGAGGAGGAAAAGAAGGAGAATTAAAGAGAAAGACTAAGAGAATGAATTTCAGAGAGATCTCTGATTCTTTAGCAAGTTTAAGGTATGAAAACATCCCCTACCTTAATGGAATGCCTAAAATAGATCATGGAGGAAGTATTGATTCAAAGTCGGATCTCAACCATGAGACCCATAGTCGAAAATAGAACAGGAAATTCATGAAGAGTAGGTTTGGAGTAGATGATTGTGAAAAATACTAAATTACGGTCATAGATTTATCATAGGAAGGATCCTAATGATCATTCAAGGAATTAAATCATGAAGGGATTAAATTGAGAATGAATGTTGACCAAACACTTTTGTGGTCGCAGCTACGGTCGACCACACGAGGCACATGTGTCGACCACACCCCCTCGGGAAGTTTCCAGGGAGGGTGTGGTCGCATGTGTGTGGTCGCATGATATGCGACCACACGTATCGACCGCACACCCTATGGTCGCAGAAACTGAGACCACAGGTGCATCCACACCTACGACCACTCAGTTTTTGGAAGTCTGATTGATTCCAGATGGGACATTTAAATATTTTAATTAATAAATATGAAATCTAACTTAGAATCCTTAAATTTATTAGGTTTGCAAGTGGTCCAAAAGTGATTTACAAAGCTTGAAAGAGGAACAACCAACGATCAAAGGTTAGGGAACAAGACCTAAACTAATTGGATAATAACAAACTTCTTTATTTTTATTGAGTCCAATGCCATGATTGATTCTATGCTTGTATGATTGTAATGTGCATCTCACATGTCATCCAATATTCCTTCTATTACTATTCATGCATATTTAATTCCGTTTGTTTATAACATGATGATGATGATGATGCAAGGAATAGGCATGTTAATGTATGTGTGTGGTTGGTGTGTTGGATGCGAGTGGAGCATCAGGAGGAGGACGTGGCATGGTGGTCTTTAACCTCATCCCCAGACTCTAGCTCTATCTTTACTCAAGTCTTTCCCACTAACATCGTCGTATCGCCATTACCTTAGCAAAACTATTACGTCATAGGGCATCAGGGGAGGTGGTCTCGGACCGTATGCTCTCTGACTCCGTTGGGGGGCCTTAGCTCTATCTCCATGGACGTATTTAGAGATGTTGGGGTGAGGCCTTGGATACACTATATGGCATTAGGATTTGTTAGTTGCGAGCCCAGTTTGCAAGCCCTAGCCAATAGGGGCTTACGTGTTCGTATGGGTAGGGCATCAGGGGAAGTGTTGGCGGTGTTTGATCCGGACACTTTAGCTCTATCTCTATTCCATGGTGGGTGCATGTGAGACGAAAATGGTATTTGATCCATTGGGTGGATTCACACACCCGTGTATAGAGGTCCGACGGCCACCAAACCATCCTATAGCATATAGCAAACTTAAAAACCAGACCAAAGATTTGAATTGAATGCATGCATATGTTTGTTGGATTGTTTTGTTTGCTTACTGAGCTGTGATGTGTGCTCATCCTTTCAACGTCAAATATTTTTAGTTCTTGATGCAGGTCCTACTGTTGAAGAATATATGAATGCACCGATGTATGGATACTTTGCTACGATGGACGTAGAAGCTGAAGAAGATGCGCATGATTCCTCGTGCAAGTGCAACTCATGTATTTTTTATTAGCTTAGTTGTTTAGTTATTGGAACATGTAATTGATTATTTTAGTTTATTTTATGTCTTGAGGTTTATTGGAGATAATTGGATACTTAATTATGTTATCACTATTTGATACTTAGTTCATCAGTATTAAAGACTTCTGCTATTGTTTATTTATTTAGAATTTTCTTGTGGGATGTATCTGGTTTAATCGAATGGGTATGGCCTATACGAGATCCTGGTTGAACCATTAGTCTATGGATGGTTCATCACACCATTCTGGTTGGTTTAGAATTGGGGTATGACAACTTGGTATCAGAGCTCTCAGGCTTTGCTTTATTAAACCAAAATACTACCACAAGGATCGTGAATTGAGTTAGGATAAATTAAAAACAATAATAAAAACACACCATAAGCACCTGTGTTGTATGAGACATAAATTAAGAAAAAGAATAATACACATATATAATGGGAAACCATTGTTATATATAGAAAAGATACATCCAAATCAGAGTACGGTCCACAACCCGGACAGTTACTTTGTAATATTATAAAGAAAAAGAAATAAATAGCATCATGAAGCTGGGGGTGTTGGAGGAGGAGGTGCCTCTCGATCTCGGTTATAGTCCTCACCATATACTCTCGTAAGCCAGGCTACCTGAGTCTGGGTCACCTAGAGACTAGCCGCTAGATCTGCTACCCTCTGATCTGTGGTACCTGAGCCTCTCGAATCTCTCGTAGCAGCCCCATTATGTCCTGGTGGTGGGCACGAAGGACAAGCTAAGTGAAAAGGAGCCCGAGAAGGACCAGCTCCAGTGGAATGCTATGGTGATGGAGGAGGTATGGCATCCACATCCATGTACATCCGATCATCATCCTCCTCATCATCACTCACGTGTGCCTCTACTCCTACCTATGCTGCTGCTGTTGCCACCTATGCATCCGCTGCCGCTACCCACGTGAGAAGAAGTCTCATACCATTTCTCTCCCTGCACATCTCGCATCCCCATCTTGCAGATGGCCTCCCAATCAAGGTCAGTAGAAAAAGTATCTCGTGAATCCTCTCATCGACCAAATCTACTTGTAGGCGAGTAAGTAGAGTAGTGATCGAACACCCATAGGGTAGGTTACCCGCCAGACCAGGCATCGTGGCACGGTGCATGGTCCTGATAATGATATAAGAAAGGCAGATAGGTTGCCTAGTACATATGCAGTACAGTAGGTACTGGGTCAACTGTAAAACATTCTCATAGTGTCCACTCTGGGGAATCATATTGTCCTAAATTATCTTGCAATACACTCGGGGCTCTGGACGTAGGTTAATTGCTTTCATCGGCCAGCGATGGTCCCGGTGAATCTGGTTATCTATTTTTGGGCACATTCACACTAATAGGAACTGGGGTTCCTTGGGTGCGTTGTATACCAAAGGACAATCATTGGAGATACCCAAGATATCAGTCAACTCCTGGCAGTTAAATGAGACCTTTACCCCTTTAACTAAACTGGTGATCCTGAGCTCTCTGCCCCTATTTCTATCCTCTAGGTCACCCTCCACCTGTAAATTACAGTAAAACTATTTCACCAACTCAAGACAGGTACAAACCTCACACAGAATCATAGGGAGCCAGCCCATATCTTCAAATGCTCCCTCCACATCAAATAAGGCTAGGTTGACCAAGTTGACACAACGACCCCTTTCTACCTTCTTGATCTCGTACCAGGGATACTGTGTCTCTGTTTCAATGGACCTGAAGAGATCGGGATCATGAACTCTGGGGACATTAGTGCGAGCCATGTTATCTGCAATGGCATATACCAACAAGCAACATATCAAATATAGTGAAAATTCAAAATTTTGGCATTATGATGGCGTGATTGGCCAAACATTTGTCCAATCACCTAAACATTTGGGTAGGAGGACTTACATAGGTCCCACCCCATCCTGCAAGGTTCATATAATCGGAAATTTAAACTAGCTGGGTCGAATTTGAAGAAATTTTGACAATTGGGAAAATCCCAAAATTTAGGTCAAAGATGAGAATTTTCAAGTTTTTATTAAAATAATCGATGAAACTCGAATTTTCTTGAGGGCTTTCATTCAATGGGTGGCCAATAGTAATAACCCCTAATAAAAATCAAATTTTTATGGTCAGAAAAATATTAATTTGAAGAAAATCCTATAAATGGAGCAAAACCTAGGTATGAAAGGTTAAAAAGGAGAAAGAGTAGGGAACATACCTGGAGGAATGGAATGTAGGTAGTAGACCGATGGAAGAATCATCAAATTCGTACGGTTGACACTGTAGGAACTCAGTGGTGGCGAGTTGAATTGTGAATAGTAGAAGACAAAAGTGAAAATAACAAAATGGCTCAAAATCAGAATTTAAAACCCTGATTTGGTATCGTGTGGTCTCAGAATTTGACCAAAAACTCCACCCCACCATCGACCATAGGCTCTCAGTGAGCTGACAGGGTTTGTGTGGTTGTAACCCTGTGGTCGCATATGGTGTGACCCCACGATGAAAATGCCCTGTTTTGACTGAATGAATTTAAAATTAAAACTTTGCCTTATTTATTGCTGGCCGTGGAGTAAGTAGAAGGAGACAGAATGTCAACCCATCTCCACCACCTATGGAGACCAATGACAATGAAGGCCAGCAAGGACAGGAAGGAAATATTGGAACTCAATATGCTGCGCCTCAGAAGTGCACACCCAAGCTAATCCAACCAACTTACTTGAACCACCTATGGATTTGGCTACTGCGGTGATGAATTTCGCACAACAAATGTAGCATATACAGCAAATGCAAGCCAACATACACGCTGCTATGGGAATTTCTTTCCCAGTTGCAAACACAACATCTCCACCTATAGGGCAAGCTAGTACTACACCTGGTGGTAGCAACACTGTACCCCAAGCACCACAAACACCAGTCATGCAAGGCCAAGAACCAAATCCTGAAGCATCGCAAGACTGGTACAACCAAGGTAACTATCAATATCAGCCACCTATGTATGGGGCATATGCTCCATATCAGCTTGATCACTCTAGACTGATCTAGCACTTCCTGAAGTTAAAGCCAAAGGAATTCACAGGCAAACCATCAGATACATTGTGGTCAGCTCACTGGATCAACGAAATAGAAAAAAACTTTGTGATGATGACCATAAATGAAGAAGAGAAGGTATTATGTGCCACATCTATGTTGAAAGGTGACGCACACCACTGGTGGAAATCAACTAGAAGTTATCTGTTATCAAAGCACGCCCAACTGACATGGGTTATTTATAAACAAGCTTTCTTCTTGAAGTATTTTCCAAGGAGTTTCAGAGATCAAATGGAAAAGGAGTTTCAGAGTTTGTATCAGCGACAGATGACTATAGATGCATATCAACAACGTTTATGAAGAACTGTTTTTCTTTGCTCCCTCTACCATGCAGGAGGAAAATACCAAAACCCAATGGCTCGTTATGCGACTTAGGGGAAGCATCCGTGAGCATGTACTGGGTTTAAAAAAGAAAATTTATAATGAAGCTGTACAGATTGCTCGAGTACTGGAATTGAGCGAGAAGGAAAGTTATTTTTCTCAGAACAGAGGTATAAAGAGGCCCAATGGAAACTCATACAATGGAGGGATCTCAAAGACATTTAAACCCTTTGGTACTCAAGGCTTCAATGCTGCCGCCAAGACTACCCTAACAGCCCCACCTCTACAAAAGCAAAGTAGTGCTGAAGTTAAATGCTTCAATTGTGATCATGTAGGACATTATTCAAGAGCGTGTCCCAAGCCAAGGAAGTAGTTTCAACAAGGAAAAGTTTATGCAGTTACTTCTGAGGATGTTGCCGCATCGCTTAATGTAGTCACAGGTATAACCTAAATTGTTCATTTTGTACTACCTTGTGTAAGCATGTAGACTAAATTAAATCAAATCACAGGTATCGTACCTATTAATGGCTTACTCGACAGAGTACTCTTTTACTCTGGAGCTACTCATTCCTTTATATCTGTATCCTTTTTAAAGAAGTTAAATCTATCCCTCAAATCTTTAGAATGCAAACTACTTGTACGATCACCTATGGGAATATAAGTGGAACTAGACAAAGGTCATGGACCATGTTTAGTTCTTATTGGTGAGAAGATTTTAGAGGCAACCTTAATCCAACTCGAGATGGCAGGCTTTGACGTTATCTTGGGAATGGATTGGTTAGCTCAACACTCTGCAAACCTATTATGTGTAGAAAAAAAATTGACATTTAAAGATAAGGAAGGAGCAGAGTTTAGTTTTACGGGAACCAAACTTCCCAGTAAATGAAAACTCCTGCTCTCTGCATTAAAGGCTAGAAAATGCCTCGAGAAAGGAGGAATTTTGTATCTAATATCCATGGTCGACCTCACAAGGAAGCACCATGAATGGAGGATATTGAAGTTGTACATGAATTTCTAGATGTATTTCCTGAGGAACTACCAGGACTACCACCTGACCGAGCGACAGAGTTCATTTTTGATCTTATACCTGAAGCCGTACTAGTATCGAAAGCACCCTATCGAATGGCCCCTACTGAACTGAAGGTACTGAAGGTACAATTATAGGAATTACTAAACAAGGGCTATATTAGACCCAGCATATCACCATGGGGACGCCAGTATTGTTCGAGAAAAAAGACGGTAGCGTTCGACTGTGTATAGACTATCGAGAATTAAATAAACATACAATCAAGAATCGATACCCGTTGCCTCGGATCGATGACTTGTTCGATCAATTGCAAGGTGCCAAAGTGTTCTCCAAAATTGATCTTTTGTCAGGATACCATCAGTTGAAGATTAAGGAAGGTGATATTCTAAAGACAAGATTCAGAACTAGATATGGACATTATGAATTTTTAGTCACGTCTTTTGGATTAACTAATGCACTCACAACTTTTATGGAACTTATGAATTGAGTATTCCATGATATGTTGGATACTTATTTTTTTTTATTTATTGACAACATACTAGTCTACTCCAAGGACAAAAAAACTCATATCATAAATCTAAAACCTGCTTTGCAGTAACTAAGAAAAGAGAAGTTTTACGCAAAATTTACTAACTGTGAATTCTGGCTAAATGAATTCGCTTTCTTAGGTCATGTTGTATCAGTTGAAGAAATTAAAGTGGATCCTAGTAAGAAGCCATCCTAAAATGGAAAGCACCTAAGAATGTTGCCGAAATCAGAAGTTTCTTAGGTTTAGCTGCGTACTATCAACGATTCGTGGAAGAATCACCGTACCTCTCACCAGTTTGATAAAGAAAGGAGAAAAGTTTGTTTGGACCGACAAATGTGAAGAGTGTTTCCAAACATTGAAGGCTAGATTGATATCTGCTCCTATTTTGACTATTCCGATTCTAAGACAACCATTTACCTTGTACATCGATGCATCTGGGTTAGGTTTGGGATGTGTGCTTATGCAAGGAAAATAAGTAATTGTGTATGCCTCAAAACAACTAAAGACACATGAGAAGAACTATCCCACTCATGACTTGGAATTAGCAGTGGCGGTACATGCTGTCAAGATATGGAGACATTATTTGTATGGAGATAAATCTCAGATTAAATCAGATCATAAGAGTCTCACTCATCTTTTTAATCAGAAGGAGTTGAACATGAGACAGAGAAGATGGCTGAAATTACTGAAGGCATATGATTGCAATATCCAGTATCATCCAGTAAAAGCTAATGTAGTTGCTGACGCACTAAGCAGGAAAGCTATGACAAAATCCCAAGAAGAAATTAGTGCAAATGTTGTAGTGTGTGTCACAGGAAGAGTATTTAATTACAAAAATGAGCAGTTTGTGATTGATATTTCGAATGAATCAACTGACCAAGGGTTTATTCATCTATTCTCAAATATGTTTGCTACATTGAAGATTGTACTTGATCTATTAAACGAAGTGAAAGCAGCTATTAAATCAGACCCTTATCTTAGAATGGTACAAGAAGACCTTGAAAAAGGTAGGACTACTCCTGAGTTCACCTTGGACGTTGAAAAGGTACTAAGATAGAAAAGAAGGGTATGTGTTCCTGAAAATCAAAACTTGGATATTAGATAAAGACTCATGAAGGAAGCCCACACCACTGCGTATTCGATACACCCTGGAAGCACGAAGATGTACCATAATTCAAAGAAACGTTATTGGTGGAGAGGAATGAAAGCGGATGTAGTTCAATTTGTGTCTTAATGCCTGAATTGTTAGCTGGTAAAGGCCAAAAGGCAATGACCTACAGGATTGTTGCAGCCATTGCCAAAACCAGCATGGAAATGGTACTACATCACTATGGACTTCGTCTTCGGATTACCATTGGCTCCCCTAATAGTTGACGTAGTCTGGGTGATTGTAAATCATTTGACTAAGATAGCTCGTTTCATAGCTATACGACCTCAGTATACCCTAGAGAGGTTAGCTAAGCTGTATGTTGATAATATCATCAGATTGCATGGTGTACCTGAAAGCATCGTGTCCGACAGAGACCCACATTTACCTCAAGGTTTTAGAAAGCATTACAGAAGGCTATGGGTACAACGTTGAAGTTTAGTACTGCATTCCATCCTCAGACCAATGGATAGTCAAAACGTACCATTCAGATTTTAGAAGATATGCTCCGAGCTTGCTTAATTGATTTCAAAGGATCGTAGGATGAGAAAGTACCATTGATTAAGTTCGCTTATAACAACTGCTATCAAGCGACTATACAAATGTCACCCTATGAAGCACTGTATGATAGGAAATGTCGAACTCCTTTATTTTGAAACAAAGTTGGAGAACAGAGTATTGTTGGACCTGAGTTTGCTAAAGAGACTTGTTAAGTGGTCGACATTATCAAGGAAAGGGTTTGAACAACTCAGAACCGTCAGAAGCAATATGCAGATAATCGATGCAGAGATCTCGAAATCAACATAAGTGATAAGGTATTTCTGAAAATATCTCCTATGCGTGGTTTGAAAAGGATTGGACAGAAGGGAAAGTTGTATCCCAGATATATTGGACCTTATGAAGTTCCAGCTAGATGTGGGAAGGTAGCGTATCAGGTAGCACTACCCCCATCCATGTCAATTGTGCATGATGTATTTTATATCTCATTACTGAAGAAGTACATTCGAGATCCAACACACGTCCAAACAATGGATCCATCGGGTCTAACTGATGATTTGACATTCGAAGTAGCACCAATCAAAATTACCAGCCAGAAAGTTCAACGTCTATGCAACCGTGACATTTATTATGTTAAAGTTACTTGGAGGAGCCAAAACGTGGAAGAGATAACATGGGAAGTAGATAATGCTATGCGAAAGCAATATCCTCACCTTTTCGACTTAAAAGGTATGTGCAAATTTTGAGAATGGAATTTATATAAGAGAGTGAGTTGTAAGACCCGTATCGTACTAACTCGATCTTACCACCTTGTATCAGGTCTTCTTATCATAGTTGGACTAAGCGGACCAAGTGCGTGAAGAAACCACAAGGCTAGTTACGTAATTTGAACCATAAATCATCTAATTGAGATGTGTGGTTGCATACCAAAACAGGTGTGGTCGACCACACCTCAAAATAATGAGACCACAGGAGTCTAGGATGTGTGGTCACAGATTTGGGATGTGTGGTCGATAGATCCTGCAACCCCACGTATGACCACACGATGTCAAACTGACTTCGTGATTAGGAAACCTTCCTAATCTGAAGGGGGTTCTTTCCTAATCAAAGTAGGACTCTATATGGAGGGTTTTTCTATATATATAGGATGTCCCTTAGCCTCTTTCATTGTTTTAGAACTCAAACTAAAAGAGAGAGAAAGAGAGGAGGAGGAAGAGAAGGAGAATTGAAGAGGAAGACTAAGAGAAGGAATTTCAGAGAGAGCTCTAATTCTTCAGTAAGTTTAAGGTATGAAAACATCCCCTACCTTAATTGAATGCCTATAATAGATCATGGAGGAAGTATTGATTTAAAGTAGGATCTCAACCATGAGACCCATAAACGAAAACTGAAAGGAAATTCATTAAGAGTAGGTTGGAGTAGATAATTGTCAAAAATACTAAATTAACGCCATAGATCAATCATAGGAAGGATCCTAATGATAGTTCAACGAATCAAATCTTGAAGGGATTAGACTAAGAATGAATGTCGACCAAACACTCGTGTGGTCACAACTATGGTCGACCACATGAGGCACATGTATTAACCACACGCCCTCGAAAAGTTTCCAATGAGGGTGTGGTCGCATATGTTTAGTCGCATGATATGCGACCATACATATTGACCATACACCCTGTGGTCGCAGAAACTGAGACCACAGGTGCAGCCACACCTGTGACCACTCAGTTTTTAAAGGTCTGATAGATTCCAGATGGGACATTTAAACATTTTAATTAGTGAATATGAACTCTAACTTAGAATCCATAAATTTATTAAGTTTCCAAGTGGTCCAAAAGTGTCACACCATAATTCTGGGCTAAATAGAATGGTGTGGTGAACCATCAATAAACCAACGTTTCAACTAGGATCTTTTATAGACTATGCCAACCATGTTAAACCAAAACACATTCCACTTTAATCAGAGATAATAAAGTAAGTAGCGGAAGTCTTGTTAATAATGAACTGAGGTCTAATCATGATAATTAATTAATATTCCAATTATCTCCAAGTAACCAAAACATAATTTAATACATATTACAAATATCCAAATACAAAATTTAAACACTAAGCGTATCCATAGTTAAAACGCTCACTTAACAAATCATAGCAGTCCTCCACAGCTTGCTCATCCATAGCCGCCACCTGTTCATATGTTGGCGTGTCGACATAATATTCAACTGTAATACCTGCAACATCAGAAACTAAAAATAATTGCATGCGCGAGGGTCTGCTCTCCAACTTAAGCTTAGTGAGTAAACAAAATAATGCAACAATCATGTGCATGCATTCAATTCATATCTTTGGTTTTATTTATAAGTTTGCAATGTGCTATAGAAAGGATTGGTGACCGCTGCACCTCTATACACGAGTGTATAGAATCTGTCGAATGGATCAAACACCATTGCCATCCCACATCCACCCACCATGGAATAGGGATAGAGCTAAAGTATCTGGATCAAACACTGCCAACACTTCCCCTGATGCCCAACCGATACCAACATGTAAGTCCCTATTGGCGAGGGCTTGCAAACTGGGCTCGCAACTAACCAATCCTAATGCCAAATAGTGTATTTAAGGCCTCACCCTATCATCCCACAATACGTCTACAAAGATAGAGCTAAGGCCCCCCGACAGAGTCAGAGACCTGTAAGCACCCCATTTTAGTCATTTTCAACTGAACAAAGTCCTACTGGTGTGTGGACTACGAAGAAAGAGAGATGAGTAAAAATTTAGGTTTTTTTTTACTACGACCTTGAGGTAATTTTCGATGGGTCCCATAACAAGGTCACAGGCTGTAATCTACATGGATACATAGGTCATGGAATTATTTTCGAAATGAGACCAGAATTGCTCAATTCTGATATCAAATGAAGAAGATATGGTCATTTTAGTCGGATGATACATACATGGGAGGTTTCTAAAATTATCATAAATAAATCCAAGGGCTTTCATGCAAATTATCGTAAGTTGGATTGTTTGAATTTCAAATCATCATATCTTGATCATCCGACATCTGAATAATATGGTTTAAGTACCAATATTCCTTATTTTTAGTCATCTTCAAAGTGAACGTGAAAAATCCCGGGCAGAAGTCACCGGTGATCCCCATGCAAGCTTCCATGCATAATTATTGATAGAACTTCATTTCTTCATATCTTGGCCGTTCTACGTTCGATTCAGATGATTCCAAGGCCATTATTCTTCATTTGTGATGTTCTACAAAGTGGACATAGAAAATCTAGGGTAGAACTCTCCGAAGGTTCTCATGCAAAATTACACATGAAAATGGTCATTTAACCTTTGAAAATTCATATTTTGGTCACACCATATCCAAATCAGTTGATTTCAGTTCCATTATGTTCCATTTTGAGTTCTTTACAAAGTGGACATACAGGATTTCTGATAAAAGTCCCCGAAGGAAAGAAAAAAAGGTTGAACTAAGGAGAATAGGATTCTATAGACATAAGAGAACACCTGAGTGAATATACAAAGCATCCACTCTTATTACATCCACTCATAAAAAGGTCTCATCATCACCGGTTCATGTCTCGGTTCATGTTCATAAAGATGATTTTTGTACCTCAAAGTGTTGGAATGGTTGGAAGACAGTATATTGAGAGCCCAAATATTTTAGAGTGGAATTGAAATTCCAAGATCGGAGTTAAGGAATCCAAGAGGTTAGAAAGCTGAACAATAAATTCTGAGAGATTACATGTTTCTTTCCCATGTTAGCGTACCTAACAATTTTAAATGGAAAAACTAAGATTGGAAAAAATTTCGTTCACCCTTGATGATTAAGCCACTTTGACTGAAGGAGTTGATTTCAGACTCCCAATTTACTTTCATCACCCAAGGTGACCATGACTCAAAGGAGTAGCCCTCGAACCTTCAAGAATGTCCCACCCACCTCCCAAAATCTAGGATAAAAGGAAGACTATGTGGTCAACTGTATCTCAAAATTGAGGTAGCCTTAAAATGAACTTCAAGTGCACCCTAAATTAGGGCACAACCAACATGTCAGTACATCCTAAACTGGGGCATAACCAAAATGTCAATGGATTCAAAGTAGGGCAAATCAAAAAGAGAAATAGACTGAACAAGGGTATAGGTCAGAGTTTCATGACATCCAAACTGGGGCATAAGATTGGGATACATCAAACCAGACTGAGGCATAGGCCAGGTGAATGTCAAACCCGAACTGGGGCTTAAATCAAAATGGTAATAGACTCAAGAGGGGTTTAGCTCAAGATGGAAAGGGTCAAATACATGTCAATAGATAGGCGTAATGAGCCTTGCTAGCAAAAGTCTGAACGGAGATTCGGTCCTACAACCAATCATAAGTTGGGGTCAATGATGTCGTATCCAATTGGGGTAACTCGGTGAATTACTTGTCTAAACTGGCTACCATTAGTATCTGATAGGCCATCTATGTTTGGGCTTAAGTTCGATGTGTCTGTAGACGGTCCAGCCCAAAATGCTCTGAAAAATTGAACAATAATCACCTCATTTGAGACATCAACTGTAGTGCTTTTACTACTTCCAATCCATTTTTTCCCAGTTTTATACTTCTTCCTCTTCCGTATCCGTTGCCAATTCTTACTCTGATAACGATCGGGATGATGAGCTACAACCTGAACCTCTACTCCACTGGCCTTTAGAGAAATAAAAGTTCAACACACATGTGAAAGTTACAAATGATTAAGTTAATGTCATGGAAGCACTCTCAAAGATACAAGTTGGCACATCAAAATGTTATCCCATTTGGTCAATTTACAGAAAAATTTTTTTTTTTTGGGATATTTCCTTGAAAGTGGAGAACATTTATAGACTCATACAGGTGGTTCATTTAGTTGTACAAAAATGGTTCTACACATAAGGCATCATCAAGTTTACATCAATTCAAGTGATTAAGTCTTCTACAAGTGCATGACATCTACAGACATGAAGTGTGTTACAGTTCAACCTCAAATTCAAAGATGAGCTCAAAAAAAAAAAAAAAAAAAGAAAAAAAAGGAAGAAAAGAAAGAAAGAAAGGAAAAAAAAGAGAAAAAAGGAAAAAACAGAAAAAAGAAAAAAAGAGCTATACAAAATAATGAGGTTGGTTAGCATACTCTATTGGAACAGTGATGGTGGACAAGTGCAACTATGGTGCTTAGACATGGAGCAACTACTTTGAAACACTAATGATGAGTGAGTTCGATTACAAGGCATATACATAGGGCAACTCCTTTGGAGCCCTGCTGATGGACGAGTTCAGTTATAGAGCAATAAGACAATTGGTTCTCATACAATGACATATAGACACCATTTCTTAGAACCTGATTGGAGAACTGATTGTATGTTGTAATTCACATTGTGTGCTGAGCTGGATTTTTGATATTGGTCATTACATCCCGACCATACAGGGGTGGTCTCATCACTTTTTTGTAATCAGAGGATGATTTCTTATCGGCTAAAGACCCTTTCTCCCGTCCATCAATCTGATGGTCGTCCACAGAGTCTACATTACATGCCCTTACTTCAAATGTCACAAAATTTTATGATATTGTTTCTTTGAAACATGTCGTCTTGCTATGCATAAATATTGTTCGCTAAATCTAACTAGGATATCTATCTGTCATTCATCATTTCGACGGCGTCCAAGAATTCCATAATCTTTTGTTGCTAACTAATAAAATGGCATCGTCTAGTAGAGATCAAGCCCTTCTACATAAACAACCACACACTCTCCCAATGGCAGACCCATTGGACAGTTTCTTATCTGTCCATCTAGACCTTCGTCGTCATACTTGTATACAGATTTAAAGGATTCGGGCCCAAACGTGTTTACAATTGATTTAGCATCTGAGCATAGCTTGTCGAAATTTGTTTTTTTATCTGAATGATACCAAGAGGAGAAAGCATTCTTTGACATTTTTCTAAAAATTAGTGTAGGGTTGCATCTCTTTAAGGTTATTTCTAGTGATGACTCAAAAGTCGCCTGCCTATCAATGTGTGCAAACTTAAACTTAGACACTAGGGCAAAATCATCCATTTATCCAAACATCATGAGTTTAGTTGAGTCCCCTGTTTGAAACTCTAGCTGAGTTTATTTGAATGTAAGAGAAAGATGACCCATACAATTTTGAAAAAAAAATGAAATAAAATTAAGTCATTGTCATCATTTGCCCCTCATTGAAAAGACCTGATGGCCCTTTCATCAAAGTAAAACCCATATAAATTTGTCAGGAATGCAGAATATATCAAGATTGCCTTTTAAAAAAAAAACATGTTTTTCTCAGTCTAGATTAAGTCAAGTTAAGGAATGTCGATCAAATCATGATCTCTAGTTCCTCTTGGATTCCGAGCAATGTTACTGGACAAAATGCAGACTCTAAGCCCCATTGCGGCTACCTCAATATTTTTAGAAAGTTCAACCCGTTTTGGAAATGAAGAAAGATAGGAATAGAAAAGAACATGAAGAAAAGAATAAAAAAAATAAAAGAGAAAAGGAAAGAAAGGTAAAAGTACAGAGAACAATGAAGAATGAAAGAAAAAATAAAATAAAATAAAAGAAGAAAAAAAAAAGAAAGAAAAGAAAGAAAGAATGATCATGGGAAGAGAGAGAAAGCTCTAGCCCAAACTACGCAGAACCTGATTCCAATAAAAGAAGAAAAAAAAAGAAGAAAGAAAAGAAAGAATGAATGATCATGGGAAGAGAGAGAAAGCTCTAGCCCAAACTACGTAGAACCTGATTCCAGAGGGATGGAAGTCCCAAAGGATACGTAGGAAATTTGGGACACCCCAAATTTGGTCCAAAGGCTATACATCCAGGGGCTCCACAGCCAAAGGCTATACATCTAGAAGTTACAAATCCAGAGCACAAAGCACAGGTACAGTTACATCATGAGTGGTCTTGAGCAAAAGTCACAGACCTAATGAGGTCGCTACTCAAGAAGCTTGACAGCTACAGTTACATCATGAGCGGTCTTGAGCTAAAGTCATAGACCTGATGAGGTCGCTACTCAAGAAGCTTGACAGTTACAGTTGCATTACAAGTGGTCTTGAGCCAAAGTCATAGACCTGATAAGGTCGCTACTCAAGAAGCTTAATAGTTACAGTTACACCATGAGCGGTCTTGAGCTAAAGTCACAGACTTGATAAGGTCGCTACTTAAGAAGCTTGACAGTTACAGTTACATCATGAGCGGTCTCGAGCCAAAGTTACAGACCTGATGAGGTCGCTACTCAAGAAGCTTGACAGTTACAGTTATATTACAAGCGGCCTTGAGCTAAAGTCACAGACCTGATGAGGTCGCTACTCAAGGAGCTTAACATCTACAGTTGTTTGTTGTACAATGGTAGAATCCAGATCAAGTGCAGAATAATGAAAAAATGGGCCACATTGTCTTCGGCCTCAATTGTTCACAATCTCGGCCGAAGAGGGGCATCTGTAAACACCCCATTTTTGCCATTTCCAACTGAACAAAGTCCTACTGGTGAGTGGACAACAAAGGAAGGGAGATGAGTAAAAATTTTGATTTCTTTTACTACGACCTCGAGCTATTTTTTTGGTGGGTCCCACAACAAGGTCACAGACTATAATCTACATGGATGCATAGGTCATGGAATTATCTTCGAAATGAGACCAGAATTGCTCAATTCTGATATCAAATGAAAAAGATATGATCATTTTAGTCGAATGATACGTACAAGGGAGGTTTCTGAAATTATCATAAATAAATCCAAGGGCTTTCACAGAAATTATCATAAGTTGGATTGTTTGAATTTCAAATCATCATATCTTGATCATCCGACATCTGAATCATATGGTTTAAGTACCAATATTCCTTAATTTCAGTCCACTTCAAAGTGGACATGAAAAATCCTGGGTAGAAGTCACCGATGGGCCCCACGTAAGTTTTCATGTAGAATTATCGATTGAACTTCATTTCTTCATATCTTGGTCGTTCTATGTTTGATTCAGATGATTCCAATGCCATTATTCTTCATTTGTGATGTTCTACAAAGTGAACGTGGAAAATCTCGGGTAGAAGTCTCCGAAGGGTCCCATGAAAAATTACACATGAAAATGGTCATTTAATCTTTGGAAATTCATATTTTGGTCACACCATATCCAAATCAGGTGATTTCAGTTTTATTATGTTCCATTTTGAGTACTCTACAAAGTGGACATAATGAATTTTTGGTAGAAGTCCTCGAAGGATCCCATGCAGAATGGTTAGCCAAATTATCGATCATTGGCCTGCTTAAACTTCAAAAATTCATAAGCGGACCATTTTATTTCCAAATGAGGTGATTCAAACTCTAATATTTCTCATTTTTAACATTCTACAAAATGAACGAGGAAAATTTAAGGTAGAGGTTGTTGAAAAATTTCATGCGGAATGGCGGCGGAAATGACCTATGAAATTATAGAGAGTAAAAAACAATTTTGGCCCAATCCAGCTCAATCCATATCAGTTTAACTCAGTCAACCCAAGCCAGTCTCAACCCGGTTCAAATCATTTCATCCATGTGCATAATATTTATATTATACATTGTTTACTATATGTATGTTATTAAATATATGTGTATATATGTATATAATATATATTATTATATATAGAAGATAGAATACGATAAAGGGAGGGAATCAGCAAGGAAATAAAAAATAAAAAAATAATAAAAATAAAAATAGAGGAAGGGATGTGAGAATAAGAGAAAGAGAGAGAAGAAGATAAGAAAAAGAAAGAAAGAAACGAGAGAATCTGAGAGAATAACAGAATGAGAGAGAAGAAGAGAAGAAAAAGAAAGAAAGGAAAGAGAGGAGGGGGCCGTGAAAGAGAGAGAAGAAGAGAAGAAAAGGAAAAAAAAGAGAAGAATAGAAGAAAAGGAAAGAAAGAAAAGAGAAGAAAAGGAAAGAAAGAGAAGAAGAGAAGAAAAGGAAAGAAAGAGAAGAAGAAAAGAAAAGGAAACAAAGAAAAGAGAAGAAAAGGATAGAAAGAGAAGAAGAGAAGAAATGGAAAGAAAGAGAAGAAAAGGAAAAAAAAGAAAAGAAGAGAAGAAAAGGAAAGAAAGAGAAGAAGGGAAGAAAAGGAAAGAAAGAAAAGAGAAGAAAAGGAAAGAAAGAGAAGAAGAAAAGACAAGGAAAGAAAGAAAAGAGAAGAAAATGAAAGAAAGAGAAGAAGAGAAGAAAAGGAAAGAAACAAAAGAAAAGGAAAAAAAGAAAAGAGAGAAGAAAAGGAATGAAAGAAAATAGAGAAGGAGGGGGAGATCTAAAAGGGAGGATCCGAGAGACATTGAAAAGAAGAGATTGAAAGAGAATAAGAGACGTAAAAGGGGGAGAGAGAGATTGATATTGAGAGAGAAGAAGAGAGGTGAAAGGGGGAGATTGATAGTGAAATTGAGAAGGAGAGAAGGAGAGGTCCAGAGATAAAAGAAGAAGAAAACCCCCGATCAGTAGTCATTTGCATTTAAGGCCGCCCAATCAAACACGTACATCGTAATATCTTCTCTGCAAAAGTGGATCAATAGGTATGAAACCTAACCAGTTAACATTATGATTGATAATTTGAACATGTGATCCGTTTATTCATTTGAGGTTTGCGTGTGGTTAAAATTTTGAAATCGATTTTTGTTCGTGAATAGTGGTTGATAATGTGAAATCTAAAATTATTTTTTGATTGAGTCTTCGAGTTTTTTCTTCTAGAAATTCGTAACTCTTTATGAATGTGAAGATGGATCAGATTTTAACCATTACCCATAACACCATCTGATTAACATCTTAGCCACCAAGTCCATCCTATCCATTGGCCATCTACATAACAATCATAATCTGACCATCAATCTGATCCCATTCATCTACAACCATCAATCTGATCCCCATGCATCCACAACCATTAATTTGATCTCATGCATACATCATCTAATCTGATCCATACCCATATATGTATGACCCTTGATCTAATGAGAACCAGTGCATGAATTTTAATGAGATTAAATTCTACCATGTGATTGATCCAATATGCTTTGAATTGAATGGGATGAAATTGTTCCAAACATGACTTGGATTTTTATTTTCTTTTATGAAATTGGTCCGACCCCATGACTCCGAATTTTTATGAAGTTGGTTCCTATCATATGCTTGGAATTCCCATGAAATTGGTCCAACCAGTGATTTGAAGTTTTTGTGAGATTAAAATTGGTCCATTGATTTTAATTCGATCATTCCCATGAAATTAATCCATTGGTGGTCCATTAAATGTTTATTTCTTGATCATGTGATTCTAATTAAATCTGGTCCATTGAATGTTAATTTCTTGATCGTGTGATTCTAATTAAATCTGGTCCATTAAATGTTAATTTCTTGATCATGTGATTCTAATTAATTCTGGTCCATTGAATATTAATTTATTGATCATGTGATTCTAAATAAATCTGGTCCATTGGTATGTTAATTTCTTGATCATGTGATTTTAATTAAATTTGGTCCATTGGTATGTCAATGTAGATTTCTCGATCATGCGATCTCATCCATTGGTTTTAAAATTTATTTTTGATCATATGATAATAGATCTCATCCATTGATGTTAAATTTTCGTAATCATGTGATGACCAATTCAATCCATATATCATCCCCTACGTTTGTTCACCCCCCCATGCATCATAGCCATTTGATCTGCCCATCACACCATCCAATCGTCACCCATATCCTCTGATCATCATCTACATCATCTGACCCCCATTACCATTGATCTTGCACCTCATTACAACCCTTGATTTTGCATCTCACCAATACCATTGATCTGGCACCACGTCACTATTATATTTGGATGCACACATGATTGCTATATATGTCTGCTATACATGCTCATTGCTATATTTATCTACTATACATGCTTATTGTTATATCTGTCTACCACATGCTTATTGCCATATTTAGATGCTTACTACCATGTTTGGATGCACACTGCTATATTTGGAATACTACCACTGCTATAGTTGGAATATTTTCATTTGCCATATTTGTCTTGGAAAGGGGAAAAAATGGAAAAATAGCAATTAGGATCGAAAACCCTAAAAATAAAAAGAATACAGTAATTAGGTTTGGAAACCCTAAAAAATGGAAAAAAAACAATAATTAGGGAAAGTGAAACCCTAAAAATGGAAAGAATAATTAGGGTATGAAACCATAAAAAATGAAAATCACAATGAAAAGGGATAGGAAACCCTAGAAACCTAAAAATAGAAACAATAAAAATGGTAGGAATTTAGGTCTCATCCCTAGATCCTATTGACAAAAATGAAAACAATAAAAATGGTAGGAATTCAGGTCTCATCCCTAGATCCTATTGATAAAAATGGTGGGAATTTAGGTCTCATCCCTAGATCCTATTGATAGAAATAGAAACAATAAAAATGGTAGGAATTTAGGTCTCATCCCTAGATCCTATCGACAAAAATGGAAACAATAAAAATGGTAGGAATTTAGGTCACATCCCTAGTTCCTATTGACAAAAATGAAAAGAATTTGGTACACATCCCAAATCTGAATGATAGGAATTTAGGTCTCATCCCTAGATCCTATTGACAAAAATAGAAAGAATTTGGTACACATCCCAAATCTGAATGATAGGAATTTAGGTCTCATCACTAGATCCTATTTACAAAAATGGTAGCAATTTGGTACACATTCCAAATTCGACTCACAATCTTTTCGAACTACATCGTACCTGATTTCTAGGGCACACCCTATAATATGTAGGTAATTTAGGAATTCTAAATACGGTACAAAGCCACCGATCAACCATCCATTCAGTATAAACTTCAACCTGATCAAATAATCTAATTGAAGCACATGCATAAATCACTTCCGTAATCATTAATCACAAACCCATTTCGAACTATGTTTTTGGACTTGATTTCCAGGATTGAAATACATAGGGAGTTTGAGTTGTCTTACACGTCTCAGATTCAGTCCAAGACCGAACCATCTTTGGTCCGATTCACTATATAATACAGTACTCATTGCTTGTTTATTTGTTTTAAAACATGATTGGTTGAATTCTAGGTTAGAATAACTTAGCAACTTGGTTAAGGACATCCCCCACTGAACCCTAGTCATCCAGTTGACCAAGCCCAGTCAAAATTAGAGTTTAAGGAAAGTTTAGGAGGCTGATATTGATCGAGCGGTTTGGGTGCTTAACACCTTCCCATAACCGTACCCTGAATACTTACCCGATCTCTTGCAAACCAAAGAACTGATACATTGGGTTATGAGTCAATAGAAGTCTTACCTCAGGGTGAGGCTACATTTTTAGAGGTACTACACTAATCTAAGTGGCGACTCCAACAGAATAATTGATCTTCATCGATACATTATATATAAATCCAGAGGAGGATCACAATTTTTCATTTTCCTCACAAGACCACACAGTCCGAGACCACCTCCCCTGATGCCCTACAACGTAATAGTTCTACTAAGGTAATGGTGATACGACGATGTTAGTGGGTAAGACTTGAGTAGAGATAGAGTTAGAGTCTGGTGACGAGGTCGAAGACCACCAGCCACGTCCTCCCCCTGATGCTCCACTTACATCCAACACATCAACCACACACTTACATTCACATGCCTATTCCTAGCATCATCATCATCATCATGTTATAAATAAATAAAATTAAATATGCATGAACAGTAATAGCAAGATTCTTAGATGACATGTGAGATGCACATTACAAGCATACAAGCATAGAATCAATCATGGCATTGGACTAAATAAAAATAAATAATTTGTTATTATCCAATTAGTTTAGATCTTGTACCCTCACCTTTGATCGATGTTTGTTCCTCTCCTTGTTCCTCTCCCAAGCTTTGGAAGTCACTTTGAATCTATTAGGATCCTAAACAATTAATTATGTAAGTTATGGTTCAAGTTTACCATGTTACAGTAGTCAAAAATCTTGTTTGGTATTAAAATATGCTTGGTATTTTCCTACGGTCAATGCTATGGTAGCAATATATGCCACCGTAGGACCTACGGTCGGTACCCTATAGTCGCATTACATGCGACCGTAGCTACGACCGTATGTTTCTTGAGTTCTTCCCGAATGACTGTGGTCGATACTTTCTCATCCTATGGTCGACCATAGCTGCGACCATATGTAGTTTGGTTGATTTTTACTTCTCATATTAGTTCCTCCTCTTGGATCATCAATGGGTCCTCCCTAATGATCATTCTAAGGCTAATATTCTTAGTTTATCCCTCATCCATTAATCTGAACCTTTTCTCTACGGTTTTTCTTATAATTCCATAACCGAAATCGTTACATTAGATTCAACACATCAACTTGATGGAAAGGAACCTATCCTATCTAATCTATCCTATAGAGTCAAGTCCATACCTTAAGCTTGTTGTAGAAAGATAGAACTCTTCCCTGCAAATCTTTTCCCAAAGCTTTCCTCTCCTTCTATTCTTCTCCAAGTCTCCTTCTCATTCTCTTCCTCTCTCTCTTTCTCTCTTAGGTTTAGGGTTTCAATTTGGGTTCAAAAAGAGTGAGAGAGGCTAAGGAACATCCCTTATATAGAGGGAAAACCTCCATATAGAGTCTTCTTTCAATTATGAAAGAGTCCTCCTTAAATTAGGAAAGTTTCCTAAACACGGAGTCGATTCTGTGTTCCTAGGGTCGATCATACGGTCGCATAAACCGTCGACCGTACCATCAAGACATGCGACCATAGGTGCGACCGTAGCCCCCAAACATGCCACCATAGGTCCAAAATTCACTAATTTTTAGTTTTTGACTGTTTGCCTCCATACAAACTTAACCAGTCAACCACAACAACTAAATTTGACTTGTGACTTAGCTCATCCTGTGATTTCTTCATATAATTGGTTCACTTGAGCCGATTATGATGGGAAGACCGGTCATGACACGAGAACGTAAGGTTAGACCAGGTTTGTGGCGTACGGGTCTTTCAAAAAGTGATTTACAGAGCTTGGAAAAGGAACAACCAATGATCAAAGGTAAGGGAACAAGAACTAAACTAATTGGATAATAACAAATTGTTTTATTTTTATTGAGTCCAATGTCATGATTGATTCTATGTTAGTATGTTTGTAATGTGCATCTCACATGTTATCTAATATTCTTGTTATTATTGTTCATGCATATTTAATTCTGTTTATTTATAACATGATGATGATGATGATGCTAGGAATATGCATGTGAATGTATGTGTGTAATTGGTGTGTTGGATGCGAGTGGAGCATCAGGGGGAGGACATGGCATGGTGGTCTTTGACCTTGTCACTAGACTCTAGCTCTATCTCTACTCATGTCTTACCCACTAACATTATCATATCATCATTACCTTAGCAAAATTATTACGTCATAGTGCATCAAGGGAGGTGGTTTCGGACCGTATGGTCTCTGACTCTGTCGGGGGCCTTAGCTCTATCTCTTTGGACGTATTGAGGGATGCTGGGGTGAGGCCTTGGATATACTGTATGACATTAAGATTTGTTAGTTATGAGCCCAGTTTGCAAGCCCTTACCAATAGGGGCTTACATGTTGGTATGGGTAGGGCATTAGGGGAAGTTTGGCGGTGTTTGATTCGGACACTTTAGCTCTATCTCTATTCCATGGTGGGTGCATGTGAGATGACAATGGTGTTTGATCCATTGGGTGGATTCACACACTCGTGTATAGAGGTCCGATGGCCACCAAACCTTTTTATAGCATATGGCAAACTTAAAAACCAGACCAAAGATATGAATTGAATGCATCCATATGTTTGGTGTATTATTTTGTGTGCTCACTGAGCTGTGATATGTGCTCACCCTTTCGACGTTGAATATTTTTAGATCTTGATGCAGGTCCTACTGTTGAAGAATATATGAATGCGCCGATGTATGGATACTTTGCTACGATGGACGTAGAAGCTGAAGAAGATGCGCATGATTCCTCATGCGAGTGAAACTGATGTATTTTTTTATTAGCTTAGTTGTTTAGTTATTGGAACATGTAATTGATTATTTTATTTTATTTTATGTCTTGAGGTTCATTGGAGATAATTGGATACTTAATTATGCTATCACTGTTAGATACTTACTTCATTAGTATTAAAAACTTCCGTTATCCTATATTTATTCTAAATTTGCTTGTGGGATGTATCTGGTTTAATCGAATGAGTACGGCCTATACGAGTTCCTGGTTGAACCATTGGTCTATGGACAGTTCATCACACCATTCTGGTTGATTAAGAATTAGGGTGTGACACCATGCGCCAGAACTTGTACCACTGCCAACACCACCAACACTAATAGCAGCAGACATTACTATTATTTTGGGAAACTTTGCCCACGATATCAATATCTAGCAACAGTAGGGAATGACTGGACTTATAGCGGTACTTCGTGGAGAAAATACTCCTCTGGTTATTCCAACTCTGCCAGTCCCAATAGTAGCACCAGCACCTACTCCAGTGCTAGTGCCACCTCCTGCTAATTAAATACTTGTACTAGTACTAAATATTGTAGCTTATGTAGCTTAAGTGCATCCACAAGCAACACCAGCACAAGCAAATATCAATCCTGTCGCTCCTTCGATAGCATTGCCACTTACCCTGACACCAATGGCAAGGATAGTAAAAGCTTTCCAAAAAATGAAACCTCTTAAATTCATAGGTGTAGGCAATGATCCCTTCCATCCTTCTATATGGATACATACCATTGAGAAGACTATTAGAATGATGCCATGCACGGATTAGAAGAACATACTCTACACCACCTTCATGTTTGAAGATGAACCTGATAATCGGTGGAAATCCACTTGGCCTACCCTAGAGGCCATGTATGGGAATATCTCATAGGAGAACTTCAAGGAAGCATTCTTTGGCAACTATTTCCCACAGAGTTATAGAGATCAAAAGGAGGAAGAATATCTAACAATTAGCCAAGTGCAAAGATTAGTGACTGAATATCAAAAATATTTTGAGAGACTCAATTACTTTGTAACTCCAAGCGTGCATATAAATGAGTTGAAGGTGAAGAGGATTCCTGATGGTCTTAGAGGAGGAGTGCTAGCCATTGTTAAGGCTCAAGGCCATACCACCTATGCAAGCATTGTCCAAACAACCAAAGTGGTAGAAGACAACCAAAGGGATGGGTACTAAGCACGTTGGAAAGATAGAGCAACGACCTTGGATACCAAGAGAGCAAGTACCTTCACAAGCAGTCGCAATGCCAAGAAGCCATTTAGAACCACCGCTATGAAGAAGGCGACCACCCAAGTTTCTACAACGAAATCTGCTACCCCTGCTTCTACTAACCTGGAACTTGGCCCATTAAGGTGCTATGACTGTCAACAAGAGGGGCACATTTACAGGTACTACCCTCATCCTTCGAAACGAGGACTACAGCAGGGCAAGGTCCATGCTACAATGGTAGAATATGCCAAGAACTCCGCTAGTGTGGTTATAAGTATTCTTCTTTCACAGTAATTAAACTACTATGCATAAATCGAGCTTGTTCTTGAAGTATCAGTTCAATTAATAATTTACGTACCATTAGGTACCATATATATATCTGATTTGCTAGCTCGGATACTCTTTGATTTGGGTGCGACCCATTACTTTGTGTCGCCCTCCTTCGCTGAGAAATTGGGAACACCCCCACAATAAATGGAGTCACAACTTATAGTTAGTATGCCATTGGGATAGCAAGTGGAGTTGAGCTACTACCACGGCCCATGCAGAGTTCAAATTGGAGAAGGAAATGGAAGCGAACATGGTACTTCTAGACATGTCAGACTTTGATGAAATTTTAGGGATGGACTGGCTAGCTACCCATAAGGTCAACATCCTATGTGCTGAAAGGAAAGCCTCCTTCAAAGTTGATGGTGATAAGCTAATTGTGTTCAATAGAGACAAGCCAAAGAAGCAAAAGAGGCTCTTTATATCTTCATTGCAAGCAAGTAAGTTGTTAGATCAGGGCTGTACTGGCTGTACTGCATACATTGCATCTATTGTGGATACTATCATAGAAATACCCTGACTAAAATAACTATGTGTAGTGAACGAATTTCCTAAGGTGTTCTCAGAAGACTTACCAAGATTGCCACCTGACAGAGCAATAAAATTTATAATTGATCTACTTCTAAGATTGGCCCTATATCCAAGGCACCCTACAAAATGGCACCTGTAATTTTATAGGAACTCAAGGTTCAATTACAGGAATTACTGCATAAAGGCTTTATTAGGCCAAGCATTTCACCATGGGGAGTGCCAGTCTTCTTCGTCAAGAAGGACAAAAGCATCAGACTATGCATTAACTATTGAGAATTGAATAAACTCATTGTCAAGAATCGATACCTTCTACCTAGGATCAACAATTTATTTGATCAACTACAAGGAGTATCAGTATTCTCAAAGATTAAAATGCGATCAGGTTATCACCAACTAAAGATAACAGAATCTGGTATTCTAAAGACAGCCTTCAGAACCCAATATGGTCATTATGAGTTCAGGGTTATGTTATTTGGGTTGACAAACACTCCCGTGTCGTTCATGGAGTTAATGAATAGGGTATTTCATGATTATCTGGATCAGTTCGTTATAGTATGACATCCTTGTATATTATCTCTTTCCTAAAGAACATGAAGAACATTTGAAAAAGGTTCTTCAGTGACTCAAGGAAGAAAAGCTATACGCTAAATTCAAGATGTTTGAGTTTTGGCTAAGGAAAGTGGCATTCCTCGGACATATTGTCTCAGGGGAAGTGATAGCTATGGACCCAAGCAAAGTAGAATTAGTGTTGGAATGTGAAATCCCAAAAATAGTTACAAAAGTAAGGAGTTTCCTAGGTCTTGTAGGGTATTATCGGTGATTCATTCAGGACTACTCACAAATCGCTGTGCCACTTACCCAACTCATGAAGAAAGGATAGAAGTTTGAATGGACTACAAAATGAGAAGCAAGTTTCCAAACCTTGAAGGAAAAGCTCATGACAGCCCCAGTGTTGATGGTACCAAATGGAGATACTGGGTACACTGTGTAAACCGACACATCCAACATAAGACTAGGCTATGTCCTAATATACCATGATCAAGTCATTCCCTATGCGTCTCAACAATTGAATGAGCATAAGAAGAACTACCCTACTCATGACTTGGAGATGGCAGCAATAGTCTTTGTGCTGAAGATATAGAGGCACTACCTATTCGGTGTTGGTTTCAAGATCATGTCGGATCACAAGAGCTTGATCTATTTATTCAACCAAAAAGTGTTAAACATGTGGCAACGCCACTGGTTAGAACTTTTAAAGGATTACGAGTTGGACACACAGTATCACCAGGTAAAGGCAAACATAGTGGTCGACCCCTTAAGTAGAAAAGTTGTCTGCTCAAGCCTAGAAGAAATACAAGAAGAAGAGAGCAAGGCATATATGTCCGCACATGTGGTAACTACTCAGCTTCCACCCACATCTAGCGATGCAAATACAGAAACGTCGCTTGAAGAGTTGGTCACCTCTGTTTCTGCACTTTTCAGCTCGTTGAGTTTCACACCTACCCTACTAGATCAAATAAAGGAATCACTACCAAAGGATCCATACTTGTGGAAGATCATGATGGAATTGAATGAAGGCAACCTAGTCCCCGACTTTTCCATAAGTGACGACAGATTGCTCTACTTCCAGGAAAGGATATACATTCCCAAAAGTGATGAAAACATTAATGAAGCCATTATGGTAGAAGCACATATGACTCTATACACCGTATATCCTAGCAGCACGAAGATGCACTAGAATCTAAAGCAAAATTTTTAGTAGAAGGAAGTGAAAGCCGATGTGGCCAAATTCATTTATATATGCCTAACCTGCTAATAGGTGAAGGCTGACCACCAAAGACCTATAGGAAAGCTGCATCCATTACCGGTCCCAGAATGGAAGCGGGATCATATAACAATGGACTTCATCATAGGTCTACCATTAACAGCTCGAGCTGTAGACACTGTTTGGGTTATCATTGATCATTTTATGAAGCCTACAAGGTTCATTGCTATTCGCCCTTAGTACTATATCGATCATTTAGCTAGATTATACATCGATAATATCATTCGGTTACATGGAGTACCGACCAATATCATGTCAGACTGAGATCAACGATTTACCTCGCACCTCTGGGAAGGATTACAGAGTGCGATGGGTACTCAACTGAAATCTATCACAACATATTACCCATAAACTGATGTCCAATTGGAGAGGACAATCCAAATATTGGAAGATATGCTTAGGGTATTTGCATTGGATTTAGCATTTATGGAGTTTTCTTACAATAAAAGTTATCAAGCTAAAATTGGTATGGCTCCATATGAGGCATTATATGGAAGGAAGTGTAGAACCCCATTGCACTGGAATGAAGTTGGTAAGAGAAGAATAATAGGATTCGACATTGTCCAAGAAACCTGTGAGAAGGTAAATCTAATTCGAGCAAGAAATAAAGCCGCCCAGGCTCGACAGAGGAGTTATACTGATGTATAAAGAAAGGAATTGGAATTCGAAGTCAGTGATAAAGTATTCTTAAAGGTCTCTCTTTTCAAAGCGGTGAAGAGATTCAACAAGAAGAAAAAGTTGAGTCCTTGGTATGTTGTACCCTATGAAATCCTAGGGAGGAGCGAAACTGTAGCGTACCAATTGGCACTGCCTCCAGCAGTATCAGGTTTCTACAATGTGTTCCATGTGTCTATGCTAAAGAAGTTCATTAGTGATCCAAGACACGTGTTGACCAGCGAACAACTATAACTGAATGAAGATTTATCCTATGAAGTTAAATCTTCAAGAATTGTAGATCGAAAGGTACAAGAACTAAAAAAAAAACAAAAGCATTCCTTTTGTCAAGGTGTTATGAAAGAGCCACAGTAAAGTAGAAGCCTCATGGGAGAAAGAAGATGATATGCGGGTGCAGTATCCGCATTTGATTAATGATGAAGGAATGTCAAATTTTGAGGATGAAATTTTGTAAAGGGGTGGAGTTATAAGTCCTGCACCCAAAATTTTGGTCCTAATTTAAAATTTTAATCTCGTAACAGGTCTTACAACGACGAACGGTTCAAACCAAGATGGATCAGGCTAATAAAACCCCATGAAGGTAACCTAGTTAAACTCTGGTACTCAAATTATACAAACAGTATTCAAATAAGAGGTCCATGACACTGCCAAGGTACAGTCGAACACGTGCCACACCCCCTGAAGCGAGTCCGGTTTAGAAAACCAACTCATTTGGACCAACGGTAAGATTTGGTCGTGAATTAAAGTCTGGGTTCATTATCCATTTTGAAATTGGTAAGAAGGAGGGAATCCTCCCCTTTCCATGTTTAGAACCTATCCAACGTGAATTGAGTCTTCACTCAATCCACTCTCTTATTCTCAACATCACTTAGACAAAAATGTAAGGGAGAGTAATAGAAGGGAGCTCTGCCACCTTTTGGATAAGAAGAAAGAAGAAAGGGAAAAGAAGGAAGAGAGAACAGGAAAGAATGGAGTCTCTGCTCTACTAGAATCGAGTATTGGACAAGAACTCCAACAAAAACTCCTTCTAGTTACCATTTTTTCTTTCTCTCGATTCATTGTACATGAAAGTCATTAGTAAATCCATAAAAGGACCATTGGATCATGATCCCTTAACCTTTGTCTTGTTTTATTACTGCAGAGACACATTCAAGGGATTGTTTTAGAAGTTGGATCTAAGTCAGTGATGAACTAAGGTCTTAAGAATAATGAAAATTGGATTTTAATGGGCTATTGATTGGATCCAAGTGTCCAAACCCTAATGATAGATCTAAATGGATTATTTATGGACTAAAACCCAAGGAAAACCCTTCTTGGTAATGATAGAATCGAATCTGTGAAATAAAATCAGATCCAGCAATATTGGTAAACTAGGAAAGTGGATCGGTATCATTCAAATAAGTTAAAATGGGATTTTTGAATCCAAAATCCTTATTTAGGCTTAATAAAAATCTAGAAAACCACTAGAGAAAAATCGAAGTGTTCTGGCCACATTTCGACTAGCGGTTGATGGCACGTGTTGCACGCTTGTGTTAAGACCATGCGGTCAATGCCATGTGCCGCAAGGTGAAATGACCTCTGATGATGATTGTAAGCACCCCATTTTTGCCACCCTCGGCATAAATGAACCAATATGGCAGGTTTCTGACCTTTAACCCAAAGATTTGTGATTTTTCATTGATCCCCACAGCAGGGTCATGGGCTATTATCTGCATAGATGCATAGGTCATAGAATTATCTTCGAAACGAGACCGGATTTTCTCAATTCCGATATCAAATGAGGAAGATATGACCATTTTAGCCGGATGATACATATAAGGGAGGTTTCTGAAATTATTATCAATAATCCCAGGGGCCTTCATGCAAATTATCCTAAGTCGGATCGTTTGAGTTTCAAATCATCATATCTTGATCATCCGACATCGGATTCAGATGATTCCAAGACCATTATTCTTCATTCATGATGTTCTACAAAGTGGACGTAAAAAATCCCGGGTAGAAGTCACCAGTGGGTCCCATGCAAACTTGCATGCAAAATGATCGTTAGAACTTCAAAGTTTCATATCTTTCCCGTTCTACATCGGATTCAGATGATCCCAAGACCATTATTCTTCATTCATGATGTTCTACAAAGTGGACGTAAAAAATCCCGGGTAGAAGTCACCAGTGGGTCCCATGCAAAATGATCGTTAGAACTTCAAAGCTTCATATCTTTCCCGTTCTACATCGGATTCAGATGATTCCAAGACCATTATTCTTCATTCATGATGTTCTACAAAGTGGACGTAAAAAATCCCAGGTAGAAGTCACCAGTGGGTCCCATGCAAGCTTGCATGCAAAATTATCGTCAGAACTTCAAAGCTGCATATCTTTTCCGTTCTACATCAGATTCAGGTGATTCCAGTCTCATTATGTTCCATTTTTAGTGCTCTACAAAGTGGACGTAAAATATTTTCGGTAGAAGCCTCCGAAGGATCTCATGCAGAATGGTCAATCAAATTATCGATAATTGGTCCGCTTAAACTTCAAAAATTCATAAGTTGACCATTTTACTTCCAAATGAGGTGATTCAAGTTCCTATATTCCTCATTTTTAATGTTCTACAAAATGAATGTAAAAAATTTGGAATAGAGGCCATCGAAAAATTCCATGTGGGATAATAGCGGAAATGACCCGTGAAATGACAAGGGGAGAAAACCCAATTAATTCCAATCAGTCCAGTCAACTCAGTTCAAACCAGTTTCGGTCCAACTCAGCTTAACCCAAGCTAGTCTTGACCCAACCCAGTCAATCCTTGTCAATTCAGACCGATTCATGTTGGTGCTTATGCATGTATTTCTTTTATATATTATTTATATGTTTATATAATATTGAATATATTATAGTATATCGTATAATATATACATCTGTCTTATATGTATATTATATTGTATATATTAATATATTAATATATTATATATTTATATATTTTATATAAAAAGGAAGTAGGATCTGAATAAAATCTAAAAGGGAAGGATGAGAGAGAAGAGAAAGAGGAGACGTGATTAGGGTTCTTTTTTCTTTTTGGAAGGAAATCAGAGAGATTGAGAGAGAGAGAAAATCTTGATTTCGGAGTAAATCTAAATGAAAAAAAGGGAAAAGGGATAGAGAGGAGACGTAAAAGGAGAAGGGGATTAGGGTTTCTAAGGGAATCCAAAAGATTTTGTTGGAAAAAAAATAAAAAAGAAAGAGAAAAAACGTGAGCTTTTCTAAGGGAATCCAAAAGATTTTGTTGGAAAAAAAAAAGGGAAAGAAGAAAGAGGAAAAAACGTGGGCTTTTTTAAGATAAACAAAAAGATTTTGTTGGAGAAAAAAAAGGGGAAAGAAGAAAGAGGAAAACGTGAGCTTTTCTAAGGGAATCCAAAAAGATTTTGTTGGAGAAAAAAAAAGGGAAAGAAGAAAGAGAAAAAAACGTGGGCTTTTCTAAGATAAACAAAAAGATTTTTTGGATTTCCAAAAGAGAATAAAAGAAAAGGAAAAAACGTGAATGGAAGGGGTTTTTCTTTTGGGGGCTAGGTTTTGGGAGATAAAGGGGGGATGAAGAGAGAAAAAAGGAGGAAACGTGAGCTTCTCTAGGGGGGCTCGGTTTTGGGAGAAAAAAAAGAAAGAAGAGAGAGAAAGGAGGGAAAGAAAAGGAGGAAACGTGAGTTTCTCTAGGGGGGCTCGGTTTTGGGAGAAAAGAAAGGGAGAAGAGAGAGAAAAGAGGGAAAGAAAAAGGAGAATTAGTAGGGGTTTTGAGGTTTTTCTTTTGGGACTTTTTCCAAAGAGAAAAAAAAAGGGAGAGAAAAGAAAAAACGTGAAAGGCTGCTCACGTTTTTGGGAGAAAAAGAAGGGAAGAAAAGAGAGGGGGAAAGGGAGGAAGAAAAAAACGTCAAAGGCTGCTCACGTTTTTGGGAGGAAAAGAAGGGAAGAAAAGAGAAAAAAAAGGGGGGAAAAGAAAAAAAACGTGAAAGGCCTTTGTGGCTCACGTTTTTGGGAGAAAAAGAAGGGAAGAAGAGAGAAAATAAGGAGGCAACGTGGGCTTTCTTAGGGGGGTTCGATTTTGGGAATCCGAAAGCTAAAGAAAGCTGAAGAGAGGAAAAGAAGAAGAGCAGAAAGTTCAGGGATCTGCAAACCAAGTAAACCCTCTCCTCTTTCATTCTTTTTATTATCAATACCACCATTCATTTACCTGATTCGGTGTACCACTGTAACATCCTATCACCTGCAGCCATTATCCCAACTCGCTACTCCATATCCATTGCAATCCCCCTTGATCCGTAAATTTATCACCTAATCTTCTCTCCCATGAAATTGAGTTTTTTGGATGATTGATTTTGTTTGATCATATGATGCCATGAAATGGTCATATGATTTGAGTCATTGATGTTAATCTGATGAGGATGTAATTTGAGCCATTGATATTGAATGAATTTTAATTTGATCAATTGTGAGCCATATGATTCGAAATCTTAAGGTAATTGATCTAGCCTTTGATTTAGATTTTCCTTAAGTGATTGATCAATGCCTCTGATTATGAATTTTTATGAGATAAAATTTGGCCATCGATCTCGGATGCTTTAATGATAAAATCGGGTCATTGATCTTGGATGTTTGAATTAGCAAATCTGGACCATTGATTTTAGATATATTGATGCTTGATCCAAACCAATGGATCTTCATTATGAGTGTCTTAAATGAATCTGAATCGTCGAATCCTCACTATGAATGTTTTAAATGCATCTAAACCATTAGATTATCATCATGATTGATTTCAAAGCATCTGAACGGTTAGATTACCATTAATGGTGATTTATACCATTGAATTTTTCATCATGTGTGTTTTTTTTAGATACACTGCCATGTTTGAATGCTCATTGGCATAGTTGGATGCTTATTGCCATAATTAGGGTAGAAAACCCTAAAATGGAAAGAAAGTAACATTTAGGGTGGAAAACCCTAAGATAGAAAGAAAATAATAATTAGGGTAGAAAACCCTAAAATGGAAGGAAAGTAACATTTAGGGTATAAAACCCTAAGATGGAAAGAAAATAATAATTAGGGTAGAAAACTCTAAAATAGAAAGAAAGTAACATTTAGGGTAGAAAACCCTAAGATGGAAAGAAAATAATAATTCGGGTAGAAAACCCTAAAAAGGAAAGAAAGTAACATTTAGGGTAGAAAACCCTAAGATGGAAATAAAATAATAATTAGGGTAGAAAACCCTAAAATGGAAAGAAAGTAACATTTAGGGTAGAAAACCCTAAGATGGAAAGAAAATAATAATTAGGGTAGAAAAGCCTAAAATGGAAAGAAAGTAACATTTAGGGTAGAAAACCCTAAAAAATGGAAAGAAAATAACAATTAGGGTAGAAAACCCTAAAATGGAAAGAAAGTAACATTTAGGGTAGAAAACCCTAAGATGGAAAGAAAATAATAATTAAGGTAGAAAACCCTAAAATGGAAAGAATGTAACAATTAGGGTAGAAAACCCTAAAAAATAGAAATAAAATAATAATTAGGGTAGAAAACCCTAAAATGGAAAGAAAATAACAATTAGGGTAGAAAATAGCATACTAGATCATGTCATGTAGGCTTTTGCCTTATTTGCAATACATGCCATATTTGAAAGATTTTTAAACAATCTTACTGTTTGTGAATTTCTTGTCATAAATGTTTTATGTGCCATATTTAGATAGAATATTCTATTTTTTTGGCAATAACTTATTTTATGCAACACCCTAGTCAAACTGCCATATCTGCACACTTCTAGAAGACAATCTAGGCGTGGGGACGTGCATTTAGGCACCCACATTCTTGGGAAGGGCATAATGGGAATAATAAAACCTTAATAAAGAAAGAGAATTCTTTTCCAAACCTTCCAAAATTAGAATTCAGAATGAAAAGGGTAATTTAGGACGATTTGCCCATCGGCAAACCCTAAACCTAGAATAGGTTCTAAACCCTAAACCTAGAATAGGTTCTAAACCCTAAACCTAGAATAGGTTCTCAATCATTAACCTAGAACAGGTTATCCAGTCCTGAACTACGTGGATTCTGATTCCTAGGGCAAACCCTAGGATACGTAGGCCATTTGGGAGAATCCCAAATTCGGATCCACACCTTAGTCCACTTGGACTATCCATAGATCCACTAGGACATTTATTCACACCTTAGTCCACTCGGACTATCCATAGATCCACTAGGATATCTATCCATATTCCAATCCAAAAAGGGTTATCCAAACATTAGTCCACTTGGACTATCCATAGATCCACTAGGATATTTATCCACATTTTGATCCACATAGGGTTATCCACATTTCAATCCAGAATGGGTTATCCATATTTTGACCCAAATAGGGTTATTCTTAGATCCACTAGGACTATCTATCAGTCCACATGGACTATCCAGATCCTAATCCATAGGATTTCTCAACCTTTCAAGCATAAATTTCAACTTGAACAAAGAAATTAATCATACACAAGCATAAATCACAGCCATAAACTTTAATCACACCTGAACTACGATGGTGAACCTGATTTTTGGAATAATTCCTTGATACGTAGGCAATCTGATGGATACAGATTCGGTTCAATGATATCAAACCACTTGGTTTGGTTTAATTTAATAAATAGAGTCTAGCATAGGAAAGGTATAGGAGACCGATTTCAATCGGGCGGTTTGGGTGCCTAACCCCTTCCTATAACCGTAACCTGACACTTACCCAATCTCTGATGGACCAGAATTCCAATCTAAGGGTCATGAGTCAATCGAAGTCTTACCTTGGGGTGAGATTTCACATTTCTAAGGTCCTAGACCTAAATCTAGGTGGCGACTTCTAAAGATTTCATCTTTGTCCTCACAATGATCATCATTGGACTTCATCTTTTTAGAATTTTTATCGAACTGTTCATATATTCATATCGCTGGAATCATATATTTACATATGTATTCTCCATCGTTTTGTTTATAACCTATGTTATTTTACTTTCGATGATTATTGTTTAGGGTTCTATGTATTTGGATCCTCTAGGAAGCAAGTATAGAATGTTCATTAATGATATTCAGACCACTGAGATTGTAAATAAACTATCAGGCTATGCTTGGACATGCACAAGAGATAAACAGTGAACTGTTGGATTTAATATTATTACTTTTATTGCTATTTAAGGTACAAAAAAACTCTAGGAGAAACTACTCAGGATCATACTCTCTATTATTTTGCTGCTAAATATCTCAGGTAATGGAATTTGACCTTGTTTGGTAGAATTAGATAAATTTGCTTATGTTGTGTGATGCAATGCGAATGAAAACATGCTTTGTCATAACATGCCATCCAATAAACTGCTTGTTTGCCACGCATATGCATTCTTGAGTTTGGGGTCAGTAGTGCTAATAAAGATTGAAGGGCGAGTGGTATGGGATACTCGCAATCTTTCCACAAAAGTGACTGACCTATTGTTTTGATTCATGATGTCTGATTAAGTCAGTAAGGAGAGTAGTGGGCGGTATCAGACTTTTGCTTGACTTCTTACTGACACTGCTTTGCAATGACCATGTGTAACTTAGACAAGTCACAATGTTTTATGTGGGGGTTCAGACGGGGTCAGAAGCTTAGCGATGTTACGGTCTAGTAATTTGGTTAATTAGGAGAACTTGGTTAGTTGTATGTTAATTATCCAAATAACTGTACCCTTGGCCATTAGGGGGTTATGTAGTGACATGGGTTCAATAAAGGGTGGTGTGAACATAGCTGTGATGCTCCCCATACCCGACGTAGTGTGGATGGATAGTCGAGTCAACTAGTGGGGTTACCATCTCCTCAAGTAGCTGGAGTAATACAGGCTTGGGATGAGTTATGGGCAAGTTTCCGGCATAATACCGGCTTGTTTCATAATGACGGACCCATATATGGGGGATGTTAATGTATGCCGAGTGAGACGATATTTAACCTGATGACAGAAGACCCGTGTGTCAAAGACTCCATGTGTGGGTTGTCTTCAGCTGGCACTTATAGTTATATATCAGACCATAGTTGTTAATTCTTGCATTTGTTTGCACACGTTTGATTTTCTTACTAAGTTTGGTGGTTGAGTTTATCATTGTGTACACAAATTCTTTTAGATGCAGGTATGATCGATGTAGAATTCGACATCGTGGACGCTAGTGATGACGACATTCATGACGAAATGTGTGAGTGTGATGATTGTGTCTATTGATAGACACAATGAACAATATATATACATTATTTGAATTTGGTTTAATTTATTTGGATTTGGGGGCATGTTTCCTATATGAATAATTTACATTTAAAGATTTAATTATCTTCTTTACTTACTCTTACAATGGTTTGGGGATTTATTATAACTTTCATTTGATTGATTTAGCAACTATTATTTAGTTGTTTAAAACTTCCTCTATACTTGTGATTTGAAATCCATTTAAGTTGGTGGTCTAGGTTTATTATTAGTTCTTATGTTATGATGGATTTATTAGTTTGAGTTCCATATTTCGTGACCTAGAAGGGGATTTCCAATGCCCTTAATTAGGATGTGGAGATCTCATCCATTCCATAGTATCGATACGTCGAGAACTGGACATGACAGGTGAAGATCATGGCAAGTGAACATAGTATAAGAAGGGGTTGAAAACCTCTCATTGATGATGATTGACAAGGAAACCAAGCTATAGGCCAATGGTAGAGTCTCTATTTGTCAGACCCTTACCCCATTATCCCTGTCAAACTGTGTCGTGATAGGTTTTCCTATCATAACCAGGTTAAGATGAACCAACTAGAAGATGGACCACAAAGCCAAGTACCATCTTACTTTCATAGATTGTATTGTGGATAATTTGGATTGTTCGGTCCTCGTATTTGGTGACTGGTCAGTCGATCGGTAAAGCCCAGATACAAACTCCTAGTTTAGAAGGTTTCTAAATTTGAGTAGGACTCCTTCCTAATTAGAATCCTACTCTCTATAGAAGTTCTCCCTCTATATAGAGAATGTTCCTTCACTTTCTCCTACTCTTTTGATCACTCACAAACCTTAGAGCTGAGAGGAAGAGTGGAGAAGAACATTAGAGAAGGAGGATAAATCTTGGAGAAGAAGAACTGTTACCGCAGAAAAGATGGCCGATGGTTTTTAACTCTCGATAGCGAGGAACCCATAGTAAGTGCCTAGTCCCTATAGATGATAGGTTGGGTTGAGCTTAGATCTCTAATCATAGTATTCGTAGATCGAATCACACACCATGATTGGAAGTCTACAATCGTTTAAGTAAATCTATTGGAAACCATAGGATCATAAAATTAGGGTTACCTGTAATGTCTATAATTCTAATGACCAATGACCATAGAATGACTCTAGGATGAATCCCAGTGCTGAGCCATGGAATCGACTCAGAAGGTTTTTGAATTGAAAGGAAAACCTGGGGTATGACTCAAGAGTTATCTGGTCCCTTGACCAGTTGACTATATAGCAGACAAGAGAGGTGATCGATGACTCTTAGGAAGTATGATAGGGTTTGTCTAGATGACTCATCAGTCGATCAATGTAAAACCAGTGACTCAACCTGACAATGTATGGATGGCTTATATTAGAGACCGGATAGTGAGTTCGGACTGCTATAACTTAACAAAATGTTACAATAATTAAGCTATTCATCTAGTTTAGGTTCTCAACGAAATCAAGATAGTTTCTAAGGCTTGAAAGAGGAACAAACATTATTCACAGGTGAGAAAACAAGACCCAAACTAATTGGATAATAACAAGCTACCATTTACTTTTTGTTATTGAGATTGATGTTATGATTCTTTATGTTGTTTTGTACATCTCACTTGTCCTCTAATTTACTATTTTATATATCTTGTTCATGGATGTTTATATTTCTGTTATGATGATGGTGATAGGAATAGACACATGCTTGTGTGTAGTTGGTGTGTTAGATGGGAAGAGGTTGAAGTGTCAAACCATTCACCATACTGACATCATCGTATCGCCATTACTTTAGTGAAACTAATACATCATAGGGTATCAGGGGGAGTGATAACGGTGTGTGGCTGTACGCTTCGCCAGCGGACCCTAGCTTTATCTTTGCATCATATTGAGGGATGTTGGGGTAAGGCCTTGGATACACCTTGATGACATCTAGGATTGATTAGACACGAACCCATTTTGCAAGCCTTTGCTAGTAGGGGCATACGTACTGGTATGGGGTAGAGTATCAGGGGGAGGACTTTTGGTGTGTGATCCTTTAGGCTCTTGCTCTATCTCTATTCTATAATGGGTAATGTGGGTCGATAATGGTGTCTGATCCGTTGGGTGTGCTCATAGTCTCTTGCATGGAGGTGTGGTGGCCACCTATCCTTACCATAACACATCACAAACTTAAACTAGACCAAAGATATGAATTGACATCATGCATATGTTTGTTACATTATTTTGTTTTCTCGTTGAGCTAAGTTGTGAGCTCACCTTACGATATCGTATTTCTTTTAGTTGATGATGGAGGTACAATTGTCAAAGACTATGTCAATGTGCCATCGTATGGACACGTAGTGGCCATGGATGTGTAAGCAGTGGAAGACGAGCATGACTCATCATGCGAGTGTTTCCATTGTGTTTATGCATAGGTTTAGTTTTGTATTTTAAGTTGTGGGATATAAACAGATATTTATTTATGTTTTGGTTTACTTGGAGATAATTGGGTTAATATTTATTTATCACATTAGATACTTTGTTCATCATTAATATAATTTTGTTATTTATTATTATCTCTGATTGTGTACAATGTGTATGGTTTGATTGTTGGCATGGTCCTATGTGATCCTGGCTTGAACCGATGGTTTAGTGATGGTACGTTCACACTTCTGGTTCATCCAGAATAGGGGTGTGATAACTTGGTATCAGTGCACTCGGGCTTTGCCAATTAAACCTGAGCACATTCACAAGTGTCTATGAACTAAGTAAGGATTGAATCTAAAAGCTTTAATACAAATACATCTAAGAATGTTGATTGGTTATGACAAAACTTAAATAAGATCATAATGCACCTAAAAAGAGATATAGAATGAAAAGCATATAAAAGAAAGCAAACCAAAATGTGTCCAGGCAAAAAATTAGAGTGCGGTCCACAATCTAGATAGTTACTATGCAAATATAATCATTAAAAAAATAAAATGTTCAAGAAATAACATATATAGCCTATCCTTGTGTGAGAAGAGGAGGTGGTGACTTACGGTCTTTATCATAATCTCTACGTAGGTTCTCCAGAACCAAGCTACCTGATCTTGACTGGTATGGAAACTCTCAGCAAGGTTCGCCACTCATCCATCTGTCGCTTGCTGAGCATCCATGATTTCTCCTACCCGCTGCTCCTTGGTATGCTGAGATGCTCGGATCCCTCGAAGGAGTGTCATCATGTCATTTGGAGGAGGGCGTGAAGGGCCAGCCTTTGCTGTATGTTGAGGTGTAGGGGGAGGGATATCGTCCACATCCATATAAATCTAGTCCCCTCTACCACCCTCTTCTACAGCTACCTCAAATGCTACTGCTGCCACTGCTGCATTTGCTGTTGTTGCCGCTGCTAGCTGACCTTGAGGACAATCTAGTGCATTTAGTTCCTTATCACTGATCTCCAACTCATGCATTTCCATCCTGGTGATGGCGTCATAGTCAAGGTCTACCATAACCATCTCCTCGTACATTCTCTCACCCTCCATGTTTACATGAAGGCGATCGAGAAGGGTAGTAATCATGCGACCACAGGGTAAATTGTCCTTCAGGTTGGGTATTGTAGCTCAATACGTTGTGTGTATGATGATGTATGGCAGGCAGACCGGCTGTCTGGTGCAGATAGTGTAAAGGACATACTGGGTAAGCTGAGATATCTTGTTGTAGTGCCTACTCTGAGGTATGAGGTTGTGCTGTATGATTTTGCAGTAAACTCGAGGTTCTGGGCTTAAGTTGACTGCCTTCATTTCCCAGTACCCATTTTGTGTGTTCTGGTTCCTCATCTCCTGACGCGGGTCTTCCCTCAAAAATTTGTGGTCTTTGGATGTGCAGTAAAGACGTTCACTGGCATTTGAGATGTTTAAAAGTCTTGCCAGCTGATGTGTGTCAAAAAAAATCTGTGCACCTTTCACCCAGTCGGTGATCCTCAGCTCTCTGCCCCTGTCAAGATCCTCTAGATCGCCTTCCAACTGCAGGTAATAGTAAAATTACTTGACCGGGTCTGGACTTGTTGACCCCTGGTACTAGGTCACAAGTAGCCACCCCATGTCATTAAATGCTACTTCCACGTTAAACCTAGCCAGATCCGATGGCTTCACAAACTGGCCTACTTCTACCTTCTTGTTTCGAAACCAAGGGTATTGTGCCTCAGTTTCAGCAAAACAGAAGCAAAGTGCGTCGAATGGTCTAGGGTTCTTGGTCCGAGGCATATTAACTGCATGATTGAAAAAAAAAAAAAAAACAAAACTTATTAGTCAAAATTTTGAAAAAATTTGACAGCATAAAGTAGTAATTTGGTCAGAAGCATCATTTTCACCCAATTTCATAGACTAGGGGACTTACATCAATTGGGAAACATACCATCATATCAAAATAATATCCAATTTATTAGATAATCGAAGGAATTGACCAAAATTTCAAAATTAGAGAAAAACCACAATTAGGGCAAGAACTCGACATTTTGGGTTTTCTCCCAAACCAAACAATGAAACCCAAAATTGATTGAGGGCTTTTGTTCATTGAATGACCAACATAAAGTTTAAGAAAAAGAAATAACATTCCTATGGTTAGAAAAAAATTGATTTGAATAAAACAATAACAAAGCGATAAAAACCTAGATAAAATAACCAAAAGAGAGGAAGAAAGAGAGGACTTACCTCTAAGAAGTGATTAGAAGCCTTTAACTAGAGAAAAGAGCTTTGAGAATGTCCGATAGGTACTATAGCAACTCACTAGCAGTGAGTTGGGTTGGAGTTCAGAAAAAGACAAAGGAGAAAGTGAAGGAAAAATACTTGAATCCTATTTAGAAAATGTATTTTGGATTAACCAGTCGAACGATTCGTCTTAAAAGTCGACCAGTTAGTCGACCGATGAGTCGACCGGTTAGTCGACCGATGAGTGAATCGAAGGCTCCAGGAACGTTCCCAGAGTTTGTCTGAATTGCTCACTGGTCGCTCAATACATAACCGGGCGATCGGAGAAAATTTCTTTGATATGTATGTCTTCCTTTTGGTTCTATTTGTTGAGGATTTTCATATACTATGGGACTAACCCTATAAACTACCATATGTTGTACTTTGTCTCACACCTATTGGCTATGTGGAAACCACGGCAATCGATAGTCTGAAATGGCACGCCTTACTTGTAGAAACAGCCAAAGAGGCGGAAGCCCAACCCTACCACGACCTAGAGTGGAAAATATGATTGAAAATCCTGAGGAACAAGTAGGGAATAATGATACACCTCAAGGTGGGAACAACCAGGAAAACCGAACCAACATACCAGGACTACCAACTGAATTGGCCATGGTTGTGACAAATTTGGCACGACAAGTATAAGAATAACAACAAATGTTACTGGCTATCTAAGTGGCCATGGGAATTTCTCCCTCAGTTGCCAATACCAGACCAACACTTCCAGGTCAGGCCAGTACGGTACCGATTGATAGTAATTTTGTGCCTCTAGCACCCGTTGGAAAAAACATAGTGCCCATAGCACAACAGATTTCAGTGATGCACAACCCAGTGTAGAACCTTAGTGCACAACAGAGTGCGTACCAGGGTGATTATCAGTATCCACCACCGACGTATGGAGCTCATGGGCAGTAGGATCATTCATGGCTTATGGTGCATTTCCTGATGATGAAGCCTCAGATGTTCTCAGGTAAGATGTCAAATCCATTGTGGCCAACCCACTAGATTGATGAAATGAAGAAGAACTTTCTGATGATGACCATAACCTAAGAAGAGAAAGTATTGTGTGTAACCTTTATGCTAAGAAAGGATGCAAGTCACTGGTGGAAGTCCACACGCAGCTACCTTCTGACTAAGCACACTCGACTAACCTGGGCTATCTTCAAAGAAGCCTTCTTTGAGAAGTATTTTCCTAGAAGTTTTAGAGTTCAGATGGAGAAGGAGTTCTTGAGTTTGTACCAAGGTCAGATGACAATGGATGCCTATCAGTAGTGATACAACGAATTGTTCTTTTTTGCCCCTACCAGATGCAAGAGGAGGAGACTAAAACCCGAAGGATTACCATGGGACTGGGGGAAAGCATTGGAGAACATGTGCTGGGATTGGAAAAGAAGATATATAACAAGGCCATGTAGATTGCTCAAGTACTAGAGTCTAGTAATAAAGTGAGCTACCTTACTCAGAATCATGGTATGAAGAGGCCAAACGAAAATACATTTAATGGAGGAAAGTCAAAGACCTTCAAACCATTATGCCACAGAACACTAATGGAGTAGCTAGGATGACTCAAACGGTCTTACCTCAACCTGGTCAACTCACTGTGAACATCAAGTGCTTCAACTGTGATAAAATGGGGCATTATGCAAAGAACTACGCTATGCCCATGAAGTAGTTATAGCAAGGAAAGGTGTATGCCATGACTTCTAAATACGTAACCGCATCACTTGATTTAGTCATAGGTATGACCTGACCTTTATCTATTACAATACTTTGTGTGAGCATGTAGACTAAACCTAGTTAAAACTAAAAGAATCATAGCCATAGTTGGTGTGGTGTACCTGCCAGAGTTCTCTTTGACTCTAGGTTACCCATTCTTTCGTGTTCGTCTCTTTTGGAAAGAAATTAAATGTGCCCCTTAGACCTTTAAACCTCAAGCTCTATTAGTAAGATCATATTAGATGAATGTTATGGACCATGTCTAGTACTTATTAATGGACAGAGTTTAGATGCAAACCTAGTGCAACTCGAGATGGTAGACTTTGACATCATCATAACAATGGATTTGTTATCTTAGCATTCCATGAGTCTGCTTTGCACTGAGAGAAGTTGTCATTCAAGGGCAAGGATGGTCAGCTTTATGTGGACCAAACTTCCTCATAAACGGAAGCTTATTCTCTCTGCAAGGCGAAGAGATGCCTTGAAAAGGGAGGAGTTGGGTATTTAGTATCTGTAGTGGATATTACCAAAGAAGCACCATGATGGAAGATATTGAAGTTGTACGGGAATTTCCTAATGTCTTTTCAGAAGATTTACCCCGATTGCCACCTTATAGAGCAATGGAGTTTCTCATAGACTTATTACCAGGGGTGGAACCTGTGTCTAAGGCACCTTATCATGTGGCTCCTACTGAATTAAAGGAACTGAAGACTCAACTACAGGAGTTATTGGAGAAAGATTTTATCCGGCCAAGTATATCGCCATGCAGAGCACCAGTGTTGTTTGTAAAGAAGAAGAACGGTAGTGTTCAATTATGTATAGACTACCTGGAATTGAACAAGCTTACGATCAAGAATCGATTCCCATTACATCGGACTGATGACTTGTTTGATCAGTAGCAAGGTGTGAAGGTGTTCTCCAAGATTGATCTATAGTCTGGATATCATCAATTGAAGATTAAGGACAATTATATTCCAAAGACAACATTCAGTACTAGAAAGAGGCATTATGAATTCCTGATTATGTCTTTTGGGTTGACCAATGCGCTTGCATCTTTTATGGAGCTTATGAACCGAGTGTTCCATGACATGCTAGACACTTCGGTCATAGTTTTTATCGATGATATTTTGCTATATTTCAAGGATGAAGAGACTAATTCGATGGATCTTAGAACAGCCTTACAATGATTGAGAAGGGAGAATCTTTATGCCAAATTCAAGAAATGCAAATTTTGGTTGAACAAGGTAACTTTCTTAGGTCACGTGGTATCATCAAAAGAAATAAAAGCGGACCCCAGTAAGATAGAAGCCATTGTAGGGTGGGAAGCGCCTAAGAACATTATACAGATCAGAAGTTTCTTAGATTTAGCTAGTTATTATAGATGGTTTATGGAGGATGACTCTCAGATCGCGGTACCTCTTACCAAGCTGACCAGGAAGGGGGAAAAGTTCATCCGAATCGATAAGTATGAAGAATGTTTTCAAATTTTGAAGGCAAAGCTTATATCAGCTCCCATCCTAACCATTCTAATGCTAGGGGAACCCTTTACCCTATACACAAATGCCTCTAGATTGGGTTTGGGATGCGTTCTGATGCAATGTGAACAGGTGATTGCATATGCTTTAAGAGAACTGAAGGATCACGAGAAGAATTATTTGACGCATGACTTGGAGCTAACAGCGGTGATTCATGCAATCGAGACTTAGAGACACTATTTGTACGGTGAGAAGTTTCAGATTAAATCGGATCACAAGAGTCTCACTTATCTCTTCACATATAAGGAGTTAAATATGAGACAGAGAAGGTGGCTAGAGTTGCTGAAGGATTATGACTATGATATTTATGATATTCAGTATCATATCGGCAAGGAAAATGTAGTAGTTGATGCTTTGAGCAGGTAGGGAATACTGAAGCCAAAAGATGAAATCGATACAAGTGCCTTTATGTGTGTCGTAGTATCGACATCTGAAGAAGATGGACTGCAACAGCTAATATAATCTCCAGATGATCTATTAGAGCAAGGGTTAATTAACAAGTTTTCATTTATGTTCATTGCATTGAAAATTTTATCGGATTTGATGGACGAAGTGAAAGAGGCAATTTTGCATGACCTATATCTGAGAACCATGCAAGAAGATTTAGAGAAGAGTAAACCTAACCATGATTTCACCCTGGATGCAGATAAGATACTCAGGTATAGGGGTGGGTTATGCATACCCGGAAGTAAGGAGTAAGACCTTTGGTAGGGAATCATGCTGGAAGCTCACTCCACTCCATATTCAGTGCATTCGGGAAGTACCAAGATGTATCATGTTTTAAAGCAATTGTACTGGTGGAGAGGGATGAAACCTGATGTAGCTCGGTACATATTCTAGTGTCTAAACTATTAGTAAATAAAGGCTGAAAGACAAAGACCAGAGGGTTTACTTCAACCATTGTCAGAACTAGAATAGAAGTGGGATTATATCACTATGGACTTCATCACTGGGTTACCTTTGACTCCCAGATCCAACGATGCAGTTTGGGTGATTGTTGATCGCCTTACTAAAATGGTCCGTTTCATTACTATACGACCTCAGTATACTTTGTAGCGACTAGCCAAGATCTATGTGGATAATATCGTCAGGCTACATGGTGTACGAGAGAGCATAGTGTTCGACAGAGACCCACACTTTACTTCAAAGTTCTAGGAGGGACTATAGAAAGCAATGGGGATGAAGTTGAAATTCAGTACCACTTTTCATCCTCAGACAGATGGACAATGGGAATGGACAATCTAGATCCTATAAGATATGCTCTGAGCTTGTGTAATTGATTTTAAAGGAGCTTAGAATGAAAAGTTACCACTGATCAAGTTTGCTTATAACAACAGCTATCAAGCTACTATACAGATGTCACCCTAAGAAGCATTGTATGGTAGGAAATGTCAAACTCCTCTGTTTTGGAATGAAGTAGGTTAAAGAAGTATTATAGCACCTGAATTTATCGAAAAAACTTGTCAAGTGGTAGACATAATCAAAGAGAGAGTAAAGACTGCTCAAGGTTGACAAATGAGTTATGCGGATAATCGATGATGAGACCTCGAGTTTATGGTGTGGGATAAAGTGTTTCTGAAGATATCACCTGTAAGACCAGTGTCAAACTAACCCGGTCTTACCACCTTGAACCAGGTTTACCCATCATGGTCGAGTCAAGTGGACCAAGGGCGTGATGGAGATCGAGATCCCAGGTATAAAATCGACCCAAAACACTTAATTTTAGGAGAGGGTCGCATACCCAGCCAAGTAGGGTCGGACCTCCCAAAACAGAATGTCAGACCCTCAGATTTGAAGGGAGGGTCGGACAGCTTAAGACCCTAGGGTCGACGGGATCATCGACCCTCGGTTAATGCCGAAACTGAAATTAGGAAATTTCCTAATTTTCGATTGGGATTCTTTCCAAATCTCAATGGGACTATTATAGGACATTCCTACTCTATTTAAAGGACGTCCCTAAGCCACTTTCACTCCTTTCACAACCCTAATTGAATTGAGAGAAAGAGAGAAGAGGGAAAAGAGGAAGAAAGGAGGCAAGGAAGAAGACTTAGCAAAAAGGAGAAGAATTTCCAGAGAAAAGTAATCTTCTCAGGTATGGATACTAATTCCATGAGTTTCTACAGACCTTAGGTTAGATATGGTTGAGTGTAGGATTTCGGAGAAACCCAAACCATCCATCCATGGTTAGGTTTTCATGGAAAACCATAGGATGATGCACGAAAACTGTTTAGATGGATTATACATGGTTCTAGACCATGGAATGACTGTTGAATGAATGTAGGAAGTAAGCCATAGGACCCCAAACACGAAGAATGGATTTAAAAGTGGAAATTGGACCAGAGTGCACCAAGGGTCTCACCGAGGGTCGATAGACCATCTGACCCTAGGTGTTTCTGACCATCGACCCTCAGCATTCAGGAAGTCCAGAATGGAGGGAGGGTCGATAGACCCATCGACCCTAGCATCGACCCTAGCATCGACCCTCAGTTGACAGAATGGTTTTAAATTCTGAATTAATTCTAATTAAATTCTATCGACTTTGTTAGGTTTGCTAGCAATATAATAACGTTATAACGGTGATTCTAAAGCTTGGAAAAGTATCTTTTAGGAAGCTAAGGTGAGGAACCGTAACCCCAAACTAAATTGGTTAATAATAAGCTGTTTTCTATTTCTTGAGTCCTATGCCATGCTTGATTCTATGCGAATATGTTGTAATGTGCATACAGCATGCCATCCAATATTTCTATTACTTGTTCATGCATATTTTATTTAATTGTTTATAACATGATGATGATGATGATGATAGGAATATGCATGTGCTTGTATGTGTGTGGTTGATGTGCTTGATGCGAGCGAGTATCAGGGGAGGTGTGATGAGAACGTCAATAAACGTTAATCTTTGGCGGGTCTCAGCACTTTAGCTCTATCTCTAACTCAAGTCTTGTGCATTGACATCGTCGTATCGCCATTACCTTAGCAGAACTATTATGTCGTAGAGTATCTGGGGAGGTGGTCTCGGTCCTTGTAGTCTTTGACTCTACCAGGGGGCCTTAGCTCTATCTCTATGGATGTTCTGAGGGATGCTGGGGTGAGGCCTTGGATACACTATTTGGCATTAGGATTGGTTAGTAGCGAGCCCAGTTTGCAAGCCCTCGCTAACAGGGGCTTACGTGTTAGTATAGCGTTATATAGCAATAAACGTTAACCTTTGTTGTATAATGTTATCGTAGGGTGGATGGGGACGAAGATAAACGTTAACCTTCGGGCGGGCTTCCACACCCTGTGTATAGAGGCGGTGTCAATAAACGTTAACCTTTGACCACCCAACCTTTCTATTGTACATTGCAAACTATAAACCGGACCAAAGATATAAATTGACTTTTTGCATGCATATGTATTGTTGCATTGTTTTGGCTACTCACTGAGCCGTGTTGTGTGCTCACCCCTCGACGTCGAATATTTTAGTTGATGATGCAGGTTATACAGTCGAAGATTATATGAACGCGTCTACATACGGGAATGTAGCAGCCATGGACGCTGGAGCTGATGATGATACACACGACTCCTCTTGCGAGTGTAACTCGTGTGTATTCGATTAGATATTTTATAGATTTCTTTGTTGGATTTATAAGACATGTATTTGGTACTTAAATATTTACGTCTCAGTTAAACACAAAATAATTTGCTATTATTTATGGATATCAATTCTAGTTCTCAGTTCATTTATTTATGAGATTTCCGCTATTGTGTATTACTCTGATTATGATTGTGGGTGTGTGTAAAGTTTGGATAACGCGGGGATGGTCTATTAGAGATCCTGGTTGAACCGTTGGTTATTTAGCGGTTCATCACACCATTCTGTACAGTATGGAATTGGGGTGTGACAACTTGGTATCAGAGCTTCTCAGGCTTTGCCCGCCGAACTTACACGCATTCCAGACCATTGTGAACTGAGATAGGATAAATTAAAAGCTTTAATACAAACACACTGTAAGCACAAGTGATGATTGAAACCGAATTAAAAAGAGAATAATGCATCTATTAAAGGGAAAATCAGTTATATACAATGAGTAAAAGAAACAAAACGTATATACATCGCTAAAGTAGAGTACAGTCCACAACCCGGACAATTACTCTGTAGTACAAGAAAAGTAAAGTACAAATCAGGAAGCTGGAGGCGAAGGAGGAGGCGGTGCCTCACAGTCTCTGTCATAGTCCTCGGCATAGACCCTAGCCAACCATGCCACCTGGGTCTGAGTCACCTGCAGACTAGCTGTGAGATCAGCCACCCTCTGGTCAGTCCGGCGCTGGGCGTCTAGGAGCTCCCCTATCCTCAGGTCTGATGCGTGCTGAGCCTCTCTAATCTCGTGAAACATACTCAGCACGTCATCAACAGGTGGGCGTGAAGGACCAGCATCATGAGAAGGACTGGTCTCGGGTACCGAAGACACCGCAGCAGAAGTACCAGCCCTATCCGCATGTGTGGGTGATGGCGGTGTTATCGCATCGACATCCATATATAAGCGATCATCGTCGACCGGATCCCCACGAGCCCTAGCAGCAGCCTCAGCATCAGCCATCTCAACCCGAGTGTGAGGGCACACCATCGCGTTCCTCTCCTCATCACTAACCTCCGCATCTCGCAGCCCCATCTTGCAGATAGCCTCCCAATCTAGAGGCGACGAGAAGGTCTTCTCCTGAATCTTCTCATCCACCAGATCCACCCCCAGACGGGTCAGTAACACTGTAATCATGCGTCCATAAGGTAGATTACCCCTATGACCAGACAATGTGGCACTAATCATCGTCCGCATGATGATGTAAGGAAGGCAGACCGGCTGGCGAGTGCAGATGTAGTAGATCAAGAACTGGGTCAGCTGAGACACCCTCTCATAATGCCCACTCTGCGGGATAAGATTATGCTGGATAATCTTGCAGAAAACCCATGGAGCTGGACGCAAGTAGCAAGCCCTCATCTGCCATCTATCGGGACAGAGCAACTGGTTGTCGATCTCTGCCCTCATCTCCATCTCAACAAACTGTGGCTCTCCCGGCGCACAGTACACCATGGGGCCATCATAGGCAATGCCCAACAAATCGGCCAGCTGCCGATAATCAAAGGAGATGTGCACCCCCTTGACGTAGCTGGTGATGCGCAACTCCTGGCCGTGCTCAACGTCATTGTAATTCCCCACCACCTGGAGATTACAATAGAACTGGCGCACCAAATCTGGACACGTACACGCATCGTATGTGATGACAGGGAGCCACCCCATATCACCAAATGCTCCCTCTACATTGAACAGGGCTAGCTCAGCCAAGTTCACCATGCGACCCCCTTCCACTTTCTTACGGGCATAGTCAGCATACTGTGCCTCAGCTTCATTTGAACGGAAGCGGAGTGGATCACGCAATCTTGGCACCTTGGTACGGGCCATAGTATCTGCAAAATGAGAAAGAGAAAATAAACAAGGAGTTAGTAGGATAAAAATCCGAAATTTGATTTAATAACGACGTAAGTTGACCATAAAGTCCCATTTCTCACCATACAAGTGGGCATAAGAACTTACATAGGTTGAAACGTATCCTACAACCCACATGCAATAGGAAATTTAAACTAACGATGTCCAATTTGAAGAAATTCAAGAAAAATCGAAAATGCCGACAAATTAGGGCAAAAAGAGAAAATTTCAAGTTTCTCGATGACCAACCGATGAAACTCGGAAATTTTTGAGGGCTTTCGTTCCTCAAGACCCCAATAACAAAAGCCCTCAATAAAAATTGAATCTTTACGGTTGGAAAAAGTTTAATTTGGAAAATACGAGTTAAGTGAGCAAAAACCTAGAAATAAAAACCTAAAAACAGGTAAAATTGGGAAAGTATACTTGTAGAGGTGATGTGGATGTCGAAACTCGGACTAAGAATGCTCCACAACAGGGAAGTAGCACTGTAGCAACTCGGAGAGAAGAGGCGAGTCGAAACGGAGGAGGAATAGTGAGAAATGACCCAAAATCGGATCTTATAAATCTGATTTTTGGTCCGAGGGTCGGACAATTCAACTGACACCATCGACCCTCGGATCGACCCTCCCATCGACCCTCGGCTCTCGGGAATCTGACAGAAAATCGAGGGTCGGACTGAGGGTCGGATACCCATCGACCCTCGCATCGACCCTCAGCTCTCGGGAAGAACAAGTCATTCCCAGGGTCGAATACCCAGGGTCGGACATACCAGCGACCCTCACCATCGACCCTACATAGAAAAGACAGTATTTATGTCAGAATGAATTGGAGATTTTGAATTTTATATTGGTTAGCGTGCCTACATGAAGTATAAATGATTTCTCACTGATTTTGATGATTTTCAGGCACCACCCATCTCAAAAGAAATATGTCTGGACGTAGAGTTACCCGACAGACCCAAAATACAGTCCCACCACCACTACTAGTGGAGGAGACTAGTCAAGAGAATAACCATGCACAGGGTAATCCAGAACCAGTAGGCCCTACAAATTTTCCACCTCCACCACCAGAGCTAGCAAATGTGGTTATGAATCTGGCACAACAGCTACAGCAAATGCAACACGCACAAGCTCAAATGCAAGTTGCGATGGGGGTTATGTTTCAAGCCACTCAGGCTGCAACCATGCACACTGGGCAAGCTAGTGCAGCATCAGTGGGTAATCACCCAGCTCAACAGACACCTCAACAACCGGCTGCACCAATTCTAGTGCAAGTCCCAGAAAGCAGCCCAAGGGAACTATCAGTATCCACCCCCTATGTTTGGGGCATACCAAAATCAACTGGATCACTCCCGGCTAGTGGAGAGATTTTTGAAGATAAAGCCTAAGGAATTCAACGGCAAGCCGTCTGATCCACTGTGGCCAGCACACTAGATAGACAAAATGGAAAGGAACTTCCTTATGATGACTATTACCGAGGAAGAGAAAGTACTATGCGCCACCTTCATGCTCAAAGGCGACGCACACCATTGGTGGAAATCTACAAAGACGTACTTATTGACCAAACACGCCCTACTGACATGGGCTATATATAAAGAAGCATTCTTCGAGAAGTATTTCCCAAGAAGCTTCAGAGATTCAATGGAGAAGGAGTTCTTGAGTCTATACCAGGGGCAGATGTCCGTAGACTCATATCAATAGCGTTACGAAGAACTGTTTTTCTTCGCAGCGGCTAGCATGCAAGAGGAAGATACAAAAACCCGTAGGTTTGTCGCGGGACTAAGACGAAGCATAAGAGAAAATGTTCTGGGCTTAGAAAAGAAAATCTACAACGAAGCTGTCCAGATTGCTCGAGTGATCGAATCGAGCCAGAAGGAGAGTTATTTCTCCCAGAACAGAGGCATCAAGAGACCAGCTGGAAACTCCTACAATAGAGGCAATAATAGGACGTATAAACCTTTTCGTCCTCAGAATTTTATCACTGCACCAAAGTCTACTTCCGCAGCTCAACCACAGCCAACCAAATTCTGAAGCCCCGAAGTGTTATAACTGCAACCAACCAGGGCATATGGCAAGAGACTGCCCAAAACCCAAGAAGCAGTTACATCAAGGACGGGTATATGCTGTTACATCAGAGGATGCAGCCGCATCGCCCGATGTGGTCACAGGTATGATCGATACTTTTAAGATTATAATTTCATTGATTGAGCATGTAGACTAAGTAAAACGGATCACAGGTATTGTACCTATCAATGGCGTACCAGCCAGAGTACTCTTTGATTCAGGAGCTACGCATTCATTTATATCTGTATCGTTTGGGAAGAAGACCAATTTACCCATCAAAACATTAGACTACAATTTACTTGTACGGTCACCGATGGGATTAGAAGTGGAATTAGAGAAAGGTTATGGACCATGTCCAGTTCTCATCGGCGAGAAAACCTTAGATGCAACTTTAATACAACTTGAGATGGCAGACTTCGATGTCATCTTGGGAATGGACTGGTTAGCTCGGCATTCTGCAAATCTGTTATGCGCCTAGAAGAAGCTAACGTTCAAAGACAAAGAAGGAGCAGAATTCAGTTTCTCGGGAACCAAACTTCCCCGGAGACGCAAGCTCATACTCTCAGCATTAAAGGCTAAGAAGTGCATGGAAAAAGGAGCTGTCGGATATCTAGTATCAGTGGTCGGCCTAACCAAGGATGTGCCACGAATGGAAGATATTGACGTCGTGCGGGATTACCCAGATGTATTTCCTGAGGAACTACCCGGATTACCACCCAACCGGGCCACGGAGTTTGTAATAGACCTAATACCTGGAGCCGCACCGGTATCAAAAGCACCTTATAGAATGGATCCTACTGAATTGAAGGAATTAAAAGTACAATTACAAGAACTGCTGGATAAGGGTTACATTAGACCTAGTATATCTCCATGGGGAGCACCGGTGTTGTTCGTAAAGAAGAAGGATGGTAGTGTTCGACTATGTATCGACTATCGAGAGTTGAATAAGCTAACAATCAAGAATCGATATCCACTACCCAGGATCGATGACTTGTTCGATCAGTTACAAGGAGTGAAGGTATTTTCAAAGATCGATCTTCGATCAGGCTATCATCAACTGAAGATTAAAGAAGGTGACATCCCAAAGACAGCTTACAGGACAAGATACGGACATTATGAGTTCTTAGTGATGCCATTCAGATTAACTAATGCACCGGAAACGTTCATGGAACTTATGAACCGAGTTTTCCACGATATGTTGGACACGTCGGTGATAGTATTTATTGATGACATATTGGTATATTCCAAAGACAAGGAAACCCATGTCAAGAACCTAAACGCAACCCTACAACGTTTAAGGAAAGAGAAGTTATACGCCAAATTTTCAAAGTGTGAGTTTTGGCTAAGTGAAGTCGCCTTTTTAGGCCATGTAGTATCCGCTGAAGGAATTAAAGTGGACCCTAGTAAGATCGAGACTATCATAAAGTGGGAAGCACCAAAGAGTGTTTCAGAAATTAAAAGTTTTCTGGGTCTAGCTGGATATTTTCGTAGATTTGTAGAAGACTATTCTCGGATTGCCGTACCTCTCACCAGTTCGACAAAGAAAGGAGAAAAATTTGTATGGACGGATAAGTGTGAAAAGTGTTTTCAAACACTGAAGACCAGATTGATATCCGCCCCAATTTTGACCATTTCCATTTCAGGACAGACATTTACCTTATACACTGATGCATCGGGATTGGGACTAGGATGTGTGCTTATGCAAGGAGAACAAGTAGTTGCGTATGCATCGAGACAGTTGAAGGTACATGAGAAAAATTACCCCACTCATGATTTGGAGTTAGCGGCAGTAGTACATGCTGTCAAGATATGGAGACACTACCTATACGGAGAGAAATTTTAGATTAAGTCAGACCATAAAATTCTTACTTATCTATTTAATCAGAAGGAGTTGAATATGAGACAGAGAAGATGGCTAGAACTATTGAAAGACTATGATTGTGATATCCAGTATCATCCGGGAAAAGCGAACGTGGTAGCGGATGCATTGAGCAGAAAAACAATGATAAAATCTCAAGGAGAAGTTAGCACGACTGCAGCAATGAGTACCAACGGAATGGTGTTCAATCACGGCAACGAGCAGTATGTGATAGATACAGCAGATGAATCAGCCAACCAAGGGTTTATTCATCGGTTCTCGAATATGTTCGCGGCATTGAAGATTATACCAGATATAGTGGATGAAGTGAAGACAGCATCAAAGCAGATCCTTATCTGAGAACAGTACAAGAAGATATTGAGAAAGGTAGGACTAACCCTGAGTTCACCTTGGATGACGAGAAGGTACTGAAATACAAAGGAAGAATATGTGTACCTGAAACAGAAAATATGGACATTAGACACCGACTGATGAAGGAAGCCCATACCACCATCTACTCGATACATCCTGGAAGTACAAAAATGTATCATGATCTAAAGAAGCTATATTGGTGGAGGGGAATGAAGGCAGATGTAGCCAAGTTCGTGTCTCAATGCCTAAATTGTCAGAAGGTAAAGGCAGAACGACAAAGACCCGCAGGACTGTTACAGCCATTACCGGAACCAGCATGGAAATGGGACTGCATCACTATGGACTTCGTCACAGGACTACCATTGACTCCTCGAGTAGTTGACGCAGTTTGGGTGATTGTGGACCGTCTGACTAAGACAACTCGCTTCATACCGATACGACCCCAGTATACACTGGAAAGGTTAGCAAAGCTGTATGTGGATAACATTATTCGATTACACGGTGTACCAGAAAGCATTGTGTCGGATAGAGATCCATGATTTAGTTCCAAATTTTGGGAAGGACTGCAAAAGGCTATGGGTACAACATTGAAGTTCAGTACTGCATTCCACCCATAGACAGACGGACAGTTGGAGCGTACAATCCAGATTCTAGAAGATATGCTACGAGCATGTGTGATTGATTTCAAGGGATCATGGGACGAAAAGTTACCATTGATCGAGTTCGCTTACAATAACAGCTATCAGGCTACTATACAGATGTCACCTTATGAAGCACTATATGGCAAGAAGTGTCGAACCCCCTTGTTTTGGAATGAAGTTGGAGAACGTAGTATTGTTGGACCGGAATTTGTTGAAGAGACTTGTCGAGTGGTCGACATCATCAAGGAGAGAGTGAAAACAGCTCAGAATCGTCAGAAGCAATATGCAGATACTCGACGAAGAGATCTAGAGTTCGCCGTAGGTGATAAAGTATTTTTGAAAGTATCGCCTATGAGAGGATTGAAGAGGTTCGGACAGAAAGGAAAATTAAGTCCAAGATATGTCGGACCATATGAAATTCTAGCTAAGCGTGGAAAAGTAGCTTATCAGTTGGCATTACCACCATCTACGTCAAGTGTGCACGACGTATTTCACATTTCTCTATTGAAGAAGTATGTCAAGGATTCGACGCACGTGTTGACAGTAGATTTGCCAGAATTGACTGATGATTTGACATTCGAAGTAACACCAACAGAAATAACCAGTCGAAAGGTTCAACGTCTACGCAACAGAGATATCTACTATGTTAAGGTCACATGGAAAAGTAGAGACATGGAAGAAGTTACATGGGAAGAAGAGAATGCTATGCGAAAGCAATACCCTCACTTGTTTGATTCAGAAGGTACGTACAATTTCGAGGAAAAAATTTTTATAAGTTGGGGGGAGTTGTAAGACCCGTGTCAAACTAACCCGGTCTTACCACCTTGAACCAGGTTTACCCATCATGGTCGAGTCAAGTGGACCAAGGGCGTGATGGAGATCGAGATCCCAGGTATAAAATCGACCCAAAAACACTTAATTTTAGGGGAGGGTCGCATACCCAGCCAAGTAGGGTCGGACCTCCCAAAACAGAATGTCAGACCCTCAGATTTGAAGGGAGGGTCGGACAGCTTAAGACCCTAGGGTCGACGGGATCATCGACCCTCCCATCGACCCTCGGTTACTGCCGAAACTGAAATTAGGAAATTTCCTAATTTTTGATTGGGATTCTTTCCAAATCTCAATGGGACTATTATAGGACATTCATACTCTATTTAAAGGACGTCCCTAAACCAATTTCACTCCTTTCACAACCCTAATTGAATTGAGAGAAAGAGAGAAGAGGGAAAAGAGGAAGAAAGGAGGCAAGGAAGAAGACTTAGCAAAAAGGAGAGGAATTTCCAGAGAAAAGTAATCTTCTCAGGTATGGATACTAATTCCATGAGTTTCTACAGACCTTAGGTTAGATATGGTTGAGTGTAGGATTTCGGAGAAACCCAAACCATCCATCCATGGTTAGGTTTTCATGGAAAACCATAGGATGATGCACGAAAACTGTTTAGATGGATTATACATGGTTCTAGACCATGGAATGACTGTTGAATGAATGTAGGAAGTAAGCCATAGGACCCCAAACACGAAGAATAGATTTAAAAGTGGAAATTGGACCAGAGTGCCCCAAGGGTCGCACCGAGGGTCGATAGACCATCCGACCCTAGGTGTTTCTGACCATCGACCCTCAGCATTCGGGAAGTCCAGAATGGAGGGAGGGTTGATAGACCCATCGACCCTAGCATCGACCCTAGCATCGACCCTCAGTTGACAGAATGGTTTTAAATTCTGAATTAATTCTAATTAAATTCTATCGACTTTGTTAGGTTTGCTAGCAATATAATAACATTATAACGGTGATTCTAAAGCTTGGAAAAGTATCTTTTAGTAAGCTAAGGTGAGGAACCTTAACCCCAAACTAAATTGGTTAATAATAAGCTGTTTTTATATTTCTTGAGTCCTATGCCATACTTGATTCTATGCGAATATGTTGTAATGTGCATACAGCATGCCATCCAATATTTCTATTACTTGTTCATGCATATTTTATTTAAATGTTTATAACATGATGATGATGATGATGATAGGAATAGGCATGTGCTTGTATGTGTGTGGTTGATGTGCTTGATGCGAGCAAGTATCAGGGGAGGTGTGATGAGAACGTCAATAAAGGTTAACCTTTGGCGGGTCTCAGCACTTTAGCTCTATCTCTAACTCAAGTCTTGTGCATTGACATCGTCGTATCGCCATTACCTTAGCAGAACTATTATGTCGTAGAGTATCAGGGGAGATGGTCTCGGCCCTTGTAGTCTCTGACTCTACCGGGGGCCTTAGCTCTATCTCTATGGATGTTCTGAGGGATGCTGGGGTGAGGCCTTGGATACAATGTTTGGCATTAGGATTGGTTAGTAGCGAGCCCAGTTTGCAAGCCCTCGCTAACAGGGGCTTACGTATTAGTATAGCGTTATATAACAATAAACGTTAACCTTTGTTGTATAATGTTATGGTAGGGTGGATGGGGACGACGATAAACGTTAACCTTCGGGCGGGCTTCCACACCCTGTGTATAGAGGCGGTGTCAATAAACGTTAACCTTTGACCACCCAACCTTTCTATTGCACATTGCAAATTATAAATTGGACCAATGATATAAATTGACTTTTTGCATGGATATATATTGTTGCATTGTTTTGGCTACTCACTGAGCCGTGTTGTGTGCTCACCCCTCGACGTCGAATATTTTAGTTGATGATGCAGGTTATACAGTCGAAGATTATATGAACGCGTCTATATACGGGAATGTAGCAGTCATGGACGCTGGAGCTGAAGATGATACACACGACTCCTCTTGCGAGTGCAACTCGTGTGTATTCGATTAGATATTTTATAGATTTCTTTGTTGGATTTATAAGACATGTATTTGGTACTTAAATATTTATGTCTCAGTTAAATACAGAATAATTTGCTATTATTTGTGGATATCAATTCTAGTTCTCAGTTCATTTATTTATGAGATTTTCGCTATTGTGTATTACTCTGATTATGATTGTGGGTGTGTGTAAAGTTTAGATAACGCGGGGATGGTCTATTAGAGATCCTGGTTGAACCGTTGGTTATTTAGCGGTTCATCAAACCATTCTGTACAGTGTGGAATTGGGGTGTGACATCACCTATGCATAGATTGTAGTGTTTAGACAAGAAAGGAAAACTATGTTCTAGGTATGTGGGACCATATGAAATTTTGGCAAGGTGTAGGAAAGTGGCGTATCAGCTTACGCTACCACCATCGATGTCTAGAGTGCATGATGTGTTCCATGTTTCCCTACTGAAGAAAATATATCAAGAACTTGACTCATATTTTGACAATGAATCCACCAGATTCAATAGATGAATTAACCTTCTAAGTAATGCCAGCTGAAATCACAAGTCAGAAGGTACAACATATGTGAAACTAGGATATATATTATGTTAAAGTTATCTAGAGAAGTTAGGATGTGGAAGATGTAAGACCCACACTCCACTAACTTGGTTTAACTGTGTCGTGTCAGATCTTCCCATCATTCCTGGACCAAGTGAATCGATTGTTTGAAGATGGATCACAAACCAAGTATGAGAATCGAGTTAAAAATATTGAAAACAAACCTATGGTCAAATACCTAGGTAGGTATGGTCGACCATAAGGAAGGAAACAAAAATCTCAAATCCAGTCCCCACGGTCGATGATTTTGAACCTACAGTCAACGGGTTCTGCGACCGTAGCCATCGACCGTGAGACCCCAGGTCAGACTCCGAGTTTTGAAAACTTTCATAAACTAAGGGATTTCTTTCCTAATTGAAAGAGGACTCTATATGGAGAGTTTTTCTCTATATAAAGGATGTTCCTCAACCCTTTTTCACTCTTTTAGAACATTAGTAAACCCTAGAAAAAGAGACGTGAAGAGAAGGAAGAGAAGGAGAAGAAGAAAAGGCTAAGGAGAGGATTTTGCTGAGAAGAGATTGGCTCTCTATCACGGGCAAAGGTATGAATCTAATCTCTGAAGATGTAAACTCTAAGGAATAAGACTTTTATGGAAGATATGTAATATCAACCTATTATGATCTATGTGATTTCCTTGAGAAAATCCCAAGGAGAACCATGAAGAGAGAGTTTGATGATTAGGATTGATAAGAAACTACTAATAATGGCCATAGGATGTTCTTAGAATACATTCAATTGAAGATCAGAGGATTTGACCTAGGATGAACTCGAATTGCATGTAGTCTATGACCTGAAATCTCAAGGTCGCAGCTACGGTTGACTACAGCATGACCAACATGACCAGAGGATTGACCATAGGCATTCGGGAAGATTTCAGAAATCATATGGTAGTAGCTACAAGCGCACCGTATGTGACCTTAGGGTATCGATTGTAGGCAGTAAGGTAGATATAGTATGAAACCATAGGACTAATCAGACACCTATCAGTGCTTTGTTTCAATTTCCTACTACTGTAACATGTTACAAATGTACCCTAACTTAAATTCATATAACTTTTAGGTTGTTAAATCAATTCAAAGAGAATTTCAAGGCTTAGAAGGAGATCGAGTATTGCTAACAGGTGAGGGAACAAGACTTACACTAATTGGATAAGAATAAACTTTATTTTTATTGAGTCTAATGCAATAATTGATTCTACACTTGTATGCTTGTAATATGCATCTCACATGTCATCCAATATTCTTGCTATTACTGTTCATGCATATTTAATTTTGTTTATTTATAACATGATGATGATGATGCTAGGAATAGGAAAGTGAATGTATGTGTTTGGTTGGTGTGTTGGATGCTAGTGGAACATCAGGGGGAGGACGTGGTATGGTGGTCTTTGACCTCATCACCAGACTCTAGCTCTATCTCTACTCAAGTCTTGCCCACTAACATCGTCGTATCGCCATTACCTTAGCAGAAATATTACGTCATAGGGCATCAGAGGAGGAGGTCTCAAACCGTGTGTTCTCTAACTCTGCCAGGGGGCCTTAGCTCTATCTCCATGGATGTATTGAGGGATGCTGGGGTGAGGCCTTGGATACACTGTTTGGCATTAATATTGGTTAGTTGCGAGCCCAGTTTGCAAGCCCTCGATAATAGGGGCTTACCTGTTGGTATGGGTAGGGGATCCGGGGAAGTGTTAGCGGTGTTTGATCCAGACACTTTAGCTCTATCTCTATTCCATGGTTGGTGCATGTGGGATGACAATGGTATTTGATCCATTGAGTAGATTCACACACTCATGTATAGAGGTGCAGGGGCCACCAAACATTTCTATAGCACATTGCAGACTTGAAAACCAGACCAAAGATATAAATTGCATGCATGCATATGTTTGTTGCATTATTTTGTTTGCTCACTGATCCATGATGTGTGCTCACCCTTTTGACGTCGAATATTTTTAGTTGATGATGCAGGTCCTACTGTTGAAGAATATATGAATGCATCGATGTATAGGCACGTTGCTGCAATGGGCGTAGAAGCTGAAGAAGATGCGCATGATTCATCATGCGAGTGCAACCAATGTGTTTTTTCTTAAGTTTAGTTATAATTTGAACATCAGATATGTAATTGATTATTTATTTTTATGTGTTGTGGTTTGAAGATAATTGAATTAAATACTTATTTATCACTGTTAGACTCTCAGTTCATTATTTGTAAGACTTCCACTTATTTGGTTATTATCTCTGATTATTACAGTGGAATGTATGCGTGGTTTGATACGGTGGGTCTGACCTATACGAGATCCTGATTGAACCATTAGTTTATTAGCGGTTCATCTCACTAATCTGGTTAGACCAGAATTGGGGTGTGACAACTTAGTATCATAGTATCTCAGGTTCTACCCATTGACCTAACTACTTCCACATGAGTCATGAACTGAATTAGAAAAAAAATTAAAAGCTGTAATAAGAATACATCATAAGCACCTGTGTTGTATGAGACATAAACTAAGAAAGAGAATAATACACATATATAAATGGGAAACCAATTATATATATATATATATATATATACAAATTGGTGTAAGACAAGATACATCCGAATCAGAGTACGGTCTACAAATCTGGACAGTTACTCTGTAAAATAAATGAGAAAAAGAAATGAATGTTATCATGGAGCTGGGGTTCTAGAGGAGGAGGTGCCTCACGATTTCTATCATAGTCCTCAGCATATACTCTTGCAGGCCACCTGAGTCTAAGTAGCTTGGAGACTAGCTGTCAGATCCACTACCCGCTGGCCTGTTGAGCACTGGGCATCTAGAAGCTCTCTTACTCTCCAATTAGTCATGCGCTGAGCCTATTGAATCTCACATAACAGCCCATCATGTCATCTGGTAGTGGACGAGAAGAGCCAGCTGATTGAGAAGCCCGAGAAGGGCCAGCTCCAGTAGAATGCTGTGGTGATGGTGGAGGGATGGCATCCATATCCATGTACATCCGATCATCATCCTCCTCATCATCACTCTCGTGTGCCTCTACTACTACCTCTGCTATTACTGTTGTTGCTGCCTCTGCATCTGCTGCCACTACCCGAGTGAGAGGACGTCTCATAGCATTCCTCTCATCATCAATGACCTGTATCTCTCTCATGCCCATCCTACTGATGACCTCCCAATCAAGGTAAGCTAAGAAGGTGTTCTCAAGGATCCTCTCATCCACTAGGTCCACCTGTAAACGAGCGAGTAGGGTGGAGATTAGTTGCCCATAGGGCAAGTTATCTCTTGAGTCAGGCAACGTAGCTCTATGCATAGTCTGAAGAATGATATATGGGAGGCAGACAGCCTGCCTAGTACAAATACAATACGACAGGTACTGGGTCAGCTGGGAGACCATCTCATAGTGTCTGCCCTGCGGAATAAGATTATGCTAGATAATCTTGCAGTAGACCCGTGGCTCTGGATTCAGATTGACTGCTTTTAACTCCCAACGGTCATCCAAAAGAATATGGTTATCTATCTCTGTACGCACCTGTGTAGACAGAAACTGTAGCTCCCTATGTGTACAGTAAACGAACTGACCATCATTCGAGATGCCTAAGAGATCACCCAACTCCTGACAGTTGAAAGAGATCGGAACCCCTTTCACCCAGCTGGTGATCCAAAGCTCTCTACCTCTGTCAACATCTTTTAAGTCGCCCTCTACCTGTAGGTGATAGTAGAACTGATTGACCAAGTCTAGGAGAGTGCAAACCTTGTACAGAATCACTCAAAGCCAACCCATGTCACCAAACACCCTTTCCACATCAAACAGGGCTAAATGGGGTAAGTTCACACACCGACCCCCTTCTACTTTCTTCCGGTCAAACCAAGAATATCGCACTTCTGCTTCAATAGACCTGAGGCGTGGTGGGTCATGAACTTGAGGAACATTAGTGCGAACCATGATAACTGCAAGAAAGGAAAATAAGAAAAACAAGTTACATAAATTTGAAAATTTGACAGCATAACGACGTAAAATGGGAAAGAGCCACACTTTACACCCAAACATTTGGGCAGGAGGACTTACATATGTCCTAAACCATTCTGCAAGGCTCATACAATCGAAAATTTGAACTAGGTAGATTGTATTTGAAGAAATTTTGACAATTAAGAAAAACCCCCAAAATTTAGGTCAAAATGGGAATTTTCAAGTTTCTACTAAACTAACCGATGAAACTCGAATTTTCTTGAGGGCTTTCATCCATTGGGTAGCCAATAGAAATAACCCACAATAAAAGTCAAATTTTTACGATCAGAAAAATATTAATTTGAAGAAAACTCTACAAATGGAGCAAACCCTAGGTATGAAAGCTTAAAAATGGAGAAAAGTAGAGAACATACCTCAAGGAATGGAATCGAGATCGTGGATCGATGGAAAAATCACCAAGTTCGTACGGTAGACACTGTAGAAACTCAGTGGTGGTGAGTTGAGTTGTGACCATAAGAAAGGAAAGGATAATGAGAGGGAAAAATCTCAAAAACAGGTTTAAAAACCTGATTTTGAACCATACGGTCACACAATTCGACCAAAACCATCGACCATATGGTCTCGATAAGTTGCCAGGATTTTGAAGGTCGCACCTATGGTCGCACAATATGTGACCGTAGGCCATCGATCGTATAACTGACTATTGTCTGCATTTTGATTCTATCTGAACTTTTGCCTATTAATTTTGTTCTTCTTTCACTTTCCATTGTGAGACTAACCCAATACTACCATTTTATTTTGTCTCACATGTGTAGCTTTGCCAATAACATACCACCCAAGAGTTTAAATGGCTGGGCGCAGAGTAAGCAGAAGGAGACAGAATGCAAATCAATCTCCCCCACCTATGGATACTGATGACAATGATGGTCAGCAAGGACAAGATGGAAATATTGGAGCTCAAAATATTGCACCTCAGAAAGTTCACACCCAAGCCAACCCAACCAACTTACCTATACCACCTACGGATTTGGCTACTGTGCTGATGAATTTGACACAACAAATGTAACATATATAGCAAATGCAAGCCAACATGCAAGCTGCTATGGGAATTGCTTTTCTAGTTGCAAACACAACATCGCTTCCTGCAGGACAAGCTAGTACTGCACCTGGTGGTAGCAATACTGTACCCCAAGCACCATAAACACCAGCAATACAAGGCCAAGTGCAAAACCCTAAAGCACCACAAGGCGGGTATAACCAAGGTAACCATTAGTACCAGCTGCCTATATATGGGGCATATGCACAGTATCAGCTTGATGACTCTAGACTGATCGAGCATTTCTTGAAGTTGAAGCCGAAGGAATTTATGGGCAAGCCATCAGATACGTTGTGGCCAGCTCACTGGATCGATGAGATGGAAAAAAACTTTATGATGATGACTATAAATAAAGAAGAGAAGGTATTATGTGCCATGTTTATGTTGAAAGGTGACGCACACCTATGGTGAAAATCAACTAGAAGTTATCTGTTAACAAAGCACATGCAGCTGACATGGGTTATATATAAAGAAGAGTTCTTGGAGAAGTATTTTTCCCAGGAGTTTTAGAGACCAAATGGAAAAGGAGTTCTTGAGTCTATATCAAGGACAAATGTCAGTAGACGCTTATCAACAGTGTTATGAAGAACTGTTCTTCTTTGATCCCTCGAGCATGTAGGAGGAAAATACCAAAACCCAAAGGTTTGTCATGGGACTTAGGGGATGTATCCGTGAGCATGTATTGGGATAGAAAAAGAAAATAAATAATGAAGCAGTACAAATTGCTCAAGTACTGGAATCGAGCCAGAGGGAATGTTATTTTGCTCAGAACAGAGGTATAAAGAGGCCCAATGGAAACTCATATAACGGAGGGAACTCAAAGACATTTAAACCCTTCCGTACTCAAGGCTTCAATGCTGCAGCCAAGACTACTCCGATAGCCCAACCTCAACAGAAGCAAAGTAATGATGTAGTCAAATGCTTTAATTGTGATCAAGTAGGACATTATTCAAGAGAGTGTCCTAAGCCAAGGAAGCAGCTACAGTAAGGGAAAGTTTATGCAGTTACTTCTGAGGATACATTCGCATCGCCTGATGTGGTCACAGGTATGATTCAACCTTTTGTTTTGAAATAACTTGTGAGAGCATGTAGACTAAATTAAATCAAATAATAGGTATCGTACATATTAATGGCATACACGCCAGAGTACACTTTGACTTTAGAGCTACTCATTCTTTTATATCTGTATCATTTGGAAAGAAGTTAAATCTACCCCTCAAACCTGTAGAATGCAAACTGCTTGTACGATCACCTATGAGATTAGAAGTGGAACTAGACAAAGGTTATGGACAATGTCCAATTCTTATCGACGAGAAGATTTTGGATGCAACCTTAATCCAACTCGAGATGGCAGACTTTGACGTTATCTTGGGAATGGATTGGTTAGCTCGGTACTCCGTGAACCTATTATGTGTGGAAAAGAAATTGATATTTAAAGACAAGGAAGGAGCAGAGTTTAGTTTTGTGGGAACCAAACTTCCCGGTAAATGAAAGCTCATCCTCTCCGCATTGAAGGCTAGAAAATGTCTCGAGAAAGGAGGAATTGGATATCTAGTATCCATAGGCGACCTCTCAAAGGAAGCACCACAAATAGAGGATATTAAAGTTGCATGAATTTTTGGATGTATTTCCTAAGAAACTACCAGGACTACGACCTGACCGAGCGACAGAGTTTGTTATAGATCTTATACCCGGAGCTGCACCAGTATCGAAAGCACCCTATCGAATGGCTCCTACTGAATTGAAGGAACTGAAGGTACAATTACAGGAATTATTGGACAGGGGCTATATTAGACCCAGCATATCACCATGGAAAGCGCCAGTATTTTCGTGAAAAAGAAGGACGGTAGCGTTCGACTGTGTATAGATTATCGAGAATTGAATAAGCTTACAATCAAGAATCGATACATGTTACCTCGGATCGATGACTTATTCGATCAGTTGTGGGGTGCCAAAGTGTTCTTCAAAATTGATCTTCGGTCAGGATACCATCAATTTTAAGATTAAGGAAGGTGATATTCCTAAGACAGCATTCAGAACTAGATATGGACATTATGAGTTTATAGTCATGTCTTTTAGATTGATTAATGCACCCACAACTTTTATGGAACTCATGAATTGGGTATTTCATGATATGTTGGATACGTCAGTCATCCTATTTATTGACCACATACTAGTCTACTCCAAGGACAAAAAAACTCATATCACAAATCTAAGAGCCGCTTTGCAGTGACTAATATAAGAGAAGCTTTACGCTAAATTTACAAAGTGTGAATTTTGGCTAAATGAAGTTGCTTTCTTAGGCCATGTTGTATCAACTGAAGGGATTAAAGTAGATCCTAGCAAGATTGAAGCCATTTGTAAAATGGGAAGCACCTAAGAATGTTGCCAAAATTAGAAGATTCTTAGGTTTAGCTGGGTACTATCGACGATTCATTGAAGATTACTCTAGAATCGTCATACCTCTCACCAGTCTGACAAAGAAAGGAGAAAAGTTTGTTTGGACATATAAACGTGAAGAGTGTTTCCAAACATTGAAGGCCAGATTGATATCAGCTCCCATCTTGACTATTCTGATGCTTGGACAACCATTTATCTTGTACACTGATGTGTCTGGGTTAGGTTTGGGATGTGTGCCTATGCAAGGATGACAAGTAATTCTGTATGCTTCGAGACAACTGAAGACACATGAGAAGAAATATCCCACTCATGACTTAGAATTAGCAGCAGTAATACATGCTTTTAAGATATGGAGACATTATTTGTATGGAGAGAAATTTCAGAGTAAATCAGATCATAAGAGTCTCACTCATCTTTTTAATCAAAAAGAGTTGAACATGAGACAGAGAAGATGGCTGGAATTACTAAAGGATTATGATTACGATATCCAGTATCATCTACCAAAAGCTAATGTAGTTGCTGACGCATTAAACAGGAAAGCTATGATAAAATCTCAAGAAGAAGCTAGTGCAAATGCTGTAGTGTGTGTCACAGGAAGAGTATTTAATTACGATAAAGAGTAGTCCGTGATTGATATTTCAATTGAATCAACTGACCAAGGGTTTATTCATCTATTTTCAAACATGTTTGCTACATTGAAGATTGTACCTGATTTGCTAGATGAAGTGAAAGTAGCTATTAAATCAGACCCTTATCTGAGAACGGTGCAAGAAGACCTTGAAAAAGGTAGGACTACTCTTAAGTTCACTTTGGATTCTGAGAAAGTAATAATGTACAAAGGGAGAGTAAGTGTTCCTAAAAATGAAGACTTGGATATTAGACACAGACTAATGAAGGAAGCCCACACCACCTCTTATTTGGTGCAGCCTGAAAGTACAATGATGTATCATGATCTGAAGAAACTATATTGGTAGAGAGGAATGAAAATGGATGTAGCTAAATTTGTGTCTCAATGCTTGAATTGTCAGCAAGTAAAGGCTGAAAGGCAAAGACCTGTAGAATTATTGCAACAATTGCCAGAACTAGCATGGAAATGGGACTGCATCACTATGGACTTCACCACCGGATTACCATTGAATCCCCAAGTGGTTGACACGGTTTGGGTGATTGTAGATCGTTTGACTAAGACAGCTCGTTTCATAGGTATACGACCTCAATATACCCTAGAGAGGTTAGCTAAGCTTTATGTAGATAATATTGTCAGATTACATGGTGTACCTGTAAGCATTTTGTCCGACAGAGACCCACGTTTCACTTCAATGTTTTGGGAAGGATTATAGAAGGCTATGGGTACAATGTTCAAGTTTAGTACTGCATTCCATCCTCAGACCGATTGACAGTCAGAGCGTACCATTCAGATTTTAGAAGATATGCTCCGAGCTTGCGTAATTGATTTCAAAGGATCATGGGATGAGAAATTTGTAAGCACCCCATTTTTACCACCCTTAGCATAAGTGAACCAATATGGCAGGTTTTTGACCTTTAACCCAAAGATTGGTGATTCTCTAATGATCCCCACAGTAGGGTCATAGGCTATTACCTACTTGGATGAATAGGTCGTGAAATTATCTTCGAAATGAGACCAGAATCATCAAATTCTGACGTTAAACAAGGAAAATATCGCAATTTGAAAGTACAAGGGCATTTACGTAATTATCGTATGATGCATGCATTAACATTCAAACTTCAAGACATCATATCTTGGTCATCTGATATCAGAATCAAATGATTCAAAGGCCAATATTCCTTATTTTCAGTCCTCTTCAAATTGGACGTGAAAAATCCTGGGTAGAAGTCACCAGTGGGCCCCATGCAAGCTTTCATGTAAAATTATCGTTAGAACATCAAAGCTTCATATCTTTGTCGTTGTACGTCGGATTCAGATGATTCTACGGCCATTATTCTTCACTTGTGATGTTCTACAGAGTGGACGTAAAAAATCTCGGGTAAAAGTCTCCAAAGGGTCTCATGCAAAATTACACATGGAAATGGTCATTTAATCTATGAAAATTCATATTTTGGTCACCCCATATCCAAATCAGGTAATTCAGTTTCATTATGTTCCATTCTTTGTACTCTACAAAGTGGACGTAAAATATTTCTAGTAGAAGTCTCCAAAGGATCCCATGCAGAATGGTCAGTCAAATTATCGATAATTGACCTGCTTAAACTTCAAAAATTAATAAGTTGATCATTTTATTTCCATATGAGGTGATTCAAGTTTCAATAATCCTTATTTTTAATGTTCTACAAAGTGAACGTAGAAAATTTGGAATAGGTACTATCAAAAAAGTTCATGTGGACGGGTGACAGAAATAGACTGTGAAATGTCAACCTTCGTCCAAACCAGCTTACTCCAGCTTAGTCTAACTTAGCCCGACCCAACTTAGACCAATCCAGACCAAGTTATGTCAGTCCATATGCATGCATTTCTTTTATATGTGTATAATGTATAATATATTATTGTATATAATATTATATCTTATGGATATATTATATGTATTAATACATTTATATATATATATATATATATATATATATATATATATATATATATATATATATTATAGGAAAGAGAAGTCGTGGAAAGAGAGAGAAAAGAGAGGCCGTAGGAAAGAGAATGGGAGAAAGAAAAAAGAAAAGAAAGAGAAATAAAAGAAAAAAGGAAAAAAAAAAGAATCTCTCTTTCACGTTTTCTAGAAAGAAAATGTAAAAGAGAGAGGGAGAAAGAAGAAAAAAAAGAAGGAAAGAGGAAGGTAAGAAAAAAGAAAAAAAGAAGTAAAAGAAAAAAAAAGGAAACGTTTTCTTGAAAGAAAATGTGAAAAGTGAGGGAGAAAGGAAAAAAGGAAGGAAAGGAAGGAAAAAGAAAAGGAAAGAAGAAAGAAAGGAAAGAGATAAGGGATTTTCTAGAAGAAGGAAAGAGAAAAAGGAAAGAGAGAAGAGATTTTCTAGAAGAAGAAGAAGAAAAAGGAATGAAAAGAATGAGAAAAAACATGGGAAAGAGAGAAGAAAGGAAAGAAAAAAAATGGAAAGAAAGGATTTTCTAGAAGAAAAAGAGGAAAAGGAAGGAAGAGAGAAGAAGGAAAGAAAAGGAGAGAGAAGAAGGACGTTTCTACTCTAGAAAATGAATAGAAAATGTATGGAAGAGAGAGGGAGAAGATAAAAGGGAAGGAAGAGAAGAAAGGAAAGAAGAAAAAAGGAAAAATAAGGATCTTCTAGAAGAGGAGAGGAAAAACATAAATAGGCTAAGAGAAGAGAGAGAGGGCTTCTTTTCCAGACCACAAGGAGAGGAGGATGTGAGTGAGAGAGAGAAACATGAGAAAGGGGGAAAGAAAGAGAGAAGAAGAGAGAAGAAGAAAGAAAAGAGAAGAAGAAAAGAGATAACGAGAATAGAGAGAGAGAAGCAGGGAAAAGGAGCAGGAGGATTCACATTCAAAGAGCTTTATACGATCTCCAGACATCCTACGTCAATGGTTTTGCTCGATTCGAGCACAAGGTTAGTACCCTAAACAAATTTAGAGGTCGTTAGAATGCTCGAATGTCAATTTTGTTTGAAAAAGGCTAATTTTCATGAAATCTCGATCAGGAATACTCTATTACATGTCTATTAATGTTAGGATGCCTATGTCTACTATTTTTCATGAATGATAATTTGTCTAAGCTATTCAATGATGAAGTTTTGAATGCTATATGATGTTGTTTGATTTTTTTGCAAGTTTCATAAAGTGGATTTCTTATCTGAAATTTCCAGATTTAGGATTTAAACTTAGGACGTACATCACATGTAGTTTTTCTTTGATTTTGAAGACCAAATTTTTAAGGGAGTCTCTGTGATATGTTGAAAGACTTTCCTAAAAATTTCGTTCCATTTGGAATTGAAAAATTAAATCAAAAAATTTGTCTTTGACATTGCTATTTTACTCAGATGTAATGCAATCCTCTATCAGAAAGTCTCTAGACAAGGATCTTATGGCCATAATCAGGAAATTAGCTTCATATGATCTTTTTATATATGGAAGTTTTCTCAAAAATGGCACTGGTTTTGTATTTTTTCAATTTTTTATTGAATTGATATCAAATTTTAAGTGCATAATGCTCTAATTTTGAATCTGTCAAGATGTACTGATTTGCATGATTGAAAAGAATCATTTTTCATAAAGAAAATATACTGTTTTAACTTGTTTTTTTGGATGAGATTTTAGATCAGACAGTTATCTTCATAGACATATATCTGGATTTAATTTTTATTAAGTATATGATTTTATTTAGAATTTATAGTGTAACTGGTCAAAAATCTAGAACAAATTTGACCAGTGCACATGTCCGGTCTTAGGGCATATCTTTGACCTTTTTTTGCTCTCTGTTGGGATTCGACTCCTTCATATGAAATATAATATATGAAGTCATATTTATATGAAAAATGTTAAGCTTGATTAGAGTTGTAGAAGACCTACTTATGGTCATTCTTGTGTAATGTGACAGAATCAGAATGCAGTTCATAGCTTTGTCCATTATCTGAAACCTTGTGTCACAATTTTAACAGTTTTGAGTCATTAATCTTTCCAAATGTCTTCATTAATAATTATAATTTTTCAAAGAACATTGACCATATGTTTTTAATAATTTTTCACTTTTCAAAAAAAAGTTTCATTCATGTCTCATTCATTGTAACATGCAAATTGGTTGTTTGAGCAAATTCTGTCATATTTGGACAAATGGCTATATTTGAAGCATTCATATGCTTTGTTTGGATTGTGCTTACCATATTTACCATATTCTATGTGTTGCTATATTTGGTAGAATAAATAGATTTTTATCATACTTAGTAAAATAATAATTACCATTTTTAAGTCTTACTATGCTTAGAAAATCGCATATAAGATCTTACCTTTTTTGAAAAATTCATGTCATATTTGCATTCTATTATTGGTACTTACCATATTGATATATAAATGCATATTAGATCTTGCCATAATAGGTCTTTCCATGCTTAGATTAGCATATTAGATCTTGCCATATTAGGTTCTTGCCTTATTTGCAATGCATGTCATATTAGAAAGATTTTCATAATCTTACTATATTTTGTGATAGTTACCATAAATATGATACAAAGCCATTCTTAGAATATTCCATTTATGATAATAACTTAATTTATGCTAAACCCTAGTCGAACTGTCATATCTGTACACCTAGCAAACATATTAGGCGTGGGGACGTGTATTTAAGCACCCACATTCTTGGTAAGGGCATAATGGGAATAATAAAAAATCTTAATAAAGAAAGAGAATGCTTTGCCAAACCTTCCAAAATTAGAACTTATGATGAAAAGGGTAATTCAGGATGATTTCCACCTCTCAGTAAACCCTAAACATAGAATAGGTTCTCAATCCTAAACCTAGAATAGGTTCTAAACCCTAAACCTAGAACAGGTTCTCACATTCTAACCTAGAACAGGTTATCCAATTCAAATTACGCGGATTATGATTCCTAGGGCAAACCTTAGGATTTGTAGGCTATTTGGGAGAAACACAAATTCGGATCCAAATTTTATTCCACTCGGATTATCCATAGATCCACTAGGATATCCATCCACATTTTGACCCAAATAGGGTTATCTACATTTTGACCCAATAGGAATATCCACATTCAGACCCAAAAAGGGTTATCCATTCTTAGATCCACTAGGACTATCTATCAATTCGCATGGATTATCCAGATCTTAACCCATAGGGTTTCTCATCCTTTTAAGCATAAACTTCAACTTGAACAATGAACTTAATCAAGCACAAGCATAAATCACAGCCATAAACATTAATCACACCTGAACTATGATGGTGAACCTGATTTTTGAAATAATTCCGTAATACATAACCAATCTGATGGATATAGATTCGGTTCAATGATATCAAACCACTTAGTTTGGTTCGATTTAATAGATAGAGGCTAGCATAGGAAGGTATAGGAGACCGATTTTGAACGGGCAGTTTGGGTGCCTAACCCCTTCCCATAATCGTAACCTGACACTTATCCAATCTCTGATGGACCAGAAATCCAATCTAAGGGTCATGAGTCAATCGAAGTTTTACCTTGGGGTGAGATTTTACATTTCTAAGGTTCTAGACCTTAATCTAGGTGGCGACTTCTAAAAATTTCAATCTTTGTCCTCAGAGTGGCGACTCTATTGGGGATATAAACGTCAAACTCCTAAATGAAAACTTTCCTTGAGTGAATTGGATGCTAGCTTTTAGGATACTATATTTATGCTTGTATAATATTGCTTTGGGGGGAATGGGTTCTATCATACATTCGTGCAAGTAGCCGAACCGGGTCCCATGCAGATGGGGCAGCCCGCTAGGCGAAACACACAATCTTGGCCTGTACTTTGTGAGACCATGACCGACGAGCAGCCTCTAACAAGCTTTTCTTGGGTCCGCCTGAGAATGAGTTATGCTACTCCACGTCGCTTGGATCCTTGCAACATAGTATATAAAGGGATTGGGGGTCCATTATGCATTGTGCCTTCGGTGATAGGTTACCCCATCCTTGTCAAGGTGGCCTTTTCTGTCCTAACCCAGATTGTAGCCCAATGTTTGTTATTTTTGGTTCATCCCTGAACCGATCCAGTAAATTCTGCTTAACCATGACATCCATGTTTGAAACGTCGAAGTTCTGACCGTTTTTATCCTCGATTGGTCAACATTTTAGAATCTACACGATGAGCATCTTGAACTCTCACCCATTGGGAGTATGAGGTATGTATACACCTGTTCTACATCGTAGTAGATGGTCACTATACACCCTCCATTAAGTAAGCTCGATGTGTTGAATCTCTCATTGTTAACACATCGATTTCAAAAAACGAACGAAAAATCCCTGTCAAGACATATATACCATGGTCAAGAAAAAATTTACTAGTTTGTTCATCAATGAACCGCTTTTGCTAACCATCCCTAATAAGGACGACGGATTAATATATCCATTTCAATTTCATCGAATTCGGTAATCCAATTGGCCAGACCTTGGTACCGCTGATTATCAATTTTGGAATCATGAGGTCCCAACACTGAACACATGGCTTAATCAAATTCAATTAAATTGACTTGGATAATGTTTACCCGATCACCCTTATGAATGAGCTAACTCTTGTTTGGTTAAGTCATCCTTGATTATGTATGTAACTTCTTCCCACTCCCATCATCTTAGATTCCTAATATTTATCACTTTTGGGTTCTTTTCTGGTACAAGGCAAGAAGTCAGCCCAAACCACAACCATTTCTACCTCTTGGATAAGAGATCCCATTACTGGGAGATTGGCTAGGGTATATACACCAGAGCCAGTTAGTCTGATCTCAACCACATCAACTGAATCAATGGATAAAGGATCAAACCAAGCCCCGAGCAATGGATGATAGGATGGAATAGATGGAGGATACCATGGGGATGATAGCTGCTACAGTAAGGGATGTACAATTACAATTGCAGGCTCAAGGGTCGACCTCTGGAAGGGTAAATATGGCACCGCCATAAGGAGCGAATATCCCTAACCCAGCTGTTTCAAAATTTTTCATAAACCCGGCATTCGAAGATATGGAAGGTGCCATACCCCAGAAACATTCTATCGTTCTGGCTACCCCGGTGACCAAGAAATCGAAGAAAGAAGATGGCCCATACAGTGATAGACTGAGTCAAGTGGAAAAAATACTGTGGGGCATGAAGGAGTAGAAAGTCAAATCATTGATGCCGAAGGATTATGTTTCTTTCCAGAAACTAAGCTGCCTCCCAAGTTTAAATGGACCACTGAGAAATTTGATGGGACAGGAGACCCCAGGACCCATTTAAGATCATTCACGGGCCTATTGAAGCAAGGCAAAGGATTTATTGATGAGTAGTTAGGACAAGCATTCCAATTCTCACTAACGGGCGGGGCTCATCGATGGTTGATGAATCGGAACCCATCATAGATACATTCGTGGTCAGATATCACGAAAGCATTTATCAGTTTCTATTTCTATAACATAAAGATAGAGACCCACTGTCAGCAATTGGAAACCATGGTCCAAGTACAAGGAGAGACATGCACGGCCTATTTAACCCGGTTCAAAAGTGTAGCAGCAATGCTTTGGGATCGACCTTCTGAAAGAGATCAAGTGCAGATAATGATGAAAGATTTAAGTGGGTCATACAAAACATACATTTTTGGCCAGGCCATCCTATCATTCGAAGGGCTCGTGGTTGCAGGACAACAAGTAGAGGACGCCATAACCCTAGGAGATATATTACTGGGAAAGTCAGAAAGGTCAGAAGGGGCGTCAAATAGAAGGACATACCCATAAGAAATCCAGGGAATCAATCTGTAAAGAAAATAGCTAATACCAATTCTGAACCATTGATCTTGGGAAGTTTAAGTTACACCCCACCACAACAAGCAAGACCGAGGAGGCAGTTTACCGATTTGGGGATGACCCGATCCAAGGCTCTAGATAAGTTGATTCAAGCCAAGAAGTTGATAGTGGTTGACCCTCATCCACCTCCAAGTCCTCTTCCATCGAATTTTCGTATGGACCTGTTCTGTAAGTACCACAATCAGCAAGGGCATGACGTGGACAACTGCTGCACATTAAGGCATGCCATACATGATCTACTAGATTTCGGTAAATTTAAAGTCCAGCCCTGAAAAGTGTCAGTGGTGAATAATCCCCTTTCTCACCACATCATCAATTTCATAGAATGGGGAGATGAGCCCTCCGACCTTATGCCCGTCATAGAAGGAGTAAGCAATATAGTTGTCACATCTAGTGACGAAGTAATCATGTTGGGTAACCATCAACAAGAATAAGAGGAATATGATTTTTATTTTCCAGAAGATTCATCACACTCAATAACTCAAGTACAGCAAGAAGAAGACGAAGAACCATTCATCATCTACCTCTCAAAAGAGGAGATAAAAGTAAATCAAGTTGACAATCGTTTCCTTGAGATGGAGTTCATATTCCCGGAGGATGAGCAAGAAGTAGCAAAAACCAAAACAGGGAAGTACTACAAACCATCTCACCTTGGTAAATGATCCGGCCCAAGCTGTCAGAGAGAAAGGTAAAGGACCTGCCAACCAACCAGAACCTCCAAACCCGGTACTGAAACAATTACAAAAGACACAAGCCAACGTTTCCATTTGGGAGCTTCTGATGGCTTCCAAGGTCCACAGGAATGCAGTACTAAAATCCCTAGCCAGCATTTAGGTTCCAGTTTCAATGGATGGAAAAGAACTAGCCATGCTAGTAGGGGGCAGATATGCCATTAATGCAATTTTCTTTGGAGATGCAGATCTTCCTCAAGGAAGTAAGGATCATATACAGGCTTTGCAGACCACCATCGGATGCCGGGGCAAGAGCATTTTTCAAGTTTTGGCTGATAATTGGTCAGCCTTAAATGTTTTTCCTTTTCAAACCTTCAAGCATCTAGGCTTCAGCGAGTCAGAGTTGAAACCTTTGGATATAACCATGAAGGTGTATGACAATACCAGAAGGGCTATATTGGGTGCCTTCATAGTACCAATTCAAGTAGGACCGGCTGAGTTTGAAACAGAGTTCCAAGTCCTTGATATTTCTGCCTCATTCAGCATGCTTCTGGGTAGGCCTTGGATCCATCAGGCCAATGCGGTGGCATCTACTTTGTACCAGAAGATTAAATTCATCCACAAGGGTACTACTGTGACAATATATGCAGACTCTGCAGCCGTGAATACATTGGCCACTAGATAGAATAATGAAGAATCACAAGGGGATATAAGGTAGGATTTCTCTCTCGGAGGGTTTCAGGTTGACAACATCTTAGCCACAACTGAGCCAGATCCTACAGGTACGCATCTGCCCTTTTCATTTCGTCAATTACTTAACATGCTCTACTTTTCAGGTATGGGTCTTGGTTCCCACCAACATGGTGATGTCACTTTCTTATCTCTATTGGTCAATGAGTATAGATTTGGATTGGGGTATACTCCGACCGAAGGGGAATTGAAAGTAATCAAGCAAAAGCAAAGGAGAGCTGATGAAGGATTTTGGAAGCTCGAGAGGATGAAATACAAGTATAGTAGTCAGTATGGTAGCAACAGAATAAGAGCATCAGACAGAGCTAGTGGGGACTGGCGACCTCAAAGGACGGATGAAGCAGTCTATCAAGCAATATCTGAGGGGTTGTACAATGTGCAGGACATCCACTTTTCGAAGACCCTCAATGCGTATTTTTTTAAAGAAGGAGAGGACAACATCTATTGCTGATTTTCAGAACCTTGGTTCAGTACTCACCTTTAAAAACAAGTACCCGGGTTCGAAATATTCCATGATTGTAACCTTGACTGGGAAGAGCTCGAGCAAGTCAAGATCCAAGAGCAGTGCAAGGAGCAGAAATCCGAGATAGAAGTGATCAACATCAGCAAACTGTTCGACGACGATCAAGTGATGACGCTCACCGGTGAAGACAAAGATAGGGATCCCGATGTACAACAATTTATCCTACCCATCAACGGAATAATCCCCAATTGGAGTTGTTATGATAATTTTGTTTACCCAAAGGGGTTGCCATATAATCCACAAATAATGACTATGTCTGAGCCTAGGGTCCTTAGGTCTTCATATAAGATTGTGTCCTTTTCAAATTTTGAGTTCGTTCCACTTGAAACCATTTCCTCTGTACCACTGCTTTTGAATATGAATAAAGATGATATTTTGAAATACACTGCATCTACTTCTTCCTTTCCTTCTATTTATAACTCTAACTTTGGAAATGATGATAATGATGAACCATTTCTTAAAATATTACAATCCATCCAAGCCACAGAGGAGAAGAAGGTTCAACCTGTTGGTGAAAACTTCAGGATAATTAACCTCGGTTCAACAGAGCAACCTTGAGAAATAAAGATTGGTGCTACCTTGACCGTAGAAGAAACCAAACAAATGATAGAATTACAGATGGAGTTCCAAGAAATGTTTGCCTGGTCCTATGAAGATATGCCCGACATAGACCCTGAAGTTGTACAGCATAAGATACCTTTGGAGTCACACCCCAATTCTGTACCAACCAGAATTGTAAGACCCGTGTCAATCTAACCCGATCTTACCACCTTGAACCAGGTTTACCCATCATGGTTAAGTCAAATGGACCAAGGGCGTGAAGGAGATCGAGATCCCAGGTATCAAATCGACCCAAAAATTACTTAATTTGAAGGGAGGGTCGCATACCCAGCTAAGCAGGATCGGACCTCCCAAAACAGAAAGTCAGACCCTCAGTTTTGAAGGGAGGGTCGGACAGCTTGAAACCCTAGAGTCGACGGGATCATCGACCCTCCCATCGACCCTCGGTTACCGTAGGAAATAGAATTAGGAAATTTCCTAATTTTCGATTGGGATTCTTTCCTATTCTCAAAGGGACTTATTTTAGGATGTTCCTACTCTATTTAAAGGACGTCCCTAAGCCACTTTCACTCCTTTCACAACCCTAATTGAATTGAGAGAAAGAGAAGAGAAGGAAAAGAAGAAGAAGAGAAACAAGGAAGAGAATTAAGCCAAAAGAGAAGAGTTGCAGAGAAGGATTATTCTTCTCAGGTATGGATACTAATTCCATGAGTTTCTATAGACCTTAGGTTAGCTATTGATGAGAGTGTGATCTCGGAGAAACCCAAACCATCAACCCATGGTTAGGTTTTCATGGAAAACCATAGGAGAATGCATGAAAGCTATCTAGGTGGGTTATACATGGTTTCAGACCATGGAATGAATGAAGAATGGAAAGTAGGAGCAAGACATAGGGTCTCAAGTACGAAGAATGGACTAAAAGAGGGAATTGGACCAAAGTGCACCGAGGGTCGCACCGAGGGTCGATGACCATTTGACCCTAGGTGATTCTGACCATCGACCCTCAGTGTTCGGGAAGTTCAGAGTTAAGGGAGGGTCGCACCCAGGGTCGATTAGGACTCCGACCCTACCTCCGACCCTCAGTTAACAGAGTGGTTTTTAAATCTGGAATTAATTCTAATTAAATTCTATCAACTTTGATAGGTCTTCTAGCAATATAATAACATTGTAAAGGCGATTCTAAAGCTTGGAAAAGTATCCTTTAGGAAAGCTAAGGTGAGGAACCAGAACTCCAAACTAATTGGTTAATAACAAAACTATTTTTTATTTTCTTGAGTCCTATGCCATGCTTGATTCTCTGCGAATATGTTTGTAATGTGCATACAGCATGCCATCCAATATTTCTATTACTTGTTCATGCATATTTAAATTATTGTTTATAACATGATGATGATGATGATGATAGGAATAGGCATGTGCTTGTATTTGTGTGGTTGATGTACTTGATGCGAGCGAGTATCAGGGGGGTGTGATGAGAACGTCAATAAACGTTAACCTTTGGCGGGTCTCAGAACTTTAGCTCTATCTCTAACTCAAGTCTTGTGCATTGGCATCGTCGTATCGCCATTACTTTAGCAGAACTATTATGTCGTAGAGTATCAGGGGAGGTGGTCTCGGTCCTTGTAGTCTCTGACTCTACCGGGGGGCCTTAGCTCTATCTCTATGGACATTCTAAGGGATGCTGGGGTGAGGCCTTGGATACACTTTTGGCATTAGGATTGGTTAGTTGCGAGCCCAATTTGCAGCCCTCGCCAACAGGGACTTACGTGTTGGAATGGAAATATATAGCAATAAACATTAACCTTTGTTATATAATGTTCATGGTTGGGTGCATGTGAGTCGACGATAAATGTGATATTCGGGTGACGTCACACACTTGTGTATAGAGGCGGGGTCATTAAATGCGACCTTTGACTACCTAAACCTTTCTATTGCATACTGCAAACTTTAAACCGGACCAAAGATATAAATTGATTGCATACATATGTATTGTTCCATTGTTTTGTCTACTCACTGAGCCGTGATGTATGCTCACCCCTCGACGTCGAATATTTTTATTTGATGATACAGGTTATACCGTTGAAGATTATATGAATGCGTCTGCGTACGGGAACGTGGCAGCAATGGAAGCTGGAGCTGAAGTGGATACACATGACTCCTCTTGCGAGTGCAACTCATGTGTATTTGATTAGATATTTTATAGGTTTATTTATTTGGATTTATTAAGACATGTATTTGGTATTTAAATATTTATGTCTCAGTTGAAACAGAATAAATTGTTATTTAAATTTTAATATCACATAGATTATCAGTTCTTCTTATTATAAGACTTCCGCTATTGTGTATTTACTCTGATTATGATTACGGATGTGTGTAAGTTTAGATAATGCGGGGATAGCCTATTTGAGATCCTGGTTGAACCGTTGATTTATTAGCGGTTCATCACACCATTCTGAATAGTGCAGAATTGGGGTGTGATAACTTGGTATCAGAGCATCTCAGGCCTTGCCCACTGAACTATCATACATTCAAGACAATTGTGAACTGAGATAGGATAAAAATAAAAATAGTAATATTAACACATTATAAGCACCAGTGATGATTGAGACTAAATTTAAAAAGAGAATAATGCATCTATTAAAGGGGAAACAAGTTAACATACAATGAGAGCGAAACAAAATGTATATATATAACTAAAGCAGAGTACAGTCCACAACCCGGACAGTTACTCTGTAGTACAAGGAAAATAAAGTACACTCAGGAAGTTGGAGGCGAAGGAAGAGGCGGTGCCTCATGGTCTCTGTCGTAGTCCTCGGCATATTCTCTAGTTAACCATGCCACCTGAGTCTGAGTCGCCTGCAGACTAGCTGTGAGATCAGCCACCCGCTGATCAGTCCGGCGCTGGGCATCTAGAAGCTCCCCTATCCTCAGATCCGATGCACGCTGAGCCTCTCTAATCTCGTGAAACATACTCAGCACGTCATCAGCAGGTGGGCGTGAAGGACCAGCCGCATGAGAAGGACCGGTCTCCGGTATAGCATCCGTCGTAGAAGAAGTACCAACACCAGCCGCATGCGTAGGTGAAGGCGGTGGTATTGCATCAACATCCATATACATACGGTCATCATCGTCGATGGGATCCACATGAGCTAGCAGTGGCAGCAGCAGCCTCAGCATCAGCCATCTCGATATGAGTGTGGGGGCGCACCATCGCGTTCCTCTCCTCATCATTAACCTGGACATCCCGCATACCCATCTTGCAGATAGCCTCCCAATCTAGAGGCGACGAGAAGGTCTTCTCCTGGATCTTCTCATCTACCAGGTCAACCCCCAGACGGGCAGAGGAAGAGAAAGTATTATGTGCCACCTTCATGCTCAAGGGCGATGCACATCATTGGTGGAAATCCACGAAGGCATATCTACTGACCAAGCACGCCCTACTAACTTGGGCTATATATAAAGAAGCCTTCTTTGAGAAATATTTTCCACGGAGCTTCAGAGATTCTATGAAAAAAGAGTTCCTGAGTTTATATCAGGGACAGAAGCTAACGTTCAATGACAAAGAAGGAACAAAATTCAGTTTCTCGGGAACCAAACTTCCCCGGAGACGCAAGCTCATACTTTCAGCACTAAAGGCTAAGAAGTGCCTTGAGAAGGGGGCAGTTGGGTATCTAGTATCAGTGGTCGACCTAACCAAGGAAGCACCACGAATGGAAGACATTGACGTCGTGCGAGACTACCCTGACGTATTTTAGGAGGAACTACCCGGATTACCACCCGACCGAGCCACAGAGTTTGTGATAGACCTTATACCTGGAGCCGCACCAGTGTCAAAAGCACCTTATAGAATGGCTCCTACTGAACTGAAGATATTAAAAGTGCAACTACAAGAACTGCTGGACAAGGGTTATATTCGACCCAGTATATCTCCATGGGGGGCACCGGTGTTGTTCGTAAAGAAGAAGGATGGTAGCGTTCGATTATGCATTGACTATCGGGAGTTGAATAAACTGCCAATCAAAAATCGATATCCACTACCTCGGATCGATGACTTGTTCGATCAGTTACAAGGAGCAAAAGTATTTTCTAAGATCGACCTTCGATCAGGCTATCATCAGCTGAAGATTAAAGAAGGTGATATTCCGAAGACAGCATTCAGGACCAGATATGGACATTATGAATTTTTGGTTATGTCTTTCGGATTAACTAATGCACCGACAACGTTCATGGAACTTATGAACCGAGTTTTCCAAGATATGTTGGATACGTCGGTTATAGTATTTATTGATGATATATTGGTATACTCCAAGGACAAGGAAACCCATATCAAGAACCTAAACGCAGCCCTACAGCGTTTAAGGAAAGAGAAGTTATATGCCAAATTTTCAAAGTGTGAGTTTTGGCTAAGTGAAGTCGCCTTCCTAGGCCACGTAGTATCCGCTGAAGGAATCAAACTGGACCCCAGCAAGATCGAGGATATTGTGAAGTGGGAAGCACCAAAGAGCGTTTCAGAAATTAGATGTTTTCTGGGTCTAGCTGGTTATTATCGGAGATTTGTAGAAGACTATTCTCGGATTGCCGTACCTCTCACCAGTTTGACTAAGAAAGGTGAAATGTTTATGGGGACCGATAAATGTGAGAAGATCTTCCAGACATTGAAGTCCAGGATAGACGTTTACCTTATACACTGATGCGTCGGGATTGGGATTAGGTTGTGTGCTTATGCAAGGAGAGCAAGTAATTGCGTATGCCTCGAGACAGTTGAAGGTACATGAGAAAAATTACCCCACTCATGATTTGGAGTTAGCGGCAGTAGTACATGCTGTCATGATATGGAGACATTACTTATACGGAGAAAAATTCCAGATTAAGTCGGACCATAAAAGTCTTACTTATCTATTTAATCAGAAGGAGTTTAATATGAGACAAAGAAGATGGCTGGAACTATTGAAAGACTATGATTGTGATATCCAGTATCATCCGGCAAAAGCGAACGTAGTAGCGGAAGCATTAAGCAAAAAGGCAATGATAAAATCGCAAGGAGAAGTTAGCACGACTGCAACAATGTGTACTACCGGAAGGGTATTCAATCACGGCAACGAGCAGTATGTGATAGATACAACGGATGGATCAGCCAACCAAGGGTTTATTCATCGGTTTTCGAATATGTTCGCGGCATTGAAGATTATACCGGATATAGTGGATGAAGTGAAGACAGCTATCAAAGCAGATTCTTATTTGATAACAGTATAAAAAGATATCGAGAAAGGTAGGACTAATCCTGAGTTCACCTTGGATGAAGAGAAAGTACTGAAATACAAAGGAAGAATATGTGTACCTGAAACATAAAGTGTAGACATTAGACACCGACTGATGAAGGAAGCCCACACCACCATCAATTTGATACATCCTGGAAGTACAAAAATGTATCATGACATAAAGAAACTATATTGGTGGAGGGGAATGAAAGCAGATGTAGCTAAGTTCGTGTCCCAATGCCTAAATTGTCAGAAGGTAAAGGCTGAGCGACAAAGACCCGTAGGACTGTTGCAGCCATTATCAGAACCAGCATGGAAATGGGACTGCATCACTATGGACTTCGTCACAGGGCTACCATTGACTCCTCGAGTAGTTGACGTAGTTTGGGTGATTGTGGACCGTCTGACTAAAACAGCTCGCTTCATACCTATACGACCTCAGTATACACTGGAAAGGTTAGCAAAGCTGTATGTGGATAATATTGTTCGATTACACGGTGTACCAGAAAGCATTGTGTCTGATAGAGATCCATGATTTACTTCTAAGTTTTGGGAGGGATTGCAAGAGGCTATGGGTACAACGTTGATGTTCAGTACTGCATTCCACCCACAGACAGACGGACAGTCAGAGCGTACAATCCAGATTCTAGAAGATATGTTATGAGCATGTGTAATTGATTTCAAAGGATCATGGGATGAAAAGTTACCATTGATCGAGTTCGATTATAACAATAACTATCAGGCTACTATACAGATGTCACCTTATGAAGCACTGTATGGCAGGAAGTGTCGAACTCCCTTGTTTTGGAATGAAGTTGGAGAACGTAGTATTGTTGGACCGGAATTTATTGAAGAGACTTGTCGAGTGGTCAACATCATCAAGGAAAGAGTGAGAACAGCTCAGAACCGTCAGAAGCAATACGCAGACACTCGACGAAGAGATCTGGAGTTCGTCGTAGCTGATAAAGTATTTTTGAAGGTATCGCCTATGCGATGATTGAAGTGGTTTGGACAGAAAGGGAAACTAAGTCCACGATATGTCGGGCCATATGAAATTCTAGCTAAGCATGGTAAAGTGGCTTATCAGTTAGCACTACTACCATCTATGTCAAGTGTGCATGATGTATTTCACATTTCCCTATTGAAGACGTATGTCAAAGACCCAACGCATGTTTTGACAGTGGATTTGCTGGAACTGACTGATGATTTGACAGTTGAAGTATCACCAACAGAAATCACTAGTCAAAATGTTCAACGTCTATGCAACCGAGATATCTATTATGTTAAGGTCACATGGAAAAGTAGAGACATGGAAGAAGTTACATGGGAAGAAGAGAATGCTATGCGAAAGCAATACCCTCACTTATTTGATTTAGAAGGTATGAACAATTTTGAGGACGAAATTTTTATAAGTAGGGGGGAGTTGTAAGACCCGTGTCAATCTAACCCGGTCTTACCACCTTGAACCAGGTTTACCCATCATGGTTGAGTCAAATGGACCAAGGGCGTGAAGGAGATCGAGATCCCAGGTATCAAATCGACCAAAAAACACTTAATTTGAAGGGAAGGTCGCATACCCAGCTAAGCAAGGTCGGACCTCCCAAAACAGAAAGTTAGACCCTCAGTTTTGAAGGGAGGGTCGGACAGCTTAGAACCCTAGGGTCGACGGGATCATCGACCCTCCCATTGACCCTCGGTTACCGTAGGAAATAGAATTAGGAAATTTCCTAATATTCGATTGGGATTCTTTCCTAATCTCAAAGGGAATTATTTTAGGATGTTCCTACTCTATTTAAAGGACGTCCCTAAGCCACTTTCACTCCTTTCACAACCCTAATTGAATTGAGAGAAAGAGAAGAAAAGGAAAAGAATAAGAAGAGAAACAAGGAAGAGAATTAAGCCAAAAGAGAAGAGTTGCAGATAATGATTATTCTTCTCAGGTATGAATACTAATTCCATGAGTTTCTACAGACCTTAGGTTAGCTAGTAATGAGAGTGTGATCTCGGAGAAACCCAAACCATCAACCCATGGTTAGGTTTTCATGGAAAACCATAGGAGAATGCATGAAAGCTATCAAGGTGGGTTATACATGGTTTCAGACCATGGAATGAATGTAGAATGGAAAATAGGAGCAAGACATAGGGTCCCAAACATGATGAACGGACTAAAAGAGGGAATTGGACCAAAGTGCACCGAGGGTCGCATTGCGGGTCGATGACCATCCGACCCTAGGAGATTCTGACCATCGACCCTCAGTGTTCGGGAAGTTCAGAGTTAAGGGAGGGTCGCACCCAGGGTCGATCAGGACTCTGACCCTACCTCCGACCCTCAGTTAACAGAGTGGTTTTTAAATCTAGAATTAATTCTAATTAAATTCTATCAACTTTGTTAGGTCTTCTAGAAATATAATAACATTGTAAAGGTGATTCTAAAGATTGGAAAAGTATCTTTTAGCAAGCTAAGGTGAGGAACCATAACTCCAAACTAATTGGTTAATAACAAAACTGTTTTCTATTTTCTTGAGTCCTATGCCATGCTTGATTCTATGCGAATATGTTTGTAATGTGCATACAGCATGCCATCCAATATTTCTATTACTTGTTCATGCATATTTACTTTATTGTTTATAACATGATGATGATGATGATGATGATAGGAATAGGCATGTCCTTGTATGTGTGTGGTTGATGTACTTGATGCGAGCGAGTATCAGGGGGGTGTGATGAGAACGTCAATAAACGTTAACCTTTGGCGGGTCTCAGCACTTTAGCTCTATCTCTAACTCAAGTCTTGTGCATTGGCATCGTCGTATCGCCATTACTTTAGCAGAACTATTATGTCGTAGAGTATCAGGGGAGGTGATCTCAGTCCTTGTAGTATCTGACTCTACCGGGGGCCCTTAGCTCTATCTCTATGGATATTCTGAGGGATGCTGGGGTGAGGCCTTGGATACACTTTTGGCATTAGGATTGGTTAGTTGCGATCCCAGTTTGCAGCCCTCACCAACAGGGGCTTACGTGTTGGTATGACAATATATAGCAATAAACGTTAACCTTTGTTATATAATGTTCATGGTTGGGTGCATGTGAGTCGACGATAAACGTGATCTTCGAGTGACGTCACACACTTGTGTATAGAGGTGGGGTCAATAAACGCGACATTTGACTACCTAAACCTTTCTATTGCATATTGCAAACTTTAAACCGGACCAAAGATATAAATTGATTGCAAGCATATGTATTGTTGCATTGTTTTGTCTACTCACTGAGCCGTGATTTGTGCTCACCCCTCGACGTCGAATATTTTTAGTTGATGATGCAGGTTATACCGTTGAAGATTATATGAATACGTACGGGAACGTGGCAGCAATGGAAGCTAGAGCTGAAGTAGATACACACGACTCCTCTTGCGAATGCAACTCGTGTGTATTTGATTAGATATTTTATAGGTTTCTTTATTTGGATTTATTAAGACATGTATTTGGTATTTATATATTTATGTCTTAGTTGAAATAGAATAAATTGTTATTTAAATTTTAATATCACATAGATTCTCAGTTTTTCTTATTATAAAACTTCAGCTATTTTGTATTTACTCTGATTATGATTACGGATGTGTGTAAGTTTAGATAACGCGGGGATAGCCTATTTGAGATCCTGGTTGAACCGTTGGTTTATTAGCGGTTCATCACACCATTCATTATAGTGCAGAATTGGGGTGTGACAAGAATGGTGTGATGAACCGTCAATAAACCAACGGTTCAACCAAGATCTTGTATAGGCTATGCCCACGTTGTTAAACCAAAACACATTCCACATTAATCAAAGGTAATAAAGTAAATAGCGAAAGTCTTACAGATAATGAACTGGGGTCTAGTGATGATAAATAATTAGTATTCCATTTATCTCCAAGTAACCAAAACATAATTTAATACATATTACAATATCCAAATAACACTAAGCGTATCCATAGTTGAAACGCTCGCTTAATGAATCACAATAGTCCTCCATAGCTTGCTCATCATAGCCGCCACCTATTCATATATTGGCATGTTGTCATAATCTTCAACCGTAATACCTGCAACATCAGAAACTAAAACATTTATGCACACGAGGGTCAGCTCTCCAACTTGAGCTCAGTCAGAAAAGAAAACAATGCAACAAACATATGCATGCATTCAATTCATGACTGTGGTCTGGTTTATAGTTTGCAATGTGCTATAGAAAGGTTCGGAGGTCACCTCACCTCTATACATGAGTGTGTGAAGCTGCCCAATGGAAACGGCACTGTCGACCCCACATGCACCCATTTTGGCACAATATACCCCAATGAAAACGACATTGAAGTACCGGTTTATACCATACCAACACGTAAGCCCCTGTTGTCGAGGGCTTGCAAACTGGGCTCACAACTAACCAATCCTAATGGCAAACAGTGTATGCAAGGCCTCACCCCAGCATCCCTCAATACGTCCATAGAGATGAAGCTAAGGCCCCCCGGCAGAGTCAAAGACTACACGGTCTGAGACCACCTTCCCTGATGCCCTAACACGTAATAGTTTTGCTAAGGTAATGGCGATACGACGATGTTTGTGGACAAGACTTGTATAGAGCTTTGGCACAATATACCCAATGAAAACGGCATTGAAGTACCGATTGATACCATCCCCTTTCCGCATTAAGTACACCAACATTTGCTTAGTGGACATGACTTGAGTAGAACTATGGCACAATATACCCCAATGAAAACGGCATTGAAGTACTGGTTGATACTATCCCCTACCCGCACCATGTACACCAGCCAAACACAAACATTCACATGCCTATTCCTATCATCATCATCATCATCATGTTACAAACAATGAAATTAGATATGCATGAATAGTAATAATAGAAATATTGGATGAGATGTTGAATGCACATTACAAGCATACACACAAAAAATCAGTCATGGCATTAGACTCAAGAAATAAAAAAAGTTTATTATTAGCCAATTAGTTTAGGTTTTGTTCCCTCACCTTTGCTTGAGTGTAGATCCTCTTTCAAGCTTAAAGAATCACTTTTATATCAATAGAAAAACGTAACAAGTCGATAGATTTGAATTAGAATTCATTCCGACAATTTTAGGCTTGTTGTTAAGCGAGGGTGGCAGGACGGCTCGCAGGTATGGTAGCAGTTTTCTGCGACCCCAGGGTGTAGGGTCGATGCTAGGGTCGGATGTTCCATTGACCCTAGGTGCGACCGCAGCTTCCCTGGACTTCCCGAAAGCTTGGGGTCGAACCTGTGGTCTGGTAGGGTCGATTCCCAATCGACCCTATGTGCCACCGTACATGGTTTGAGTCGACTTTTCCATTCTACAGTCCATTCTTTCATGTTTGGGTCCTTTGGCTTACTTTTATAGTCCATTCTATGATTATTCTACGGCTCAAAACTCCAAGTTACTCTCTTTTCATAGTTTTCCATGATTTCCATTGGAATTCATCCATGGATGGATGGTATTAGGGTTTCTCCTAACCTAACTTTATCATAATCTATTCTAAGCTTTCAATTCAGATAGGGATTGAGGTTTATACCTTCTATAGTCTGAGTTTCAAAGATTTCTCTGAGCTCCTTCTTCTTCCTTAGCCTTTTTTTTAAGTTTTCCTTCTCTTATTCTCTTCCTTTTCTTCTCTTTCTCTCACTTTCAATTAGGGTTCTAAAAGGAGTGAAAGAGGCTTAGGGAAGTCCTATTTATAGAGGAAAACCTCCCAAAATAAGTCCCATTGAGTTTAGGAAAGGTCCCAATTGAAATTAGGAAAGTTTCCTAATTTTTGGTTCATGCTGTTTTTTACTGTTTTCTGAGGGTCGATGTTAGGGGGTCGATGAGGGGGTCAGACAATTCGAGACCCATGTGAACCCACGACCAAAAGTCATGGGTTGGACTTCTTTTGAGGTGGGGGTCGACCCTACCCTCCTTTTGACTGTTTTTGAGTAAAATTTCATATTGGGTCTTGGGTTTCTTCACACACTTGGTCCACTTGGCTCGGCCATGATATGTAGACTGGTCACGACACGAAATGTAAGGTTAGACGGGCTTCGAGGCGTGCGGGTCTTACAACTCCACCACCTTTAAAAGAAATTTCATCTTCGAAATTTAAACGTACGGATCTTATAACTCCCCCCTCTTTAAAATAAATTTTGTCCTAATAATTTGAATTTACTTCGGAGTCAATAGGTGGGAATTCTATTTCTGCATTGCATCTTCTTCCTCCCATGTAATCTTCTCCATGTCTTGTCTTCGCCAGGTTATCTTTATATAATAATTATTCCAATTTTTGATTTGTTGTACCTTCCAACTAGTGAACTAGGCTGGTACCACTTCAATAGTTAAATCTTCTATCTAATCCAGTGGATCAGTCGTCAATACCTTTGATATGGATCTCCAACATACTCCTTCAATACAAATACGCAAAATACATCATGCGCACGAGACATGGACAGCGGTAACGCTATTTGATATACAACTTTTCTACATCTCTCCAAATTTTATGAGGTCCAAAACATATATTGGATACAACTTTCCGTTCTTGTTGAATTGTTTTTAATCCATGCATAAGTGCTATCCTCAAGAACACTTTGTTACTTATGGTGAACTCGAGGTCTTGGTGTCTCTTCTAACAACTTGAGCTATCCTGGACCTTTTCTTTGATCTTGTCTACCACTCGATAGGTTTCTTCAATAGGCTCAAGTCTTAAAACTCTTTATTCATCAACTTCATTCCAAAACAAAAGAATTTGACACTTCTACCGTCCCATGCTTTATAGGTGACATCTACATAGTAGCTTGGTAGCAAATTCAATCCACATATAGCTTAGTTAGTCGCTCCAAAGCATACCGAGGTCGTATAGCATTGGAATGAGCTATCTTCATAAGGCGATCAACAATCACCCAGACCATGTCAATCGATCTGGGAGTCAGTGGTAAACCATTGACATAGTTCATTGTACTACAGTTCCACTTCCAGACTGGCTCTGATAGTGGTTATGGTATGCCATGTTGGTCTTTGTCTTTCAACCTTTACATGCTGATAATTTAGACACTGAAACATGCATCTAGCCCCAACTACTTCCATTCCCTTCTACCAAAATAATCTCTTCATGTTTTGGTATATATTATACTTCTAGAATGTATCCAATACGGAATAGAATGGGCTTTTAACATTATCTTGTATCTTATGATCAACATTTTTTTTCACTTCAGGTATACATAATCATCCTCTGTATCATAGGACCTTTTTCGCATTCGGAGTAAGTCAGGGTTTGGTTTTCCTTCCTCTAATCTGCTTACACCATTCTTATATACAGATCTAACAAAATTGCTACTTTTACTTCATCCATCAATTCAGAGATGATCTTTAATGCTAGAAACGCAGTCGACGAACTATTGCTCCATATGTTCATCTATAAATTCTCGCTCAATTGGATCATCACGAGTTTCTATTATATGTTACTCTCTTTTCAATCTGAATTTGTTGCTGTGAAACATAAGACAACATCTATACTAGTTCCTGCTTCGGACTTCATAATTCCCTTTTTGCTTGAGGCCTTAGCTACTACATTAGCCTGGCTCGAATGACACTGTATATCACAGGCTAAATCCTTAGGCAATTCCATCTATTTTTATCCTTATGTTCAACTCTTTCTGGTGAAGAGATATCTAAAACTCTTGTAATCCGATTTAATTTGAAATTATTCTCTATATAGGTAATGTCTCCAAGTCTTGATTGCATAACTCATCACCGGTACTTCCAAGTCATAAGTAGGGTAACTCTTCTCATGCTCCTTCAGTTTTCTTGAAGCATATACAATCGCTTGTTCTCCTTGCATAAGCACACATCCTAAACCCAATCCAAACGCATCAATGTTTAAGGTAAATGGTTGTCTTGGAATAGGAATAGTCGAGATGGGAGCAGATATCAATCTAGCTTTAGAGTCTGGAAACACTATTCACACTTGTCAGTCCAATTAGACTTCTCTCTCTTCCTAGTTAGCTTGGTAAGAGGTTTTTGCAATCTTAGAGTGGTCCTCTACAAATCGTCTGTAATCACCAGCTAAACCTAAGGAACTTCTGATCTTCCAATATTCTTTAGGTGTTTCTCACCATATGATTACTTTTATCTTAAAAGGGTCCACTTTTATCCCTTTTTATGATGCTATGTGATCTAAGAAGATCACTTCGTTTATTTAGGTCTCATATTTCTTGGACTTGGCATAAAGCTTTTCCCTTCTCAGCTGTTATGAAGTTGTTCCAAGATTCGTTGTATGAGTTGCTTCATTCTTGGAATAAAGCAAAATATCATCTATGAAAACTATGACCAACGTGTCCAACATGTCATGAAACACCCAGTTCATTAGCTCCATAAAAGATGTAAGGACATTGGTTAATACAATCGTCATAATCGAGATCTCATAATGTCCAATCCCGATTCTAAAGGTATCTTCGAGATATTTCTGTCCAAATTCTTCAGCTGATGATATCCTAACTGAAAATCAATCTTAGGAAATACCTTTGCTCCTTGCAACTGTTTAAAAAAAGTCATTGATCTAAGGTAGTAGATATCGATTCTTGATCGTGAGCTTGTCTGATTCCCGATAGTCTATACGAAGACAACACTATCATCCTTCTTCATCATGAATTGCATTGGCACTCCCCGTGATGCAATACTTAGCCTATAAGGACCTTAGTCTAATAACTCTTGTAGTTGAGTCTCAGTTCCTCCAATTCTATAAGAGTTATTCATAGGTGCCTTTGACACAAGTATCGTCCTTGGGTAACAAGTTGATGACGAACTCGGTCGCATGATCAGATGGTAACCCAAATAAGTCTCCTGGAAACACATCAGGAAATTTATACATCAGATCAATATCTTCCATCTGTGGTGCTTCTTGGGTAACGTATACCACAGATACCATATATTTATACTTATTTTTCTTCAAAGCATCTCTTGGCCTTTAGCATAGAGATGATCAGCCTTCACTTCTTGGGCAACTTACTTCCAATAAAACTAAATTATATGTCGTCTTTATTCTTGAATGATAACCTCTTTTATACACACAATAACTTTGTAGAGTGTTGCATCAACCAGTCTATTCCCAAGATGACGTCAAAGTTTACCATCTCAAGTCGACTTAGGTTGCATCCAAATTTTGTCCTTCCATATGATTTGGACATTGTTCGTAACACTCATCCCATACAACATCTAGTCCAAAAAGAGCTTGAACTAGAAAATCTGGTGTAACGGTCTTAAGAGCTTGTGTAGTTCCTTCATCTCTTAATTTTTCAAAGACTATCGCTAATAATCTCATATCTTGAAAAATTCATTAGCTTATATTTCCTTTATCGGTTTTGTTTTATCCCGATCCCTCTTTCATATACCTCGAAAAAATATCTTATGATTGTTACTTAATATCCCAAGTCTATCTAGAAGCATTAGGGTATATGCTTATAAATTCATTAATCCAACCAAACTCTTTTGGTCATTACTTAATCATCTCACTCGACCTTTGGCATAACCCAGTATTACTTATACTAATCTGAATACTATCAATGCCATGATTTTTGACTTTATCCTTGTATCCACTCTTAGATTTTCCTTTAGGAATCTTCTACTTTGTCAAAATTCATACCGATATAACCATCTTTAACTTTACTTGAGTGCTATCTACTCTTTCCTAGTTACTCTTGATAGTTTTCACTTTTTTCTCATGCACTCTTTTATAGACATGTCTCATATCCATCAAATCAGTAATCTCAAAATATATTCTCCATTACTTCATCTGAGGTTCATTGGCCATAGCATTTAATCTGAATCCAATCATCTTTCTTCCAATAATTCCATTATCACTAAACATCTTTTAAATGGATGTCGAGAAATGTAAGAATTAGAATGTTTATCCAAAAGCAATTCATTTCTTTCTTTTAAGTTAGTATGATGGCAAACACTTTCTTTATCTAATGAACTTAAGTTTAAAGGATCAGGAGTAAATCTGTGGTAATCCAACCGGCATTAAAAGGTCGTTAAGTTGCACGGTGGTCCAAATATATGAAAATAGAGGTTTTACAACTCTTAACCTCATGGTTACAGGTTCTATTGAGCATATATAATGCCATTGGTCCAGGCACTATAGGAATAAATCTGGAGAAAGTTTTCGTACATCAGTAAATCAGGTAAAATCGAAAAGATGTACGCTCAACATGATTAAACATTTAACTGTTCATTCAGTTCATATCTCTGTTCATGTTGTCGATCATGAGAGTGGCTTAGTTTGGTATAATCAGGACTAATACTAAAGAAATAATATCTATAACTCCAATTGATAGGTTAAATCAAGAAGGTATCCTGTCAAGGTACGAGAATTTAAAATCAGGTATGTGCATCCTCTATAATCATAAGAGTAAATCAGTAATGCACCGCATCTTATATAAACCTATCTAGTTATATGGCCACAATAGATTTGATTTTGCTAAAAACGTTAGAGGCTTCATCTTTAGAAAATATTTCTCAATCATTGTTGGATCATTCTATCATGATGCAGCTATCCCATATATCGATGGCTAATAAGAGCAACCACCTTAATACACTGCTTATTGTGCACCAAGCTTCTGCACTGGGGTGTGCGTTAATGGGACTTGCTGTATGGTAGGCACTGTGTTATAGGTCACATGTGCTGAGGTACACTGTTGATACCAATTAGTACTGTACATGGCCTGACTCGGAGGTGTTGATGTAACATTGGCAACTTGGGTAGTCCAGGTAGATTGGCTGGAGTGGCCTGGTTGTTCACCTCCTTTGATTTGCTCCAATTTGATTATCATTACTTAGCATTTGCTCAGATGAGTTTTCATTACCCATTCTCGACCTTGATAGTGGTGGGGTCAAGTTGCAACTTCTTGTTAATGTTCAGTGAGCAATGGATCAGATTGTAGTGGATCTCACTCTAAGTCTCCATGTCACCCAGGAGTATAGCTTTATCTTCTTTTATTCTTAGTGTATGGCCATTGTTCTCTTATCTCTGTTGGATTTAGCCCGAGATCTTTCCCTTTACCATTGCAAGGACTTAAGCATTACTAGCCATTTTCCTTCTTTCCCAAATACATCGAGTTTCACATCTTGTGAGTATTAACTCTGTATTCCATTGTTTTGTCTACTGTACTATATCATTTGTATACTTAGATAACTGCTCGACTTATAGATAGTACCCTATATTATTTATTTATCAGAATAAATTTTGGTCTTCTCCTTCGGTTTGAGTGTATATATATGGTTTCACCTTTTATATTGTACATTATTGTCTTGTTTAAGTTCGGTCTCAACCAACATAGGTGCTTATGTGGGTTCATATTAAAGCTTTTAATTATCCTAACTCATATCATGGACTCCAATGGAAGTATTCAGGTTTCATGGGAAGGCCTGAGAGCTCTGATACCAAATTCTCACACCCCAATTCCACACCAACTAGAATGGTGAGATGAACCGTCAATAAACCAACGGTTCAACCAGGATCTCGTATATGCTATGCCCACGTTGTCAAACCAAAACACATTCCACATTAATCAGAGGTAATAAAGTAAATAGCGGAAGTCTTACAGATAATGAACTGAGGTCTAGTCATGATAAATAATTAGTATTCCTTATATCTCCAAGTAACCAAAACATAATTTAATACATATTACAATATCCAAATACGAAAATTAAACACTAAGCGTATCCATAGTTGAAACGCTCGCTTAATGAATCACAATAGTCCTCCATAGCTTGCTCATCATAGCCGCCACCTATTCATATATTGGCATGTTGTCATAATCTTCAACCGTAATACCTACAACATCAGAAACTAAAAGATTTGTACGCACGAGGGTCAGCTCTCCAACTTGAGCTTAGTGAGAAAACAAAACAATGCAACAAACATATGCATGCATTCAATTCATAACTGTGGTCTGGTTTACAGTTTACAATGTGCTATAGAAAGGTTCGGTGGCCGCCTAACCTCTATACATGAGTGTGTGAAGCCGCCCAATGAAAACGGAACTGTCGACCCCACATGCACCCACTATGGCACAATATACCCCAAAGAAAACGGCATTGAAGTACCGATTGATACCATACCAACACGTAAGCCCCTGTTGGCGAGGGCTTGCAAACTGGGCTCACAACTAACCAATTCTAATGGCAAATAGTGTATCCTAGGCCTCACCCCAGCATCCCTCAATACGTCCATAGAGATAGAGCTAAGGCCCCCCGGAAGAGTCGAAGACTACACGGTCCGAGACCACCTCCCCTGATGCCCTACGACATAATAGTTCTGTTAAGGTAATGGCGATACGACGATGTTAGTGGACAAGACTTGTATAGAGCTATGGCACAATATACCCAATGAAAATGGCATTTAAGTACCGGTTGATACCGTCCCCTATCCGCATCAAGTACACCAACATTTGCTTAGTGGACATGAATTGAGTAGAACTATGGCACAATATACCCCAATGAAAATGACATTGAAGTACCGGTTGATACCATCCCCTACCCGCACCATGTACACCAACCAAACACAAACATTCACATGCCTATTCCTATCATCATCATCATCATTATGTTATAAACAATGAAATTAAATATGCATGAACAGTAATAATAGAAATATTGGATGACATGTTGAATGCACATTACAAGCATACATGCATAGAATCAGTCATGGCATTGGACTCACGAAATAAAACACTTTATTATTAGCCAATTAGTTTAGGTTTTGTTCCCTCACCTTTGCTTGAGTGTAGATCCTCTTTCAAGCTTTAAGAATCACTTTTATATCAATAAGAAAACCTAACAAGTCGATAGATTTTAATTAGAATTCACTCCGACAATTTTAGGCTTGCTGTTAAGCGAGGGTCGCAGGACGGGTCGCAAGTAGGGTAGCATTTTTCTACGACCCCAGGGTGTAGGGTCGATGCTAGGGTCGGATGTTCCATCGACCCTAGGTGCGACCGCAGCTTTCTTGGACTTCCCAAAAGCTGGGGGTCGAACCTGTGGTCTGGTAGGGTCAATTCCCAATCGGCCCTACGTGCGACCGCACGTGGTTTGAGTTGATTTTTCCATTCTGCAGTCCATTCTTTCATGTTTGGATCCTTTGTCTTAGTTTTATACTCCATCTATGATTGTTTTATGGCTCAAAACTCCAAGTTACTCACTTTTCATAGTTTTCCACGATTTCCATTGGAATTCTTCCATGGATGGATGGTATTAGGGTTTCTCCTAACCTAACTTCATCATAATCTATTCTAAGCTGTCAATTCAGATAGGGATTGAGGTTCATACCTTCTGTAGTCTGAGTTTCAAAGATTTCTCTGAGCTCCTTCTTCTTCCTTAGCCTTTTCTTCAAGTTTTCCTTCTCTTCTCTTCCTTGTCTTATCATTCTCTCACATTCAATTAGGGTTCAAAAAGGAGTGACAAAGGCTTAGGGACATCCTATTTATAGAGGAAAACCTCTCAAAATAAGTCCCATTGAGTTTAGGAAAGGTCCCAATTGAAATTAGGAAAGTTTCCTAATTTTCGGTTCGTGCTGTTTTTTGCTGTTTTCCTATGGGTCAATGCTAGGGGGTCGATGAGGGGGTTGGACAATTCGGACCCCTGCGACCCCACGACCAAATGTCATGGGTTGGACTTCTTTTGAAGTGGGGGTCGACCCTACCTGTTTAGGCATGCGACCCTACCCTCCTTTTGACTATTTTTGAGTAAAATTTTATATTGGGTCTTGGGTTTCTTCACACACTTGGTCCACTTGGCTCAACCATGATATGTAGACTGGTCACGACATGAAATGTAAGATTAGACCGGGTTCATGGTGTGCGGGTCTTACATTTGGTCTGAGATGTAAGGCCATATAAGTAGAGACTGAGGCGATTAAGACCTAAATGGACACTCAAGGTTAAAGAAGATGTCATGAAGCAGTTTGATGCCGGATTCCTAGGGTTCATGAAGTACCCAGAATGGTTAGCAAATGTGACCATTATACCTAAAATGGATGAATGACTGAGGGTGTGCATTGATTACAGAAACCTGAATAAGGCCAGCCCCAAAGACGACTTTCCATTTCTAATGATAGACATCCTAGTAGATAACACTGCAAATCATGCTCTTTTGTCCTTCATGGATGGATTCTCAGGGTACAATCAGATAAAGATGGCACCTGAATACAAGGAGAAAACCACCTTTATAACAGACTGGGGCACTTACTGTTACACTGTGATGCCATTTGGGTTGAAGAATGCTGGGGCAACTTATCAAAAAATGGCTACTACAATCTTGCACGACCTAATCCATAAGGAGGTAGAGGTGGATGTAGATGATATGATTGTTAAAACATTCACCAGAGAAGGTCACATCCCGACATTAAGGAAGTTCTTTGAGAGGATCAAGCAATACAAACTAAGGCTTAACCCCCAAAAATGTGCATTCGGGGTAATAGTGGGCAAAATGCTAGGCTTTATGGTCAGCCAAAGAGGAATCAAAATTGATCCGGCTAAGATAAAAGCCATCTCTGAAATTCCGTCTACTCAAACAGAGAAGGAAGTAAGAGGTTTCTTAGGAAGACTTCAGTTCATCAATCGGTTTATTGCACACCACACCGCAACATGCGAACCAATTTTCAAGCTACTCCGGAAAGACCAGCCGAAGGATTGGAACCCTCAATGTCAGATGGCTTTGGACAAAATCAAGACATATCTGTTGAACCCACCAGTCTTAACCCCACTAGTATCGAGAAGACCACTACTCCTCTACTTGTCAGTACTAGAGGGTTCTATGGGAACAATGATAGCCCAACATGATACAGATGGAAAGACAGAAAAGGTAGTATACTACTTGAGTAAAAAATTCACAGGATACGAAGCCAATTATACATAGCTGGAGAAGACATGCATAGCCCTATCCTGGATAACAAAGAGATTGAGAAATTATATGTTATCCTACAAGGTCATACTTATTTCCAGAATGGACCCCCTGAAGTATCTATTTGAGAAACCAGCTTTGACAGGAAGATTGGCTAGGTGGCTATTGTTGTTGTCCGAATTCGACATCACATACACTTCTCAGAAGTCTATCAAAGGGAGGGTAATTGCAGAACATCTGTCAGCTCTACCGATTAAAGATAACCTCAGACATTTGAAAGATGTATTCCTAGATGAAGAAGTCCACACAACTCAAGGAGAGGGGAAGAATGACACAAAGATAATGTTCTTCGATGGAACCACAAATCATATGGGATACGGAGCCAGCATCTTGTTCATAGATCCAAAAGGGGCATTTGTGCCATTTTTATTCGGATTAGACTTTGACTGCATAAAGAACATTGCAGAGTACGAAGCACGTATCATGGGACTGAAAACAGCTTTGGCCATAGGGGTCAACAGATTAAAGGTCTATGCTGACTCATCAATTGTTATCTACCAAGTCAGAGGGGGGATTGCAAAATCAAAGATGAGAAGCTGGTACCTTATCAACAATGTGCAATAACCTTGGCTCAGATGTTCATGCAAATTGAATTTGACTACTCCCCAAGAGATACCAATAAGTATGCCGATGCATTGGCCACCTTGCCTTCAATGATTGGAAATGATCCTTTGGGATGTATCAATCCCCTAATCACAGGGAAAAGAGTACGACCAGTCCAGTTGGTAGAAGTAAATGCACAGATAGTCGATGGCCGGCCATGGTTTGCTCATATCATAGATTCATCAAGGAAGGAAAGTATCAGTGGAAGCCACAACAGGTGATAAGAAGTCTCTTAGGCGATATGCCTCCCAGTTCATACTATGCGAAGATATCCTGTACAGAAGATCTCATGAAGGAGTGCAGTTAGTCTATGTCGATGAGGAACAGGTGCAAAATGTCATCGAGGAAGTCCATCAAGGAATATGCAGACCTCACATAAATGCTAGAATGCTTGAAAAGAAGATTCTTAGAATGGGATATTACTGGAACACAATGGAAGCAGACTATGCAGAGTTCGTAAGGAAATGTCACAAGTGCCAAATCCATGATAATTTGATACATGTGCCTCCAGTAGAGTTGCATACTCTTAGCTATCCATGGCCTTTCTCAACTTGGGGCATAGATGTGATCGGAAAGGTTCACCCTAAAGCATCAAATGGGCATGAATTCATCTTGGTCGCCATCGATTACTTCACAAAAATGGGTAGAGGCACAGTCATATGCCAATCTCACAGCAAACAAAGTGGCTAAATTTCTACAAGAATACATCATATGCCGGCATGGAAAGCCTCATTCTATAATCTGAGATCAAGGACAACACTTCAGAGGGAGAATCCAAGAATTATGTGACAAGTTCCATATCAAAAGGCACCGGTCCTCTCCTTATCGTCCACAGACAAATGGGGCAGTAGAGGTGGCCAATAAAAATGTCAAGGTTATCCTCCAGAAGATGGTAGAGTCTAATGTTGATTGGGCAGACAAACTACCTTATGCACTCTGGGCATACAGAACATCCATAAGAACATCCACTAGGGCAACGCCGTATTCACTAGTATATGGTATGGAAGCAGTCCTCCCAGTAGAAATAAGGGTGCCATCACTGAGAGTCTGATGGAATGCAAGATTTCAGAAGCTGAATGGTTGCAATCCAGATATGATGAGCTGAACTTCGTTGATGAAAGAAGAATGAAGGCAGTGGATAAGGTGAAAAAATACCAACAAAGAATGGTAGCAACCTTTAACAAAAAGATGCATGTTCATCACCTGACAGTAGGGGACCTGGTATTGAAGGAACAAAAAGCACCTGTCCATGACCCTAGGGAAAAATTTCATCCTAATTGGAGCGGACCGTTCATAGCAAAAGAAATCTTACTTGGGAAAGATGTTCGACTGGTCGACATGGGAGGCATCGAGTTACAATACTTGACCAATTTGGATCAAGTGAATTGGAGAATCTAGTCAACAATGTCGGTAAGTTCTTCAAATGATTGATGCCTATTGCTAATGTCAGCAGGTGAGAGATAAGCCTTTCACCCAGGAATGGTTCATTTTATCATCATAATCAAAGAAAGAATTTCTTGTTTGTTGGCTAAACTCTTTCATCCGTCCCTCTATCCAATGGATTTCCCAAGAGTTATACATTAAATCCCATCTTTCATATCATTTGATATAAACTCTCATGAGTATATCAATCTGAGAAATTATAAATAAAAAAATCTGTCTGGAACTCTTATCTGTCGTTCATTACATCTGATGATGTCCCAAGATTCCAACAAGCCCATCCTTTCTCAAGCCAATAAAATGGGATCTTCTCGGTAAGATAAGCCCATTTTATATGAACAACCACAAACTCCTCCAGGCGGCAGACCCACCTGGACAGTTTCTTGTCAGTCCCATTTGGACCTCCACTTCGCTCATCATGTCTATAGATTTATGTACTTAAAACTCAGACAGAGTCAGTCATATGTATACATTTCATGCGAAATCTTCTAAGGGCATTTCAACATATCTAAACAACAACAATTTAAGTTAATTCCAATGATTCATTTTTAACCTCTATTTGTACGTCAGGATTCCTATAGGTCACACCCAGGAGGCTGACAATCCATTTTCAGTCGGACATAATTACAGAGATGGACAGGGCACTAAAAAATTGGAGCTGGCGTATTGAGTTCACAAAAGATAGCTCTTTCTTGCGGAAGCATCAACTAGAGGCGCTTCCTCAATTAACAACCATAAAATTATGCTCAGACCTTTTGAAAGCAGCCGCTCAATGTTGGGATCCAACAGTTCATGCAATACCCGCACTCCGTAAACCCGGTCTAAACCTTGGTTTTGTGTCGTGATAGGTCTTCCGATCATCACCGGGCCAGACGGGACGAGCGGAAGACATTCAGGTACGAAATCAGAAAATGACTTCTGAGGGTCCCACTTTCCTGATTTCGAATCCTAGAAGTTTCCTAATCCTAGTAGGGTTACTAACCCTAATTCTAGCCTATAAATACACCCTTAAGTCTCCTCAAATCCTTTCCAGTGACTCTCGCAAACCCTAGAGAAAAGAAAGAGGTTGGAAAGGAGAAGGAGCTAGGAAGAAGAAGAAGGTGCCGCCATTACCGTTCGACGAAGCTCACGCTACGCCAGTCAACGGTAAGTGTTTTAACTATTCTTCTTATCCTATGTTAGTTGTGTGGGTGGATCAATACCATGCAAAGTAGGTATTGATCTAAAACCCTAAATTGGTGAATAAAACCTAAGTTGCCGTCAAACCCTAGATTCGAGTTTCGAGATGATATTCTTTGAAACGAGACTCGAATGAGTTGGGGATAACTCTAACTCAAAGATTAGACTTAGAATGGATAGGAGAAACCTTGGAAATCCATGGAGAATAATCATCGATAGACGAAGAACCAAGTGTATGGTCTTCCGGAGACATACCGGTCGACCATACCGGTTGACAGTCTGTTCACAGTGCTGCGACCGGTATGGTGAGACCGGTCAGGTCTGAAAGGCTGGTTTTGGACTTTTGTTGGTTTCCGACCAACATGAAACCCTAAGAAAAATATTTTAATGAAACCCTAATAATGTTGTAGGACTTTGTGACATATCGTTTGGATCTTGTGACGTGGAGCAAGTTATCGAACGAGCGTCAGGTAAGGAAATCTGACCTAAACCTAATAATTAATTGACAGTAAATTGTTGTTAATCACCTGATTATATGAGATGTGTTGTTTGTGCATATTCACATGCCATCCTTTACTTTCGGTTATTATTACTGTTCATGCATTTATAGGATGTGATTGTTAGGCATGTGATTGTTTTTGTTAGTGTGTGGAGTGGGGCATGGGCCTGGGATCGCTCTTCACATTAGCACCTTTTGTAGTATTCTGTCTTAACATGCTTGGTACGGGTGGGGCATCAGGGGAAGGTCGTGGTACGGTGGTCTCCGATATTGATGTTGGCCTGGCCATGGTTATGTGGCACTGTGGTCTCCGAGTCGATGTTGGCTTGTCCACGATGCTTTAGCTCTATCTCTATGCCGTAGGGAGTTATGTTGGGACAGGGTCTACCTACGTATTGTTTTTATCCTAGTGAGTTAGTTGCGGATAGGGCATCAGGGGAGGTGTGGGAATGCCTTAGCTCTATCTCTATGCCGTAGACGGCTGTACTGGGATAGAGCGTACATTGATGACATATAGGATTGGTTAGTTGCGAGCCCAGTTTGCGAGCCCTGACCAGTAGGGGCTTAGGTACTGGTATGGGTAGAGTATCAGGGGAGGTACGTGGGTATCTTAGCTCTATCTCTATTCCATGATGGGTGCATGTGGGCCAATGGGGGTGTGAACCATGAGGTGCCACACACTCGTGTATAGAGGTACAGGGGCCACCAAACCTTTCTATAGCACATTGCAAATTTAAAACCAGACCACAGCATAAAACTGATTGTTACTAATGCATAATATTGTGAAACTGTCTGATTGTCTTACTGAGTTGTATTGTGAGCTCACCCTTTGTACGTACATTGTTTTTTAGATGTTGATGCAGGTTACACTGTGGGCGACTATATGAATGCTCCTGTGTATGGTGGTGTTGCGACATTGGACGTGCAAGCAGGAGAGGACGAGCATGACGCTTCATGCGAGTGCCCTTTCTGCGTGTACCTTTGATCGGATTTTACTTGTTTCTTTTATTTATTTTTTATTGGATTAAATGGATGTACGGATATTATTTTATGTGTTTGGATTTGGATAATTGAATATTTATTTAATTATCAATAGATACTCAGTTCATTCTATTTAAAGTCTTCCACTGTATATTTATATTCTGATTCTGGTTATGTGTAATGGTTTGTGTGAACGGACATGGCCTATTTGAGATCCTGGTGTGAACCGTTGGTTCAATGGCGGTTCACTCACACCATTCTGGTTGGATCAAAATTGGGGTGTGACAACTTGGTATCAGAGCTCTCGGGCTCTGTCTACAGACTATATTACACATAACTGGGTCGATGAACTGAGTTAGGAAATATTAAAAATTTTAATACAAACACACCCTAAGCATTGTTTGATACCTGAGATGGACTAAGAAAGAGAATAATGTACTATATTAAATGTGGAACTTAACATTTACACATGCACTAGTTAGGAAAAACCATGAAAATTTCCATTAATTATGAAAATTGTAGCAAATGATATAGTGCTACAGGGTACAGTCCACAAATCGGACAGTTACCCTGTATTATAAACAGTCATAAGTGAAAGAAATAAAGGGGATAATCATGGGGTAGGGGGCCTGGGAGGAATAGGGTCTGCTATGTCATAGTCTCGCTCGTAAGCAACCCTGAGCCAGTGCACCTGATCATGTGTGACCCTGAGACTGCGAGCCAGCTGCGCCAAGTCGCGGCTCATCTCGCGCTATGTGTCCCTGATCTCCATCATCATACCCATCATGGTGTCGGAGGGAGGCTGAGATGGTCTAGCGGTAGAGGTAGATGGTGGTGCTGCTGGTGTAGGCTACAGAGCTGGCACTGGTACACCCTCGGCCCTATCCTCGTCATCATCCCGCTCGAGCTCGGCTGCATAGGCCGCATTGGCTGCTGCTGCTGCTGCCACCGCGGCTGCTACCCTCCCAAGAGGGTGAGGGCGAGCCTCCAACTCGTCATCGCTAACTGGCAGATCAACCATCTGCATCCTCTGAATGGCGTCCCAGTCTATATCGAACGTCATAGTATCCTCCATGGTCACTTCGTCTCTCATGCTCACGCCCAGACGACGTAACAGGGAGGTAATGAGACGACCATAAGGAAGGTTACTGGCCTGATCGGCCAGGGTCGCCTGATGCATGGTCCTAATGATGAGGTATGGGAGAGAGACCCGCTCCCCAGTGCAGACGCAATAAATGATTTACTGAGTGAGCTGGGATAACTCACTATAATGTCCGCTCTGGGGGATGATGTTGGGCTGGATGATGTGACTGTAGACCCGAGGTACAGGTCTCAGGCTAGCCGCCTTCATAGGAGCCCCAGGGTTGAGTATCTGATGAGCTATCTCTCGGCGCAGGTCCTCAGTCAGATAGCCCTTCGCTTTGGGAGGGCAATATACTAGGTCTCCATCATTTGGAACCCCTAGAAGGTCAGCCTGCTGCTAGGTGTTAAAGGAAATGGGAACACCCCGGACATAGCTAGAGATGCGTAAATCCCTACCCTGGTTGGGATCGTTCACATCTCCGTGCAGCTCTAGGTTAGCAAAGAAATGCTTAACCAGGTTAAGACGGGTGGTGTCGGTGTATGAAATGACGGGCAACCAACCAAGCCTGTCAAACGCCGCTCGCACGTCGAACCGGTCTAACTGCTCCAAGTTAACACGACGCCCGGATTCTATGCTTTTATTATCGAACCACGGGAATCGAGCTTGTGCCTCAACAGAATGAAACCAGTGCCCGTCAAGCTGGGGAACTGGTGGCTGGGGAGCACGTGAACTCGAGCCATGAGGGCGTTTCCCGAGAGCACGTCGAGGAGCCATTTAAGCTGCAAAACAACTGAAAACAAGATAGAATGTTAGAAATTATCAAAATTTCGGCAGCATAACAATTGTAATTCAAGAAAAAGCCTCGAACTCACCCAAAAACATGGGGAGGAGGACTTACGTAACCCCCACACTCTTCAACAAACCAATCACAGGCAATTACAATAATAAATTTCAAGAAATCAAGAAAAATCAAGAATTTTTGAAAATTATGGAAAACCTAGGTCAAAAAGGTGAAAATTTTGATTTTCTAGCAAATTGTTCGGTGAAACCCCAAATTGGTTGAGGGCTTTTGCTCTTGGGGGTCCCTAAACCCTTTCCTATCCGAAGGAAAAGAGTTCCTATGGTTGAATCATCTCGAACAATGAAAAACCTAAATTTCTACATATAGACGATATGGAAAAATTGTAGAAACATGAGAGAGAGGGAAGAGACCTACCTGGAGACGATGTGCTAGGTCTTGAATGGAAGGAATCGGCTTCAAATAGCACCGGTCGGACTATAGCAACTCGGAACCTAGAAGAGAATCGCCACCGGAGAGAAAGAAGAAAAGAAAAGTGAGAATTTTTCTCACTTTTCGCGATTTAAAGCCAGTTTTGGGCACACCGGTCGACGGTTTTGCCTATACCGGTCGACCGGTATCACCCCAGGTGTGCGACCGCTATGTCTCGGTCAGCATTTTAATTCTGACCGGTCGACTATACCGGTCGCAACACTGTATACAGAGTGTCGACCGGTATCTCCCAGACATGCGACCGCAATGTCTCGATCAGAAATTAAATTCTGACCGGTCGACTATACCGGTCGCGGCATATTCCACAGAGGTGCGACCGGTATGTTGCGATCGGTATGCACCAGAAAAGATAGAAAATTTCTAAAAAATTTTAAAAATTGAGTAAATTGAAATTTTACTTCTCGACTATTTCCCCTTGTATTATTCAAGACTAACACTGCTATTATTGTGGTTCTCACGTGTTATGTCTTCTTCTCAGATCCATATAGAATAGTCTGAGATGGTGGGAGGAAACGGTCGTAGGGGTCAGAAGCGTCATCAGGCCAGGATGCGCCCAGAGGAAGAACAGGTTGAACAAGACCATGTTAGAGAGCCAAGTCCGGAAGTGGAGGAGGAACAGGTCCCAGAAGTACCAATAAATTTACCTGGGCCGCCCCATAAGAATTCTGAGACCATTGTTACAAACCTGGTCTATCAGATGCAAGCTCAACAGAAGGAGTTCCTGAGCGAGGTACTGAAGATGCTCAGACCATCGGGTTCTGTTCCCACTGACAATACACCTGAGTCTGGAGAGAAAATATCTTCACAACCGATGCAGGGTAGTCCAAGACCGATGGGCCAAGCACAAAATGTACCACCACCGCATCAGTTTTCATCGCCTTCTGCGTACCCAGGAGCCTACCCGTATCCACTACAATGGTACGGAATGAATACTCAGGGACAACACGATCTGAGTAGAGCGGTGGACAGATTCCTGAAGTTGAAGCCTTCATCATTTACTGGTAGAACAGGAAAACCATTGTGGCCAGCATAGTGAGTTGCAGAGATGGAGAAGAATTTCCGTCTAATGACATGTACAGAGGAGGAAAAGGTCTTATTTTCCACTCACATGCTGAAAGAAGATGCAAATGCTTGGTGGAATTCTACACGGGCATATCTGGAGACTAAGTATGCACAGGTGGATTGGGAAGCATTCAAAGTTGCCTTCTTCGATAAATACTTCCCGAAGAGTTTCAGAGATCAAATGGAGAAGGAGTTCCTCAACCTACAGCAATCTCAGTCAACCGTGGATGCTTATCAGCAGAGGTACGAAGAGCTATTCTTCTTCGCACCGGCAAGTATGCAAGAAGAAGAGACCAAGACACGTAGGTTCACCATGGGACTACATGGAAGCATCAGAGAGCACATATTGGGTTTGGACAAGAAGATCTACAATGAGGCTGTGCAGGTTGCGAGGGTGATAGAGTCCAGCCAGAGGGACAGCTTCTTTGCTCAGAACAGGGGAGTGAAGAGGCCTGCTAGTGAGAGTTCGGGTGGCGGTAACAGTAGACCCTTCCGCCCATACAGGGCTCCGACCGCTGCAATGCCTGCAAGGAACAACACGGCACCCCTGTGCCACAGAATGCCGGATACAACCCGAATATAAAGTGGTTCAACTGCCAGCAAGTGGGTCATATTGCAAGGACCTGCACTTTACCTAAGAAGCAACCTCCCCAGCAGGGAAAAGTTTATGCGGTCACCACTGAAGAGGCAGCTGCATCACCGGATGTGGTCACTGGTACGACTCTATCCCTTACTATTTGGCTTATCTTTATCATTTGTGTGTATGCGGATATAGAACTAAGGGATGATAGAAAATTCCAGGAATTGTAAATGTAGCTGGTATACCCGCCAGAGTATTATTTGACTCTGGGGCCACTCACTCCTTTGTTTCTATTTCTTTTGGAAAGCGAATGGAGTTACAATCAAGCATTTGAACCCAAGCTTGATAGTTCGCTCTCCACTAGGAGTCGAAGTGGCTTTGACCGAATATTATGGACCATGTACTGTATGTATTGAGGGCCAGACTTAGAAGCAAGCCTAGTACTACTTGAGATGGCAGACTTTGATGTCATTTTGCGAATGGATTGGCTAGGCCATCATTCGGCCGTCCTTTTATGTGGTGAAAGGAAGCTTGTGCTTACTGACAACAAGGGAAAGGAATATAGCTTCACGGGGATCAGGCTATCTAGGAAGTGGAAGCTGATTCTCTCCGCCCTAAAAGCTAAAAGAAGCTTAGAGGAAGGAGGAGTGGGGTATCTAGTATCTGTAGTTGACACCAATGCTGAGGTGCCAAAGATGGAGGATCTAGAGGTGGTACGAGAGTTTCCAGATGTATTTCCAGAAGATCTCCCAGGTTTACCACCAGATAGGGCTACAGAATTTGTGATAGACCTTATGCCAGGTTCGGCGCCGGTGTCTAAAGCACCATACAGAATGGCCCCGACCTAGTTAAAGGAGTTGAAGACCCAGTTACAAGAATTGTTGGATAAGGGCTTCATACGACCTAGTATATCGCCTTGGGGAACACCTGTATTATTCGTCAAGAAGAAGGATGGAAGTGTAAGGCTATGTATTGACTACCGTGAACTAAACAAGTTGACGATCAAGAATCGGTACTTTTTGCCTAGGATCGATGATTTGTTGATCAATTACAGGGTGCAAAGGTTTTCTCGAAGATTGATCTCCGATCGGGGTATCACCAACTGAAGATCAAGGCAGGAGATAATCCGAAGACTGCTTTCAGGACGAGGTATGGGCATTATGAGTTTCTAGTTATGTCTTTCGGGTTGACCAATGCCCCAGCGTCGTTCATGGAACTGATGAACCGAGTGTTTCATGATATGTTGGACACTTCGGTCATCGTATTCATCGATGACATATTGATCTACTCTAAGGACATGGAGACTCATACAACACATTTGAGGGCAGCCCTACAACAGCTGAGACAAGAGAAGCTTTATGCTAAATTCAAGAAATGCGAGTTTTGGTTGAAGGAAGTGGCCTTCTTGGGCCATGTAGTATCTGAAGACGGTATCAAGGTTGATCCAAGTAAGATAGCTGCTATAGTAGGATGGGAAGCACCAAAATCTGTTGCGGAGATTCGTAGTTTCCTTGGGTTGGCTGGTTATTATAGAAGGTTCGTGGAAGATTACTCCAGGATCGCGGTTCCACTCACCAGATTGACTAAGAAGGGAGAGAAATTCATATGGACAGATGAGTGCGAGAAGTGCTTTCAGACTTTGAAGTCAAGACTAGTCTTTGCACCTATCTTGACCATCCCAGAACCAACCGTACCGTTTACTTTATATACGGATGCTTCGGGGTTGGGTATCGGGTGTGTATTGATGCAAGGAGAACAGGTGATTGCTTATGCATCAAGACAGTTAAAGGAGCATGAGAAGAACTATCCTACGCATGACTTGGAGCTAGCAGCGGTTATTCATGCAATCAAGACTTGGAGACACTACTTGTACGGTGAGAAGTTTCAGATCAAGTCAGATCACAAGAGCTTAACTTATCTTTTTACTCAAAAGGATCTGAATATGAGGCAGAGGAGATGGCTGGAATTGTTGAAAGATTATGATTGTGACATCCAGTACCATCCGGGTAAAGCAAATGTTGTGGCCGACGCCTTAAGCAGGAAGTGGGCATCGAAACCTGAGGCTGGACCAAGTACAAATGCTGCATTATGTGCCGCAGCTTCAAGTTTAATCGAAGGTGATGAAGAGTATATTATAGAGACTACAGAAGACCCCGTTGAACAAGGCTTAATTCATAAGTTAACCATGATGTTCGCAGCTTTGAAGATCTCACCGGGTCTAGTTGATGATGTCAAGGTAGCAATCCTACAGGATCCTCACCTCAAGACAGTGCAAAAAGACTTAGAGAAGGGTACGAGCAATCCTGACTTTACCTTGGATTCAGACAAGGTACTCAGGTATCGTGGATGGCTATGTATACCTGAGAGTGAAGACTGCGATAGCAGAGATCGAGTTATGACTGAAGCTCATTACACTCCATATTCGGTACATCCAGGGAGTACCAAAATGTACCATGACTTGAGAATATTATATTGGTGGAGGGGTATGAAAGCTGATATAGCTCGTTTCATGTTCCAGTGTTTGAATTGCCAACAAGTTAAAGCAGAAAGGCAGAGACCCGCAGGTTTACTACAGCCATTACCGGAACCTGCGTGGAAGTGGGATTGTATTACTATGGATTTCGTCACTGGCTTACCTTTGACACCAAGGTCAGTGGATGCAGTTTGGGTTATAGTGGATCGACTCACCAAGACAGCTCGATTCATTGCGGTCAGACCTCAGTATACCATGGAGAAACTGGCCAAGTTATATGTGGATAATATAGTCAGACTTCATGGAGTTCCAGAGAGTATAGTATCTGACAGAGATCCCCGTTTTACATCAAAGTTCTGGGAGGGATTACAGAAAGCTATGGGAACCAAGTTGAAGTTCAGTACAGCTTTTCACCCTCAGACGGACGGACAGTCAGAACGAACTATTTAAATTTTGGAAGATATGCTCCAAGCTTGTGCAATAGATTTCAAGGGAGCTTGGGATGAGAAGCTATCACTTATCGAGTTCGCTTGCAACAACAGTTATCAGGCTACAATTCAGATGGCCCCATATGAAGCACTCTATGGGAAGAAGTGTCGTACACCTCTGTTATGGAACGAAGTGGGGGAAAAAAGAATTGTAGGACCGGAGTTTGTTGAAGAAACTTGCCGAGTGATTGATCAAATCAAGGAGAGAGTAAAGACAGCTCAAGTTTGACAGAAGCACTATGCGGATAATCGACGTCGAGATCTGGAGTTTGCAGTGGGTGACAAAGTATTCTTGAAGGTGTCACCGATGCGAGGTCTGAAATGATTTGGTAAGAAAGGGAAGCTATGCCCCAGGTATGTGGGACCGTATGAGATATTGACCCGACGTGGTAATGTAGCATATCAACTGGCTCTACCAACATCTATGTCCAGTGTTCATAATGTGTTCCATGTATCATTACTGAAAAAGTATGTCAGAGATCCATCGCACATCTTGACTGTTGATCCCCCAGACTTGACTGAAGACTTAACATTCAAAGTGGTGCCTGTGATGCTCTCAAGTGGAAAGGTACAGCAACTTCGAACCAAGGATATCCATTATGTGAAGGTGCATTGGAGAAGCCAAAATGTGGAGGAAATTACTTGGGAAGAAGAGAGCGCGATGAGGAAGGAGTACCCTAACCTTATCAATGATCAAGGTACGTTCAAATTTCGAGGCCAAAATTTCTTTTAAGGGTGGGGGAGTTGTGAAACCTACATGCAAATTTTGGGACAAAATTTCTTTTAAGGGTGGGGGAGTTGTAAGACTCGCACTCCGTAAACCCGGTCTAAACCTTGGTTTTGTGTCGTGACAGGTCTTCCGATCATCATCGGGCCAGACGGGACGAGCGGATGACATTCAGGTACGAAATCGGAAATTGACTTCTGAGGGTCCCACTTTCCTGATTTTGAATCCTAGAAGTTTTCTAATCCTAGTAGGGTTACTAAACCCTAAATCTAGCCTATAAATACACCCTTAAGTCTCCTCAAATCCTTTCCATTGTCTCTCGCAAACCCTAGAGAAAATAAAGAGGTTGGAAAGGAGAAGGAGCTAGGAAGAAGAAGAAGGTGCCGCCATTACCGTTCGACGAAGCTCATGCTACGCCAGTCAACGGTAAGTGTTTTAACTATTCTTCTTATCCTATGTTAGTTGTGTGGGTGGATCAATACCATGCAAAGTAGGTATTGATCTAAAACCCTAAATTGGCCAATAAAGCCTAAGTTGTCGTCAAACCCTAGATTTGAGTTTCGAGATGATATTCTTTGAAACGAGACTCGAATGAGTTAGGGATAACTCTAACTCAAAGATTAGACTTAGAATGGATAGGAGAAACCTTGGAAATCCATGGAGAATAATCATCGGTAGTCGAAGAACCAAGTGTATGGTCTTCCGGAGACATACCGGTCGACCATACCGATTGACAGTCTGTTCACAGTGTTGCGACCGTTATGGTGAGACCGGTCAGGTCTGAAAGGCTGGTTTTGGACTTTTGTTGGTTTCTGACCAACATGAAACCCTAAGAAAAATATTCTAATGAAACCCTAATAATGTTGTAGGACTTTGTGACATATCGTTTGGATCTTGTGACGTGGAGCAAGTTATCGAACGAGCGTTAGGTAAGGGAATCTGACCTAAACCTAATAATTAATGGACAGTAAATTGTTGTTAATCACCTGATTATATGAGATGTGTTGTTTGTGCATATTCACATGCCATCCTTTCCTTTCGGTTATTATTACTGTTCATGCATTTATAGGATGTGATTGTTAGGCATGTGATTGTTTTCGTTAGTGTGTGGAGTGGGGCATGGGCCTGGGATCGCTCTTCACATTAGCACCTTTTGTAGTATTCTATTTTAACATGCTTGGTACGGGTGGGGCATCAGGGGAAGGTCGTGGTACGGTGGTCTCCGATATTGATGTTGGCCTGGCCATGGTTATGTGGAACTGTGGTCTCCGAGTCGACGCTGGCTTGTCCACGATGCTTTAGCTCTATCTCTATGCCGTAGGGAGTTATGTTGGGACAGGGTCTACCTGCGTATTGTTTTTATCCTAGTGAGTTAGTTGCGGATAGGGCATCAGGGGAGGTGTGGGAATGCCTTAGCTCTATCTCTATGCCGTAGACGGCTGTACTGGGATAGAGCATACATTGATGACATATAGGATTGGTTAGTTACGAGCCCTGGCCAGTAGGGGCTTAGGTACTGGTATGGGTAGAGTATTAGGGGAGGTACGTGGGTATCTTAGCTCTATCTCTATTCCATGATGGGTGCATGTGGGCCAATGGGGGTGTGAACCATGAGGTGCCACACACTTGTGTATAGAGGTGCGGGGGCCACGAAACCTTTCTATAGCACATTGCAAACTTAAAACCAGACCACAACATAAAATTAATTGTTACTCATGCATAATATTGTGAAACTCTCTGATTGTCTTATTGAGCAGTGTTGTGAGCTCACCCTTTGTACGGTACATTGTTTTTTAGATGTTGATGCAGGTTACACTATGGACGACTATATGAATGCTCCTGTGTATGGTGGTGTTGTGGCGTTGGACGTGCAGGCAGGAGAGGACGAGCATGACGCTTCATGCGAGTGCCCTTTCTGCGTGTACCTTTGATTGGATTTTATTTGTTTCTTTTATTTATTTTTGGTTGGATTAAATGGATGTACGGATATTATTTTATGTGTTTGGATTTGGGTAATTGAATATTTATTTAATTATCAATAGATACTCAGTTCATTCTATTTAAAGTCTTCCGCTGTATATTTATATTCTGATTGTGGTTATGTGTAATGGTTTGTGTGAACGGACACGGCCTATTCGAGATCCTGGTGTGAACCGTTGGTTCAATGGCGGTTCACTCACACCATTCTGGTTGGATCAGAATTGGGGTGTGACAGTTCATGTCTTTAGGATGGGAGAAGTCGAGTTATGCCCAATTGTAGAAGAATTCAGAGCTTGCCTCATGCTCACACCTAAGCTGAAGATCTTTAAGCCATCTCCAGGAAAAGATTATAGGCATGAAATACAAGATTTTTTCAGCTGGGATAAGGAAGAAATGTGTCATTTTGTACAAGATCAACGGCTACCGATAAAGCGCATGATCAAGTCATATGCTCATACAAGTCCAACAGGGAAAGAAGCACAGGATCAGCGAAGACATGTTTACCTATATTGTGGCATAGCCCGACTATTGCTACGAAGTTGCACAGATACAGAATCTCCAGTCATAATAGATCTCATCAAGCATGCGAGACAAGGTTTTGACATCATCCCTACAGTGTTGGCCGAGACATTAAAGGGCCTTGACTTCATGGCAACTCATCAAGGGTTTGAGTTGGACAATTTTAGCGGATCACCATATCTTCTTCAAATTTGGTTAACAGAGAGGTTTAGGATTAGTTGAGGAATCTGAAGCAGCGACCCTCAACCCTTTTCAATTGGCAGAATGAGCAAATCCTATGGCTTATCAGATGGACACAGATTGGTTCAGCCGCATCAAAGAAATAATCACAGCAGACATCAGATGGAAATGCACTTGGTGGAAGCAAGAGCGGGTTGTCACAATTACAGAGAATAGTTTGGATGTTCATACCTAATTCTATTCCCCAACAAGGTTACCTCAGCAATTCAATATCCCACCAAGCACCAATAGAAAAATGACTGATTGTGAACTTCCCAAAAGGTTGACATTAGATCTGGTTGATACCATTACTCATGAATGGAACAATCAAAATGTTCAAACACTCCCTAGAGTTACACCGATCAAGAAACCAATAGCAATTTAGGTTTTTTTGAATTTTAATATGTTTCATGAACTATGTCTCTTAGATTCAATAAAGAAACATTTGATTCACCATAATCATTTATTTGCTCTATGAAATTATCAATGTTCTGACAACTGCAGGTACTCAAACCAGAATCATAATCAAAAGAAAAGACATCTAGACAAATCGAAGCCGAGTCCAAGGTCATACAATCAGCCTTGTATTCAAAGCCTAGCTTCATACAAGAAGAGGTTCCAAACCTACAAACCAGTATTGTATTCATAGCCTAGCTCCGTACAAGAAGAAGTTTATCAGCCTACAAATGGATCAAGTCAGGTTCAAGCCCGCACGTACCTTGCATAATGAGTTCCATCTCTGCAAGAAGAGGTTCCCAGCCTACAAATGAGCCTTATATTCACAGCCTAGCTTCGTACAAGAAGAGGTTTATCAGCCCAAAAATGGATCAAGCCGGGTTCAAGCCCGCGAGTACCTTGCATCATGAGTTCCACCGCAGCAAGAAAAGTTTCCCAGCCTACAAATGAGCCTTGTATTCACAGCCTAGCACCATACAAGAAGAGGTTTATCAACCTATAAATGGATCAAGTTGGGTTAGCCCGCGTGTACCTTCCATCATGAGTCCCACCTCAGCAAGAAGAGATTCCCAGCCTACAAATGAGCCTTGTATTCACAGCCTAGCTTCATACAAGAAGAACAATCACTAATTTTCCAAGAAGAGCAAACCTTTTTACCAGTCGAACTACAATCTGGGCTTGATTTCTAGGACACCCTTAGAATATGTAGGCAGTTTAGGACAAATTACCCTAAGTGCAGCACAATAAGCAATCTCACTCATATCCCAAAAATATGGTTCTTTTATCTTCAACCTTCAATTGGTAACAATCTCGGCTAAAGAGGGGCATCTGTAAGCATCCCATTTTTGTCACCCTCAGCATAAGTGAACCAATATGGTGATTCTCTAAAGAACCCCATAGTAAAGTCATAGGCTATTACCTACTTGGATGAATAGGTCGTGAAATTATCTTTGAAATGAGACCGGAATCATCAAATTCTGACGTCAAACAAGGAAGATATCGCAGTTTGAAAGTGCAAGGGCGTTTACGTAATTATCGTATGATATATGCATTATCATTGAAACTTCAAGACATCATATTTTAGTCATCTGATATCAAAATCAGATGATTCAAAGGCCAATATTCCTTATTTTTAGTCATCTTCAAAGTGGACATGAAAAAATCCCGGATAGAAGTCACCAGTGGGCCCCATGCAAGCTTTCATGCAAAATTATCATTAGAACTTCAAAACTTCATATCTTTGTCGTTCTATGTCGGATTCAGATGATTCCAAGGCCATTATTCTTCATTTGTGATGTTCTACAAAGTGGACGTAAAAAATCTCGAGTAGAGGTCTCTATAAGGTCCCATGCAAAATTACACATGGAAATGATCATTTAATCTTCGAAAATTCATATTTTGGTCACCCCATATCCAAATCAGGTAATTTCAGTTTCATTATGTTCCACTTTTTGTACTCTACAAAGTGGACATAAAGGATTTCCGATAGAATTCTTCGAAGGATCCCATGCAGAATGGTCAGTCAAATTATCGATAATTGACCTGCTTAAACATCAGAAATTCATAAATTGGCCATTTTATTTTCAAATGAGGTGATTCAAGTTCTAATATTTCTCATTTTTAATGTTCTACAAAGTTAACGTAGAAAATTTGGAATAGGTGCTATCGAAAAAGTCCATGTGAAAGGGTGATAGAAATGAACTATGAAATGTCAACCTTGGTCAAAACCAGCTTAATCTAGCGTAGTCTAACTTAGTGGGGCCCAGCTCAGACCAATCCAAACTAGGATATGTCAGCCCATATGCATGTATTTCTTTTATATGTGTATAATGTATAATATATTATTGTATATATATATATATATATATATATATATATATAAATATAAATATATTAATACATATAATATATCCATAAGATATATATATATATATATATATATATATATATATATATATAAATAAATATAAATATATTAATACATATAATATATCCATAAGATATATATATATATATATATATATATATATATATATATATATATATATATATACATATATATTGTAGGAAAGAGAAAGGAAAGAGAGGTTGTGGGAAAGAGAATGGGAGAAAGGAAAAAAGGAAGGAGAGACAAAATAAAAGAAAAAAAGAAAAGAAAAAAAGAAAGGAAAGAGGAAGGAAAGAAAAAAGAAAAAAATAAGAAGAAAAAAATAAAAACGTTTTCTAGAAAGAAAACGTGAAAAGAGAGGGAGAAAGGAAAAAAGGATGGAAAGGAAGGAAGAAGAAAAGGAAAGAAGAAAGAAAGGAAAGAGAGAAAGGATTTTCTAGAAGAAGGAAAGAGAGAAAGAAAAGAGATAAGGGATTTTCAAGAAGAAGAAGGAGAAAAAGGAAAGAAAGGAATGAGAAAAAACTTGGGAAAGAGAGAAGAAAGGAAAGAAAAAAATGGAAATAAAGGATTTTCTAAAAGAAAAAGAAGAAAAGGAAGAAAGAGAGAAGAAGGAAAGAAGATCAGAGAGAAGAAGGATGTTTCTGTCACACCCCAATTCTGGTCTATTCAGAATGATGTGATGAACCGCTAAATAACCAATGGTTCAACCAGGATCTCTAATAGGTTATCCCCGCGTTATCCAAACTTTCACACATCCATAATCATAATCAGAGTAATACATAATAGCGGAAAATTCATAATAAAATGAACTGAGCAACTAAGATGATATCATTAATTTAATAGCAAATTATTTTATTTTCAATTGAGACATAAATATTTAAATACCAAATACATGTCTTTATAAATCCAATGAAAGAAACCTATAAAAATATCTAATCAAATAGACACGAGTTGCACTCGCAAGAGGAGTCGTGCGTATCATCTTCAGCTCCAACTTCCATTGCTGCCACGTTCCCGTACGCAGACGCATTCACATAGTCTTCAACGGTATAACTTGCATCATCAATTAAAAATATTCGACGTCGAGGGGTGAGCACACATCACGGCTCAGTGAGTAGCCAAAACAATGCAACAATACATATACATGCAAAAATCAATTTATATCTTTGGTCCGGTTTAAAGTTTACAGTATGCAATAGAAGGTTTAGGTAGCCAGAGGTCGCGTTTATTGACTCCGCCTCTATACACGAGTGTGTGACGTTACCCGAAGATCACGTTTATCGTCAACTCACATGCACCCAATCATGAACATTATATAACAAAGGTTACGTTTATTGTTATATAGTGCCATACCAACACGTAAGCCCCTGTTGGCGAGGGCTGCAAACTGGGCTCGCAACTAACCAATCCTAATGCCAAACAGTGTATCCAAGGCCTCACCCCAGCATCCCTCAGAATGTCCATAGAGATAGATCTAAGGCCCCCCGGTAGAGTCAGAGACTACAAGGACCGAGACTACCTCCCCTGATACTCTACGACATAATAGTTCTGCTAAAGTAATGGTGATACGACGATGCCAATGCACAAGACTTGAGTTAGAGATAGAGCTATAGTGTTGAGACCCGCCAAAGGTTACGTTTATTGACGTCCTCATCACACCTCCCCTGATACTCGCTCGCATCAAGCACATCAACCACACACATACAAGCACATGCCTATTCCTATCATCATCATCATCATCTTGTTATAAACAATAAAATAAATATGCATGAACAAGTAATAGAAATATTAGATGGCATGCTGTATGCACATTACAAACATATTCGCATAGAATCAAGCATGACATAGGACTCAAGAAATAGAAAACAGTTTATTAATAACCAATTTAGTTTGGAGTTAAGGTTCCTCACCTTAGCTTGCTAATAGATACTTTTCCAAGCTTTAGAATCACCGTTATAATGTTATTATATTGCTAGCAAACCTAACAAAGTCGATAGAATTAATTAGAATTAATTCTGAATTTAAAAACCATTCTGTTAATTGAGGGTCGATGCTAGGGTCGATGCTAGGGTCGATGGGTCTATCGACCCTCCCCTCTTTCTGGACTTCCCGAATGCTGAGGGTCGATGGTCAGAAACACCTAGGGTCGGATGGTCATCGACCCTCGGTGCGACCCTCGGTGCACTTTGGTCCAATTTCCACTTTTAATCCATTCTTCGTGTTTGGGGTCCTATGGCTTGCTCCTACATTCCATTCTACATCCATTCCATGGTCTGAAACCATGTATAATCCATCTAAACTATTTTCATGCATCCACCTATGGTTTTCCATGAAAACCTAACCATAGCTTAATGGTTTGGGTTTCTCCGAGATCACATTCTCATCAATAACTAACCTAAGGTCTGTAGAAACTTATGGAATTAGTATCCATACCTGAGAAGATCAATCTTTCTCTGCAACTCTTCTCTTTTGGCTTAATTTCTCTGCCTCCCCTTTCTTCTTCCTCTTTCCTTCTCCTCTCTTTCTCTCAATTCGATTAGGGTTGTGAAAGGAGTGAAAGTGGCTTAGGGACGTCCTTTAAATAGACTAGGAACATCCTAAATAAGTCCCATTGAGATTTGGAAAGAATCCCAATCGAAAAATATAGAAATTTCCTAATTTCTATATTCGGCAGGAACCGAGGGTCGATGGGAGGGTCGATGATCCCGTCGACCCTAGGGTCTTAAGCTGTCCGACCCTCCCTTCAAAACTGAGGGTCTAACTCTTTGTTTTGGGAGGTCCGACCCTGCTTAGCTGGGTATGCGACCCTTCCCCTAATTTAAGTGTTTTTGGGTCGATTTGATACCTGGGATCTCGATCTCCTTCACGCCCTTGGTCCATTTGACTCGACCATAATGGGTGAACCTGGTTCAAGGTGGTAAGACCGGGTTAGATTGACACGGGTCTTATAGTTTCCACTCTAGAAAATGTGTAGAAAATGTGTGAAAGAGAGAAGGAGAAGAGAAAAGGGAAGGAAGAGAAGAAAGGAAAGAAGAAAAAAGGAAAAAAAATATATTATAGAAAAAGAAGAAAAGGAAAGAAGGATCTTCTAGAAGAGGAGAGGAAAAGCATAAATAGGCCAAGAGAAGAGAGAGGGGGCTTCTTTTCCAGACCACAAGGGGAGGAGGACATGAGTGAGAGAGAGAAACGTGAGAGAGGGAGAAATAAAGAGAGAAGAGAGATTAGAGAAGAAGAAAGAAAAGAGAAGAAGAAAAGAGAGAAAGAGAAGAGAGAGAGAAGCAGAGAAAAGGACCAGGAGGATTTGCATTCAAAGAGCTTGATACGATCTCTAGACATCCTACATCAATGGTTTCGCTCAGATCGAGCACAAGGTTAGTACCCTAAACAAATTTAGAGGTCATTAGAATGCTCGAATGTCAATTTTGTTTGAAAAAATACTAATTTCCATGAAATCTCGATCAGGAATGCTCTATTACATGTGTATTAATGTTAGGATGCCTATGTCTAGTATTTTTCATGAATAATAATTCGTCTAAGCTATTCAATGATGTAGTTTTGAATGCTATATGATGATATTTGATGTTTTTTTTTCAAGTTTCATAAAGTAGTTTTCTAATCTAAAATTTTTAGATTTCGGATTCAAACTTAGGACCTAGATCACATGTATTTTTTCTCAGATTTTGAAGTCCAAATTTTTATGGGAGTCTCTCTGATATGTTAGAAGACCACCCTAAAAATTTCGTTCCATTTTGAATTGGAAACATATATCAAAAAATTCATCTTTGACATTGCTATTTTACTCGGATGTAATGCAATCCTCCATCAGAAAGTCTCTAGACAAGGGTCATATGGCCATAATCAAGAAATCAGCTACATATGAACTTTTTATAAATGAAAGTCTTCTAAAAAATGACACTGGTTTTGTATTTTTTTAATTTTTTATTGAATTGATATCAATTTTAAAGTGCATAGTGCTCTGGTTTTGAATCTATCAGGATTTTCTGATTTGCATGATTGAAAAGAATCATTTTTCACAAAGAAAATATATTGTTTTAACTTGTTTTTCTGGATCATATTTCAAATCAGACAATTATCTATATAGACATCTGTCTGGATTTAATTTTTAATAAGTATAGGAGTTTATTTGGAATTTATGGTGTAACAGGTTAAAAATCTAGAACAGATTTGACCAGTGCACATGTCCGGTCTTAGGGCATATCTTAAGTCATCTTTCTATGAAAAAAAGTTGAGCATGATTTGAGTTGCAAAAGACCAACTTATGATCATTCTTGTGTAATGTGATAGAATCTGAATGCAGTTCAAAGCTTTGTCTATTATCCAAAAACTTGTGTCACAATTTTGACAGTTTTGAGTCATTAATCTTTCCAAATGTCTTCATAAAAATTACAATTTTTGAAAGAACATTGAACATATGTTTTTAATAATTTTGCAATTTTCCAAAAAAAAAAAAAAGGTTTTATTGATGTCTCATTCATTGTAACATGCAAATTGGTTGTTTGAGCAAATTCTGTCATATTTGGATAAATAGCTATATTTGGAGCATTCATATGCTTTGTTTGGATTGTGCATACCATACCGAAGTAAAGTAGACCATTCGGTCTTTGTTAAACATAGTGACCGAGGGATGATTGCATTGGCGCGTCAAAGATCGTCTCTGTCATTCAGTTCCTCTTGGTAAAAAAAAGGGGTCATGAACTAAAGGCTTGTTAAGAACAGGATGATCGACACAAAACCTTCATTTTTTTGGCCATATTCCATGTGTTGTTATATTTGGTAGAATAAATAGATTTTTATCATAATTATCAAAATCTTAATAATTACCATTTTTAAGTCTTACTATGCTTAGAAAATAGCATATAAGATCTTATCTTTTTTGAAAAATTCATGTCATATTTGCATTCTATGATTGGTACTTACCATATTGATATATAGATGCATATTAGATCTTGCCATATTAGGTCTTGCCATGCTTAGATTATCTTATTAGATCTTGCCATGTTAGGTTCTTGCCTTATTTGTAATGCATGTCATATAAGGGATATTTTCATAATCTTACTATATTTTGTGATAGTTACCATAAATATCATACATGCCATGCCTAGAATATTCCGTTTATGGTAATAACTTAATTTATGTTGCACCCTAGTCAAAGTGCCATATTTGTACACCTAGCAAACATATTAGGCATGGGGACGTGCATTTAAGCACCCACATTCTTGGAAAGGCATAATGGGAATAATAATAAATTTTAATAAAAAATATAAGAGAATGCTTTGTCAAACCTTCTAAAATTAGAACTTAGGATGAAAAGGGTAATTCAGGACGATTTTAACCTCTCAGTAAACCCTAAACCTAGAATAGGTTCCCAATCCTAAACCTAGAATAGGTTATAAACCCTAAACCTAGAACAGGTTCTCACATTCTAACCTAGAATAGTTTATCTATTTTAAACTACGTGGATTCTTATTCCTAGGGCAAACCTTAGGATACGTAGGTTATTTGGGAGAAACCCAAATTTGGATCCAAACTTTAGTCCACTCGGATTATCTATAGATCCACTAGGATATCCATCCTTTTGACCCAAATAGGGTTATCCACATTTTGACCCAATAGGGTTGTCCACATTCAGACCCAGAAAAGATTATCCATTCTTAGATCTAAGAATGGATAATCTTTTTTGGGTCGAACAACTCTTAATCGTCAGAAGCAATATGCAGATAATGAATGTAGAGATCTCAAATTCACCATAGGTGATAAGGTACTTTTGAAAATATCTCCTATGCACGGTTTAAAAAGGTTTGGACAGAAGGGAAAGTTGTGTCCCACGTATATTGGACCTTATGAAGTTCTAGCTAGACAGGGAAAGATCGCATATCAGTTAGCACTACCACCATCAATATCTAGTGTACATGATGTATTTCGTGTCTCACAATTGAAGAAGTACGTCAGAGATCCAACACACGTGTTAACAGTGGTTCCACCAGATTTGACTAAAGATTTCACGTTCGAAATAGTACCTGTTGAGATCACTAGCTAGAAGGTGTAACGTCTTTGCAATCGCAACATTTGCTAAGTTAAGGTTACTTGGAGAAGGTAAAATATGAAGAAATTACATGGGAAGAAGAGAACACTATGCGGAAGTAATATCCTCACCTATTCGACTCAGAAGGTATGTGCAAATTTTGAAGACAAAATTTATATAAGAGAGGGGAGTTGTAAGACCCACACTCCACTAACTTAGTTTAACCATGACATGCCAGGTCTTTCCATCATTCCTGGATCAAGTGGACCGATCGTTTGAAGATGGATCATAAACCATGTATGAGAATCGAGTTAAAAACACTAAAAACATACCTATGGTTGAATACTTAGGTAGGTATAGTTGACCATAAAGAAGAAAACAATAATCTCAAATCCAAAACCCTACGATCGATGATTTTGACCCTACGGTCGATGGGTTTTGCGACCGTAGCCATCAACCGTGTGACCCCAGGTCAGACTCCAAGTTTTGGAAACTTTACTAAACTAAGGGATCTCTTTCCTAATTGAACTTTATATGGAGAGTTTTCCTCAATATAAAGGACGCCCCTCAGGCCTTTTTCACGCATTTAGAACATTAGTAACCCTCGAGAAAGAGAAGGGAAGAGAAGGAAGAAAAGGAGAAGAAAAAAAGGCTAAGGAGAGGATTTTGCTGAGAAGAGATTGGCTCTCTATCACAGGCAAAGGTATAAATCTAATCTCCGGGGATGTAAACTCTAAGGAATAAGACTTTTATGGAAGATATGCAATATCAACCTATTATGATCAATGTGATTTCCTTGAGAAAATCCCAAGGAAAACCATGAAGAGTGAGTTTGATGATTAGGATTGACAAGAAACTACTAATAATGGCCATAGGATGATCGTAGAATAAATTCAATTGAAGATCAAAGGATTTGACCCAGGAAGAACTCGAATTGCATGTAGTCTGTGACCGAAAATCTCAAGGTTACAGCAGGTACGATTGACCATAACATGACCAACATGACCAGAGGGTCGACCATGGGCATTCGAAATGATTTCAGAAACCATATGGTCGTAGCTACGATCGCACCATATGCGACCATAGGGTATCGACTGTAGGCAGTAAGATCGATATAGTATGAGACTATAGGACCAATCAGACACCTATCAGTGCTCTGTTTCAATTTCCTACTACTGTAACATGTTACATATGATCCCTAACTTAAATTCATATAACTTTTAGGTTGTTAAATAAATTTAAAGAGAATTTCAAGGCTTAGAAGGAGATCGAGTATTGCTAACAGGTGAGGGAACAAGACCTACACTAATTGGATAATAACAAATTCTTTATTTTTATCGAGTCTAATGCCATGATTGATTCTATGCTTGTATGCTTGTAATTTGCATCTCACATGTCATCCAATATTCCTGCTATTACTGTTTATACATATTTAATTTTGTTTATTTATAACATGATGATGATAATGATGCTGGGAATAGGCATGTGAATGTATGTGTATGGTTGGTGTGCTGGATGCGAGTAGAGCATCAGGGGAAGGATGTGGCATGGTGGTCTTTGACCATGTTACTAGACTCTAGCTCTATCTCTACTCAAGTCTTGCCTACTAACATCGTCGTGTCGCCATTACGTTAGCAGAACTATTACGTCGTAGGGTATCAGGGGAGGTGGTCTCGGACCATGTGGTCTTTGACTCTACCAGGGGGCCTTAGCTCTATCTCTATGGATGTATTGAGGGATGCTAGGGTGAGGCCTTGGATACACTGTTTGGCATTAGGATTGGTTAGTTGTGAGCCCAGTTTGCAAGCCCTCACCAATAGGGGCTTGTGTGTTGGTATGGGTAGGACATCAGGGAAAGTATTGGCGGTGTTTGATCCAAACACTTTAGCTCTATCTCTATTCCTTGATGGGTGCATGTGGGATGACATTGGTGTTTGATCCATCGGTCAGATTCACACACTCGTGTATAGAGGTGTGGGGGCCACCAAACCTTTCTATAGCACATTGTAAACTTAAAAATCAGACCAAAGATATGAATTGAATGCATTCATATGTTTATTGTATTGTTTTGTTTGCTCACTGAGCCATGATGTGTGCTCACCCTTTTGACGTCAAATATTTTTAGTTGATGGTGTAGGTCTTATTGTTGAAGAATATATGAATGCATCGATGTATGGACACATTGCTGCGATGGACGTAGAAGCTGAAGAAGATGTGCATGATTCATCATGCGAGTGTAACCAATGTGTTTTTGCTTAAGTTTAGTTATAATTTGAACGTCAGATATGTAATTGATTATTTATTTTTATGTCTTGTCGTTTGGAGATAATTGTATTAAATACTTATTTATCACTGTTAGACTCTCAGTTCATTATCTATAAGACTTATACTTATTTGTTTATTACCTCTGATTATTATCATGGAATGTGTATGTGGTTTGATATAGTAGGTACGACCTATACAAGATCCTGATTGAACCATTGGTTTATTGGTGGTTCATTACATTAATCTGATTACACCAGAATTGGGGTGTAATAGAAGAAGTGACTTGGGAAGAAGAAAACATGATGTGAAAGCAATATCCTTACCTTTTTTACTCGAAAGGAATGTACAAAATTTGAGGATGAAATTTCTTTTAGGGGGAGTTTATAGGACCATACCTCACGAACCTGGTCTAACCGTATCGTAACATGTTTTCCTTTCATAATCGGGTCAGGATGAACTAGCTACAAGATGGCCCACATAGCCTGGTACTAAAAATATTACTTTCATAGATTATCCGATTGGACAATTTGGATTGTTCAGTCCTTGTATTTGGCAACTGGTTAGTCGGCTGGTCAAGCCCAGATACAGACTCTAAGTTTAGGAAAGTTTTCAAATTTGAGTAGGACTCATTCCTAATTGGAATCCCACTCTCTATGGAAGTTTTCCCTCTATATAGGGAACATTCCTTCACTTTCTCCCACTCTTTTGATCACTCACAAACCCTAGAGCTGTGAGGAAGAATGGAGAATAAGGTTAAAGAAGGAGGAGAAAGCTTGGAGAAGAAAAACTGTTACTGTAGATAAGATTGCTGATGGTTTCTAACTATCGATGAGGAACCCATTCGGTTGAGGTTAGATCTCCAGTCACAGTGTTGGTAGATCGAATGCAAAACCATGACTAGAAGTCTATGATCTTTCAAGCAAATCTAATGAAAACCACAGGATCATAGAATTAGGGTTACGTGTAATGGCTAGAATTTTAATGACCAATTACCATAGAACAACTCTAGGATGAATCCCCGTGCTAAGCCAAAGAATCGACTCAAAAGTTTTTCAGACTGAAAGATAAACCTGGGATATGACTCAGGAGTTGTCCAGTCTCTTGACTAGTCAGCTATAGAGCAGATCGGAGAGGCGAACGATGACTCTCAAGAAGTATGATAGGGTTTGTTTGGATGACTCATTGGTCGACCAATGCAAGAACAGTGACTTGACCGAACAATGTCCAAAAGGCTTATATTGGAGATTGGATAGTGAGTTTGGACTGCTCTATCTTAACGAAATAAGACCCTAATTAAGAAATTCATCTGGTTTAGGTGCTCAACCAAATCAAGATAGTTTCTAAGGCTTGGAAGAGGAACAAACATTAATAACAGTTGAGGGAACAAGACCTAAACTAATTGGATAATAACAAGCTACCCTTTACTTTCTATTATTGAGAATGATGCTATAATTCTGTATATTATTTTGTGCATCTCTCGTGTCATCTAATTTACTATTATATATATATATATCTTGTTTATACATATTTATATTTTTGTTATGATGATGATGATTGGAATATGCATGTGCTTATGTGTGGTTGGTGTGTTGGATGGGGAGAGGTTGTAGCATCAAACCATTCACCACACTGATATCTTAGTATCACCATTACAATAGTGAACTAGTACATCATAGGGTATTAGGGGGGATGATCACGGTGTGTGGCTACGCTCTGCCAGGGGACCCTAGCTCTATCTCTGCGTCCTATTAAGGGATGCTGAGGTCAGGCCTTGGATACACTTTGATGATATCTAGGATTGGTTAGATACGAACCTAATTTGCAAGCACTCCTTAGTAGGGCATATGTACTAGTATGGGGTAGAGTATCAAGGAGAGTGCTGGTGGTGTATGATCCGTTAGGCTCTAGCTCTATCTCTATTCTATAGTAGGTGATTTAGGGAGACAGCAGTGTGTGATCCATTGGGCATGCTCATACTCTCGTGCATGGAGGTAAGGTGGCCGCTTATCCTTACCATAGCACATTGTAAACTTAAACCAGACCAATGATATGAATTGACATCATGCATATGTTTGTTGCATTGTTTTGTTTACTTACTGAGATAAGTTGTGAGCTCATCCTACGATATCGTATTTGTTTTAGTTGATGATGCAGGTACAACTATCGAAGACTATGTCAATGCACCGCTGTATGGACACATGGCAGCCATGGATGTGCTAACGGTGGAAGACAAGCATGACTCATCATGCGAGTGTTTCCATTATGTCTATGCATAGGTTTAGTTTCTTATTTTAAGTTTTGGGATGTAAACAGATATTTATTTATGTTTTGGTTTACTTAGAGATAATTAGTTTAATATTTATTTATTACATTAGATACTCAGTTCATCATTAATATAATTTCGCTATTTATTATTATCTGTGATTGTGTGGAATGTGTACGGTTTGATAATGGTCCTATGTAATCCTGGCTTAAATCGATGGTTTAGTTTTAGTTCATTCACAATTCTGATTCATCTAGAATTGGGGTGGGGCACTATCCAAGGGAACTCAAAAACCCTTAAAAGAAAAGCCTAGGAGCCGAGTTGGTCGGTAAGTCGGATGCGAAATCCGAGCGAGTAGTTCTGCTCAAAAAACCATTCTGCCAGGAGTAGGACAATGTCACAGTCGATACTTTGTATCGACTAACATATCAACTAACAAATGGCTGAATGCCAAGGCTTCTGTAGAAATACTACGTCGGTTGTGATAGTAGCGACCGATCTAACGATCCACAAGCCTCAGATTATATAAATTGAAAGTAAATAATATAGGACTTTTAATTAATGACCCTACACCTTGTATAGGCATAGAACACCTCGTGAACAAGGATTGTGCTAGCATGAATAATTTCAACTAAGCGATATCAAGTGAAGAATAGTACCTTGACTAATTTTTGGTGTGTTTAACGCATATATATGTGCTAATGAATGATGCTACATGCTTGTATCTATCTTAAGAATAACATGTCATCCAATAACTGCCTTTTTGCATGCATTGCATTTATTCTATGATCGATTGTAGCTGTGATGTATGTGATGCTTGGTAGGTCGTTGTAAAGGTGGTCGAGGACCGCTAGATCCGACCTACTAGGCAAACTAATTGCCATGTATTGTTTTGTATCCTAGTGGAGGAGAACTTCTTCGGGGTGGGGGCAAAAAAAAGGATGGTCTAGGAATCCTTTTAAGGTAATGGGAAAGTACATATGAGGTCATATAGAATTGGATAGCTACAGAACACATGTATGTAACCCTAGCTAGTAGGGTGTTAGGGGCGGCAGGATTGAGTGATGAGGGAGAAGGGTTGGAAGTTTTCATTAAAGGCGTCACTGGCCGTATTTGCTGCCCATTCACCATTATGACTGGGATATCATGTGGGAGCACTAGGACAATTTGAGTAGACTATTGAGTATCCAATACTCTTTGCATAGAGGTTATGGTCAGCTTTTGAAAAGTGTGGCTAGGCCTTACCATGGCACTGTGAGGAGAAAGATCGTAATCTTTTTTGGAAGTCGCCATCTAGATTAAGGTCTAGGACCTTAGAAAAGTGAAATCTCACCCCAAGGTAAGACTTCAATTGACTCATGACCCCTAGATTGGATTTCTGGTCCATCAGAGATTGGGTAAGCGTCAGATTACTGTTATGGGAAGGGGTTAGGCACCCAAACTGTCAGATCGAAATCGGTCTCCTATACCTTTCCTATGCTTGACTCTATCTATTAAACCAAACCAAACCAAGTGGTTTGATATCATTGAACCGAATCTGTATCCATCAGATTGCATACGTATTACGGAATTATTTTGAAAATCAGGTTCACCATCGTAGTTCAGGTGTGATTAAAGTTTATGGCTATGATTTATGCTTGTGCATAATTAAGTTCATTGTTCAAGTTGAAGTTTATGCTTGAAAGGATGAAAAACCCTATGGGATAGGATATGGATAGTCCATACAAACTGATAGATAATCCTAATAGATCTAAGAATGGATAACCCTATCTAGGTCGAAATATGGATAACCCTTTATGGGTCGAAATATGGATAATCTTTTCTGGGTTGGAATGTGGATAACCCATTCTGGGTCAAAATATGGATATATATCATAGTGGATCTATGGATAGTCCGAGTGGACTAAGGTGTGGATCCGAATTTGGGTTTCTCCCAAATAGCCTACGTATCCTAGGGTTTGACCTAGGAATCAGAATCTACGTAGTTCAAAATTAGGTCGAAATGGGAATGAATATCCTAGTGGATCTATGGATAGTCCGAGTGGACTAAGGTGTGGATCCAAATTTGGGTTCCTCCCAAATGGCCTACGTATCCTAAGGTTTGCCCTAGGAATCAGAATCCACGTAGTTCGGGCTGACTAACCTGTTCTAAGTTAGAATGTGAGAACCAATTCTAGGTTTAGGGTTTAGAACCTATTCGAGGTTTCGGATTGAGAACCTATCATAGGTTTATGGTTTACTGAGAGGTAGAAATCGTCCTGAGTTACCCTTTTCATCCTAAGTTCTAATTTTGGAAGGTTTGGCAACACATTCTCTTTCTTTATTAAGACTTTTATTATTTCCTTTTATGCCCTTTCCAAGAATGTGGGTGCCTAAATGCACGTCCCTATGCCTAATATGTTTGCTAGGTGTACAGATATGGCTGTTCGACTAGGGTGCAGCATAAATTAAGTTATTGCCATAAATGGAATATTTTATCTAAACATGGCATGTATGATATTTATGACAACTATCACAAGATATAGTAAATATTATGAAAATCTCCCTAATATGGCATGCATTACAAATAAGGCAAGAACCTATATGGCAAGATCAAATATGCTAATCTAAGCATGGCAAGACCTAATATGGCAAGAAATCAATATATGCATCTATATATTAATATGGTGAGTACCAAACATAGAATGCAAATATAACATGAATTATCCAAAAAAAAAGTAAGATCTTATATGCTATTTTATAAGCATGGTAAGATTTAACATGGTAAGAAATTGAAGTATGCATCTATATATCAATATGGTAAGTACCAAACATAGAATGCAAAATATGGCATGAATTATCCAAAAAGGTAAGATCTTATATGCTATTATTTTAAAATAGTAAGACTTAAAAATGGTAATTATCAAAATTTTACTAAATATGGTAAAAATCTATTTATTCTACCAAATATAGCAACACTTGAAACATGGCAAATATAGTTGTGTACAATCCAAATAAAGCATATGAATGCTCTAAATATAGTCATTTATCTAAATATGACATAATTTATTCAAACAATCAATTGCATGTTACAATGAATGAGACATCAATGAAATTTTTTTTTGAAAAATGCAAAATCATTAAAAAACATATGTTCAATATTCTTTGAAAATATTGTAACTTTTATGAAGACATTTGGAATGATTAATGAATTAAAAATGTCAAAATTGTGACACAAAATTTCAGATATTGGACAAAACTATGAACTGCATTTAGATTCTAACACATTACACAAGCATGACCATAAGTAGATCTTCTGAAACTCAAATCAAGCTCTATTTTTTTTTTCTTAGAAAGGTGACTTGATATTCTATATTTATGAAGGAGTCGAATCCCAACAGAAAGCAAAAATAGGTCAAAGATATGCCCCAAGACCGGATATGTGCACTGGTCAATTATGTTCTAGATTTTTGACCCGTTGTACCATAAATTCCAAATAAAATTCTATAAATGAAAATTCAATCCTGACATATGTCCATGTAGATAACTGTCTGATCTAAAATTTCATCAAGAAAAACAAGTGAAAACAAGTTATTTTCTTTGTGAAAAATGATCCTTTTTAATTATGCAAATCAGTACATCCTGATAGATTCAAAATCAAAGCACTACAGACAAAAAAATTGATATCAATTTAATAAAAAATCAAACAAATATGAAACTAGTACCATTTTTGATAAGTCTTTTATATCTAAAAAGTTCATATGAAGTTGATTTCATGATTATGGCCATAAGACACTTGTCTATAGACTTTCTGATAAGGGATTGAATTATATCCGAATAAAATAGCAATGTCAAAGACAAATTTTTTGATATACTTTCTCAATTCCAAATGAAATACAATTTCTAGGGTAGTCTTCTAACATATCAAAGAGACTCCCATAAATATTTGAGCTTAAAAATCTAAGAAGAACTATATGTGATGCACGTCCTATGTTTAGATCCTAAATCTAGAAATTTCAGATTAAAAAATCATTTTATGAAACTTATCAAAAACTTCAAACATCAACATATAGCATTCAAAACATCATCATTAAATAGTTTAGACAAATTATCATTCATAATAAATGCTAGACATGGGCATCCTAACTTTAATATGCTTGCAATAGAGCATTCCTGATCGAGATTTAATGGAAATAAGTTTTTTTCAAGCAAAATCAATATTCAAGCATTCTAGAGACCTCTAAATTTGTGTAGGGTACTAACTCTATGCTCGAATGAAGCGAAACCATCGATGTAGGATGTTTGGAGATTGTATCAAGCTCTTTGAAAATGAATCCTCCTTCTCCTTTTTTCTGCTTCTCTCGCTCTTCTCTTTCTCTCTTTTCTTCTTCTCTTTTTTTTTCTTTTCTCTTCTTCTTCTCTCTTTCTTTCTCCCTCTCACACGTTTTCTCTCTCACTCACGTCCTCTCTCTCCTTGTGTTCTGGGAAAAAAGATCATTCTCTCTTTCTCTTGGCCTATTTATGCTTTTTCTCTCCTCTTTTAGAAGATCCTTCTTTCCTTTTCTTCTTTTTCTTCTAGAAAATATTTTTTTTTCCTTTTTTCTTCTTTCCTTTCTTCTCTTATTTCCTTTTTCACTTCTAATTCTCTCTTCCCCACATTTTCTAGAGTAAAAAATGTCTCTCTCACTCTCTCTCTATCTCTGTCTCTCTTCCTTTCTTTTCTTCTTTTTTCTTCCTACCTTTTCTTCTTTTTCTTCTAAAAAATTCTTTTTTTTCCTTTTTTCTTCCTTCCTTTCTTCTCTTCCTTCCTTTTTCTCCTTCCTCTCCACTTTTTTTCTCTTCCTTTCTTTCTTTTTTCTCTTTCTTCTTCTAGAAATCACTTCTCTCTTTCCTTTCTCTCTTTCCTTCTTCTAGAAAATTCCTTCTTTCCTTTTCTTCTTCCTTCCTTTTTTTTTCTTCTCCCTCTCCCTTTTCATGTTTTCTTTCATGAAAACATTTTTTTTCTTTTTCTTTTCCATTTTTTTTCTTCCTTTTCTTCTTCTTTCCTTTTTTTTTCCTTTCTTCTTCTCTCTCTTTTCAAGTTTTCTTTTTAGAAAATGTTTTTTTCTTTTCCTTTTCTTTTTTTTATTTCTCTCTTTCCTTTTTTCCTTCTCCCTCTCTCTTTCCCATGGCCTCCCTCATTCCTACGGCCTCTCTTTCCTAATCTCCCCTCACGGCCTCTCTCTCCTATAATATATATGTATATATATATATATATTATATACAATAATATATTATACATTATACACATATAAAAGAAATGCATGCATATGGGCTGACGTGACTTGGTCTGGATTGGTCTGAGCTGGGCCAGGCTAAGTTAGACTATGTCGGATTAAGCTGGTTTGGATCAAAGTTGACTTTCCTATCATTTCATAGTCTATTTCTGCCACCATTCCACACAGACTTTTTCGATGGCCTCTATTCAAAATTTTCTATGTTTACTTTGTAGAACACTAAAAATGAGGAATGTTGGAACTTAAATCACCTCATTTGAAAATAAAATGGCCAACTTATGAATTTTTGAAGTTTAAGCAGGCCAATTATCGATAATTTGGCTAACCATTCTACATGGGATCCTTCGAAGACCTCTATAAAAAATCCTTTACGTCCACTTTACAGAGTACTAAAAATGGAACATAATGAAACTAAAATCACCTGATTTGGATATGGGGTGACCAAAATATGAATTTCTAAAGATTAAATGATCATTTCCATATGTAATTTTGCATGGGAACCTTCGGAGACTTCTACCCGAGATTTTTTACGTCCACTTTGTAGAACATCACAAATGAAGAATAATGGCCTTGGAATCATCTGAATCCGACGTAGAACGAAAAAGATATGAAGCTTTGAAGTTTTATTGATAATTTTGCATGAAATCTTGCATGGGGCCCACCGGTGACCTTTGCCGGGGATTTTTCATATCCACTTTGAAGAGGACTAAAAATAAGGAATATTGGCCTTTGAATTATCTGATTCCGATATTAGATGATTAAGATATGATGACTTGAAGTTCAAATGATAATGCATGCATCATACGATAATTACGTAAATGCCCTTGCACTTCAAACTGTGATATCTTCCTTATTTGATGTCAGAATTTGATGATTCTGGTCTTATTTCGAAGATAATTTTACGACCTATTCATCTAAGTAGGTAATAGCCTCTGACCCTACTGTGGGGTTCATTAGATAATCACAAACCTTTGGGTTAAAGGCTGAAAACCTGCCATATTGGTTCACTTATGCTGAGGGTGGCCAAAATGGGGTGCTTACAGGCACATTTTTGATACATTCTACTGGACCCTTGTTATGTGTGCATAATCTATTCATATGACTGCTTGCTTGTCCGTTTCTCACTGAGTAATTGGCCAAAATCAAAAGTCCGGTCCAACATGCTGTGAATCTTGAAGATCGATCGAACTTGCTATCAGGCTTTGATTGAAATTACCAATCTTCTTGAAGTGAGAGGGATAATTGGCCTACTATCGAGCTCCAATGCCATTCAACATCTTGCTATTTTCTTTTCTTCTCTTTTTTTTTCTTTTTTCTTTTTTTCTTTTTCTTGTTTTTTTTTTTGGATGTGAAGGCCACATAATGCAGTGCTTCGCTTGATCGCGAAATTGAATCCTGACTTTCAATATTGGATTTGAATCTTCTTCTTCCAAACATTTCCAATCAGATAGAACGTCTTTGCCCCAACTAGCACTCTGATCTTCTATAAACTTTATGAGCATTTGTGACTGCTCATATAGTATCTGATTTTATCTGAATGGTGAATCCGTATGCTATCCTCTGGAATTTAATCATCACCTTCTATCTGATGTGACTGCCTTCCCATTATTGATGTAGATAAAACCTAGGCTTGAATTTTCTTTTCTTTTTTTTCTTTTTTTTTTGGGTATTCCAATGACCTCATTCTTTGATTTTGGGATTGACCATTCATCATGTATCTCTTGCTTGCAGATGATGTATTTTGTAAGAACTTTGAAATTTCTATCCTTTTGGTGGCACATCTGTCCTCCACTTATTTGTACTGATTGGCTGACCTGTTGATCTAATGCTTTCCTTGGAATCTTTTCACCGGTTGAACAAATGGCAGCTTCTCCAATACATGTTTCCTGAGACTACTCTTGTGCCTCCTAATTGATCATTTAAAGCTTTCCCAGACGGGTTGGACCTTTCTTTCTCAAGAGGCCAAGTGGCATAGAAGTTCAAGAGAGGGCTCATCATTTCAATCATCTTCAGAGTCAGAATTGACTGCGCACGTAAAATAGGAGGATGTATGAAACTGGGAGGAAATGTATGGAAGAGACAAAGCACAGAGATTGAAATCCCAAATGGGGTGATTTTCTTTTATTTACAAGGCAAATTGGACTGGACTTGTCAACAAGCATATTGATCTTGGACCCAGACATGGATGACCTATCAAATACCGATAATAGAAAGTTGAAACAACTAGTTCATCTAAGCGGCTCCAGTTGGGCATAACTCCTTCGACGACCACCTTCAGTCATTGCGGGAATAAGTCTTCCTTCAGATCTCTAATAGCAAGACTCATCATGCCCCTCTATCAATAGGTGCAAGATACCTACCTTTTCCATATAATTCTCCCTCTTTTTTTTTAGTTTGGGATCCATTCATAACTGGACTATTGCTTTTTAAGCACAAGGTTACTCTGGTTCATGCCCCAGTTTGGGGTTTGATGGATTCATCAATGGACCACTTCTAGTTGAGTTCAAAATCATTCTAGCTTATGCCCCAGCTTATGGAGCAAGGGGTATTGCCATTGCACTACACCATTTTGAATCCAAGATTAGACTAATTTATACCTTGGCTTGGGGGGTTTAATGGATTTCTTTGTTAGACCACTCTCAATTTGGGTCTAAGGTCAATTTGATCCATGCCCCAGTTTAGGGCATAATGGCTTTCCTCATTAGACCGCATTCAATTTGGGTCCAAAATCAATCTGTTTATGACCAGCTTAGGGCTCATGACTTTCCTCATTGAACCATACCCAATTCAGGCCCAAGGTCAATCTGGTTCATGCCCCAGTTTGGGGGTCATTGGCTTTCCTCATCGGATCGCACTCAATTTGGGTCTAAGTTCAATCTGGTTCATGCCCCAGTTTATGGGTTAAGGGTTTCATCATTGGACCATTCTGGTTCTTATCCTAGCTTGGGAAAATTTTATTCCCTATCTTTGAACAATGAGAAATATGAAGGCAACTCTTTGGATTTTGGCTTTTCCTTGGCCAATGGGCAAAAATGCCCATGATGGAATAACACTACTATAGCTGAAGGTTCATGGTTTCCTGATGATTCTAGAATCTGAAATTGATCTTTACTGACAAGCAATGATGAATGCTTCTCATTCACCATTCTTGACGAGCTATCCTAACTTGTAGCACTGGGCTATGATAGACATGGATCGGGCTTTAATTGATAGAGCCATAGATTGATTTTGAATCAGTCTCCGATTGATAGAGACAAGATTGACTTTGAATTGGTCTCTGATTGATAGAGACAGAGTTAACTTTGAATTGGTCTCTGATTGATAGAGATCAAGATTGATTTTGAATTGATCTCTGATTGATAGAGAACAAGATTGATTTTGAATTGGTCTCTGATTGATAGAGATCAAGATTGATTTTGAATTGGTCTCTGATTGATAGAGATCAAGATTGACTTTGAATTGGTCTCCGATTGATAGAGATCAAGATTGACTTTGAATTGGTCTCTGATTGATAGAGATCAAGATTGATTTTGAAATGGTCTCTGATTGATAGAGATCAAGATTGATTTTGAATTGGTCTCTGATTGATAGAGATCAAGATTGATTTTGAATTGGTCTCTGATTGATAGAGGTCAAGATTGATTTTGAATTGATCTCTGATTGATAGAGATCAAGATTGACAGTCATGGACTGGGCTCTAGTTGCTAGAGGCAAGGATTGCTTGAGTTGGGCTTCGATTGATAGAGGCCAAGGATGATAATCATGGATTGGACTCTAATTACTAGAGATGATGGATTGACTGAAATTCTCTTTGGCTCCTTTATGAAGTGGAGCATGGACCAAAGGTAATGATTGAACAGGCCTAGAGGCTAACTCATGCTCACATTGAGTTCATATGAATGGAACCTTTCTTAGTTCCGACATGAATCAGAACCTGAAGAGGAGTTGACGATTGGACAAGCCTAGGGGCTAATTAAATTCAGATGAATGGAACTCTTCTTAGTTTCAACATGAATCAGAACTTGAACCACAGTTGATGGTTGGATAAGCCTAGTGGCTAAATGAATTCAGATGTTAATTCCAACATGAATCTGAATCAGAACCAAAGTTGATGGTTGGACAAGCCTAGGGGCTAAATAAATCCAGATGAATGGAATTTTTTCTAGTTTTGACATGAACTGGAACCCTAACCAAAGTTGATGGTTGGATAAGCCTAGTGGCTAATTGAATTCAAATGAATGGAATTTTTCCTAGTTCCAACATGAATCAGAACCTAAACAGGAGGTGAAGGGTGAAAAAGCCTAGGGGCCGAATGCCTTCTTCATTTTAGCATGATCTGGGAGTGATGATTGAACCTGCCTAAAGGTTAAACCCCTCTTTAATTCTGAGATGAACCAGAAATGGTGGTTGAATTTAGGGCTGAATATTTCTTTGATTCTGAGATGAACTGGATGTGATTGAATCTGCCCAGGGGCTGAATCTTTCTTAAATTCTGGATGAACCGAAATGATGATTGGACCTGCCTAAGGGCTGAATATTTCTTCGGCCCGAGATGAACCGGAAATGGTGGTTGGACCTGCCTAGGGGCTGAATATTTTTTTGATTCTGAGATGAACTGGATGTAATTGAATCTGCCTAGGGGCTGAATCTTTCCTTAATTTTGGATGAACCAAAATGATGATTGGACCTGCCTAGGGGCTAAATCTTTCCTTCAGTTCTGAGATGAACCAGAAATGGTGGTTGGACCTGCCTAGGGGCTGAATATTTTTTGATTCTGAGATGAATTGGATGTGATTGAATCGCCTAGAGGCTGAATCTTTCCTTAATTCGGATGAACTAAAATGATGATTGGACCTGCCTAGGGGCTGAACCTTTCTTCGGTTCCGAGATGAACCGGAAATGGTGATTGAATGCGGGGCTGAATATTTCTTTGATCCCGAAATGAACTGAATGTGATTGAATCTGCCTAGGGGCTGAATCTTTCCTTAATTCTGGATGAACCGAAATGATGATTGGACCGGCCTAGGGGCTGAATATTTTTTTGATTCTGAGATGAACTGGAATGATGATTGGACCTGCCTAGGGGTTGAAATCTTTCCTTAATTCAAAGGTGAATAGGGAATATTGATTGGATTTGCCTAGGGGCTGAATCTTTCCTTAATTCAAAGGTGAATAGGGAACAATGATTGGATAGGGGCTGGATCTCTCCTTAATTCAGAGATGAATCGAGAACGGTGATTGGATTTGCGGGCTGAATCTTTTCTTAATTCTGAGGTGAATCAAGAACTATGATTGGATTTGCCTAGGGGCTGAATCTTTCCTTAATTCAAAGATGAATTGAGAATTTTGATTGGATTTGCCTAGGGGCTGAATCTTTCCTTAATTCAAAGGTGAATCGAGAACTATGATTGGATTTGCCTAGGGGCTGAATCTTTCCTTCTTTCTTATAAAATTTGATGTTCAATCAAGATCTAGATTCATGACTTCCATTGATTCATTTAGAAAGATAATATGGATGGATCTCAAGATGGGAGATCAAGACAATTCCCTAATTGTAGGGGCCTCTCACCCTAAAGGGTGGATATAATTGCAGTTTGATTCTCTTTTCCAAAGGCATTGAAATCCAATTGAGATTCTAGACATCTAGGGGAGTGGAAGAAGTCACATGCACAATCAAGGATGACTCAACCAAACAAGAGTTAGATCACTCATAAGGGCGATTGGGTAAACATTATCCAAGTCAATTTAATTGAATTTGATTAAGCCATGTGTTCAGTCCTGGGACCTCATGATTCCAAAATGGATAATCAGTGGTACCAAGGTTTGGCCAATTGGATTACCGAATTCGATAAAATTGAAATGGATATATTAATCCGTCGTCCTTATTAGGGATGGCTAGCAAAAGCGGTTCATAGATGAACAAAGTAGTAAATTTCTTCTTGACCATGGTTTCTATGTCTTGACAGGGATTTTCTGTTCGTTTTTTGAAATCGACGTGTTAACAATGAGAGATTCGACACATCGAGCTTACTTAATGGAGGGTGTATAGTGACCGTCTACTATGATGTAGAACAGGTGTATACATACCTCATACTCCCAATGAGTGAGAGTTCAAGATGCTCATCGTGTAGAATCTAACATGTTGACCAGTCGAGGACAAAAACGGGCAGAACTTCGACGTCTCGAACATGGATGTCATGGTTAAGCCGATTTTACTGGGTCGGTTCAGGGATGAACCAAAAATAATAAACATTGGGCTACAATCTGGGTTAGGACAGAAAAGGCCACCTTGACAAGGATGGGGTAACCTATCACCAAATGCTCGATGAATAATGGGCCCCCAATCCCTTTATATACTATGTTGCAAGGATCGAAGCGACGTGGAGTAGCATAACGCATTCTCAGGCGGACCCAAGAAACGCTCGTTAGAGGCTGCTCGCCGGTCGTGGTCTCACAAAGTACAGGCCAAGGCTGTGTGTTTCTCCTAGCGGGCTGCCCCATATGCATGGGACCCGGTTCGGCTACTCGCACGAATGTATGACTGAACCCATTCCCCCCAAATCAATAATATACAAGCATAAATATAGTATCCTAAAATCTAGCATCCAATGCATACAAGGAAAGTTTTCATTTAGGAGTTTGACATTTATATCCCCAGTGAAGTCGCCACTGTGAGGACAAAGATGGAAATCTTTTGAAGTCGCCACCTAGATTTAGGTCTAGGACCTTAGAAATGCGAAATCTCACCCCAAGGTAAGACTTCGATTGACTCATGACCCTTAGATTGGAATTCTGGTCCATCAGAGATTGGGTAAGTGTCAGGTTACGATTATGGGAAGGGGTTAGGCACCCAAACCGCCCGATCGAAATCGGTCTCCTATACCTTTCCTATGCTAGACTCTATTTGCTAACTCAAACCAAACCAAGGGGTTTGATATCATTGAACCGAATCTGTATCCATCAGATTGCCTACGTATTACGGATTTATTCCGAAAATCAGGTTCACCATCGTAGCTCAGGTGTGATTAAAGTTTATGGCTGTGATTTATGCTTGTGCATAATTAGGTTCTTTGTTCAAGTTGAAATTTATGCTTGAAAGGCTGAGAAATCCTATGGGTTAGGATCTGGATAGTCCATGTGGACTGATAGATAGTCCTAGTGGATCTAAGAATAACCCTATTTGGGTTGGAATGTGGATAATATCCTAGTGGATCTATGGATAGTCCAAGTGGACTAAGGTTTGGATAACCCTTTTTGGGTCAAAATATGGGGGGTATCCTAGTGGATCTATGGATAGTCTGAGTGGACTAAAGTATGGGTAAATATCCTAGTGGATCTATGGATAGTCCGAGTGGACTAAGCTGTGGATCCGAATTTGGGTTTCTCCCAAATAGCCTACGTATCCTAGGGTTTGACCTAGGAATCAGAATCCGCGTAGTTCGGGCTCTGGGTTGAAATGGGAATGGATATCCTAGTGGATCTATGGATAGTCCGAGTGGACTAAATGTGTGGATAACCCTTTTAGGGTTGGAATATGGATGAATATCCTAGTGGATTTATGAATAGTCCAAGTGGACTAAGGTGTGGATAAATATCTTAGTGGATCTATGGATAGTCCGAGTGGACTAAATTGTGGATCCAAATTTGGGATTCTCCCAAATGGCCTACGTATCCTAGGGTTTGCCCTAGTAATCAGAATCCGCGTAGTTCGAATGGATAACCCTATTTGGGTCAAAATGTGGGTAAGTATCCTAGAGGATCTATGGATAGTCCAAGTGGAGTAAGGTTTGGATAACCCCTTTTAGGTTAATGATTGAGAACCTATTCTAGGTTTAGGGTTTAGAACCTATTCTAGGTTTAGGGTTTAGAACCTATTCTAGGTTTAGGGTTTGTCGAGGGGCAAATCGTCCTAAATTACCCTTTTCATTCTGAATTCTAATTTTGGAAGGTTTGGCAAAGAATTCTCTTTCTTTATTAAGGTTTTATTATTCCCATTATGCCCTTCCCAAGAATGTGGGTGCCTAAATGCACGTCCCCACGCCTAGATTGTCTTCTAGAAGTGTGCAGATATGGCATTTTGACTAGGGTGTTGCATAAAATAAATTATTGTCAAAAAATAGAATATTCTATCTAAATATGACACATAAAACATTTATGACAAGAAATTCACATACAGTAAGATTGTTTAAAAATCTTTCAAATATGGCATGTATTGCAAATAAGGCAAGAGCCTATATGGCATGATCTAGTAGGCTATCTTCTAAGCATGGCAAGACCCTAATTGCCATTATCTTTCCATATTTAGGGTTTTCTACCCTAATTGCTATTTTCTTTTCATTTTAGTATTTCTACCCTAATTCCTACTTTCTTTCCATTTTGGGGTTTTCTACCCTAATTGTAATTTTATTTCCATTTTTTAGGGTTTTCTACCCTAACTGTTACTTTCTTTCCATTTTAGGGTTTTCTACCCTAATTGTTATTTTCTTTCCATTTTAGGGTTTTCTACCCTAATTATTTTCTTTCCATTTTAGGGTTTTCTACCCTAATTGCTATTTTCTTTCCATCTTAGGGTTTTCTACCCTAAATGTTACTTTCTTTCCATTTTAGGGTTTTATACCCTAATTATTATTTTATTTCTATTTTTAGGGTTTTCTACCCTAATTGTTACATTCTTTCCATTTTAGGGTTTTCTACCCTAATTGTTATTTTATTTTCATTTTTTTAGGGTTATCTACCCTAATTGTTACATTCTTTCCATTTTAGGGTTTTCTACCCTAATTATTATTTTCTTTCCATCTTAGGGTTTTCTACCCTAAATGTTACTTTCTTTCCATTTTAGGGTTTTATACCCTAATTATTATTTTATTTCTATTTTTAGGGTTTTCTACCCTAATTGTTACATTCTTTCCATTTTAGGGTTTTCTACCCTAATTATTATTTTCTTTCCATCTTAGGGTTTTCTACCCTAATTATTATTTTCTTTCCATCTTAGGGTTTTCTACCCTAAATGTTACTTTCTTTCCATTTTAGGGTTTTATACCCTAATTATTATTTTATTTTTATTTTTAGGGTTTTCTACCCTAATTGTTACATTCTTTCCATTTTAGGGTTTTCTACCCTAATTATTATTTTCTTTCCATCTTAGGGTTTTCTACCCTAAATGTTATTTTGTTTCCATTTTTTAGGATTTTCTACCCTAATTGTTATTTTCTTTCTATTTTTTATGGTTTTCTACCCTAATTATGACAAAAAGCATTTAATATAGCATGTGAGTATGATCATTCCAATCATGGCAGTAATCATCCAATTATGGCAGTGTGACCATTCCAATTATAGTAGTGTATGCATACGAGCATCCGAACATAGCATGTGAACAAATATAGCATCAAATATGGCATGTGAGAAACAACCAAAGCATATGAGAATCAATCAAAACATGATGGAACATGCAGCAAGATAACAACTTTGTCAGGCTGGACCAAAATGGGCACATAGGGCACTGTACTTACTCAAAAAATTCTTACAAGATATCCTTGGAAAGAGGACTCAGAGGCCAACATTTTGTCTCAAGGAAGATAATCCTGAAAAAGACCATAGGGATGTCGAAAACATTCCCCAAGTACAGGCAAATACACTGGTCAGATCTGTTCCAGATTCTGGCCAGTGATACTATAAAATCAATATAAAATCATATAGCTCATGAAAATAAAATCTGAATACATGGTCAGAAAGAGGACTCAGAGGCCAACATTTTGTCTGAAGGAAGCTAATCCTGAAAGTGATCATAAGCAGGTCGAAAAAATTCCCCAAGTGCAGGCAAATACACTGGTCAGATCTGTTCCAGATTCTGGCCGGTGGTACTATAAAATCAATATAAAATCATATTGCTCATGAAAATAAAATCCAAATACATGGTCAGAAAGAGGACTCAGAGGCCAACATTTTGTCTCAAGGAAGCTAATCCTGAAAGAGACCATAGGCAGGTCGAAAACATTCCCCAAGTGCAGGCAAATACCCTGGTCAGATCTGTTCCAGATTCTGGCCAGTGGTACTATAAAATCAATATAAAATCATATAACTCATGAAAATAAAATCCAAGTACATGGTCAGAAAGAAGACTCAGAGGCCAACATTTTGTCTCAAGGAACCTAATCCTAAAAGAGACCATAGGCAGGTCGAAAACATTCCCCAAGTACAGGCAAATACACTGGTCAGGTCTGTTCCAGATTCTGGCCAGTGGTACTATAAAATCCATATAAAATCATATAGCTCATGAAAATAAAATCTGAATACATTGTTAGAAAGAAGACTCAGAGGCCAACATTTTGTCTCAAGGAACCTAATGCAAATAGAGGCATCTTCCTAATGCTAGATACCAATCTTAGACATGCATTTGCAGTATGCTTTGACTTTGAAAAAATAAACTGACAAAAGCGATGGGTGATTCTTACCTCAGGCTTCTTCTCTCTCCTTCTCTCCTTTGCTTCTTCTCATCATCCTCTTTTCTTCCTCTCTGATCCTTCTCCCTTTTTCCTCTAGATCTTCTTTTCTTAACACCTCTCTCTCTCTCTCTCTCTCTCTCTCTCTCTCTCCTTCTCTCTTTATCTATTTTCTTCTTCTTCTCTTTTCTTCCGATTTTTTTTTCTTTTCTCTCTCTCACTCACATTTTTCTCTCTTCATGGTCTGGAAAAAAGGAACCTCCTCTTGCCTATTTATAATTTTTCACTCATTTTCTAGAAGATTTTTTTTCTAAAAAATTTTATTTTTTTTTCCTTTTTCTTTCCTTCCTTTTTTCTTTCTTTTTTTCTCCTCTCTCTCTTTCACGTTTTCTTTCTAGAAAACGTGAAGGGGAATCTTTTCCTCTTCTTTTTTCTTTTCTTTTTTTTCTTTTATTCCTTTCTCTTTCCTTTTTTCTTCTCAAGATCTTTTGGATTATCTCAAAACCCTAAATCCCCTTCTCTTTCACATTTTCTCTCTCCCCTCTTTCCTTTTCTTCTCAAAATCTTTTTGGATTATCTCAAAACCCTAAATCCCCTTCTCTTCCACGTTTTTTCTCTCCCCTCTTTCCTTTTTCTTCTCAAAATCTTTTGGATTATCTCAAAACCCTAAATCCCTTTCTCTTCCACGTTTTTTTTCTCTCCCCTCTTTCCTTTTTTTTCTCAAAAATCTTTTGGATTATCTCCAAAACCAAAATCCCCCTTCACTTTCACATTTCTCTCTCCCCTCTTTCCTTTTTCTTCTCAAAATCTTTTGGATTATCATTTACATACAATAATATATATTATATACATATATACACATATATTTAATAACATACATACATATACATACATATACATACATATATATATATAATATATAATATAAATATCGTGCACATAGATGAAATGATTCGAAATGGGTTGAGACTGACTTAGGTTGACAACTGATATGGGTTGAGCTAGGTTGGACCAAAACTGGTTTGAACTGAGTTGACTGGACTGATTGGAATTAACTGGGTTTCTTCTCCTTGTCATTTCATGGGTCATTCCCGCTGTTATCCCGCATGGAATTTTTCGATGGCCTCTATTTCAAATTTTTTGCATTCATTTTGTAGAACATTAAAAATGAGGAATATAGGAACTTGAATCACCTCATTTGGAAGTAAAATGGTCAACTTATGAATTTTTGAAGTTTAAGCGGACCAATTATCGATAATTTGGCAGACCATTCTGCATGAGATCCTTCAGAGGCTTTTACCGGAAATATTTTACGTCCACTTTGTAGAGCACTAAAAATGGAACATAATGAGACTGGAATTATCTGAATCCGATGAAGAACGGGAAAGATATGAAGCTTTGAAGTTCTGACGATCATTTTGCATGCAAGTTTGCATGGGACCTACGGGTGACTTCTACCCGGGATTTTTTACGTCCACTTTGTAGAACATCATGAATGAAGAATAATGGTCTTGGAATCATCTGAATCCGATGTCGGATGATCAAGATATGATGATTTGAAATTCAAACAATCCGACTTAGGATAATTTGCATGAAGGCCCCTGGGATTATTATTTATAATAATTTCAGAAACCTCCCCTATATGTATCATCCGACTAAAATGGTCGTATCTTCCTCATTTGATATCAGAATTGAGCAATTCTGGTCTCGTTTCGAAGATAATTCTATGACCTATGCATCTATGCAGATAATAGCCCATGACCCTGCTGTGGGGATTAGTGGAGAATCACAAATCTTTGGGTTAAAGGTCAGAAACCTGCCATATTGGTTCATTTATGCCGAGGGTGGCAAAAATGGGGTGCTTACAGGTTGTTGTGGAGCTGCGGGGGTAGTCTTGGCTGCAGCATTAAAGCCTTGAGTACGAAAGGGTTTGAATGTCTTGTTATTCCCTCCGTTATAAGAATTTCCAGCTGGCCTTTTTGTACCTCTGTTTTGCATGAAATAACTCTCCTTCTGGCTCGATTCTATAACTCGAGCAATTTGTGCCGCTTCATTATAGATTTTCTTTTCATGTCCCAGAACATGCTCCCAGATGCTTCCCCTAAGTCCCATGACGAACCTTCGGGTCTTTGTGTTTTCCTCTTGCATACTGGTGGGTGCAAAGAAGAACAGCTCTTTATAACGCTGTTGATATGCATCCACGGTCATCTACCCCTGATATTAACTCAAGAACTCTCTTTCCATAGAACCTCTGAAACTTCTAGGAAAGTACTTCTCAAAGAACGCCTCCTTATAAATATCCCAAGTCAGTTGGGCGTGCTTTGTTAATAAATATGTCCTGGTAGACCTCCACCAATGGTGTGCATCTCCTTTCAGCATAAAGGTGGCACACAACACTTTTTCTTCTTCATTTAATGTCATCATTATAAAATTTCTTTCCATTTCGTCAACCCAATGTGCCGGCCATAAAGGAATTGTTGGCTTGCCATTAAATTCTTTGGGCTTCAGTTTCAAAAAACGCTCCACCAGTCTGGAGTGGTCTAGTTGTTGCGAGACATACGCCCCATACATAGGTGGTTGGTATTGATATCCACCTTGAGCTACCTCAGGATTTTGTACTTGAGCCTGCATGATGGGAGTCTGAGGTGCGTGGGGTACTGTGTTACTTCCCCCTGGAGCTGTGCTTGCCTGTCCAGCTGGCATTGGAGGTGTCTGTGCAGCTGGAAGAGTTATGCCTATGGCAGCTTGTATAGTAGCTTGTGCCTATTGCATTTGCTGCAGCTGTTGGGCCAAGTTCATTACAACTATGGCCAAGTCTGTAGGTGGAGCTGGTAGATTTATAGGATTTGTCTGCCCATGCATGATGGACGGTGCCGTATTCATATTCCCCTGTGCTCCCGGGTGTGTCTGGCCACTTTCCCCCCAGGTGGTGGTGGTGGGATAGAGTTACGGCTCTATCTGGTTACTCTGCGTCCAGCCATTAACTAATCTGATAGTGGGGTTGCCTGAAAATCATTGAACACGTGAGACAATCATTAAATACTTCATTCCCATATTTTAAAACCACTAACAAATGCAAATTTCAAATTTTTCAGATCATTCTGTCGAAAATGCTGTATTTTCACTGTAGGGTCGATGGTGGGGGTCGATGGGTGTCCGACCCTCAGTATGCAACCCTGAGAAATCACCAATTCTTCCCGAGAGCCGGGGGTCGATGGGGGGGTCGGAGGATGTCCGAACCAGGGTGTGACCCCTGGTTCTCTGTCAGATTCCCGAGAGTCGAGGGTCGATGCGGGGGTCGATGGGTGGGTCGATGGTTTTAGTCAAAATTTTCGACCCCTGGACTAAAAATCAGATTTTTAAGTTTCGATTCAAAGTCCATTTCCCATTCTTTCTTCTCCGCTTTGACTCGTCTCGTCCCTCTGAGTTGCTATAGTGACAACTCCAATCCGTTGGTAGTTTGCACTTCTTGTTTCGTCATCTACACCTCCGCTACAGGTAAATCTCCTACGTTTTCATGTTTTTAGGTTTCCATACCTAGGTTTTTGCTCGTATATCTCGTTTTTTCAAAATTAAACTTTTTCCAACCGTAAAAATTCAATTTTTATTAGGGGATTTTGTTGTTGGTGACTCGAGGAACGAAAGCCCTCAAAAATATTTGAGTTTCATCGGTTGGTTATCGAGAAACTTGAAATTTACTCTTTTTGCCCTAATTTTGTCGAGATTTCAAATTTTTTGAAATTTCTTCCAATTCAATCTTATTAGCTAAAATTTTCGACTGTATGAGTCTCACAGGATAGTTTAGGATCTATGTAAGTCCTCCTGCCCACGTGTATGGGTGAAAAGTGAGGCTTTTGACCAATTTACGTCGTTATAATGTCAAAATTTTTTGATTTTTCATCTTTACTAAGCCAATATCCACTTCTCTTTGTCATTTGCAGATACTATGGCTCGTACCAAGGTACCTAGTGTTCCCGACTGTCTTCGCTTCCGTTCCCATGAAGCCGAGACACTGTATGCCCGCTACGCTCGCAAGAAAGTAGAGGGAGGCCGCAAAGTGGACTTGGCTAGCTTGGCCTTGTTCAATGTAGAGGGAGCTTTTGATGATATGGGATGGCTCCCTGTCATCACCTATGACGCCTGTACCTGTCCTGACTTGGTACGCCAGTTCTATTGTAATCTCCAAGTGGTGGGGGATTACAACGATGTTGAGAGAGGTGGTGAGCTTCGGATCACTAGCTATGTCAAGGGGGTTGATATTTCTTTCGACTATCTACAGCTAGCGGACTTGCTGGGTATCTCCTATGGCGGCTCCTTCGTATTTTGTGCCCCATGAGAGCCCCAGTTCTTTTCATTACAGATGAGGGCTGAGATAGACCGTCAGCTCATCAGACCTGATCGCTGAGAGATGAAAGCGAGTTATCTACATTCAAATCCACGGGTGTACTGCAAGATCATTCAGCATAACCTGATACCGCAGAGTGGACACTATGAGAGGGTCTCCCAGTTGACCCAGTATCTGCTGTACTGCATATGCACTAGGCAGCCCGTCTGCCTTCCCTATATCATCATGTGGACAATGATCAGTGCCACGTTGCCCAGTCACACTGGCAACCTTCCTTATGGACGCATGATCACTACATTGCTTACCCGCCTGGGGGTTGATTTGTTGGATGAGAAGATTCAGGAGAAATCCTTCTCATCGCCTCCGGATTGGGAGGCCATCTGTAAGATGGGCATGCGGGATGCCCGGGTCAGCGATGAGGAGAGGAACGCGATGGTGCACCCTTGCACTCGAGTGGAGATGGCTGACGCTGAGGCAGCCACAGCAGTAGCAGCCGCTGGAGCAGGGGTTAATGGGGATGATGATGATTGGTTATACATGGATGTAGATGCCATACCTCCTCCATCACCTACTCATACTACAGGAGCTGGTCCGTCTTCTTCAGCTAGTCCTTCACATGCAGCTGGTCCTTCATATGCTCCTTCTGATGACATGATGGGGATATTGCACGGGATGGGAGAGGCTCAGCGCATGTCTAACTTGAGGATGGGACAGCTTCTAGAGGCTCAGAGCTTGTCCGATCAATGGGTGGGAGAGCTTCTGGTTGCTCAGCGCATGTCGGATCAGCGGGTGGGAGAGCTTAGGGATTCTCAGCGTGTGACTGACCAGCGGGTGGCGGATCTCACAGCTAGTCTCCAGACGACTCAGACTCAGATAGCCTAGTTGACTAGAGTCTACGCTGAGGACTATGATAGAGACCGTGAGGCACCACCTCCCCCATCACCTCCAGCTTCTTGATGTATTTCTTTTATCATTCTTTTGTACTTCAGAGTAACTGTCCGGGCTGTGGACTATACTCTGCTTTAATCATATATATATAAATGTTTGTTCTTCCTTTGGTTGTATATAATTTTGTTTCTCATTTAATAGATGCATTATTATCTTTTAGTTTTGTCTCAAACAACACAGATGCATATGGTGGGTTATTATTACCTCTTTTAAATTTTAACCCTATCTCAGTTTACGAACTTTTGTGGAAGTATACTGGTTTCACAGACAGGGCCTGAGATGCTCTGATACCAAGTTATCATACCCCAATTCCATACTATTCAGAATGGTGTGATGAACTGCTAATAAACCAACGGTTCAACCAGGATCTCTAATAGACTGTGTCCATTAAAAATAAAACCATACACATCCACAACCATAATCAGAATAAATACACAATAGCAGAAGTCTTAATAATAAATGAACTAAGAAATCTAACTGTGATAATCATAAATAAAATATCAAGTTATTGTTTTATCAATTGAGACGTAAATAAATAAAACATAAATTACATTCCTTTAAAATTTCAAACAAAATCTAATCGAATACGCATGGGTTGCACTCGCATGAGGGATCATGCGTATCCACTATGGCTTCGGCTTCCATTGCAGCAACACGCGCGTACACCGGAGCACTCATATAATCTTCGACCGTAGTACCTGCATCATCAACTAAAAATATTCGACGTCGAGAGGGTGAGCACACATCATGGCTCAGTGAGCAAACAAAACAATGCAATAAACATATGCATGCAATCAATTCATATCGGTGGTCTGGTAAATAATTTGCAATGCACTATAGAAAGGTTCGATGGCCGCCTCGCCTCTATCCACAGGGTGTGGAAGCCCGCCCAAAGGTTAACGTTTATTATCATCCCCATCCACCCAACCATGGAATAGAGATAGAGCTAAAGTGCTGAGGTCCGGCCTATGACACTTCCCCTGATACTCTACCCATACCAACACGTAAGCCCCTGCTGGAGAGGGCTTGCAAACTGGGCTCGCAACTAACCAATCCTAATGCCAATAAGTGTATCCAAGGCCTCACCCCAGCATCCCTCAATACGTCCATAGAGATAGGGCTAAGGCCCCCCGGCAGAGTCAAAGACTACATGATCCGAGACCACCTCCCCTCATACACTACGACATAATAGCTCTGCTAAGGTAATGGTGATACGACGATATCAGTGGACAAGACTTGAGTTAGAGATAGAGATAGAGTACTGAGGCCCGGCCTATGACACCCCCTGATACTCGCTCGCATCAAGCACACTAACCACACATATACATTCACATGTCTATTCCTATCATCATCATCATCATCATGTTATAAACAATAAATTAAATAGGCATGAACAGTAATGATAGAAATATTGGATGACAGGTTGAATGCACATACAAGCATACACGCATAGAATCAATCATGCATTGGACTAAAGAATCAAAATAGTTTATTATTAACTAATTAGTTTAGGTCTTGTTCCCTCACCTTTGCTTGTTTGTAGATCCTCTTTTAAGCTTTAAGAATCAACTTAATATCACTATTATATCACTAGAAGACCTAATCAAATCGATAGAATTTAATTAGAATTAATTCTGATTTTAAAAAGCCTACTGTTAACTGGGGGTCGATGCCAGGGTCGGACCTTCCATTGACCCTGGGTGCGACCACCCACAGTCTGGACTTCCCAAACACTGGGGGTCGATGTTAGGGTCTGGTAAGGTCGATTGGCCATCGACCCCCATCCAACCCCCCATGGGTTTAGTTAAAATTTTCATCCTACAGTCCATTCCTTCGTGTTTGGGTCCTATGGCTTGCTTCTACAATCCATGACATACATGTTTAATGGCTTAGAATCATAGTTTATTCATCTACATGGTTTTAATGATCTCCCCCATGGTTTTCCATTGAAACCTAACCATGGGTGGATGATTTTGGTTTCTCCTAGATCATACCCTCTTCACTATCTATTCTAAGGCCTTTAGAATTCCATGGAGATAGTATCCATACCTGAGAATTAGGCTTGTTTCTCTGAAGCCTTCTCTTTGATCTTCTTCTCCACTTTCCTTCTCTTCTCTTTCTCTTTTCCTTCTCTTCTTTTCTCTCAATCCAATTAGGGTTTTAAAAGGAGTGAAAGAGGCTTAGGGATGTCCTACTTATAGAGTAGAAACTCCCAAAATAAGTTCCAATGAGATTAGGAAAGAATCCCATTGAAATTTAGAAAGTTCCTAATTCACGATTTCTGTCGGAAGACTGGGGGTCGATGAGGGGGTCGGAGATCCCATCGACCCCTGGTTCCAAATTGTCCGACCCCCGATTAGAAACTCAGGGTTTGACTTTTTGTCTTGGGGGGGTCCGACCCTGCCTTGCTGGGTATGCACGACCCTCCCCCTTATTTTTGTGTTTTTGGGTCAGTTTAATACCTGGGATCCTTATCTCGTTCACGCACTTGATCCATTTGGCTCGACCATGATGGGTAGACCTGGTTCAAGGTGGTAAGACCGGGTTAGTTTGATACAGGTCTTACAGCTAATCTGTGTCAACTTGATATACAGTAGGATCTGCCCTCTTTACTAGATGATAACAGTCAAGACTTGGTGCTCCGAGTTCCTCTACCAGACCTAACCATTTAACTAACCAGATTTAAAGCAAGTATAATGATCCATTAAACTTTCCTAAATGACATTTTCCTTAGAGATTTGTCGCAAGATCTAGTCCCCATCAAAGTCTCTACTAACATAGTAGGTATGATGTCTCCTTGACACTCTGCATGTTCGTTGAGATCAATAATGGTAGGAGATTTTGTAGCTTCTTCACTCTAAAATAATGTTTGAGCAATGATGCAATATATATAGACTCGTCTCCTCCATGTTTTTGCTTCATCACCTTCAGGTTCTTTCCATGCATATGTATCTATCATGGGTTGTAATTTCAATATCTGTTCTTAAATGAACAATCTTGCTTCTTCTTCATTCCAGTCGAAGAAGTCTCTTATTCTCTGCTTATAATCTCTCTTAAGGGATGGTTTAAACATCTTTTTTTTTATGGATAAATGAGACATGCTCTGAATTCTTTGATAGTAGGGCATAATTTGGCTTCACCAAACCTGAATACATGAGTTAGTGGATCCCAATACTGAATAGCTGCTTTTAGTAAATGTGGGCACAATTTTACTGTCATCAATTGGAGGAGGATGTCCAAGTGACTCTTCTCTAAGAATGAATGATTTTCAGTGAGTTCCATACACCAACTCCAATTCTTTAATGATCTATCCATCCTGACCATGCTGTTTGACGAGTAAAAGATCTAGAGTACTCACCAATGTCAACCTATAGAAAATCCCGACCTACAACAGAATTAGTAGGGAAATCATTAGAACTTTCTTACACTGTAATTGTTAGACACATTGAACCCTAGTGAGTTGTGCATGAAATATGTGCATATGCATGACCTTGTCTGGGCCTAAGTTTCTAAGTTAAAAGACAGGTGAGCGAGGACGAAGGCCAAACTAGGTTGAAAAGAAGTTATCCATATGAGTTTCCCATCAGGAGGATCTTTTGGTTGTTTATGTGGAATGGTCGATCCCTCTGAAGAGATGCCATTTTATGGGCTTGAAAAGGAAGGGATCTTTGGAATCTTTGGACTCCATTAAATGTAATGAACGACAGATAAGAGTTCCAGCCAGATTTATCATTATCATTGTTTTCAGATTGACATGCCCACTAGGGTCAATATCCAAAGTTGTAAAAGATGGGCTCGATATGCGACTCTTTGGAAATTCGTTGGATAGATGAAGAATGTAAGAGCTTAGACAGAAAGCAGGAAGTTCTTACTTTAATTACGATGAGATGATGAAACCATTCCTGAGTGGCGGGATGTAGTAGCCTCTTTGGAGAATCTAACCCAATGTATTATAAGGTCCTCCAAAATAGTCGAGTTTCGTTGTCGGCTTCCTTGAATAAAAAATAAAAACCAACTGCACTCTCCAATTTTTTTTTTTTTTTGGAAGAGTGCGGAGGCTATAGATGATATTGTTTCACCTGATCAAGGTTTGTCAAGTATTGTAACTCTTCACCATCCAGATTTATCAACCGAACTACCTTTTTGGGTAAGATTTCTTTCACTATGAATGGTCCACTACAGTTTGGACGAAATACCCTTGGGGTCATGGATAGGCACTCTTTGCTCCTTCAGTACTAGATCTTCCACTGCTAAGCGACGAATATGGACCTTCTTATTAAAAGTGGTGGCCATTCTTTATTGGTACTTCTTTGCATTGTCAGCCGCTTTCATTCTCCTTTCATTAATGAGGTTCAACTCTTCATAATGGGATCAGAGCCATTCGACTTCAGGGATTTTAGACTCCATTAGGATTCTCAGTGATGGCACTTCCATTTCTACTGGGAGTACTGCTTCCATACCATATACTAAAGAGTAAGGTGTCGCTCCAGTAGATGTCCTTATAGAAGTCCTATATGCCCATAATGCATACGGCAGCCTATCTGCCCAGTCACCATGAGTTTCTACCATTTATTGGAGGATGACCTTGACATTTTTGTTGGTAGCCTCTGCTGCTCCATTTGTCTGTAGACAATAAGGAAATGAACAGTGCCTTTGGATGTTAAACTTCTCACACAGCTTTTGTACCTTTCCTCTAAACTTTTGACCTTGATCTGAGATTAGATCATAAGGCATCCCATGCCGATAGATGATATGCTCTTGGAGGAACTTGGCTACCTTATTTGTCGTGAGTTTAGCATATGGCTGAGCTTCTTCCCACTTGGTAAAATAGTTGATGGTTACTAAGATGAACTCATGTCCATTTGATGCTTTTGGGTAAATCTTTCGGATCACATCTATACCCCAAGTTGAGAATGGCCAAGGTGAACTGAGAGTGTACAATTCTATAGGCGGTACATGTATCAAGTTGGTGAAGATCTAGCATTTGTGGCACTTCTTCACAAACTCCATACAATCTATTTCCATTGTGTTCCAATAGTACACCATTCTCAGGATTTTCTTTGCAAGCATCCTAGCATTCATGTGCGGTCCACAAACTCCTTAATGTATTTGTTCAATGAGGGTTTGTGCTTGCTCTTCATCGACATACACCATTTGTACCCTATCATATGATCTCTTGTATAGGATATCTTCACAGAGGATGAACTGTGAAGCATATCATCTCAGTGTCTTCTTCTCTCCTATTTTAGCATCTGTGGGGTTTTTGCCTTCTTTTATGAAGTCCACTATGGGTGCAAACCAAGGTCTTCCATCAACTGTCAATGCATCAACTACTGCATATGCTGGCTACCTTCTTCTTTTTATCATCAAGGGTCTTGTGCATTCGACAGGATCACCACTGATCATTAAAGCCAAGGTGGCCAATGCATGAATGTATTTGTTTGTATCCCTTGGGGAATAATTGAACTCTATCTCTATGAAGCTCTGAGCCAAACTAATTGCATGCTGCTAATAAGGTATCAATTTTTTATGGTTTTTCAATCCCCTCTGACTTGGTAGATGATGATGGATGAATCCCCATACACTTTCAACTTTCTTGATGCCTATTGCAAGTGCGGCTTTGAGCCCCATGATGCAAGCTTCATATTCTATAGTATTGTTCGTACACTCGAAGTCTAATCGGAGTGAGAATGGTATGAATTCCCCTTCCGGATCTATAAGTAATACCCTAGCTCCGCACCCTCTATGGTTGGCGGCTCCGTTAAAGAACATTATCCATGTATCTTCTTTCTTTTCCTCTTCAACCATGTGAACCTCTTCATCGGGAAATACATCTTTCAAGTTTCTAAGATTATCTCTGACTGGGTAAGTGGACAGATGCTCTGCAATTGCACTTCCCTTGATGGATTTCTATGTGACATATGTGAAATCAAATTCAGATAACATTAGTAGCCATCAAGCTAGTCTTTCAGTCAACACTGGCTTCTCAAACAAATATTTCAATGGGTCCATCCTTGAAATGAGTATGATAACATGTAATTTCTTAACCTTTTAGTTACCCAGACTAGAGCCGCACATGTCTTCTCCAAGGGTGTATAGTTTAACTCGTAGCTTGTAAATTTCTTGCTCAAGTAATATATTGCTTTTTCTATACGTCCATCGTCATCATGTTAGACTATTATCGACCCAATGGAATCTTTTAACACTGATAAATAAAGGAGCAATGGCCTTCCAGGAACTAGTGGAGCCAATACTTGTCACACCCCAATTTTGGTCTAACTAGAATGGTGTGATGAACCTCCAATAAATCAACGGTTCACCCAGGATCATGTATAGGTTGTACCCACCATATCAAACCACACACACATTCTACATTAATAATTAGAGGTAATAAACAAATAAGCAAAAGTTTCACAGATAATGAACTGAGAGTCTAACAGTGAAAAAATAAGTATTTAATCCAATTATCTCCAAACCAAAAGACATAAAAAAATAAATAATCAATTACATATCTGATGTTCAAATTACAACTAAACTTAAAAAAAAAACACATTGGTTGCACTCGCATGATGAATCATGCACATCTTCTTCAGCTTCTATGACTATTACAGCAACATGTTCATACGTCGACGCATTCATATATTCTTCAACGGTAGGACCTGCATCATCAACTAAAAATATTCGACATCGAGAGGGTGAGCACACATCATGACTCAGTGAGCAAACAAAACAATGCAACAAAAATAATGCATTCAATTCATATCTTTGGTCTGGTTTTTAAGTTTGCAATATGCTGTAGAAAAGTTTGGTGGCCACCGCACCTCTATACACGATGTGTGAATCTGTCCAATGGATCAAACACCGTTGCCATCACACATGCACCCACCATGAAATAGAGATAGAGCTAAAGTGTCCAGATCAAACACCGCCAATACTTCCCCTGATGCCTTACCCATATCAACATGTAAATCCCTATTTGCGAGGACTTGCAAACTGGGCTCGCAACTAACCAATCCTAATGCCAAACAATGTATCCAAGGCCTCACCCCAGCATCACTTAATATGTCTACAGAGATAGAGCTAAGGTCCTCGGGTAGAATCAGAAACCACACGGTCCGAGACCACCTCCCCTGATGCACTACGACGTAATAATTTTGCTAAGATAATGGCGATACGACGATGTTAGTGGGCAAGACTTGAGTAGAGATAGAGCTTGAGTATAGTGACGAGGTCAAAGACCACCATGCCACGTCCTCCCCCTGATGCTCTACTCGCATCCAATACACCAACCACACACATACATTCACATGCCCATTCCTAGCATCATCATCATCATCAGGTTATAAATAAACAAAATTAATTATGCATAAACAGTAATAGCAGGAATACTGGATGACATGTGAGATGTACATTACAAATATACAAGCATAGACTCAATCATGGCATTGGACTCAATAAAAATAAACAATTTGTTCTTATCCAATTAGTTTAGGTCTTGTTCCCTCACGTGTTAGCAATACTCGATCTCCTTACAAGCCCCGCAATTCCCTTTCAATCAATTTAACAAACTAGAAGTTGACATGTGAGATGTACATTACAAATATACAAGCATAGACTCAATCATGGCATTGGACTCAATAAAAATAAACAATTTGTTCTTATCCAATTAGTTTAGGTCTTGTTCCCTCACCTGTTAGCAATACTCGATCTCCTTACAAGCCCTGCAATTCTCTTTCAATCAATTTAACAACCTAGAAGTTATATGACTTTAAGTTAGGATTCATATTTAACATGTTACAGTAGTCAAATATCAAAACAGAGCATTGATAGGTGTCTGACTGGTCCTATGGTCTCATACTGTATCGACCTTACTGCCTACCTACGGTAGCATATAGTGCAACCATAGCTACGACGATATGGTTTCTAAAATCTTCCCACCTATGGTCGATCCTCTGGTCATGCTGGTCATGCTATGGTCGACCGTAGCTGTGACCTTGAGATTTCTTGTCACAGTCTACATGCAATTCGAGTTCTGCCTGGGTCAATTCTTCTGTTCTTCAATGGGGTTTATTTTAAGGTCATCCTATGGCCATCATTAGTAGTTTCTTATCAACTCTAATAATCAAATTCACTTTTCATGGTTCTCCTTGGGATTTTCTCAAGGAAATCACATAGATCATAATAGGTTGACATTCCCAATCCTCCATAGAATCCTTAGTCCATAGAATTAACATCATTAGAGATTAGGCTCGTACCTTTTGCCTTTGATAGAGAGCGAATCTCTTCTCAGCAAATTCCTTACTTTAGCTTTTCCTTCTTCTCCTTCTCTTCCCTTCTCTTTCTCTAAGTTTTACTAATGTTCTAAAAGAGTGAAAAAAGGCTGAGGGACGTCCTTTATATAGAGGAAAACTCTTCATATAGAGTCATCTTTCAATTAGGAAAATAATTCCTTAATGTAGGAAAGTTTTCAAAACTCGGAGTCTAATCTGGGTTCTCACGGTCGATCATACGATCGCATAAACCATCTATCGTAGGGTTGAAATCATTGATCGTAGGGTTCTGGATTTGAGATTTTTGTTTCCTTCCTTATGGTCGACCATACCTACCCAGGTATACGACCTTAGGTATGTTTTTAGTGTTTTTAACTCGATTCTCATGCCTGGTTTGTGATCTATCTTCACACGCTCGGTTCACTTGGTCTAGGAATGATGGGAAGACCTGGCACGACATGGTTAGACCAAGTTAGTGGAGTGCGGATCTTACAACACCCCCCTCTTATATAAATTTTGTCCTCAAAATTTGCACATACCTTTCGAGTAAAAAAAGTGGGGATATTGCTTCCGCATAGCGTTCTCTTCTTCCCATTTAATTTCTTCCATATTTTGGCTTCTCTAAGTAACCTTAACGTAATAAATGTCACGGTTGAGAAGACGTTGTACCTTCCGACTAGTAATCTCAAAAGGTACTACTTTGAACGTCAAATCTTTAGTCAAATCTGGTGGATCCATTGTTACCACGTGTGTTGGATCTCTAACATACTTCTTCAATTGTGAGACATGGAATACATTATGTACACTAGACATAGATGGGGGTAGTGCTAACTGATACACCACCTTCCCACGTTTAGCTAGAATCTCATATGGTCCAATACATCTGGGACACAGTTTTCCCTTCTGTCCGAACCATCTTAAACCACGCATAGGAGATATTTTCATAAATACCTTATCACCTATGTTGAATTCGAGATCTTTGCATTGATTATCTACATATTGTTTCTGATGGTTCTGAGTTGTTCAGACACTTTCCTTGATAATGTCGACCACTCGACAAGTCTCCTCAACAAACTCTGGTCCAATAATACTCCATTCTCCAACTTCGTTCCAAAATAAAGGAGTTCCCTCCGTTGTATGAGTTTCTATTAGGCCTCTTTATACCTCTGTTATGAGAAAAATAAATTTTCCTCTGGCTCGATTCTAGTACTTGAGCAATCTGTACTGCTTCAATATAAATCTTCTTTTCTAATCCCAATACATGCTCATGGATGCTTCCCCTAAGTCCCATGATGAACGTTCGGGTTTTGGTATTTTCCTCCTGCATACTAGAGGAAACGAAGAAAAACCATTCTTCATAACGATGTTGATATACCTCTACAATCATCTATCCTTGATACAGACTCAGAAACTCCTTTTCCATTTGATCTCTGAAACTCCTTGGAAAATACTTCTCAAAGAAATCTTCTTTATAAATTTCCCATGTCAGTTGGGCGTGCTTTGATAACAGGTAACTTCTAATTGATTTCCACCAATGGTGTGCATCATCTTTCAACATAAATGTGGCACATAATACCTTTTCTTCTTCATTTATAGTCATCATCATAATGTTTCTTTCCATCTCATTGATCCAGTGAGCTGGCCACGACGGATCTGATGGTTTGCAAGTGAATTCCTTCGGCTTCAACATCAGGAAACGCTCGATCAGTATGGAGTGATCAAGCTAATACTGTACATATGCTCCATACATAGGCGGTTGGTACTGATAATTACCTTGGTTATACCTGCAAGACCCATATCAAACTAACCAGTCTTACCACCTTGTACCAGGTTTACCTATAATGGTCGAACCAAGTGGACCAAGTGTGTGAAGAAATCACAAGACCAGGTATGAAATCAACACAAAAACAGTCAATTATGAGCATATGATCGCATGCCTAAACAGGTGTGACCGACCCCACCGCAAAAGAGTCCAACCACATGAATTTTGGTCATGTGGTCAGACATTTCAAAAGGTAGGGTCGACGGATTCTGTGACCCCACCTCCGACCTCATGGAACACAGTCAGAAACTGAATTTAGGAAACCTTCCTAATCCGAAGGGGGTTCTTTCCTAAACACATTAGGACATATTATGGAGGGTTTTCCTCTATAAATAGGACGTCCCTTAGCCTCTTTCATCCTTTTAGAACTCCAATTGAAAGTGAGAGAAAGAAAAGAGAAGGAAGAGAAGGAAAATTTAGGAAGAAGACTAAAGAGGAGGAAAATTCAGAGAAAACTCTGAATCTTCAGCAAGCATAAGGTATGAACCTATTTCCCATGCTAAATTGAGATCCTAGGATAGTTCATGAAGAAGATAGGATTAGGAGAAACCCAAATCATCCATCCAAGGATAAATTTCAAGAGAATCAATGGAGGAAATTATGTGGACAATGGATGGTGTATAAAATAGTAGTTTTGAGCTGTAGAACAATCATAGGAAGGACCATGATGATAAGCCAAAAAATTCAAACATGAAGGAATGGAATTAAGAGTGAAAGGTCGACCATAACACGTGTGGTTGCGCATAAGGTCGCATGATGTCCGACCCCACAAGATACACATGTCCGACCACATGCCCTCAGGAAGTTTCCAAGGAGGGTGTGGTCGCACATGTGGTCAGAGTATTTCCGACCTTACCCTCCTACCCCACGCCCTATGGTCATAGAAACTAAGACCCCAGGTGCTGCCACTCCTGCAACCCCTCAGTTTCTGTTAGTCTAAACACATGAGAATTAATTCTAATTAAAAATATATCAACTTGTTAGGTTTTCAAGTGATTTAAAAGTGATTCATAAAGCTTGAACGAGGATCTACTATCAATCAAAGGTGTGGGAACAAGACCTAAACTAATTGGCTAATAATAAACTGTTTTGTTTATTGAGTCCGATGCCAAGAATGATTCTATGCTTGTATGCGTGTATTGTGCATTTTACATGTCATCCAATATTCCCATTATAACTGTTCATGCATATTTAATTCTGCTTATTTATAACATGATGATGATGACGATGCTAGGAATAGGAATGTGAATGTTTGTGTGTGGTTAGTATGCTTGATGCGAGTGGGGCATCAGGGGGGAGGATGTAACACTATGGTTCATCCTGGTCACTAGACTCTAGCTCTATCTATGCTCAAGTCTTGTCTACTGATATCGTCGTATCGCCATTACCTTAGCAGAACTATTATGTCGTAGGGCATCAGGGGAGGTGGTCTCGGACCGTGTTGTCTCTGACTATGCCGGGGAGCCTTAGCTCTCTCTCTATGGACGTATTGAGGGATGCTGGGGTGAGGCCTTGGATACACTGTTTGACATTAGGATTGGTTAGTTGTGAGCCCAGTTTGGAAGCCCTCGCCAATAGGGGCTTACATATTGGTATGGCTAGGGCATCAGGGGAAGTGTCATGCGGTGTTTGATCCGGGCACTTTAGCTCTATCTCTAGTCCATGATGGGTGCATGTGGGACGAAAATGGTGTTTGATCCATTGGCAAGCTTCACACACTCGTGTATAGAGATGCGGCGGCCACCTATCCTTTCTATTGCACATTGCAAACTTATAAACTAGACCAAAGATATGAATTAAATGCATGCATATGTTTGTTGCATTGTTTTGTTGGCTCATTGAGCCACGATGTGTGCTCACCCTTTCGACGTCGAATATTTTTAGTTGATGATGCAGGTCCTACAGTAGAAGATTATATGAATGCTCCAATGTACGGGCATGTTGCAGCGATGGATGCAGAAGCTATGATGGAGTCGCATGATTCGTCGTGCGAGTGAAACTCATTCGTCTTTGATTAGATTTATTAGTTGGATTATTCAGAAAATGTAATTGATTAATTTATTTTATTTTATATCTTAGTCTTTTGGAGATAATTGGATACTTTATTTATGTTATCACTGTTAGATACTCAGTTCATTACTATTAAAAACTTCTGTTATTGTTTATTTACTCTGATTATGGTTGTGAATGTGTATGGTTTAAGCAAAAAGTCACAGCGTATTCGAGATCCTGGTTGAACCGTTGAATCATAGACGGTTCATCACACCATTCTGGTTGGTGCAAAATTGAGGTGTGATAACTTGGTATCAGAGCTCTCGTGCCCTGTCTATTAAACCGGTATACTTACACAAAAGTTTGTAAACTGAGTTAGGATAAAATTTAAAAGCTGTAATAAGAACACACCATAAGCACCTGTGTTGTATGAGACATAAATTAAGTAAGAGAATAATGCACTATTAAGATGAGAAACAAGTTTCATGTACACATTGAATAAAAAACAACATATATACATATCCAAATCAGAGTACGGTCCACAATCCGGATAGTTACTTCATAGTACAAGGAAAAACAAAAAGAAAATATGCATCATGAAACTGAAGGTGCTGAAGGAGGAGGTGCCTCACGATCTCGGTCATAGTCCTCAGCATACACTCTAACCAACCAGGCTACCTGAGTCTGGGTCACCGGGAGACTAATTGTCGGATCGATCATCCGCTGATCAAACGTGCACTGGGCATCTAGAAGCTCTCCTACTCTCCAATCAGTCACGCACTGAGCCTCTCTAATCTCACGTAGCACCCCCATCACATCATCAGATGGTGGATGCGAAGGACCAGCTGTGTGTGAAGGAACCCGAGATGGGCCAGCTCCAGTGGAATGCAGTGGTGATGGAGGAGGTATGGCGTCTACATCCGTGAACATACGATCATCATCCTCAGCATCATCCCCATAGACCCCTGCTGCTGCTGCTGCTGCTGCTGCCGCTGCCGCCTCAGCATCTGCTATCTCTACCTGGGTACGGTGACGCACTAGAGCATTCATCTCCTCGTCACAGACCTGTGCATCTCGCATCCCCATCTTGCAGATGGCCTCCCAGTCAAGGTCAGAAGATAAGATATCCTCATGAATCCTCTCGTCCAATAAGTCGACATGCAGGTGTGTGAGTAGGGTAGTGATCAAACGCCCATAGGGCAGGTTGCCTATCTGACCAGGCTTCGTAGCACGGATCATCATCTTGATGATAATGTATGGAAGGCAGACGGGCTGCCTAGTGCAGATGTAGTACAAGAGATACTGGGTCAACTGGAAAATCCTCTCATAATGCCCACTCTGAGGAATCAGGTTGTGCTAAATAATCTTGTAGTACACCCGAGGCTCTGACCGTAGGTTGATTGCCTTCATCTCCCAGCGATCACCTCTAAGAAGCTAGCGATCAATCTCAGCATGCATCATCAAAGATAGGAACTGGGGTTCCTTGGGTGCACAGTATACCAAGGGGCCATCGTTTGATATATCTAGGAGATCAGCCAACTCCTGACAGTTAAAAAAATTTCCACCCCTTTCACATAACTGGTGATCCTAAGCTCCCTACCCCTGTCGATATCATTGGGATCACCCACTACCTGGAGGTTGTAATAAAACTGCTTCACCAGAGTAGGACAGGTGCAAGCCTAATACGATATCACGGGGAGCCAACCCATGTCACCAAAAGCTCCCTCTACAATAAACAAGGCTAGAGTAGCCAAGTTTACACAGTGACCCCCTTCCACCTTTTTACGCTCATAACAAGCATACTGAGCCTCTGCTTCATTAGAGCATAAACAAATGGGATCATGAACCCTGGGAACCTTAGTGCAAGCCATGCTATCTGCAAAGACACAGACAAATAGAAAAGATATTATATATGGTGAAAAACTCAAAATTTTGGCATTATAACGGCATGATTTCGCCAAAAGCTTCACTTTTCACCCAAACAGTTGGGCAGGAGGACTTACATATGTTCCAAACCACCCTGCAAGGCTCATACGGTTGGAAATTTAAACTAGGAAGATCGAACTTGAAGAAATTTCAACAATTTGGAAAAATCCCAAAAATTAGGTCAAAAGAGGAAAATTTCAAGTTTCTCAAAAACCAACTGATGAAACTCAAATTTTCTTGAGGGCTTTCATCCATTAGGTGGCCAATTGCAAAAGCCCCCAATAAAAATTAAATTTTTATGGTTAGAAAAATTTTAATTTGAAGAAAATGCTATAAATGGAAAAAAAAACCTAGTTTTGAAAGCTTAAAAATGACGACCAATAAAGAACATACTTGAAGGAAAGGAACGGAAGTCATGAATGGAAGAAATAATCACCAAATGCAAGTAGTGTTGATGGAAAAAGAGAAAGTGGGAAATGACTCCGAAAATCGGGGTTAAAAACCTGATTTTGGGTCGTGCGGTCGCAAAATTTGACTAAATGTGCAACCCCATGACCGACCCCACGATCGACCCTAGGCTCTCAGTGAGTTGACAGACCACGTGTGGTCAGACCCTGTGGTCGGACATATGCCGACCCTATGATCGACCCCAGGCTCTCGGTGAGCTGACAGGGTTTTGTGAGCTCGCATACCCTGTGGTCGGATATAGTGCAACCCCACCATCGACCCTATGATGGAAAATACAGTATTTTGACTGAATGACTTGGAAAGTTAAAATTTTACATTGAATAGTTGGGATTTGACATGGGAATGACATATATTATGATTGCCTCACATGTTCTATGATTTTTTCAGATACTACCACCACCGGAACAGGAAATGACTGGGCGAAGAGTAACTAGGCGAGGACGTAACCCAATTCCACCACCACCACCTGTGGAGGAAGATAGCCATGAAAATACTGTAGGACAAGGAAATCAGAATATGGAACCACCAGGAGATAATGGCCAAGATAATCCTATAAACTTGCCAGCCCCACCTACAGATTTGGCTACAGCAGTTATGAACCTAGCACAACAGCTGCAGTAAATACAGCAGGTGCAAGCCAATATGCAAGCTGCTATAAGAATGGTTTTTCTAACTGTACATACTACACCTATGCCAGCCAGACAAGCTGGCACCATACTAGGGGGTAGCAACATGGTACCCCAAGCGCATCAAACCCCAGTTGCACAAGTTCCAGTACAGAACCCTGAGGTAGCCCAAGGCAGACCAGTATCAACCACCCGTATATGGGGCATATGCTCAGTATCAGTCGGACCACTCTCGACTGAACGAGTGTTTTCTACAAATGAAGCCTAAGGAATATAATGGCAAGCCAGCAGATCCTTTGTGGCTAGCTCATTGGATCGACGAGATGGAAACGAATTTCATGATGACGACTATTAACAAGGAGGAAAAAGTGTTGTGCGCCACATTTATGCTGATGGGCGATGCACACCACTGGTGGAAGTGTACTTGGACTTATCCATTAACAAAGCATGCCCAATTGACCTAGACTATCTATACAGAGGCATTCTTTGAGAAATATTTTCCTAGACGTTTCAGAGATGCTATGGAAAGAGAGTTCCTAAGTTTGTATCAGGGACAAATGACTGTGGATGCATATCAACAACGTTAGGAAGAGCTATTTTTCTTTGCTCCCTCTAGCATGCAGGAGGAAAATACTAAAACCCAAAGGTTCGTCATGGGACTTAGGGGAAGCATTCGGGAGCATGTTTTGGGGTTAGAAAAGAAATTTTATAATGAAGCCGTACAGATTGCTCGAGTACTAGAATCGAGCCAAAGAGAGAGCTACTTTGTTCAGAATAGAGGTATCAAAAGGCCAAATGGAAATTCATATAATGGAGGGAACACAAAGACATTTAAACCCTTCCGTACTCAACGCATTAATGCTGCAGTCAAGACTACTCCAACAGTCCAACCTCAACAAAAACAAAATAATGGAGTAAAATGATATAATTGCGATCAAATGGGACATCATTCCAGGGAGTGTCCTAAACCCAAGAAGCATCTACAGCAAGGAAAGGTTTATGTATTTACATCTGAGGATGCTGCCGTATTGCCTGATGTGGTCACAAGTATGACCTAAACCTTTCATTTTGTATAACCTTGTGTGAGCATGTAGACTAAATTAAAACAAATCACTGATATCGTACCTATTAATGGCATACCCGCTAGAGTACTCTTTGATTCGGGGGCTACTCATTCTTTTATAGCTGTGTCATTTGGAAAGAAGCTAAATCTACCCCTCAGATCTTTAGACTACAAATTGCTTGTACGATCGTCTACGGGATTAGAAGGGGACCTAGGAAAAGGTTATGGTCCATGTCCAGTTCTTATCGGCGAGAAGATTTTGGAAGCAACCTTGATTCAACTCGAGATGGCAGACTTTGATGTTATCTTGGGAATGGACTGGTTAGCTCGGCATTTTGCAAACCTATTATGTGCAAAAAAGAAACTGACATTTAAAGACAAAGAAGGAGTAGAGTTTAGTTTTACGGGAACCAAACTTTTCTGTTAACGAAAACTCATCCTCTCTGCATTAAAGGCTAGAAAATGCCTCGAGAAAGGAGGAGTTGGGTATCTAGTATCCGTGGTTGATCTCACCAAGGAAGTACCACGAATGGAAGATATTGATGTTGTGCATGACTTTCCAGATGTATTTCCTGGGGAACTACCAGGACTACCACCCGATCAAGCGACAGAGTTCGTTATAGATCTGATACCCAGAGCCACACCAGTATCTAAAGCATCCTATCGAATGACACCTACTGAACTGAAGGAACTAAAGGTACAGTTACAGGAATTACTGGACAAGGGTTATATCAGACCAGCATATCACCATGGGGAGCACCGATATTGCTTGTAAAGAAGAAGGATGGTAGTGTTCGACTGTGTATAGACTATCGGGAATTGAATAAGCATACAATCAAGAATTGGTAACCATTGCCTCAGATCAATGACTTATCCGATCAGTTGCAAGGTGCCAAGGTGTTCTCCAAGATTGATCTTCGGTCAGGATACCATCAGTTGAAGATTAAGGAAGGTGATATTCCAAAGACAGCATTCAGAACAAGATATGGACATTATAAATTTTTAGTCATGTCTTTCGGATTGACTAACGCACCCTCAACTTTTATGGAACTCATGAATCAGGTATTCCATGATATGTTGGATATGTCAGTCAATGTGTTTATTGATGATATATTGGTCTATTCCAAGGACAAGGAAACTCATGTCATGAATCTAAGAGCTGCTCTGCAGCGATTAAGAAAAGAAAAGCTTTACGCCAAATTTACAAAGTGTGAGTTTTGGCTAAATGAGGTCGCTTTCTTAGGTCATGTTGTATCCACTGAAGGAATTAAAGTGGATCCTAGCAAGATTGAAGCCATTGTGAAATAGAAAGCACCTAAGAGTGTTGCAAAAATCAGAAGTTTCCTAGGTCTAGCTAGGTATTACCGGCGATTCGTAGAAGACTACTCTAGAATTGCCGTACCTTTCACCAGTTTGACTAAGAAAGGAGAAAAGTTTGTTTGGACCGATAAATGTGAAGAAGGTTTTCAAACATTGAAAACTAGATTGATAACTGCTCCCATTTTGACTATTCCCATTCCAGGACAACCATTTACCTTGTACACTGATGCGTCTGGGTTGGGTTTAGGATGTGTACGTAAGCAAGGAGAACAAGTAATTGCATATGCCTCAAGACAACTGATGACACATGAGAAGAACTATCCCACTCATGACTTGGAATTAGCAGCAGTAGTACATGCTGTTAAGATATGGAGACATTATTTGTATGGAGAGAAATTTCAGATTAAATCAGATCATAAGAGTCTCACTTATCTTTTTAATCAAAAGGAGTTGAAGATGAGACAAAGAAGATGGCTAGAATTATTGAAGGATTATGATTGCGATATTCAGTATCATCCAGGGAAAGCTAATGTAGTTGCTGATGCGCTAAGCAAAAAAGCAATGATAAAATCCCAAGGAGAGGTTAACACGACTGCGACAATGTATGTTACAGAAAAAGTATTCAATCATGGTAATGAGCAGTTTGTGATAGATGCACTGGGTGGATCAACCAACCAAGAGTTTATTCATTGGTTTTCAAATATGTTCGCAACATTGAGGATTATACCTAATATATTAGATGAAGTGAAAGCCGCTATTAGATCAGACCCTTATCTGAGAACGGTACAAGAAGACATCAAAAAAAGTAGGACTATTCCTGAGTTAACCTTAGATGATGAGAAGGTACTGAAGTGCAAAGGAAGAGTATGTGTTCCTGAAACGGAAAACTTGGACATTAGACACAGACTAATGAAGGAAGCTCACACCACCGCTTATTCGGTACATCCTGGAAGTACAAAGATGTATCATGATTTGAAGAAATTATATTGGTGGAGAGGAATGAAAGTAGATGTAACTAAATTTGTGTCTCAATGCCTAAATTGTCAGAGAGTAAAGGCTGAACGACAAAGACCTGCAGGATTGTTGCAGCCACTGCCAGAACCAGCATGCAAATGGGACTGCATCACTATGGACTTCGTCACCGGGTTACCATTGACTCCCACAGTAGTTGACGCAGTCTGGGTGATTTAGATCGTCTGACTAAAACAGCTCGCTCCATAGCTATAAGACCACAGTATACCCTAGAAAGGTTAGCCAAGCTATATGTGGATAATATTGTCAGATTACATGGTGTACCTGAAAGCATTGTGTCCGACAGAGACCCACGCTTGACTTCAAAGTTTTGGGAAGGAATACAAAAGGCTATGGGTACAACGTTGAAATTCAGTACTGCATTCCATCCTCAGACAGATGGACAGTCGGAGGGTACCATTCAGATTTTAAAAGACATGCTTCGAGCCTGCGTAATTGATTTCAAGGGATCATGGGATGAGAAACTACCATTGATCGAGTTCGCCTATAACAACAGCTATCAGGCTACTATACAGATGTCACCATATGAAGCATTGTATGGTAGGAAGTGTCAAACTCCATTGTTTTGGAATGAAGTTGGTGAACGGAGTATTGTTGGACCAGAATTTGTTGAAGAGACTTATCGTGTAGTCGACAATATTAAGGAAAGAGTTAGAATGGCTCAGAATCATCAAAAACAGTATGCAGATACTTGACGTTGAGACCTAAAATTCATCGTAGGTGATAAGGTATTCTTGAAAGTATCACCTATGTGAGGCTTAAAATGATTCGGACAAAAAGGGAAGCTAAGTCTGAGATATGTCGGGCCATATGAGATTCTAGCTAAACGTGAAAAAGTGATATATCAGTTAGCATTACCCCCATCTATGTCAAGTGCCCATGATGTATTTCATTTTTCATTATTGAAGAAGTACATCAGAGATCCAACACACGTTTTAACAGTGGATCCACCAGATCTAACTGAAGATTTAACATTCGAAGTAGCACCAACTGAAATCACCAGTCAAAAGGTTCAACGTCTACATAATCGTGACATTTATTATGTTAAGGTCACTTGTAGGAGCCGAGATATAGAAGAGATCACATGGGAAGAAGAGAATGCTATGCGAAAGCAATATCCTCACCTTTTTTACTCATAAGGTATGTGCAAATTTCGTCCAATTTCGAGGACGAAATTTTTAATAAGATGGGTGGAGTTGTAAGACCCGTATCGAACTAACTGGTCTTACCACCTTGTACTACGTCTACCTATCATGGTCGAACCATGTGGACCAAGTGCGTGAAGAAACCACAAGACCAGGTATGAAATCAACCCAAAAGCAGTCAATTATGAGCGTGTGGTCGCATGCCTAAACAGGTGTGACCGACCCCCCCTCAAAAGAGTCCAACCACATGAATTTTGGTCGTGTGGTCAGACATTTCAAATGGTAGGGTCGACGGATTCTACGACCCCACCTCCGACCCCAAGGAACCTAGTCAGAAATCGAATTTAGGAAACCTTCCTAACCGAAGTGGGTTCTTTCCTAAACTCATTAGGGCATATTATGGAGGGTTTTCCTCTATAAATAGGACATCCCTTAGCCTCTTTCATCCTTTTAGAACTCCAATTGAAAGTGAGAGAAAGATAAGAGAAGGAAGAGAAGGAAAATTTAATAAGAAGACTAAGGAGGAGGAAAATTCAGATAAAACTCTGAATCATCAGCGAGCATAAGGTATGAACCTATTTCCCATACTAAATTGGGAACCTAGGATAGTTCATGAAGAAGATAGGATTAGGAGAAATCTAAATCATCCATCCATGGATAAATTCCAAGAGAATCCATGGAGAAAATTATGTGGACAATGGATGGTGTATAAAATAGTAGTTTTGAGCCATAGAACAATCATAGGAAGGACCATGATGATAAGCCAAAGGACTCAAACATGAAGGAATGGAATTAAGAGTGAAAGGTCGACCATAACACGTGTGGTCGCACGTGAGGTCGCATGATCTCCGCCCCACAAGATACACATGTCCAATTACATGCCCTCGGGAAGTTTCCAAGGAGGGTGTGGTCGCACGTGTAGTCGGAGTATGTCCTACCCTATCCTCCGACCCCACACCCTATGGTCGCAGAAACTGAGACCCTAGGTGCTGCCTCACCTACGACCCCTCAGTTTCTATTAGTCTAAACACATGGGAATTAATTCTAATTAAAAATCTATCAACTTGTTAGGTTTTTAAGTGATTTAAAAGTGATTCATAAAGCTTGAATGAGGATCTACTATCAATCAAAGGTGAGGAAACAAGACCTAAACAAATTGGCTAATAATAAACTATTTTATTTATTGAGTCTGATGCCATGAATGATTCTATGCTTGTATGCGTGTATTGTGCATTTTACATGTCATCCAATATTCCTATTACTACTGTTCATGCATTTTTAATTTCGTTTATTTATAACATGATGATGATGATGCTAGGAATAGGCATGTAAATGTTTGTGTGTGGTCAATGTGCTTGATGCGAGTGGGGCATCAAGGGGAGGACGTGACACTGTGATTCATCCTAGTCACCAGACTCTAGCTCTATCTCTACTCAAGTTTTGTCCACTGACTTCGTCGTATCGCCATTACCTTAGCAGAATTATTATGTCTTAGGGCATCAGGGGAGGTGGTCTCTGACCGTATAGTCTCTAACTCTGTCGGGGGGCCTTAGCTCTATCTCTATGGACGTATTAAGGGATGCTAGGGTGAGGTCTTGGATACACTGTTTGACATTATGATTGGTTAGTTGCGAGCCCAGTTTGCAAGCCCTCACCAATAAAGGCTTACGTATTGGTATGGGTAGGGCATCAGGGGAAGTGTCATGTGGTGTTTGATCCGGACACTTTAGCCCTATCTTTATTCCATGATGGGTGCATGTGGGATGGCAATGGTGTTTAATCCATTGGGCGGCTCCACACACTCGTGTATAGAGGTGCGATGGCCACCTATCCTTTCTATTGCACATTGCAAACTTATGAACCAGACCAAAGATATGAATTGAATGCATGCATATGTTTGTTGCATTATTTTGTTTGCTCACTGAGCCATGATGTGTGCTACCATTTCGACGTCAAATATTTTTAGTTGATGATGCAGGTTCTACAGTAGAAGATTATATGAATGCTCCAATGTGTGGGCATGTTGCGGCGATGGATGCAGAAGCTATGATGGAGTCACATGATTTTTCGTGCGAGTGAAACTCATGCGTCTTTGATTAGATTTATTAGTTGGATTATTCTGACGATGTAATTGATTAATTTATTTTATTTTATGTCTTAGTCTCTTGGAGATAATTTGATACTTTATTTATGTTATCACTGTTAGATACTCAGTTCATTAGTATTAAAAACTTTCGTTATTATTTATTTACTCTGATTATGGTTGTGGATGTGTATGGTTTAAGCAAAAGGACACAGCCTATTCGAGATCTTGGTTGAACCATTGGATCATTGACGGTTCATCACACCATTCTGGTTGGTGTAGAATTGGGGTGTGACAATACCCGCCTTGCGGTGCTTCAGGGTTTCACACTTGGACTTGTACTGCTGGCATTTGCAGTGCTTGGGGTACAGAATTGCTACCCCCAGGTGTCGTACTAGCTTGTCTTGCAAGTAGAGATGTTGTGTTTGCAGCTGGAAAAGCAATTCCCATAGCAGCTTGCATGTTGGCTTGCATTTGCTGTATATGCTGCATTTGTTGTGCCAAATTCATCATCATAGTAGCCAAATTCGTAGGTGGTGCAGGTAAGTTGGTTGGGTTGGCTTGGGTGTGCACATTCTGAGGCACAACATGTTAAATTCCAATATTTCTTTCCTATCCTTGCTGACCTTCATTGTCATTAGTTCTATCAGTGGTGGAGATGGGATTGCATTATGTCTCCATCTACTTACTCTGCATCCAGTCATTTAAACTCTTGGTTGAAAGGTACTTGGAAAGGCTATACATGTGAGACAAGATATGATGGTAGTGTTGCGTTAGTCTCACGGTAGAAGGCGAGAGAAAAACAAAATCATTAGGTAGGAATTCAAACATAATCAAAATGTAGACAACAGTCACTCAAACGGTCGATGGCCTACATGCGACCATAGGTGCGACCTTCAAAATCTTGAAAACTTACTGAAACCCTATGGTCAATCATATGTCGATCATACGGTCACATGTTTTGGTCTAATTGTGCGACCGTATGGTTCAAGATCAGGTTTTTAAACTTGTTTTTGAGGTTTTTCCCTCACATTCTCCTTTCCTTTCCAACGATCACAACTCAACTCGCCACCACTAAGTTGCTATAGTGTCTACCGTATTAACTTGGTGATTTTTCCATCGATCTATGATCTCCATTCCGTTCCTTGAGGTATGTTCTCTACTTTTCTCCATTTTTAAGCTTTTATACCTAGGGTTTTTGCCATTTATAGGGTTTTCTTCTAATTAGTATTTTTCTGACCGTAAAAAAAAAATTTATTAGGGGTTATTGCTATTGGCTACCCAATGGATGAAAGCCCTCATGAAAATTTGAGTTTCATCGGTGGGTTTGGTAAAAATTTTGAAATTCCCATTTTTGACCTAAATTTTGGGGGGTTTTCCCAATTGTCAAAATTTCTTCAAATTCGACCTACCTAGTTTAAATTTTCGATTGTATGAGCCTTGCAGGATAGTTTGGGACCTATGTAACTCCTCCTGCCCAAATTTTCTGTCAAATTTCTATTTTACGTCGTTATGCTGTCAAATTTTCCATTTTACGTCATTATGCTGTCAAATTTTTTAATTTATCTAACTTGTTTTTCTTATTTTCTTCTCTTGTAGTTATCATGGTTCGCACTAAGGTTCCTCAAGTTCATGATCTACGACGCTTTAAGTCCGTTGAAGTAGAGGTGCGATATGCTTTAAGTCCATTGAAGCAGAGGTGCAATATCCTTGGTTTGACCGGAAGAAAGTAGAAGGGGTCAGTGTGAAAACTTAGCCCATTTAGCCCTATTTGATGTGGAGAGGGAATTTGGTGATATGGGCTAGCTTCTAGTGATTTTGTACGAGGCTTGCACTCACCTGGACTTGGTTAAGTAGTTCTACTATCACCTATAGGTAGAAGGTAACCTAGAGGATGTTGATAGGGGTAGAGAGCTTCGAATCACCAGCTGGGTGAAAGGGGTTTTGATCTCTTTCAAATGTCAGGAGTTGGCTGATCTCCTAGGCATTTCCAATGATGGTCAATTGGTTTACTGTGCACCCAGGGAGCCACAGTTTCTGTCTACACCGGTGCTTGCAGAAATAGATAACCAGATTCTTTGGGATAACCGCTGGGTGATGAAAGCAGTCAACCTGCGTCCAGAGCCAATGGTCTACTGTAAGATTATCCAGCATAATCTTATTCCTCAGGGTGGATACTACAAGATGGTCTCACAGCTGACTCAGTACCTATTGTACTGTATCTATACTAGGCAGTCAGTCTGCCTCCCATATATGATTCTTTGGACTATGCAAAGAACTATGTTGCCTGACTCGAGAGGTAACTTGCCCTATGGGTAGCTGATCTCCACCTTGCTCGCTCGTCTACTAGTGGACCTAGTGGATGAGAGGATCCTTGAGGACACCTTCTCAACTGAACTTGATTGGGAGGCCATCAGCAGGATGGGCATGAGTGAGATACAAGTCAGTGATGACGAAAGGAATGTTATGAGATGTCCTCTCACTCGGGTAGAGGCAGCAGATGCAGAGGCTGCAGCAGCAGCAGCAATAGAGGTAGTAGTAGAGGCATAAGAGAGTGATGATAAGGAGGATGATGATAGGATGTACATGGATGTGGAGGCCCATCCCTCCTCCATCACCACAACATTCTACTAGAGCTGGCCCTTCTTGGGCTTCTCATTTAGCTAGCCCTTCACGCGCACCACCAGATGACATGATGGTGCTGTTACGTGAGATTCGGGAGGCTCAGTGCGTGACTGATTGGAGAATAGGAGAGCTTCTAGATGCCCAGAGCTCTACAGACCAACAGGTAGCAGATCTGACAGCTAGTCTCCGAGCGACTCAGACTCAGGCGGCCTGGCTCACTAGAGTATTTGCTGAGGACTATGATAGAGATCATGAGGCACCTCCTCCTCGAGTAGCTCTAGCTCCATGATTGCCATTTATATCTTTTTCTATTCTTTTATTTTACAAAGTAATTGTCCGAATTTATGAATCGTACTCTGATTCGGATGTATCCTGTCTTACTCCCATTTGGATATATATATATATATATATATAATTGGTTTCCCATTTACATATGTTTATTATTCTCTTTCGTATTTTATGTCTCATACAACACAGGTGGTTATTGTGTGTTCTTATTACAACTTTTAATTTTATCTTAACTCAGTTCATGACTCATGTGGAAGTAGTTAGGTCAATGGGTAGAATCTGAGATGCTCTGATACAAAGTTGTCACACCCCAATTCTGGTCTAACCAGAATGGTGTGATGAACCACCAATAAACCAACGGTTCACCCAGGATTTCGTATAGGTCGTACCCATCATATCAAATCACACACACATTCCACATTAATAATCAGAGGTAATAAACAAATAAGCAAAAGTCTTACAAATAATGAATTGAGAGTCTAACAGTGATAAATAAGTATTTAATCCAATTATCTCCAAACCATAAGACATAAAAAATAAATAATCAATTACATATCTGATGTTTAAATTATAACTAAACATAAGCAAAAACACATTGGTTGCATGATGAATCATGTGCATCTTCTTCAACGTCTACGTCTATCGCATCAACGTATCCATACGTCGGCGCATTCATATATTCTTCAATGGTAGGACCTGCATCTTCAACTAAAAATATTCGACGTCGGAAGGGTGAGCACACATAACGGCTCAATAAAAAAAAACAATGCAACAAACATATGCAAGCATTCAATTCATATCATTGTTCTGGTTTTTAAGTTTGCAATATGCTATAGAATTGTTTGGTCGCCGCCGCACCTCTATACATGAGTGTGTGAGTCATCCCAATGGATCAAACACCATTGTCATCCCATATGCACCCACCATGGAATAGAGATAGACCTAAAGTGTCCAGATCAAACACCGCCAACACTTCCCCTGCTACCCTACAAATACCAACACGTAAGCTCCTATTGGCGAGGGCTTGTAAACTGGGCTCACAACTAACCAATTCTAATGTCATACAGTGTATCCAAGGCCTCACCCCAGCATCCCTCAATACGTCCATAGAGATAGAGCTAAGGCCCTCTGGTAGAGTCAAGACCATATGGTCCGAGACCTCCTCCCCTGATGCCCTATGGCGTAATAGTTCTGCTAAGGTAATGGTGATACGACGATGTTAGTGGGCAAGACTTGAGTAGAGATAGAGCTAAAGTCTGATGATGAGGTCAAAGACCACCATGCCACGTCCTCCCCCTGATGCTCCACTCGCATCTAACACACCGGCCACACACATGCATTCACATGCCTATTCCTAGCATCATCATCATCATCATGTTATAAATAAACGGAATTAAATATCCATGAACAGTAATAGCAAGAATATTGGATGACATGTGAGATGCAAATTACAAGCATACAAGCATAAAATCAATCATGGCATTGGACTCAATAAAAATAAAGCAGTTTGTTATTATCCAATTAGTTTAGGTCATGTTTCCATACCTTTGATCGTTGGTTGTTCCTCTTCCATGCTTTTTAAATCATTTTTGGACCACTTGAAAACCTAATAAATTTATGGATTCTAAGTTAGAGTTCATATTCATTAATTAAAATGTTTAAATTGTCCATCTAAAATCAATCAGATCTTCAAAAGCTGAGTGGTCGCAGGTGTGGCAGCACCTGTGGTCTCAGTTTCTACGATCACAGGGTGTGTGGTAGATACGTGTGGTCACATATCATGCGACTACACACATTCGACCACACCCTCCCTGGAATCTTCCCGAGGGCGTGTGGTAGACACGTATGCCTCGTATAGTTGACCATAGCTGCGACCACATGAGTGTTTGGTCGACTTTCATTCTCAGTCTAATCCCTTTATGATTTGATTCCTTAAACTATCATTAGGGTCCTACCTATGATTGATCTATGGTCTTAATTTAGTATTTTTCACAATCATCTACTCCAACCTACTCTTCATGGATTTCTTTTGAGTTTCCGTCTATGGGTCTCATGGTTGAGATCCTACTTTGAATCAATACTTCCTCAATGATCTATTCTAGGCATTCAACTAAGGTAGGAGATGTTTTCATACCTTAAACTTGCTGAAGAATCAGAACTCTCTCTGAAATTCCTTCTCTTAGTCTTCCTCTTCAATTCTCCTTCTCTTCCTCCTCCTCTCTTTTACTCTTTCAGTTTGAGTTCTCAAAGAATGAAAGAGGCTAAGGGACATCCTATATATAGAGAAAAACCCTCCATATAGTGTCCTACTTAGATTAGGAAAGAACCCCCTTCAGATTAGGAAGGTTTCCTAATCGTGGAATCAGTTTAACATCGTGTGGTCGCACGTGGGGTCGCAGGACCCGTCGACCACACGTCCCACACTCCTATGATCTCACTATTTTGAGGTGTGGTCGACCACACCTATTTAGGTATGCGACCACACGTCTTAATTAAATGATTTATGGTTTGAATTACATACCGAGCCTTGTGGTTTCTTCACGCACTTGGTCTGCTTGGTCCGACCATGATAGGAAGACCTGATACGAGGTGGTAAGATCGAGTTAGTACGATACGGGTCTTACAACTCCCCCCCCCTCTTATATAAATTTCGTCCTCAAAATCTACACATACATTCCAAGTGAAAAAAGGTGAGGATATTGCCTTCGCTTAGCATTCTCTTCTTCCCATGTTATCAATTCTACGTTTTGGCTCCTCCAAGTAACCTTAACATAGTACATGTCACGTTTGCGTAGATGTTAAACCTTTCGGCTGGTAATTTTGATTGGTGTTACTTCGAATGTCAAATCATCAGTTAGACCCTGTGGATTGGTTGTTAGGACATGTGTTGGATCTCGGATGTACTACCCATACCAACACATAAGCCCCTACTGGCGAGGGCTTGCAAACTGGGCTCGTAACTAATCAATCCTAATGCCAAATAGTGTATCCAAGACCTCACCCCAGCACCCTCAATAAGTCCACAGAGATAGAGCTAAGGCCCCCCGACAGAGTCAGAGACCACACGGTCCAAGACCACCTCCCCTGATGCCCTACGACTTAATAGTTCTGCTAAGGTAATGGCGATACGATGATGTTACTGGGAAATATTTGAGTAGAGATAGAGCTAGAATCTGGTGATGAGGTCAAATATCACCATGCCACATCCTCCCCCTGATGCTCCACTCATATCCAATACACCAACCACACACTTACATTCACATGCCTATTCCTACCATCATCATCATTATCATGTTATAAATAAATAGAATTAATAGCAGGAATATTGGATGACATGTGTGAGGACAAAGACTGAATATTTAGAAGTCGCCACCTAGATTAAGGTCTAGGACCTTAGAAATGTGAAATCTCACCCTAAAGTAAGACTTAGATTGACTCATGACCCTTAGATTGGATTTCTTGTCCATCAGAGATTGGGTTAGCGTCAGGTTACGATTATGGGAAGGGGTTAGGCACCCAAACTGCCCGATCGAGGTTGGTCTCCTATACCTTTCCTATGCTAGACTCTATTTGTTAAACCAAACCAAACCAAGTGATTTGATATCATTGAACCAAATCTGTATCCATCAGATTGCCTACGTATTATGGAATTATTCAGAAAATCAGGTTCAACATCGTAGTTCAGGTGTGATTAAAGTTCATGGTAGTGATTTATGCTTGTGCATGATTAAGTTCTTTGTTCAAGTTGAAGTTTATGATTGAATGGTTGAGAAACCCTATGGGTTAGGATCTAGATAGACCATGTGAACTGATAGATAGTCCTAATGGATCTAAGAATGGATAACCTTATTTGGGTTGGAATGTGGATAACCCTATTTGGGTCAAAATATGGGTAAATATCCTAGTGGATCTATGGATAGTCTAAGTGGAGTAAGGTTTGGATCCAAATTTGGATTTCTCCCAAATGGCCTACTTATCCTAGGGTTTGACCTAGGAATCAGAATCCACGTAGTTCGGGCTCGATAACCCTATTTGGGTCAAAATGGGGATAAATATCCTAGTGGATCTATGGATAGTCCGAGTGGACTAAGGTGTGGATCCGAATTTAGGTTTCTCCCAAATGGCCTACGTATCCTAGAGTTTGACCTAAGAATCAGAATTTGCATAGTTTAGGCTGATGGGTGGATATCCAAGTGGATCTATGGATAGTCCGAGTAGACTAAGGTGTGGATCCGAATTTGGGATTCTATCAAATGGCCTACGTATCCTAGGGTTTGACCTAGGAATCAGAATCCACGTAGTTCGAGAATGGTAACCTGTTCTAGGTTAATGATTGAGAACCTATTCTAGGTTTAGGGTTAAGAACCTGTTCTAGGTTTAGGATTTAGAACCTATTCTAGGTTTAGGGTTGAGAACCTGTTTTAGGTTTAGGATTTAGATTCTATTCTAGGTTTAGGGTTGAGAACCTGTTCTAGGTTTACGGCTTACTGAGGGGCAAGATCGTCCTGAATTATCCTTTTCAACCTAAGTTCTAATTTTGGAAAGTTTGGCAAAATATTCTCTTTCTTTATTAAGATTTTTATTATTCCCATTATGCCCTTCCCAAGAATGTGGGTGCCTAAAGGCTCGTCCCCACACCTAATATGTTTGCTAAGTGTACAGATATGGCAGATCGACTAGGGTGCAGCATAAATTAAATTATTGCCAAAATAAATTATTCATCTAAATATGGCATATAACACATTTATGGCAAGAAATTCACATACAGTAAGATTGAAAATCTCTCAAATATGGCATGTATTAAAATAAGGCAAGAGCCTATATGGCAAGCTCTAATATGCTATCTTCTAAGCATTGCAATACCTAATATGGCAGTGAGCATTTAAACATGGCAATGAGCATCCAAATAGACAGATATGATAATGAGCAATCCAAACATGGTAGTGTGATCATTCCAATCATGGCAGTGTGATCATTCCAATTATAGCAGTGTATGCATGTGAGCATCCAAATATAGCATGTGAACAATATAGCATCAGATATGGCAAGTGAGAAATAACCAAAGCATGTGAGAATCAAGCAAAGCATGTGAGAATCAAGCAAAGCATGTGAGAATCAATCAATCAAAACATATTTTCAGATCTACGATCTAGATTCAATTCATCGATCATCAACAATGTAACCAAGATCACATTTGATCGATAATTTAAATTAATGCAAGATCTTAAGTCAACTGTTCAAATCATATCTACACCAGTAGATTAGACTTTAATGGTTCAGATCAAATTAACTCATCACATCATCATCAAATTAAAATCAACGGCTTAGATTTAATTTCACAATAATCTATAATCAAATGACCAAATTTTAGTCACATAAAATTCATTCAAAGGGCTAGATTTTCATGAAATTAAACTCAAGATCAAACGGTTAGATTTTAACTACATTGAAGACTCATCCAATGGCCAGATTTTAATTCACATAAAAATTCAAGATCAAATGGCCATGTCATAATCACATAGAATTCTTAGTCAAATGGGATCAGATTTATCACATTAATACCATCAAATCAAAATAATCAAAATCAACATTGAAATGATGCCAATCAGGTGGTGGACAAAAGATAAGGATTAGATTAGATAGGTTCAAATTCATGGGATCAGTGGGATTAGTTATTTAAACCAGTTGGAATCGGATCAGTGGGATCAACTCAGGTTTGGGTTTCATGGCAGTTGCAGATGGAATGAAGGTGCATGGGTTTACATGGAGGGTGTGGACCAGGTTGTAGGTGGGTTCAGACCTGGTTGTAGGGTGATCACATCGTGAGATGAGTTTATGATAGGTGGGAGTGAGGTTTTGCGGTGATGATTGCACAGGTGTTGATGGCTGGTGTTAGGTTTAAAGTGCTGAGGCCTCATGATTTTGGTTTGTGTAGGTTGATGGTTATATGGTGGGCATGGGAATTTGGAAGGTGTTGCAGGGTTTAGAGATGGGGAATGCTTGCCGTAATCTAGTTGGTGGGACGACAATCTGGTAGGTGGGATTTCGGGTGGAATGTGGAGTTGGTGATACAGGTATTACAGGTTTGGGGTTGAGTTTGCAGCAGAAAATGAATGGCAGATGGTCGGTGGAGTAGTGGATTCGGTGATGGGATGAACAGGTTTTAAGGAGTTTGTGAGGTGTGAGTGGGTTCTGATCTAGTGTGTGCAGCAAACAAAAAAGAAAGCCAAAGCAAAAGGGATGGCTGGGCTTACCTTGGCCGCACCCTTTTCTTCTTCAACCATCTTCTTCAATCTCACTCTTCTCTCGATCTGCTCCCGTATCACTCTCTAGTTCTCCTCCTCTCTCCTAATTTTTTATTTTTTCTTCTTTTTTTTTTATCTCCTTCCCCAACTTGCCATCTCTCCTTCTTCTCAATCTTCTCGGTTCTTCTACTCCTTTTAGTTTTTTTCTTTTTTTATTCTTCCTCACCGCTCAATCTCTCTCTTTCTCCTATTCTATTTTCTCCCTTCTTCTTCCCCTCTCTCCACTTGTCTTCCTCCTCTCTCTCTCGGCCTCCTTTTTTTTTTCTTCCCACCCCGCTCAGTCTCTCTCTTTCTCCTCTTCTATTCTCTCCTTTCTTCTTCCCCTCCTGATTCTTCTCAGATTCATCCCTTTTCTATTTTTTTTTCTTTTCGGCAATCCATCTTCCTCATCTCTCTCGATTCTCTCTCATATCTCTCCCTTCTTCTCAATCTTCTTGGATTCCTTCCCGATTTCTTTTTTATTTCCTTTTTTTTCTGGTTCCTTCCATTTTCTTTCTTTTTTTTTTTATCTCACCTATCTCTCTCCCCGATCTGCCTTCTCTCTCATTTTAGCCATCATTTTTTATTTTTTTCTTTTTTTCTTCTCCATTTGGCAATCAATCCTTCCACGATCTCTCTCAATCTTCCTTTTATTATTATTTTTTTGGCAATCAATCCCTCCACAATCTCTTTCAATCTTCTCGGATTCTCTTCTTTTTAGATTTCTTTCCCATTCCCTTTCTCAATCTATTTCCTATTCTATTTCCTTCCAAAATTTATTTCCCGAGTTCCTTTCTATATCTTTTTTTTTTCTTTTCATTAGAATCCTCTCTTTCTTTCCTAATCTTGGTCGGTCTCTCTTGACACATATAATGTACATTTATACAATAATATATCATAAAATATACATAATAATATGTAATAACATACATATTAATATATATAATATATAATATATTCTATATAATTACATATATATATATATATATATATATATATATATATATATATATATATATATATATATATATATATATATATATATATATATATATATATATGGCACTATGCACATGGATGAACCGGTTCAGTCCAGACTAGTCTGACGTAAGTTAACTGGGCTAGACTGACTTAAGCTGAGCTGGATTGGACTGAGAATGACTTGAATTAACTGGGTTTTCTCTCTCTATCATTTCATGGGCCATTTCCGCTATCATTCTGCATGGAATTTTTCGATAGCCTTTATTCTAAATTTTCTATGTTCATTTTGTAGAACACTAAAAATGATGAATATTAGAACTTGAATCATCACATTTGGAAATAAAATGGTCAACTTATGAATTTCTGAAGTTTAAGCACGCCAATTATCCATAATTTGGCTGACCATTCTACATGGGATCCTTCAGAGATTTCTACCTAAAATTCTTTACGTCCACTTTGTAGAGTATTAAAAATGGAACATAATGAAACTGAAATCACCTGATTTGGATATGGGGTGACTAAAATATGAATTTCCAAAGGTTAAATGACCATTTCCATGTGTAATTTTGCATGGGACCTTTCAGAGACTTCTACTCGAGATTTTTATGTCCACTTTGTAGAACATCATAAATGAAGAATAATGGCCTTCGAATCATATGAATCTAACGTATAACGGAAAAGATATGAAGCTTCGAAGTTCTGACGATAATTTTACATGAAAGGTTGCATGGGGACCACCAGTGACCTTTGTCCGAGATATTTCACATCCAATTTGAAGAGGACTGAAAATAAGGAATATTGGCATTTGAATCATCTGATTCCGATATCAGATGACCAAGATATGATGTCTTGAAGTTTGAATGATAATGCATGCATCATACGATAATTACGTAAATTCCCTTACACTTTCAAACTAAGATATTTTCCATGTTTGATATCAGAATTTGATGATTTTGGTCTCATTTCGAAGATAATTTCATGTCCTATTCATCCACGTAGGTAATATCCAATGATCCTGCTGTGGGGTTCATTAGAGAATCACAAATATTTGGGTTAAAAGTCAAAAACCTGTCATATTGGTTCGCTTATGTTGAGGGTGGCAAAAATGGGGTGCTTACAGATGCCCCTCTTTAGCCGAGATTGTTACCAATTGAAGGCTAAAGACAAAAAAACCATATTTTTGGGATATGAATGAGATTGCTTATTGGGCTGCACTAAGGTAATTTGTCCTAAACTGCCTATGTATTCTAAGGGTGTCCTAGAAATCAAGCCCATAACGTAGTTCGACTGGCAAGAAGGTTTGTTCTTCTTAAAAAATTGATGATTGTTTTCTTGTATAAAGCTAAGCTTTGAATACAAGGCTCATTTGTAGGCTGGGAACCTCTTCTTGCTGAGGTAGGACTCATGATGCAAGGTATGTGCAGGCTTAGACCCGGCTTGATCCATTTATAGGCTGATAAACTCTTCTTGTATGAAGCTAGGCTGTGAATACAAGGCTAATTTGTAGGCTGGGAACCTCTTCTTGCTAAGGTGGAACTCATGATGCAAGGTACTCACGGGCTTGAACCCGGCTTGATCCATTTTTAGGTTGATAAACCTCTTCCTGAATGGAGCTAGGCTGTGAATACAAGGCTGATTTGTAGGCTTGAAACCTCTTCTTGTATGGAGTTAGGCTGTGAATACAAGGCTGATTGCATGAGCTTGAGCTCGGTTTTGATTTGTCTGGATGGAAGACTTGATGTCTTTTCTTTGATTGAACTGAAGCTCTTTTGATTGAGATTTTGAGATTAATTTTCTGAATAAGCTAGGGCTCTGCATTTGATTTAGTTATAGGCTTGATCTTTGAATGAGCTAGGGCTTTACATTTGATTCACTAATAGACTAAGATTAATTTGAACTTTGAATGAGTTAGGGCTCTGCATTCACTTATAAGCTGAGATTGACTTAATCTTTGAATGAGCCAGGGCTCAACATTCACTTATAGACTGAGATTGACTTGATCTTTGAATGAGCTAGGGCTCTACATTTGATTCACTAATAAGCTGAGATTGATTTGAACTTTGGATGAGCTAGGGCTCTGCATTCACTATATAGGCTAAGATTGACTTGATCTTTGAATGAGCTAGGTGTCACACCCAAATTCTGCACCATTCAGAACGGTGTGATGAACCACTAATAAACCAACGGTTCAACCAGGATCTCTAATTGGCTGTGTCTATTAAAAATAAAACCATACACATCCACAACCATAATCAGAATAAATACAGAATAGTGGAAGTCTTATAGTAAATGAACCGAGAGTCTAACTGTGATAACCAAAATAAAATATCAAGTTATTGTTGTATCAACTTGAGACATAAATAAATAAAGTATCAATTACATTCCTTTAATAATTCAAACAAAAATCTAATCGAATACGCATGAGTTGCACTCGCATCAAGAGTCATGTGTAACCACTAAGTCTTCGGCTTCCATTGCAGCAACACGTGTGTACACCGGAGCACTCATATAATCTTCCACCGTAGTACCTGCATCATCAACTAAAAATATTCGACGTCGAGAGGGTGAGCACACATCATGGCTAAGTGAGAAAACAAAACAATGCAACAAACATATGCATGCATTCAATTCATATCTTTGGTCTGGTATATAAATTTGCAATGTGCTATAGAAAGGGTTGGTGGCCAAAGGTTACGTTTATTGACTCCTCACCTCTATACACAAGTGTGTGAAGCCGCCCAAAGGTAACGTTTATTGTCGTCCCACATGCACCCACCATGGACAATGTACACGCAAAGATTACATTTATTGCTGTACCGGTTGCCCATACCAACACGTAAGCCCCTGCTGGCGAGGGCTCACAAACTGGGCTCGCAACTAACCAATCCTAATGCCAATTAGTATATCCAAGGCCTCACCCCAGCATCTCTCAATACGTCCATAGAGATAGGGCTAAGGCCCCCCGGCAGAGTCAGAGACTACACGGTCCGAGACCACCTCCCCTCATACACTACGACGTAATAGTTCTGCTAAGGTAATGGCGATACGACGATGTCAGTAGACAAGACTTGAGTTAGAGATAGAACTAGAGTGTTGAGGCCCGACCTATGACACCCCCCTTGATACTCGCTCGCATCACGCACACCAACCACACACATACATTCACATGCCTATTCCTATCATCATCATCATCATCATGTTATAAACAATAATTTAAATATGCATGAACAGTAATAATAGAAATATTGGATGACATGTTGAATGCACATAACAAGCACACACACATAGAATCAATCATGGCATTGGACTCATGAATAAAATAGTTTATTACTAACCAATTAGTTTAGGTTTTGTTCCCTCACCTTTGCTTGATCGTAGATCCTCTTTCAAGCTTCAAGAATCAACTAAATATCAATATTATATCACTAGAAGACCTAATCAAGTCGATAGAATTTAATTAGAATTAATTCTGATTTTAAAAAGCATGTGGTTAACTAGGGGTCGATGCTAGGGTCAGAGGTTCCATCGACCCTGGGTGCTACCACCCAGATTCTGGACTTCCCAAACACTGGGGGTCGATTGTTAGGGTCTGGTAGGGTCGATTGGTCATCGACCCCCCATGCAACCCCCCGTGGGTTTAGTTGAATTTTCATCCTACAGTCCATTCCTTCGTGTTTGGGTCCTATGTCTTGCTTTTACAATCCATTACATACATGTTCTATGGCTTAGAACCATAGTTTATTCACCTACATGGTTTTTATGATCTCCCCCATGGTTTTCCATGAAAATCTAACCATGGATGGATGATTTGGGTTTCTCCTAGATCATTCCCTCTTCACTATCTACTCTAAGGTCTTTAAAACTACATGGAGATAGTATCCATACCTGAGAATTAGGCTGGTTTCTCTGATGCCTTCTCTTTGATCTTCTTCTCCACTTTCCTTCTCTTCTCTTTCTCTTCTTCTTCTCTTCTCTTTCTCTCAATCCAATTAGGGTTCTAGAAGGAGTGAAAGAGGCTTAGGGACATCCTATTTATAGTGTAGAAACTCCAAAAATAATTCCCATTGAGATTAGGAAGGAATCCCATTAAATTTTGGAAAGTTCCTAATTCACGGTTTGTATCGGCAGACTGGGGGTCGATGAGGGGGTCGGAGATCCCGTCGACCCCTGGTTCTAAAATGTCCAACCCCCGGTTAAAAACTCAGGGTCTGACTTTTATACTCGGGGGGTCCGACCCTGCCTTGCTGGGTATGCGACCCTCCCCCTTATTTTAGTATTTTTGGGTCAGTTTAATACTTGGGATCGTGATCTCCCTCACGCACTTGATCCATTTGGCTCGACCATGATGGGTAGAACTGGTTCAAGGTGGTAAGACCGGGTTAGTTTCATACGGGTCTTACAACTACCCCCTACTTATAAAAATTTTGTCCTCGAAATTGTACATTCCTTCCGAATCAAATAAATGAGGATATTGCTTCTGCATAGCATTCTCTTCTTCCCATGTGATTTCTTCCATATCTCTACTTCTCCAGGTGACCTTAACATAATAGATATCCCGGTTGCATAGTCATTGAACCTTTCGACTAGTGATTTCAGTTGGTGCTACTTCAAATGTCAAATCTTCAGTCAAATCAGGTAAGTCCATTGTCAGCACGTGCGTCGGATCCTTGACATACTTCTTCAATAAGGAAATATGAAATATGTCATGCTCACTTGACATAGATAGTGGTAGTGCTAACTGGTACGCCACTTTTTCACGCTTAGTTAGAATCTCATATGGCCCGATATATCTTGGACTTAATTTTCCTTTCTGTCCGAACCGTTTCAATCCTCGCATAGGTAATACATTTAAGAATACTTTATCACCCACGATGAATTCAAGGTCTCGGCGTCGAGTATCTGCATAATGCTTCTGACGATTTTGAGTTGTTCTCACTCTTCCTTTGATAATGTCGACCACTCGACAAGTCTCTTCAACAAATTCCGGTCCAACAATACTACGTTCCCCAACTTCATTTCAAAACAAAGGAGTTCGACACTTTCTGCCATACAGTGCTTCATAGGGTGACATCTGTATAGTAGCCTGAAAGCTATTATTATAAGCGAACTCAATCAGTGGTAACTTTTCATCCCATGATCCTTTAAAATCAATTACACATGCTCAAAGCATATCTTCTAGAATCTAAATTGTACGCTCTGACTGTCCGTCTGTTTGCGGATGGAATGCGGTACTAAACTTCAATGTTGTACCCATAGCCTTTTGCAATCCTTTCCAAAACTTTGAAGTAAATCATGGAACTCTATCGGACACAATGTTTTCAGGTACACCGTGTAATCGCACAATGTTATCCACATACAGCTTAGCTAACCTCTCCAGTGTATACTGAGGTCGTATAGGTATAAAGCGAGCTATTTTAGTCAGGCGGTCTACAATCACCCAAACTACGTCAACTACTCGAGGAGTCAATGGTAATACTGTGACGAAGTCCATAGTGATGCAGTCCCATTTCCATGCTGGTTCCGATAACGGCTGTAACAGTCCTGTGGATCTTTGTCGTTCAGCCTTTACTTTCTAACAATTTAGGCATTGAGACACGAACTTAGCTACATGTGCTTTCATTCCTCTCCACCAATATAATTTCTTTAGGTCATGATATATTTTTATACTTCCAGGATGGATCGAATAGATGGTGGTATGGGCTTCTTTCATCAATCGATGTCTAATGTCCAAGCTTTCTGTTTCGGGTACACATATTCTTCCTTTTACTTCAGTACCTTTTCTTCGTCCAAGGTGAACTCAGGGTTAGTCCTACCTTTTTCGATGTCCTCTTGTACCGTTCTTAGATAAGGGTCTGATTTGATAGCTGTCTTTACTTCATCAATTATATCCGGTATAATCTTCAATGCGGCGAACATGTTTGAAAACGGATGAATAAACCCTTGGATGGCTGATCCATCTTGTCACACCCCAATTCTGTACTGTTCAGAACGGTGTGATGAACCACTAAATAACCAACGGTTCAATCAGGATCTCTAATAGACCATCCCCGCGTTATCCAAACTTTACACACATCTACAATCATAATCAGAGTAAATACACAATAGCAGAAATCTTTTAAATAAATGAACTGAGAACTAAGATGATATTATTAATTTAATAGCAAATTATTCTGTATCAACCGGGACCTAAGTAAATATCAATACAGGTCTTTAATAAATCCAAATAAAGAAATCTATAATAATATCTAATCAAATACACACGAGTTGCACTCGCAAGAGGAGTTGTGTGTATCATCTTCAGTTCCAGCGTCCATTGCTGCTATATTCCCGTACGCAGACGCGTTCATATAATCTTCGACTGTGTAACCTGCATCATCAACTAAAAATATTCGACGTCGAGGGGTGAGCACACAATACGGCTCAGTGAGTAGCCAAAACAATGCAACAATACATATGCATGCAAAAAGTTAATTTATATATTTGGTCTGGTTTATAGTTTGCAATGTGCAATAGAAAGGTTGGGTGGTCAAAGGTTAACGTTTATTGACACCGCCTCTATACACAGGGTGTGGAAGCCCGTCCGAAGGTTAATGTTTATCGTCGTCCCCATCCACCCTACCATAACATTATACAACAAAGGTTAACGTTTATTGCTATATAATGCTATACCAACACGTAAGCCCCTGTTAGCGAGGGCTTGCAAACTAGGCTCGCTACTAACCAATCCAAATGCCAAACAGTGTATCCAAGGCCTCACCCCAGCATCCCTCAGAACATCCATAGAGATAGAGCTAAGGCCCCCCGGTAGAGTCAGAGACTACAAGGACCGAGACCACCTCCCCTGATACTCTACGACATAATAGTTCTGCTAAGGTAATGGCGATACGACGATGTCAATGCACAAGACTTGAGTTAGAGATAGAGCTAAAGTGCTGAGACCCGCCAAAGGTTAACATTTATTGACGTTCTCATCACACCTCCCCTGATACTCGCTCGCATCAAATACATCAACCACACACATACAAGCACATGCTTATTCCTATAATCATCATCATCATCATGTTATAACAATAAAGTAAATATGCATGAACAAGTAATAGAAATATGGGATGGCATGCTGTATGCACATTACAAACATATTCGCATAGAATCAAACATAGCATAGGACTCAAGAAAAGAAAATAGTTTATTATTAACCGATTAGTTTGGGGTTAAGGTTCCTCACCTTAGCTTGCTATAAGATATTTTCCAAGCTTTAGAATCACCATTATAACGTTATTATATTGCTAGCAAACCTAACAAAGTCGATAGAATTTAATTAGAATTAATTTAGAATTTAAAACCATTCTGCCAACTGAGGGTCGATGCTAGGGTCGATGGGTCTATCGACCCTCCCCACAATCTGGACTTCCCGAATGCTGAGGGTCGATGGTCAGAAACACCTAGGGTCGGATGGTCTATCGACCCTCGGTGCGACCCTCGATGCACTCTGGTCCAATTTCCACTTTTAAATCCACTCTTCGTGTTTGGGGTCCTATGGCTTGCTTCCTACATTCACTCAATAGTCATTCCAAGGTCTAGAACCATGTATAGTCCATCTAAATAGTTTTCGTGCATCCTCCTATGGTTTCCCATGAAAACCTAACCATGGATGGATGGTTTGGGTTTCTCCGAAATCCTACACTCAACCATATCTAACCTAAGGTCTGTAGAAACTCATGGAATTAGTATCCATACCTGAAAAGATTAATCTTTCTCTGTAACTCTTCTCCTTTTTGCTAAGTCTTCCTCCTTGTCTCTTTTCTTCCTCTATTCCTTCTTCTCTCTTTGTCTCAATTTAATTAGGGTTGTGAAAGGAGTGAAAGTGGCTTACGAACGTCCTTTAAATAGACTAGGAACATCCTAAATAAGTCTCATTGAGATTTGGAAAGAATCCCACTCAAAAATTGGGAAATTTCTTAATTTCTATATCCGTCAGAAACCGAGGACTGATGGGAGGGTCGATGATCCCGTCGACCCTAGGGTCTTAAGCTGTCCGACCCTCCCTTTAAATCTGAGGGTCTGACATTCTGTTTTGGGAGGTCCGACCCTACTTGGCTGGGTATGCGACCCTCCCCTAAAATTAAGTGTTTTTGGGTCGATTTTATACCTGGGATCTCGATCTCCATCACGCCCTTGGTCCACTTGACTCGACCATGATGGGTAAACCTGGTTCAAGGTGGTAAGACCGGGTTAGTTTGACATGGGTCTTACAACTCCCCCCAACTTATAAAAATTTCATCCTCGAAATTGTACGTACCTTCTAAATCAAACAAGTGAGGGTATTGCTTTCGCATAGCATTCTCTTCTTCCCATGTAACTTCTTCCATGTCTCTACTTTTCCATGTGACCTTAACATAGTAGATATCTCTGTTGCGTAGACGTTGAACCTTTCGACTGGTGATTTCTATTGGTGTTACTTCGAATGTCAAATCATCAGTCAATTTTGGCAAATCTACTGTCAACACGTGCATCGAATCCTTGACATACTTCTTCAATAGAGAAATGTGAAATACGTCGTGCACACTTGACATAGATGGTGGTAATGCCAACTGATAAGCTACTTTTCCACGCTTAGCTAGAATTTCGTATGGCCCGACATATCTTGGACTTAATTTTCCTTTCTGTCCGAACCTCTTCAATCCTCTCATAGGCGATACCTTCAAAAATACTTTATCACCTATGGCGAACTCTAGATCTCTTTGTCGAGTATCTGCATATTGCTTCTGACGGTTCTGAGATGTTTTCACTCTCTCCTTGATGATGTCGACCACTCGATAAGTCTGTGGGTGGAATGCAGTACTGAACTTCAATGTTGTACCCATAGCCTTTTGCAGTCCTTCCCAAAATTTGGAGGTAAATCGTGGATCTCTATCGGACACAATACTTTCTGGTACACCGTGTAACCGAACAATATTATCCACATATAGCTCTACTAACCTTTCCAGTGTATACTGGGGTCGTATCGGTATGAAGCGAGCTGTCTTAGTCAGACGGTCCACAATCACCCAAACTGCGTCAACTACTCGAGGAGTCAATGGTAGTCCTGTGACGAAGTCCATAGTGATGCAGTCCCATTTCCATGCTGGTTCCGGTAATGGCTGTAACAGTCCTGCAGGTCTTTGTCGTTCCGCCTTTACCTTCTGACAATTTTGGCATTGAGACACGAATTTGGCTACATCTGCCTTCATTCCCCTCCACCAATACAGTTTCTTTAAATCATGATACATTTTTGTGCTTCCAGGATGTATCGAGTAGATGGTGGTATGGGATTCCTTCATCAGTCGGTGTCTAATATCCATATTTTCTGTTTCAGGTACACATATTCTTCCTTTGTATTTCAGTACCTTCTCGTCATCCAAGGTGAACTCAGGGTTAGTCCTACCTTTCTCAATATCTTCGCGTACTGTCCTCAGATAAGGATCTGCTTTGATAGCTGTCTTCACTTCATCCACTATATCCGGTATAATCTTCAATGCCGCAAACATATTCGAAAACCAATGAATAAACCCTTGGCTAGCTGATTCATCCATTGTATCTATCACATATTGTTCATTGCCGTGATTAAACACCATTCCGTTGGTATACATTGCTGCAGTCATGCTAACTTCTCCTTGAGATTTTATCATTGTTTTTCTGCTCAATGCATCCGCTACGACGTTCGCTTTTCCCGGATGATACTGGATATCACAATCATAGTCTTTCAATAGTTCCAGCCATCTTCTTTGTCTCATATTTAACTCCTTCTGATTAAATAGATAAGTAAGACTTTTATGGTCCGACTTAATCTGAAATTTCTCTCCGTATAGGTAGTGTCTCCATATCTTGACAGCATGTACTACTGCTGCTAGCTCCAAATCATAAGTGGGATAATTTTTCTCATGTACCTTTAACTATCTTGACGCATAAGCAACTACTTGCTCTCCTTGCGTAAGCACACATCCTAGTCCCAATCCCGATGCATCAGTGTATAAGGTAAATGTCTGTCCTGGAACGGGAATGGTTAAAATTGGGGCGGATATCAATCTGGTCTTCAGTGTTTGAAATCTCTTTTCACACTTATCCTTCCATACAAATTTTTCTCCTTTCTTGGTCAAACTGGTGAGAGGTACGGCAATCCGAGAATAGTCTTCTACGAATCTCCGATAATATCCAGCTAGACCCAGAAAACTTCTAATTTTTGAAACACTCTTTGGTGCTTCCCACTTTACGATAGCCTCGATCTAACTGGGGTCCACTTTGATTCCTTCAGCGGATACTACATGGCCCAAAAAGGCGACTTCACTTAGCCAAAACTCACACTTCGAAAATTTGGCGTATAACTTCTCTTTCCTTAAACGTCGTAGGGCTGCGTTTAGGTTTTTGACATGGGTTTCCTTGTCTTTGGAGTATACCAATATGTCATCAATAAATACTATAACCGACATGTCCAACATATCATGGAAAACTCAGTTCATAAGTTCCATGAACGTTGCCGGTGCATTAGTTAATCCGAATGACATCACTAAGAACTCATAGTGTCCGTATCTTGTCCTGAAAGCTGTCTTCGGAATGTCACCTTCTTTAATCTTCAGCTGATGATAGCCTGATCGAAGATCGATCTTTGAAAATACCTTCGCTCCTTGTAACTGATCGAACAAGTCATCGATCCTAGGTAGTGGATATCGATTCTTGATGGTCAGTTTATTCAACTCTCGATAGTCGATGCATAATCGAACGCTACCATCCTTCTTCTTTACGTACAACACCGGTACTCCCCATGGAGATATACTGGGTCTAATATAACCCTTATACAGCAGTTCTTGTAATTGCACTTTTAATTCCTTCAGTTCGGTAGGAGCCATTCTATAAGGTGCTTTTGATACCGGTGCGGCTCCAGGTATCAGGTCTATTACGAACTCCGTGACACGGTCGGGCGGTAATCCGGGTAGTTCCTCCAGAAATACATCTGGGTAATCCCGCACGACATCAATATCTTCCATTCGTGGCACGTCCTTGGTTAGGTCGACCACTAATACTAGATATCTGACCGCTCCCTTTTCAAGGCACTTCTTAGCCTTTAATGCTGAGAGTATGAGCTTGCGTCTCCTGGGAAGTTTGGTTCCCGAGAAATTGAATTCTGCTCCTTCTTTGTCTTTGAACGTTAGCTTCTTCTCGGCGCATAACAGATTTGCAGAATGCCGAGCTAACCAGTCCATTCCCAAGATGACATCAAAGTCTGCCATCTCAAGTTGTATCAAGGTTGCATCCAAGGTCTGCTCTCCAATGAGAACTGGACATGGTCCATAACCTTTCTCTAATTCCACTTCCAATCCCATCGGTGACCGTACAAGTAATTTGTAGTCTAATGTTTTAATGGGCAAATTGGTCTTCTTTCCAAACAACACAGATATAAATGAATGAGTAGCTCCTGAATCAAAGAGTACTCTGGTGGGTACGCCATTTATAGGTACGATACCTGTGATTCGTTTTTACTTAGTCTACATGCTCAATCAATGTAATTATAATCTTAAAAGTTTTGGTCATACCTGTGACCACATCGGGCGATGCGGCTGCATCCTCTGATGTAACAGCATATTCCCGTCCTTGTTGTAACTGCTTCTTGGGTTTTGGACATTCTCTTGCCATATGCCCTGGTTGGTTGCAGTTATAGCACTTCGGGGCTTCAAAATTTGACTTTGGCTATGGTTGAGCTGCTGAAGTAGGCTTTGATGGAGTAGCCAAATTCTGAGGATGAAAAGGTTTATATGTCCTATTATTGCCTCCGTTGTAGGAGTTTCCGGCTGGTCGCTTGATGCCTCTGTTCTGGGAGAAATAACTCTCCTTCTGGCTCGATTCGATCACTCGAGCAATCTGGACAGCTTCGTTGTAGATTTTCTTCTCTAACCCCAGAACATGTTCTCTGATGTTTCCTCTTAGTCCCGCGATGAACCTACGGGTTTTTGTATCTTCTTCTTGCATGCTAGCCAGTGCGAAGAAAAACAATTCTTCGTAGCGCTGTTGATACGAGTCTACGGACATCTGCCCCTGGTACAGACTCAAAAACTCTTTCTCCATTGAATCTCTGAAGCTCCTTGGGAAATACTTCTCGAAGAATGCTTCTTTATATATAGCCCATGTCAGTAGGGCGTGCTTGGTCAACAAATACGTCTTTGTAGATTTCCACCAATGGTGTGCGTCGCCTTTGAGCATGAAGGTGGCGCATAGTACTTTCTCTTCCTCGATAATAGTCATCATATGGAAGTTCCTTTCCATTTCGTCTATCCAATGTGCTGGCCACAGTGGATCAGACGGCTTGCCGTTGAATTCTCTTGGTTTCATTTTCAAAAATCTCTCCACTAGCCGGGAGTGATCCAGTTGATTTTGGTATGCCCCAAACATAGGGGGTGGATACTGATAGTTCCCTTGGGCTGCTTCTGGGACTTGCACTGGAATTGGTGCAGCCGGTTCTTGAGGTGTCTGTTGAGCTGGGTGATTACCCACTGGTGCTGCACTAGCTTGCCCAGTGTGCATGGTTGCAGCCTGAGTGGCTTGAAACATAACTCCCATCGCAACCTGCATTTGAGCTTGTGCGTGTTGCATGTGCTATAGCTGTTGTGCCAGATTCATAACCACAGTTGCTAGCTCCGGTGGTGGAAGTGGCAAATTTGTAGGGCCTGCTGGTTCTGGATTACCCTGTGCATGGTTATTCTCTTGACTAGTCTCCTCCACTGGTGGTGGTGGTGGGACTGTATTTCAGGTCTGTCGGGTAACTCTACGTCCAGATATATTTCTTTTGAGACGGGTGGTGCCTGAAAATCATCAAAATCAGTGAGAAATCATTTATACTTCATGTAGGCATGCTAACCGATATAAAATTCAAAATCCCCAATTCATTCTGAAATAAATACTGTCTTTTCTATGCAGGGTCGATGGTGAGGGTCGCTGGTATATCCGACCCTGGGTATTCGACCCTGGGAATGACCTGTTCTTCCCGAGAGCTGAGGGTCGATGCGAGGGTCGATGGGTGTCCGACCCTCAGTCCGACCCTCGATTTTCTGTCAGATTCCCGAGAGCCGAGGGTCGATGGTGTCAGTCGAATTGTCCGACCCTTGGACCAAAAATCAGATTTTTAAGATCTGATTTTCGGTCATTTCTCACTATTCCTCCTCCGTTTCGACTCGCCTCCACTCTCTGAGTTGCTACAGTGCTACTCCACTGTTCTTGGTCGGTTTAACTCCGGGTTTCGACACCCACGTCATCCTTACAGGTATATCCTCTCACCTTTACCTGTTTTTAGGTTTTCTTTTCTAGGTTTTTGCCCATTTAGCTCGTATTTTCCAAATTAAACTTTTTTCAACCGTAAAAATTCGATTTTTATTGGGGGATTTTGTTATTGGTGACTCGAGGAACGAAAGCCCAAAAAAATATTTGAGTTTCATCGGTTGGTTATCGAGAAACTTGAAATTTACTCTTTTTGCCCTAATTTTGTCGAGATTTTGAATTTCTTGAAATTTCTTCCAATTCAATCTCATTAGCTAAAATTTCTGACTGTATGAGTCTCACAGGATAGTTTAGGATTTATGTAAGTCCTCCTGCCCACGTGTTTGGGTGGAAAGTGAGGCTTTTGACCCATTTACGTCGTTATTATGTCAAAATTTCAGGTTTTTCATCTCTACTAAGCCATCATTTGTTTTTCTTTGTTATTTGCAGATACTATGGCTCGTACCAAGGTACCTAGGGTTCGCGACCATCTTCTCTTCCATTCCAATGAAGCTGAGAACACTTTGGCACCTTGCAACTGATCGAATAGGTCATCGATCCGAGGCAATGGATACCGATACTTGATTGTCAGTTTATTCAGTTCTCGGTAGTCTACACACAATCGAACACTACCGTCCTTCTTCTTCACGAATAATACTGACGCTCCCCATGGTGATATGCTAGGGCGAATGTAATCCTTGTCCAGCAGTTCTTGTAGTTGTACTTTCAATTCCTTCAGTTCGGTAGGAGCCATTCGATAAGGTTCTTTCGATACTAGTACGGCTCCAGGTATAAGATCTATAACAAACTTTGTGGCTCGGTCGGGTGGTAATCCTGGTAGTTCTTCAGGAAATACGTCTGGAAAGTCACGCACGACATCAATATCCTCCATCCGTGGTGCTTCTTTGGTAAGGTCGACCACAGATACTAAATACCCGACTGCTCCTTTCTCAAGGCACTTCTTAGCCTTTAGCGCAGAGAGTATGAGCTTTCGTTTAAGGGGAAGTCTGGTTCCTGAAAAACTGAACTTTACTCCTTCCTTGTCTTTAAATGTCAGCTTCTTTTCGGCACACAATAGGTTTGCAGAATGCCAAACTAACCAGTCCATTCCCAAGATACGTCAAACTCTGTCATCTCAAGTTGGATCAAGGTTGCATCCAAGGACTTTTCATCAATAAGAACTGGACATGGTCCATAACCTTTTTCTAACTCCACTTCTAATCCCATAGGTGATCATACAAGTAGTTTGCAGTCTAAGGATTTAAGGGGTAGATTTAACTTCTTTCCAAATGTCATAGATATAAAGGAATGAGTAGCTCCTGAATCAAAGAGTACTCTGGAGGGAATGCCATTAATAGGTACAATACCTGTGATTTGTTTTGGTTTATTCTACAAGCTCATACAATGTAATACAACTAACTAAAAAAATTTAAGTCATACCTGTGACCACATCAGGCGATGCGGCAGCATCCTCAGATGTAACCGGGTAAACTCGTCCTTGATGTAGCTATTTCTTGGGCTTAGGACATTTCCTTGCTATATGTCCCACTTGGTTGCAGTTAAAACATTTTATCCCTTTAGTAATTGGCTTTTGTTGCTATTGAGCTACGAGAGTAGTCTTGGTTGCAGCGGTAAAGCCTTGAGCATGGAAGGGTTTGAATGTCTTGTTATTCCCTCCGTTATAAGAATTTTCAGCTGGCCTTTTTATACCTCTGTTTTGCATGAAATAACTCTCCTTCTGGCTCGATTCTATAACTCGAGCAATTTGTGCCGCTTCATTAAAGATTTTCTTTCCATGTCCCAGAACATGCTCGTGGATGCTTCCCCTAAGTCCCATGACGAACCTTCGGGTCTTGCTGTTTTCCTCCTGCATACTGGTGGGTACAAAGAAGAACAGCTCTTCATAACGCTGTTGATATGCATCTACGGTCATCTGCCCCTGATATAAACTCAGTAACTCTCTTTCCATAGAATCTCTGAAACTTCTCGAAAAGTACTTCTCAAAGAACGCCTCCTTATAAATATCCCAAGTCAGTTGGGCATGCTTTGTTAATAAATAAGTCCTGGTAGACCTCCACCAATGGTGTGCATCTCCTTTTAGCATAAAGGTGGCACACAACACTTTTTCTTCTTCATTTAGTATCATCATCATAAAATTTCTTTCCATTTCGTCAACCCAGTGTGCCGGCCATAAAGGAACTGCTAGCTTGCCATTAAATTCTCTGGGCTTCAGTTTCAGAAAATGCTCCACCAGTCTGGAGTGGTCTAGTTGTTGCGGGACATACGCTCCATAAATAGGTGGTTGGTATTGATATCCACCTTGAGCTATCTCTGGATTTTGTACTGGAGCCTGCGTCATGGGAGTTTGAGGTGCATGGGGTACTGTGTTACTTCCCCCTAGTGCTGTGCTTGCCTGTCCTGCTGGCATTGGAGGTGTCTGTGCAGCTGGAGGAGTTATGCCTATGCAGCTTGTATAGTAGCTTGTGCCTGTTGCATTTGTTGCAGCTGTTGGGCCAAGTTCATTATGACTATGGCCAAGTCTATAGCTGGAGCTGGCAGAATTGTAGGATTTTTCTGCCCATTCATGACGGACAGTGCCGTGTTCGCGTTCCCCTGTGTTTCCAGGTGTGTCTGGCTATTCTCCCCCACAGGTGGTGGTGGTGGAATAGAGTTACGAGTCTGTCTGGTTACTCTGCATCCCACCATTAGTTAATCTGATAGTGGGATTGTCTGGAATCATTGAACACGAGAGACAATCATTAAATACTTCATTCTCATATTTTAAAACCACTAACAAATGCAAATTTCAAATTTTTCAGATCATTCTGTCGAAAATGTTGAATTTTCACTGTAGGGTCGATGGTGGGGGTCGATGGGTGTCCGACCCTCAGTATGTTACCCTGGGAAATCACCGATTCCTCCCGAGAGTCGAGGGTCGATGGGGGGGTTGGAGGATGTCCGACCTAGGATGCGACCCCTGGTTCTCTGTCAGATTCTCGAGAGCCGAGGGTCGATGCGGGGGCCGATGGGTGGGTCGATTGTTTTAATCGAATTTTCCGACCCCGGGACTAAAAATCAGATTTTTAAGTTCTGATTCAAAGTCCATTTCCCATTCTTTCTTCTCCGTTTCGACTCGCCTCGTCCCTCTGAGTTGCTATAGTGACAACTCCGATCCGTTGGTGGTTTTCACTTCTTGTTTCGTCGTCTACACCTCCGCTACAGGTATGTCTTCTACATTTTCATGTTTTTAGGTTTCCTTACCTAGGTTTTTGCTCGTATATCTCGTATTTTTCAAATTAAACTTTTCCAACCGTAAAAATTCGATTTTTATTGGGGGCTTTTGTTGTTGGTGACTCGAGGAACGAAAGCCCAAAAAAATATTTGAGTTTCATCGGTTGGTTATCGAGAAACTAGAAATTTACTCTTTTTGCCCTAATTTTGTCGAGATTTTGAATTTCTTGAAATTTCTTCCAATTCAATCTCATTAGCTAAAATTTCTGACTGTATGAGTCTCACAGGATAGTTTAGGATTTATGTAAGTCCTCCTGCCCACGTGTATGGGTGGAAAGTGAGGCTTTTGACCCATTTACGTCGTTATTATGTCGAAATTTCAGGTTTTTCATCTCTACTAAGCCATCATTTGTTTTTCTTTGTTATTTGCAGATACTATGGCTCGTACCAAGGTACCTAGGGTTCGCGACCGTCTTCTCTTCCATTCCAATGAAGCCGAGATGCAGTATGCCCACTACACTCGCAAGAAAGTAGAGGGAGGCCGCAAAGTAGACTTGGCTTGCTTAGCCTTGTTCAATGTGGAGGGTGCCTTTGGCGATATGGGATGGCTCCCTATCAGCACCTATGACGCCTGTACCCGTCCTGACTTGGTACGCCAGTTTTATTGTAATCTCCAAGTGGTGGGGGATTACAACGATGTTGAGAGAGGTGGTGAGCTTTGGATCACTAGCTATGTCAAGGGGGTTGATATTTCTTTCGACTATCGACAGCTAGCAGACTTGCTAGGTATGTCCTATGACGGCTCCTTCGTATTCTGTGCTCCTGGAGAGCCCCAGTTCTTTTCATTACAAATGAGGGCTGAGATAGATCGTCAGCTCATCAGACCTGATCGCTGGGAGATGAAAGCGAGTTATCTGTGTTCAGATCCACGGGTATACTGCAAGATCATTCAGCATAACCTGATACCGCAGAGTGGACACTACGAGAGGGTCTCTCAGTTGACCCAGTAGCTGTTGTACTGCATATGCACTAGGCAGCCCGTCTGCCTTCCCTATATCATCATGCGGACGATGATCAATGTCACATTTCCCAGTCACACTGGCAACCTTCCTTATGGAAGCATGATCACTACATTGCTTACCCGCCTGGGGGTTGATGTGTTGGATGAGAAGATTCAGGAGAAATCCTTCTCATTGCCTCTAGATTGGGAGGCCATCTGCAAGATGGGCATGCGTGATGCCCAGGTCAGCGATGAGGAGAGGAACGCGATGGTGCGCCCTCGCACTCGAGTGGAGATGGGCTGACATCGAGGCACACGAAGGCACTCGCTGGAGCAGGGGTTCATGGGGATGATGATGATCGGCTATACATGGATGTAGATGCCATACCTCCTCCATCGCCTACTCATGCTACTGGAGCTGGTCTGTCTTCTTCAGCTGGTCCTTCGTATGCAGCTGGTCCTTCGTATGCTCCTTCTAATGACATGATGGGGATATTGTACGAGATACGAGAGGCTCAGCGTATATCTGACTTGAGGATGGCTGAGCTTCTAGAGGCTCAACGCTTATCCGATCAGCGGGTAGGAGAGCTTATGGATGCTCAGCGCGTGACCGACCAGCGTGTGGCTGCCCTCCCAGCTAGTCTCCAGACAACCCAGACTCAGATAGCTTGGTTGACCAGGGTCTACGCTGAGGACTATGATAGAGACCGTGAAGCACCGCCTCCCCCATCACCTCCAGCTTCTTGATGTATTTCTTTTATCTTTCTTTTTGTACTTCAGAGTAACTGTCCGGACTGTGGATTGTACTCTGCTTTAATCATATATATATAAATGTTTGTTCTTCCTTTGGTTGTATATAAAATTTGTTTCCCATTTAATAGATGCATTATTCTCTTTCAGTTTTGTCTCAAACAATATAGATGCTTATGGTGTGTTCTTATTACATCTTTTAAATTTTTATCCTATCTCAGTTCACGACCTTTTTTGGAAGTATACGGGTTTCACAGATAGTGCCTGAGATGTTCTGATACCAAGTTGTCACACCCCAATTCTGCACCATTCAGAATGGTGTGATGAACCGCTAATAAACCAACGGTTCAACCAGGATCTCTAATAGGTTGTGTCCATTAAAAATAAAACCATATACATCCACAATCATAATCAGAATAAATACACAATAGCGGAAGTCTTATAGTAAATGAACCGAGCGTCTAACTTTGATAACCAAATAAAATATCAAGTTATTGTTGTATCAACTTGAGACATAAATAAATAAAGTATCAATTACATTCCTTTAATAATTCAAACAAAAATCTAATCGAATATGCATGAGGAGTCATGCAAAACCACTAAGTCTTCGGCTTCCATTGCAGCAACATGCATGTACACCAGAGCACTCATATAATCTTTGACCGTAGTATCTACATCATCAACTAAAAATATTCGACGTCGAGAGGGTGAGCACACATCATGGCTCAGTGAGCAAACAAAACAATGCAACAAACATAAGCATGCATTCAATTCATATCTTTGGTTTGGTATATAAGTTTGCAATGTGCTATAAAAAGTGTTGGTGGCCAAAGGTTACGTTTATTGACGCCTCACCTCTATACACGAGTGTGTGAAGACGCCCAAAGGTAACGTTTATTGTCGTCCCACATGCACCCACCATGGACAATGTACATGCAAAGATTACGTTTATTGCTGTACCGGTGGCCCATACCAACACGTAAGCCCCTGCTGGCGAGGGCTCGTAAACTTCACAAATAACCAATCCTAATGCCAATCAATGTATCCAATTCCTCACCCCAGCATCCCTCAATATGTCCATAGAGATAGGGCTAAGGCCCCCCGGCAGAGTCAGAGACTACACGGTCCGAGACCACCTCCCCTCATACACTATGACGTAATAGTTCTGCTAAGGTAATGGCGATACGATGATGTCAGTGGACAAGACTTGAGTTAGAGATAGAGCTAGAGTGCTGAGACCTGGCCTATGACACCCGCCTTGATACTCGCTCGCATCAAGCACACCAACCACACACATACATTCACATGCCTATTCCTATCATCATCATCATCATCATGTTATAAACAATAATTTAACTATGCATGAACAGTAATAATAGAAATATTGGACGACATGTTGAATGCACATAACAAGCATACATGCATAGAATCAATCATGGCATTGGACTCAAGAATAAAATAGTTTATTATTAACCAATTAGTTTAGGTTTTATTCCCTCACCTTTGCATGATCTTAGATCCTCTTTCAAGCTTCAAGAATCAACTAAATATCAATATTATATCACTAGATGACCTAATCAAGTTGATAGAATTTAATTAGAATTAATTCTAATTTAAAAAGCATGTTGTTAACTGGGGGTCGATGCCAGGGTCGGAGGTTCCATCGACCCTGGGTGCTACCACCCAGATTCTGGACTTCTCGAACAATAGGGGTCGATTGTTAGGGTCTGGTAGGGTCGATTGGCCATCGACCCCCCGTATGACCCCCCATGGGTTTAGTCGAATTTTCATCCTACAGTCCATTCCTTCGTGTTTGGGTCCTATGGCTTGCTTCTACAATCCATTACATACATGTTCTATGGCTTAGAACCATAGTTTATTCACCTACATGGTTTTTATGATCTCCCCCATGGTTTTTCATGAAAACCTAACCATGGATGGATGATTTGGGTTTCTCCTAGATCATTTCCTCTTCACTATCTACTCTAAGGTCTTTAGAACTACATGGAGATAGTATCCATACCTGGGAATTAGGCTGGTTTCTCTGAAGCCTTCTCTTTGATCTTCTTCTCCACTTTCTTTCTCTTATCTTACTCTTCTCCTTCTCTTCTATTTCTCTCAATCCAATTAGGGTTCTAAAAGGAGTAAATAAGGCTTAGGAACGTCCTATTTATAGAGTAGAAACTCTCAAAATAAGTCCCATTGAGATTAGGAAGGAATCCCCTTAAAATTTAGAAAGTTCCTAATTCACGGTTTCTGTCGACAGACTGAGGGTCGATGAGGGGGTCAGAGATCCCGTTGACCCCTGGTTCTAAAATGTCTGACCCTCGATTAAAAACTCAGGGTCTGACTTTTATACTAGGGGGTCTGACCCTGCCTTGCTAGGTATGCGACCCTCCCCCTTGTTTTATTATTTTTGGGTCTGTATAATACCTGGGATCGTAATCTCCCTCACGCACTTGATCCATTTGGCTCGACCATGATGGGTAGACCTGGTTCAAGGTGGTAAGACCGGGTTAGTTTGATACGGGTCTTACACTAGGGCTCTACATTTGATTATGAAATGAGCAAGAACTTAGAAGGTCACTTTGTTATTGATTCTGAAATGAGCAAGAACTCAGAAGGTCACTTATAGGGTGATACTGAATGACTCATCTTTGTTGTTCCTACCAGCTTTGGATGATTGAAAATTGGAATATCCTTCTTGGAAACTCTATGGCTATGAACCTTCGGGAATGGAAACTAGAATATCCTCTTAAGTAGCTTTGTAGTTGTGGACCTTTAGGATGCTCGAAAGTGACCCTTACAGGAAGTCTTTGTTGACTTTACACCATTAGAGTGCTGGACATATTTGAAATGATGGTGAATTCCTTGGCATTTTTTCAATGTTTTTGCCCCTGCTTTATCGATGAAGGCATAAAACATGGCATCAATGGAAATGGTGTCATGAACATTGCTGGCATGATACTTAGATTTAAAATTTACCATTTATGACCTGGTACTTCAAGTTTGACTCAATTTCAGCACGGTAGTGATGACTTTGTCACACTCTAATTCTGCACCAACCAAAATGGTGTAATGAACCGTTAATAAACCAACGGTTCAACCAGGATCTCGAATAGGCTATCCCAATTTTTGTTAAACCAAAACACATTCCACATTAATCAGAGATAATAAAGTAAATAGCGGAAGTTTTACAGATAATGAACTAAGGTCTAGTCGTGATAAATAATTAATATTCCATTTATCTCCAAGTGACCAGAGCATAATTTAATACTTATTACAATATCCAAATGTGGAAATTAAACACTAAGCATTATCCATAGTTGAAACACTAGCTTGACGAATCACAATGGTCCTCCATAGCTTGCTCATCATAGCCGCCACATGTTCATATGTTGGCGTGTTGACATAATCTTCAATTGTAATACCTACAACATCAGAAACTAAAAGAATTGCGCACGCGAGGGTCAGCTCTCCAACTTGAGCTCAATGAGAAAACAAAACAATGCAACAAACATATGCATGCATTCAATTCATATCTGTGGTCTGGTATATAAGTTTGCAATGTGCTATAGAAAGGTTCGGTGGCCGCCTCACCTCTATACACGACTGTGTGAAGCCGCCTAAAGGTTTACGTTTAATGTCATCCCACATGCACCCACCATGGAATAGAGATAGAGCTAAAGTGCTTAGGACCACACTGCATCACACTTCCCCTGATACTCTACCCGTACCAACACGTCAGCCCCTACTGACGAGGGCTTGCAGACTGGGCTCGCAACTAACCAATCATAATGTTAAATAGTGTACCCAAGGCCTCACCCCAGCATCCCTCAATACGTCCATAGAGATAGAGCTAAGTCCCTCCGGCAGATTCGAAGACTACACAGTCCGAGACCACCTCCCCTGATACCCTACGACGTAATAGTTCTGCTAAGGTAATGGCAAAACGATTATGTCAGTGGACAAGACTTGAGTAGAGATAGAGCTAGAGTTTAGTGACCAGGCTGAACCACAATGTCACATCCTCCCCCTGATGCTCCACTCGCATTAAGCACACTAACTACACACATACATTCACATGCCTATTCCTAGCATCATCATCATCATCATGTTATAAATAAAATAGAATTAAATATGGATGAACATTAATAGCAGGAATATTGGATGACATGTTGAATGCACATTACAAGCATACACGCATTGAATCAGTCATGGCATTGGACTCAAGAAATAAAAATAGTTTATTATTAGCCAATTAGTTTAGGTCTTGTTCCCTCACCTTTGCTTGAGTGTAGATCCTCTTTCAAGCTTTAAGAATCACTTTTATATCAATAGAAAAACCTAACAAGTCGATAGATTTTATTTAGAATTCATTCCGACAATTTTAGGCTTGCTGTTAAGCTAGGGTCGCAGGATGGGTCGCTAGTAGGGTAGCAGTTTTCTATGACCCCAGGGTATAGGGTCGATGCTAGGGTCGAATGTTCCATCGACCCTAGGTGCGACCTTAGCTTCCCTGGACTTCCCGAAAGCTAGGGGTCGATCCTGTGGTCTGGTAGGGTCGATTCCCAATCAACCCTACGTGCGACCGCACATGGTTTGAGTCGACCTTTTCATTCTACAGTCTAATCTTTCAAGTTTGGGTCCTATGGCTTACTTCCACAGTCCATTCTATGCTTGTTCTATGGCTTAAAACTCTAGGTTACTCACTTTTCATAGTTTTCAATGATTTCCTCCATGATTTCCATTGGAATTTATCCATGGATGGATGGTATTAGGGTTTCTCCTAACCTAACTTCATCATAATCTATTCTAAGCCTTCAATTCAGATAGGGATTGAGGTTCATACCTTCTGTAGTTTGAGTTTCAAAGATTTCTCTGAACTTCTCCTTCTTCCTTAGCCCTTTCTTCAAGTTTCCTTCTCTTCTTCTCTTCCTTCTCTTCTCTTTCTCTCACTTTCAATTAGGGTTCTAAAAGGAGTGAAAGAGGCTTAAGGACATCCTATTTATAGAGGAAAACCTCCTAAAATAAGTCCCATTAAGTTTAGGAAAGGTCCCAATCGAAATTAGAAAAGTTTCTTAATTTTCGGTTCGTGCTGTTTTTGTTGTTTTCCTAAGGTCGATGCTAGGGGGTCGATGAGGGGGTCGGACAATCCAAGACCCCTGCGACCCTACGACAAAAAAGTCATGGGTTGGACTTCTTTTGAGGAGGGGTCGACCCTACCTGTTTGGGTATGCGACCCTACCCTCATTTTGACTGTTTTTGAGTTAAATTTCATATCGGGTCTTGGGTTTCTTCATGCACTTGTTCCACTTGGCTCGACCATGATATGTATACTAGTCACGACATGAAATTTAAGGTTAGACCGGGTTCATGGCATGCGGGTCCTACAACTCCACCACCCTTAAAAGAAATTTCGTCCTCGAAATTTGAATGTACAGATCTTACAACTCCCCCTCCTTAAAATAAATTTTGTCCTCAAAATTTGAATTTAGGTGGGAATTCTATTTCCGCATTGCATCTTCTTCTTTCCATGCAATCTTCTCCACGTCTTGTCTTCGCCAGATTATCTTTATATAATAATTATCCTAGTTTTTGAGATGTTGTACCTTTCAACTAGTAAACTAGGCTGGTACCACTTCAATAGTTAAATCATCTATCTAATCCAGTGGATCAGTGGTCAATACCTTTGATATGGATTTCCAACATACTTGTTCAATAGAGATACATAAAATATGTCATGCGCACAAGACATGGACTGTCACACCCCAATTTTGGTCTAACCAGAATGGTGTGATGAACCGCTAAATAACCAACGGTTCAACCAGCATCTCAAATAGGCTATCCCCGCATTATCTAAACTTACACGCATCCACAATCATAATCAGAGTAAATACACAATAGTGAAAATCTTATAAATAAATGAACTGAGAACTAAGATGATATTAATAATTTAATAGAAAATTATTCTGTATCAATCGGGACATAAATAAATATCAATACAAGTCTTTAATAAATCCAAATAAAGAAACCTATAAAATATCTAATCAAATACACACGAGTTGCACTCGCAAGAGGAGTCATGTGTATCATCTTCAGCTCCGGCGTCCATTGCTGCTATATTCTCGTACGCAGATGCGTTCATATAATCTTCGACTGTGTAACCTGCTTCATCAACTAAAAATATTCGACGTCGAGGGGTGAGCACACAACACGGCTCAGTGAGTAGCCAAAACAATGCAATAATACATATGCATGCAAAAATCAATTTATATCTTTGGTCGGGTTTATAGTTTGCAATGTGCAATAGAAAGGTTGGGTGGTCAAAGGTTAACGTTTATTGACACCGCCTCTATACACAGGTGTGGAAGCCCGCCCGAAGGTTACCTTTTATCATCGTCCCCATCCACCCTACCATAACATTATACAACAAAGGTTAACGTTTATTGCTATATAATGCTATACCAACACGTAAGCCCCTGTTAGCGAGGGCTTGCAAACTGGGCTCTCTACTAACCAATCCTAATGCCAAATAGTGTATCCAAGGCCTCACCCCAGCATCCCTCAGAATGCCCATAGAGATAGAGCTAAGGCCCCCCGGTAGAGTCAGAGACTACAAGGACCGAGACCACCTGCCCTGATACTCTACGACATAATAGTTCTGCTAAGGTAATGGCGATAAGACGATGTCAATGCACAAGACTTGAGTTAGAGATAGAGCTAAAGTGCTGAGACCCGCCAAAGGTTAACATTTATTGACGTTCTCATCACACCTCCCCTGATACTCGCTCGCATCAAGTACATCAACCACACACATACAAGCACATGCCTATTCCTATCATCATCATCATCATCATGTTATAAACAATAAAGTAAATATGCATGAACAAGTAATAGAAATATTGGATGGCATGCTGTAAGCACATTACAACATATTCGCATAGAATCAAACATAGCATAGGACTCAAGAAATAGAAAACAGTTTAATATTAACCAATTTAGTTTGGAGTTAAGGTTCCTCACCTTAGCTTGTTATAAGATACTTTTCCAAGCTTTAGAATCACCGTTATAACAATATTATATTGCTCGCAAACCTAACCAAGTCGATAGAATTTAATTAGAATTAATTCGGAATTTAAAACCATTCTGTCAACTGAGGGTCGATGGGTCTATCGACCCTCCCTCCATTCTGAACTTCCCGAATGCTGAGGGTCGATGGTCAGAAACACCTAGGGTCGGATGGTCTATCGACCCTCGGTGCAACCCTCGATGCACTCTGGTCCAATTTCTACTTTTAAATCCACTCTTCGTGTTTGGGGTCCTATGGCTTGCTTCCTATATTCATTCAACAGTCATTCCATGGTCTAGAACCATGTATAATCCATCTAAATAGTTTTCGTGCATCCTGCTATGGTTTTCCATGAAAACCTAACCATGGATGGATGGTTTGGGCTTCTCCGAAATCCTACACTCAACCATATCTAACCTAAGGTCTGTAGAAACTCATGGAATTAGTATCCATACCTGAGAAGATTAATCTTTCTCTGTAACTCTTCTCCTTTTTGCTAAGTCTTCCTCCTTGTCTCCTTTCTTCCTCTTTTCCTTCTTCTCTCTTTCTCTCAATTCAATTACGGTTGTGAAAGGAGTAAAAGTGGCTTAAGGACGTCCTTTGAATAGACTAGGAACATCCTAAATAAGTCCCATTGAGATTTGGAAAGAATCCCAATCGAAAAATATAGAAATTTCCTAATTTCTATATTCGTCAGAAACAGAGGGTCGATGGGAGGGTCGATGATCCCGTCGACCCTAGGGTCTTAAGCTGTCCGACCCTCCCTACAAATCTGAGGGTCTGACATTCTGTTTTGGGAGGTCCGACCCTACATGGCTGGGTATGCGACCCTCCCCTAAAATTAAGTGTTTTTGGGTCGATTTTATACCTGGGATCTCGATCTCCAATACGCCCTTGGTCCACTTGACTCGACCATGATGGGTAAACCAGGTTCAAGGTGGTAAGACCAGGTTAGTTTGAGACGGGTCTTACAACTTCCCCCAACTTATAAAAATTTCATCCTCGAAATTGTACGTACCTTCTGAATCAAACAAGTGAGGGTATTGCTTTCGCATAGCATTCTCTTCTTCCCATGTAACTTCTTCCATGTCTCTACTTTTCCATGTGACTTTAACATAGTAGATATCTCTGTTGCGTAGACGTTGAACCTTTCGACTGGTGATTTCTATTGGTGTTACTTCGAATGTCAAATCATCAGTCAATTCTGGCAAATCTACTGTCAACACGTGCGTCGAATCCTTGACATACTTCTTCAATAGAGAAATATGAAATACGTCGTGCACACTTGACATAGATGGTGGTAATGCCAACAGATAAGCTACTTTTCTACGCTTAGTTAGAGTTTCGTATGGTCCAACATATCTTGGACTTAATTTTCCTTTCTGTCCGAATCTCTTCAATCCTCTCATAGGCGATACTTTCAAAAATACTTTATCACCTACGGCGAACTCTAGATCTCTTCGTCGAGTATCTGCATATTGCTTCTGACGGTTCTGAGCTGTTTTCACTATCTCCTTGATGATGTCGACCACTCGACAAGTCTCTTCCACAAATTCGGGTCCAACAATACTGCGTTCTCCAACTTCATTCCAAAACAAGGGAGTTCGACACTTCCTGCCATACAGTGCTTCATAAGGTGACATCTGTATAGTAGCCTGATAGCTGTTATTGTAAGCGAACTTGATCAATGGTAACCTTTCGTCCCATGATCCTTTGAAATCAATCACACACGCTCGTAGCATATCTTCTAGAATCTGGATTGTACGCTCTGACTGTCCGTCTGTCTGTGGGTGGAATGCAGTACTGAACTTCAATGTTGTACCCATAGCCTTTTACAGTCCTTCCCAAAATTTGGAAGTAAATCGTGGATCTCTATCGGACACAATGCTTTTAGGAGTCAATGGTAGTCCTGTGACGAAGTCCATAGTGATGCAGTCCCATTTCCATGCTGGTTCCGGTAATGGCTGTAACAGTCTCGCGGGTCTTTGTCGCTCCGCCTTTACTTTTTGACAATTTTGGCATTGAGACACGAACTTGGCTACATCTGCTTTCATTCCCCTCCACCAATATAGTTTCTTTAGATCATGATACATTTTTGTGCTTCCAGGATGTATCGAATAGATGGTGGTATGGGCTTCCTTCATCAGTCGGTGTCTAATGTCCATATTTTTTGTTTCAGGTATACATATTCTTCCTTTGTATTTCAGTACCTTCTCGTCATCCAAGGTGAACTCAGGGTTAGTCCTACCTTTCTCAATATCATCTTGTACTGTTCTCAGATAAGGATCTGCTTTGATAGCTGTCTTCACTTCATCCACTATATCCGGTATAATCTTCAAATCCGCGAACATATTCGAAAACCGATGAATAAACCCTTGGTTGGCTGATCCATCTGTTGTATCTATCACATACTGCTCGTTTTCGTGATTGAATACCATTCCGGTAGTACACATTGCTGCAGTTGTGCTAGCTTCTCCTTGAGATTTTATCATTACTTTTCTGCTCAATGCATCTGCTACTACGTTCGCTTTTCCCAAATGATACTGGATATCACAATCATAGTCTTTCAATAGTTCCAGCCATCTTCTTTGTCTCATATTCAACTCCTTCTGATTAAATAAATAAGTGAGACTTTTATGGTCCGACTTAATTTGGAATTTCTCTCCGTATAGGTAATGCCTCCATATCTTGACAGCATGTACTACTGCCGCTAACTCCAAATCATGAGTGGGGTAATTTTTCTCATGTACTTCAACTGTCTCGAGGCATACGCAATTACTTACTCCCCTTGCATAAGCACACATCCTAGTCCCAATCCCGATGCATCAGTGTATAAGGTAAATGTCTGTCCTGGAACGGGAATGGTCAAAATTGGGGCGGATATCAATCTGGTCTTTAGTGTTTGAAAACTCTTTTCACACTTATCCGTCCATACAAATTTTTCTCCTTTCTTGGTCAAACTGGTGAGAGGTACGGTAATCCGAGAATAGTCTTCTACGAATCTCCGATAATATCCAGCTAGACCCAGAAAACTTCTAATTTTTGAAACACTCTTTGGTGCTTCCCACTTCACAATAGCATCGATCTTACTGGGGTCCACTTTGATTCCTTCTGCGGATACTACATGGCCTAGAAAGGCGACTTCACTTAGCCAAAACTCACACTTTGAAAATTTGGCGTATAACTTCTCTTTCCTTAAACGCTGTAGGGCTGCGTTTAGGTTCTTGACATGGGTTTCCTTGTTCTTGGAATATACCAATATGTCATCAATAAATACTATAACCGACGTATCCAACATATCGTGGAAAACTCGGTTCATAAGTTCCATGAATGTTGTCGGTGCATTAGTTAATCCGAAGGACATCACTAAGAACTCATAATGTCTGTATCTTGTCCTGAAAGCTGTCTTCGGAATGTCACCTTCTTTAATCTTCAGCTGATGATAGCCTGATCGAAGATCGATCTTTGAAAATACCTTCGCTCCTTGTAACTGATCGAACAAGTCATCGATCCTGGGTAGTGGATATCGATTCTTGATGGTCAGTTTATTCAATTCTCGATAGTCGATACATAATTGAACACTACCATCCTTCTTCTTTACGAACAACACCGGTGCTCCCCATGGAGATATACTGGGTCTAATATAACCCTTATCCAGTAGTTCTTGTAATTGCACTCTTAATTCCTTCAGTTCAGTAGGAGCCATTCTATACAGTGCTTTTGATACCAGTGTGGCTCCAGGTATCAGGTCTATTACAAACTCCGTGAAACGGTCGGGGGTAATCCGGGTAGTTCCTCCAGAAATACATCTGGGTAATCCCACACGACGTCAATATCTTCCATTCGTGGCGCGTCCTTGGTTAGGTCGACCACTGATACTAGATATCCGACAGCTCCTTTTTCAAGGCACTTCTTAGCCTTTAATGCTGAGAGTATGAGCTTGCGTCTTCTGGGAAGTTTGGTTCCCGAGAAACTGAATTCTACTCCTTCTTTGTCTTTGAAAGTTAGCTTCTTCTCGGCGCATAACAGATTTGCAGAATGCCGAGCTAACCAGTCCATTCCCAAGATGACATCGAAGTCTGCCATCTCAAGTTGTATTAAAGTTGCATCCAAGGTTTTCTCGCCAATGAGAACTGGACATGGTCCATAACCTTTCTCTAATTCCACTTCTAATCCCATCGGTGACCGTACAAGTAACTTTTAGTCTAATGTTTTGATGGGTAAATTGGTCTTCTTCCCAAACGACACAGATATAAATGAATGCGTAGCTCCTGAATCAAAGAGTACTCTGGCTGGTACGCCATTGATAGGTACAATACCTGTGATCCGTTTTACTTAGTCTACATGCTCAATCAATGATTATAATTTTAAAAGTTTAGGTCATACCTGTGACCACATCGGGCGATGCGGCTGCATCCTCTGATGTAACGGCATATACCCGTCCTTGATGTAACTGCTTCTTGGGTTTTGGGCATTCTCTTGCCATATGCCCTAGTTGGTTGCAGTTATAACACTTCGGGGCTTCAGAATTTGGCTTTGGCTGTGGTTGAGCTGTGGAAGTAGACTTTGGTGCAGTAGCAAAATTCTGAGGACGAAAAGGTTTATACGTCCTATTATTGCCTCCGTTGTAGGAGTTTCTGGCTGGTCTCTTGATGCCTCTGTTCTGGGAGAAATAACCCTCCTTCTGGCTCGATTCAATCACTCGAGCAATCTGGACAGCTTCGTTGTAGATTTTCTTCTCTAAGCCCAGAACATTTTCTCTTATGCTTCCTCTTAGTCCCGCGACAAACCTACGGGTTTTGGTATCTTCTTCCTGCATACTAGCCGGTGCAAAGAAAAACAGTTCTTCGTAGTGCTGTTGATACGAGTCTACGGACATCTGCCCCTGGTACAGACTCATAAATTCCTTCTCCATCGAATCTCTGAAGCTTCTTGGGAAATACTTCTCGAAGAATGCTTCTTTATATATAGCCCATGTCAGTAGGGCGTGCTTAGTCAATAAATACATCTTTGTAGATTTCCACCAATGGTGTGCGTCGCCTTTGAGCATGAAGGTGGCGCATAGTACTTTCTCTTCCTTGGTAATAGTCATCATTAGGAAGTTCATTTCCATTTCGTCTATCCACTGTGCTGGCCACAGTGGATCAGACGGCTTGCCATTGAATTCTCTCGGTTTCATTTTCAAAAATCTCTCCACTAGCCGAGAGTGATCCAGTTGATTTTGGTATGCCCCAAACATAGGGGGTGGATACTGATAGTTCCCTTGGGCTGCTTCTGGGACTTGCACTGGAATTGGTGCAGCCGGTTGTTGAGGTGTCTGTTGAGCTGGGTGATTACCCACTGGTGCTGCACTATCTTGCCCAGTGTGCATGGTTGCAGCCTGAGTGGCTTGAAACATAACTCCCATTGCAACCTGCATTTGAGCTTGTGCGTGTTGCATTTGCTGTAGCTGTTGTGCCAGATTCATAACCACAGTTGTTAGCTCCGGTGGTGGAGGTGGCAAATTTGTAGGGCCTGCTGGTTCTGGATTACCCTGTGCATGGTTATTCTCTTGACTGGTCTCCTCCACTGGTGGTGGTGGTGGGACTGTATTTCGAGTCTGTCGGGTAACTCTACGACAAGACATAATTCATTTCGGTGATTGTCGGTGCCTGAAAATTCATCAAGGTAGGTTAGAATTCATTTATATCTCATGTAGGCACACTAACCGATAAGAAATTTTAATTTCTAGCTCATTTTATAAAAAAATACTATCTTTTCTATGCAGGGTCGATGGTGAGGGTCGCTGGTAGGTCCGACCCTGGGTATTCGACCCTGGTAATAACCTGTTCTTCCCGAGAGCTGAGGGTCGATGGGTGTCCGACCCTCAGTCCGACCCTCGATTTTCTGTCAGATTCCCGAGGGCCGAGGGTCGATGGGAGGGTCGATCCGAGGGTCGATGGTGCCAGTCGAATTGTCCGACCCTCGGACCAAAAATCAGATTATTAAGATCCGATTCTGGGTTGTTTCTCCCTATTCTTCCTCCATTTCGACTCGCTTCCACTCTCTGAGTTGCTACAGTGCTACTCCACTGTTCTTGGGTCATTCTTAGTCCGAGTTTCGACATCCACATCACATCTACAGGTATACTTTCCCAACTTTACCTGTTTTTAGGTTTTTATTTCTAGGTTTTTGCTCATCTAACTTGTATTCTTCAAATTAAACTTTTGCCAACCGTAAAAATTCGATTTTTATTGGGGGCTTTTATTATTGGGGTCTTGAGGAACGAAAGCCCTCAAAAAATTTTGAGTTTCATCGGTTGGTCATCGAGAAGCCTGAAATTTTCTCTTTTTGCCCTAATTTGTCGACATTCTCGATTTTTCTTGAATTTCTTCAAATTGGACATCGTCAGTTAAAATTTCCTACTGCATGTGGGTTGTAGGATATGTTTAAACCTTCCTAAGTCCTTATGCCCACTTGTATGGAAAGAAATGGGGCTTTATGGTCAACTTACGTCGTTATTAACTCAAATTTTGGATTTTTATCCTACTAACTCCTTATTTCTTTTCTCTTTCTTATTTTGCAGATACTATGGCCTGTACCAAAGTGCCAAGATTGCGTGATCCACTTCGCTTCCGTTCGAATGAAGCCGAGGCACAGTATGCGGACTATGCCCGTAAGAAGGTTGAAGGGGGTCGCATGGTGAACTTGGCTGAGCTAGCCTTGTTCAATGTAAAGGGAGCATTCGGTGATATGGGGTGGCTCCCTATCATCACATACGACGCATGCACATGTCCAGACTTGGTGCGCCAGTTCTATTGTAATCTCCTGGTGGTGGGGAATTACAATGATGTCGAGCGTGGTCAGGAGTTGCGCATCACTAGTTACGTCAAAGGGGTGCATATCTCCTTTGATTATCGGCAGCTGGCCGACCTGCTGGGCATTCCCTATGATGGCCCTATGGTGTACTGTGCACCGGGAGAGCCACAGTTTGTTGAGATGGAGATGAGGGCAGAGATCGACAACCAGTTGCTCCGTCCCGATAGATGGTAGATGAGAGCTTGCTACTTGCGTCCAGCTCCACGGGTTTTCTGCAAGATTATCCAGCATAATCTGATCCCGCATAGTGGGCATTATGAGAGGGTGTCTCAGCTGACCCAGTTCTTGATCTACTGCATCTGCACTCGCCAGCCGGTCTGCCTTCCTTACATCATCATGCAGACGATGATTAGTGCCACATTGTCCAGTCATAGGGGTAATCTACCCTATGGACGCATGATTACAGTGCTACTGACCCGTCTGGGGGTGGATCTGGTAGATGAGAAGATCCAGGAGAAGACCTTCTCATCGCCTCTAGATTGGAAGGCTATCTACAAGATGGGGCTGCGAGATGCAGAGGTTAGTGATGAGGAGAGGAACGAGATGGTGCGCCCTCACACTCGGGTCGAGATGGCAGATGCTGAGGCTGCTGCTAGGGCTCGTGGGGATCCGATCGATGATGACGATCACATGTATATGGATGTCGATGCGATACCACCGCCATCACCCACGTATGCGGTTGGAGTTGGTACATCTTCTTCCGCGGCTCCTGCACCTGAGGCAGGTCCTTCTCACTCGGCTGATCCTTCACTTCCACCTTCAGCCATGATGGAGATGCTGCAGGAGATCAGGGATGCTCAGTGCAGATCTGATCTGAGGATGGATGAGCTGTTGGCTGCTCAGCACGCATCAGACACGCGGATGGGAGGGCTCCTAGAGGTGCAGCGTGCGACTGATCAGAGGATAGCCGGTCTCACAGCTAGTCTCCAGACGACCCAGACCCAGGTGGCCTGGTTGACTAGGGTCTATGCTGAGGACTATGATAGAGACCGTGAGGCACCGCCTCCTCCTTCGCCTCCAGCTTCCTGATTGTACTTTACTTTTCTTGTACTACAGAGTAACTGTCCGGGATGTGGACTGTACTCTGCTTTAGCGATGTATATACGTTTTGTTTCTCTTACTCATTGTATGTAACTTGTTTTTCCTTTAATAGATGCATTATTCTCTTTTTAATTTGGTTTCAATCATCAGTTGTGCTTTCAGTGTGTTTGTATTAAAGCTTTTAATTTATTCTATCTCAGTTCACAATGGCCTTGAATGTGTGTCAGTTCGGCGGGCAAAGCCTGAGAAGCTCTGATACCAAGTTGTCACACCCCAATTTTGGTCCAACCAGAATGGTGTGATGAACCGCTAAATAACCAACGGTTCAACCAGGATCTCAAATAGGCTATCCCCGTGTTATCCAAACTTACACGCATCCACAATCATAATTAGAGTCAATACACAATAGCAGAAATCTTATAAATAAATGAACTGAGAACTAAGATGATATTAATAATTTAATAGAAAATTATTCTGTATCAACCGGGACATAAATAAATATCAATACAAGTCTTTAATAAATCCAAATAAAGAAACCTACAAAATATGTAATCAAATACACACGAGTTGCACTCGCAAGAGGAGTCGTGTGTATCATCTTCAGCTCCAGCGTCAATTGCTGCTATATTCCCGTACGCAGACGTATTCATATAATCCTCGACTGTGTAACCTGCATCATCAACTAAAAATATTCGACGTCGAGGGGTGAGCACACAACACGGCTCAGTGAGTAGCCAAAACAATGCAACAATACATATGCATGCAAAAATCAATTTATATCTTTGGTCGGGTTTATAGTTTGTAATGTGCAATAGAAAGATTGGGTGGTCAAAGGTTAACGTTTATTGACACCGCCTCTATACACAGGTATGGAAGCCCACCCGAAGGTTAACGTTTATCGTCGTCCCCATCCACCCTACCATAACATTATATAACAAAGGTTAACGTTTATTGCTATATAATGCTATACCAACACGTAAGCCCCTGTTAGCGAGGGCTTGCAAACTGGGCTCGCTACTAACCGATCCTAATGCCAAACAGTGTATCCAAGGCCTCACCCCAGCATCCCTCAGAATGCCCATAGAGATAGAGCTAAGGCCCCCGGTAGAGTCGAGACTACAAGGACCGAGACCACCTCCCCTGATACTCTACGACATAATAGTTCTGCTAAGGTAATGGCGATACGACGATGTCAATGCACAAGACTTGAGTTAGAGATAGAGCTAAAGTGCTGAGACCCGCCTAAGGTTAACGTTTATTGACGTTCTCATCACACCTCCCCTGATACTCGCTCGCATCAAGTACATCAACCACACACATACAAGCACATGCCTCTTCCTATCATCATCATCATCATCATGTTATAAACAATAAAGTAAATATGCATGAACAAGTAATAGAAATATTGGATGGCATGCTGTATGCACATTACAACATATTCGCATAGAATCAAACATAGTATAGGACTCAAGAAATAGAAAATAGTTTAATATTAACCAATTTAGTTTGGAGTTAAGGTTCCTCACCTTAGCTTGTTATAAGATACTTTTCCAAGCTTTAGAATCATCGTTATAATGTTATTATATTGCTAGCAAACCTAACCAAGTCGATAGAATTTAATTAGAATTAATTCGGAATTTAAAACCATTCTGTCAACTGAGGGTCGATGCTAGGGTCGATGCTAGGGTCGATGGGTCTATCGACCCTCCCTCCATTCTGAACTTCCCGAATGCTAAGGGTCGATGGTCAGAAACACCTAGGGTCGGATGGTCTATCGACCCTCGGTGCGACCCTCGATGCACTCTGGTCCAATTTCCACTTTTAAATCTACTCTTCGTGTTTGGGGTCCTATGGCTTGCTTCCTACATTCATTCAACAGTAATTCCATGGTCTAGAACCATGTATAATCCATCTAAATAGTTTTCGTGCATCCTGCTATGGTTTTCCATGAAAACCTAACCATGGATGGATGGTTTGGGTTTCTCCGAAATCCTACACTCAACCATATCTAACCTAAGGTCTGTAGAAACTCATGGAATTAGTATCCATACCTGAGAAGATTAATCTTTCTCTGTAACTCTTCTCCTTTTTGCTAAGTCTTCCTCCTTGTCTCCTTTCTTCCTCTATTCCTTCTTCTCTCTTTCTCTTAATTCAATTAGGGTTGTGAAAGGAGTGAAAGTGGCTTAGGGACTTCCTTTAAATAGACTAGGAACATCCTAAATAAGTCCCATTGAGATTTGGAAAGAATCTCAATCGAAAAATATAGAAATTTCCTAATTTCTATATTCGTCAGAAACCGAGGGTCGATGGGAGGGTCGATGATCCCGTCGACCCTAGGGTCTTAAGCTGTCCGACCCTCCCTTCAAATCTGAGGGTCTGACATTCTGTTTTGGGAGGTCCGACCCTATTTGGGTGGGTATGCGACCCTCCCCTAAAATTAAGTATTTTTGGGTCGATTTTATACCTGGGATCTCGATCTCCATTACGCCCTTGGTCCACTAGACTCGACCATGATGGGTAAACCTGGTTCAAGGTGGTAAGACCGGGTTAGTTTGACACGAGTCTTACATGGACAGCGGTAATGCTAGTTGATATGTAACTTTTCTATGTCTCTCCACAACTTTACAAGGTCCAACAAATATATAGGATCCCACTTTCCCTTCTTGCTGAACGGCTTCAAACCATACATAAGTGATATCCTCAAGAACACTTTGTCACTTATGGCGAACTCAAGGTCTTGGTGTCTCTTCTGACAACTTGAGCTATCCTGGACCTTTTCTTTGATCTTGTCTCCCACTCAATAGGTTTCTTCAACAGACTCAGGTCTTAACATTCCTTATTCACCAACTTTATTCCAAAACAAAAGAATTTGACATTTCTACCGTACCATACTTTATAGGTGACATCTACATAGTAGCTTGGTAGCAAATTCAATCCACATATAGCTTAGTTAGCCGCTCCAAAGCATACCGAGGTCGTATAGCAATGGAATGAGTTATCTTCCTAAGACGATCAACAATCACCCAAACTACGTCAATCGATATGGGAGTCAGTGGCAAATCATTGACATAGTTCATTGTACTGCAGTTCCACTTCCAGACTGGCTCCGATAGTGGTTATGGTAAGCCATGTTGGTCTTTGTCTTTCAGCCTTTACTTGCTGATAATTCAGACACTGAAACATGCATCTAGCCACAACTACTTCCATTCCCTTTTACAAAAATAATCTCTTCATGTTTTGGTATATATTATACTTCTAGAATGTATCCAATATGGAATAGAATGGGCTTTTAACATTATCTTATATCTTATGATCAGCATTTTTCACTTCAGGTATACATAATCATCCTCTGTATCATAGGACCTTTTTCGCATCCGGAGTAAGTTAGGGTTTTGTTTTCCTTTCTCTAAATCTGCTTACACCGTTCTTATATACAGATCTAACAAAATTGCTACTTTCACTTTATCCCTCAATTCAGAGATGATCTTCAATCCCACAAGCGCAGCCGACGAACTATTGCTCCATAAGTTCATCCATAAATCCTCGCTCAATTGGATTATCATGAGTTTCTATTATATGTTACTCTCCTTCCCAATCTGAATCTATTGCTGTGAAACATAAGACAGCATTCATACTGGGTCCTTCTTTGGACTTCAAAATTTCCTTTTTCTTTAAGGCCTTAGCTACTACATTAGCCTTGCTCGGGTGACACTCAATATCACAGTCTAAATCCTTGGGCAATTCTAGCTATTTTTATCCTCATGTTCAACTCTTTCTGATGAAGAGATAAATAAAACTCTTGTGTTCCCATTTAATCTAAATTCTTCTCTGTATAAATAATGTCACCAAGTCTTGATTGCATAATTCATCACCGATAATTCCAAGTCATGAGTAGGGTAATTCTTTTAATGCTCCTTCAGTTTTCTTGAAGTATATGCAATCACTTATTTACCTTGCATCAAACTGCATCCTACATCCAATCTGAAAGTTTCAATGTATAGGGTAAAAGGTTTCCCTAGTACCGGAACGATCAAGATGGAAGCTGATATCAATCTTTTTTTTAGAGTTTGGAAACATTCTTCACACTTGTCAGTCCAATTAAACTCCTCTCCCTTCCTGGTTAGCTTGGTAAGAGGTTTTGCGATCTTAGAGTGGTCCTCTACAAATCATCTGTAATAACCAGCTAAACACAAGAAACTTCTAATCTTCACAATATTCTTTAGGTGTTTCTCATCATATGATTACTTCTTTCTTAACTGGGTCCACTTTTATCCCTTTTTATGATGCTATGTGATCTAAGAAGATTACTTCGTTTATTTAGGTCTCATATTCTTGGACTTGGCATAAAGCTTTTCCCTTTTCAACTGTTGTGAAGCTGTTCTAAAATCCATTGTATGAGTTGCTTCATTCTTAGAATAAACCAAAATATCATCTATGAAAACTATGACCGACGTGTCCAACATGTCATGAAACACCCAGTTCATCAGCTCCATAAAAGATGTAGGGGCATTGGTTAATCCCAACGTCATAATCGAGAACTCAAAATTGCCCAATCCCGATTCTAAAAGTATCTTCGAGATATCGCTATCCAAATTCTTCAGCTGTTGATATCTTGACCGAAGATCAATCTTAGAAATTACCTTTGCTCCTTGCAACTATTTAAACAAGTCATCGTTCTGAAGTAGTAGATATCGATTCTTGATCGTGAGCTTGTTTAGTTCCCGGTAGTCTATACATAATCTGACACTATCATTCTTCTTCTTCACGAATGGCATCGGTGCTCCCTGTGATGCAATACTTAGCCTATTAGGACCTTAGTCTAATAACTCTTGTAGTTGAGTCTCAATCCCTTCAACTACATAGGAACTACTCTATAGATGCCTTTGACATAAGTATCGACCTTAGTAACAAGTCGATGACGAATTCGGTCATATGATCAGATGGTAACCCAGGTAAGTCTCCTGGAAACACATTGAAAATTTATACATCAGATCAATATCTTCCATCTGTGGTGCTTCTTTGGTAACATATACCATAGATACCATATATCCAACTTCTTTCTCTTCAAAGCATCTCTTCGCCTTTAGCATAGAGAGGATCAGCTTTCACTTCTTAGGCAACATGCTTCCAATAAAACTAATTTATATGCCGTCTTTACTCTTGAATGATAACCTTTTCTACGCACATAACACTTGTAGAGTGTTGAGACAACCAGTCTATTCCCAAGATGACGTCAAAGTCTGCCATCTCAAGTCGAATTAGGTTGCATCCAAATTTTGTCCATCCATATGATTCAAACATTGTTAATAACACTCATCCAATACAACATCTAGTCCAAAAGGGCTTGAACTAGCAAAATCTGGTATAAAGGTCTTAAGAGCTTGTGTAGTTCCTTCATCTCTTAGTTTTTCAAAGACTATTGCTTGAAATCTCATATATCCCAAAAAACTCATTAGCTTAGACCTTCTTTTATCATTCTATCATATATCTCGAAAAGCATCTTCTGACTATTTACTCATTACATATCCCAAGTCTAAGCATTGGGGTATATGCTTAAAATTTCATTAATTCTGCCAAACTGTCTTGGTCTTTGCTTAATCATTTTCTTTAACGTTGGGCATAACTCAGTATTACTTGTACTAATCTGAATACTATCAATGCCATGATTTTTTACTTTATCCTTGTATCCACTCTTAGATTTGCTTTTAGGAATCTTCTGCTTTGTCAAAATTCAAACCGATATAGCCATATTTACCTTTATTTGAGTGCTATCTACTCTTTCCTAGTTACTCTTGATAGTTTTTACTTTTGCTCATGCACTCTTTTATGACCATATCCATCTATTCAGCAATCTCAAAATAGATCCTCCATTTCTTCATCTAAGGTTCCTTGGCTATAGAATCTAATCTAAATTTAATCATCTTAATTTCCATAATTACTTATTCACTAAACATCTTATTAATGGATGTCGAGAAATGTAAGAATCAAAATGTTTATCCAAAAGCAATTCATTTCCTTTTTTCAATTTAGCATAATGATAAATACTTGCTTTATCTAATGGACTTAAGTTTAAAGGATCAGGAGTAAATCTATGGTAATCCAACCGGCATCAAAAGATCATCAAGTTGCACGGTGGTCTAAATATATGAAAATAGAGGTCTTACAACTCTTAACCTCATGGTTACAGGTTCTATTGAGTATATATAATGCCATTGGTTAAGGCACTATAGGAATAAATCTGGAGAAAGTTTTTGTACATCGATAAATCAGGTAAAATCGTAAAGATCTACTCTCAACATGATTAAACATTTAACAGTTCATTCAGTTCATATCTCTGTTCATGTTGTCGATAATGAGAGTGTCTCAGATTGGTATAATCAGGACTAATACTAAAGAAACAATGTCTATAACTCTAATTGACAGGTTGAATCAAGAAGGTATCCTGTCAAGACACGAGAATTTAAAATCTGGTATGTGCATGCTCTATAATCATAAGAGTAAGTCAATAATGTACTGCATCCTATATAAACCTATCTATTTATAAGGCCACAATAGATTTGATCCTTTGCTGAAAATGTTTAAGGCTTCGTCTTCAGAAAATATTCCTCAATCTTTGGTCAGATCATTTTGTCATGATGGAGCTATCCCATACATCGGTGGCTGATAAGGGTAACCACCTTGATACACTACTTGTTATGCACCAAGCTTTTGCACTGGGGTGTGCGTTACTGGGACTTGCTGTATGGTAGGCACTGTGTTATAGGTAACAGGTGCTGGGGGTACAGTGTTGATACCAATTAGTATTGTACATGGCCTGACTCGGAGGTGTTGATGTAACATTGGCAACTTGGGTAGTGATTTACATAGCAACTTGCATAGTCGGTCTCATCTGTTGTTGCTCTGGTATTTTATTGGGCCAAGTTTATTACAATCGTGGCCAAGGTAATTGGTAGTTCAGATGGATTGATTGGAGTGGCCTGGTTGTTCACCTCTTTTGATTTGCTCCAATCTGATTATCATTTTTTAGCATCTACTCAGATGAGTTTTCATTACCCATTCTCGACCTTGATAGTGGTGGGGTCAAGTTGCATCTTCTACTTAATGCTCAGCGGGTAATGGATCAGCTTGTGGCGGATCTCACTCTAAGTCTCCACATCACCCAGGAGTATAGCTTTATCTTCTTTTATTCTTAGTGTATGGCCATTGTTCTCCTATCTCTGTTGCATTCAGCCTGAGATCTTTCCCTTTACCATTGCAGGGACTTAGGCGTTACTAGCCATTTTCCTTCTTTCCCAAATACATCAAGTTTCACATCTTGTCAGTATCAACTCGGTATTCCAATGTTTCGGCTACTGTACTATATCCTTTGTATACTTAAACAACTGCCCGACTTATAGATAATACCCTATATTATTTATTTATCAGGATAAGTTTTGAATTTTCTCTTTCTGTTTGTGTATATATATGGTTCCACCTTTAATATGTACATTATTGTCTTGTTTAAGTTCTGTCTCAACCAACATACGTGCTTATGTGGATTTGTATTAAAGCTTTTAATTATCCCGACTCAGTTCATGGACTCCAGTGGAAGTATTCAGGTTTCATGGGAAGGCCTGAGAGCTCTGGTACCAAGTTGTCACACCCCAATTCTGCACCAACCAGAATGGTGTGATGAACCGATAATAAACCAATGGTTCAACCAGGATCTCGAATAGGCTATCCCAATTTTTGTTAAACCAAAACACATTCCACATTAATCAGAGATAATAAAGTAAATAGCGGAAGTCTTACAGATAATGAACTAAGGTCTAGTCATGATAAATAATTAATATTCCATTTATCTCCAAGTAACCAAAACATAATTTGATACATATTACAATATCCAAATATGGAAATTAAACACTAAGCGTTATCCATAGTTGAAACGTTAGCTTGACGAATCACAATGGTCCTCCATAGCCTGCTCATCATAGCCGCCACATGTTCATATGTTGGCGTGTCGACATAATCTTCAATCATAATACCTGCAACATCAGAAACTAAAAGAATTGCACGCGCAAGGGTCAACTCTCCAACTTGAGCTCAGTGAAAAAAAAAACAATGCAACAAACATATGCATGCATTCAATTCATATATGTGGTCTGGTATATAAGTTTGCAATGTGCTATTAAAAGGTTCGGTGGTGCCTCACCTCTATACACGAGTGTGTGAAGCCGCCCAAAGGTTAACGTTTATTGTCGTCCCACATGCACCCACCATGGAATAGAGATAGAGCTAAAGTGGACCACACTGCATCACACTTCCTCTGATACTCTATCCATACCAACACGTAAGCCCCTACTGGCGAGGGCTTGCAAACTGGGCTCACAACTAACCAATCCTAATGTCAAACAGTGTACCCAAGGCCTCACCCCAACATCCCTCAATATGTCCATAGAGATAGACCTAAGGCCCCCCAGCAAAGTCAAAGACTACACGGTCCGAGACCACCTCCCCTGATACCCTACGACGTAATAGTTCTACTAAAGTAATGACGATACAACGATGTCAGTGGACAAGACTTGAGTAGAGATAGAGCTAGAGTCTGGTGACCAGGCTGAACCACAATGCCACGTCCTCCCCCTGATGCTCCACTCGCATCAAGCACACAAACCACACACATACATTCACATGCTTATTCCTAGCATCATCATCATCATCATGTTATAAATAATATAGAATTAAATATGCATGAACATTAATAGTAGGAATATTGGATGACATGTTGAATGCACATTACAAGCATACACTCATAGAATCAGTCATGGCATTGGACTCAAGAAATAAAAATAGTTTATTATTAGCCAATTAGTTTAGGTCTTGTTCCCTCACATTTTCTTGAGTGTAGATCCTCTTTCAAGCTTTAAGAATCACTTTTATATCAATAGGAAAACCTAACAAGTCGATAGATTTTAGTTAGAATTCATTCTGACAATTTTAGACTTACTGTTAAGCTAGGGGCGCAGGACGGGTCGCAGGTAGGGTAGAAATTTTCTACAACCCCAGGGTATAGAATCGATGCTAGGGTCGGATGTTCCGTCGACCCTAGGTGCGACCGCAGCTTCCATGGACTTCCCAAAAGCTAGGGGTCGATCCTGTGGTCTAGTAGGGTCGATTCCCAATCGACCCTACGTCCGACCGCACGTGGTTTGAGTCGACCTTTTCATTCTATACTCTAATCTTTCAAGTTTGGGTCCTATGGCTTACTTCCACAGTCCATTCTATGCTTGTTCTATGGCTTAAAACTCCAGGTTACTCAATTTTCATAGTTTTTAATGATTTCCTCCATGATTTCCATTGGAATTTATCCATGGATGGATGGTATTAGGGTTTCTCCTAACCTAACTTCATCATAATCTATTCTAAGCTTTCAATTTAGATAGGGATTGAGGTTCATACCTTCTGTAGTCTGAGTTTCAAAGATTTCTCTGAACTTCTCCTTCTTCCTTAGCCTTTTCTTCAAGTTTCCTTCTCTTCTTCTCTTCCTTCTCTTCTCTTTCTCTCACTTTCAATTAGGGTTCTAAAAGGAGTGAAAGAGGCTTAGGGACGTCCTATTTATATAGGAAAACCTCCCAAAATAAGTCCCATTGAGTTTAGGAAAGGTCCCAATCGAAATTAGAAATCGAAATTAGAAATGTTTCCTAATTTTTGGTTCGTGCTGTTTTTTCTGTTTTCCTAGGGTCGATGCTAGGGGGTCGATGAGGGGGTCGGACAATCTGAGACCCCTATGACCCCACGACCAAATAGTCATGGGTTGGATTTCTTTTGAGGTGGGGTCGACCCTGCCTATTTGGGTATGCGACCCTACCCTCATTTTGACTGTTTTTGAGTTAAATTTCATATCAAGTCTTGGGTTTCTTCACGCACTTGGTCCACTTGGCTCGACTATGATATGTATACTGGTCACGATACGAAATGTAAGGTTAGACCGGGTTCATGGCATGCGGGTCTTACAACTTGGTTGCTCCCTTGGAAGGGTTTCATGTAATTAGAAAGTGATGATTTTCTTCAGCCAACATTGGTGTTGTTGGATTTTGGATTGGAAGAAATTCTAGCGAGGATTTTGGACAAGAATGAGGGGAGCTTGACAGTCTCTAACCAAAGTGCTTTTATTGATTGACCTTAGTGTTAAACGGTCGAGGGGCATCTAGTGAACTAAGTTCTTTGATTGTGTACTATGGTAGACCAAATTAGTAGAATAGCCAAGCGGCGATGAAATATGACATGGGTTTGGCCCTTGATCTAGGCTCATGAAAAGCTCAGGGCTTTGCAACATTGTTGTGCGAATTTTGAAAGATGAATGAACCATGGTCCCAAAGTAGGCACGAGGAGCAAAAGGATTCAAAGTGTTCCTTTAGAGAATTTGGTGACCAAATCCTAACAGGTGAGCGACCACATTGAATTTTCTTCATCAACAGGATTGGGAGAACTAAGAAATTGACAAAAACCAACTTTGACGGACCTATTTCTATTGACTAGGAAAGTCAGTGAGTTCAGACTAGACAATGGATCCTAGATGTAATGCTCATGATCAAGCTCAATTCCTTTGCATAGGGTACATTTATGCCCTAGTGTCTGCATGTTGTGACAGACCGCTACTATAGTGTGCTAGGGGTAAGATAGAAGGAAACGGGCAATCCAACAGAGTTGGAACTAGGTTGAATCTGGATTGCATCAAGAATTTGACCATGCTTCCAAGGTCAAGGGAAGATTGACAGATTGATTGCAGAAAGTGACTTCTTAGATAAGCCCTTCTTGAATCTTGAAAATGAGGGAGCTAATGATTTGTTGAATTTGGCTACATCCGTAACCAGGCCATGAGAATTTTCTCTCGTGACAAAAGGATTTGAAGATAGAATTTTGTTGAAAGGCAATGCTATAGAGCCCAAAAGGCAAATAGATGATGGTTTGTTCAACTCCTCTGAGTATGATTTACTGGAGAGCAAGAGGGGTTCCTTTCCTTATGGTAGGTAGACTGGGTATGACACTTGTCCACATGAACCACTGAATTTTCTATGAAGGGCCAATGAGGGCAATGATTTAGGGTTGCATCAGGTCGCCTATCCCCACTGAGGTATTATGGGTTACCCATTGAGGTTTCTTGGGTTACTTTTCCTTGCCGAGGTTTCTTTTCTTCCCTTTTTTTTTTCTTTGTAAACAACATCTTGGGTTAAATAAAGAGTCCTAATATGGGGAGGATATTTCCAAAATTATGGTCCTATCCAATGGTCTGAAACCCTTAGGGGAAGTCGAACAGCATGACTTCATGACAAATGGGTAGCCTTGCTCCACTGTTTAAGTTGACACCTACACGCATTGATAGGCGGGCAGCTATTTGAATCATGACTAAAAGTGACCTTAGGAAAAAGCAGTCCCACACCAAAATTAAAAATGATGCCGAATTATGTTTTCCTTTCTTGGAGATGTTCAGATGGAACACGTGTCTCATAAGCTACATCGAGATACCAAATCAGTCACGATCATATCTGGGCCTGAAACCTTTAAGGTTGTTGACAAGTATTGATGTTGAAGGTCCAAGAGGACTGATGTGAAACTGTCCTCATGGCTCTACCATTGGGAGAGTGTTTGGTTGTTTATGTAGAATGGGTTTTAACCAACGTCAAGGTGCCTCTGTGTTTTCAAATATTGATCTATGATTAGGGTCACCAACTGAAAACTAAGGAAAGCGACATTCCTAAGTTGGCTTTTTGAACTAGGTAATGACATTATGAATCCTGGTCATGTCCTTTGGACCAGCCAATGCCCCTGCCTCATTTATGGAACATATGAATTGAGAATTCCATGACATGTTGGACACTTCAGTCATAGTTTTTTTCAATGACATCCTGACTACTCTCGAAATGAAGAAGACCATAAAGTGCACCTGCATTAAGCATTGCAAAGATTGAGAGAGAAGAAACTCTATGCCAAGTTTAAGAAGTGTGACTTTTGGCTGAACAAAGTGGCTTTCCTAAGTTACATGGTGTCAATAGAGGGAATTAAGGTAAACCCTAGCAAAATCAATGCCATTATAAACTGAAAAGCCCCAAAATAGTTACATAAGTTTGCAGTTTCTTGGGTTTAGCTGGGTACTACCGTAGGTTCATGGAGCACTACTCTAGGATCACAATACCTTTGACTAAATTGACCAAGAAAGGGAAGAAATTCATTTGGTTAGACCAATACAAGAAGAGTTTCCAGACTTTGAAAAATAGATTGGTCTCAGCACCCATACTGACAATTCCAAACCAAATGAATCATTCATTCTATATAAAGATGCCTTTAAGCTAGGCTTGGGATGTGTGCTTATGCAAGGAGACCAGGTCATAGCTTATGTGTCATAGCCCATTCTGGGAATGGGGCATGATATCCAGGTCGACCAACAAGGCGAGCCGAATCCACCCAGCTACCAATAACCATAATGATCTACCAATGGATCCCAAAATTCTACACTAGCAATATCCACAATAAACATTGAATAAACAGAGTAATAATAGTGAAATCCAAATAATACATGATAGATGATAATTAACTTGTATTATAGCATAATAGACTGTCAGTTATGAAATTACATTGTTGTTTTACCAAAATACTACATATCCCATATACAACTAGCCAAAAAGAAAAGACTAAAACTATCCATTGTGTCTAGATAGATTACATCATCTATATACAAAATGAAATCATAAGGAAAAGGGGGAAGAGTATGTGGAGGGCTACGTCAAGCGTAGACGAAATCACTGCAGGTGCAGCCCTCGCCATGCTTCTCAGTGTACTTCTTGCCCATAAAAGCGTTGCTCACCTGCAGAGACTCCATAAATTTCACTACAATGTATTCTGCATCAGAATCTGAAAGCAAGTATTGATATGAGGGGTGAACTCCCATCCAACTCAGTAAGGAATCAGGCATCACATGCCATGCACCAATGCGTATGAGGAATCCAAATATTAGGTCATGGTATGGTTCTATATGTACACTATTTTTGGATCAATTTTTATTTCAATTTTTTTCTTTTTTAAGTATTTGGTACTATTGTAGGTGCTATTTATGAGAAATGAAAATATGGCCAAAAATGAAAAAGATTTTTTTACCACTTTTTTGATTTTTGCCAAAAACTCTTTTTGGCTATTTCTATGCATGTGTTTAATGAACATGTATTTTTTAACAAGGGTAAAATAGTAAACTTAATTTTTTTATAAGATTTTATCTCCCTCTCTCTCTCTCTCTCTCTCTCTCTCTCTCTCTCTCTCTCTCTCTCTCTCTTTCTCTCTCTCGTAGTTTTTTCCAAAAAAATGAAGCTTATTTTCCTCTTTATGAACTGAACAACAGTAAGCTCATTCTCTCTTGGTGCCATAGGTCCCTGTAGAGTTGAAGAAGGTTAGATGGTGAAGTTACAATTTCTTATAAAATCACTCAGTCTTGTCGCAAATAACTCGAAGAGGGATAGGTATCCTTCTAAGGCTCTCTTTGGATCCATTTCTATTTCTATTTTTTATCTATTTATCAATAATCATTTTTGAAAATCATTAATGGTAAAAAATAAAAAGTTGTTTGGTAGCTATAATCAAAAATAGAAATTAAAATGAAAATAAGTTTGGTATATCTATGTCCATAATAATTTTTATAACTTTATTAAATGGATCCACCTATTGCATAGCATAAAAATTAACTCAAACAACATGGATCCACTCCAAAATACACCAATTATTAAAATCATTTTAATAAAAATTGTACTATGTGAAAAATTAAAAGCACAATAGACATATGCTTTCAGCATCATCAATTCTGATATGCTTCTTTAATCTGATCTATAATTTGTTTTTGATATCTGTTAGGAGAATTTCTATTTTTTTACTTACTCAATCGAACCTTGTAGATTCAAGAGAGCAACGAGGCAAGGTTAGGGGAATTTCCCATGCTACCAATAAGATGGCGACAACTAGAAGGAGATGATCCACATCAACACCTCCAATTGAGTCTAAGAGGACATTCTTATAAATCTAACCAACGGATAAGGGCAAAAGCATCATTTCTACAGCTTTACAAGGATATTTTGGTCACATACACCAAACAAGGGTAAAAGCGGCATTTACAAAGATGCATTATTCACTATAAATATCACGAATCCCTAGATTTCAGGGACTTAGGGCATTTATTACTCTTTCTTGAGATTATCACTTTGACACCTCAGACTGAGAATCTCTCACTTACCCCATCCATATTTAAGTGGGCTCGTGTACCGAGCCCATTAACTGTTCACACCATTAACTGTTCACAGAGCCCTAACTTAGGCATTGGAGTGGACCTGGGGCCATAGGCCCACCACCCCCTTGTCTTTTCTTGTGTCTTGCAGGTCTAGTTAGCATGGTGGACCTCAGATATGGTTTTGGGCTGAAACAATATCCTTCCAATTATTGTTGTTGTGTAGCACCTACCACAGTTTCAATGCTCAAAGCCTTATCATAATCACTTTCACTATCATTATCTTGACATTCATCATCAAGCTCTCTATTTTTTGCTTTTGGAAAAGCTAATCTGATGAAACTTGTTTTCTAATAAAGTTGTGTAACATTACAGAAGCAATTACAATCAAAACTTGTGTCTTGAAATTATACTATGGCATCATCTTTAAAATAAGGAAACGCTTCTCCAAGACACCAAAAGATCTCTCAATAACAATTCTTAATGACGAATGTGTAAAATTAAATAACTCCTTTGCCCCTTCAGGTCGTTTACACTTAAAATCCTATTAATGATATCAAACATTTTTGAAAGGAGTCATATAACTAGGCGTATGTATGTATCTAGAATCAATAAGATAGTATTTTCCTACAAAATTAAGATTAACAATTAGAATCTCATTAGACTCGCTCAATCTAAAACATTTAAGTAAAACTAAAAAAATAAAATATAGAATGGTACCTGGTGGTGAATGGGGGAATTTCAAAGGAGTGTTAATGGCTTGCCATAATATTCAATTATCATGTGCTATTCCCGGCCAACCAGCCCAAATGTATGTGAATAACATATCAAATGCACATATAACATATACATTTTAGTAACTTCATTATTTCTTTCAGATGTATATGGTACTTGTTTTGTAACTGGAATTGATGCACTATGTGTGTTCCATCTACTTCTCTAATATAATTGGCAAAGAACGGATAATACTTTCGACTTGATTTGATTTGAGATGGTGTTTCCTCAAATGAGGGGAGGTTGTATTATCTCCCTAGCAATTGTCTGTAGTGCCGCCAATAGATTATGGAAGTGATAGCTCACTATTTCACCTGACTGCTGAAACCATTCCTAAATAACATCAATTCTAACATTATGGGGCCATCACTAATATTGCCATTGCCAATTGTTCCTCCACTGTAATGTGATGTGTTTTCCATTAATTCTCTCTCTTTTAATGCACACACCAGCCTTGTAAAATGATCTTTAGACATACGGAATAGTCGTTGAAATCTTTTTGGATGTGAATTGGGGCTTAATAGTTGAAATAACAAGGCATGACCTGTAAGTTGGTGTTTATGCATTGGTTGTTTTGTAATTTGGGAAGTTGTCTCATCATTATTTTCGTTATCAATTCTCTTTTTATGTTCTAAGTGAACATGAATACATATAAGAAATGGCAATAATGAGCTATCAGTGATGAAATCTATTTCCTCGCCAATGTCCATAGCATCCGATCAATATATATTGGCGAATATTAAACATATAAAAATTTAAAATGAATAAAAAAACATCCACACATGTAAACTTAACGTAAAAAAACTAAATGTTAATTTCAAACACACACACAATACGGGTTCTACATCAAAAGAATATGAAAAACATCCTAACATTATAGACAAAACAAGAAAATGGTCAAGACTTTTCTCTTTCTTTCTTCTTAATTACTCTAAGAAGCCATGGTAGGCGAGATGATTCGGGCATTGAAGTCAGTACTTGTATTTTGTTTTAGTCCTCAAGCACCTCCAAAGTGATCACATGGAAATCATTACCGGCCTCAATCCCTCCAAAGTATTAAGAATTTGACAAGAAATGTCAAATGTGTTCTCTATCTTTGCTCCACTTAATTTTTGTTTTTCTAGCTCTAACTATGCGTCAAAATTTGTTTTTCTCATCTCCATATCTACTCTTCTTATATCTATAATGGATGAAATAGAAACCACTTTATTTATAGCTTCATATAAATTGTTTGTGTCAATAGCCTTTGACCTTTTAGATGACACCATGAGGAAAGTCCCTCTTAATCTTCTTTTTCTCCTTTAAATCTGCCACCTCAATAGGCTAATCATCATTTGAATTATTAAAATCTAAGTCTTCTAAGTTTTCCATGTTGTTGCAAGCAGATATCCCCTTTGGTGTGGTCAGAGCTAGGTCGTTTCCTTGGATGCAAATTGCATTTTCCTCATCAGAAACAATACCATAAAATAATTCATGGAGTTCTTCTTCATTTTGCAAAGGCGTAGTCCTAAAGTGCTTTTTATGGGGATATTTCTGCAATAGTAATTTTGAAATAAAAGAAAATTATACCAAGTTAATCTAGGATTATAATCTACAACTAAAAGAAGAAAGGAAAATTTGAGGGGTTTACTTTCAAAAAAACACTCCAATGCTCTGTACTAGGTAGATCAATAGTTCTTAATATCAAATCCAATCCCCAACCACTAGTCTTATTTTTTAACCACGTCCAGGCAACTCACATGGCTTTCAAAATATTCCATTTATTTTTTAGTTGTGACATGGTGACGGGCTTCCTTTTTGGTTAAATTCTTTCAATATGTTGTCCCAATCATCCTTCGTGAAAGATGTATTTAGGTTGTATCCTTTTTGTGAATGATCGAGACCAATATCGATTAGTAATTTGACCCTTTGAGCAGTCCAAACAAATGTATCTCTAACACTCTCATCAACCTTCATATCTACTTCAATCCCCTTTCCATGATCCATCTGAAATAAATTTTGTTTTTAATCAATGAACAAAGAATTTAATAAGATCAAACAATATTTGCCAAGTCATGTCTTTTATTGCAGTCTCAAGGCATTCACTCAAAAGCATGTAATTAAACAGTGCATTTCAGCAACTACCAAAATTAAAAAACCAGATTTAGATACTAATAAAGAACAAAAAACAGAAACTTATAGAAAGTAGCAACCAGAATTTGGAAAACCCATCCACACATTCCAAATAAAAGACCATTACATGAAATAACCTAGTTTCCTCAGATTTAATTTCTTGTTGAGTATCTCTGTCGCACCCCGAATTTACAATATGTAAAATTTCGGTGGGCTACTGGACTACCAATCATTTTAATCATAGCCTAACCAGGATACATGCTCTGAGGATACCAAATCCAACCACCGTTCCTTCCATAACATATATGCAAAGTAACTTAACATAGCAGAAACATACTAAGTAAATTGAGCTCTAATTGCAATTAAATAAATATACTTGTAATATGTTCGACTGTTATTCATGGTCTCATCAATCAAAGAAAACGTAACTTCTTAACCCAAATACAATGGGCACTACTTGCTAGGAAAATCTAAATAATATAAACAGTTGTCAACTAAGACGAGTCTCCAAGTTGAAGTAGTCTTCTATTTCTATGCATTGTCATTTACGTCCTACATTCCGTAGCTTTGCTCGTCAACCCCTTGACTTGCTTCTTCAGAGAACTCCAAACTTGGTTGGAACGTCTCTACTATTTAACTCCATAGTACCCACAGACACAACTAAAAAAAGTAGCGATTATAAGGGTGAGCTTTCCATCTTGAGCTCGTGAGAAATAGACAAGCATGCAATCATATGAATAAATTATGCACACAGCAAGAGTCCTATCTAATGTATGTCAAATGTGCTATGGTAAGGCCTAGCCACACTTCCCTGAAGCTGACTATGACTTCCATGCACGGGAATAAATGGGCACCTACCAGCCTACTCCAATAGCCCTGGTATAGCCACACAACATCCCAATCAGAATGGTGATTGAGCAGTAAGTTCAGCCAGTGACGCCTCCAACAAACACTTTCACTCATCACTCTACACACATGGGTTCTACCACTAACCAGTCCTATATGACATCATATATACTCTCTCAATACCCTAAGAAGGATTCCCAGACCATCTGTTTAGCCCCCCCCACCCAAGATGATGTCCTCCCCTTGAGGATATGGGACAATACATGGCAATTAATTTGTTTAGCAGGTCAGATCCAGCAGTCCTAAACCCTTCCACCACTACCTACCAAGCATCCACACATCACAATCACAATCAATCAAGGTATAGATGCAATGCATGCAAAAGAAACAGTTATTAGATGACATATTATTCATAACCTAAGTATCAGCATGCAGCATCAATCATCTGTATATATATCAAACACACCAAAATTAGGTCAAGGTTTTGTTCCTCACCTGATATCGTGTAATTATGATTTCACCACGCTAGAATAATTAGTGTTTACGAGGTGTTCTATGCCTATACAAAGTGTGGAGTCATTAATTAAAAGTTCTACATTATTCTATTCTCAATTTATGGAAGTTTGGGGCTTATCGGTTGTTACATCGGTCACAAATATTACGACTGGTGTAGCATCAAACAAAGGTCTAAGCATTCTACCAATGGTCATGGCTATGTCGGTCGGTACAGTATCAATGACCACCACATCGTTCGACCACCTCTAATGACCTTCTGGAACCAGTCGGTCGTTATGCCGGCACTTACAGACCATCATCCATGGTAGCATCTGGCTCTTGGTAGAAAGGTTAGTCTAAGCAGCTTGACCTGGTCGATTACTCAGATTTGGAGTCCGGCCCAACGACCAACCCTGCTCTTAGGCTTTTCCTTCTAGAATTCTTGACGTTCCCTTGAACGGAGACTCCGACATTGGCCTCACAAGCTTATAGCATATTTATTGAGAGGTTTCCCTCCTTTTCTAGTTGGCCTATTGATTTATCAGTATACATCGATGACATTTATTTTCCATAAGGTCCACTTTCTACTTACTATTCTTTCATGATTATCAATTGTGGGTTTTATGTTCCTCCATTATCATACTACGTGAATCGATATTGACTATATATACTTCACTCTAACACAGTCTCTACAATGTGGGGTACATGGTGTTACCTGTAACGCAGATTGAATGGTGAGAACAAGCGCTTAATGACTTCGACAACACATGCAGGCTTTCTCCTTTCTTCCTCTTCCTTTTTTTCTCCACTCTTTCTCCTTCCCAGTAACCCTTTCTTTCAGAAAATGTGTCAGAGGTTCTTTATAAGGATTATGTATCCTTATGAGAGGGAGGTCTGGTAGGGTTCATCCTCCAAGTCTCCTTTTTGGTGTGTAATTCTTTAAGGAGTGAGGAACTATGGAGGGAAGCCATGGGGCAAGGAAGTTTAGAGAGATTTAGACTTTCTTCTTCCTAAGGGACTCTAAGTCAGTTATACATGAGATAGGATTCTAATAGTTCATCCTAGGCTAGAGGAATATTCCTATTTGACTTCTGGAATCAAACCAACTTATCCCATTCCCGTGGATAGGCTTTATACCAAGCCGGTCAAAGCTGGCGGATCTTACTGGCTCGGGTTTCCCGACATGCCCTAGCGTTAGCCACCAGTGTAAAGGGATTAATTTGTTACTTTTTTTTATTCTTTTTGGCCCAGTCCCCAAGTGGTGCAACCCAGTTCTTATTAATGACCTGTGAACCTATTTGGTCGATGGTGGAAAACCCTCCTAGCACAAAAGAAATTTGGTTAGAACCGGGATTTCGGGTTTTAGGTTTTACAATCTCTGTGTATGGTCTTTGTGTATGGTGCGGTCTCATTCTTTTTACATTTAAGGGGGAGCATTGATTGTCTCCTTCGTTGGAGACTGCAAATGATGGGAATCCTATCGGATAATTTTAACATATTGTTTCAGGCTTGGATTTTGGATGTCTTCATATATCTATTTGGCCACTAGATAGCTTAAGTTTTTTAATTAGATTTCTTTAACATATCTTTACAAGATGTGGAGATCAAGCCTAATTGAGGCATTCCTGCTTATCTCATTCTCTTAATTACCTATAGCACCGAAGAAGTGTTTATAAGAAATGATTTCAACAATTAAAGCATTAGGCTCTTGCAACTCCATCGAAAACTAAATATTTCTCTCTCTCTTGCTCTCTCTATATTTCTTTCATGGGTTTTCACTTTTGGATAATATTGACTAGAACAAAGTGATTTTGCTTCTAAAGATGAGGTGGGTTTCTTTTTTTGTTGTTCGTTATTGTGGATACCAACTTGTCTTACTTTTTCTTGTATTTTGGTGCATTTAATTTGGGTTTTGGCAAGCTAAAGGACATCATATTAGTTTTCAATTGCCTAATCCAACTTAGGAAAACAGAGATTTTGATGAAACCTATGTACTCTATGCTTGGTGTGAATGTAGTTTGAACCTCACTTGCCAAAGTGGGTTTCAGTTTATTGGGCTGTAGATAAACACAACTAGCACTGTTAATTGGAAATTTTCTCATTTGATTTAATTAAAATGGGGTTCCTTTATGAGCCAAACCTCTCAGTATAAAGCTTCCTTTATTGCCTCTGGGTCTCATGTACTCACTATTCAGCTGTTATAGTAGACAAGGCAACTATAAATTGTCGCCTTCCAGCTTAAAATGAGCAGCAAATGGAGTACATATAGGTTTTCATATCTGTAAACCAAAAAGCTTAAGCACCTTCTCGATGTACTTCTTTTGAGATAAGTACAATCTCCCAGCTTGTCGGTCTCTACAAATCTCCATACCCAAAGTTTTCTTGTTTACTCCCAAGTATTTCATTGCAAACTTACTACTTACCTGAGCCTTCAACAATTTAATTTGTGACAAGTCCTTGGCAAAAATCAACTAGTCATCAACATACAACAACAAATACACAGGTGAACCTTTTAAGAGATTTCTATGATAAACACAACTGTTGTCAATTGTACACACTGCTAGAGTAACGTGTTTCACTATGAATGTGCCACACAAAAATTTCATACTTACAGGAAACTTGATGGCATAAAATATTCAGAGAGAAACTTGATGGCATAAAATATTCAAAGAGTTTTCTGTGAGACGATAGTCAAAAGAGGTTTGTAGATTATAAGAGGCAGAAGGTGCTTGAATTTGTTTGGCCATTGGTTTGAACCACTCATCAGGTTTGCTTTTCTACTAATTATCATTTTTCTGATAATCTAAATATCTAATTGTGTTAACTGTTCTTGTAAGTTCCGCACTCCGTGAACCTAATCTAACCTATGTTTCTGTGTCGTGACAGGTCTTCCAATTATAACCGGTCCAGAAGAGATGGTCAGATGTTAAACCACGAGTCCAGGTACAAAAATGGATGAAAACAAACATGTTTTTAAGTTGTCTGATTTAACTGGTTATGACTATCCGGTCTCATGAACAGCCCGATCGATCAATCAGACCGGTCAACCTGTTTAGTGTGGAAACGGACTGCTAGTAGATTCCACCTTCCAAATCTTATTATAGACACCTTCTATACGTGGGAAACTCTCCTAAAACACTACCCTCCTCTATATATAGACCTTTTCTCCTATTTAAATCTCTTGTTGACTCTCACAAACCCTAGAGTCTAAAAGAGAGATCTGAAGAGGAGCAGTAGGGATGAGGAAGCTTTGCAAAGGAGGAGTTCCATTGGGAGAAGAGCACCATTGTTCAGAGGCCAACGGTAAGTGCTCCATCTCTGTAGGAAGGTTAGGAAGGTGTTATTTTAGGATCAATGCCATGAACGGCTAGGTATTGATTTGAAACCCTTATCCTTTGCTTAAACCCTAATGTTGTACATAAGATTATTGAATCAATAGTTATGGGAATGAGAGATGAAGATGGATCCAATTGTAATGATCCTAATGCAACCTTCGCCATAGAATGGTTTAGGAGAAATCTTAAAACCAAATCAAAGAATTGACTATAAAGAAGGGCAGATAGAACGACACTTGGACCTTGTCTGGTTGGAGTGTCTGGTAGCACATAAAGTGTGACCGAAAAAGCCTGTGGACCTATTCAGGAAGCCTCTAGAAGATGTCTGGTCTGACTGTCTAGTTGGACATTTATTCCCAAACACCATCGATCAGACATACTAACAGAGGGTTCTAGAGATTGTCCGATCTGACAGTTTGAGATAGCACAAGTGTGACATCGTAAGACTATTTTGTCAGTCTAGACATGGTTTGATCAGTTTAAAAGTTTCTGAACTTAATTCTAATTGAATCCTATGGTTATATAAGACTTGTGAGCAGCAAGATTAGGCTCTTGGGTCAGAAGGAGTCTACTATTCTGCATCAGGTAAGGGACAAGACCCAAACTAAATAATTAATATAGTAAACCACTCAGCTTATTGTAGTTGTATGATGGTTGTGCATTTAACATGTCATCCTTTATTATGCTATTACTTGTTCATGCATATTATTATTGTTAGGATGTGATGTTAGGCATGTGTTTATGTTTTCGTTAGTGTATGGAGTGGAAAAGGGTTGGTATGAGACCCGCACTCCACTAACCCTGTTTAACTGTATCGTGCTAGGTCTTTCCATCATATCTGGCTCAAGCCAAACAACTATAAGAGGAAACCACAAAGCCAAGTAAACAAACCAGTCAATTGTAGGTTATTCAATCAAGAGTTTTAGATTATTCGATCCTTGCATTTTGTGATCAGTGAGTCAATTTATCAGACCCAGTTCTGACTCCATGATTAGGAAAGTTTCCTAATTTAGACAGGTCACTCTCCTAATTGAGAGAGGACTCTATATGGAGACTTTCTCACTATGTAGAGGATGTCCCTCTACCCTCTCTCACTTTTTTTGTTCATTCTCAAACCCTAGAACTGAGAGAAAGAAAAGAGAAGAAGGAGAAGGAGATTTGGAGAGGAAGAAAGCTTAGAGGAAGCAGAAGAGATTCTATAGAAAGAGGAATTACCGTTGGATCCCAACCAACTACATTAAGGAGCCAACGATAAGTACCTAGTCTCTGTAGAAGGTTAGATTACAGTAGGTTTATGGATTGGAGATCATATTGTAAGGAAGATTAAATCCAATCCCATGCTTCGATACCAAATATTTTGAATATAGAATTAATAATAAGCATTACAATGGTTATGGTTAGTTAAACAATGTATAATGGCCATAGAATGACCTTAGGAGGAACGCCCTTGTTGAGCTGAATAATCGACTCAGAATGAATTCGGTCTAAAAGACAAACCTGGGATTTAACTCAGGAGTTGTTTGGTTCTTGTCCCATCGACTATATAGGAGACTAGTGAGGCGACCGATGACTCTCAGGAAATCTACAGAGTTGTCTGGTGGACTCATCGATCGACCAATACAAGATCGGTAACTCAATTGGACAGTGTCCAGAGGACATAAATAAGAGACCAGACAATGAGTCCGAGTACCAAAACTAGATGGAATAAAACCTTGACCTAAGTTCATTAATTGTTTATGCTTTCCATTAATTCAAGATTTTTTCAAGGCTTGGAAGAGGAACAAACATCACTCATGTATGAGGAAACAAGACCTAAACTAATTGGTTAATAACAAGCTACCTTTATTTTATTTTATTTTGTTAAACTGATGTAATGCTATGCTTGTATGATTGTTTGTGCATTTCACATGTCATCCAATAACTACTATTTCTATTCATGTATATTTATTTATTATTCTATTCTATTATGATGATGATGATAGGAATATATACGTGCTTGTATGTGGTTGGTGTGCTGAATGGGAAGAGGTTGTAGCCTCGAACCATTCTTCACATTGACATCATTGTATCATTGTTACCTTAGCTGAACTAGTACGTCATAAGGTATCAAGGGAGGTGATCATAGTGTGTGGCTGTAAGCTCTGCTAACAGACCTTAGCTCTATCTTTATGGGCGTATTGAGGGATGCTGGGGCAAGGCCTTAGATACATCTGGATGATGTCTAGGATTGGTTAGACATGAACCTAATTTGCAAGCCCTCGCCAGTAGGGGCATATATATTGGTATGGATAGAGTATCAAGGGGAGTTTTGGATACATGTGATCCATTAGGCTCTAGCTCTATCTCTATTCTGTAGTGGGTAATGTATGAAAATAGCGGTGTGTGATCCGTTAAGCATGCTCACACTCTCGTGTATGGAAATGTAGTGGCCGACTATCCTTTCCATAGCACATTGTAAACTTATACCAGACCAAAGATATGAATTGATTACATGTATATGTTTGTTACATTGTTTTGTTTATTCACTGAGCTATGTTGTGTTCTCACCCCTCGACATCGTATATTTTTAGTTGACGATGCAGGTATTACTGTGGAAGATTATATGAATGCGTCATCTTATGGATATGTGGCGACTTTGGACATGCAAGTTGTGGAGGATGAGCATGATGTTTCATGCGAGAGCTTTCAGTGTGTTTTATGCTTAGTTTTAATTTCGTATTTTGAGCTATGGAACTTGTAATAGATATTTACTTATGTTTTGAGTTACTTTGAGATAATCAGTTTAATATTTATTTATCATATCAGACACTCAGTTCATTTTAATAAAGACTTCTGCTATTACTATTTATTATCTCTAATTGTGATGTGGATAAGTATGGTTTAATTGTTGACACAGTCCTATGTGGTCCTGGCGTGAACCATTGGTTCATATTATGGTTCATTCACACTTATGGTTTGTCCAAAATCAGGGTGTTACAGTTAGAGCCCTAGATCATTCTCTACACTAACAACTTTTGGTATTCGCCATGCTTGGTACGAGTAGGGTATCAAGGGGAGGGCAGATGGTAGTATGGCTATAACCTGACCGTCAGACTCTAGCTCTATCCCTATTTCATAGGGAGCTATGCTGAGGTAGGTATTTGGATATATTGTGATGACATGTAGGAATGATTATTAATGGAACCCAGCTTGCAAGCCCTTGCCAATAGGGATGTACATATTGGTACGGGATATAGTATCAGGGAGAGGACGAGCGGTAATGTGGATTATAGCCTGACCGTCAAACTCTGCGCTATCTCTATTCTAGAGTGAGTGTTATGGAACGGCAACAATAGTGTGATTGTAGCCTGACTGTTGAGTGTACTCACACTCTCGTGCATGGAGGTGTGGTTGCAGTCTATCCTTACCATAGCATGTTACAAGCTTTGCTAGACCCAATGTTGAATGTTATCTCTATTGGGAATAGTCCCACATTGCTAATGAGATTGGAATCTTGTGGTCTTATATATGGAGAGTCCCTTTACTTACTAGTTCGAACTTTTGAGTTGGAAACTTGACATGGTATCAGAGCTCAAGGTTCCCTCTCATAATAACCCTAAAAAAAAAAAAAAAAGGCCAAGTCACCGAAAGAAGGACGCCAGTTGCACAGAATAGGGACTATGGTCACCCAAAGAGAGATCAATCACCCAAAGAGGGACGATCACCCAAAAAGAGGGACTATATGTCACCCAAAGAGGGATCAGTCACCCAAAGAAGGACAATCACCCAAAAGAAGGACTATATGTCACCCAAAGAGGGATTATATGTCACCCAAAGAGGGATCAGTCACCCAAAGAGGGACCAGTCACCTGAAAAGTACCATGTATTGCCACATATACTACCACATATACACCACCTAACGGTGGGGTTACATGTGAGGGGGAGTATTGGGAATAGTCCCACATTGCTAATGAGATTGGAATCCTGTGGTCTTATATATGGAGTGTCCATCCACTTACTAGTTCGAACTTTTGAGTTAGAAACTTAACAATCTCATGCATTTGCCTGTGGTATTTTTTTTTTCTTTTACTGAGATAAGTTGTGAGCTCACCCCTCTAATATATATTCTTTTTAGATGTTGATCCATGTTACACTGTGGAAGATTACGTCATTGCTCCAGCTTATGGAAGTATTGCCACTTTGGATGTGCAAGCATGGAAAACGAGCATGATTCATCATGCAAATGCTATTTCTACGTGTACCTCTAGGATTTTTTTTTCTAGTATGAATTATAAGACTTGTATGGGGTTATATAAATTATGTTTTGGTGACAATTGAATAATTGGATTTAATTATTTATTTATCATTAGATACTCAGTTCATTTAATAAAGTCTTCCACTGTATTTATATATTCTGATTTACGATTTGTATGTGTTGTAAGACCTGTATCTTACTAACCGGTCTTACCACCTTGTATCAGGTCTCCCTATCATGGTCGGGCCAAGCGGACCAAGTGCGTGAAGAAACACAAGGCTAGGTATGAAATTGAACCCAAAATTAGCTAATTAGGAGCGTGTGGTCACATACCTAAACAGGGTGGTCGACCACACCTCAGAATAAAGCAACCACAGAAGTCTAGGACGTGTAGTCGCAGTTTTTGGCTATGTGGTCGATGGGTTCTGCGACCACACCTGCGACCACACGAAGTCAGACAGACTCCATGATTAGAAAACCTTCCTAATCCGAAGGGGGTTCTTTCCTAATCTAAGTAGGACTCTATATGGAGGGTTTTCCTCTATATATAGGACGTCCCTTAGCCTCTTTCATCCTTTTAGAACTCAAACTGAAAGAGAGCGAAAGAGAAGAGGAGGAAGAGAAGGAGAATTGAAGAGGAAGACTAAGAGAAGGAGATTCAGAGAGAACTCTGAATCTTCATCAAGTATAAGGTATGAAACCATCCCCCACATCAGTTGAATACCTAGAATAGATCATGGAGGAGATAGTGATTCAAAGTGAGACCCCAATCATCAAACCATGGACAAATTCTAAGAGATCCATGGAGGAAATCTATTAGGATGATGGATTGTGTAAAATATAAATTTTAAGCCATAGAACAATCGTAGGAAGGATCACGATGATGAGCCAAAGAATCAAAACATGAAGGAATTGAGTTGAACGTAGAAAAGTCGACCATCACATCTGTGGTCGCATGTGTGGTCGCATGATATGCGACCACACGAGACACACATAACTGACCACACACCCTCGAGAAAGTTCCAGGGAGGGTGTGGTCGCATGTATGGTGGTATGGTATGCGACCACACATAGCGACCACACACCCTCAGGAAAGTTTTAGGGAGTGTGTGGTTGCATGTATGGTCGCATGATATGCGACCACACATATCGACCACACGCCCTCGGGGAAATTCAGGGAGGGTTCGTCGCATGTATGGTCGCATGATATGCGACCACACCTTGCATCCACACATCCTGTGGTCACAGAAACTGAGACCACAGGTGCAGCCACACCTGCGACCACTCAATTTCTAGAAGTCTGAATTGCTGGAAATAAACTCTAATTTAAAATCTATAAATTTGTTAGGTTTTCAAGTGGTCTAAAAGTTATTTACAAACCTTAAAGAGGAACAACCATCGATCAAAGGTGAGGGAACAAGACCTAAATTAATTGGCTAATAATAAACTGTTTTACTTATTGAGTCCAATGCCATGAATGATTTTATGCTTGTATGCTTGTAATGTGCATTTCACATGTCATCTAATATTCCTGCTATTACTGCTCATGCATATTTAATTCTATTTATTTATAACATGATGATGATAATGATGCTAGGAATAGGCATGTGAATGTATGTGTGTGGTTAGTGTGCTTGATGCGAGTGGAGCCTCAGGGGGAGGACGTGACATTGTGGTTCATCCTGGTCACCAGACTCTAGCTCTATCTCTACTCAAGTCTTGTCCACTGACATCAACGTATCGCCATTACCTTAGCAGAACTATTACGTCATAGGGCATCAGAGGAGGTGGTCTCGAACCATGTAGTCTCTGACTCTGTCGGGGGGCCTTAGCTCTATCTCTATGGACGTATTGAGGGATGCTGGGCTGAGGCCTTGGATACACTGTTTGACATGAGGATTGGTTAGTTGCGAGCCCAGTTTGCAAGCCCTCGCCAATTGAGGCTTACGTGTTAGTATGGGTAGGGCATCAGGGAAAGTGTTATGTGGTGTTTGATCCGGGCACTTTAGCTCTATTTCTATTCCATGATGGGTGCATATGGGATGGCAATGGTGTTTGATCCATTGGGTGGCTTCACACACTCATGTATAGAGGTGCGGCGGCACCAATCATTTCTATTGCACATTGCAAACTTATAAACCAGACCAAAGATATGAATTGAATGCATGCATATGTCTGTTGCATTATTTTGTTTGCTCACTGAGCCATGATGTGTGCTCACCCTTTCGACATTGAATATTTTAGTTGATGATGCAGGTCCTATCGTGGAAGATTATATGAATGCACCAATGTACGGACATGTTGCTACGATTGGATGTGGAAGCTATGGTGGAGTCGCATGATTCGTCATGCGAGTGCAACTCATGTGTTTTCAATTAGATTTAGTTGTTGGATTATGAGAACATGTAATAGATTACTTTATTTTATTTTATGTCTTTAGTCATTTGGAGATAATTGGATAATTAATTATGTTATCACTATTAGATACTCAATTCATTTATATTAATAACTTCCGCTATTATTTATTTACTCTGATTATGGTTGTGGTTGTATCTGGTTTAATCAATTAGACACAGCCTATACGAGATCCTGGTTGAACCATTGGTTCATAGACGGTTCATCACAACATTCTGGTTGGTTCAGAATTGGGGTGTGACAACTTGGTATCAGAGCTCTCGGGCTCTGTATATTAAACCTGTATACTTCCACAAAAGTTCGTGAACTGAGTTAGGATAAAATTTAAAAGCTTTAATATGAACACACCATTAGCACCTGTGTTGTATGAGACAATAACTAAGATAGAGAATAATGCACATATGAAAAGGAGAAACAAGTTCTATGTATATATCAAATGAGAATAAAACTAACATATATCCGAATCAGAGTATGGTCCACAATCCAGACAGTTACTCTGTAGTATATAGTAAAAAGAAATAAGGGCATCATGGAGTTGGGGGTGCTGGAAGAGGAGGTGCCTCACAATCTCGATCATAATCCTCAGCATATACCCTCGTAAGCCAGGCTACCTGAGTCTGGATCTCCTGGAGACTAGCTGCTATATCTACCACCCGCTGATCAGTAGCACGCTACGCCTCTCGAATCTCACGCAGCAACCCCATCACGTCATCTGGTGGTGGGTGCGAAGGACCAGCTGAGTAGGAAGGAACCCAAGAAGGGCCAGCTCCAGTAGAATGCTGAGGTGATGGAGGAGGTATGGCGTCTACGTCCATGAACATCCTATCATCATCCTCCTCATCATCACCCTCGTGGACCTCTGCTGCTGCTGCTGCTGCAGCCTCCACATCTGCTATCTCTACTTGAGTATGGGGATGCACCATAGCGTTTCTCTCCTCGTCACTGACCTACGCATCTCACATCCCTATCCTACAGATGGCCTCCCAGTCAAGGTCAGTCGAAAAAGTGTCCTCGTGAATCCTCTCATCGACCAAGTCGATCTGCAGGCGAGTGAGCAGAGTGGTGATCAAACACCCATAGGGTAGGTTACCCACAAGACCAGGCGTCGTGGCATGGTGCATGGTCCTAATTATGATATAAGGAAGGCAGACAGGTTGCCTAGTACAGATGTAGTACAGAAGGTACTGGGCCAACTATGAAACTTTCTCATAGTGTCCACTTTAGGGAATCAGGTTGTGCTGAATGATCTTGCAATACACTTAGGGTTCCGACCGTAGGTTGATTGCCTTCATCTTCCAACGATCATCCCAAAGAATCTGACTGTCAATCTCAGTGTGCATTCTCACTGATAGGAACTGGGGTTCCTTAGGTGCGCAGTATACCAAGGGACCATCATTTGAGATACCCAGGAGATCAACCAACTCCTGGCAGTTAAAGGAGATCTCCACCCCTTTAACTAAACTGGTGATCCTGAGCTCTCTACCCCTATCTATGTCCTTTAGGTCACCCTCCACTTGTAAGTTACAGTGAAACTATTTCACCAACTCAGGACAGGTGCAACTCTCATACAGAATCACAGGAAGCCAGCCCATATCACCGAAAGTTCCCTCCACATCAAATAAGGCTAGGTTGGCCAAGTTGACATAATTACTCCCTTTCACCTTTTTATGCTCGTACCGAGCATACTGTGCTTCTATTTCAATAGACTAGAAGTGATGGGGATCACGAACTCTAGGGACTTTAGTGTGAGCCATGTTATCTGTAAAGACATAGACCAACAAGCAATACATCAGATATAGTGAAAATTCAAAATTTCGGCATTATGACGGTGTGATTTGGCCAAAAACCTCACTTTTCACCCAAACAGTTGGGCAGGAGGACTTACATAGGTTCCAAACCATCCTGCAAGGCTCATAAAATCAAAAAATTAAACTAGGTAGGTCGAATTTGAAGAAATTTTGCCAATTGGAAAAAACCCCAAAATTTAGGTCAAAAGTGGGAATTTTCAAGTTTCTAATAAACTAACAGATGAAACTCAAATTTTCTTGAGGGCTTTCATCCATTGGGTAGCCAATAGCAAAATCCCCCAATAAAAATCAAATTTTTACAGTCAAAAAAATAGTAATTTGAAGAAAACCCTATAAATAGATAAAAACCTAGGTATGAAAGCTTAAAAAGGAGAAAGAGTAGGGAACATACCTGGAAGAACGGAACGTAGGACGTGGATCGATGAAAGAATCAACAAATTTGGAGCATACCTGGAAGGCAATTATCAGTATCAACCGCCTATATGGAGCATAAGCTCAGTATCAGTTGGACCATTCTTGACTGATCGAGTGTTTCCTGAAGATGAAGCCTAAGGAATTTAATGGCAAGCCAGCGGATCCTTTGTGGCCAGCTCACTGGATCGACGAGATGGAAAGAAACTTCATGATGATGAATGTAAATGAAGAGGAAAAAGTGCTATGTGCCACATTTATGCTGAAGGGCAATGCACACCGTTGGTGGAAGTCTACTCGAAGTTATCTATTAACGAAGCACACCCAATTGATCTGGGCTATCTATAAAGAAGCATTCTTCGAGAAGTATTTTCCCAGAAGTTTTCGAGATGCAATGGAAAGAGAGTTTCTGAGTCTGTATCAGGGACAGATGACTGTGGATGCGTATCAACAGTGTTATGAAGAGTTGTTTTTCTTTGCTCCCTTTAGCATGCAGGAGGAAAATACCAAAACCCGAAGGATTGTTATGGGACTTAGGGAAGTATCCATGAGCATGTGTTGGGACTAGGAAAGGAGATTTATAATGAAGCTGTACACATTGCTCAAGTACTAGAATCGAGCCAGAGAGTTTGTTATTTTGCTCAGAACAGAGGTATCAAAAGGCCTAATGGAAATTCATATAACAGAGGGAACACAAAGACATTTAAACCCTTCCGCACTCAAGGCTTCAATGCTACAGCCAAGATTACTCCGACAGCCCAACCTCAACAGAAGCAAAGTAGTGAAGGAGTAAAATATTTTAACTGTAATCAAATAGGACATTATTCAAGGGAGTGTCCTAAGCCCAAGAAGTAGCTACAGCAAGGAAAGGTTTATGTAGTTACATCTGAGGATGATGCCGCATCGCCTGATGTGGTCACATGTATGACCTGAACCTTTCATTTTGTATTCCCTTGTGTGAGCATGTAGACTAAATTAAATCAGATCACAGGTATCGTACCTATTAATGGCATACCCGCCAGAGTACTCTTTAATTCTGGAGCAACTCATTCTTTTATATCTGTGTCATTTGGAAAGAAGCTAAATCTACCCCTCAGACCTTTAGACTACAAATTGCTGGTACGTTCACCTATGGGATTAGAAGTGGAACTAGAAAAAAGTTATGGACCATGTCCAATTCTTATTGGCGAAAAGATTTTGGATGCAACCTTAATTCAACTCTAGATGGCAGACTTTGACATTATCTTGGGAATGGATTGGTTAGCACGGCACTCTACAAACCTATTATGTACAGAAAAGAAACTGACATTTAAAGACAAGGAAGGAGCAGAGTTTAGTTTTGCGAGAACCAAACTTCCCTGTAAATGAAAACTCATTCTCTCTGCATTAAAGGCTAGAAAATGCCTCGAGAAAGGAGGAATTGGGTATCTAGTATCCGTGGTTGACCTCACCAAGGAAGCACCACGAATGGAGGATATTGATGTTGTGCGTGACTTTCTTGATGTATTTCCTGAGGAACTATCAGGACTACCACCCGACCGAGCGACAGAGTTCGTTATAGATCTTATATTCGAAGCCACATCAGTATCTAAAGCACCCTATCAAATGGCTCCTACTGAACTATAGGAACTAAAGGTACACTTACAGGAATTACTGGATAAGGGTTATATCAGACCCAACATATCACCATGGGGAGCACCGGTATTGTTTGTGAAAAAGAAGGATGGTAGCGTTCAACTGTGTATAGACTATCGGAAATTGAATAAGGTTACAATCAAGAATTGGTACCCGTTTCCTCGGATTGATGACTTGTTCGATCAATTGCAAGGTGCCAGGGTGTTCTCCAAAATCGATCTTTGGTCAGGATACCATCATTGAAGATTAAGGAAGGTGATATTTCAAAGACAGCATTCAGAACAAGATATGGACATTATAAATTTTTAGTCATGTCTTTTGGATTAACTAACACACCGGCAATTTTTATAGAACTCATGAATCTGGTATTCCATGATATGTTGGATACGTTAGTCATTATGTTTATTAACGACATATTAGTCTACTCCAAGGACAAAGAAACTCATGTCACAAATCTAAGAGCAGCTCTGCAGGGACTAAGAAAAGGAAAGCTTTACGCTAAATTTACAAAGTGTGAGTTTTGGCTAAATGAAGTCGCTTTCTTAGGCCATGTCGTATCCGCTGAAGGAATTAAAGTAGATCCTAGAAATATTGAAGCCATTGTGAAATGAGAAGCACCTAAGAATGTTGCAGAAATAAGAAGTTTTTTAGGTTTAACTGGTTATTATCGATGATTCATGGAAGATTACTCTAGAATCGTCGTACCTCTCACCAGTCTGACAAAGAAAGGAGAAAAGTTTGTTTGGACCGATAAATGTGAAGAGTGTTTTCAAACATTGAAAGCTAGATTGATATCAGCTCCCATATTGACTATTCTGATCCTAGGACAACCATTTATCTTGTACACTGATTCGTCTAGGTTAGGTTTAGGATGTGTAATTAAGCAAGGAGAACAAGTAGTTGCGTATGCCTCAAGACAATTGAAGACACATGAGAAGAACTATCCCACTCATGACTTGGAATTAGCAGCAGTAGTACATGCTATCAAGATATGGAGACATTATTTGTATGGAGAGAAATTTCAGATTAAATCAGATCATAAGAGTTTCACTTATCTTTTTAATCAGAAGGAGTTGAACATGAGGCAAAGAAGATGGCTAGAATTATTGAAGGATTATGATTGCGATATCCAGTATCATCCAGGAAAGGCTAATGTAGTTGTTGATGCGCTAAGAAGAAAAGCAATGATCAAATCCCTGGGAGAAGTTAACACGAATGCGGCAATGTGTATTACAGGAAAAGTATTCAATTATGGTAATGAGCAGTTCGTGATAGATACACCAGATGGATCAACTAACCAAGGATTTATTCATCGGTTTTCAAATATGTTTGCCACATTGAAGATTATACTTGATATATTAAACGGAGTAAAAGCCGCTATTAAATCAAACCCTTATCTGAGAACGGTGGAAGAAGACATCGAAAAAGGTAGGACTACTCCTGAGTTCACCTTGGACGTTGAAAAGGTACTAAAATACAAAGGAAGAGTATGTGTTCCTGAAAATGAAGACTTAGATATTAGACACAGATTAATGAAGGAAGCTCACACCACCGCTTATTTGGTACATCCTGAAAGTACGAAGATGTATCATGATCTGAAGAAGCTATATTAGTGGAGAGGAATGAAGGCGGATGTAGCTAAATTTGTGTCTCAATGCCTAAATTGTTAGAGGGTAAAGGCTAAAAGGCAAAGACTTGCAGGATTGTTGCAGCCACTGCCAGAACCAGCATGGAAATGGGACTGCATCATTATGGACTTCGTCACTGGGTTACCATTGACTCCCCAAGTAGTTGACGCAGTCTGGGTGATTGTGGATCATTTGACTACGATAGCTCGTTTCATAGCTATACCACCTCAGTATACCCTAGAGAGGTTGGGCAAGCTATATGTGGATAATATTGTCAGATTGCATGGTGTACCTAAAAGCATTGTGTTCGATAGAGACCCACACTTTACCTCAAAGTTTTGGGAAGGATTACAGAAGGCTATGGGTACAACTTTGAAGTTCAGTACTACGTTCCATCCTTAGACAGATGAACAGTCGGAGCGTACCATTCAGATTTTAGAAGACATGCTTCAAGCCTGTGTTATTGATTTCAAAGGATCGTGGGATGTGAAACTACCGTTGATCAAGTTCGCCTATAACAACAGCTATCAGGCTATTATACAGATGTCACCCTATGAAGCACTATATGGAAGGAAGTGTTGAACTCCTTTGTTTTGGAATGAAGTTGGAGAACGGAGTATTGTTGGACAAGAGTTTGTTGAAGAGACTTGTCGAGTAGTCAACATTATCAAGGAAAGAGTTAGAATAGCTCAGAGCCGTCAGAAATAGTATGCAGATAATCGATGTCGAGACCTTGAATTCATTGTAGGTGATAAGGTATTCCTGAAAATATCACCTATGCGAGGCTTAAAATGATTCGGACAGAAAGGGAAGCTAAGTCCTAGATATGTCGGGCCATATGAAATTCTAGCTAAACATGGGAAAATGGCGTATCAGTTAGTACTACCCCCATCTATATCAAGTGTGCATGATGTATTTCATATCTTATTACTGAAGAAGTACGTCAGAGATCCAACACACGTGATAACAGCGGATCCACCGGGTCTAACTGATGATTTGACATTCGAAGTAGCATCAACTAAAATTACCAGTCGAAAGGTTCAACATCTACGCAATCGTGACATTTATTATGTTAAGATTACTTGGAGGAGCCAAGATGTAGAAGAGATCACATGGGAAGAAGAGAATGTTATGCGAAAGCAATATCATCACCTTTTCGACTCGGAAGGTATGTGCAAATTTCGAGGATGAAATTTATAATAAGAAAGGGAGTTGTAAGACCCGTATCGTACTAACCGGTCTTACCACCTTGTATCAGGTCTCCCTATCATGGTCGGGCCAAGCGGACCAAGTGTGTGAAGAAACACAAGGCTAGGTATGAAATTGAACCCAAAATTAGCTAATTAGGAGCGTGTCGTCACATACCTAAATAGGTGCGGTCGACCACACCTCAGAATAAATCGACCACAGAAGTCTGGGATGTGTAGTGGTAGTTTTTGGCTGTATGGTCGACGGGTTCTGCGACCACACCTGCGACCATACAAAGATAGACAAACTCCGTGATTAGGAAACCTTCCTAATCCGAAGGGGGTTCTTTCAAAATCTAAGTAGGACTTTATATGGAGGGTTTTCCTCTATAGATAGAATGTTCCTTAGCCTCTTTCATCCTTTTAGATATCAAACTGAAAGAGAGAGAAAGAGAAGAGGAAGAGAAGGAGAATTGAAGAGGAAGGCTAAGAGAAGGAAATTCAGAGAGAACTCTGAATCTTCAACAAGTATAAGGTATGAAACCATCCCCTACATCAGTTGAATACCTAGAATGGATTATGGAGGAGATAGTGATTCAAAGTAAGACCCCAATCATCAAACCATGGACAAATTCTAAGAGATCCAAGGAGGAAATCTATTAGGATGATGGATTGTGTAAAATATGAAATTTAAGCCATAGAACAATCATTGGAAGGAACACGATGATGAGCCACGGAATCAAAACATGAAGGAATTGAGTTGGGAGTAGAAAAGTCGACCATCACATCTGTGGTCGTATGTGTGGTCGCATGATATGTGACCACATGAGACACACATAACCGACCACACACCCTCAAGAAAGTTCCAGGGAGGGTGTGGTCGCATGTATGGTGGCATGGTATGCGACCACACATAGCGACCACACACCCTCAGGAATGTTTCAGGGAGGGTATGGTGGCATGTATGGTCACATGATATGCGACCACACATAGAGACTACACGCCCTCGGGGAAATTCAGGGAGGGTGTGGTCGCATGTATGGTCGCATGATATGCGACCACACCTTGCCACCACACACCCTGTGGTCACAGAAACTGAGACCACAGGTGCAGCCACACCTACGACCACTCAGTTTTTAAAAGTCTGAATTGCTGGAAATAAACTCTAATTTAAAATCTATAAATTTGTTAGGTTTTTAAGTGGTCTAAAAGTGATTTACAAACCTTGAAGAGGAACAACCATCGACCAAAGGTGAGGGAACAAGACCTAAATTAATTGGCTAATAATAAATTATTTTACTTATTGAGTCCAATGCCATGAATGATTCTATGCTTGTATGCTTGTAATGTGCATTTCACATGTCATCCAATATTCCTGCTATTACTGCTCATGCATATTTAATTCTATTTATTTATAACATGATGATGATAATGATGCTAGGAATAGGTATGTGAACGTATGTGTGTGGTTAGTGTGCTTGATGCGAGTGGAATTCAAGGGGAGGACGTGACATTGTTGTTCATCTTGGTCACCAGACTCTAGCTCTATCTCTACTCAAGTCTTGTCCACTGACATCATCGTATCGCCATTACCTTAGCAGAACTATTACTTCGTAGGGCATCAGGGGAGGTGGTCTCAAACCGTGTAGTCTCTGACTCTGTCTGGGGGCCTTAGCTCTATCTCTATGGACGTATTGAGGGATGCTAGGGTGAGGCCTTGGATACACTGTTTGACATTAGCATTGGTTAGTTGCAAGCCCAGTTTGCAAGCCCTCGCCAATAGGGGCTTATGTGTTGGTATGGGTAGGGCATCAGAGGAAGTGTTATATGGTGTTTGATCTAGGCACTTTAGCTCTGTCTCTATTCCATGATGGGTGCATGTGGGACGACAATGGTGTTTGATCCATTGGGCGGCTTCACACACTCGTGTATAGAGGTGCGGCGGCCAGTAATCTTTTCTATTGCACATTGCAAACTTATAAATCAAGCCAAAGATATAAATGAATGCATGTATATGTTTGTTGCATTGTTTTATTTGCTTACTGAGCCATGATGTGTGCTTCCCCTTTCGACGTCAAATATTTTAGTTGATGATACAGGTCCTACCATGGAAGATTATATGAATTCATCAATGTACGGACATGTTGCTGCGATGGATGTGGATGCTATGCTGGAGTCGCATGATTCGTCATGCGAGTGCAACTCATGTGTTTTCGATTAGATTTAGTTGTTGGATTATCAGAACATGTAATAGATTACTTTATTTTATTTTATGTCTTTAGTCATTTGGAGATAATTGGATAATTAATTATGTTATCACTGTTTGATACTTAGTTCATTTATATTAAAGACTTTCGCTATTGTTTATTTACTCTGATTATGGTTGTAGTTGTATCTAGTTTAATCAACTAGACACGGCCTATACGAGATCCTAGTTGAACCGTTGGTTCATAAACGGTTCATTACATCATTCTGGTTGGTTCAGAATTGGGGTGTGACATGTGTGGTGTGACACCCTAATTCCAAATTAACCAGAGTAGTGTGATGAACCGTTAATAAATCAACGGTTCAATCAGGATCTCGTATAGGTTGTACCCACCATATCAAACCACACACACATTCCATGGTCACAATCAGAGATAATAAACAAATAAGAAGAAGTCTTTATAATTAATGAACTGAGGTCTAATAGTGATATAATAAATATTTAATCCAATTATCTCCAAATAACTCAAGACATAAAAGTAAATAATCCATTACATGTTCCAGTACTTAAATATAACTAACTAATTAAAAAAACATTGGTTGCATTTGCATGAAGGATCATGCGCATCTTCTATAGCTTCTATGTCCATTACCACAATGTGTCCATTCGACGGTGCATTTACATAGTCTTCTACAGTAGGACTGGCATCATCAACTAAAAATATTAGACGTCGAGAGGGTGAGCATACATCACGGCTCAGTGAGCAAACAAAACAATGTGTAAATATATGCATGCTTTCAATTCATATCTTTGGTCTGATTTTTAAGTTTGTAATATGCTATAGAAAGGATTGGAGGCCACCGCACCTCTATACACAAGTGTGTGAATCCGCCCAATGGATCAAACACCATTGCGGTCCCACATGCACCCACCATAGAATAGAGATAAAACTAAAGTGTCCGGATCACACACCGCCAACACTTCCCCTGATGTCCTACCCATACCAAAACGAAGCCCCTATTGGCGAGGGTTTGCAAACTGGGCTCACAACTAACCAATCCTAATGCCATCCAATGTATCCAAGGCCTCACCCCAGTATCCCTCAATACTTCCATAAAGATAGAGCTAAGGCCCCCCGACAGAGTCAAAGACCACACGGTCCGAGGCCACCTCCCTTGATGCCCTATGACATAATAGTTCAGCTAAGGTAATGGTGATACGACGATGTCAATGTGAAGCATGGTTTAGGGAACAAACAGTCTTCCTCACACAACACACCAACCATACTCACAAACACATGCCTATTCCTATCATCATCAGTCAATATGGTAGTAACAATAAAGTAATTATGCATGAACATGAATAGCAATAATATTGGATGACATCTAATGGTAGTAACAATAAAGTAAATATGTATGAACATGAAAAACAATAATATTGGATGACATGTGAGATGCACATTACAAGCATACAAGCATAGCATCATTCATGGCATTGGACACAATAAAGTAAAGGTAACATGTTATTAACCAATTAGTTTTGTAAGAACCGTGTTCTAAAAACCTGGTCTAACCCATGGTTTTATATGGTGATAGGTATTCTAATCATAATCTGACCGGAAAGAAAAGCCGGGTGACGAACCACTCAATTTTCAGGTATGAAAACCTGTGAAAAACTGTATAAACTTTATACCGATCTGACTATACCGATCTGAGTCAGTTAGAAAGGTATGTGCAACCGGTATGTGTATACTGGTCTCACTATACCGGTCTGAGTCAGTCAGACCGGTATGTGCGACCGGTATGTTTAGTTTCGGCTGGAGACGGACTCCTGCGGGTCCCTCACTCCGAATTAAAACTAGGAAAGTTTCCAATCGTGGGAAACCTTCCTAAGAATGGTCTCCCACTATTAATAGAGGCTTGGACACTCCTTTGATCCTTCTCAAAACCCTAGCCGTCTGAAGAGATCTGAGAAGGAGCAAGGAGGAGGAGGCCGCTCAAGAAATGGGTTTCCATCGTAAGAGCACGCCGCCAAACGACGAACACTGCCGGTAAGTGCTCAATTCTCTTAGTCATGATAGGATTTTGGATCGGAGCCGTGAAGCGGCGCAGCGATCCAAAATCGTAGGACTTTGATTTAAAGCCTAGTTTTTCTTTTAAATCTGATCTGGTTTGATACGACGTTCTAGTCACAACCAGAAGGCCATTGGAATACCTGGACCTTAGAATGGGTTAGGAGAAACCCTATAAACCAAGCCGAAGACCGACGAGGGAGGGAGAACCGAGATTGGGTTCTCGGATTCAAACCATGGGACATACCGATTGGACACAAGGTCATGCGGTATGGGCCTACAGTATATACCGCAAGCACATATCGGTTTCACTGACTGAGACCGGTATGTACCGCAACCAGTATATACCGGTGGCACCATACCGGTCTCACTCTACTGAGACCGGTATACTGAGACCGGTATGCCTTCCGAACCTTGTTTGCTTGACCAAACATGGTTCTGACCAGCTGTAACCTTCATAAATGAATTATAACCTTAATAAATGAATTCTAACTTAAAGGTATGACTATGTAGGACTTGTAGACAGCATGTGTAGGTCCTGTGACGCTGTACGAAATTGTTATCACGTGACAGGTAAGGGACAAGACCCCAAACTCTAATTAATTAAATAATAGTAAACTTTTGTGATTAAATCTGTGTAAATTGTATTGTTTGGTGTTTGTGCATATTCACATGCCATGTAGTTATTAAATTATTATTATCTGTTCATGCATTTCATATGCTAGGATGTTGGATGTTAGGCATGTGTATGCTTTTAGTTAGTGTGTAGAATGTGAAGGGGAGTGGAGCCCTGGATATATCCACAGCTAACACCATTTTCGTATCACCATCTACCTTAGCAAACTTGGTGCGAATAGGGTATCAGGGGGAGGATGTGGGATTATGGTTCACCCTGCCCACCAGACTCGAGCCCTATCTCTATGTCATAGGGAGTCGTGTTGGGGTAAGGCCATAGATACTGTATTGACATATAGGACTGCTAGAAACGGAACCCACTTGCAAGCCCTTGCCAATAAGGGTTTAGATATTGGTACGGTGTAGGGTTTCAGGGGGAGGACGCGGTAGTGTGGATTGTTGCCTGACCACCAGACTCTAGCTCTATCTCTATACCGGAGTGAGTGATGTGGGGCAACAACAGTAGTGTGGATTATTGCCTGACTGTTGGGTGTGCTCACACTCTTGTGCATGGAGGTGCGGTGGCTGCCAAACCTTACCATAGCACCTTGCAAGTTATACCTGACCCAAAGTGTAATGTTATCTCATGCATTTTGTATGTTGCATTGGTTTTGTACTTACTGAGCTAAGTTGTGAGCTCACCCAAATATATATATTCTTCTTTTCAGATTTTGATGCAGGGTACAAAGTTGATGACTTCATGACTGCCCCAGCGTACGGTACAGTTGCTACCATTGACACTCAGGCAGTAGAGGACGAGCATGACGCATCATGCGAATGCTCCTTTTGTGTTTTCCTTTAGAGGAGATTTTATTTTAAACAATACATTGTAATATTTTTAATATTTAAGTTTGTGAATGATGGAATAATTTAAATAATTATTTAATTTACAATATAGAGCTCAGTTCATTTATCTATTAATTCCGCTACTATTTATTATTTCTCTGATTATGTTAGACTGCTTGGAATGATTGGTTGACACGGTCTATTAAGAACCTGGTGTGAACCATGGTTTAGAGCCGGTTCACTCACATTTTTGGTTCAGTCAAAATTGGGGTGTGACAACTTAGTATCAGAGCCCTAGGCTCTGTCCAGCTAATCATTCTGCATCTAACTGTATCCAATGTACTGTGTTAGGAAAATTAAAAACTTTAATAAGAACACACCGTAAGCTTGTTTGATGCTTGAGACTTAAGAAAGATGCATAATATATTATTAATGGAAGAACAATTATAAGCACTGAAGTATTAAAGAATAACAAATAACCATTTCATAATTTTAAGTACAAAGTGTACGACAGAGTACAGTCCATAAGTCAGACAGTTACTCTGTTAACAAAATAAACCACATGTGAATAAAATAAAACTACATCAGGCTATGGTGGAGTAGTGGGCCTGGGTGGTATCGGGTCTACGATATCATAGTCGCGCTCGTACGCCTCTCTAAGCCAATGAACCTGGTCCTACGTGACCCGTAGGCTGTGAGTTAGACTCCCCAAGTCTTGACCCATCTCCCTCTGAGTATCTATGATCTCCCTCTGAGTATCTCGGATATCCATGAGCATGCTCATCACTGGGTCCGAAGGAAGATGAGATGGTCCCGCCACTGAAGAAGGCCGTGATGGTCCTACTCTTGGAGAATGCTGGGGTGCAGGTGCTGGGATGTCCTCCATGTGTGCATCCCCATCACCCCCTATCTCTGCTGCTGCTGCGGCTGCCGCTGCTACGGCTACCGTATGACTCCTAGGTGGGAGAGGACGATCTTGTAACTCCTCGTCACTGAGCTCTAGATCATCCATCTGCATCTTATGGATGCTCTCAACATCTATGTCGGAGCTCATAGTAATCTCAACAGCTACCTCTGTCACACCCCAATTCTGCATCAACCGTAATGGTGTGATGAACCGTCAATAAACCAATGGTTCAACCAGGATCTCGAATAGGCTATCCCACATATGATAAACCAAAACACATTCCACATTAATCAGAGGTAATAAAGTAAATAGCGAAAGTCTTACAGATAATGAACTGAGGTCTAATCATGATAAATAATTAATATTTCATTTATTTCCAAGTAACCAAAATATAACTTAATACATATTACAATATCCAAATACGAAAATTAAATGCTAAGCGTATCCACAGTTAAAACGCTCGTTTAACGAATCACAATAGTCCTCCAAAGTTTGCTCATTCATAGCCTCCACCCGTTCATATGTTGGCGTGTGGACATAATCTTCAATCATAGTACCTGCAACATCAGAAACTAAAAAGAATTGCACACGCGAGGGTCAACTCTCCAACTTGAGCTCAATGAGTAAACAAAACAATGCAACAATCATGTGCATGCGATCAATTCATATCTTTGGTCTGGTATATAAGTTTGCAATGTGCTATAGAAAGGATAGGTGGCCGCCGCACCTCTATACACGAGTGTGTGAAAACGCCCAATGAAAACAGCACTGTCTCCCCACATGCACCCACCATGGATAATATACACCCCATGAAAATGGCATGGCTGTACCGGTTGCCCATACCAACACGTAAGCCCCTGTTAGCGAGGACTTGCAAATTGGGCTCGCAACTAACCAACCCTAATGTCAAACAATGTATCCAAGGCCTCACCCCAGCATCCCTCAATACATCCATAGAGATAGAGCTAGGGTCTGGTGACCAGGCTGAACCACAATGCCACGTCCCCCCCCCCTTGATGCCCTACGACATATTAGTTCCGCTAAGGTAATGGCGATACGACGATGTTAGTGGACAAGACTTGAGTAGAGATAGAGCTAGAGTCTGGTGACCAGGCTGAACCACAATGTCACGTCCTCCCCCTGATGCTCCACTCGCATCAAGCACACTGACACTTGCTTAGTGGACATGACTTGAATAGACCATGGCACAATATACCCCGATGAGAACGGCATCGAAGTACCGGTTGATACCATTCCTACCCGCACCATGTACACCAGCCAAACACAAACATTCACATGCCTATTCCTACCATCATCAACATCATCATGTTATAATCAATAAATTTAAATATGCATGAACAGTAATAATAGAAATATTGGATGACATATTGAATGCACATTACAAGCACACACGCATATCACAATCATGGTATTGGACTCAAGAAATAAAAACAGTTTGTTATTAACCAATTAGTTTAGGTCTTGTTCCATCACCTTTGCTTGTTTGTAGATCCTCTTTCCAAGCCTTAAGAATCACTTTTATATCAATATTATACTGCTAGAAGACCTAACAAAGTCGATAGAATTTAATTAGAATTTATTCTAATTTTTACAGCTTGCTGTTAACTGTAGGGTCGCAGGATGGGTCGCAGGTAGGGTAGCAGTATACTGCGACCCCCTGTAACAGGGTCGATATCAGGGTCGATGGGTCTATCAACCCTATGTGCGACCACCTCTGGTTTTTATCGATATTCTCATGTTTTGATCCATTATTCCTTGTTTAACTCCTATGGCTTCTTCCATAGTCCATTCCACATACTTTCTATGGATTAGAACTTCTCTTCACCCAATATATAGTCTAATTGATATCCTTCATGGTTTCCATTGAAACCTAATATTGATGGATGGATTGGGTTTCTCCTACATCTTCCTTCAACTATTCTAAGTCTCACGAAATTCATAGGATTAGTATTCTTACCTGAGAAGAACACTCCTTCTCTGTAACTCTTCTCCTTTTTCTTCTTCTCTCCTTTCCTTCTCTTCTTCCTCTCTTCCTTCTCTTCTCTTTCTCTCAATTCAATTAGGGTTCTAAAAGGAGTGAAAGAGGCCTAGGGACGTCCTTAAAATAGAGTAGAAACGTCCTAAAATAAGTCCCTTTGAGATTAGGAAAGAGCCCCAACCGAAATTATGGAAATTTCCTAATTCTGTTTTCGGCGGCAACTGAGGGTCGATGAGGGGGTCGATGATCCCGTCGACCCCTAAATCTTAAAGTGTCCAACCCCCTTTGTAAAACAGGGGGTCTGACTTTCTGTCTTGGGGGGTCCGACCCTCCCTTGCTGGGTATGTGACCCTACCCTTAATTTAAGTATTTTTGGGTCGATTTGATACCTGGGATCACGATCTCCTTCATGCCCTTGGTCCATTTGGCTCGACCATGATGGGTAAACCTGATTCAAGGTGGAAAGACCAGGTTAGTTTGATACGGGTCTTATAACTCCACCACCCTTAAAAGAAATTTCGTCCTCGAAATTTGAAAGTACAGATCTTACAACTCCCCCATCCTTAAAATAAATTTTGTCCTCAAAATTTGAATTTACTTCAGAGTCAATAGGTGGGAATTCTATTTCCGCATTGCATCTTCTTCCTCCTATGCACTCTTCTCCATGTCTTGTCTTTTCCAGGTTACCTTCATATAATAATTATCCCAGCTTTGGAAATATTGTACCTTCCCACTAGTGAACTAGGCTGGTACCACTTCAATAGTTAAACATTCTATCTAATCCTGTGTCATGGTTAATACCTTTGATATGGATCTCCAATGTACTTCTTCAATAGAGACACACGAAATACATCATGCACACTAGGCATGGATAGCGGTAACGCTAATTGATATGCAACTTTTCTACGTCTCTCCAAAGTTTATAAGATCTAACACATATATAGAATACAACTTTCTCTTCTTGTCTAATCGTTTCAAAATACGCGTAAGTGATTTCTTCAAAAAAACTTTGTCACTTATGGAGAACTCAAGGTCATGGTGTCTCTTCTGACATCTTGAGCTATCCTGCCCCTTTTTTTTTTTATCTTGTCTGCCACTCGATAGTTTTCTTCATTACACTTAGGTCACAAAATTCTTCATCCACCGACTTTATTACAAAATAAAGGAATTTGACATTTCTAGTGTACCATGCTTCATAGGTAACATTTACATGGTATCTTAGTAGCAACTTCAATTCACGGTAACTTCTCAATTCAGGTTCCTTGAAATCAATTTTACAAACTCGGAGCATATCTCTTAGGATCTGTAAAGTGCACTCCGACTGTTCGTCGGTTTAAGGTAAACTTCGGTACTAAACTTCAACTTTGTCCCCATATTATTTTCTGTAGATCCTCCCAAAACTTGGAGATAAGGCATAAGCCTCTGACCGATACTAAGCACTCATGCATACCATTCAATCTGGCAATACTATCCACATATAGCTTAGTTAGCCGCTCCAAAGCATACCGAGGTCGTATAGCAATAGACTGAGCTATCTTCATAAGGCGATCAACAATCACCCAACCATGTCAACCGATTTGGGAGTCAGTGGCAAATCATTGACATAGTTCAAGATACTGCAATTCCATTCCCAAAACAAAAGTCAGGGTTTGGTTTTCCTTTTCTAAGTCTGCTTACACCGTTCCTATATACAGACCTAACAAAATTACTACTTCTACTTCATCCATCAATTAAGAGATGATCTTTAATGCCACAAGCGCAACCGACGAACCATTGCTCCATAAGTTCATCCATAAATTCTCGCTTAATTGGATCATCACGAGTTTCTATTATATGTTACTCTCCTTCCAAATCTGAATCTATTGCTGCGAAACATAAGGTAGCATTTATACTGGGTCCTTCCTTGGACTTCATAATTTCCATCGACGATCGTATAAGCAGTTTGCAATCTAAAGATTTAAGGGGTATATTTAGTTTCTTTCCAAATGACATAGATATAAAAGGATGAGTAGCTCCATAATCAAAGAGCACTCTGGCAGGAATGCCATTACTTGGTACGATACCTGTGATTTGTTTTAATTTAGTCTACATGCTCATGTAATGTAACATAAAATGACAGGTTCAGGTCATACCTGTGACCACATCAGACGATGCGGCAGCATCCTGGGCTGAAATAGCGTAAACTCTTCCTTGATATAGTTAGTACACTCTCTTGAGACATGCCCTACTTGGTTGCAGTTAAAACATCTGATCCCCTCACCATTTTGCTTTGGTTGCCGTGGGGTTGTTGAAATGGTTTTGGTTGCAGCATTGAAGCCCTGGGTACGGAAGGGTTGGAATACCTTGGTGTTCCCTCTGTTGTAAAAATTTTTATTTGGCCTTTTTATTCCCCTATTTTGAGTAAAATAGCTCTCTTTCTGGCTCGACTCTATCACTCGAGCAATTTGTACAGCTTCATTGTAGATTTTCTTCTCCAGTCCTAAAACATGTTCGTGTATGCTTCCCCTAAGTCCCATGGCAAACCTTCGGGTTTTCGTATCCTCCTCTTGCATATTGACTGGTGCAAAGAAAAACAGCTCCTCATAACGCTGTTGATATACGTCGATAGTCATCTGCCCCTGATACAAACTCAGGAACTCTCTCTCCATAGAATCTCTGAAACTTTTAGGGAAGTATTTTCCAAAGAATGCCTCTTTGTGTATATCCCAGGTCAAGTGGGCGTGTTTGGTTAATAGATATGTCCTGGTAGACTTCCACCAATGGTGTGCATCGCTCTTGAGCATAAATGTAGCACACAACACTTTCTTCTCCTCATTTACGGTCATCATCATAAAATTTCTTTCCATTTTATCAATCCAGTATGCCGGCCACAAAGGATCTGCTGGCTTACCATCGAATACTTTGGGCTTCATCTTAAGAAAATGCCCGACCAGTCTGGAGCGGTCCAGCTGATACGGAGCATAGGCCCCATACATAGGTGGTTGGTACTGATAACCACCTTGAGCTATCTCAGGGTTTTACACTGGAGCTTGCATGACTGGTGTTTGAGGTGCATGGGGTACTGCATTATTGCCCCCTGGTATTGTGCTTGCATGTCCTGCTTGTAAGACCCGTGTCAATCTAACCCGGTCTTACCACCTTGAACCAGGTTTACCCATCATGGTCGAGTCAAGTGGACCAAGGGTGTGAAGGAGATCGAGATCCCAGGTATCAAATCAACCCAAAAATACTTAAATTAGGGGAAGGGTCGCATACCCAGCCAAGGAGGGTCGAACCCCCCAAAACAGAAAGTCAGACCCTCTGTTTTGAAGGGAGGGTCGGACAGCTTTGAAGCCTAGGGTCGACGGGATCATTGACCCTCCCATCGACCCTCGGTTGCCGTCAGAAACTGAAATTAGGAAATTTCTTAATTTTTTATTTGGATTCTTTCCTAATCTCAATGGGACTTATTTTAGGATGTTCCTACTCTATTTAAAGGACGTCCCCAAGCCTCTTTCACTCCTTTCACAAGCCTAATTGAATTAAGAGAAAGAGAAGAGAAGGAAAAGAAGAAGAATAGAAACAAGGAAGAGAATCTAGCCAAAAGAGAAGAGTTGCAGAGAAAGAGTATTCTTCTCAGGTATGGATACTAATTCCATAAGTTTCTACAGACCTTAGGATAGATATTGATGAGAGTGTGATCTCAGAGAAACCCAAACCATCAACCCAAGGTTAGGTTTTCATGAAAAACCATAGGAGAATGCATGAAAGCTATTTAGGTGGATGATTCATGGTTCCAGACCGTAGAATGAATGTTGAGTGGAATGTAGAAGCAAGCCATAGGAACCTAAGCACGAAGAATGGACTAAAAGAGGGAAATTGACCAAAGTACGTCGAGGGTCGCACCGAGGGTCGATGACCATCCAACCCTAGGTGATCCTAATTATCGACCCTCAGTGTTTGGGAAGCCCAGAATGGGGAGGGTCGCACCCAGGGTCGATCAGGACTCCGACCCTACCTAAGACCCTCAGTTAACAGAATGGTTTTTAAATTCTGAATAAATTCTAATTAAATTTTATCGGCTTTGTTAGGTCTTCTAGCAATATAATAACATTATAAAGGTGATTCTAAAGCTTGGAAAAGTATCTATTAACAAGCTAAGGTGAGGGGACAAGACCTAAACTAACTGGTTAATAATAAACTATTTTATTTCTTGAGTCCAATGCCATAATTGATTCTATGCATGTATGCTTGTATGTGGATTTAACATGTCATCCAATATTTCTATTATTTGTTCATGCATATTTACTTTGTTGTTTATAACATGATGATGATGGTGGTGATAGGAATAGGCATGTGAATGTTTGTGTTTGGCCAGTGTATATGGTGAGGGTAGGAATGGTATCAACCGGTACAACCATAACCGTTCTTCATGGGGTGTATATTGTGCTATGGTCTACCCAAGTCATGTCCATTGATGTCGTCGTATCGCTATTACCTTAACAGAACTATTGCGACGTAGGGCATCAAGGAGGGTCTCGGTCCTTGAGTCCTATACTCTACCGAGGGGCCTTAGCTCTATCTCTACGGGTGCTCTGAGGGATGCTGGGGTGAGGCCTTGGATACACTATTTGGCATTAGGATTGGTTAGTTGCGAGCCCAGTTTGCAACCCTAGCCAGCAGGGGTTTATTTGTTGGTATGGTATCAACCGGTACAACCATGCCGTTTTCATGGGGTGTATATTGTGCCATTTTGGGTGCTATGGGAGACAATGCTGGAGTCATTGGGCGTATCCACACACTTGTGTATAGAGGTGAGGCGGCCACCTATCCTTTCTATAGCACAGTGCAAACTATAAACCAGACCAAAGATATAAATTGATTGCATGCATATGTATTGTAGCATTGTTTTGTTTGCTCACTGAGCCATGGTGTGTGCTCACCCCTCGACGTCAAATATTTTTAGTTGATGATGCAGGTTTCATAGTTGAAGACTATGTCAATGCTCCAGCGTACGGGAACGTAGCGGCGATGGAAGGTGAAGATGAAGCGGATACACATGATGTCTCTTGCGAGTGCAACTCATGTGTATTCGAGTAGATTTATAGTTTTATTTATTTTGGGATTTTTAAAGACATGTATTTGATACTATTTACTTATGTCTTAGTTGATACGGAATAATTTGTTATTTAAATTTTAATATCACATAGATTCTCAGTTGATTTTATTATAAGATTTCCGCTATTGTGTATTTACTCTGATTATGAATGTGGATGTATGGAGTTTAGATAACACGGATATAGCCTATATGAGATCCTGGTTGAACCGTTAGTTTGTTAGCGTTTCATCACACCATTCTGAATAGTACGGAATTGGGGTGTGACAACTTGGTATCTGAGCATCTCAGGCCTTGTCCGCTGAACTAACATACATTCAAGACAATTGTGAACTGAGATAGGATAAAAGTAAAAACAGTAATATTAACACACTGTAAGCACAAGTGATGATTGAGACCAAATTTAATAGAATAATGCATCTATTAAAGGGGAAACAAGTTACATACAATGAGAGAGAGAAACAAAACCGTATATACATATCTAAAGTAGAGTACAGTCCACTACCCGGACAGTTACTTTGTAATACAAGGAAAATAAATACAATCAAGAAGCTGGAGATGAAGGAGGAGGCGGGGCCTCACGATCTCTGTCATAGTCCTCAGCATAGACTCTAGTCAACCAGGCTACCTGAGTCTGGGTCGTCTGTAGACTAGCTGTGAGATCGGCTACCCTCCGATCAGTCGCACACTGAACCTCTATGAGCTCTCTCATCCGCGTGTCTAATATGTGTTGGGCGGCTAACAGCTCATCTACTCTCACACGCTGAGCGTCTAGTAACTCCTCCATCCTCAGATCAGATCTGCGCTGAGCCTCCCTAATCTCCTCCAACATCTCCATCAGGTCAGAAGGTGGGCGTGAAGGACCAGCCACATGGGAAGGACCAGTCTCAGGTACAGGATCCGCCGCAGAAGAAGTATCAAATCCAGCCGCATGCGTAGGTAAAGGCGGTGGTATCGAGTCGACATCCATATACATACGATCGTCATCATCGACTGGATCCACATGAGCTCTAGCAGCGGCCTCAGCGTTGGCCATCTCAATGTGAGTGTGAGGGCGTACCATCTCGTTCCTCTCCTCGTCACTAACTTGGGCATCCCGCATACCCATCTTGCAGATAGCCTCCGAATCTAGAGGCGACGAGAAGGTCTTCTCCTGAATCTTCTCATCTACTAAGTCCACCCCCAGGCGAGTAACCAGGACAGTGATCATACGCCCATAGGGTAGGTTATCCCTATGACCGGACAATGTAGCACTAATCATGGTCCGCATGATGATATAGGGGAGGCAGATTGGCTGTCTAGTGCAGATGCTATATATCAGAAACTGGGTCAGCTGAGAAACCCTCTCGTAGTGCCCACTCTACGGGATCAGATTATGCAAGATAATCTTGCAGAAGACCCGTGGAGCTGGACGCATGTAACAAGCTCTCATCTACCAGCGATCAGGTCGAAGCAGCTGACTGTCGATCTCTGCCCTCATCTCCATGGAAACAAACTAGGGCTCCCCAGGCGCACAGTACACCATGGGGCCATCATAGGGTATGCCCAGGAGGTCGGCCAGTTGCTGATAATCAAATGAGATATTCACCCCTTTGACGTAGCTGGTGATGCGCAACTCTTGACCGCGCTCAACGTCATTGTAATTCCCCACCACCTGGAGATTACAATAGAACTGGCGCACTAAATCCGGACATGTGCACGCGTCGTAAGTGATGACAGGGAGCCACCCCATGTCACCAAATGCTCTCTCTATGTTGAACAAGGCTAGCTCAGCCAAGTTCCACCATACGACCACCCTCCACTTTCTTACGAGCATAGTCGGCATACTGTGCCTCTGCTTCATTGGAGCGGAAGCGAAGCGGATCACGAACTCTGGGTACTTTAGTACGAGCCATGGTATCTGCAAAGGAGAAAAAAAAATAGATAAGGAGTTAGTAGGATAAAAATCCAAAAATTTAGCATTATAACGACGTAAGTTGGCCAAAAGCTTCACTTTTCACCCATATACGTGGGCAGGAAGGCTTAGGTAGGTTCCTACATATCCTACAACACTCACACAGTAGGAATTTGGAACTAATGAAGTCCAATGTGAAGGAATTTCAAGAAATTGAAAAATTTTGATGAATTAGGGCAAAAAGAGCTAAAATCCAAGTTCTCGATAACCAACCGATGAAACTCAAAAATTTTTGAGGGCTTTCGTTCCTTGAGACACCAATAACAAAAGGCTCCAATAAAAATCGAATTTTTACAGTTGGAAAAAGTTTAATTTGGAAAAAACACGTTAAATGGGAAAAAACCTAGAAATGTAAACCTAAAAACAGGTAAAAATGAGAAAACATACCTGTAGAGATGATGTGGACGTCGAAACCCGAACTCAAACCGACCAAGAATAGTGGAGTGGCACTGTAGCAACTCAGAAGGGAGAGACGAGTCGAAACGGGAGGGAAATAATAAAAAATGACCCAAAATCGGATCTTAAAAATCTGATTTTTACTCTGAGGGTCGGACAACTCGATCAGAACCATCAACCCTCGAATCGACCCTCCCATCGACCCTCGGCTCTCGGGAATCTGACAGAAAACTAAGGGTCGGATACCCATCGACCCTCGCATCGACCCTCACCATCGACCCTGCATAGAAAAGACAGTATTTTTTTATAAAATGAGCTGAAAATTTAGAATTGTATATCGGTTAGCGTGCCTACATGGAATATAAATGATTGTCTCACCTATTTTGATGATTTTCAGGCACCACCCGTCTCAGAAGGAAATTATGTCTGGAAGAAGAGTAACCAGACAGAGCCGAAATGCAGTTCTACCACCACCACCTATGGAGGGAACTAGCCAGGAGAATATATATGTCCCAGGAAATCCAGATCAGGAAAATCCTACAAATTTGCCACCTCTTCCACTAGAGTTAGCAACAGTGGTGATGAATTTAGCACAACAGCTGCAACAGATGCAATGTGCACAGGCTCAAATGCAAGTTGCAATGGGAATTATGTTCCAAGCCGCACATGCTACACCCATGCAGACGGGACAAGCTAGTGCCGCACCGGTGGGTAACCACCCAGCACCTCAAACACCTCAACAACCTGCTGCACAGATTCCAGTACCAGGTCCAGAAGCAGCCCAGGTTAATTATCAGTATCCACAACCTATGTTTGGGGCATACCCCCAAAATCAGATGGATCACTCTCGACTGGTTGAGAGATTTTTGAAGATGAAGCCTAGGGAATTTAACGGCAAACCGTCTGATCCTTTATGGCCAGCACATTGGATCGACGAGATGGAGAAAAATTTTCTTATGATGACTATCACTGAGGAAGAGAAGGTACTATGTGCCACTTTCATGCTCAAAGGCGACGCCCATCATTGGTGGAAATCTACCCGGGCCTATTTACTGACCAAGCACGCCCTATTGACTTGGGCCATTTATAAAGAAGCTTTCTTTGATAAGTATTTTCCACGAAGCTTCAGAGATTCAATGGAGAAGGAATTCCTGAGTTTATATCAGGGACAGATGTCTGTGGATGCATATCAACAGCGTTATGAGGAGCTATTTTTCTTCGCACCACTTAGCATGCAAGAAGAGAACACCAAGACCCGTAGGTTTGTCACGGGACTTAGAGGAAGCATCAGAGAGCACGTTCTGGGCTTAGAAAAAAAGATTTATAATGAAGCTGTCCAAATCGCTTGAGTTATTGAATCGAGCCAGAAGGAAAGCTACTTTACACAGAACAGAGGTATGAAAAGGCTAGCGGCAAATTCTTACAACGGAGGTAGTAACAAGACATACAAACCTTTCCGTCCTCAGAATTTCATTGTTGTGCCCAAAACCACTCAAGCAGCCCAGCAACAACGAAGCTAAATTCTGAAGGTCCGAGATGTTACAACTACAACCAAGTGGGACATATGATCAGGGATTGTCCTAAACCCAAGAAGCAAGTACATCAAGGATGAGTATCGCTGTTACATCCGAGGATGCTGCCGCATCACCCGATGTGGTCACAGGTATGACTGAAACCTGTTAAGTTGTAATTACATTGTATGAGCATGTAGACTAAGTAAAATAAATCACAGGTATCGTACCTATAAATGGCATACCCGCCAGAGTACCCTTTGATTCAAGAGCTACTCATTCGTTTATATTTGTGTCATTCGGAAAGAAAATAAACTTACCCATCAAAACATTAGACTACAAATTACTTGTACGGTCACCGATGGGGTTAGAAGTGGAGTTAGAGAAAGGTTATGGACCATGTCCAGTTCTCATTGGCGAGAAAACCTTAGATGCAACCTTGATACAACTTGAGATGGCAGACTTTGACGTCATCTTGGGAATGGACTGGTTAGCTTAGCATTCTGCAAACCTATTATGCGCCGAAAAGAAGCTAACATTTAAAGACAAAGAAGGAGCAGAATTTAGTTTTTCGGGAACCAAACTTCCCCGTAGACGCAAACTCATACTCTCAGCACTAAAGGCTAAGAAGTGCCTTGAGAAGGGACCAGTCGGGTATCTAGTATCAGTGGTCGACCTAACCAAGGAAGCACCACGAATGGAAGATATTGATGTCGTGCGGGACTACCCTGACATATTTTCGGAGGAACTACCAGGATTACCACCCAACCGGCTCCGACTGAACTGAAGGAACTGAAAGTGCAACTACAGGAACTGCTGGACAAGGGTTATATTCGACCTAGTATATCACCATGGGGAGCACCGGTATTATTCGTAAAGAAGAAGGATGGTAGTGTTCGGTTATGTATCGACTATCAGGAGTTGAATAAACTGACAATCAAGAATCGATATCCACTACCTCAGATCGATGACTTGTTCGATCAGTTACAAGGAGCAAAAGTATTTTCTAAGATCGACCTTCGGTCAAGCTATCATCAGTTGAAGATTAAAGAGGGTGATATTCCGAAGATAGCTTTCAGGACCAGATATGGACATTATAAGTTCTTGGTCATGTCCTTCGGATTAACAAACGCACCCGCAACTTTTATGGAACTTATGAACTGGGTCTTCCACGATATGTTGGATACGTCGATTATAGTATTTATTCATGATATATTGGTATACTCCAAGGACAAAGAAACCCATATCAAGAACCTAAACGCCGCCCTACAGCGTTTAAGGAAAGAGAAGTTATATGCCAAATTTTCAAAGTGTGAGTTTTGGCTAAGTGAAGTCACCTTCCTAGGCCATGTAGTATCCGCTGAAGGAATCAAAGTGGACCCCAGCAAGATCGAGGCTATTGTAAAGTGGGAAGCACCAAAGAGCGTTTCAGAAATTAGAAGTTTTCTGGGTCTAGCTGGTTATTATCAGAGATTCGTGGAAGACTATTCCCGGATTACCGTACCTCTCACCAGTTTGACTAAGAAAGGTGAAAAGTTTGTGTGGACGGATAAATGTGAGAAGAGTTTCTAGACATTGAAGACCAGATTGATACCCGCTCCGATTTTGACTATACCTATTCCAGGATGGACGTTTACCTTATACACTGATGCGTCAGGATTGGGAATAGGATGTGTGCTTATGCAAGGAGAGCAAGTAATTGCTTATGCCTCGAGACAGTTGAAGATACATGAGAAAAATTACCCCACTCATGATTTGGAGTTAGCGGCAGTAGTACATGCTGTCAAGATATGGAGACATCACCTATACGGAGAGAAATTTCAGATTAAGTCGGACCATAAAAGTCTTACTTATTTATTTAGTCAGAAAGAATTGAATATGAGACAAAGGAGATGGCTGGAACTATTGAAAGACTATGATTGTGATATCCAGTATCATCCGGGAAAAGCTAATGTAGTAACGGATGCATTGAGCAGAAAGGCAATGATAAAATCTCAAGGAGAGGTTACCACAACTGCAGCAATGTGTACTACCAGAATGGTATTCAGTCATGGCAATGAGCAATATGTCATAGGCACAACGGATGAATCAGCCAACCAAGGGTTTATTCATCGGTTTTCAAATATGTTCGCTGCATTGAAGATTATACCGGATATAATGGATTAAGTGATGACAGCTATCAAATCAGATCCTTATCTGAGAACAGTACAAGAGGATATCGAGAAAGGTAGGACTAATCTCGAGTTCACCTTGGACGAAGAGAAAGTACTGAAATACAAAGGAAGAATATGTGTACCCGAAACAGAAAGTGTAGACATTAGACACCGACTGATGAAAGAAACCCATACCACCATCTATTCGATACACCCGGGAAGTATAAAAATGTATCATGATCTAAAGAAATTATATTGGTGGAGGGGAATGAAAACAGATGTAGCTAAGTTCGTGTCTCAATGCCTAAATTGTCAGAAAGTAAATGCTGAACGACAAAGTCCCGCAGGATAATTACAGCCATTACCGGAACCAGCATGGAAATGGGACTGCATCACTATGGACTTCATCACGGGACTACCACTGACTCCTCGAGTAGTTGACATAGTTTGGGTGATTGTGGACCATCTGACTAAAACAGCTCGCTTCATACCTATACGACCTCAGTATACACTGGAAAGGTTAGCAAAGCTGTACGTGGATAACATTGTTCGATTACATGGTGTTCCAGAAAGCATTGTGTCTGATAGAGATCCACGATTTACTTCCAAGGTTTGGAAAGGATTGCAAAAGGCTATGGGTACAACATTGAAGTTCAGTACTGCATTCCACCCACAGACAGACGGACAGTCAGAGCGTACAATTCAGATTCTAGAAGATATGCTACGAGCATGTGTAATTGATTTCAAGGGATCATGGGATGAAAGATTACCACTGATCGAGTTTGCTTATAACAATAGCTATCAGGCTACTATACAGATGTCACCTTATGAAGCACTGTATGGCAGGAAGTGTAGAAGTCCTTTGTTTTGGAATGAAGTTAGAGAACGTAGTATTGTTGGACCAAAATTTGTTGAAGAGACTTATCGAGTGGTCGACATTATCAAGGAAAGAGTGAGAACAGCTCAGAACCGTCAGAAGCAATATGCAGATACTCGACGCAGAGATCTGGAGTTCACCGTAGGTGATAAAGTATTTTTGAAGGTGTCACTTATGCGAGGATTAAAAAGGTTCGGGCAGAAAGGGAAACTAAGTCCAAGATATGTCGGGCCATACAAGATTCTAGCTAAGTGTGGGAAAGTGGCTTATCAGTTAGCACTACCACCATCCATGTCAAGTGTGCATGACGTATTTCACATTTCCCTATTGAAGAAGTATGTCAAGGATCCAACGCATGTTTTGACAGTAGATTTGCCAGAATTGACTGATGATTTGACATTCGAAATAACACCAACAGAAATCACCAGTCGAAAGGTTCAACCTCTACGCAACCGAGATATCTATTATGTTAAGGTCACATGGAAAAGTAGAGACATGAAAGAAATTACATGGGAAGAAGAAAATGCTATGCGAAAGCAATACCCTCACTTATTTGATTCAGAAGGTACGTACAATTTTGAGGACAAAATTTTTATAAGTAGGGGGGAGTTGTAAGACCCGTGTCAATCTAACCCGGTCTTACCACCTTGAACTAGGTTTACCCATCATGGTCGAGTCAAGTGGACCAAGGGCGTGAAGGAGATCGAGATCCCAGGTATCAAATCGACCCAAAAACACTTAAATTAGGGGGAGGGTCGCATACCAAGCCAAGGAGGGTCGGACCAACCAAAACAAAAAGTCAGACCCTCTGTTTTGAAGGGAGGGTCGGACAGCTTTGAAGCCTAGGGTCGACGGGATCATCGACCCTCCCATCGACCCTCGGTTGCCGTCAGAAACTGAAATTAGGAAATTTCTTAATTTTCGATTTGGATTCTTTCCTAATCTCAATGGGACTTATTTTAGGATGTTCCTACTCTATTTAAAGGACGTCCCCAAGCCTCTTTCACTCCTTTCACAACCCTAATTGAATTAAGAGATAGGGAAGAGAAGGAAAAGAAGAAGAAGAGAAACAAGGAAGAGAATCTAGCCAAAAGAGAAGAGTTGCAGAGAAGGAGTATTCTTCTCAGGTATGGATAGTAATTCCATGAGTTTCTACAGACCTTAGGATAGATATTGATGAGAGTGTGATCTCGGAGAAACCCAAACCATCAACCCAAGGTTAGGTTTTCATGAAAAATCATAGGAGAATGCATGAAAGCTATTTAGGTGGATGATTCATGGTTCCAGACCGTGGAATGAATGTTGAGTGGAATGTAGGAGCAAGCCATAGGATCCTAAGCATGAAGAATGGACTAAAAGAGGGAAATTGACCAAAGTACGTCGAGGGTCGCACCGAGGGTCGATGACCATCCGACCCTAGGTGATCCTAACTATCGACCCTCAGTGTTCGGGAACCCAGAATGGGGAGGGTCGCACCCAGGGTCGATCAGGACTCCGACCCTACCTCCGACCCTCAGTTAACAGAATGGTTTTTAAATTCAGAATAAATTCTAATTAAATTTTATCGGCTTTGTTAGGTCTTTTAGCAATATAATAACATTATAAAGGTGATTCTAAAGCTTGGAAAAGTATCTGTTAACAAGCTATGGTGAGGGGACAAGACCTAAACTGACTGGTTAATAATAAATTGTTTTATTTCTTGAGTCCAATGCCATAATTGATTTTATGCATGTATGCTTGTATGTGCATTTAACATGTCATCCAATATTTCTATTATTTGTTCATGCATATTTACTTTATTTCTTATAACATGATGATGATGGTGGTGATAGGAATAGGCATGTTAATGTTTGTGTTTGGCCAGTGTATATGGTGAGGGTAGGAATGGTATCAACCGGTACAACCATGACCGTTCTTCATGGGGTGTATATTGTGCTATGGTCTACCCAAGTCATGTCCACTGATGTCGTTGTATCGCCATTACCTTAGCAGAACTATTGCGACGTAGGGCATCAAGAAGGGTCTCGGTCCTTGAGTCCTATACTCTACCGAGGGGCCTTAGCTCTATCTCTATGAGTGCTCTGAGGGATGCTGGGGTGAGGCCTTGGATACACTGTTTGGCATTAGGATTGGTTAGTTGCGAGCCCAGTTTGTAACCCTAGCCAGCAGGGGTTTCTTTGTTGGTATGGTATCAACCGGTACAATCATGCCATTTTCATGGGATATATATTGTGCCATTTTGGGTGCTGTGGGCGATATTACTAGAGTCATTGGGCGTATCCACACACTTGTGTATAGAGGTGAGGCGGCCACCTATCCTTTCTATAGCACAGTGCAAACTATAAACCAGACCAAAGATATAAATTGATTGCATGCATATGTATTGTTGCATTGTTTTATTTGCTCACTGAGCCATGGTGTGTGCTCACCCCTCGACGTCGAATATTTTTAGTTGATGATGCAGGTTTCACAATTGAAGACTATGTCAATGCTCTAACGTACGGGAACGTAGCGGCGATGGAAGGTGAAGATGAAGTGGATACACATGATGTCTCTTGTGAGTGCAACTCATGTGTATTCGAGTAGATTTATAGTTTTATTTATTTTGGGATTTGTTAAAGACATGTATTTGATACTATTTACTTATGTCTTAGTTGATATGGAATAATTTGTTATTTAAATTTTAACATCACATAGATTCTCAGTTTATTTTATTATAAGATTTCCGCTATTGTGTATTTACTCTGATTATGAATGTGGATGTATGGAGTTTAGATAACACGGATATAGCCTATATGAGATCCTGGTTGAACCATTGGTTTGTTAGCGGCTCATCACACCATTCTGAATAGTGCTGAATTGGGGTGTGGTACTGCTGGCATCTGTGTCGTATGTGCAGCTGGAAAAACCACGCCTATGGCAGCTTGCATATTAGTTTACACCTGTTGTATTTGTTGTAGTTGTTGTGCCAAGTTCATTACAACTGTAACTAAATCTATAGGTGGGGCTGGCAAGTTTGTAGGATTTCCCTGACCATTATCTCCTGGCGGTGTCACGTTTGGATTCTCTGGTACTTCAGGAATTTCATGACTGGTTTCATCTACCGGTGGTGGTGGTGGGATTTGGTTATGTCCTCGTCTGTTCCCTCTTCACCCAGTCATTTCCTATTCTGGTGGTGTAGTGTCTGAAAAGTCATAGAACACGTCAGGCAATCATTATATACTTCATTCTCATATTTGGATACACTAACCAATGGCATTTTCAAATTTTTCAAATCATTCAGTGAAAAATACTGTCTTTTCTATGCAGGGTCGATGGTGGGGGTCGATGGGTATCCGACCCTCAGTATCCGACCCTGGGAAATCATCCATTTTTCCCGAGATCCGGGGGTCGATGGGGGGGTCGATATGGGTGGGTCGATGGTCTCGGTCGAATTCTCCGACCCCCAGACTAAAAATCAGATTTTTAAGTTCCGATTCTGAGCCCATTTCCCATTATTCCTCCTTCGTCGTGACTCGTCTCATCCCTCTGAGTTGCTACAGTGGCAACTCCGATCCGTTGGTGGTTTGTGCTTCTTGTTTTGACGACTATACCTCCTCTACAGGTATATCTTCTACGTTTTCATGTTTTTAGGTTTCCTTACCTAGGTTTTTGCTCGTATATCCCATTTTCTTCCAATTAAACTTTTTCCAATCGTAAAAATTTGATTTTTATTGGGGGCTTTTGTTGTTGGTGGGTCAATGGACAAAAGCTCTCAAAATATTTGAGTTTCATCGTTTGGTTATCGAGAAACTCGAGATTTTCTCTTTTGCCCAATTTGTCAAAATTTTTGAATTTCTTGAAATTTCTTCAAATTGAATCCCATTAGCTAACATTTCCAACGGTATGAGTCTTACATGATAGTTTAGAATCTACTAAAGTCCTCCTGCCCACGTGTTTGGGTGAAAAGTGAGGCTTTTGACCAATTTACGTTGTTATAATATCAAAATTTTGTGTTTTTCTTCTCTACTAAGCCATTATCTATTTTTCTTTGTTGTTGCTCTTGTATTTTGTCAGACCAAGTTTATTACAACTGTGGCTAAGGTACTTGGTAGTCCAGGTGATTGGCTGGGGTGGCCTAGTTGTTCACCTCTTTTGATTTGCTCCAATCTAATTATCATTATTTAGCATCTACTCAGATGAGTTTTCATTACCCATTCTCGACCCAGATAGTGGTGGGGGTCAAGTTTAAACATCTTCTTAATGCTCAGCAGGTAACAGATCAGTTTGTGGTAGATCTCACTTAGAGTCTCCAAGTCACCCAAGAGTATAGCTTTATCTTCTTTTATTCTTAGTGTATGGCCATTATTCTCTTATCTATGTTTGGATTTATCCCGAGACCTTTCCCTTTACCTTTGCAGGGAATTAGGCATTACTAGCCATTTTCTCCTTCCTTTGTCATACATCGAGTTTCACATCTTATGAGTACCAACTCGGTATTCAATTTTTTTCTGCTTTACAGATGCTTCCTTCTTCTTACTGTACTATATCCGTTGTATTCCTAGATAACTGCTCGACTTATAGATGATACCCTATATTATTTGTTTGTCAGAATAAATTTTGGTCTTCTCTTTCTGTTTGAGTTTATATATATATGGTTCCACCTTTTATATGTATATTATTGTCTTGTTAAGTTCTGTCTCAACCAACGCAGGTGCTTATGGTGTGTTTGTATTAAAGATTTTAATTTATCTTAACTCAGTTCATGGACTCCAGTGGTAGTATTCAGGTTTAATGGGTAAGGCCTACGAGAGCTCTGATACCAAATTGTCACACCCCAATTCTACATCAACCAGAATGGTGTGATGAACCGTCAATAAACCAACGGTTCAACCAGGATCTCGAATAGGCTATCCCACATATGATAAACCAAAACACATTCCACATTAATCAGAGGTAATAAAGTAAATAATGGAAGTCTTACAGATAATGAACTGAGGTCTAATCATGATAAATAATTAATATTTCATTTATTTCCAAGTAACCAAAACATAACTTAATACATATTACAATATCCAAATACGAAAATTAAACGCTAAGCGTATCCACGGTTGAAACGCGCGTTTAACGAATCACAATAGTCCTCCACAGCTTGCTCATTCATAGCCTCCACCCGTTTATATGTTGGTGTGTAGACATAATCTTCAATCATAGTACCTGCAACATCAGAAACTAAAAAGAATTACACGCATGAGGGTCAGCTCTCCAACTTGAGCTCAGTGAGTAAACAAAACAATGCAACAATCATAAGCATGCGATCAATTCATATCTTTGGTCTGGTATATAAGTTTGCAATGTGCTATAGAAAGAATAGGTGGCCGCCGCACCTCTATACATAAGTGTGTAGAAACGCCCAATGAAAATGGCACTGTCGCCCCACATGCACCCACCCATGGACAATATACACCCCATGAAAACGGCATGGCTGTACCGGTTGCTCATACCAACACGTAAGCCCCTGTTGGCGAGGGCTTGCAAACTGGGCTCGCAACTAACCAACCCTAATGTCAAACAATATATCCAAGGCCTCATCCCAGCATCCCTCAATACATCCATAGAGATAGAGCTAGGGTCTGGTGACCAGGCTGAACCACAATGCCACGTCCCCCCCTGATGCCCTACGACATATTAGTTCCGCTAAGGTAATGGTGATACGACGATGTTAGTGGACAAGACTTGAGTAGAGATAGAGCTAGAGTCTGGTGACCAGGCTGAACCACAATGCCACGTCCTCCCCCTGATGCTCCACTCGCATCAAGCACATTAACACTTTCTTAGTGGACATGACTTGAAGAGACCATGGCACAATATACCCCGATGAGAACGGCATCGAAGTACCGGTTGATACCATCCCTACCCGCACCATGTACACCAGCCAAACACAAACATTCACATGCCTATTCCTACCATCATCAACATCATCATGTTATAATCAATAAATTTAAATATGCATGAACAGTAATAATAGAAATATTGGATGACATGTTGAATGCACATTACAAGCACACACGCATATCACAATCATGGTATTGGACTCAAGAAATAAAAACAGTTTGTTATTAACCAATTAGTTTAGGTCTTGTTCCCTCACTTTTGTTTGTTTGTAGATCCTCTTTCCAAACCTTAAGAATCACTTTTATATCAATATTATACTGCTAGAAGACCTAACAAAGTTGATAGAATTTAATTAGAATTTATTCTAATTTTTACAGCTTGCTATTAACTGTAGGGTCGCAGGATGGGTCGCAGGTAGGGTAGCAGTATACTGCAACCCCCTGTAACAGGGTCGATATCAGGGTGGATGGGTCTGTCGACCCTATGTGCGACCACTTCTGGTTTTGATCGATATTCTCATGTTTTGATCCATTCTTCCTTGTTTAATTCCTATGGCTTCTTCCATAGTCCATTCCACATACTTTCTATGGATTAGAACTTCTCTTCACCCAATATTTAGTCTAATTGATATCCTTCATGGTTTCCATTGAAACCTAACCATGGATGGATAGATTGGGTTTCTCCTACATCTTCCTTCAACTATTCTAAGTCTCACAAAATTCTTAGGATTAGTATTCTTACCTGGGAAGAACACTCCTTCTCTACAACTCTTCTCCTTTTTCTTCTTCTCTCCTTTCCTTCTCTTCTTCCTCTCTTTCTTATCTTCTCTCTCTCTCAATTCAATTAGGGTTCTAAAAGGAGTGAAAGAGGCCTAGGGATGTCCTTAAAATAAAGTAGAAACGTCCTAAAATAAGTCCCTTTGAGATTAGGAAAGAGCCCCAACCGAAATTATGGAAATTTCCTAATTCTATTTTCGACGGCAACTGAGGGTCGATGAGGGGGTCGATGATCCCGTCGACCCCTAAATCCTATAGTGTTCGACCCCCTCTGTAAAACAGGGGGTCTGACTTTCTTTCTTGGGGGGTCTGACCCTCCCTTGCTGGGTATGCGACCCTCCCCTTAATTTAAGTATTTTTGGGTCGATTTGATACCTGGGTTCACGATCTCCTTCACGCCCTTGGTCCATTTGGCTCGACCATGATGGGTAAACCTGATTCAAGGTGGTAAGACCAGGTTTGTTTGATACGGGTCTTACAACCTCTCCCTGCATGTCCACACCCAACCGAAGCAATAGTGTTGTGATCAACCTACCATATGGAAGATTGCCCGTTACATTGGGCTTTGCTGCATAAATCATGGTACGAAGGATCAGGTAAGGCAGGCAGATCTGGTGCCTGGTAGTCACACAGTAGGTCAGATACTGGGTTAGTTGGGATAACTCTCCATAGTGACCACTCTGGGGAACAAGGTCGTGTTGTATAATATGGCAATATAGACGAGGCACAGGACGAAGATTTGAAGCCAACATGATACTGCCTGGCAACAAAATCTGCTCTGAAATGGCTGCTCTCATGTCCTCAGTAAGGTACCCTTTAGCTCGTGGTGGACAATAGATGAGATCCCCATCGTCTGGAATCTCAAGAAGTGCGGCTAACTCAGCAGTGTTGAAAGAGATCATCGTCCCTTTCACGTAGCTAGTAATGCGTAGATCCCTAGCATGCTCCCAGTCATTAGGATCACCTTCTTCCTCCAGATTAGCAAAGAACAGTTTCACCAAGCTGGGACGAGTGGTCTCTTTATACTGAATAATGGGTAACCAACCCATCGCCCCAAAAGCCGCCTCAACATCGAAACGGTGCAGATGCTCTAGGTTCACAAAACGACCTACTTCAATACGTTTTGCTCGGAGCCATGCAAGGCGAGAAGCGGCATCCTCTGAACAAAAGAACCTCTCATCATAAGGGACAGGCGGAGGATGTGGTGGGTTCATACCTAGCATATATGATCGTTTCCCCGCGTCACGACGTCTAGACATATTGTAACTGTTAAAAAAAAATTAAGACAATTAGAAAACAATTTCAGAAAAAAAAATTCAGCAGCATAACGGTAGAAAATGGTGAAAAAGCCTCAAACACACCCAATATGGGTGGGAGGACTTATTGTGGTGGCACAATTCTAACATAGATCAAACAATTACACCACAAAAACAATGAAATAGAGACATATTAAAAAAAAATTTATCAAAAACATTGAAAAACCTAGAAACCTAGGTTAAAAGTCAAAATTTTGGGATTTTCTTTAAACCAACCAATAGAACTTCGAATTGGTTGAGGGGTTTTGCATTAGACCCTTAAAACCTTTCTCAAGTGAAGAAAGAAGTTTTCTATGGTTAAAAACTTCCAAATCAAGAAAAACCTAGGTTTTGGCATGAAAGATGATGAAAATTTTTCTAAAAAGAGGGAAGAGAGGGATAAGCTTACCTGAGAGACGAGTTGATACTCTTGGTTGAAGTAGAAACACTCTTAGAGGCACCAGATGGAGTGTAGAAACTCAGATACATGGAGAGGAATCACCACCGGAGTAAACTCTATAGTAGGAAATGAAGAATGGGGCAGAAAATCGCGATTTTAAAGAGTTTCTAGTGATATCGATCGCACTTTTGGACTGGTATGTGCGACCGGTACCTCCAGCGGTATGGTGCGACCGGTACCTACCGCAAGGTATACCGGTCTCACCCAATGAGGTGGTGTGCGACCGGTACTGCCGGCGGTATGTGCAACCGGTATGTACTACCAGGTATACCGGTCTCACTCTAGGAGAGACCGGCACTGCGGCCGGTACCTCATGGGGGTTTGGGAATTCAAAACCATTCCCCGAACCTGCCAAACTTCACTACCAGCCCTCACGCCTGCATGTTATGACCAGAATAAATGATTGTGCTTAGAAAAATTTCAGGAAATAGTTATAAATTGCTTATTTTCTTTCCCTATTGATGATTATTTATGGTGCATATGCGTTGAGACTAAATATTATCGATGGAATAAATGTCTCATTTTTCTCATGTGTTTCAATGTATTCAGATATCGCACAGGAAATTAATTTGCTTTAATGGTGAGAGGAAATGGACGTAGAATTCCTCGCAGACGCCGTCACCCAAGGGCGTCTCCAATAGAAAGGAATTCAGGGACTGAAAACTCTGAAGAGAATGAAGAGAGAGTAAGTGGGGAAGAACTTAACCCCCTAAATGAAAATGAAGAAACACCACTACAGGGGCAAACATCTACAAGTTCCGAAGCAATGATGGCAGATTTAGTCACTCGTATGGAGGCACAGCAGAAAATGTTTTTTGACGAAATGTTGAAAATGTTTAGGCCACCTGAGCCTATACCAGCACCTGCATACATGCCATCCACAAATGCTGAGAATGTACATACGGAACCAGTGGGGGTTAGTACAGCTACTGAGGGACCACCACAACAGAACCAACCCAACACGGTTCCCCACACAGTTACAGGAACGCCCGTCCCTAACCAGGATCAGGGTGGATATCAGGGTCCATATCAGGGTGCATACTATGGTGGGAATTAGGGAGCAAATCAGAGTGGCTACTCTTACCAGCCACAATGGTATGGTCAGACAGGGTATGGACAAGCACCATATGGACAGGTCCCATTTGCACAGAGTAGTCTTTCCAGAGCGTTGGATGGATTCTTAAAGCTCAAGCCACGAACTTTATAGGAAAGCCAGGGAAAACACTGTGGCCAGCACAGTGGATAGCTGAAATGGAGAAGAACTTCCGCCTAATGGAGTGTCAAGATGGGAAAAAAGTATTACATGCGACCCACATGCTAAAGGAGGAAGCCAGTGGATGGTGGAACACAATCAGGGCGTATCTGGAGATAAAGCACCAGATAATCACTTGGCCAATATTTAAGGAAACTTTCTTTGACAAATATTTTCCCAAGAGTTTTCGTGACCAGATGGAAAGGGAGTTCCTTAACTTGCAGCAATCCCAAATGACCATAGAAACATACCAACAAAGGTATGAGGAGTTATTTTTCTTCGCTCCAACCAGTATGTAGGAGGAAGAAACAAAGACTCGCCATTTCACTATGGGTCTTCGGGGTGTTATAAGAGAGCATGTGCTGGGACGAGGATTTAAGATATATAATGAAGCTGTACAGGTGGCTCGAGTCATCGAAGCAAGCCAGAGAGATAATTTCTTTGCACAAAATAGGGGTCTAAAGAGGCATAACCCTGAGGTCCAAGGCGAAAGAAGCAACAAACCATACCGTCCATTCAAGCCACCAGCTAGCACAGTGCCTCCCAGACCTGCTCTTGCAGTGACACCACAGGCAGTGGGGCAGAACACTAGTATAAAGTGTTTTAATTGCCAACAGGTGGGACATTATGCCAGAACCTGCCCACAACCAAAGAGGGAGCAGCAGCAAGGCAAGGTATAAGCTGTTACTACAGAGGAGGCAGCCGCATCACCAGATGTGGTTACAGGTATGATTTCTTATACTTACTCCTTAACTACTGCATTAATTGTTTGTGCATTTAAAACTATGGAAAAAATTTGAAAACCTCAGGTATAGTAAATATAGCAGGATTACCCGCCAGAGTCCTGTTTGACTCGGGGGCCACCCATTCCTTTGTGTTTGTGTCATTCGGAAAAGGACTAGATCAACCCATCAAGACTTTGGAATCCAGTCTGTTAGTTCGGTCCCCCATGGGAATGGAGGTGGTATTAGAAGAATATTATGGGCCTTGCCCAGTGCTTATTGAAGGACGAGAGTTGGAAGTCAATCTAGTCCAGCTGGAGATGTCAGATTTTGATGTCATTGTAGGCATGGACTGGTTATCTAAACATTCAGCAAACCTAATATGTGCTGAGAAGAAGTTCGTGTTCAAGGACAGTGAAGGGTCGGAGTTCAACTTTAAAGGGGCTAAACTGCCTAGAAAGAGAAAGCTTATACTCTCAGCCCTAAAAGCAAGGAAGTGCTTAGAGAAAGGAGGAGTAGGATACCTTGTATCAGTAGTGGACGTTACCGCTGACTTGCCAAGAATGGAGGATATCGAAGTGGTACGGGAATTTCCTGATGTATTTCCAGAAGACCTACCCGGATTACCACCTGACAGGGCTACTGAGTTTGTGATAGATCTCCTACCAGGGGTGGCACTTGTATCCAAGGCACCTTACAGGATGGCTCCCACAGAGTTGAAGGAATTGAAAACCCAGCTACAAGAACTATTAGACAAGGGCTTTATAAGGCCGAGTATCTCACCTTGGGGGGCACCGGTGCTATTTGTCAAGAAAAAGGATGGTAGCGTATGTCTTTGTATGGACTATCGAGAGTTAAACAAGCTCACCATCAAGAACAGATACCTACTACCAAGAATAGATGATTTGTTTGATCAACTGCAAGGGTCGAGTGTATTCTCAAAGATTAATCTGAGGTCAGGGTATCATCAACTCAAAATAAAGGAGGCAGACATTTCCAAAACAGCTTTTAGGACGAGATATGGACACTATAAGTTTTCCTTGTGATGTCCTTTGGATTGACTAATGCACCTGTATCGTTTATGGAGCTAATGAACCGAGTATTCCATGACATGTTGGATACGTCGGTTATCGTATTCATAAACGATATTCTAGTATACTCCAAGAACAAGGAGACACATGCAGTGCATTTAAGAGCAGCATTACAAAGACTGAGAAGAGAGAAGCTCTATGCAAAATTCAAGAAATGTGAATTTTGGTTAGATGAAGGGGCCTTCCTAGGTCACGTGGTGTCTACTAAAGCAATTAAGGTAGATCCCAGCAAAATTTCAGCCATAGTAGGATGGGAGGCACCGAAGACAGTTGCTGAAATACGTAGCTTCCTGGGCTTAGCTGGATACTACAGAAGGTTTGTGGAGGATTATTCTAAGATTGATGTTCCACTCACCAGGTTGACCAAAAAGGGAGAGAAGTTCATATGGACTGAAGAATGTGAGAAATGCTTCCAGACACTGAAGTGAAGACTGGTATCAGCACCTATATTGACTATTCCAGCCCCAGGCCTTCCATTCACACTATACACAGATGCTTCAGGTTTGGGACTGGGTTGTGTGCTGATGCAAGGAGAACAGGTGATAGCCTACGCCTCAAGACAACTAAAGGAGCATGAGAAGAACTACCCTACACATGACCTAGAGTTGGCAGTGGTCATTCATGCTATCAAGACTTGGAGGCATTACTTGTATGGTGAGAAATTCCAGATTAAGTCTGACCACAAAAGCCTGACGTACCTTTTCACCCAAAAAGACCTGAACATGAGGTAGAGGAGGTGGTTAGAATTACTCAAGGACTATGACTGTGACATTCAGTATCACCCTGGTAAAGTTAACATTGTAGCTGATGCTCTGAGCAGTAAATGGGCATCGAACCCTGAAGCAGGGCCAAGTACAAATGCAGCATTGTGTGCTGTCGTTTCTAGCTCATCAGAGGATGAAGAACAGCTCTTAATAAAGTCAGCAGATGATCCTATTGAGAAAGGGTTGATACACCAGTTTACCCTTATGTTTGCAGCACTGAAGATTTTGCCTGACCTGAAGGAAGAAATAAAAGCAGCAGTCCTATAGGACCCATACCTCAGAACAGTTCAAGAAGATTTAGAAAAGGGTCGAGCCAACCCTTATTTCACCTTGGATGCAGACAAGGTACTCAGATATCATGGGCGTTTATGCATACCTGAGAATGAAGATCTGGAAACCAGAAACCGAATCATGTTGGAAGCTCACTCCACTCCATATTCAGTACATCCTGGGAGCACCAAGATGTACCATGACCTAAAGAGATTGCACTGGTGGAGGGGTATGAAAGCAGATGTGGCCCGATATGTGTTTCAATGTTTAAACTACCAGCAAGTCAAAGCAGAAAGACAGAGGCCCGCAGGATTATTGCAACCGTTACCTGAACCGGCATGGAAATGGGATTGTATTGCCATGGATTTTGTCACTGGTCTACCTATGACTCCGAGGTCAGTGAATGCTGTTTGGGTAGTTGTAGATCGCCTTACCAAGACTGCCAGATTTATTCCTGCCAGACCGCAATACACCATGGACAAGTTGGCAAAATTATATGTGGACAATATGGTCATATTGCATGGTGTCCCAGAGAGCATAGTATCTGATAGAGATCCACGCTTCACATCGAAGTTCTGGGAGGGGCTATAGAAGGCCATGGGAACAAAACTAAAGTTCAGTACAGCCTTCCACCCTCAAATGGATGGTCAGTCAGAGAGGACCATCCAGATCCTAGAAGATATGCTTCGCGCATGTGCTATCGACTTTAAGGGGGCTTGGGATGAGAAGCTTTCCCTCATTGAGTTTACCTACAACAATAACTACCAGGCTACGATTCAAATGCCCCATATGAGGCCTTGTATGGTAAGAAATGTTGAACACCATTATTATGGGATGAAGTTTGTGAAAGACGAATCGTAGGGCCAGAATTTATGGAAGAAATTTGCAAGGCAGTGGATCAGATTAAGAACCGAGTAAAGATAGCTCTGGTGCGTCAAAAGCACTATGCTGATAACAGGAGACAAGACCTTGAATTTACTGTTGGTGATAAAGTGTTCTTGAAGGTGTCACCAGTAAGAGGCCTAAAGCGGTTCGAAAGAAAAGAAAAACTGTGTCCTAGATATGTGGGACAATATGAAATTCTGTCCCGATGCAGCAAAGTGGTCTATCAACTTGCATTGCCACCAGCGATGTCTAGTGTCCACAACATCTTCCACGTGTCCTTACTAAAGAAGTATGTGAGAGACCCTTCTCACATTCTTGTTGCAGACCCCCCAAATTTGACAAAAGACTTAACCTTCGAGGTGGTACCAATCCAGATAATTAGTAAAAAGATACAACAGCTTCGAAGGCGAGCTATCCACTATGTCAAGGTAGTTCGAAAAGTCAGGACGTAGAAGAAATTACCTGGGAGGAGGAGGATGCCATGCGACAAGAATACCCTCATCTTTTCGACTCTAAAGGTGCATACAAATTCGAGGACGAAATTTCTTTTAAGGGTGGGGGAATTGTGAGACCAACATGCAAATTTTGGGGATGAAATTTGTAAGACCCGTGTCAATCTAACCCGGTCTTACCACCTTGAACTAGGTTTACGCATCATGGTCGAGTCAAATGGACCAAGGGCGTGAAGGAGATCGAGATCCCAGGTATCAAATCGTCCCAAAAATACTTAATTGGAAGGGAGGGTCGCATACCCAGCTAAGCAGGGTCGGACCTCCCAAAGCAGAAAGTCAGACCCTCAATTTTGAAGGGAGGGTCGGACATCTTGAACCCTAGGGTCGACGGGATCATCGACCCTCCCATCGACCCTCGGTTACCGTAAGAAATAGAAATTAGGAAATTTCCTAATTTTTTATTGGGATTCTTTCCTAATCTCAATGGGACTTATTTAGGAAGTTCCTACTCTATTTAAAGGACGTCCCTAAGCCTCTTTCACTCCTTTCACAACCCTAATTGAATTGAGAGAAAGAGAAGAGAAGGAAAAGAGGAGGAAGAGAAGCAAGGAAGAGAATTTAGCCAAAAGAGTATAGTTGCAGAGAAGGAGTATTCTTCTCAGGTATGGATACTAATTCCATGAGTTTCTACAGACCTTAGGTTAGATATTGATGAGAGTGTGATCTTGGAGAAACTCAAACCATCAACCCATGGTTAGTTTTTCATGGGAAACCATGGGGGATTACATGAAAGCTATCTAGGTGGATTATACATGGTTTCAGACCATGGAAGGAATGTAGAATGGAATGTAGGAGCAAGCCATAGGATCCCAAGCGTGAAGAATGGACTAAAAGAGGGAATTGGACTAAAGTGCACCGAGGGTCGCACCGAGGGTCGATGACCATCCGACCCTAGGTGATCCTGACCATCGACCCTCAGTGTTCGGGAAGTTCAGAGTTTGGGGAGGGTCGCACCCAGGGTCGATCAGGACTCCGACCCTACCTCCGACCCTCAGTTAACAGAATAGTTTTTAAATTCAGAATAAATTCTAATTAAATTCTATCGACTTGTTAGGTCTTCTAGCAATACAATAACAATATAAAGGTGATTCTAAAGCTTGGAAAAGTATCTATTAGCAAGCTAAGGTGAGGAAACAGAACTCTAAACTAATTGGTTAATAACAAACTGTTTTCTATTTCTTGAGTCCAATGCCATGCTTGATTCTATGCGAATATGTTTGTAATGTGCATACAACATGTCATCCAATATTTCTATTATTTGTTCATACATATTTACTTTATTGTTTATAACATGATGATGATGATGATAGGAATAGACATGTGATTGTATGTGTGTGGTTGGTGTACTTGATGCGAGCGAGTATCAGGGGAGGTGTGATGAGAACGTCAATAAACGTTAACCTTTGGCGGGTCTTAGCATTTTAGCTCTATCTCTAACTCAAGTTTTGTGAGTTAGCATCGTCGTATCGCCATTACTTTAGCAGAACTATTATGTCGTAGAGTATCAGGGGAGGTGGTCTCGGTCCTTGTAGTCTCTGACTCTACCGGGGGGCCTTAGCTCTATCTCTATAGACATTCTGAGGGATGCTGGGGTGAGGCCTTGGATACACTGCTTGGCATTAGGATTGGTTAGTTGCGAGCCCAGTTTGCAAGCCCTCGCTAACAGGGGCTTACGTGTTGGTATGGTATTATATAGCAATAAACGTTAACCTTTGTTGTATAATATCATGATTAGGGTGGATGGGGATGACGATAAATGTTAACCTTCGGGCGGACTTCCACACCCTGTGTATAGAGGCGGGGTCAATAAACGTTAACCTTTGACCACCCAACCTTTCTCTTGCACATTGCAAACTATAAATCAGACCAAAGATATGAATTGATTGCATGCATATGTATTGTTGCATTGTTTTGTCTACTCACTGAGCCGTGATGTGTGCTCACCCCCTCGACGTCGAATATTTTTAGTTGATGATGTAGGTTATACAGTTGAAGATTACATGAATGCTCCAGCATATGGGAACGTGGCGGCGATCGAAGCTGAAGCTGAAGTAGATACACATGACTTCTCTTGCGAGTGCAACTCATGTGTATTCGACTAGATTTTTCTTAGGTTTCTTTATTTGAATTTAATAAAGACATGTATTTGATAATTATTTATGTCCCAGCTGATACAGAATAATTTGCTATTTAATATTTATATCACAGTAGATCCTCAGTTCATTTTATTATAAGATTTTCGTTATTGTGTATTTACTCTGATTATGATTACGGATGTGTGGAAGTTTAGATAACGCGGGGATAGCCTACTTGAGATCCTGGTTGAACCGTTGGTTTTCTAGCGGTTCATCACACCATTCTGAACAGTGCGAATTGGGGTGTGACAACTTGGTATCAGAGCATCTCAGGCCTTGTCCGCTAAACTAACATACATTCGAGACAATCGTGAACTGAGATATGATAAAAGTAAAAACAGTAATATTAACACACCATAAGCAAGTGATGGTTGAGACCAAATTTAAAAAGGGAATAATGCATCTATAAAAAGGGAAAACAAGTTACATACAATGAGAGAGAGAAACAAAATGTATATACATAACTAAAGCAGAGAACAGTCCACAACCCGGACAGTTACTCTGTAGTACAAGAAAATAAATACAATCATGAAACTGGAGGTGAAGGAGGAGGCGGTGCCTCATGATCTCTGTCATAATCCTCAGCGTAGACTCTAGTCAACCAGGCCACCTGAGTCTGGGTCGTCTGGAGACTAGCTGTAAGGTCGGCTATCCTCCGATCAGTCGCCCGTTGGATCGCTATGAGCTCATCCACCCTCATACGCTGAGCGTCTAACAACTCCTCCATCCTCAGATCAGATCTACGCTGAGCCTCCCTGATCTCCTGCAACATCTCCATAATGTCAGAAGGTGGGAGTGAAGGACCAGCCGCATAAGAAGGACCAGCCTCAGGTGCAGGAGCTGCCGCAGAAGAAGTACCAACTCCAGCCGCATGTGTAGGGGAAGGCGGTGGTATCGAGTCGACATCCATACACATACAATCGTCATCATCGACAGGATCCACATGAGCCCTAGCAGCGGCAGCAGCAGCAGCAGCGGCAGCAGCGGCAGTAGCGGCAGCAGCGGCCTCAGCGTTGGCCATCTCAATGGGAGTGTGAGGGCACACCATCGCGTTCCTCTCCTAATCACTAACCCGGGCATCCCGCATACCCATCTTGCAGATAGCCTCCCAATCTAGAGGCGACGAGAAGGTCTTCTCCTGGATCTTCTCATCTACCAAGTCAACCCCCAGATGGGTCAGTAGGACTGTAATCATGCGTCCGTAGGGTAGATTACCCCTATGACCGGACAATGTAGCACTAATCATGGTCCGCATGATGATGTAGGGAAGGCAGACCGGTTGTCTGGTGCAGATGCTATATTTCAAAACCTGGGTCAGCTAAGAAACCCTCTCATAGTGCCCACTCTGCGGAATCAGATTATGCTGGATAATCTTACAAAAGACCCGTGGAGCTGGACGCAGGTAACAAGCTCTCATCTGCCAGCGATCAGATCGTAGCAACTGATTGTCGATCTCTGCCCTCATCTCCATGGAAACAAACTAGGGCTCCCCAGGCGCGTACACCATGGGGCCATCATAGGGTATGCCCAACAGATCGGCCAGTTATCGATAATCAAAGGAAATGTGCACCCCTTTAACGTAACTGGTGATGCGCAACTCTTGACCATGCTCAACGTCATTGTAATTCCCCACCACCTGGAGATTACAATAGAATTGGTGCACCAAATCCGGACATGTGCACGCGTTGTAGGTGATGACAGGGAGCCACCCCATATCACTAAATGCTCTCTCTACGTTGAACAAGGCTAGCTCAGCCAAGTTCACCATACGACCACCCTCCACTTTCTTACGAGCATAGTCGGCATACTGTGCCTCGGCTTCATTAGAGCGAAAGCGAAGCGGATCACGAACTCTGGGTATCTTAGTACGAGCCATGGTACCTACAGATAAGAAAGAGAAAGGGAGACAAGGGGTTAGTAGGGTAAAAATCTGAAAATTTAGCATTTTAACGATGTAAGTTGCCCAAAAGCCTCACTTTTCACCATACACGTGGGTGGGAGGACTTACTTAGGTTCCAACACATCCTACGACACTCACACATTAGGAAATGGAAACCACGAAGACCAATTTGAAGAAATTTCAAGAAATCAAAAAATTTCGACAAATTAGGGCAAACGAGCAAAAATTCAAGTTTCTCGATAACCAACCGATGAAATTCAAAAATTTTTGAGGGCTTTCGTTCCTCGAGATACCAATAACAAAAGCCCCCAATAAAAATCGAATTTTTACGGTTGGAAAAAGTTTAATTTGAAAAATACAAGTTAAATGGACAAAAACCTAGAATAGAAAACCTAAAAACAGGTAAAAATGGGAGAACATACCTGTATGGATGACGTGGACGTCGAAACCCGGGCTCAAACCGACCAAAAATAGTGAAGTGGCACTGTAGCAACTCAGAGGGGAGAGACGAGTCGAAACAGGAGGGAAATAATAAGAAATGACCCAAAATCGGATCTTAAAAATCTGATTTTTAGTCTGAGGGTCGGACAATTCGACTAGAACCATCGACCCTCGAATCGACCCTCCCATCGACCCTCGGCTCTCAGGAATCTGACAGAAAACTAAGGGTCGGAACTGAGGGTCGGACACCCATCGACCCTCAGCTCTCGGGAAGAACAGGTCATTCCCAGGGTCGGATACTAAGGGTCGGACATACCATCGACCCTCACTATCGACCCTGCATAGAAAAGACAGTATTTTTATTTAAAAATGAGCTGGAATTGGAATTTTATATCGGTTAGCGTGTCGACATGCCATATAAATTACTTCTCACCTATTTTGACAATTTTCAGGCACCACCAATCTCAGAAGGAATTATGTTTGGACGTAGGGTAACCCGACAGAACCGAAATGCAGTTCCACCACCACCACCCGTAGAGGAGACCAGTCAGGAAAATAATTATGCACCGGGTAATCCAGAAAAGGCAAACCCTACAAATTTACCACCTCCACCACCAGAGCTAACAACTGTGGTGATGAATCTGGCTCAGCAGCTGCAACAGATGCAACACGCACAAGCCCAGATGCAAGTTGCGATGGGTATTATGTTCCAAGCCACTCAAGCTACACCTATGCAGACAGGACAGGCCAGTGCAGCACCGGTGGGTAACCACCCAGCACCTCAGACACCTCAACAACCTGCTGCACAGATTCCAGTACAGGCTCCGGAAGCAGCTCAGGTTAATTACCAGTATCCACCCCATATGTTTGGGGCATATCCCCAAAATCAGTTGGATCACTCTCGATTGGTGGAGAGATTTTTAAAGATGAAGCCTAGGGAATTTAATGGCAAGCCGTCTGATCCATTATGGCCAGCAAACTGGATAGACGAGATGGAGAGAAATTTCCTCATGATGACTATTACAGAGGAAGAAAAAGTGTTATGTGCCACCTTCATGCTCAAAGGCAATGCACATCACTGGTGGAAATCTACCCGGGACTATCTATTGACCAAGCACGCCCAACTGACTTGGGCTATTTATAAAGAAGCTTTCTTCAAGAAATATTTTCCACGAAGCTTCAGAGATTCTATGGAGAAGGAGTTTCTGAGTCTATATCAGGGGCAGATGTCAGTGGATGCGTACCAACAACGCTATGAAGAGCTGTTTTTCTTCGCACCACTGAGTATGCAGGAAGAAGAAACCAAAACCCGTAGGTTCGTCACGGGACTGAGAGGAAGCATCAGAGAGCATGTTCTGGGCTTAGAAAAGAAGATTTATAATGAAGCTGTCCAAATAGCTCGAGTCATTGAATCAAGCCAGAAGGAGAGTTATTTCACACAGAACTGGGGTATCAAAAGGCCAGCTAGAAATTCTTATAATGGAGGCAATAACAAGACATATAAGCCTTTCCGCCCTCAGAATTTTAATGCTGCAACCAAGACTACTCCAGGGACTCAACCTCAGCCAAAGATGAATTCTAAAAGCCCGAAGTGTTATAACTGCAACCAACCGGGACATATGGCAAGGGAGTGCCCTAAGCCCAAGAAGCAGTTCCATCAGGGACGGATATATGCTGTTACGTCCGAGGATGCGGCCGCATCACCCGATGTGGTCACAGGTATGAGTGAAACTTTTGAAGTTGTAATTACATTGTGTGAGCATGTAGACTAAGTTAAAATAAATCACAGGTATCGTACCTATAAATGGCGCACCTGCCAGAGTACTCTTTGATTCAGGAGCTACTCATTCATTTATATCTGTGTCATTCAGAAAGAAGATAAACTTATCCATCAAAACATTAGACTACAAATTACTTATACGATCACCGATGGGGTTAGAAGTGGAATTAGAAAAAGGATATGGACCATGTCCAGTCCGCATTGGTGAGAAAACCTTAGATGCAACCTTGATACAACTTGAGATGGCAGACTTTAACGTCATCTTGGGAATGGACTGGTTAGCTCGGCATTCTGCGAACCTACTATGTGCCGAAAAGAAGCTAACATTTAAAGACCAAGCAGGAACATAATTTAGTTTTACGGGAACCAAACTTTCCCGTAGACGCAAGCTCATACTCTCAGCACTAAAGGCTAAGAAGTGCCTTGAGAAGGGGGCAGTCGGGTATCTAGTATCAGTGGTCGACCTAACCAAGGAAGCACCACAAATGGGAGATATTGAAGTCGTGCGGGACTATCCCGACGTATTTCTGGAGGAACTACCAGGTTTACCACCCGACCGAGCCACAGAGTTTGTGATAGATCTTGTACCTGGAGCCGCACCCATATCAAAAGCACCTTATAGAATGGCTCCTACGAAACTAAAGGAACTGAAAGTGCAACTACAAGAACTACTGGACAAGGGTTATATTCGACCCAGTATATCACCATGGGGAGCGCCGGTGTTATTCGTGAAGAAGAAGGACGGTAGTGTTCGATTATGCATCGACTATCGGGAGTTGAATAAACTGACAATCAAGAATCGATACCCCCTACCACGGATCGATGACTTGTTCGATCAGTTGCAAGGAGCAAAGGTATTTTTTAAGATCGATCTTCGATCAGGCTATCATCAATTGAAGATTAAAGAGGGTGATATTCCTAAGACAGCTTTCAAGACCAGATACGGACATTATGAGTTCTTGGTCATGTCTTTTGGATTAACGAACGCACCAGCAACTTTTATGGAACTAATGAACCGGGTTTTCCATGACATATTGGATACGTCGGTTATAGTATTTATTGATGATATATTGGTATACTCCAAGGATGAAGAAACTCATATCAAGAACCTAAATGCGGCCGTACAGCGTTTAAGGAAAGAGAAGCTATATGCCAAATTTTCAAAGTGTGTTTTGGCTAAGTGAAGTCGCCTTCTTAGGCCATGTAGTATCCGCTGAAGGAATCAAAGTGGACCCCAGCAAGATCGAGGCTATTGTAAAGTGGGAAGCACTAAAGAGTGTTTCAGAAATCAGAAGTTTTTTGGGTCTAGCTGGTTATTATCGGAGGTTCGTAGAAGACTATTCCCGGATTGTCGTACCTCTCACCAGTTTGACTAAGAAAGGTGAAAAGTTTGTGCAGACCGATAAATGTGAGAAGAGTTTCCAAACGCTGAAGACCAGATTGATATCCACTCCGATTTTGACTATTCCCGTTCCAGGACAGACATTTACTCTATACACTGATGCGTCGGGACTGGGATTGGGATGTGTGCTTATGCAAGGAGAGCAAGTGATTGCTTATGATTCAAGATAGGTAAAGGTACATGAGAAAAATTATCCCACTCACGATCTGGAGCTAGCAGCAGTAGTACATGCGGTCAAGATATGGAGGCATTACCTATACGGAGAGAAATTCCAGATTAAGTCAGACCATAAAAGTCTTACTTATTTATTTAATCAGAAGGAATTGAATATGAGACAAAGAAGATGGCTGGAACTATTGAAAGACTATGATTGTGATATTCAGTATCATCCGGGAAAAGCGAACGTAGTAGCGGATGCGTTAAGCCGAAAAGCAATGATGAAATCGCAAGGAGAGATTAGCACAACTGCAGCAATGTGTACTACCGGAATGGTATTCAATCACGGAAACGAGCAGTATGTGATAGACACAACGGATGAATCAGCCAACCAAGGGTTCATTCATCGGTTTTCAAATATTTTCGCTGCATTGAAGATTATACCGGACATAATGGAATGGATGAAGTAAAAACTGCTATCAAATCGGATCCTTATCTGAGAACAGTACAAGAAGATATCGAGAAAGGTAGAACCAATCCTGAGTTCACCTTGGACGAAGAGAAAATACTGAAATACAAAGGAAGAATATGTGTACCGGAAACAGAAAGTATGGACATTAGACACCGACTGATGAAAGAAGCTCATACCACCATCTATTCGATACATCCTGGAAGTATAAAAATGTATCATGATCTAAAGAAACTATATTAGTGGAGGGGAATGAAAGCAGATGTAGCCAAGTTCGTGTCTCAATGCCTAAATTGTCAGAAAGTAAAGGTTGAACGGCAAAGACACGCAGGACTGTTACAGCCATTACCGGAACCAGCATGAAAATGAGACTGCATCACTATGGACTTCATCACGGGACTACCACTGACTCCTCGAGTAGTTGACGCAGTTTGGGTGATTGTGGAACGTCTGACTAAAACAGCTCGCTTCATACCTATACGACCTCAGTATACACTAGAAAGGTTAGCAAAGCTGTATGTGGATAATATTGTTCGGTTACATGGTGTTCCAGAAAGCATTGTGTCTGATAGAAATCCACGATTTACTTCCAAGTTTTGGGAGGGATTGCAAAAGGCTATGGGTACAATATTGAAGTTCAGTACTGCATTCCACCCACAGACAGACGGACAATCAGAGCGTACAATTCAGATTCTAGAAGATATGATACGAGCATGTGTAATTGATTTCAAAGGATCATGGGATGAAAAGTTACCATTGTTCGAGTTCGCTTATAACAATAGCTATCAGGCTACTATACAAATGTCACCTTATGAGGCACTGTATGGCAGAAAGTGTCGAACTCCTTTGTTTTGGAATGAAGTTGGAGAACGTAGTATTGTTGGGCCAGAATTTATTGAAGAGACTTGCCGAGTGGTCGACATTATCAAGGAAAGAGTAAGAACAACTCAGAATCGTCAGAAGCAATATGCAGATACTCGACGCAGAGATCTGCAGTTCGCCGTAGGTGATAAAGTATTTTTGAAGGTATCGCCTATGCGAGGATTGAAAAGGTTTGGACAGAAAGGAAAACTAAGTCCAAGATATGTCGGGCCATATGAGATTCTAGCTTAGCGTAGTAAAGTGGCTTATCAGTTGGCACTACCACCATCTATGTCGAGTGTGCATGATGTATTTCACATTTCCCTATTGAAGAAGTATGTCAAGGATCCAACGCACGTTTTGACAGTAGATTTGTCGGAATTGACTGATGATTTGACATTTGAAGTAACACCAATAGAAATCACCAGCAGAAAGGTTCAACGTCTACGCAACCGAGATATCTATTACGTTAAGGTCACATGGAAAAGTAGAGACATGGAAGAAATTACATGGGAAGAAGAAAATGCGATGCGGAAGCAATACCCTCACTTATTTAATTCAGAAGGTACGTACAATTTTGAGGATGAAATTTTTATAAGTAGGGGGGAGTTGTAAGACCCGTGTCAATCTAACCCGGTCTTACCACCTTGAACAAGGTTTACCCATCATGGTCGAGTCAAGTGGACCAAGGGCGTGAAGGAGATCGAGATCCCAAGTATCAAATCGACCCAAAAACACTTAATTGGAAGGGAGGGTCGCATACCCAGCTAAGTAGGGTCGGACCTCCCAAAGCAGAAAGTCAGACACTCAATTTTGAAGGGAGGGTCGGACATCTTGAACCCTAGGGTCGACGGGATCATCGACCCTCCCATCGACCCTCGGTTACCGTAAGAAACAGAAATTAGGAAATTTCCTAATTTTCGATTGGGATTCTTTCCTAATCTCAATGGGACTTATTTAGGATGTTCCTACTCTATTTAAAGGACGTCCCTAAGCCTCTTTCACTCCTTTCACAACCCTAATTGAATTGAGAGAAAGAGAAGAGAAGGAAAAGAGGAGGAAGAGAAGCAAGGAAGAGAATTTAACCAAAAGAGTATAGTTGCAGAGAAGGAGTATTCTTCTCAGGTATGGATACTAATTCCATGAGTTTCTACAGACCTTAGGTTAGATATTGATGAGAGTGTGATCTCGGAGAAACCCAAACCATCAACCCATGGTTAAGTTTTCATGGGAAACCATGGGGGATTACATGAAAGCTATCTAGGTGGATTATACATGGTTTCAGACCATGGAAGGAATGTAGGATTGAATGTAGGAGCAAGCCATAGGATCCCAAGCGTGAAGAATGGACTAAAAGAGGGAATTGGACCAAAGTGCACCGAGGGTCGATGACCATCCGACCCTAGGTGATCCTGACCATTGACCCTCAGTGTTCGGGAAGTTCAGAGTTTGGGGAGGGTCACACCCAGGGTCGATCAGGACTCCGACCCTACCTCCGACCCTCAGTTAACAGAATAGTTTTTAAATTCAGAATAAATTCTAATTAAATTCTATCGACTTGTTAGGTGTTCTAGCAATACAATAACAATATAAAGGTGATTCTAAAGCTTGGAAAAGTATCTATTAGCAAGCTAAGGTGAGGAAACAGAACTCTAAACTAATTGGTTAATAACAAACTGTTTTCTATTTCTTGAGTCCAATGACATGCTTGATTCCATGCGAATATGTTTATAATGTTCATACAACATGTCATCCAATATTTTTATTATTTGTTCATGCATATTTAATTTATTGTTTATAACATGATGATGATGATGATAGGAATAGGCATGTGATTGTATGTGTGTGGTTGGTGTACTTGATGCGAGCGAGTATCAGGGGAAGTGTGATGAGAACGCCAATAAACGTTAACCTTTGGCGGGTCTTAGCACTTTAGCTCTATCTCTAACTCAAGTCTTGTGCATTAGCATCGTCGTATCGCCATTACTTTAGCAGAACTATTATGTCGTAGAGTATCAGGGGAGGTGGTCTCGGTCCTTGTAGTCTCTGACTCTACCGGGGGGCCTTAGCTCTATCTCTATGGACATTCTGAGGGATGCTGGGGTGAGGCCTTGGATACACTGTTTGGCATTAGGATTGGTTAGTTGCGAGTCCAGTTTGCAAGCCCTCGCTAACAGGGGCTTACGTGTTGGTATGGTTTTATATAGCAATAAACGTTAACCTTTGTTGTATAATGTCATGATTAGGGTGGATGGGGACGACGATAAACGTTAACCTTTGGGCAAACTTCCACACCCTGTGTATAGAGGCGGGGTCAATAAACGTTAACCTTTGACCACCCAACCTTTCTATTGCGCATTGCAAACAATAAATAGACCAAAGATATGAATTGATTGCATGCATATGTATTGTTGCATTGTTTTGTCTACTCACTGAGCCATGATGTATGCTCACCCCCTCGACGTCGAATATTTTTAGTTGATGATTCAGGTTATACAGTTGAAGATTACATGAATGCTCCAGCATACAGGAACGTGGCGGCGATGGAAGCTGAAGCTAAAGTAGATACACATGACTCCTCTTGCGAGTGCAACTCATGTGTATTCGACTAGATTTTTCTTAGGTTTCTTTATTTAAATTTAATAAAGACATATATTTGATAATTATTTATGTCCCAGTTGATTCAGAATAATTTGCTATTTAATATTTATATCACAGTAGATCCTCAGTTCATATTATTATAAGATTTCCTCTATTGTGTAATTACTCTGATTATGATTACGGATGTGTGGAAGTTTAGATAACGCAGGGATAGCCTACTTGAGATCCTGGTTGAACCGTTGGTTTGCTAGTGGTTCATCACACCATTCTGAACGGTACAGAATTGGGGTGTGACAAAATTTCTTTTAAGGGTGGTTGTCACACCCCAATTTTTGACTAATCAAAATGGTGTGAAGAACCTTAATTAAACCAACAGTTCAACCAGGATCTCGAATAGGCTATCCCACATATGATAAACCAAAACACATTCCCCAATAATCAGAGATAATAAAGTAAATAGCGGAAGTCTTACAGATAATGAACTGAGGTCTAGTCATGATAAATAATTAATATTCCATTTATTTCCAAATTACCAAAACATAACTTAATACATATTACAATATCCAAATACGAAGTCTAAACACTAAACATATCCACAGTTGAAACGCTCCCTTAACGAACCATGTTTGTTCTCCACAGCTTGCTCATTCATAGCCTCCACCCGTTCATATGTTTTCGGGTAGACATAATCTTCAATCATAGTACCTCCAACATCATAAACTAAAAGAATTGCACGCGCGAGGGTCAGCTCTCCAACTTGACCTCAGTGAGAAAACAAAACAATGCAACAAACATATGCATGCATTCATTCATATCTTCGGTCTAGTATATAAGTTTGCAATGTGCTATAGAAAGGATTGGCGGCCAAAGGTTACGTTTATTGACGCCTCACCTCTATACACGAGTGTGTGAAGCCGCCCAAAGGTAACATTTATTGTCGTCTCACATGCACCCACCATGGACAATGTACACGCAAAGGTTACGTTTATTGCTGTACCGATTGCCCATACCAACACGTAAGCCCCTGCTGGCGAGGGCTCGCAAACTGGGCTCGCAACTAACCAATCCTAATGTCAAACAGTGTATCCAAGGCCTCACCCCAGAATCCCTCAATACGTCCATAGAGATAGGGCTAAGGCCCCCCGGCAGAGTCAGAGACTACACGGTTCGAGACCACCTCCCCTCATACACTATGACGTAATAGTTCTGCTAAGGTAATGGAGATACGACGATGTCAGTGGACAAGACTTGAGTTAGAGATCGAGCTAGAGTACTGAGGCCCGGCCTATGACACCCCCCTGATACTCGCTCGCATCAAACACACTAACCACACACATACATTCACATGCCTATTCCTATCATCATCATCATCATCATGTTATAAACAATAAATTTAATATGCATGAACAGTAATAATAGAAATATTGGATGACATGTTGAATGCACATACAAGCATACACGCATAGAATCAGTTATGGCATCGGACTCAAGAAATAAAAACAATTTATTATTAACCAATTAGTTTAGGTTTTGTTCCCTCACCTTTGCTTGATTGTAGATCCCCTTTCAAGCTTTAAGAATCACTTTTATATCAATAGGAAACCTAACAAGTCGATAGATTTTAGTTAGAATTCATTCCGACAATTCCAGGCCTACTGTTAAGTGGGGGTAGCAGGGCGGGTAGCAGGGCGGGTAGCAGGACGGGTAGCAGTTTTTTGCGACCCCCAGGGGTAGGGTAGATGCCAGAGTCAGATGTTCCATCGACCCTGGGTGCGACCACCCCTTTCCCTTCCCGAATGCTGGGGGTCGATGCTAGGGACGGATGTTCCATCGACCCTAGGTGCGACCCCCATGGTTTGAGTCGAGAATTTCATTCTACAGTCCATTCTTTCATGTTTGGGTCATGTGGCTTACTTCCACAATCCATTCTATGCTTGTTCTATGGCTTAAAACTTTAGGTTTCTTCCTTACTTTGCCTACCATGATTTTCCTCCATGGATTTCATTGAAATCCTCCCATGGATGGATGATTTGGGTTTCTCCTAAGTCATACCCTCTTCATAAACCATTCTAAGGTCTTAAATAAATCATGGAGAATGTATTCATGCCTTAGGTTTGCTGAGATTCAAAGTTTCCTCTGAATTTCCTCCTCCTTGGTCTTCTTCTTCAATTGTCCTTCTCTTCTCCTTCTCTTCCTTCTCTTCTCTTTCTCTCAATCCAATTGGGGTTGTAAAATGAGTGAAAGAGGCTTAGGGACGTCCTATTTATAGAGTAAAACCTCCCAAAATAAGTCTCATTGAGTTTAGGAAAGGTTCTAATAGAAATTATGAAGTTTCCTAATTTTCGGTTCTGTCGGCAACTGGGGGTCGATGGGGGGGCCGAACAATTCGAGACCCCTGCGACCCCCAGACCAAAAAGTCATGGGTCGGACAGGGGGTCGACCCTGCCTGTTTAGGCATGCGACCCTACCCTCATTTTGACTGTTTTTGAGTAAAATTTCATATTGGGTCTTGGGTTTCTTCACACACTTGGTCCACTTGGATTGACCATGATATGTAAACCGGTCATGACACGAAATGTAAGGTTAGACCAGATTCGTGGTGTGCGGGTCTTACAACTCCACCACCCTTAAAAGAAATTTCATCCTCGAAATTTAAAAGTACGGATCTTACAACTCCCCCATCCTTAAAATAAATTTTGTATCTTCTTCCTCCCATGCAATCTCCTCCGCGTATCATCTTTGGCTGGTTATCTTCATATACTAATTATCCCAGCTTTGGAGATGTTGTATCTTCCAACCAGTGAACTAGGCTGGTACCACTTCAATAGTTGAATCTCCTATCTAAACCAATTGATCCGTGGTCATTATCTCTGATATGGATCTCCAATGTACTTCTTCAATAGAGACACGTGAAATACATCATGCGCACTAGACATGGACAGCGGTAACGCTAATTGATATGCAACTTGTCTCTCCAAAGTCTATAAGATCCGACACCTATGAATATAACTTTACCTTCTTGTTTAATCATTTCAAACTCTGCATAAGTGATATCTTCAAGAACACTTTGTCACTTATGGAGAACTCAAGGTCTTGGTGTCTCTTCTGACATCTTGAGCTATCTTGGCCCTTTTCTTTGATCTTGTCTGCCACTCGACAGGTTTCTTCAATAGACTCAGGTTTTAAAACCCTTCATTCACTAACTCCATTCCAAAACAAAGGAATTTGACATTTCTACCTTACCATGCTTTATAGGTGACATTTACATAGTAGCTTGGTAGCAACTTCAATTCACGGTTAACTTCTCAACTCAAGCTCCTTGAAATCAATTTCACAAACTCGGGCATATCTCTTAGGATCTGTATAGTCCACCCCGACTGTCCGTCGGTTTGAGGTAAAGTGCGGTACTAAACTTCAACTTTGTCCCCATTATTTTCTGTAGATCCTCCCAAAACTTCGAGATAAGACATAAGCCTCTGACCGATACTAAGCTCTCATGCATACCATTCAATCTGGCAATATTATCCACATATAGCTTATTTAGCCGCTCCAAAGCATACCGAGGTCGTATAGCAATGGAATGAGCTATCTTCATAAGGCGATCAACAATCCCCCAAACTACATCAACCGCTCTGGGAGTCAGTGGCAAATTAGTGACATAGTTCATTGTAATGCAATTTCACTTCCAGACTGGCTTTGATAGTTATTGTTGTAGCCATGTTGGTCTTTGTCTTTCAGCCTTTACTTACTGATAATTCAATTACTGAAATATGCATCTAAACCACATTTGTTATCATTCCTCTTTACCAGTACCATCTCTTCAGATCATGATACATATTGGTACTCTAGGATGTCCTGAATATTGAGTACAATGGATTCTTATCATTATCCTCTTCATAATATCCGAGTCTTTATCTTCATGTATTCAGAATCTACCTCTGTATCTGAGTACCGTCTCCGCATCCAAAGTAACTCAGGGTTGGGTTTTCCTTTTTCTAAATCTGCTTACACCGAAATTGCTATTTTTACTTCATCCATCAATTTAGAAATGATCATTAATGCCACTAGCACAGCCAAATTATTTCTCCATAAGTTCATTCATAAGTTCTTGCTCTATTAGATCATCACGAGTTTCTATTGTATGTTACTCTACTTCCAAATCTGAATCTGTTGCTGTGGAACATAAGACAACATTTATACTGGGTCCTTCCTTGGACATCATAATTCCCTTTTTGCTTAAGGTCTTAGTTACTTCATTAGTCTTGCTCGAGTGACATTGAATATCGCAATCTTAATCCTTCAATGTTCTAACCATCTTTTCTGCTTCATGTTCAACTCTTTCCGATGAAGAGATAAATAAGATTCTTGTAATCCGATCTAATCTAAAATTCTCCTCCGTATAGATAATGTCTCCAAGTCTCGATTGCATAATTCATCACTGGTAATTCCCAATCATGAGTAGGGTAATTCTTCTCATGCTCCTTCAGTTTTCTTGAAAGATATGAAATTGCTTGTTTACCATGCATCAACCCACATCCTAGATCCAATCTGAAAGCCTCGATGTATAGGGTAAAAGGTTTCCCTAGTATCCGAATGATCAAGGTGAGAGTTGATATCAACCCTTCTTCACACTTGTCAGTCCAATTAAACTCATCTCCCTTCCTGGTTAGCTTGGTAAGAGGTTTTGCGATCTTAGAGTGGTCCTCCAAAAATCGTTTATAATAATCAGCTAAACCCCAGAACTTCTGATCTTCGCAATACTCTTCAGGTGTTTCTTACAATATGATTTCTTTTATCTTAAAGGGGTCCTCTTTAATCCCTTTATATGATGCTACGTGATCCAAGAAGATCACTTTGTTTAATCAGGTCTCCTATTTCTTGGACTTGGCATAAAGCTTTTCACTTCTCAACTGTTGTGAAGTTGTTCTAAGATCCGTAGTATGAGTTGCTTCATTCTTGGAATAAACCAAAATATCATCTATGAAAACTATGATCGATGTGCCCAACATGTCATGAAACACCCAGTTCATCAGCTCCATAAAAGATGTAGGGGCATTGGTTAATCCCAACATCATAATCGAGAACTCATAACGTCAAATCCCGATTCTAAAGGTATCTTCGAGATATCGCTGTCCAAATTCTTCAGCTGTTGATACCTTGACCGACGATCAATCTTAGAAATTCCCTTTGCTCTTTGCAACTGTTTAAACAAGTCATTGATCCGAGGTGATAGATCTCGATTCTTGATCGTTATCTTATTCGATTCTTGGTAGTCTATATGCAGACAACACTATCATCCTTCTTCTTCACAAATTGGCGCTCCCCGTGATGCAATACTTAGCCGATTGGAACCCTTGTCTAATAACTCCCGTAGTTGAGTCTCAATCCCTTCAACTACATAGGAACTACTCTATAGGTGCCTTTGACACAAGTATCGTCCTTGGTAACAAGTCGATGACGAACTCGGTCATATGATCAGATGGTAACCCAGGTAAGTCTCCTGAAAACACATCAGAAATTTATGCATCACATCAATATCTTTCATCTGTGGTGTTTCTTTGGTAATGTATACCACAGATACCATATATCCAACTTCTTTCTCTTCAAAGCATCTCTTTGCCTTTAGCATATAGAGGATTAACTTTCTTTTCTTAGGCGACATACTTCCAATAATACTAAATTATATGCCATCTTTATTCTTGAATGATAATCTCTTTTATGCACACAACAACTTTGTAGAGTGTTGAGACAACCAGTTTATTCCCAAGATGACGTCAAAGTCTACCATCTCAACTCGACTCAGATTGCATCCAAATTCTGTCCATCCATATGATTTGGACATTGTTCACAACACTTGTCCCATATAACATCTAGTCCAAAGGGCTTGAACTAGCAAAATCTGGTATAAGGTCTTAAGAGCTCGTGTAGTTCCTTCCTCTCTTAGTTTTTCAAAGACTATTGCTGGAAATCTCATATATCCCAAAATGCTCATTGGCTTACACCTCCTTTTATCATTCTATTATATATCTCGAAAAGCATCTTCTAACTATTTACTCATTACATATCCCAAGTCTAAGCATTAGGGTATATGCTCAAAATTTCATTAATTTTGTCAAACTGTCTTGGTCTTTGCTTAATCATTTCCTTTAACATTGGGCGTAACTCAGTATTACTTATACTAATCTGAATACTATTAATGCCATGATTTTTTACTTTATCCTTGTATCCACTCTTAGATTTTCCTTTAGGAATCTTCTACCTTGTCAAAATTCATAACGATATAGTCCTCTTTAACTCTACTTGAGTGCTATTTATTTCTTTATTGGCTACTCTTGATAGTTCTCACTTTTGTTCATGCACTCTTTTATAAACATGACTCATATCCATCCAATCAATAATCTCAAAATAGATTCTCCATTACTTCATCTGAGGTTCATTGGCTATAGCATTTAATCTGAATCCAATCATCTTTCTTCCAATAATTCCATTATCACTAAACATCTTTATCAACAATGGTCAGGGAGTGTATAAATCAGAAAGTTTATCCAAAAATAATTCATTTCCTTCTTTCAATTTAGCATAATGACAAACACTTACTTTATCTAGTGAACCTAGGTTTAAAGAATCAGGAGTAAATCTGTGGTAATCCAACCGACATCAAAAGATCGTTCAGTTGCACGGTGATCCAAATACATGGAAATAGAGGTTTTACAATTCTTAACCTCATGGTTACAGGTTCTATCGAATATATAATGTCATTGGTCAAGGCATTACAAGAATAAATCTGAAGAAGATTTCGTACATCATAAATCAGGTGTAAATTCAGAAGATGTACGCTCAACATGATTAAACATTTAACTGTTCATTCAGTTCATATCTCTGTTCATGTTGTCGATCATGAGAGTGGCTCAGTTTGGTATAACCAGGACTAATACTAAAGAAACAATATCTATAACTCCAATTGACAGGTTAAATCAAGAAGGTATCCTGTCAAGACACAAGAATTTAAAATCTGGCATGTGCATCCTCTATAATCATAAGAGTAAGTCAATAATGCACCGCATCCAATATAAACCTATCTATTTAGAAGGCCACAATAGATTTGATCCTCTGTTGAAAACGTTTAAGGCTTCGTCTTCAGAAATATTCCTAAATCTTTGGTCGGATCATCATGTCATGATGCAGCTATCCCATACATCGGTGGCTGATAAGGGTAACCACCTTGATACACTGCTTGTTGTGCTCCAAATTTCTGCACTGGGGTATGCATTACTGAGACTTACTGTATGGTAGGCACTGTGTTATAGCTAACAGGTATTGGGGTACAGTGTTTCTACTAATTAGTACCATACTTGGTTTGACTCAGAGGTGTTGATGTAGCATCAGCAACTTGGATAGTGATTCACATAGCAACTTGCATAGTCGGTCTCATTTGTTGTTGTTCTTGTATTTTATTGGCCAAGTTTATTACAATCGTGGCCAAGGTAATTGGTAGTCCAGGTGGTTGGCAGGAGTGGCCTGGTTGTTCACCTCCTCTTATTTGCTCTAATCTGATTATCATTATTTAGCATCTGCTCAGATGAGTTTTCATTACCCATTCTCGACCCTGATAGTGGTGGGGTCAAGTTGCAACCTCTTCTTAATGCTCAGCGGGTAATGGATCAACTTGTGGTGGATTTCACCCTGAGTCTCCATGTCACCCAAGAATATAGTTACTCTTATTCTTAATGTATGGCCATTATTCTCTTATCTCTGTTGGATTTAGCCCGAGATCTTTTCCTTTATCTATACAGGGGTTTTGGCATTACTAGCCATTTTCCTTCTTCCGCTGTCCTACATCGAGTTTCACATCTTGTGAGTACCAACTCGGTATTCTAATTTTTTGTTGTACAAATGCTTCCTTCTTGCTACAGTACTATATCCCTTGTATACGTAGATAACTACCCAACTTATGGATAGTACCCTATATTATTTATTTATCAGGATAAATTTTGGTCTTCTCTTTCTGTTTGAGTGTATATATATGGTTCCACCTTTTATATGTATATTATTGTCTTGTTTAAGTCCTGTCTCAACCAACACAGGTGCTTGTTGTGTGTTTGTATTAAAACTTTTAATTTATCCTAACTCAGTTCATGGACTCTAGTGGAAGTATTTAGGTTTCATGGAAAAGGCCTGACAGCACTGATACCAAGTTGTCACACCCCAATTTTGGACTAACCAAAATGGTGCGATGAACCATCAATAAACCAACGGTTCAACCAGGATCTTGAATAGGCTATCCCACATATGATAAACCAAAACACATTCCACATTAATCAGAGATAATAAAGTAAATAGCGGAAGTCTTACAGATAATGAACTGAGGTCTAGTCATGATAAATAATTAATATTTCATTCATTTCCAAATAATCAAAACATAACTTAATACATATTACAATATCCAAATACGAAGTCTAAACACTAAACATATCCACAGTTGAAACGCTCTCTTAACGAACCATGTTCATTCTCCACAGCTTGCTCATTCATAGCCTCCACCCATTCATATGTTGGCATGTAGACATAATCTTCAATCATAGTACATGTAACATCATAAACTAAAAGAATTGCGCGCGCGAGGGTCAGCTCTCCAACTTGAGCTCAGTGAGAAAACAAAACAATGCAACAAACATATGCGTGCATTCATTCATATCTTTGGTCTGGTATATAAGTTTGCAATGTGCTATAGAAAGGATTAGTGGCCAAAGGTTACATTTATTGATGCCTCACCTCTATACACGAGTGTGTGAAGCCGCCCAAAGGTAACGTTTATTGTCGTCCCACATGCACCCACCATGGACAATGTACACGTAAAGGTTACGTTTATTGCTGTACCGGTTGCCCATACTAACACGTAAGCCCCTGCTGACGAGGGCTCACAAACTGGGCTCGCAACTAACCAATCCTAATGTCAAACAGTGTATCCAAGGCCTCACCCCAACATCCCTCAATACGTCCATAGAGATAGGGCTAAGGCCCCCTGACAGAGTCAGAGACTACACGGTCCGAGACCACCTCCTCTTATACACTACGATGTAATAGTTCTGCTAAGGTAATGACGATACGACGATGTCAGTGGACAAGACTTGAGTTAGAGATAGAGCTAGAGTGTTGAGGCCCGGCCTACGACACCCCCCTGATATTCGCTCGCATCAAGCACACTAACCACACACATACATTTACATGCCTATTTCTATCATCATCATCATCATCATGTTATAAATAATAAATTTAAATATGCATGAACAGTAATAATAGAAATATTGGATGACATGTTGAATGCACATACAAGCATACATGCATAGAATCAGTCATGGCATCGGACTCAAGAAATAAAAATAGTTTATTATTAACCGATTAGTTTAGGTCTTGTTCCCTTACCTTTGCTTGATTGTAGATCCTCTTTCAAGCTTTAAGAATCATTTTTATATCAATACGAAACCTAACAAGTCGATAGATTTTAGTTAGAATTCATTCTGACAATTCCAGGCTTGCTGTTAAGTGGGGGTAGCAGGGTAGGTAGCAAGACAGGTAGCAGTTTTCTGTGACCCCCAAGGGTAGGGTAGATGACAGAGTCAGATGTTCCATCGACCCTGGGTGCGACCACCCCTTTCCTGGGCTTCCCGAATGCTGGGGGTCGATGCTAGGGTCGGATGTTTCATCGACCCTAGGTGCGACCCCCCATGGTTTGAGTCAAGAATTTCATCCTACAGTCCATTCTTTCATGTTTGGGTCCTATGGCTTACTTCCACAATCCATTCTATGCCTGTTCTATGGCTTAAAACTCTAGGTTTCTTCCTTACTTTGCCTACCATGATTTTCCTCCATGGATTTCATTGAAATCCTCCCATGGATGGATGATTTGGGTTTCTCCTAAGTCATACCCTCTTCATAAACCATTCTAAGGTCTTAAATAAATCATGGAGAATGTATTCATACCTTAGGTTTGCTGAGATTCAGAGTTCCCTCCCAATTTCCTCCTCCTTGGTCATCTTCTTCAATTCTCCTTCTATTTTCCTTCTCTTCCTTCTCTTCCCTTTCTCTTAATCCAATTAGGGTTTAAAAGGAGTGAAAGAGGCTTAGGGACGTCCTATTTATAGAGTAAAACCTCCCAAAATAAGTCTCATTGAGTTTAGGAAAGGTTTCAATTGAAATTAGGAAGTTTACTAATATCCGGTTCTGTCGGCAACTGGGGGTCGATGGGGGGGTCGGACAATTCGAGACCCCTGCAACCCCCAGACCAAAAAGTCATGGGTCGGACAAGGGGTCGACCCTGCCTGTTTAGGCATGCGACCCTACCCTTATTTTGACTATTTTTGAGTAAAATTTCATATTGGGTCTTGGGTTTCTTCACACACTTGGTCCACTTGGCTCGACCATGATATGTAGACCGGTTATGACATGAAATGTAAGGTTAGACCGGGTTCGTGGCGTGCGGGTCTTACAGTGGTAGAGTTGTAAGAAACGTGTTCTAAAAACCTGGTCTAACCCATGGTTTTATATGGTGATAGGTATATCAATCAAAACTGGATCAGAAGGCGAAGCCGGGTGATGAACCACTCAATTTTCAGGTATGAAAACCTGTGAAAAACTGTATAAACTTCATACCGGTTTGACTATACCGGTCTAAGTCAGTCAGATCGGTATGTGCAACCGGTATGTGTATACCGGTCTCACTATACCAGTCTGAGTCAGTCAGACCTGTATGTGTGACCGGTATGTTTAGTTTTGGCTTGAGATGGACTCCATCGGGTCCCTCACTCTGAATTGAAACTTGGAAAGTTTCCAATCGTGGGAAACCTTCCTAAGAATGGTCTCCCACTATTAATAGAGGCTTGGACACTCCTTTGTTCCTTCTCAAAACCCTAGCCATCTGAAGAGATCTGAGAAGGAGCAAGGAAGGAGGAGGCTGCTCAAGAAAGGGGTTTCCATCGTAGGAGCACGCCGCCAACCGACGAACACCGCCGGTAAGTGCTCAATTCTTTTAGTCATGATAGGATTTTGGATCGGAGCCGTAAAGCGGCGTAGCAATCCAAAATCCTAGGACTTTAATTTAAAGCCTAGTTTTTCTTTTAGATCTGATCTGGTTTGATACAACGTTCTAGTCACAACCAGAAGGCCATTAGAATACTTGGACCTTAGAATGGGTTAGGAGAAACCCTAGAAACCAAGCCGATGACCGACGAGGGAGGGAGATCCGAGATTGGGTTCTCGGATCCAAACCGTGGGACATACTGGTGGACACAAGGTCATGCGGTATGGGCCTGTGGTATATACCGCAGGCACATACCGGTCTCACTGACTGAGACCGATATGTACCGCAACCGATATATACCGGTGGCACCATACCGGTCTCACTCTACTAGGGAGACCGGTATACTGAGACCGGTATGCCTTCCGAACCTTGTTTGCATGACCAAACATGGTTTTGACCAGCTGTGACCTTCATAAATGAATTCTAACCTTAATAAATTAATTCTAACTTAAAGTCCTATGACGTTGTACGAAGTTGTAATCACGTGACAGGTAAGGGATAAGACCCCAAACTCTAATTAATTAAATAACAGTAAACTTTTGTGATTAAATCTATGTGTAAATTGTATTGCTTGGTGTTTGTGCATATTCACATGCCATGTAGTTGTTAAATTATTATTATATATTCATGCATTTCATATGCTAGGATGTTGGATGTTAGGCATGTGTATGCTTTTAGTTAGTGTGTGGAATGTGAAGGGGAGTAGAGCCCTGGATATATCCACAGCTAACACCTTTTTCGTATCGCCATCTACCTTAGCAGACTTAGTGTGAATAGGGTATCAGGGGGAGGACGTGGGATTGTGGTTCACCCTGCCCGCCAGACTCGAGCCCTATCTCTATGTCGTAGGGAGTCATGCTAGGGGCAGGCCATAGATACTGTATTGACATATAAGACTGGTTAGAAATGGAACCCACTTGCAAGCCCTTGCCAATAGGGTATTAGGTATTGGTACGATGTAGGGTATCAGGGGGAAGACACGGTAGTTTGGATTGTTGCCTGACCGCCAGACTCTAGCTCTATCTCTATACCGGAGTGAGTGATGTGGGGCAATAGCAGTAGTGTAGATTGTTGCCTGACTGTTGGGTGTGCTCACACTCTCGTGCATGGAGGTGCGGTGGCCGCCAAACCTTGCCATAGCACCTTGCAAGTTATACCTGACCCATATTGTAATGTTATCTCATGCATTTTGTATGTTGCATTGGTTTTGTACTTACTGAGCTAAGTTGTGAGCTCACTTTTCAGATTTTGATGCAGGGTACACAGTTGATGACTTCATGACTGCCCCAGCGTACGGTACAGTTACTGCCATTGACACTCAGGCAGTAGAGGACGAGCATGACGCATCATGCGAGTGCTCCTTTTGTGTTTTCCTTTAAAGGAGATTTTATTTTAAACAATACTTTGTAATATTTTTAATATTTAAGTTTGTGAGTGATGGAATAATTTGGATAATTATTTAATTTACAATATAGAGCTCAGTTCATTTATCTATTAATTTGCTGCTATTTATTATTTCTCTGATTATGTTAGACTGCTTGGAATGATTGGTTGACACAGTCTATTGAGATCCTGGTGTGAACCGTGGTTTAGAGCCGGTTCACTCACACTTCTGGTTCAGCCGGAATTGGGGTGTGACAAGTTTAGGTCTTGTTCCCTCACCTTTTAACAAAATTTGATCTCCTTCCAAGCCTTGTAATTCTCTTTGAATCAATTTAGTAACCTGGAAATTGTATAGATTTAAGTTAAAATTCATGTATAACACGTTACAGTAGTTGAAAATCGAAACAGATCACTGATAGGTGTCTGATTGGTCCTATGGTCTCATGCTATGTCGACCTTATCTCGTATGGTCGATACCCTACGGTCACACTATATGCGACCACACCTGCCACCAAACGATTTATGAATTCTTCCCGAATGGTTATGGTCGATACTCTGGTCATCCTATGGTCGATCGTAGCTGCTACCATACGATTTCTGGTCAAATCTTACTTTCAATCCAAGTTCTTCCTGAGTCAATTTCTTGGCTCTTCACTTGGGTTTTTCTAAGGTTTATTCTATGGCCATTATTTATGGTTCCATTATCACTAAACTCATCCCTCATAGTTATCCTTGGGATTTACTCAAAGTTCACATGGATCATAATAGTTTTATATCTCCAATCCACCATAGAAATCTTATTCCATAGGATTTTCATTTTCAGAGATAATTTTCATACCTTTGCCTACGCTAGAAAGCTAGAACCTTCTCAGCAAAACCTTTTTCTTAGCCTTCTCTCCTTTTCCTTCTCTTCCTTCTCTTCTTCTAGGGTTTGATAATGTTCCAAAAGAGTGAAAAAAAGGTTGAGGGACATCCTTTATATAGAGAGAGAAACTCTCCATATAGAGTTTTCCAACAATAGGAAAAAGATCCCCCCTTAATTTGGAAAATTTTTAAAATCCGAAGTCTGATTTGGGGTCATACAGTGGGATGTACAGTCGCAAAATCCGTCGACCATACGCTTGAAAACATCGATCGTACGTTTTATTTATCATTGGTCTTTATTTTTCATCGTATGGTCGACCATACCTACTCAGGTAGTCGACCACACACTTAGTTTTTAGTGTTTTTGAGTCAATTAGTTTACCTAGTTTCGTGGTCTATCTTCATATGATTGGTCCACTTGATCCAGCAATGATGGGAAGACCTAGCACGACACGGTTAGACCGGTTAGTGGAGTGCGGGTCTTACACGTGGTTTGTGTGTTGACACGGTCTTATTGAGATCTTGGTGTGAACCGTTGGTTTGATAGCGATTTATTCACACTTCTGGTTTGGCTAGAATTGGGGTGTGACAGTTTTACCCTAGTTGGATACCTTGGAAATCTTCTTTTATTAGTCCTCTAGTTCTATATGTCAATTTAAGTATATAAAAAAAAAGTTCTATTTGTAAATTCTAATACGCCTTGGTTTTCATTCTTCTGATTTTCGTAATTCTTTATTCCTGTGTTCAGTTCTATCGGTTTATCAACTTCAATGTTCGTCGTTGATAGAGGGGGTGAGGAGGTATAGTAAAGTTATGTAAATGAATCAGTGAGGAGTGGATTCATGTGTGTTGCAGCTGCCTTATTGGGAAAAGCTTGTTAACCCTAAACAATGCAAACCCACATCCTAAAACTCATTCAAGACCTCTACATTCCTCAATTGCATTCATCGATAAAAATTTCAGGGAAAATATAGAACCAAAAAAAAAAAAAAAAAAACAAAACCCAAAATACAAAAGCAAAAAACACCAATAGAATGAAATAACAGAATAATCTCTCTCTCTTTCTTTTTTTTTTTTTTTTTTGGTAAAACACATAATAATCTCACTTGAACAGAACTGATTGCAAAAATCAAAACTTATATCAATTAAGATTCATAGAAATAGGCAACAAAATCAAATCTCAGGTTAGCATACCTCTGGTTTTTCCTTTGATGAGTAGGAGAGACAAGAGGGAGATGATTTGGAGAACTCAATGTTAGATTGAAGATAGGTTTTGGATTCTGAATATATATATATATTCTGAAATTAAATTTGAATTAACGGATTTGATATGCCTTTACCACGAGCCGTTTGCTGTGGGCTAGCCAAAACATTAACCGGGTTTTGGTCCGTTTGGTCACCATAATTGATTGGTGAGATTTGATGATCGTTTGATTTGTCCATTCCTGCAATAAAAAGGAAAACAACCTTTTGTCCAAAGATGTTAGTTGTAATTCCTGTATCATCAACAAAAAATGGTTTGATGGAATTTAAAAATGGTTGTCTGAGGATGATCTCGGTATTGAGATTTTGAACCAGAAAGAAAGTCTGGGTGATTTGAATATTGTTAATGCAATTTTTGACATTTGTTAATTTTGAATGCACATGCAAATTTGATCCATTGGCTTCGGAGAGTCTATGGGAAGTTGGTTCAAAAAACTGGTTTGGAACCAGATTTTCATGAATGCAATTTGATTGGGCACCAGTATCAACAAGTGCAATTGTTTGTAAACTAAATGTATTTGAAATAATTAAATTTGTATGGATATACCATGGAATGTTTTTAATGGTATCCACGTATTGATTGAGGTTTTGTTCCAAAATATTAGAGGTACCAATTTGATTTTGATTTTGAAGTTGGGTTTTGATGTTAACGATCTCTTTGTGGAGAGTGTAAACATCCTTTTGAAGATTTTGAATTTTTAATTCAAGATGTTGGATTTGAGAATTTGGCAACTGATTTTGCTGTGAAAATCTTTGATATATTTGACTCAAATCATATGTTGGGGTTGGAACAAATGTCCTTTGTGGATTTGGAGTTTGATTAACAACATTTTGAAGTGATTCTAAATATTGTTTTTGTTCACTTGGGCCTAGCTGATTTAAAATTTCAGAAAGGCAGGAATTTTGTCGGATCATACCAATAGTGGCTTCTGAAGGGGAATCATCAGAGTCAGTCTCTTGGCAGTCATGACAAAATAATCCCTCTGCACAAGTGCAGGAATTGATTTTGGGTTTTGGTTCTGAATCAGAATCATCTGACTCAGTTTCAGCTAATATTGCTAAAAGCTGGGTTTTGGTATCATCGGGCATAATTAAAGAATTAACCCTTTTGCGTGCTTTGCAATATTTGGTTGTGTGGCCTTTTTCTCCACAATTAAAACATTTGAAATTTTTGTATTTTGATTGGGTAGTCTTTGGGGTTTCCTCAGACTTATCCTTTGGATGTTTGGAGTTCTGTTTCCCATGTTTTTTATGGGATTTGTGTGACTTTGGGGATCGGAGAGGTTCGAACCCGAATTGGGAACAAAAACCACCGAGTTCCTTTTTGTAGGATTTGTTTTCGTGTCAAATTTGCTTACGAAGCCTAATGTCCATGCAGAGGGCTAAGCCTTCTTTATGGATGATGTTGATTAGATCTCCATAAGTGAGAATCTCATAGGGAATATTCCCATTATGTTCATCTCTTAATTTGTTTTTTATTTTCTCAGAGAATAATGTTGGTAATCCAGTGAGAAATTTTTCTTTCCAACATGGGAGATTGGCATCTTCCCTTGTTAGGACTTTGGTCATGAAGGTATCTTTATACCATTTGAAGTCATGCATTTTTTTGCATTTGAGATTTGATAATTGTTCAGAAGATCGGTCTTTCAACCTTGTTGGATCTCCTAAAAAGAATTTGATTATGTTGAAAATCAATGTGTTGACAGCGTCACTGACTGGCTCACCAATCTCATCGAGAATGGGTTCACCATTTTGGTCAAGACGGACAGCAGAAAGGATTTCAACCTTTTGAACGGATGTGAGAGTATAGTCCCACCATCCTTTGAGTTGGTCGGAGAACCCTGAGACGATGATCTCAGCAATGGCTCGATCCGTAAATTCCTTGAGACGATAGGCATTGCTAACCATAGTCATCTCTTGGAGTTTGTTGGTTAAGTTGTAATCGGACATTCCATCAATGTTCCATTCGTAAATGGTACCACTGGTATATGTTGCTTGAGAATTACGACCTCTTTCTTCAATTTGAAGATCCAGAAATGTCGGACGAGGATAGTAATTTTGGATATTTTGATAGTTTGTCTGTAGTTGAGAAACTACTTTGGGTTCATTTGGTTTCTCTGACTCTTTAGAGTTTTGTGAGAAATTTGATGAAGATTCGGTGTCAATAATATTTAAATTATGACTTTCCTCATCTTGAATTTGAATTGATTTTTGGGGTGTGTCAGGCACAACCAGACTTTGTAATTTTTTGTCAATTTGTTGGAGGAGTGTGGCTTTATCCACATGCTTGAGCAACTCCATTTGACTAAATTCTCGAAGGGATTTGTTTGATAAAGAATAAGGAGTGAATAATGGTTTTGATTTTGGTTCAACTCCTATGGGTTTGGACGATGTGCTAGGGACATCAGTAATTTTGTTTTGAAGAGTATTCTCCAATCGGTTCAGTTGAGCACCAATTGTTTGGAGATACTGGTTTGTATAATTTGATTGTTCAATCAATTTTTTGGATCCTTCAGACACATCTTCTGTGTTTTTGAAAGGAGCGGCTTTGATTTTCATGTTCTTCATTTGCAACAGAATGGTTGCTAATGGAGGATGGATGGATTCAACCATTTTGTTATCACTTAATTTCCAAGTGACAGTATTTTGAGAGGCCATGTTGATAGTTTTGAACGGATAACAGATGTTATTTTGAGAAGTATAACATTCTAAATAAATATAAAATGAAATATTCATTTCATAAGTATTCATATGTTCATACCATTTGGTTTTGAGTGTCTGTTGATGTTCAGGTGAGAAATGGGAGAAGAACCATTCTCTTTTGGCTTGATTTTGAGGGTGATTAAAATCTACCCTAAGTTTTGGTTTATCAATTTGGAAACCTGTTTGAAATTGAATCACATTGATATGATGATACATATCATCATCATTTGATTTGGGTAACATTTCTGATACCGTAGGAGATCTTGGTGGAGAGTCCTGATTTGGACGGTAGACTCCTTTGGTAATATTGTTTTGAGTTTGAATTCCAGATAACTGGATTTGGGCTAATAATTTTGAAAGCCTTTTGTTTTCCTGATAAAGGTCAGAAATTTTGTTTTGATTTTCCAAGTGCAAACTTGGAAGGTCAGAGCAGGAGGACCTGCTTGGTTGGGATAGTTTGGTAGATCGTTGCCTATCAAGGTATTGATCTAATGTTTGGGGATTTTTGGAACTTGAAAGAGTTCTATCAAATTTGATAGAAACCAGTCCATCATCTTCTTGAGATATGGATTTGATGGTTTTGTTGGGTTTAATTTGAGGTGGTGGAATTTGACATTGTAATTTCCATTCATCAGGAAAAACAACATCCTTCCATTGGATGGTTTTGGGTAGGATAGTCCTGGATTGAGACCCATCAGTCTCAAAGAAGGTTGTATATCCTTTGGGGGTCTTTTTCAGACTTTGAGGTGGTTCCATTGATTTGGAAATGGCTTTGTATTGGATTCTATGGATTATAGCTATGGGAATTGATCCCAGTTTCATTCTATATCCATACGTTTTTATATTAATTTTGAGTGCATCTTTGAGATTTGGATCATACAGTGGTACTGTTATATCCGGATAACAATTAAAATAAACCGGCCCACTACAGAGACTTGTTTCTATAATTCCCAATAATGAATCATCAAAATTAAGGAATCTTTGATCTCGTAAGGCAAGGATCATTGATGTATTTATTGATGTATTTAATCCTTCCCTATGGAGAGGTTTGATGGCCACTTGAATAAGACCTATATGAATATAGGCAAATTCGGATCGGAGTTTGGATAAGGATTTGGGGTCTAACAATTGAATCTCCTGAGAATCAGAAGAGAAATTGATAGTTTATTCTATGGTTTTGGCGGTTTCCCGAACTAACCATTTTTGTTTATAAATTTCTTTTGTTGGGACTCTTGAAAGAGACCAATTTGAGAGGTTATATTCCCCAATTTGTTCATCCTCATAAATTATATTACTTCCAGATGTGGAAGTTTTTTCATCAGCAAATGACCTCAAAGACATTGTCCTTGTTAATCGGTGCATACTGAGAATAGTGTAAAATATTTTGACTGAGTTATACTCACCCACCGAATGGAAATAGTGTAAAATATTTTGAAGTAATTAAGCTACTATCTGCAATATACTAGGAATAGTGTAAAGTATTTTGAAAGAGTTATGCTCTTACCCTCCGTACCGGACAACGGCAAGGGATTGGTTAGACCTTGTTCAGGCTCAGACTCTGTCGTGTTCGTCGGGACTTACAGTCTCATCTGCCCTTCACGATCTAGTCCTATTGCCATATACCTCCGTCTAGTCCCTCTCTCCGAGGTGGGATTTAAGCAAACAACCGGTAAAATACTAACATACACCTAATATTGATGCTAGATCTAAGCTTAACAAAGACAAAATATAAAACATACGTCCACTATGCAGGGATTAAGTAAACAACAAACAAAATATAAACATACACCCCAGCAAAATCAGTTGCCAAATTCTCAAATCCAACATCTTGAATTAAAAATTCAAAATCTTCAAAAGGATGTTTACACTCTCCACAAAGAGATCGTTAACATCAAAACCCAACTTCAAAATCAAAATCAAATTGGTACCTCTAATATTTTGGAACAAAACCTCAATCAATACGTGGATACCATTAAAAACATTCCATGGTATATCCATACAAATTTAATTATTTCAAATGCATTTAGTTTACAAACAATTGCACTTGTTGATACTGGTGCCCAATCAAATTGCATTCATGAAAATCTGGTTCCAAACCAGTTTTTTGAACCAACTTCCCATAGACTCTCCGGAGCCAATGGATCAAATTTGCATGTGCATTCAAAATTAACAAATGTCAAAATTTACATTAACAATATTCAAATCACCCAGACTTTCTTTCTGGTTCAAAATCTCAATACCGAGATCATCCTCGGACAACCATTTTTAAATTCCATCAAACCATTTTTTGTTGATGATACAGGAATTACAACTAACATCTTTGGACAAAAGGTTGTTTTTCTTTTTATTGCAGGAATGGATAAATCAAACGATTATCAAATCTCACCAATCAATGATGGTGACCAAACGGACCAAAACCCGGTTAATGTTTTGGCTAGCCCACAGCAAACGGCTCGTGGTAAAGGCATATCAAATCCGTTATGGCTGGAGTCTTTGCCAAAAAGACCACAACCCAAAACCAAACTCCCAGTTTTTTGGACCAACCATCAACTGGACTCAAACCAGCATTAAATATTGAACCAAATGTTGCATCAATTCCAAAGTTCCAACAAAGCCGGTTTTATAGCCGCCATGCATCAATTGGCCCAACATATGGCCCAATCAAAAGCAAACTTTGACTATGAATCTAGCCATCTTCCCCATCATACCCTGACTGAGGAATCCTGGTTAGCCTTTCACCAAAAACTTGCAAATCCAGATGTTCGTTGGACTTCAACTATTACCCCTGCACCTTCCAGTGTACCAGGATTCTACCAATGCAACATCAAAGCAAATCATCCCCAACACTTCAAATTATGTTTGTATGAAATGGGTTTCATCAAAAATCTATGGACACATGGTCCCCAAGACTTATGTGGTCTACCAAAAATCCTGATCAACACCATCAAAGGGTTCAATTTTCTTGATCAGCCAGTACGTCTCAAATTCATCACCATTCCTCCAGAATGGATCAAAGACGGGCAGTACCAAGAATTCATCCCAACCACAAATTACATCCGCATCATTCCAAGGTCAGATGAAGTATGGCCCGCCATCACATCTCCAGAAGCCAAAACGGATCTCAAAGAGATTCGCACAACAAGCATCTACAACTTCCAAAACAAGTTATCTTGTTGCTCCTGCAGCAGTACACAAATCCTTGCTGAAGGTCGAAGGACAATCATCACAGGACCATCCAAGATGCCAAAAGATTCTCAACTGGCTTATGCCATCACCAGCAATCAAATCAATGCCAGCCTGACAGTCACCAAGTTGCTGGATCAAAACAATGAAGCATTCAAATGGAATTATTGGGACAGTGACAATGAGCTCGACTCCCAAGATTCTCCAAATTGTGGGTCCCCCGTGGGATCACCCTATTCTTTCGATGCTATTGGCGATGCCAACATCGACAATATGATGGAAGGATAGACGGTCAGATTCCAGACCATGATGATGGGATCACGTCAGCCATGACGTCAACAAAAGAATGGCTCAGGTATAATACAGCCTGTATCAAATTGTATTCAGGTATAATACCACCTGTATCAAAACGTATTCAGGTCTAATGCAGCCCGTATCAAACTGCATTCGGTATAATACGAAACCATATCCATTCGTATTCTGTTACTATCTCAGTATAGATAGTCGGGTATAATACGTAACCGTATCCAAACGTATTCTGTAACTATCTCAGTCTAGATAGTCAAGCCACTACCGGGCCCACACCAATACGGTATAAACTCTGATCCAAACCAAAGGGGAAAACAGTGTCTCCGGACATGTGGAATGCCTCGGTGCGGATCTAGAAGAATCAAATCCCGTGATCAGCTCCCGTGATTCACGGCCGACAAAGACAAAAGCAAAAGCAAAGTGATGGAGAATAATTCTCAAAAAAAGTCAAAATAAGAATTATTACTCTTTTATTTTTTCAAAAAGCAAAGCATTTCTTTTCCAAAAGAGATTCCATTTTCAACAAAGCAAAAGATAATGGAAGACAAGTGGAAGACAAATTGCAATCAACTTTCAAAGAGGCCCCACACTCACATCAAGATGGGATCCAAGGCTCCAAGCCACTCCAAGACTTCTTCCATAAATGGAGAAGAACTCCTCTTCATTCGGGGAGGCAAAATAGAGTCAGAAGATAGAGGTTAGAGAGAGCATTCACCCTCGAAGGCGGGAGACTTCATCAACGAGTGTTCCTTTAGTTTCTTAGCATCCCTTCTTTACTTAAACCTCCATAGCTTTAGGTTCATCCTTCTTCGAAGCTTGTAACCTACTTGCTATCAAATTGTAGCAGTGTCCGGTAAGTTCTTTTTAGTTCTTTCAGTACTCTGTTTTCATTTCAACTTGCATTTTATATTTCATTTCTGATTGTAACTTGTATTTCATTTTACTTTCAGTTTATGTTATATAAATTATTTTTGCATCTTGCATATACCGCCTTAATGGTCGGTTTTATTCAAATTTAATTTCCGCATAAAATTATATATATATATATATATATATATATATATATATATATATATATATATATTGACTTACTAGCTATTTTCAAAGTTTGCTTTACATTCTACAACTACAATTGAGAGTCCTACTAGGTTATGTTATCGTAGAGGACTGAAGAGTGTTTGTAGTAGAAGTGTGTACAACTGTAGAATCTTTTGGAGAAGGTATCGGAGGTTGTTGTAACCTATCTGATACCTTATTTGATTTGGTTATCCGATATCTTCTCTGATTTGGTTCTATCACACAAGAGTTGGAAGATAAAAGATTTCTTCCTTTGAAGATTTGGAGAGACAAGAGGAAGACGATTTGGAAAACTCAAGCGTTGGAAGAGAAAAAGTTTCTACCTTCGCCGATTTGGAGAGACAAGAGGGAGACGATTCAGGGTTTTGTAGAGAGAAGCCTCTATAAAAGCAATGTTAGAATCTAATATTACTTTTTTTTTTCTCCTCATTTTGTTTCCATCGGAAATAATTGTACACACATGCTCATTAAAAGATGCAAAAAAATAGTTAAAAACTGTTTATGGGCAAAAATAAAAAAGAAATCAGGACCATCTTTGACCAATATTTTGATTTTTGTTTTTTATTAATAGTACTTATAAATGATACCAAACATCTAAAAAAAGCAAAAAGTTGAAATAAAACTAAAAATAAAATCGATCCAAAGAAGGCCTAAGGTCTCTTCCAGAGATCACCTAAAGAAAACACAAATTAGGAACACTGTTCACCCTTTTATGTAATAAAATGCAGCTTGCAGGTGATTCGAGTGCTACAGGATGGCTCGAAACCCTGGTTGGACCCCTTGGTCTGCCTAATCAACCTCGTACTAAATTGGGGGATGTTGTAGTGAATTGTTGCTAGCTTTGGGCAGTTTTGGTTGTTTGGTGTGGTCGTTTGATGGAGCTTGGACTCAAAGCTTTGTGGCCTTAAGTTACATCTTAAAACAATTACAGGGAGGAAAGAGAGGTGGAAAATTACATCTTAAAACAATTACAGGGAGGAAAGAGAGGTGGAAAAGTGAAGATCTTAAAATATCATATTTTTTCTTGGATTTGAACTGATCCTTGTGTCTTATTGAGTACTTGTCATGGATGGATCTGATTCCATCTTTCCCCTTTTCACCTCCGGGCATATTTGCTTGTATTGATTGGTTCTGGATCAATGATTTATAGAAAAGTTGCCTGTGTTCTTATCGGAGGATGGACCTATCAAACCTGTTTTGTCCTGTAAGGAGCAAATGATGAGAGATTGCTGCCCACCCTGTTCACACCCGTCTGAGTAACAATAGGAAACGATGCACAAGGAGGAGAATGATGAGAGATTGCTGCCCACCCTGTTCACACCCGTCTGAGTAACAATAGGAAACGATGCACAAGGAGGAGAAGGAAATAAGTTTGGAGAAGAAGATAGGAAATTATTCCAAATATAGACATACTAAATCTATTTCTCATCCTACATTGTATTTTTTTTTTATTGTAACTATCAAACAATATTTTATTTTTAATAAAAATAACTTTCAAAAATAATTATTGATAAATTGATAAAATAAAATAAAATAAAAATAAAAATAGATCCAAAGATATTAGATAGCGTTAGATTTTGTAAAACTTTATTCTATCAGTGTTTAGCCAATTACAATACTGCCCAGAAATCTAACTCCTGATTTTTCAGTATCCTCAGATTTGCTACGTGGCATAAATATGGGATCACCGACGGATATTCTAGTATATAAAACCATCAACGTATTCTTCGTTCCCCAGATAAAGGATTCGCCACACGTTTCCATCATATTCCTGTCTTAATTTTTCACTATTAAATATTACAATTATTAAAAACCTCTGAACCAACCTTTGTCAATAGAACGGTAGAGTTTCGGATCCACATCCTCAACGTTTCTATCGAATGATCGACACGTGGGTCTTGAGTGAATCCCAGTTCCATATCCAAGCAGACACTCTTGCCAATTCAGTTTATCAACTCCGGTGTTAATTCAGATATTGGTTTTGATTCACTTTAGACCCATGTATCATTCGACGGGAGCATCCCCATCCAACCAGAAGCACCGGGAGAAGATGATTTGAATTCGCTTTCAGTCGTAAGGACACCTGGCGAGTCTCGGAAAACTGCAACTCGAAAAGTGCAAAAAGAAAAAAAGGAAACCCAGAGAAAATGCAAGAAACATGTGGCCCTCGAACTTCCGGGAATATTAAATTCCTCACTCTATCCTTTTCCTAGACGAGTGGCTCAGAAGGATCCATATAGTTCATTCCCCCTTTCTCCATGCCGCTAGAATACGCATGGCGTTATCTCTAATGGGGTGGGCAAGTGCTGCTGACGTGGCGAAAAGTGCAAGAGAAAGTCCACTGCCCTCCTCATCCTGTGTCCTTTTAACCCACACCGGTTCAAAAGTTTTCCAAATTTTTTTTTTCCACACAACACAGTTTAGAGACAAGATATATTTTAAGTTTTTATGTTCATTATAAATTCAATATTTTGAAATTGAATCACAGTGTCATGACTAAAATAAGTCGACGTAGAGGCAAAGGTCATCTGTTTAGATATGAAAGTTTCAAATGAATCAGAATTAACTACAAGTCATAATATTGAGACTATCAAATCAGGCATGATGAGATTTGCATTATTGCAATGACGCCCTCCAATGAAAGAGTGTATCATTGAAATTTTTTTTCAAAGAAAAAAGATCTTCAAGGCTTTGTTTCCATATAATTGATGGGACTTATTACTGTGAGATGTGATTCAAATATAATATACCCATGGACATTGAGGTTTCTTTGATGATCTCATAAATATACTTTAAAGAGAATCAGTTACAAAAAAAATCTTATAACTAATCTTGTTATATGAAGATGGACCCATTACCTAGATATTCAAATGGCTAAAATTACCAAAATCATTCATTATATAACTAGATATAACTAGATAGGTCATAAATAGATATTCAATACGGTTTGCACTGGATCATGTATAAAACCTTCAACTTTATCCAAAATTTAAATAAGTATTTTGAGACAAGACAAGGTGACGCCACGTGTTGGAGGACTCGTGCGACGTGAGCCACAAAATTCCAGGTTTTCTCGATTTTTATATCGGTTCTTAAAAAAAAAAAAAAAAAAATCTGATGTGGCAACCTCTGCTTTCTTCTTTATCCCAGATTTTCATTAAGAGCTCCTTTGTTCTTCGTCGCTGGACCCTTACCCTTCTCTTTCTCTCGTTTCTGGTGTATACTGTTCTTGCTTTCTACCTCTGTTTCTATTCTCCACTGAACGGAAGGCTTTGATTCTCGTTTTCCGGCGACATTTTCAGAGACGGAGGTTTTACGGTTCGTTGCAGGACGCTTTTTATAGTGCTTCTGTGTTGAACTGACTCAGTTTCCTCTCTGTTTTGCTTTTTGATCCCTCCTTCTATGGTGTTTCCGTCTCGAGTGCTCTGTTATCGATTGAACTGTTGGTGTGTGTTGTAACCGTAATTGGAAATTCACTTCATGGTTTTTTCAAATATATTCTTTTACCGACTCTTCTTCATTTCTCTGTTGAAGAAAGAAGATTTTTTCTTATGGATTTTTTCCCGTTCCACCAAGGGAGTGGTAATTTGGTCGTGGTTGGATTGATTGTTCGAGTGGAACGAAAGACGCCTGGATTGATCTCGGTTGTTGATGGATCGTTCATTTCTAGGGTTCCTAGGAAGTTTTGCAGTGATGTTGGATTGGAGCAACGAAGCATTTGATTCTGTGTTTATTTTATGCTATTTTACGCTGATCAAGATTAATTCTTTGGATTTCTGAAGGGTCTATGTTTCTGGTGAAGATGAATTGGAGAATGGGAAACAGTTTACTCTTTCGTAAAAGTTGAAGAGGAATTGAGGTTGTAAGGACAGGAAGGTCAAATTCAGTCTGAAGGGAGTGGTATTTTTAACTCAGGTTTTGCTTCCGTTGAAGCCATTGAAGGTTATAGAACTGGAATTCTCACATATATTATTTGAGAGCTGTTCAATCGCACTAGATCTGCTTTTGTGGAAAGGAAGGAGGCTTAAGATATTTCTGAGTACTGAAGTTGCTAAAGAGTTCTTTAACTATGTCTGTAGAGGTATGCAATCATGCTACACTCGTGCCCCTGCATTTCTTTTAATGAGAATTTGAGGTGCTTCCGTGAATTTACTTATAAACATCTTACTCGTTAGGGAATTCCTTTCTTCCAATAAATTGATTAATTTTGAAGTGCTACATCTGCTTCGTGAACAATTGCTACTTGCTGAAGTTACACCAATTCGTGAATTAAGTTAATGCTTAAACGGGCTCAATCTGATAGTCTTTCAGTATTCATTATTACCGACTTTTTGTTGCGATTGATTGTTCTGTATGCCGATTTTGGTAAGAATGGTAAGTCTCAGCAAAATACTCATCCGTGGCAAAGCAGATTCAGCAAGCTACCTTTGGATAAAGATCAAGCATTCCAGAGACTTCATCTAGATCAAGTATTCCAGAGACTTCATCTTCCAGAGGCTTCTATACAACAGAATTCAGTTGTGTTAGATAACAGAATTCAGTTAGACAGCTAATCCCTAAACTATTTCTTTGTTTTTTTTAATTCTTTTGTAAACAGTTACAATAAAGCTTACAAACCTCTGATCAGAGTGTAATCCTATAAATAGGGAACTCAATACATTGAAACCTCTGTTGAATTGAACGAGGTTTCTCTTCAATTGCTTTTCTAATTCCTCTTATGGTATCAGAGCAATACCAAGAGAATTCTCGCGAACATGGCTACTTTATCTTCAACTCCTGTTTCAGCTTCATCCTATCCCTTCCCCCGCACATTGAATGTCGCCAACTTTGTCACCCTGAAATTATCTCCTTCAAACTACTTACTGTGGAAAACTCAAATCTACTCTCTCATTGAAATCCAAGACCTAGTAGGATTCATCAATGGATCGATTCCTATCCCAAATCAAAGCAACGACTTACCTAACGGAAAAAAGGAAACAAATCCAGACTATACGTCTTGGATTCGTACAGATCGTCTCGTCAAGGCTTGGATAACCGGAACATTGTCTGAAGAAGTTCTTAGTCTTGTTGTTGGTATCTCTACTGCTGCTGATTTATGGAATACATTGTCTGCTGCATATTCACAGGCTTCAGAAGCTAGAGAGTTTGAACTCCTCTCTAAATTGCATTTTCTTACCAAAACTGATTCCATGTCTCTCTCTCAGTATTTACTTGATTTCAAAAACATTTGCGATCAGCTAAATGCCATAGGAAAGCCAGTACCCGACCAGAGAAAGGTATTCTCCTTGTTAACCAACCTGGGACCAGAATATGAGTCATTTGCAACATCAATGCTGAAGCCTCCTGTACCAAGCTATGCTGAGTTAATTCCACTTCTTCAAAGTCACGACCTGCGAAATCGACACAACTCAGGTAACACAGTACCTCACTTTGCATATTATGGTGAAAAACGTTTCAAGGACAATCAAAGAGGAGGATTCTCATCTAAGGGCAGAGGTTTCCATCAAGGAAACCAAAATGTTCAAAAACAAAGTCGTATGACCTCTCCAACCACTGTTGATCCTCATGTGATTAATCACCCCTCTATCCCAGCAAAAGGAAATTATGATAAAGGAGTTTTGCCTATGCCAAATCTTCCTCATATTACATCTGCAACCAATCTGCAGAATACACGGCCAAACACCTCTGTTATACGGTGCTAGATATGCAATAAACTGGGACATGGAGCATTGAAATGCTGGAGTAGGTTTGATACCAACTACCAATTTCCTAGTCTTCCAAATGCCCTTGCAGCAATGAATATCTCTGACTCATAGGATTCGGAATGGTTTCCTGACACTGGGGCAATGGCACATATGACAGCTTCAACAGGTAATCTTCATACCTCCACCCCATATCATGGATCAAGCTCAGTCATGGTTGGAAACAGTGAGATGGTTCCCGTTACTCATATTGGAAAGGGAATTATAAAATCTGATAACTCAGTGGTACCTATTTCAAATGTGTTGGTTGTTCCTCAAATTAAAAAAATCTTCTATCTATTTCTCAATTGACAAGTGAATTTCCATGTTACTTTGAGTTTAACAAATATGGTTTTCAAATTAAACATTCTCAGACCAACCAGGTACTGGCCAAGGGGAATAGAAGAGGAGGATTATACATGTTTCAGAACTCAGCAGTGACAAATCCAGAGGCAAATTTTTCAATTCGTTTTCAATCAGCATCATTTGATATTTGGCACCAGCGTTTGGGACACTCACAACAAAACATTCTACAGTTTTTGAATAAAAATGGATGTATAAAAATCACCGATAAGAGTCAAAGTGTGTGCTCTAGTTGTCAGTTAAGTAAAAGTCATAGGCTACCATTTGTATCTTCATTTACAAGATCAGCAGCTCCCTTGGAACGTATCTACTGTGATCTATGGGGCAAGTCCCCTATTGCTAGTAAACATGGTTTTAACTACTATGCTCTGTTTGTTGACGACTTTTCACGGTACTGTTGGGTGTACCCATTGAAACACAAGTAAGAATTTTATAAAATCTTTGTGCAATTTCAAGCAATGGTTGAAAGACAATTTGATTGTCGAATCAAAGTATTTCAATCTGATGGAGGTGGAGAATTCTGCAATCACCTCCTTAGTGATCACTTTCTCAAATGTGGGATCACTCATCACATTTCCTGTTCGGGTACACCTGAGCAAAATATTGTTGCAGAAAGAAAACATAGACACATCATTGAGCTGGGATTAGCCATGATGTATCAGTCCGGTGTTCCAAAGAAATTTTGGGTTGAGGCATTCTCAACTGCCGTGTTCATAATTAATAGTCTACCATCCAAGACATTACAGATGCAGTGCCCCCTATCTATTCTATACAAGAAACAACCGGATTATTCAATGCTTCGAACATTTGGATCACTTTGTTTTCCATGCCTAAGGTATACCACTGAAAACAAATTTGAACCACGATCTGCCCCTTGTATTTTTCTGGGCTATAGTGATCATCATAAAAGCTATCGTTGTTTCCATCCTTCTACTGGGAAAACACACATATCCAGACATGTAGTGTTTAATGAAAGTGTTTTTCCTTATCGGACAGATGTGATCTCAATAGGATCATCTAGTCCATTGGATATTAGTGTGTTTGAAAGATGGTTACAATCTCCATCTTTGGATTCAGATCTCAGCCCAAGTGAGTCAACTAAAGGAGCATCATATAGAGTGAATTCCTGGTTCAATCATGACGAATCTGAAGTCCAACCACAGTGTGTCGAAGATGGAGCCCCAGCTATAGTAGCATCACCATCAACTCATTCATCTCCTGCAGAAATAATCCCAACTGAGGGTGGACTGACACTTGAACCACCTCATGCTCCTCTCATTGAAGAAATCAGTCCTTCTACTACAACAACAATGTCTGATAATTTAGCATCTACAATATCTACTCAATCAATCTCTATTCCCAGTACTCACATTGAATCAGTACCATCTCTTCCCATCTCTACACATCCTATGACAACCCGAGGAAAGAGTGGAATCACTAAACCCAACCCAAGATATGCACTTCTCAGCACATCTATACCAATTGAACCTACAAGTGTCAAAGCAGCTATGCATCATGAGGGGTGGCGCCAAGCTATGGAAGAAGAAATGAAAGCTTTGGCACAAAATAATACATGGAGCCTGGTTCCTTTTGAACCATCAATGAACATTGTGGGCTGCCGCTGGATCTTTAAGACTAAGCTCAAATCTGATGGGACATTAGAACGTCTTAAAGCCAGACTTGTGGCTAAAGGCTATGCACAAAGAGAAGGGGTCGACTTCCATGAGACTTTCAGTCCAGTTATTAAGCCTGCCTCCATACGATTAGTTATCTCAATTGCAACTGTTCAAGGATGGCATATTCGGCAATTGGATGTCAAAAATGCATTCTTGCATGGTTATCTACAAACCCCTATATATATGAGCCAGCCACCTGGATTTATCGATGCTTCTCAACCAAACTTAGTATGCTGTCTCCATCGGTCTCTTTATGGGTTAAAACAGGCACCTAGGGCATGTTTCGACAGGTTCAGTGATTTTTTGCTTGAGTATGGGTTTAATTGCAGTACTTCAGACCCTTCCTTATTCATTTTTCAATCCAAAGATACAATGATGTATCTACTTCTGTACGTAGATGACATTGTTCTCACTGGGAACAACACTAGAGTACTGGAATCATTCATCAAAAGGCTGGCCGATACATTTGCTATGACAGATCTTGGGAGCTTACATTTTTTTCTTGTCATTGAAGTACAGTCCACTTCTTCCGATCTATTCTTGTCCCAATCGAAATATGCTGCAGACATGTTACGAAAGTTTCATTTGGAGGCCCTCAAACCTATCTCCACACCCATAGTACCATCATCCTCATCTTCTTTTCCCTCCAATGCTGCTGATACAGATGTCACTCAATACCGGAGTATAGTGGGAGCCTTGCAATACCTCACTATTACCCGACCAGATCTCTCATATGCCGTGAACCATGTCTGTCAGTTTATGCACTCACCTACCTTGACTCATTTTCGGTTAGTAAAGCGCATTCTCAGATATGTTAGTGGTACACTGCACCATGGTATCACTATCAATCGAACAAGTTCATTTGATCTCTATGGGTATTCCGACTCCGATTGGGCTGGGTGTCCTACTAATCGATGCTCCACCACTGGTTTTTGCATATTTCTCGGCACTAATCTCATCTCTTGGAGTGCCAAGAAACAACCAACTGTTTCCCGGTCTAGCACCGAGGCAGAATATAGAGCAATGGCCTCCACCACAGCTGAATTGACTTGGCTCTTTCTTATTAAAGGATCTTGGTATCTCTCGGACCAAACCAGCAGTTCTGTTTTGTAATAATTTAGGGGCTCTTCATATGACCATCAATCCTGTGTTTCATGCTAGAACGAAACATATTGAACTCGACTATCATTTCGTTCGCGAGAAAGTAGCTCTTGGTCTCCTTCAAACTCAGTTTGTACCATCATCAGAACAGCTTGCTGATATCTTTACAAAGCCCCTGTCTCGTTCTCCTTTCCGAGCCATATGTAACAAATTAGGCTTACGGTCATCACCGATGCTCAGTTTGGCGGGGGATGTTAAGAAGACATCATTTGTGGCATCACATGTGGCAGCATCTCAGTAAAATACTCATTCGTGGCAAAGCAGATTCAGCAAGCTACCTTTTTGGATAAAGATCAAGCATTCCAGAGATTTCATCTAGATCAAGTATTCTAGAGACTTCATCTTCCAGAGGCTTCTATACAACAGAATTCAGTTGTGTTAGATAACAGAATTCAGTTAGACAGCTAATCCCTAAACTAATTCTTTGCTTTCTTTAATTCTTTTGTAAACAGTTATAATAAAGCTTACAAACCTCTGATCAGAGTGTTATCCTATAAATAGGGAACTCAATACATTGAAACCTCTGTTGAATTGAACGAGGTTTCTCTTCAATTGCTTTTCTAATTCCTCTTATAGTCCACCTATTGGAAGGAATTTTTTTTTTATTTTTTTTATTTTATTTTAATCGGAGGGAATCATCGACTGAAGATTTATATTTCTGAATGGTTATTTACCAGTTCAATTGTCTTTGCTGGAGCTGTAATTGAATTTCGCATGGTTCTTTTGTAGTTTCTGGCTCTCTGCGTTTACTTAGAGTAGATTACTTTCTGATTCTTGGGAGGGAAGCATTTCTTATTTTATTGTTGTTCTTTCTTTCAATTTAGGATGATGGTAGGGGCTTATGTACACGTCTTGGTAACATCAGTGGCAATCCTGTTTGTTTGGATGTTGGCACACAATCTGGATCTGGAGTCCAACTGAGGGAGATGTATCTCTCTGGAGATGAATTGGCACCCAAGGTTCTATTCTTTCTGTAAATTTGAAACCCTGCTTCCATTGAACAAATAACCCAACTGAAACTTCTTTTGCTTCCTCTATTCTGGATGCTTATTGTCTTCTGTTCTGTTAAAAGGTGAGGAAACCTTACACAATCACAAAACAACGAGAAAGATGGACAGAGGAAGAGCATAAGAAGTTCCTGGAAGCCTTAAATTTGTATGGTCGTGCTTGGCGTCGGATAGAAGGTTAGCTTGAGTGAATCTAAAGATTCCTGAAATAATTTTCGATTTTTCTTTTTAGTTCATTTTTTGAAAGCTCTTTTTTTTTTTTTTTTTTTTTTTTTTTTTTTTGTAGAACATGTGGGCACAAAGACTGCTGTTCAGATTCGAAGCCATGCTCAGAAGTTTTTCTCTAAGGTTCTAATCTCAATACCTATTTTCTACCATAATGTGTTCATCAGATGGTTAAAGTAAGTTTGTTAATTCATAACAGCAAGGCCTGTAAACATTCTTTTGAGGCCTTTTTGCTTTCAAAGTTAATGTGTGTTGCTCATTTAACTTCCTTTTCTTGGTCTAGGTGGTCCGGGAATCAAATGGCAGCAGTGCAAGCTCTGTGAAGCCAATTGAGATTCCTCCTCCCCGACCAAAACGGAAACCAATGCACCCTTATCCCCGTAAACGAGTTGTTTCAGTCAAGAAGGGGACTTCAGTTACAGATCAACAAGAAAGGTGTCCATCCCCGAATTTATCAGTTTCAGAACAAGCAAACCAATCTCCTACATCAGTTTTGTCTGCAGTTGGCTCAGATACAGCAGGGTCATCAGCTTCAAATTCACTCGGTGGTAGTCCTCCACCAGTTTCATCTGCTGCCGGTGCTAATACAATCAATTTATTACTTACTGAGCAACGGAATGGACACTTCCCATTTACTTCATTGGCAGAAGCTGAAAATGAATCTCCTTCATCTGTCCTGGTTTGTGCTGCTCCAATTCTTCAGGATCAATCTTCCATGGTACTATCTAAGCCATTCTTCTTTAGCTATATATCCTTCCAACAATCTTTAAAAATCTGGATCCTTATTGGGTTACTACTGTGTTTCTTTTATTATCAGAACCTGAAGAAAGTTGACTTGGGACCCAAAGAAAGTGCATTTACCAAAGAAGATTCAACCTCAGAGGCACCCAAAATGAGTCTTAAGCTGTTTGGAATAACAGTGTTAGTTACTGATTCCCACAGACCATGTTCTTCAAATGTTGAAACTCGCAAGTCATTGGCCTCTGAAAACTGTCTAGAGAACCTTGACTGCAATGAGGAAACGCCTGTGCATACATCACAGTTGAATGCAATGCAGGCAGCACTTTCATTGGAGACAAACAAGAACCTTTGGACTCCTTCGGTCTGTGGAACATGGCCAGTGTTGTATTACATGAAATTGCAGAAAGAAGGCCAGCACCCACTAGAAGCCGCTTCTTCTACTGATGCGCTGCCTTGGCGGGCATTGTATGGAGATCTACCATTCCCTTTTCTTCCTCCCCAGAATCCTAACTCAACTAATACACCGCCAGATTCCTGTCTGGAAGGCATGTCAGAAGACAAGGATATTTACAAAGAAGGATCCTGGACTGGTTCAAACACTGCATCAGCTAATGATTTCTGCTTATAGGACAGGAATGGGGTTGTTGTTGATTCTCAAAGTAGAGAACTTTCTTGTGAGAAGGTGGGGAAAGAGCTAGGCCTGTTTTTCCGGTTGAAACCGAGTGAAACCTCAGCCTTCTCTGAGCCAAAGGCCAGCCCCAGTAAGTGCACGAAGGGATTTGTACCATATAAAAGATGTATAGCAGAAAGAGATACCCACTCGGCAATATCGAGTGGGAAAGACCGGGAGGGAAAGAAAATCCGGCTATGCTTGTAGGCATCCGGTTGGATGATCTGCCAATAACCCACATTTTCCATTATTTTTTTGCAGAGATGTTTGTTGTATTAACAGTTCGGCAGCTGATTCAGGCACTGGCGATACTATGACCCGGAGTGGTTTCAGCAGTTGGATTAACATAGAAATGAGATGATAAGGAGAGGGGCCAAGTACCATCTCTGCTTCCTTGTGAAATCTCACTTATTACTCTTGTTTTGTTTCTTTGAACTGTTCAAAGGTACAATACTCCTCCATAGAGTCCCTTCTTCTAAATGTGAAACCTATTTTCTTAATTTCTTATAAACAGCCTCTGTAGTCTTCAAATTGTTTAGATGACTCTTTTTTGTTTTTGGGTATTTGTGCGTTTTGTGTAGTGCAAATGTTTAGATTTCATGAATTCTTACATGGGAAAAGGCCAAGCTAAAGTTTTATAACTGTAATACTTTCCGAACAAATTGTTTGCTCCATAGCGTGCGCATTTTAGTGTCATTCATTGTTTTGGGAAGGAAAAACTTTTGTTTCTCATCACCCAGAAAAAGAGGGGTGTTGGCAAAAGCATGGGAAAAATATTGGTTGGAGATGAGGTTGCGTATGTGAATTGTTGACAGCATTCAGTATTTCCAGTTGGGGATCCCCCATGTTAGTTTAGTTGGGGAGGACTGAAGGATTGAAGGACCAACTTCTGGTTGATGATGACAATGATGAACATTGGTCGACATCGAGAGGGGAGGGGGTGAATCATTGTTGTGAGGACATGAGAGGATAGTTGTCCTCGGAATCTTGGAGTCGCCACTTAGATTAAAGGTCTAGGACTTAAATGTAGTCTCATCGTAGGGTGAGACTTCTATTGATTCATAATCTTATATATCGGTTTTTTTGGTTTATCAGAGATCGGGTAAGGATTCAAGGTACGGTTTGGGAATGTGTTAGGCATCGAAAACTGCTTGATCTAAAAGTCAGCCTCCTACTTTCCTTAGACTCTACTGTTCTGATTGTGCTTAGTCAGTTGATGCTTAGTCAGTTGATGACTAGGGTTCATGGGGCGAATTTTAAACCAACTTGTTACGTTCTACTAACCTAGGGTTCAGTTACATGTTCTGAAACAAACAAACAAGTACTGTACAGTAAACCGGACCGAATGATTGTCTCGGCATTGAATCGAATTTGGGATGTTCAACCCAAATTTCCTTTGAGACCATTATCTCTAAAGAATCAAGTCCAAAAAATGTAGTTCGTGCTGGTGTACTATGTGATTAAAGTTTATAAATGTAGTGTCATAGCTCATTATGGAAAAATCAGGCGTGATATCCGGGTCAACACTTGTGGCACACGAACACATCCAAGATCGCTGCCATAATGATTTTAAAATAAATCCCACAGTCTACACTTGCAACATTCACAAAAATCTAGAAGCAATAATAATATAGCGGAAGCATTAAATATTGATAGATGTATCTAATGATAATATATCCCATACTATGTATCAAATTATCAAATTACAAACCATTTGTGCCTTCGCAAAATGCTACCATATTCATATACAAATACTCAAATAAAAAAGGAGTAAATCTATTACATTGTTCTTGATAGATATTTTTATTTACCAACAAAAAATAATCATAATATCCAAAGTATATCAGGGAAAGGAGAAAGTAAGGGGAGGGCTACAACATGTGTAGATGCAGTCGTTGCTGGTGCAGCCCTCGTCGTGTTCTCCACCAACATCCTCAGTACCAGCAACCACACTAACCAGAGGGGACTGCATAAACTCAGCAATAGAGAAATCACTTGTAGGAGAATCTGAAAAGAAGTGTCAATGCGAGGGTGAGCTCACATCCCAGCTCAGTGAGAAATCTAGTATCACATGCGTATAACATACAACATCAAATGATATGAAATGCATTTCCTTTTATATTAGGTCTCAGGTTTGTGTTTTTACATCCTGGGCCAAGATAGAAGCTAAATAAACGACCCTAGACAGCGAAACTACTTTTACAGGTAAACTCCCCCATTGGGGACACCCATCTTTACAAGGTTCGCCATCTCCCACCATAGATCCCCACATATGCTAGCTACCGTACACCCATACGTCATAGACTCCCCCTAGGGTTGCCCAATCTTCAGGAGTGCAAAGCTATGCCAGTATCTTTACCCCTATTGGAGGGGTGTAGGAAATAGGGAATGACACCACCTATGTTTATTATGTTCATTCATTTCACTTTGGCTGTCTGCCAACAAAAGCCCCCTGATCACCACTCCCATGGATCACCGTGCCCCCCACTAGCATATCTACATAACCATTGTGCTTTCCATCAGCAAAGAACCTCGGCTCCACTCCCATGGATCACCGTGTCTACCACTAGCGTGTTTACATTCCATTGTGATCCATGTGCCCGTACTCCCATGCGTCACACGAACCACCATACATGGTTGCAATCCAACATGACCAGTACACCGGCACTCCTATGCATTACATAAGCCATCATATGTGGTTGCATAAGTTTATAAATAAAACTATGCCCTAACGGTGAACCCCGGCTCCATTCTCATGGATCGTCGTGCTCCCACTAGAGCCTAGTATCAACAACGTGAGCCGTGTATTGTACTCCTATACTCCACACGTCCACCATACCCAAACAATCATACAAACATTCATAGTTATTATAATGTAAATGCATGTTCATACATAGCAATCACGAAAAAGCATATAATTAAATAACAACCTAAACATGTTACTAAGAAAGTAGACATATTATTAAGATGCCCTACGTCTACGGATTAGACCCCTCACCAGATTGCACAATAGGCAGCAGTAATCCGAAGCCAAACAGAAGGCTTCAGCAATCAACCTTGTTCAATACGTATTTAACATATAAGGATTCATTAGTTTGATTTTTTAGCTTTTAATTAACATGGACAAGCCTTACATGTCCATACACGGGTCCCATGGAAGGTCGGGAACCAAAAGTATGGTCTTCCTAATCATTACTAGGCTTATAGCCAATATAGACTAAACTGGCAGATGGAACCAGTAAAGGGTTCCACTGGTATGTTCAATCGGTAAACACTTGAAGTATTTTCTAGGTAGGTGGCACCAAAAGGATGAGCGGATGCTCGACCATCCGGTTGGTCATCCGATTTGTATACTAATATAAACCTTGATATTTCAATAGGTTTTTCGAAAGCTAGCCCGAGTAATCGGTCATCCGGCAATGGTTCCGCTTAACATTAAGCCTAAACGGAGAATCCGAACCAAGCGGAACCAATGGGAACCGGTTAAACGGTTGGGGCTAATGCGGAGGATCGTGCCACCAAGACGAGTCTCCGGTTAGTTCATTAATTAATAAGCCAAGGCATTTGCCTTGGCGAAGCCTTGGTTTAAGCCAAGCGGTCGAACAGACATGCTCATGAATCTGGTAGGTGGCACCGGTTCAGACCCCGAAACCAGGTCACAAACCGAGCTTGGTCTCCAAGCTTGGGAGACATGTTCTGTTACACCCCAATTCCAGCTGAACCAGAAGTGTGAGTGAACCGTCACTGAACCAACGGCTTACACCAGGATCTCAATAAGACCGTGTCCACTCATAAAACCATTGCACATAACTATAATCAAAATATAATAAAATACAGCGGAAGTCTAAAATTAAATGAACTGAATTCTCTATTGATAATTTAAATAAAATATCCAATTATTCTCCAGACCCAAAACGTAAATAAGTATCCTTACATCAATTTGTAAATCCAACTAAAAGTAAATAAATAAACTAAACAAATCCTAAAGGTACACGCAGAAAGGGCACTCGCATGAAACGTCATGCTCGTCCTTTCCTGCTTGCACTTCTAAAGCAGCAACACCTCCATACGTCGAAGCATCCATGTAGTCCTCCACAGTATAACCTGCATTAACATCTAAAAATAGTGTGTACACAAGGGTGAGCTCACAACTTAGCTCAGTAAGACAATCAGACAATGCAACAAACATATGCATGAGTAACATTAACATTATGGTCTGGTTTAAATTTGCAATGTGCTATAGAAAGGATTGGCGGCCACCGCACCTCTATATATGAGTGTGTGAAGCAGCCCAATGGATCAAACACCACTGTCGTCCCACATGCACCCACCATGGAATAGAGATAGAGCTAAAGCGTCCGAATCAAATACCATCAACACTTCCCCTGATACCCTACCCATACCAACACATAAGCCCTTATTGGCGAGGGCTTGCAAACTAGGCTCGCTACTAACTAATCCTATATGTCATCATAGTAGGCCCTATCCCAGCACAGCTCCCTACGGCATAGAGATAGAGCTAGAGTCTAGTGGCCAGGCCGGAGACTACAGTGCCACTTCCTCCCCCTGATACCCTACCCGCACCAAGCATGCTAAGACAGAACGATACAAAAAGGTGTTAGTGTGAGGAATGATCCCAGACCCCAGGCCCTTCCCATTCCACACACCAACGAAAACAATCACATGCCTAACGAGTATGCATGAACAATAATAATAACTGAAAGTAAAGGATGACATGCGAGTATGCACAAACATTAGTCCATAGAATCATCATTATTAACAACGTTTTACTGTTATTAAATTATTAGGGTTTAGGTCCAATTCCCTTACCTGACACTTGTTTGATATCTTGTTCCGCGTCACAGAATCCAAACTTGCTATCACAAGGTCCGTTGATTCGCGGTAGTGTGTTATTCGTCCAACGGCAATGGTGGCTCTTCTTTCTCCTTAGCTTTTTCTCCTCCTTCAATCTCTTTCTCCTCTCTAGGGTTTGTGAGGATCAATGAAAGGGATTTTAGGAGGTTTAGGAGTCCTTATATAGGCTAAGGTTGAGTTTAGGAAGCCTCCTAACATTAGGAAAGTCCTTCGGTTCGAAATTTGGAAAGTAGGACCCATAGAGATCCGTTTCCGGATCTAAGTGGTCTGTTGCGCAGGCTATACCGGTCGACCGGTACCATAGACCGGTACCATCGACCGGTATGAAAATATCACTCTTAATTTTGGTCCGTTTTCATACCTGGTTGTCATCCGCTTGTTCCGTCTGGCCCGGTGATGATTGGAAGACCTGTTATGACATGAATTAAAGGTTTAGATCAGGTTCATGGAGTGTGGGTCTTGCAACTCCCCCACCTTTAAAAGAAATTTCGTCCCCAAAATTTGCATGTAGGTTTCACAACTCCCCCACCCTTAAAATAAATTTCGGCCTCGAAATTTGAACGTACCTTGGTTGTAAAAAAGGTTAGGGTATTCCTTTCGCATCGCGTTCTCTTCCTCCCAAGTGATTTCTTCTACATCTTGGCTTTTCCAATGCACTTTCACATAATGGATATCCTTGCTTCGGAGATGTTGTACCTTTCGGCTTGTGAGCATCACAGGTACCACTTCAAATGTCAACTCCTCTGTAAAGTTTGATGGGTCTGCTGTCAAGATGTGCGATGGATCCCTGACATAGTTCTTCAATAAAGAAACATGGAACACATCATGAACGCTTGACATGGATGGTGGTAGAGCTAGTTGATATGCCACATTACCACGTCTGGTCAAAATCTTGTATGGTCCCATATTCCTGGGGCATAGCTTCCCCTTCTTATCAAACCATTTTAGACCTCGCACAGGTGATATCTTCAAGAATACCTTGTCACCCACTACAAACTCCAGATCTCGACGTCGATTATCTGCATAGTGCTTTTGTCGAACTTGAGCTGTTTTCACTCTTTCCTTAATTTGATCAATAGCTCGACAAGTTTCTTTGATGAACTCCGGTCCTACAATCCTTCTCTCTCCCACCTGATTCCATAATAGAGGTGTACGACATTTCTTCCTATAGAGTACCTCATATGGAGCCATTTGGATCGTAGCCTGGTAACTATTGTTATAAGCAAACTCGATAAGCGATAGCTTCTTGTCCCAAGCTCCTTTGAAATCTAGGGCACACGTTCGGAGCATATCCTCTAAGATTTAAATAGTTATTTCTGATTGCCTGTCTGTCTGAGGATGAAAACTTGTGCTAAACTTCAACTTGGTTCCCATAGCTTTTTTTAATCCTTCCCAGAACTTTGATGTAAAATGGGGATCTCTGTCAGAGACTATACTTTCTGGGACGCCAGGAAGTCTGACTATATTATCCACATATAGCTTGCCCAGCTTCTCCATGGTATACTGAGCTCTGACAGCGATGAATCAATCTGTCTTGGTAAGTCGACCGACTATAACCCATACTGCATCCACTGACCTTGGTGTCAAGGGTAGGCCAGTGACAAAATCCATTGTGATACAATCCCACTTCTATGCTGGCTCTGGCAGTGGTTGTAGCAAACTTGTGGGTCTCTGCCTTTTTGCTTTCACTTGCTGGCAATTCAGACATTGGAATACGAATCGAGCTACATCCACTTTCATACCCCTCCACCAATATAATCTTCTTAAATCATGGTACATCTTGGTGCTTCCTGGATGTACTCAATATGGGGTGTAATGAGCTTCTATCATAACTCTATTTCTGATATTTGAGTTCTCACTCCCAGGTATACATAATCATCTACAATACCTGAGTACCTTGTCTGAATCCAAGGTAAAGTTAGGGTTGCTTTTACCCTTCTCTAGATCTTCTTGCACAGTCTTGAGGTGTGGATCCTGTAGGATTGCTACTTTGACCTCATCTATGAGATCCGATGAGATCTTCAAAGCTGCGAACATCAATGTGAACTAATGAATTAAGCCTTGTTCCACTGGATCTCCTACAGTCTCTAATATATGCCCTTTATCATTCTCTATTGAGCCCGAGGCTGTAGCACACAATGCAGCATTTGTACTAGGTCCTGCCTCAGGTTTCACTGCCTACTTTCTGCTTAAGGCATCAGTCACAATGTTTGCCTTACCCGGATGGTACTGGATGTCACAATTATAATCTTTTAATAGTTTCAGCCATCTCCTCTGTCTCATATTCAGGTCCTTCTGAGTAAAAAGATAAGTTAAACTGTTGTGATCCGACTTAATTTGAAACTTTTTACCATAAAGGTAGTGTCTCCAAGTCTTTATTGCGTGAATGACCGCTGCTAACTCTAGATCATGCGTAGGATAGTTCTTCTCATGCTCTTTCAACTGTCTTGATGCGTAGGCAATCACCTGTTCTCCTTGCATTAACATACATCCAAGACCCAACCCTGAGGCATCCGTATAAAGGGTAAACAGCTAGCCTGGTGCTGGTATGGTCAAGATAGGTGCAGAGACTAGTCTTGAGTTCAAAGTCTGAAAGCACTTCTCACACTTATCTGTCCATATGAACGTTTCTCCTTTCTTGGTTAGTCTGGTAAGTGGAACGGCGATCCTTGAGTATTTTTCCTCAAATCTTCTATAGTAACCAGCCAATCCAAGGAAACTACAAATCTCCGCAACTGATTTCGGTGCATCCCATCCTACTATAGCTGCGATCTTGCTTGGATCTACCTTGATACCGTCTGCAGATACTAGGTGACCCAAGAAGGCCACTTCCTTCAGCCAAAATTCACACTTCTTGAACTTGGCATAAAGCTTCTCCCTTCTCAGTCGTTGTAGGACTGCTCTCAAATGTGTTGCATGAGTCTCCTTGTCCTTTGAGTAGACCAAGATGTCGATGAATACGATGATCGAAGTGTCCAACATGTCATGAAACACTCGGTTCATCAGTTCCATGAACGACGCTGGAGCCTTAGTCAACCCGAACGACATTACCAGGAACTCATAATACCCATACCTTGTCCTGAAAGCAGTCTTTGGAATATCTATTGCCTTGATCTTCAATTGGTGATACCTTGATCTAAGATCAATCTTTGAGAAAACCTTTGCACCCTGCAAATGATCGAACAGATCATCGATCCTAGGCAAAGGATATCGGTTCTTGATGGTTAACTTATTCAACTCTCGGTAGTCGATACATAGTCGTACGCTACCGTCCTTCTTCTTTACGAATAATACAGGTGCTCCCCATGACGATATACTTGGTCGTATGAAACCCTTGTCTAGTAATTCTTGTAATTGGGTCTTCAATTCCTTTAATTCTATAGGGGCCATCTTGTATGGTGCCTTAGACACCGGCGCCGACCCTGGCATGAGGTCTATCATAAACTCTGTAGCCCTGTCTGGAGGTAGACCTGGTAGATCTTCTGAAAATACATCTGAAAACTCTTGTACCACGTCTAGATCTTCCATTTTTGGCACCTCTGCAGTGATGTCGACCACAGATACTAAGTAACCCACTTCTCCCTTCTCTAATCATCTCTTAGCTTTTAGGGCATAGAGGATCAGCTTCCACTTCCTAGGTAACTTGGTTCCAGTGAAGCTAAACTCTTTTCCCTTCTCATATTTAAAGACAAGTTTTCTTTCGCCACATAATAAGCTAGCTGAATGATGGCCTAGCCAATCCATTCCCAAGATGGCGTCGAAGTTTGCCATCTCAAGTTGAACCAGATTTGCTTCTAGGTTTCGGCCCTCAATACTAACTGTACACGGCCCATAACATTCATTCAATGCTACTTTTACTCCCAACGGGGAGCGAACTATCAAGCTTGGGGTTAAATACTTATCAGGTAACTCCATGCGCTTCCCAAAAGACATAGAAACAAAGAAGTGTGTGGCCCTAGACTCAAAGAGTACTCTGGCGGGTACACCAGCTATATTTACAGTTCTTGAAATTTAATTATCCCTTAGTTCTACATGCTCACACACAACAAAATAATAAGCCAAATAGTAAGGGATGTATTCATACCAGTAACCACATCAGGTGATGCGGCTGCCTCCTTAGTGGTGACTACGAATATCTTTCCTTGCTGTGATAGTTGCTTTTTAGGTAGAGTACAGGTCTTTGCATAATGACGCAATTGTTGACTGTTGAAACATTTGACATTTGGGTTTTGTCCAGCTAATTGTGATGATGGTGGTGCAGTAGTATTCTTTGCTGGAACTACAGCAGACCGAGCCCTGTATGGGCGGAATGGTCTAGTGTTCCCTCCACCCGAAGTCTCAGTAGCAGGCCTCTTCAGTCCCCTATTTTGAGCAAAGAAGCTGTCTCTTTGGCTTGATTCAATTACCCTAGCAATCTGCACAGCCTCGTTATACACTTTCTTCTCCAAACCCAAGACGTGCTCTCGGATACTTCCTCGTAATCCCATGGTGAACCTGCGGGTCTTGGTTTCTTCCTCTTGCATACTTGCCGGAGCGAAGAAAAATAGCTCTTCATACCTCTGCTAGTACGCATCAACAGTCGACTGGGATTGTTGCAGATTTAAGAATTTCTTCTCCATTTGATCACGAAAGCTCTTCGGAAAGTACTTATCAAGGAAAACTCCCTTGAATATTTCCCAATTGATCTGAGTGTGCTTTGTCTCCAAGTATGTCCGGGTGGAATTCCAGGCATTAGCATCTTCCTTGAGCATGTGCATAGCAAACAACACCTTCTCATCCTCCGTGCAAGTCATCAGATGGAAGTTCTTCTCCATTTCAGCAACCCACTGTGTAGGCCATAGTGGTTTTTTTGGTTTCCCTGTGAAAGTAGGGGGTTTCAACTTCAAAAACCTATCCACCACTCGACTTATGTCATTCTGCCCCTGTGCATTTGTTCCATACCATGGTGGTGGGTACGGATAGATCCCTTGATAGGCAGAAAATGTTGGAAATTGGTGTGGTGGTTGTAGATTCTGTCCTTGGCCCATCGGCCCAGTACTACCATCCATTGGCAGTGTGGTGTTATTTCCTCCAGACTCAGGCATACCTTCTGTAGGAATATATCCCGGTGGCCTGAACATCTTTAGCATCTCGTTCAAGAACACCTTCTGCTGAGCTTCCATATGATAAACTAGATTCGTCACAATAGTCTCAGACTTAGTGTGAGGAGGTCCTGGCAAATTTATTGGTGCTCTGGGATTCTACCCTTCTCCACCTTCTGGGTTCAGGTTTTGCTCTTCAATAGTTCTTGTTTCCACATTATCCTCGTCTTGGCGCACCCTGGAGTGGTGACGCTTTCGTGAGCCTCTACGACCATTCCCGCCTGCCATCTTAGAATAGATTTTCTTGCTTGGATCTGAGAAGAAGACATAACACAAGAGGTACAATGGAATAGTCATAATAGTGTTAGTCTTTAGCAAGTGCAAGGCAAAACTCGTAAGGAAACTTAAATCAAAATTTTACAAATTTTCTCAAAATTTTCTGAGCTTGGAATGCATGTCCAATCGCAACATACCGGTCGCGGCACAGTGTATGGTAGTGCGACCAGTATGTCCAGGCGGACAAACCTCTCGGAGTTCCCGAGAGGTACCGGTCGATGTACCGGTCGCAGCCTTGTAGGGTATGGCGTGACCGGTATAGTCGACCAGTCATGAATTTTCTCCTGACCGAGAGGTACCGGTCGACATACCCAGGGGGTACCGGTCGACCGGTATGGGCAAAACTGTCGACCGGTATGCCCTAAAATGCCTTTAAATTCGCAAAAAGTGAGATTTTTCTCACTTTTCTTCTTTCCTTTCTCTCCGGTGGAGATTCCTCTCTGGCTTGGTGAGTTGCTACAGTCCGACCAGTGATCTTAGAAGTGATTTTCTTCTGATCAAGACCTTGAACATTGTCTCCAAGTAAGTTTCTTCCTTCCTTTCTTCCTTTTTACATCATTTCTTCATGGTTTCTTGCCCAAAAATTAGATTTTTCTTGGTTTAGAAGATTCCAACCATAGAAATTATTTTCCTTCGGCTTAGAAAGAGTTTAGGGACCTCTATGAGGAAAAGCCTTCAATCTATTTGAGGTTCTACCATATGGTTTTTCAAAAAAATCAAAATTTTGGATTTTTGACCTAGGTTTTGGTCAAAATCGATTTTTTTTCTTGTAATTGCTAAATTCCTTGCTTGCTTGATAATTATTTGGTTTCCATATAATGTTAGATTGTTACGTAAGTCCTCCTACCCAAATTTTGGGTGAGTTCGAGGCTTTTGCTTCAATTACTGTCGTTATGCTGTTGAAATTTTGGAAATTCTAACCAAATTCTCATTATTTTGATTTTGTTTTGTAGTTCAAAATGTCTCAACGCCGTGGTGCTGGTAAGCATGCATTCGGTCCTGGCATGAACCTTCCGCACCCGCCGGTTCCGCAATTCGATGAGAGGTGGTTTCGTTCTGTGGCGGCGCAAGTTCGTTTTCCCTGGTTTGAAGAGAAGAACATCGAGTCAGGGCGATGTGTAAACTTGGAGTAGCTACAACGATTTGATGTTGAAGCGGCCTTCGGTGATCTTGGGTGGTTACCCGTCATTACTTACACTGTGACCACCCGTCCCAACCTAGTCAAACATTTCTACGCCATCTTGGAGGTCGAGGGAAATGTTAACAACTTCAGCCGTGGCAGGGACCTCTGCATCACCAGCTTTGTCAAAGGCGTTCCCATATCCTTTGACACTCACCAGCTTGTTGATCTTTTGGGGATACCAAATGATGGTGACTTGGTGTACTACGCCCCCAAGATGAAGGGCTTTCTTACTGATGATTTTCGCCAGGAGGTTTCAGAGCAGATCCTTAACCCTGGAGCGCCCATAAAAGCTGCTAGTTTAAGACCTCTTCCTTGGTATATTTCCGCATCATCCAGCACGATATTGTTCCTTAGAGCGACCACTATAGTGAGTTGTCTCAGCTCACCCAATACTTGACTTACTGCGTCTGCACTAGGGAGCGGGTCTGTCTCCCTTACATTATTATCAAGACCATGCGTTAGGCTACTCCGCCCGATCAGATCAGTAACCTTCCTTATGGACGGCTTATCACTACTTTTCTGCGGCGCTTACGGGTGGACATGAGGGGTGAGATTGCGGTCGAAGACACTATGACCTCAGACATTGACTAGGATGCCATTGTCCGAATGAGGATGGACAATCTGCCCATCAGTGATGAGGAGTTAGAGGCTCGTCCTCGTCCGCTTAGGAGGGTAGCAGTAGCGGCAGCAGCTAATGCAGCTCATGCAGAAGAGGCAGGGGATGATGATGGTGATGATGATCAGATGGAGGACATTCCAGCACCGGCACCACAACCCACACCTGTAGCGGGACCATCCCAGTCTCCTCCTGATACCGTGATGGGTATGTTTACGGAGATTTGGGATGCCGAGCGTGAGATGAGCCGTGACCTAGGACGCCTTTCTCGCAGTCTCAGACTCACGCAGGAGCAGGTATACTGGCTCAGGGTTACTTATGAGCATGACTATGACATCACTGACCCTATTCCTCCTATGCTCCCATCCCCATGATAGATCTTCTATTTTCTCTCCCTCACAGCTTGGTTTTTATATAACAGGGTAACCGTCCGGCTTGTGGATTGTACCCTTTGGCACCATTAACCCTTGATACTCTTTAGATATTTTATATTTATAAAATTTTCTTTTTACTTGTTATGGTAATTCATGAGCATTCTGCCTGTCACTATGGTTTCCCCACTAGAGCATGACTGCTTATTAATTCCACATTTAGTATAGTATATTATACTCTTTCGTATTTAGTCTAAGGCATCAAACAAGTGCTTAGGGTGTGTTTTTATTAAAACTTGTAAATTCTTCCTATCTCAGTTCATCGACTCAGTTAAGTGCAAATATGGTCTGTCGGACAGAGCCTAAGAGCTCTGATACCAAGTTGTCACACCCCAATTTTGGCTGAACTAGAAGTGTGAGTGAACAGTCACTGAACCAACGGCTCACAACAGGATCTCAATAAGACAGTGTCCACTCATACAAATCATTGCACATAACCATAATCAGAATATAATAAAATACAAGGGAAGTCTTAAATTAAATGAACTAAATTCTCTATTGATAATTTAAATAAAATATCCAATTATTCTCCAGACCCAAAACATAAATATCCTTACATCAATTTGTAAATCCAACTGAAAATAAATAAATAAACTAAACAAATCCTAGAGGTACACGCAGAAAGGGCACTCGCATGAGGCGTCATGCTCGTCCTCTCCTGCTTGCACTTCTAAAGCAGCAGAACCTCAATACGCCAAAGCATCCATGTAGTCCTCCATAATATAACCTATATCAACATCTAAAAATAGTGTGTACACAAGGGTGAGCTCACAACTTAGCTCAGTAAGACAATTAGACAATGCAACAAACATATGCATGAGTAACATTCACATTATGGTCTGGTTTTAAGTTTCCAATGTGCTATAGAAAGGATTGACGGCCACCGCACCTCTATACACGAGTGTGTGAAGCCGCCCAATGGATCAAACAATACTGTCGTCCCACATGCACCCACCATGGAATAGAGATAGAGCTAAAGCGTCCGGATCAAACTGTCACACCCCAATTTTAGACTAACCAAAATGATGTGATGAACCGTCAATAAACCAACGGTTCAATCAGGATCTCGAATAGGCTATCCAACATATGATAAACCAAAACACATTCCACATTAATCAGAGGTAATAAAGTAAATAGCGGAAGTCTTATAGATAGTGAATTGAGGTCTAATCATGATAAATAATTAATATTCTATTTATTTCCAAGTAACCAAAATATAATTTAATACATATTACAATATCCAAATACGAAAACTAAATGCTAAGCGTATCCACAGTCGAAACGCTCTCTTAACGAATAATGTTCGTTCTCCACAGCTTGTTCATTCATAGTCTCCACCCGCTCATATGTTGGCGTGTCAACATAATCTTCAATCATAGTACCTGCAACATCAGAAACTAAAAAGAATTGTGCGTGCGAGGGTCTGCTCTCCAACTTGAGCTCAGTGAGTAAACAAAACAATGCAACAATATATATGCATGCAATCAATTCATATCTTTGGTCTGGTTTAAAGTTTGCAATGCACAATAGAAAGGTTTAGGTGGTCAAAGATTAACGTTTATTGACCCCGCCTCTATACACAGGGTGTGAAAGTCCACCCAAAGGTTAACGTTTATTGTCGTCCCCATCCATCCTACCATAACATTATACAACAAAGGTTAACGTTTATTGCTGTACAGTGCCATACCAACACGTAAGCCCCTGTTGGCGAGGGCTTGCAAACTAGGCTCGAAACTAACCAATCCTAATGCCAAACAGTGTATCCAAGGCCTCACCCCAGCATCCCTCAGAACGTCCATAGAGATAGAGCTAAGGCCCCCCGGTAGAGTCAGAGACTACAAGGACCGAGACCACCTCCCCTGATACTCTACGACGTAATAGTTCTGCTAAGGTAATGGCGATACGACGATGCTAATGCACAAGACTTGAGTTAGAGATAGAGCTAAAGTGCTGAGACCCGCCAAAGGTTAACGTTTATTGACGTCCCCATCACACCTCCTCTGATACTCGCTCGCATCTAGTACACCAACCACACACATACATTCACATGCCTATTCCTATCATCATCATCACCATCATGTTATAAACAATAAAGTAAATATGCATGAACAAATAATAAAAATATTGGATGACATGTTGAATGCACATACAAGCATACACGCATAGAATCAATATGGCATTGGACTCAAGAAATAAAAACAGTTTGTTATTAATCAATTAGTTTAGAGTCCTGTTTCCTCACCTTTGCTTGTTTGTAGATCCTCTTTCAAGCCTTAAGAATTACTTTTATATCAATATTATATTGCTAGAAGACCTAACAAAGTCGATAGAATTTAATTAGAATTTATTCTAATTTTTATAGCTTGCTGTTAACTGGGGGTCGATGCCTAGGGTCAGAGGTTTCATCGACCCTAGGTGCTACCCCTCCTTTCCTGAACTTCCCGAATGCTGGGGGTCGATGCTAGGGTCGGAGGTTCCATCGACCCTAGGTGCGACCCCCCATGGTTTAAGTCGAAACTATCAAATTTCGTCCATTCATTCATGTTTGGGGTCCTATGGCTTGCTTCTATAGTCCATTCCATACATGTTCTATGGTTTAGAACTATTCTTTATTCACCTACATGGTTTCCATTGAAACCTAACCATAGATGGGTGATTTGGGTTTCTTCTAAGTCATACCCTCTTCATAAACCATTCTAAGGTCTTAAATAAATCATGGGGAATGTATTCATACCTTAGGTTTGTTGAAATTCAGAGTTTCCTCTGAATTTCCTCTTCCTTGGTCTTCTTCTTCAATTCTCTTTCTCTTCTCCTTCTCTTCCTTCTCTTCTCTTTCTCTCAATCTAGTTAGGGTTGTAAAAGGAGTGAAAGAGGCTTAGGGACGTCCTATTTATAGAGTAAAACCTCCCAAAATAAGTCCCATTGAGTTTAGGAAATGTTCCAATTGAAATTTGGAAAGTTTCTTAATTTTTGGTTCATGCTGTTTTTCCCGATTATCGGGGGTCGATGGGGGGGTCGATTGGGGGGTCGGACAATTCATAGACCCCCCTGTGACCCCTGGTCATGGGTCGATGGTGGGGGTCGATGGGGGGGTCGGACTGCCTGTTAAAACCTGCGACCCTACCCTCATTTTGACTATTTTTGAGTAAATTTTCATATTGGGTCTTGGTTTTCTTCACACACTTGGTCCACTTGGCTCGACCATGATATATAGACGGGTCATGACACGAAATGTAAGGTTAGACCAGGTTCGTGGCGTGCGGGTCTTACAACTCCACCACCTTTAAAAGAAATTTCGTCCTCGAAATTTGAACGTACGGATCTTACAACTCCCCCATCCTTAAAATAAATTTTGTCCTCAAAATTTGAATTTACTTCAGAGTCAATAGGCGGGAATTCTATTTCCGCATTGCATCTTCTTCCCCCTATGCACTCTTCTCCACGCCTTGTCTTTGCCAGGTTACGTTCATATAATAATTATCCCGGCTTTGAAAACATTGTACCTTCCCACTAGTGAACTAGGCTAGTACCACTTCAATAGTCAAACATTCTATCTAATCCAGTGATTCCGTGGTCAATACCTTTGATATGGATCTCTAATGTACTTCTTCAATAGAGACACACGAAATACATCATGCATACTAGACTTGGACAGCGGTAACGTTAATTGATATGCAATTTTTCTACGTCTCTCCAAAGTTTATAAGATCCAACACATATATAAATTATGACTTTCCCATCTTGTTTAATCGTTTCAAACTGCGCATAATTGATATCTTCAAAAACAACACTTTGTCACTTATGGCGAACTCGAGGTCTTGGTGTCTCTCCTAACAATCCTGAGCTGTCTTGGCCCCTTTTTCTTTGATCTTGTCTGCTACTCGACAGTTTTCTGCAATTGACTTAGGTCTTAAAACTCTTCATTTACTAACTTCATTCCAAAAGAAAGGAATTTGACTTTTCTATTGTATCTTCTTCATAGGTAACATTTACATGGTAGCTTAATAGCAACTTCAATTCACGGTACCTCCTCAGCTCAAGTTCCTTGAAATCAATTTTACAAGCTCGGAGCATATCTCTTAGGATCTGTATAGTCCGCTCCGAATGTCCGTCGGTTTGAGGTAAAGTGCGGTACTAAACTTCAACTTTGTCCCCATTATTTTCTGTAGATCCTCCCAAAACTCCTCTGACCGACACTAAGCTCTCATGCATACCATTCAATCTGGCAATATTATCCACATATAGCTTATTTAGCCGCTCCAAAGCATACCGAGGTCGTATAGCAATGGAATGAGCTACCTTCATAAGGCGATCAACAATCCCCCAAACTGCATCAACCACTCTGGGAGTCAGTGGCAAATCAGTGACATAATTCATTGTAATGCAATTCTACTTTCAGACTGGCTTTGATAGTTTTTATTGTAAGCCATGGTGGTATTTTTCTTTCAGCTTTTACTTGCTGATAATTCAGACACTGGAACACGCACTAAGTCACATTTGTTATCTCTTCAGATCATGATACATATTGGTACTCCAGGATATCCTTATCCTCTTCATGATATCCGAGTCTTTACCTTCATGTATTCAGAGTCTACCTCTGTATCTGAGTATCGTCTCCGCATCCAAAGTAAGTCAGGGTTAGGTTTTTCTTTCTCTAAATCTTCTTGTACTGTTCTTATATACAGATATAACAAAATTACTACTTTTTCTTCATCCCTAAGTTCTCGCTCAATTGGATCATCACGAGTTTCTATTATATGTTACTCTTCTTCCAAATCTGAATCTGTTGCTGTGGAACATAAGGCAGCATTTATACTGGGTCCTTCTTCGGACTTCATAATTTCCTTTTTGCTTAAGGCCTTAGCTACTACATTAGCCTTGCTCGGGTGACATGGAATATCACAGTCTTAATCCTTCAAGTATTCCTAACCATCTCCTTATCCTTATGTTCAATTCTTTCTAATGAAGAGATAAATAAAACACTTGTAATCCGATCTAATCTAAAATTCTTCTCCGTTTAAATAATGTCTCCAAGTCTTGATTACATGAATCACAATTGTTTACTCCAATCATGAGTTGGGTAACTCTTCTCATGCTCTTTTAATTTTCTTAAAGCATATGAAATCGCTTATTTACCTTACATCAACCCGCACCTAGATCCAATCCAAAAGCTCCGATGGATAGGGTAAAAGGTTTCCCTGGTGCCGGAACGATCAAGATGGGAGTTGATATCAATCTTACTTTAGAATCTGAAAATATTCTTCACCCTTGTCAGTCAAATTAAACTCCTCTCCCTTCCTGGTTAGCTTGGTAAGAGGTTTTGCGATCTTAGAGTGGTCCTCCAAAATCGTCAGTAATAACCAGCTAAACCCAAGAAACTTCTGATCTTCGTAATACTCTTTAGGTGTTTCTCACCATATGATTACCTCTATCTTAATAGGGTCCACTTTAATCCCTTGTTATGATGCTACGTGATCTAAGAAGATCATTTTGTCTAATCATGTCTCATATTTCTTGGACTTGGCATAAAGCTTTTTCCTTTTCAACTGTTGTGGAGCTACTCCAAGATCCGTTGTATGAGTTGTTTCATTCTTGGAATAAATCAAAATATCAACTATGAAAACTATGACCGACGTATCCAACATGTCATGAAACACCCAGTTCATCAGCTCCATAAAAGATGTAGGGGCATTGGTTAATCCCAACGTCATAATCGAGAACTCATAATGTCCAATCCCGATTCTAAAAGCTATCTTCGAGATATTTCTGTCCAAAATTCTTCAGCTGATGATATCTTGACTGAAGATCAATCTTAGAAAATACTTTTGCTCCTTGCAACTGTTTAAACTAGTCATCTATCTAAGGTAGTAGATATCGATTCTTGACCGTGAGCTTGTTCGATTCTCGGTAGTCTATACATAATCGGACACTACCATCCTTCTTCTTCATGAATTGCATTGGCGCTCCCCGTGATGCAATACTTAGCCGATTAGGACCTTAGTCTAATAACTCTTGTAGTTGAATCTCAGTTCCTTCAACTCCATAGGAGCTACTCTATAGGTGCCTTTGACACAAGTATCGTCCTTGGTAACAAGTCGATGACGAACTCGGTCACATGATCAGATGGTAACCCTAGTAAGTCTTCTTGAAACACATCAGAAAATTTATGCATCACATCAATATCTTCCATCTGTGGTGCTTCTTTGGTAACGTATACCACAGATACCATATCTCCAACTCATTTCTCTCCAAAGCATCTCTTCGCCCTTAGCATAGAGAGGATCAGCTTTCACTTCTTAGGCAACATGCTTCCGATAAAACTAAATTATATCTCATCTTTATTCTTGAATGATAACCTCTTCTATGCACATACAACTTTGTAGAGTGTTGAGACAACCAGTCTATCCCCAAGATGACGTCAAAGTCTGCCATCTCAAGTCTAATTAGGTTGCATCCCAATTCCATCCATCCATACGATTCGAACATTGTCCATAACACTCATCTAATACAACATTTAGTCTAAAAGTGCTTGAACTAGCAAAATCTGATGTAAAGGTCTTAAGAGCTTGTCTAGTTCCTTCATCTCTTTTGATTTTTCAAAGACTGTCATCAAAATCTCATATTTCACTCATTAGCTTGTATTTCTTTTATCCTTGCTGTTTTACGTTGCTCTCTCTTCCATATACCTCAAAAAATATCTTGTGATTGTTACTTCATATCCCAAATCTATCTATAAGCATTAGGGTATATGCTTATAAATTCATTAATTCAGTCAAACTATTTTGGTCTTTACTTAATCATATCCCTCAACATTGGGCATAAATCAATTATCATTGTATTAAATCGAGTACTACTTATGCCATGACTTTATCCTTGTATCCACTCTTAAATTTGCCTTTAGGAATCTTCTACCTTATCAAAATTCATACCGATATAACCATCTTTAACTCTACTTGAGTGCTATCTATTTCTTTACTGGCTACTCTTGATAGTTTTCATTTTTGCTCATGCACTCTTTTATAGACATGACTCATATCCATCCATTTAGCAATCTCAAAATAGATTCTCCATTACTTCATCTGAGGTTCATTGGCTATAGTATTTAATTTGAATCCAATCATCTTTCTTCCAATGATTTCATTATCACTAAACATCTTTATCAACAAGGTCAGGGAGTGTATAAATCAGAATGTTCATCCAAAAGCAATTCACTTCCTTCTTTCAAATTTAGTATAACGGCAAATACTTGCTTTATCTAGTGAACCTAGGTTTTAAGAATCAGGAGTAAATCTATGGTAATCCAACCGGCATTAAAAGATCGTCAAGTTGCACGGTGGTCCAAATATATGAAAATAGAGGTTTTTACAACTCTTAATCTCATGGTTACATGTTCTATTGAGTATATATAATGCCATTGGTCAAGGCACTATAGGAATAAATTTGGAAAAAAATTTTGTACATCAGTAAATCAGGTAAAATCGAAAAGATGTACGTTCAACATGATTAAACATTTAACTGTTCATTCAGTTCATATCTTTGTTCATGTTGTCGATCATGAGAATGGTTCAGATTGTTATAATCAGGACTCATACTAAAGAAACAATATCTATAACTCCAATTGACAGGTTAAATCAAGAAGGTATCCTGTTAAGGCCCGAGAAATAAAAATCTGGTATGTCCATCCTCTATAATCATAAGAGTAAATCAATAATGCACTGCTTCCTATATAAACCTATCTAGATATATGGCCATAATAGATTTGATCCTTTGCTGAAATATCCAAGGTATCATCTTCAGAAGACATTCTTCAATCCTTGTCGGATCATTCTGTCATGATGCAACTATCCCATACATCGATGGCTGATAAGGTTAAGCACCTTGATACACTGCTTGTTATGCACCAAACTTCTGCACTGAGGTGTGCATTACTGGGACTTGCTGTATGGTAGGCACTGTGTTATAGGTAACAGGTGCTGGGGGTACAGTGATGCTACCAATTGGTACCGTACTTAGTTTGACCCAGAGGTGTTGATGTAGCATTAGCAACTTGGGTAGTGATTTACATAGTCGGTCTCATTTGTGGTTGCTCTTGTATTTTATTGGGCCAAATTTATTACAACCGTGACCAAGATAATTGGTAGTCCAGGTGGTTGGCTGGAGTGGCCTGGTTGTTCATGTCACACCCCAATTTTGGTCTAACCAGAATGGTGTGATGAACCGCTAATAAACCAACGGTTCAACCAAGATCTCAAATAGGCTATCCCCGCGTTATCTAAACTTACACACATCCATAATCATAATCAGAGTAAATACACCATAGAGGAAGTCTTATAATAACATGAACTGAGAACTAAAATGATATCATTAATTTAATAGCAAATTATTCTATTTTCAACTGAGACATAAATATTTAAATACCAAATACATGTCTTAATAAATCCAAATAAGAAACCTATAAAATATCTAATCAAATACACACGAGTTGCACTCGCAAGAGGAGTCGTGTGTATCCGCTTCAGCTTCAACCTCCATGGCTGCCACGTTCTCGTACGCGGACGCATTCATATAGTCTTCAACGGTATAACCTGCATCATCAACTAAAAATATTCGACGTCGAGGGGTGAGCACACATCACGGCTCAGTGAGTAGCCAAAACAATGCAACAATACATATGCATGCACATCAATTAATATCATTGGTCCGGTTTTAAAGTTTGCAGTATGCTATAAAAAGGTTGAGGTAGCCAAATGTCACGTTTATTGACTCCGCCTCTATACACGAGTGTGTGACGTTACACGAAGATCACGTTTATCGTCAACTCACATGCACCCAATCATGAACATTATATAACAAAGGTTACGTTTATTGCTATATAGTGCCATACCAACACGTAAGCCCCTATTGGCGAGGGCTGCAAACTGGGCTCGCAACTAACCAATCCTAATGCCAAACAGTGTATCCAAGGCCTCACCCCAGCATCCCTCAGAATGTCTATAGAGATAGAGCTAAGACCCCCCGGTAGAGTCAGAGACTACAAGGACCGAGACCACCTCCCCTGATACTCTACGACATAATAGTTCTGCTAAAGTAATGGCGTTACGACGATGCCAATGCACAAGACTTGAGTTAGAGATAGAGCTAAAGTGTTGAGACCCGCCAAAGGTTAACGTTTATTGATGTTCCCATCACACCTCCTCTGATACTCGCTCGCATCAAGCACATCAACCACACTAATACAAGCACATGCCTATTCCTATCATCATCATCATCATCATGTTATAAACGATAAAGTAAATATGCATGAACAAGTAATAGAAATATTGGATGGCATGCTGTATGCACATTACAAACATATTCGCATAGAATCAAGCATGGCATTGGACTCAAGAAATAGAAAACAGTTTATTAATAACCAATTTAGTTTGGAGTTAAGGTTCCTCACCTTAGCTTGCTACAAGATACTTTTCCAAGCTCTAGAATCACCTTTATAGTGTTATTATATTGCTAGAAGACCTAACAAAGTCGATAAAATTTAATTAGAATTAATTCCAGATTTAAAAACCATTCTGTTAACTGAGGGTCGATGCTAGGGTCGATGCTAGGGTCGATGGGTCTATCGACCCTCCCTTCTTTCTGGACTTCCCGAATGCTGAGGGTCGATGGTCAGGAACACCTAGGGTCGGATGGCCTATCGACCCTGGGTGCGACCCTCGGTGTACATTGGTCCAATTTCCACTTTTAATCTATCCTTCGTGTTTGGGGTCCTATGGCTTGCTTCTACATTCCATTCAACACTCATTCCATGGTCTGAAACCATGAATCATTCTCCTAGATGGCTTTCATGCATTCTCCTAGGGTTTTCCTCGAAAACCTAACCATGGATGGATGGTTTGGGTTTCTCCGAGATCACTCTCTCTCCAATAACTATCCTAAGGTCTGTAGAAACTCATGGAATTAGTATCCATACCTGAGAAGATTAATCTTTCTGCAACTCTTCTCCTTTTTGCTAGGTTCTCTTCCTTGCCTCTCTCCTTCCTCTTTTCCTTCTCCTCTCTCTCTCTCTCAATTCAATTACAGTTGTAAAAGGAGTGAAAGTGGCTTAGGGACGTCCTTTAAATAGGCTATAAACATCCTAAAATAAGCCCCTTTGAGATTAGGAAGGAATCCAATCGAATATCTCAAAATTTCCAAATTTCTATTTTCGACAGGATCCGAGGGTCGATGGGAGGGTCGATGATCCCGTCGACCCTAGGGTCTTAAGCTGTCCGACCCTCCCTTCCAAACTGAGGGTCTGACTCTTTGTTTTGGGAGGTCCGACCCTGCTTAGCTGGGTATGCGACCCTTCCCCTAATTTAAGTGTTTTGGGTCGATTTGATACCTGGGATCTCGATCTCCTTCACGCCCTTGGACCATTTGACTCGACCATGATGGGTAAACCTGGTTCAAGGTGGTAAGACCGGGTTAGATTGACACGGGTCTTACAACTCCCCCCAACTTATAAAAATTTCGTCCTCGAAATTGTACATACCTTCTGAATCAAATAAGTAAGGGTATTGCTTTCGCATCGTAATTTCTTCTTCCCATGTAATTTCTTCCATGTCTCTATTTTTCCAAGTGACCTTAACATAATAGATATCTCGATTGTGTAGAAGTTGAACCTTTCGGCTGGTGATTTCTATTGGTGTTACTTCAAACGTCAAATCATCAGTCAATTCTGGCAAATCCACTGTCAAAACATGCGTTGGGTCTTTGACATACTTCTTTAATAAGGAAATGTGAAATACGTTATGCACGCTTGACATGGATGATGGTATTGCTAACTGATAAGCCACTTTTTCACGCTTAGCTAAAATTTCATGCGGCCCGACATAACTTGGACTTAGCTTCCCTTTTTGTCCGAACCTCTTCAATCCTCGCATAGGCGATACCTTCAAAAATACTTTATCACCTACGGCGAACTCCAGATCTCTTCGTCGAGTATCCGCATATTGTTTCTGACGATTCTGAGCTGTTCTCACTCTTTCCTTGATAATGTTGACCACTCGACAAGTCTCTTCAACAAATTCCAGCCCAACAATACTACGTTCTCCAACTTCATTCCAAAACAAGGGAGTTCGACACTTCCTGCCATACAGTGCTTCATAAGGTGACATCTGTATAGTAGCCTGATAGCTGTTGTTGTAAGTGAACTCGATCAATGGTAATCTTTCATCCCATGATCCCTTGAAATCAATTACACATGCTCATAGCATATCTTCTAGAATCTGAATTGTACGCTCTGACTGTCCATCTGTCTGTGGGTGGAATGTAGTACTGAACTTCAACGTTGTACCCATAGCCTTTTGCAATCCTTCTCAAAATTTGAAAGTAAATCGTGGATCTCTATCCGACACAATACTTTCTGGAACACCATGTAATCGAACAATATTATCCACATACAGCTTCGCTAACCTTTCCAGTGTATACTGAGGTCGTATAGGTATGAAGCGAGCTGTTTTGGTCAGACGGTCCACAATCACCCTAACTGCGTCAACTGCTCTAGGAGTCAATGGTAGTCCTGTGACGAAGTCCATAGTGGTGCAGTCCCATTTCCATGCTGGTTCCGGTAATGGCTGCAACAGTCCAGCGGGTCTTTGTCGTTCAGCCTTTACTTTCTGACAATTTAGGCATTGAGACACGAACTTAGCTACATCTGCTTTCATTCTCCTCCACCAATATAGTTTCTTTAGATCATGATACATTTTTGTACTCCCAGGATGTATCGAATAGATGGTGGTGTGGGCTTCCTTCATCAGTCGGTGTCTAATGTTTACACTTTCTGTTTCAGGTACACATATTCTTCCTTTGTATTTCAGTACTTTCTCGTCATCCAAGGTGAACTCAGGGTTAGTCCTACCTTTCTCAATATCTTCTTGTACTGTTCTCATATAAGGATCTGCTTTGATAGCTGTCTTCACTTCGTTCACTATATCCGGTATAATCTTCAATGCCGCGAACATATTCAAAAACCGATGAATAAACCCTTGGTTGGCTGATCCATCCACTGTATTTATCACATACTGCTCGTTGCCGTGATTGAATACCATTCCGGTAGTACACATTGCTGCAGTAGTGCTAACTTCTCCTTGAGATTTTATCATTGCTTTTCTGCTCAATGCATCCGCTACCACGTTCGCTTTTCCTAGATGATACTGGATATCACAATCATAGTCTTTCAATAGTTCCAGCCATCTTCTTTGTCTCATATTCAACTCCTTCTGATTAAATAAATAAGTAAGACTTTTATGGTCCGACTTAATCTGTAATTTCTCTCCGTATAGATAATGTCTCCATATCTTGACAGCGTGTACTACTGCTGCTAGCTCCAGATCATGAGTGGGATAATTTTTCTCATGTACCTTTAACTGTCTTGAAGCATAAGCAATTACTTGCTCTCCTTGCATAAGCACACATCCTAGTCCCAGTCATGATGCATCAGTGTATAAAGTAAATGTCTGTCCTGGAACGGGAATGGTCAAAATCGGGGCAGATATCAATCTGGCCTTCAATGTTTGGAAGCTCTTCTCACATTTATCTGTCCACACAAACTTTTCACCTTTCTTGGTCAAACTGGTGAGAGGTACTGCAATCCGAGAATAGTCTTCTATGAATCTCCGATAATAACCAGCTAGACCCAGAAAACTTCTAATTTCTGAAACGCTCTTTGGTGCTTCCAACTTTACAATAGCCTCGATTTTGCTGGGGTCCACTTTGATTCCTTCAGCGGATACTACATGGCCTAGGAATGCGACTTCACTTAGCCAAAACTCGCACTTTGAAAATTTGGCATATAGCTTCTGTTTCCTTAAACGCTGTAGGGCTGCGTTTAGGTTCTTGATATGGGTTTCCTTGTCCTTGGAGTATACCAATATATCATCAATGAATACTATAACCGATGTATCTAGCATATCGTGGAAAACTCGGTTCATAAGTTCCATGAACGTTGCCGGTGCATTAGTTAATCCGAAAGACATCACCAAAAATTCATAGTGTCCGTATCTGGTCCTGAAAGCTGTCTTTGGAATATCCCCTTCTTTAATCTTCAGCTGATGATAGCCCGATCGAAGATCGATCTTAGAAAAGACTTTCGCTCCTTGTAACTGATCGAACAAGTCATCCATCCGAGGTAGTGGATATCGATTTTTGATTGTCAGTTTGTTCAACTCCCGATAGTCGATACATAATCGAACGCTACCATCCTTCTTCTTTACGAACAACACCGGTGCCCCCCATGGAGATATACTGGGTCGAATATAACCCTTGTCCAGTAATTCTTGTAGTTGCACTTTTAATTCCTTCAGTTCAGTAGGAGCCATTCTATAAGGTGCCTTTGATACTGGTGCGGCTCCAGGTATCAGGTCTATTACAAACTCTGTGGCACGGTCGGGAAGTAATCCGGGTAGTTCCTCCAAAAATACGTCAGGGTAATCCCGCACGACGTCAATGTCTTTCATTCGTGGTACGTCCTTGGTTAGGTCGACCACTGATACTAGATACCCGACTGCTCCTTTCTCAAGGCACTTCTTAGCCTTTATTGCTGAAAGTATGAGCTTGCGTCTCCGGGGAAGTTTGGTTCCCGAGAAACTGAATTCTGCCCCTTCCTTGTCTTTGAATGTTAGCTTCTTCTCGGCGCATAACAGATTTGCAGAATGCCGAGCTAACCAATCCATTCCTAAGATGACATCGAAGTCTGCCATCTCAAGTCGTATCAATGTTGCATCTAAACTCTGTTCCCCAATGAGAACTGGACATGGTCCATAACTTTTTTCTAATTCCACTTCTAACCCCATCGGTGACCGTACAAGTAATTTGTAGTCTAATGTTTTGATGGGTAATTTTGTCTTCTTTCCAAATGACACAGATATAAATGAATGAGTAGCTCCGGAATCGAAGAGTACTCTGGCGGGTACGCCATTTATAGGTACAATACCTATGATTTTTCTTTACTTAGTCTACATGCTCATTCAATGTATTTATAACTTTAAAAGTTTCAGTCATACCTGTGATCACATCGGGTGATGCAGCCGCATCCTCGGATGTAACAGCATATACACGTCCCTGATGGAATTTTTTCTTGGGTTAGGGCACTCCCTTGCCATATGTCCCAGTTGGTTGCAGTTAAAACACTTCAGGACTTCAGAATTTGGCTTTGGCTGAGCTTGAGCTGCTGGATTAGTCTCGTTTGCAGCAGTAAAATTCTGAGGTCGGAAAGGCTTATGTGTCTTGTTATTACCTCCGTTGTAAGAATTTCCGGCTGGCCTTTTGATGCCTCTGTTCTGAGTAAAGTAACTCTCCTTCTGGCTCGATTCTATAACTCGAGCGATCTAGACAGATTCATTATAAATTCTCTTTTCTAAGCCCAGAACATGTTCTCTGATGTTTCCTTTCAGTCCCGTGACAAACCTACGGGTTTTAGTTTCTTCTTCTTGCATACTCAGTGGTGCGAAGAAAAACAGCTCTTCATAATGCTGTTGGTACGCATCCACTGACATCTGTCCCTGATAAAGACTCAGGAACTCCTTCTCCATCGAATCTCTGAAGCTCCGTGGAAAATATTTCTCAAAGAAGGCTTCTTTATATATAGCCCATGTCAGTAGGGCGTGCTTGGTCAGTAAATATGCCTTCGTGGATTTCCACCAATGATGTGCGTCGCCCTTGAGCATGAAGGTGGCGCATAGTACTTTCTCCTCTTCTGTAATAGTCATCATCAGAAAATTTCTTTCCATCTCGTCTATCCAGTGTGCTGGCCATAATGGATCAGACGGTTTGCCATTAAATTCCCTAGGCTTCATCTTCAAAAAGCTCTCGACCAGTCGAGAGTGATCCATCTGATTTTGATATGCCCCAAACATATGGGGTGGATACTGATAATTAGCCTGTGCTGCTTTCGGAACCTGCATTGGAATTTGTGCAGCAGTTTGTTGAGGTGTTTGATGGGCTGGGTGGTTACCCCCCGGTGCTGCACTGGCTTGTCCTGTGTGCATGGGTGCAGCCTGAGTAGTTTGAAACATAATCCCATGGCAACTTGCATCTAGGCCTGTGCGTATTGCATGTGTTGTAGCTGCTGAGCTAGGTTCATAACCACAGTTGCTAGCTCCGGTGGTGGAGGTGGCAGATTTGTAGGGTTTACCGGTTCTGGATTTCCCGGTGCATGGTTATTCTCTTGACTAGTCTCCTCCACTGGTGGTGGTGGTGGGACTGCATTTCGGCTCTGTCTGATTACTCTTCTTCCAGACATATTTTCCTTCTGAGATGGGTGGTGCCTGAAAATCATCAAAATCAGTGAGAAATCATTTATACTTCATGTAGGCACACTAACCGATATAAAATTCAAAATCCTCAACTCATTCTGTGAAAAATACTGTATTTTCTATGTAGGGTCGATGGTGAGGGTCGATGGTGTGTCCGACCCTTAGTATTCGACCCTGGGAATGACCTGTTCTTCCCGAGAGTTGAGGGTCGATGGGTATCCGACCCTCAGTCCGACCCTCGATTTTCTATCAGATTCCCGAGAGCTGAGGGTCGATGGGGGGGTCAATTCGAGGGTCGTTGGTGCCAGTCGAATTGTCCGACCCTCGGACCAAAAATCAGATTTTTAAGATCCGATTCTGGGTCATTTCTCACTATTCCTCCTCCATTTCGACTCGTCTCTACTCTCTGAGTTGCTACAGTGCCACTTTACTGTTTTTGGTCGGTTTAACTCCGGGTTTTGACGTCCACGTCCTCCCTACAGGTATGTCTTCCCGTTTTTACCTGTTTTTAGGTTTTCTTTTCTAGGTTTTTGCCCGTTTAACTCATATTTTTCAAATTAAATTTTTTCCAACCGTAAAAATTCGATTTTTATTGGGGACTTTTGTTATTGGTGTCTCGAGGAATGAAAGCCCTCAAAATTTTTTGAGTTTCATCGGTTGGTTATCGAGAAACTTAAAATTTTCTCTTTTTGCCCTAATTTCTTGAAAATTTTGATTTTTCTTGAATTTCTTCAAATTAGACATCGTCAATTAAAATTTCCTACTGTATGTGGATTGTAGGATATGTTTTAACCTTCGTAAGTCCTTATGCCCACTTGTATGGCGAGGAATGGGCTTTATGGTCGACTTACGTCGTTATTAAATCAAATTTTTGAATTTTTATCCTATTAACTCCTTGTTTCCCTTCTCTTTCTTATTTTGCAGATACTATGGCTCGTATCAAGGTGCCCAGATTGCGTGATCCACTTCGCTTCCGTTCGAATGAAGCTGAGGCACAGTATGGACTATGCCCATAAGAAGGTTGAAGGAGGTCGCATGGTGAACTTGGCTGAGCTAGCCTTGTTCAATGTAGAGGGAGCATTTGGTGATATGGGTTGGCTCCCTGTCATCACATACGACGCGTGCACATGTCCAGACTTGGTACGCCAGTTCTATTGTAATCTCCAGGTGGTGGGGAATTACAATGATGTTGAGCACGGTCAGGAGTTGCGCATCACCAGTTACGTCAAGGGGGTGCACATTTCCTTTGATTATCGACAGCTGGCCGATCTGTTGGGCATTCCCTATGATGGCCCTATGGTGTACTGTGCGTCGGGAGAGCCACAGTTTGTTGAGATGGAGATGAGGGCAGAGATCGACAACTAGTTGCTCCGTCCTGATCGATGGCAGATGAGAGCTTGTTACTTGCGTCCAGCTCCACGGGTCTTCTGCAAGATTATCCAGCATAATCTGATCCCGCAGAGTGGGCACTATGAGAGGGTCTCTCAGCTGACACAGTTCTTGATCTACAGTATATGCACTCGACAACCGGTCTGCCTACCTTACATCATCATGCGGACGATGATTAGTGCTACATTGTCCGACATAGGGGAAATCTATCCTATGGACGCATGATTACAGTGCTACTGACCCGTCTGGGGGTGGATTTGGTAGATGAGAAAATCCAAGAGAAGACCTTCTCGTCGCCTCTAGATTGGGAGGCTATCTGCAAGATGGGGTTGCGAGATGCTGAGGTTAGCGATGAGGAGAGGAACGCGATGGTGCGCCCTCACACTCGGGTCGAGATGGCTGATGCTGAGGCTGCTGCTGCTGCTGCTAGAGCTCGTGTGGATCCGGTCGACGATGACGATCGTATGTATATGGACGTCGACTCGATACCACCGCCATCACCCACACATGCGGCTGGAGTTGGTACATCTTCTGCAGCGGCTCCTGCACCTGAGGCTGGTCCTTCCCATTCGGCTGATCCTTCACTTCCACCTTCAGCCATGATGGAGATGCTACAGGAGATCAGGGATGCTCAGCGCAGATCTGATCTGAGGATGGAGGAGTTGCTAGATGCTCAGCGTATGAGGGTGGATGAGTTGTTATCGGTCCAGCGGGCGACTGATAGGAGGGTAGCCGACCTAGCAGCTAGTCTCCAGACGACCCAGACCCAGGTGGCCTGGTTGACTAGAGTCTATGCTGAGGACTATGACCGAGATCGTGAGGCACCGCCTCCTCCTTCACCTCTAGCTTCTTGATTGTACCATATTTTTCTTGTACTACAGAGTAACTGTCCGGGTTGTGGACTGTACTCTGCTTTCCTTATATATATATGTTTTGTTTCGCTCTCATTATTATGTAAACTTGTTTCCCTTTTTAATAGATGCATTATTCTCTTTTAGATTTTGTCTCAGACATCACTGGTGCTTACATTGTGTTAATATTACTGTTTTTATTTTTATCCTATCTCAGTTCACAATTGTGTTGAATGTATGCTAGTTCAGCGGACAAGGCCTGAGATGCTCTGATACCAAGTTGTCACACCCAATTTTGGTCTAACCAGAATGGTGTGATGAACCGCTAATAAACCAACGGTTCAACCAGGATCTCAAATAGGCTATCCCCGCATTATCTAAACTTACACACATCCATAGTCATAATCAGAGTAAATACACCATAGCGGAAGTCTTTTAATAACATGAACTGAGAACTAAAATGATATCATTAATTTAATAGCAAATTATTCTATTTTCAACTGAGACATAAATATTTAAATACCAAATACATGTCTTAATAAATCCAAATAAGAAACCTATAAAATATCTAATCAAATACACACGAGTTGCACTCGCAAGAGGAGTCGTGTGTATCCGCTTCAGCTTCAACCTCCATGGCTGTCACGTTCCCGTACGCAGATGCATTCATATAGTCTTCGACGGTATAACCTGCATCATCAACTAAAAATATTCGACGTCGAGGGGTGAGCACACATCACGGCTCAGTGAGTAGCCAAAACAATGCAACAATACATATGCATGCACATTAATTTATATCTTTTGTCCGGTTTTAAAGTTTGCAGTATGCTATAGAAAGGTTGAGGTAGCCAAAGGTCGCATTTATTGACTCCGCCTCTATACACGAGTGTGTGACGTTACCCGAAGATCACGTTTATCGTCAACTCACATGCACCCAATCATGAACATTATATAACAAAGGTTACGTTTATTGCTATATAGTGCCATACCAACACGTAAGCCCCTATTGGCGAGGGCTGTAAACTGGGCTCGCAACTAACCAATCCTAATGCCAAACAGTGTATCCAAGGCCTCACCCCAGCATCCCTCAGAATGTCCATAGAGATAGAGCTAAGGCCCCCCGGTAGAGTCAGAGACTACAAGGACCGAGACCACCTCCCCTGATACTCTACGACATAATAGTTCTGCTAAAGTAATGGCGATACGACGATGCCAATGCACAAGACTTGAGTTAGAGATAGAGCTAAAGTGCTGAGACCCGCCAAAGGTTAACGTTTATTGACATTCTCATCACACCTCCCTTGATACTCGCTCGCATCAAGCACATCAACCACACACATACAAGCACATGCCTATTCCTATCATCATCATCATCATCATGTTATAAACGATAAAATAAATATGCATGAACAAGTAATAGAAATATTGGATGGCATGCTGTATGCACATTACAAACATATTTGCATAGAATCAAGAATGGCATTGGACTCAAGAAATAGAAAACAGTTTATTATTAACCAATTTAGTTTGTAGTTAAGGTTCCTCACCTTAGCTTGCTACAAGATACTTTTCCAAGCTCTAGAATCACCTTTATAGTGTTATTATATTGCTAGAAGACCTAACAAAGTCGATAAAATTTAATTAGAATTAATTCCAGATTTAAAAACCATTCTGTTAACTGAGGGTCGATGCTAGGGTCGATGCTAGGGTCGATGGGTCTATCGACCCTCCCTTCTTTCTGGACTTCCCGAATGCTGAGGGTCGATGGTCAGGAACACCTAGGGTCGGATGGCCTATCGACCCTGGGTGCGAGCCTCGGTGCACTTTGGTCCAATTTCCACTTTTAATCTATCCTTCGTGTTTGGGGTCCTATGGCTTGCTTCTACATTCCATTCAACACTCATTCCATGGTCTGAAACCATGAATCATCCTCCTAGATGGCTTTCATGCATTCTCCTAGGGTTTTCCACAAAAACCTAACCATGGATGGATGGTTTGGGTTTCTCCGAGATCACTCTCTTTCCAATAACTATCCTAAGGTCCGTAGAAACTCATGGAATTAGTATCCATACCTGAGAAGATTAATCTTTCTCTGCAACTCTTCTCCTTTTTGCTAGGTTCTCTTCCTTGCCTCTCTCCTTCCTCTTTTCCTTCTCCTCTCTCTCTCTCAATTCAATTAGGATTGTGAAAGGAGTGAAAGTGGCTTAGGGACGTCCTTTAAATAGGCTATAAACATCCTAAAATAAGCCCCTTTGAGATTAGGAAGGAATCCAATCGAATATCTCAAAATTTCCAAATTTCTATTTTCGGCAGGATCCGAGGGTCGATGGGAGGGTCGATGATCCCGTCGATCCTAGGGTCTTAAGCTGTCCGACCCTCCCTTCCAAACTGAGGGTCTGACTCTTTGTTTTGGGAGGTCCAACCCTGCTTAGCTGGGTATGCGACCCTTCCCCTAATTTAAGTGTTTTTGGGTCGATTTGATACCTGGGATCTCGATCTCCTTCACGCCCTTGGTCCATTTGACTCGACCATGATGGGTAAACCTGGTTCAAGGTGGTAAGACCGGGTTATATTGACACGGGTCTTACAGTTCACTTCCTCTTATTTGCTCTAATATGATTACCAACTCAGATGAGTTTTCATTACCCGTTCTCGACCCAAATAATGGTGGGGTCAAGTTGTAACCTCATCTTAATGCTCAGCGGGTAATGGATCAGCGTGTAGTGGATTTCACTCTGAGTCTCCATGTCACCCAGGGGTATAGTTACTCTTATTCTTAATGTATGACCATTATTCTTTTATCTCTGTTGGATTTAGTCCGAGATCTTTTGCTTTATCTATACAGGGGTTTTGGCATTACTAGCCATTTTCCTTCCTCTTTTGCCGTACACCGAGTCTCACATCTTGTTAGTACCAACTCGATATTTTAAATTTTCTGCTGTACAGAGGCTTCCTTCTTGCTACTGTATTATATCCTTGTATACTTAGATAACTACCCAACTTATAGATAATATCTTATACTATTTATTTATTAGGATAATTTTTGGTCTTTTATTTCTGTTTGAGTGTATATATATGGTTCCACCTTTTATATGTACATTATCGTCTTGCTTAATTTCTGTCTCAACCAACACAGGTGCTTATGGTTTGTTTGTATTAAAGCTTTTAATTTATCCTAACTCAGTTCATGGACTCCAGTGGAAGTATTCAGGTTTAATGGTTAAGGCCTACGAGAGCTCTGATACCAAGTTGTCACACCCCAATTTTGGACTAACCAAAATGGTGTGATTAACCGTCAATAAACCAACAGTTCAACCAGGATCTCGAATAGGCTATCCCACATATGATAAACCAAAACACATTCCACATTAATCAGAGGTAATAAAGTAAATAGTGAAAGTCTTACAGATAGTGAACTGAGGTCTAATCATGATAAATAATTAATATTCTATTTATTTTCAAGTAACCAAAACATAATTTAATACATATTACAATATCCAAATACGAAAACTAAACGCTAAGCGTATCCACAGTCGAAACGGTCTCTTAACGAATCATGTTCGTTCTCCACAGCTTGCTCATTCATAGTCTCCACCCGCTCATATATTGGCGTGTCAACATAATCTTCAATCATAGTACCTGCAACATCAGAAACTAAAAAGAATTGCGCGCGTGAGGGTCAGCTCTCCAACTTGAGCTCAGTGAGTAAACAAAACAATGCAACAATACATATGCATGCAATTAATTCATATCTTTGGTCTGGTTTAAAGTTTACAATGGGCAATAGAAAGGTTTAGGTGGTCAAAGGTTAACGTTTATTGACCCCGCCTCTATACACAGGGTGTGGAAGTTCGTCCAAAGGTTAACGTTTATTGTCGTCCCCATCCGCCCTACCATAACATTGTACAACAAAGGTTAACGTTTATTGCTGTACAGTGCCATATCAACACGTAAGTCCCTGCTGGCGAGGGCTTGCAAACTGGGCTCGCAACTAACCAATCCTAATGCCAAACAGTGTATCCAAGGCCTCACCCTAGCATCCCTCAGAACATCCATGGAGATAGCGCTAAGGCCCCCCGGTAGTGTCAGAGACTGCAAGGACCGAGACCACCTCCCCTGATACTCTATGACGTAATAGTTCTGCTAAGGTAATGGCGATACGACGATGCTAATGCACAAGGCTTGAGTTAGAGATAGAGCTAAAGTGCTGAGACCCGCCAAAGGTTAACGTTTATTGACGTCCCCATCACACCTCCTCTGATACTCGCTCACATCAAGTACACCAACCATACACATACATTCACATGCCTATTCTTATCATCATCATCACCATCATGTTATAAACAATAAAGTAAATATGCATGAACAAATAATAGAAATATTGGATGACATGTTGAATGCATATACAAGCATACACGCATAGAATCAATATGGCATTGGACTCAAGAAATAAAAATAGTTTGTTATTAATCAATTAGTTTAGAGTCCTGTTTCCTCACTTTTGCTTGTTTGTAGATCCTCTTTCAAGCCTTAAGAATCACTTTTATATCAATATTATATTACTGGAAGACCTAGTAGAGTCGATAGAATTTAATTAGAATTTATTCTAATTTTTACAGCTTGCTGTTAACTGGGGGTCGATGCCTAGGGTCGGAGGTTCCATCGACCCTAGGTGCTACCCCTCCTTTCCTGAACTTCCCGAATGCTGGAGGTCGTTGCTAGGGTCGGAGGTTCCATCGACCCTAGGTGCGACCCCCCATGGTTTGAGTCGAAACTATCAAATTTCGTCCATTCATTCATGTATGGGGTCCTATGGCTTGCTTCTATTGTCCATTCCATACATGTTCTATGGTTTAGAACTATTCTTTATTCACCTACATGGTTTCCATTGAAACCTAACCATGGATGGGTGATTTGGGTTTCTTCTAAGTCATACCCTCTTCATAAACCATTCTAAGGTCTTAAATAAGTCATGGGGAATGTATTCATACCTTAAGTTTGCTAAGATTCAGAGTTTCCTTTGAATTTCCTCCTCCTTGGTCTTTTTCTTTAATTCTCTTTCTCTTCTCCTTCTCTTCCTTCTCTTCTCTTTCTCGCAATCCAATTAGGGTTGTAAAAGGAGTGAAAGAGGCTTTGGGACGTCCTATTTATAGAGTAAAACCTCCCAAAATAAGTCCCATTGAGTTTAGGAAAGGTTCCAATTGAAATTAGGAAACTTTCCTAATTTTCGGTTCGTGCTGTTTTTCTCGATTACCGGGGGTCGGTAGGGGTCAATGGGGGGGGGGGTCGGACAATTCATAGACCCCTGCGACCCCTGGTCATGGGTCGATGGTGGGGGTCGATGGGGGGGTCGGACCTGCCTGTTAAAACCTGCGACCCTACCCTCATTTTGATTGTTTTTGAATAAATTTTCATATTGGGTCTTGGTTTTCTTCACTCACTTGGTCCACTTGGCTCGACCATGATATGTAGACGGGTCACGACACGAAATGTAAGGTTAGACTGGGTTCGTGGCGTGCGGGTCTTACACAAACACTGCCAACACTTTCCTTGATACCCTACCCATACCAACACGGAAGCCCTTATTAGCGAGGGCTTGCAAACTGGGCTCACAATTAATCAATCCATATGTCATCACAGTAGGTCCTATCCCAATACAGCTCCCTACGACATAGAGATAGAGCTAGAGTCTAGTGGCTAGGCCGGAGACTACAGTGCCACTTCCTCCCCCTGATACCCTACCCACAGTAAGCATGCTAAGACAGAACGATACGAAAAGGTGCTAGTGTGAGGAATGATCCCAGACCCTAGGCCCTTCCCATTCCACACACCAACGAAAACAATCACATGCCTAACAATCACATCCTAGCATAGCGAGTATGCATGAACAATAATAGTAACTGAAAGTAAAGGATGACATGCGAGTATGCATAAACATCAGTCCATAGAATCATCATTATTAACAACGTTTTATTGTTATTAGATTATTAGGGTTTAGGTCCGATTCCCTTACCTGACGCTTGTTTGATACTTGTTCTGCATCACAAAATCCAAACTTGCTATCACAAGGTCCGTTGATTCGCGGTAATGTGTTCTTCGTCCAACGGTAATGGCGGCTCTTTTTTCTCCTTCCATAGCTTTTTCTCCTCCTTCAATCTCTTTCTCCTCTCTAGGGTTTGTGAGGATCAATGAAAGAGATTTTAGGAGGTTTAGGAGTCCTTATATAGGCTAGGGTTGAGTTTAGGAAGTCTCCTAACATTAGGAAAGTTCTTGGTTCGGAATTTGAAAAGTGGGACCCGTCGAGATCCATTTTTGGATCTAAGTGGTCTGTTGTGTAGGCTATACCGGTCGATCGGTACCATAGACCGGTACCATCGATCGGTATGAAAATATCACTCTTAATTCTGGTCCGTTTTCATAACTGGTTGTCATCCGCTCCTCTTGTCTGGCCATGTGATGATTGGAAGACCTGTTACGACATGAATTAAAGGTTTAGATCGGGTTCATGGAGTGCGGGTCTTACATGTTCTCTACTACCAAGCTTCCATTTTAGCTGGTGGGGAACTCATTCCCACCATTATTAGGCACAATGAGAATCATTTATGGCTCCAATAACTTCCTCAATGCAGTTGGTGATCAAAACCTAACTTTTAAGTCATAAATGAGATCTCCATTAATGAAGCTTCAACCACTAAGAATCCTTGCATTTATTCCCCAAGGGAAAAGAGGAAAGAAGGAAAACCTAGCTTCAATAACTTCATAGAGGAGTGGGTGAGTCCAAGCCTAGGTTTTCTAAGTCATTAATGGTGGTCATCATTAATGGTGCTCAACTACCATGGTTGCTAGCCCTTAACACAAAGAAGAAGGAGGAAGTTCATGAACACTTACCTCCAAGGAATAGAGCTAGGGCTTGGGTTCCTTGAGCATCATGTTCCAACTCTCCTCTTCTTCTTCTTCTTCTCTACTCTCTCTTCGTCTTCCAGTTTCAAGAAAAGCAAAAAAGCGGTGCTAGGCCTCCTTTTATAGGAAATCGGGGGAGAGAGAGAGAGAGAGAGAGAGTGACTGGCCCAAGCTTAACCGGTTGAACTTAACCGGGTGAATGATACAACGGTACGATCCATCGATTGGACCAAAACATACCCTATGGATCATCTCTTTGGTCCGGATGCTTTGGGATGCGTACCCCTTCCACCCAAGATTTACTAGGACACATTATACTACTAAGTATACATAGTGAAGACTCACCTAAGGTTCGGATACCATCATCGGGTCCGCATCAGGTGCTCTATCAGTCGATGTGTTGAGACCTGGCACAGAAGGAATCCGGGTTAGTAAGGGATTCGGGGTGTGGGTCTCGCATGTAGCTTATGCATGTGTTTCATTATGTTCAATATTCAAATTGAGACTTATGCTTGATGTATGATTAAGATTGAATCCGATGGTCCATGTAGACCAGAGTATTGTATTTGAGATGTTCAACCCAAATTACCTACGTATTCGAGGTTTGCCCTAAAAATCAGGTACAACGTAGTTCGACCTGTGTACTATACTTAAAGCTTTTAAGGTTTCCTATTTGTTCTGTACTTTCCATTTTTAGGTTCCTTAGGGTTTCTTTTTTTCTTTTTGTTTTCTATACTTTTCATTCTTAGGGGTTCTTTCCCTATTTGTTTTGTCCCTAAGATTTTTATTAAGGTTTCTTTCCCTATTTGTTCTGTACTTAAGATTTTTATTAAGGTTTTTTTTCCCTATTTGTTCTATACTAAAGATTTTTATTGGGATTCTTTTTCCCTATTTGTTTAATACCTAAGATTTATGGCAATTGTATCTTTTCAAATATGGTGAGTGCATTTACCTTAAATGGTAAGTGTGCTATATCTAAATATAGTAGGAAATCAATGCATTTAAATATAGCAAAAATCAATGTATCCAAATATAGTAAGACATCCAAAATGGCAATGAAATCATGTACAACACCCAAATATGACAAGAATTTTGTAGCAATCCAAATATCGTAAGAAATATCATGTAGCATTCAAAAATGGTAAGATATCATGTAATTTTCAGAAAAAGCAAGAAATAACATGTAGCATCCAAAAATGGCAAGAAATATCATGTAGCATCCAAAAATGTCAAGATATCATGTAATTTTCAAAATTAACAAGAAATCATGTGAGCATTAAATATGGAAAGTGTACATGTGAGAACAAATATAGCAAGTGTGTATCTAAGAACAAATATAGCAAGTGTATACATGTGAGAATAAATATAGCAAGTGTGCACATGTGAGAAAAAATATAGCATGTGTGCATACCAAACACGGCATGTGAACATCAATATTGCACGTATACATTCCAAACATAGCATATGAACATCAATATAGCAAGAAATTAATACATTGATTAAAACAGAAAAAAGCATTCTGCACACTGTAAACACATCAGGTGGTAAACATATTTCCAGAAGTCTAAACATAATAAAATTTACATGTACTGAAAGTAGACTGAAAGATCTAAAATTTTTCTCAAGACATCGTATACTAATTGTGGCTTTAATAGGATCAAAAACCCCTTACAAGATTAGGTTACTGCACTGGGCATACATTGTTCCAAACTCTATTAAGTTGTACCAAAATGGCTGGAAACAGGACTTCTTGAACCCAAATGGGGCTCAGTTTGTGAGAAAATAAACTAGAGAGGATGGACTATCTTTTTTCTCAGGGGACCAAATCCCAACAATGAGTGCATTTGGGTCTAAAATCTACCACAAGTTCAGGTCCATGTATTGGACAGACTCTGCCAAATTTCAATGTAAAATCCACAATAAATCAAATATATATGCAAAACAGAATCCACTTGCTCAGAGTTAAAGAATAATCAAAAGCCTATTTTTTGTCTCAATACACCACAATAAAAAAGAAACTCTATCATGGTGCTATATATAAAAACACAGAACATAAAAATAGTAGGCCAAAACCTACCCTGGTTCTGCCAGAATGTACTAGAAAATCTATAATAAATCAACAAAGTATCCAAATCTGTAGAAATCAGTACCAAAAGTTCATAAATTGATAAATCTATGTTTCATCTTCAGAAAAAATAAAAAAATGAGCGGAAAGTACTGTTTCATGTCAAAATATAGGGGTCTAGCTTACTGTCATAGAATCTGTGTATAGTCGCTTGTCCGACTTTTTAACTGACCTTCCCAGATCCAAATGGATTCAAGTTATTTAGGGTGGCTTCCTTACTCAAATTAGAGAATCTCATAAAAGTTTCAAGGTCATTGGACCTTTTTTGCTATGTTTGAACCTAAACCCTAATTTGGCCTCTTGTATTGACATTTCCAGATCAGCAACTTCATTCATGGAACTATTTTCAATGGAAAACCTCCATGGATGGGGCTCAAAATCGTACCACGTACTCAATATTATGTATGAAATGCAGTTAAAATATTAAACATGGCAGATCTATGGCATTCATTGTACAAGAAAACACTCACATACAAAAATCACATGGTGAACTTACCATGGAGTTCTAACAACAAGCATGCTTTTTAATCAATATAGGCTTAAAGAATGGAGTCGGATTAGATGTACTTACCTTCTCTTCAATGGAGGCTGTTGCAACACTCGGATTGATGGAACTTTGAAGGTGAGTCATCCCCTTCTTCCTTCTCCTTTCTTCTTTACCCTTTCTCTTTTCCTCCTTTTTTTCTTGCTCTCCCTTTTTCCTCTCTTGCGAATCACGACAATAGGGGGGGGGGGGTGTAAGACCCGTATCAAACTAACCCGGTCTTACAACCTTGAACCAGGTTTACCCATCATGGTTGAGTCAAATGGACCAAGGGCGTGAAGGAGATCGTGATCCTATGTATCAAATCGACCCAAAAACACTTAAATTAGGGGGAGGGTCGCATACCCAAAAAGGGAGGGTCGGACCCCCCAAGACAGAAAGTCAGACCCTCTGTTTTTCAGGGAGGGTCGGACACATTAGGAAACCTAGGGTCGACGGGATCATCGACCCTCCCATCGACCCTCAGTTTCCGTCGAAACTGAAATTAGGAAATTTTCATAATTTCGATTAGGATTCTTTCCTAATCTCAAAGGGACTTATTTTAGGATGTTTCTACTCTATTTAAAAGACGTCCCTAAGCCTCTTTCACTCCTTTTACAACCCTAATTGAATTGAGAGAAAGAGAAGAGAAGGAAGAGAAGAAGAAGAGAAATAAGGTAGAGAAGAAAGCAAAAGGAGAAGAGTTGCAGAGAAGGAGAGTTCTTATCAGGTATGGATACTAATTCCATGAGTTTCTACAGGCCCTAGGTTAGATAATGATGAGAGTGTGATCTCGGAGAAACCCAAACCATCAACCCATGGTTAGGTTTGCATGGAAAACCATGGGAGAATGCATGAAAGCTATTTAGGTAGGTGATTCATGGTTCTAGACCATGGAATGCATGTTGAATGGACTGTAGGAGCAAGCCATAAGACCCCAAACACGAAGAATGGATTAAAAGGAGGAAAATTGACCAAAACCCACCGAGGGTCGCACAGAGGGTCGATGACCATCCGACCCTATGTGATCTTGAGTATCGACCCTCAGGGTTCTGGAAGTCCATATTTGGGGAGGGTCGCACCCAGGGTCGGTCATGACTCCGACCCTACCTCCGACCCTCAGTTAACAGAATGGTTTTAAAAATTAGAATAAATTCTAATTAAATTTTATCGACTTTTTTAGGTCTTCTAACAATATAATAATATTATAAAGGTGATTATAAAGCTTGGAAGAGTATCTATTAGCAAGCTAAGGTTAGGAAACGGAACTCTAAACTAATTGGTTAATAACAAACTATTTTCTCTTTTCTTGAGTCCAATGCCATGCTTGATTCTATGCGACTATATTTGTAATGTGCATACAACATGTCATCCAATATTTCTATTACTTGTTCATGCATATTTACTTTATTGATTATAACATGATGATGATGATGATGATAGGAATAGGCATATGATTGTATGTGTATGGTTGGTGTACTTGATGCGAGCGAGTATCAGGGGAGGTGTGATGAGAACGTCAATAAACGTTAACCTTTGACGGGTCTCAGCACTTTAGCTCTATCTCTAACTCGAGTCTGGTGCATTAGCATCGTCGTATCGCCATTACTTTAGCAGAACTATTATGTCGTAGAGTATCAGGGGAGGTGATCTCGGTCCTTGTAGTCTCTGACTCTATCAGGGGGCCTTAGCTCTATCTCTATGGATATTCTAAGGGATGTTGGGGTGAGGCCTTGGATACACTGTTTGGCATTAGGATTTGTTAGTTGCGAGCCCGGTTTGCAAGCCCTCGCCAGCAGGGGCTTATGTGTTGGTATGGTACTATACAGTAATAAACGTTAACCTTTGTTGTATAATGTTCATGATTAGGGTGGATGGGGGCGACAATAAACGTTAACCTTTGGGCGGACTTCCACACCCTGTGTATGGAGGCGGGGTCAATAAATGTTAACCTTTGACCACCCAACCTTTCTATTGCGCATTGCAAACTATAAACCAGACCAAAGATATGAATTGATTGCATGCATGTGTACTGTTGCATTGTTTTATTTTCTCACTGAGCCATGATGTGTGCTCACCCCTCGAAGTCGAATATTTTTAGTTGATGATGCAGGTTATACCGTTGAAGATTATGTAAATGCTCCAACGTACGGGAACGTAGCGGCGATGGAAGTTGAAGTTGAAGTGGATACACATGACTCCTCTTGCGAGTACAACTCATGTGTATTTGATTAGATATTTTCTTAGTTTTCTTTACTTGGATTTATTATGGACATGTATTTGATATTTATTTATGTCCCAGTTGATACAAAATAATTTGCTATTTAAATATTAATATCACAGTAGATTCTCAGTTTATTTTACTATAAGACTTCCACTATTATATATTTACTCTGATTATGAATGTGGATGTATGGAGTTTAGATAACACGGATACAACCTACTCGAGATCCTGGTTGAACCGTTGGTTTGTTAGCGGCTCATCACACCATTCTGAATAGTGCAGAATTGGGGTGTGACAACTTGGTATCAGTGCATCTCAGGCCCTGTCCGCTGAACTAGCATACATTCAAGACAATTGTGAACTGAGATAGGATGAAAGCAAAAGCAGTAATATTAACACATTGTAAGCACAAATGATGTTGATACCAATTTAAAAAGGGAATAATGCATCTATTAAAGGGGAAACAATTTTACATACAAGGAGAGAGCAACAAATGTATATACATAACTAAACTAAAGCAGAGTACAGGCCACAACCCGGACAGTTACTCTGTAGTACAAAGAAAATAAATACAATCAAGAAGCTGGAGGTGAAGGAGGAGGCGGTGCCACACGATCTCTGTCATAGTCCTCGGCATAGACTCTAGTCAACCAGGCCACCTGAGTTTGAGTCGCCTGAAGACTAGCTATGAGATCAGCCACCCGCTGATCAGTCCGACGTTGGGCGTCTAGAAGCTCCTCCATCCTCAGATCAGATCTGCGCTGAGCCTCTCTGATCTCATGCAACATCTCCATCATATCAGAAGGTGGGCGTGAAGGACCAGCCGCATGAGAAGGACCAGTCTCAGGTGCAGGACCCGCTGCAGAGGAAGTACCAGCTCCAGCCGCATGCGTAGGTGAAGGCGGTGGTATCGAGTCGACATCCATATACATGCGGTCATCATCATCGGTAGGATCTGCATGAACTCTAGCAGCGGCAGCAGTTGCCTCAGTGTCAGCAATCTCGATGCGAGTGTGAGGGCACACCATCTCGTTCCTCTCCTCGTCACTGACTTGGGCATCCCGCATGCCCATCTTGCAGATAGCCTCTCAATCTAGAGGCGACGAGAAGTTTTCTCCTGAATCTTCTCATCCACTAAATCAACCCCCAGGCGGGTAAGCAGAACAGTGATCATACGTCCATAGGGTAGATTACCCCTATGACTGGGCAATGTGGCACTGATCATAGTCCGCATGATGTTGTAAGGAAGGCAGACGGGCTGTCTAGTACAAATGCTGTACAGAAGATACTGGGTCAACTAACAAACCCTCTCGTAATGACCACTCTGCGGAATCAGATTATGCTGGATAATCTTGCAAAAGACCCATGGAGCCGGACGCATATAGCAAGCTCTCATCTGCGAGCGATCAGGTCATAGTAGCTGAGTATCAATCTCAGCTCTCATCTCTGTGGAAACGAACTAGGGCTCTCCAGGAGCACAGTAAACCATGGGGCCATCATAGGGAATGCCCAGTAGGTCGGCCAGTTTCCGATAATCGAATGAAATGTTCACCCCCTTGACATAGCTTGTGATGCGTAGCTTGTGACCCCTATCCACATCATTGTAATCCCCCACCACCTGGAGATTACAATAAAACTATCGCACTAAATTCGGGCATGTGCAAGGGTCGTAAATGATGACAGGGACCCACCCCATATCACCAAAGGCCCTCTCCACATTGAACAAGGCTAACTCAGCCAAGTTCACCATACGACCACCCTCTACCTTCTTACTAGCGTAGTGGGAAAACTGTGCCTCGGCTTCGTTGGAGCGGAAGCGAAGGGGATCACGAACTCTAGGTACCTTGGTACGAGCCATGGTATCTGTCAAATAGGAAAGAAAAATAGATAATGAGTTAATAGGATAAAAATCCAAAATTTGACATTAAACGACGTAAGTTGGCCAAAAGCCTCACTTGTCACCCATACACGTGGGCAGGAGGACTTACATAGGTTCCAACATATTCTACACCACTCAGACAGTAGGAAATTCTAGCTAATGAAGTCCAATTTGAAGAAATTGTGAGAAATCAAAAATTTCGACAAATTAGGGCAAAAAGAGCAAAAATCCAACTTTCTCGATAACCAATCAATGAAACTCAAAACTTTTTAAGGGTTTTTGTTCCTTGAGACACTAATAACAAAAGCCCCCAATAAAAATCAAATTTTTACGATTGGAAAAAGTTTAATTTGAAAAATACAAGTTAAAGGGACAAAAACCTATAAATGGAAACCTAAAAACAGGTAAAAACGAGAAAGCATACCTGTAGGGATGAATGTGGACGACGAAACACGGATCCAAACTGACCAAAATAGTGTAGTGGCACTTTAGCAACACAGAGGTGAGAGATGAGTCGAAACGGGAGGGAAATAATAGAGAATGAACCCATAATCGGATCTTAAAGGTCTGATTTTTAGTCCGAGGTTCGGACAATTCGACCAGGATCATCGACCCTCGGATCGACCCTCCCATCGACCCTCAGCTCTCGGGAATCTGACAGAAAACCAGGGTCGGATACTGAGGGTCGGATACCCATCGACCCTCACATCGACCCTCAGCTCTCGGGAAGAACAGGTCATTCCCAGGGTCGGATACGCATCGACCCTCACATCGACCCTCAGCTCTCGGGAAGAACAGGTCATCCCCAGGGTCCTATATTGAGGGTCGGACATACCATCGAACCCCACCATCGACCCTGCATAGAAAAGACAGTATTTTTCATAGAATGAGCTGAAAATTTTGAAATTTTACATCGGTTAGCGTGCCTACATGTAGTATAAATGATTGTCTCACCTATTTTGATGATTTTCAGGCACCACCAATCTCAGAAGAAAATATGTCTGGGCGTAGAGTAACCAGGCAAAGCTGAAATGCAGTTCCACCACCACCTGTGGAGGAAACTGGCCAAGAAGATATATACACCTAGGGAAATCCACAGGTTGTACCCCCAGGAAATCCAGACCAGGCAAATCCTGCCAACTTGCCACCTCCACCCCCGGAGTTAGCAACCGTGGTAATGAATCTAGCACAACAGCTGCAACAAATGCAACACGCACATGCTCAAATGCATGTTGCAATGGAGATTATGTTCCAGGCCGCACATGCTACACCCAGGCAGACCGGACAAGCCAGTGCAGCACCGGTGGGTAACCACCCAACACCTCAAACACCTCAACCACCAACTGCACAAATTCCAGTACTAGGTCCGGAAGCAGCTCAGGTTAATTATCAGTATCCACAACCTATGTTTGGGGCATACCCCTACAATCAGATGGATCACTCTTGACTGGTTGAGAGATTTTTGAAGATGAAGCCCAAGGAATTTAAAGGTAAACCGTCTGATCCGTTATTGCCAGCACACTGGATCGATGAGATGGAGAGAAACTTTCTCATGATGACTATCACAGAAGAAGAAAAGGTGTTATGTGCCACCTTCATGCTGAAAGGCGATGCACATCATTGGTGGAAATCTACCAGGGCATATCTACTGACCAAGCACGCCCTATTGACTTGGGCTATTTATAAAGAAGCGTTCTTTGAGAAGTATTTTCCACGAAGCTTCAGAGATGCTATGGAGAAGGAATTCTTGAGTTTATATCAGGGCCAGATGACTGTGGATGCATATCAACAGCGTTATGAGGAGCTATTTTTCTTTGCACCACTTAGTATGCAAGTAGAAGACACTAAGACCCGTAGGTTTGTCACGGGGCTTAGAGGAAGCATCAGAGAGCATGTTCTAGGTTTGGAAAAGAAGGTATATAACGAAGCTGTTCAAATTGCTCGAGTTATAGAATCGAGCCAGAAGGAGAGTTATTTTACACAGAACAGAGGTATAAAAAGGCCAGCCGGAAATGCTTATAATGAAGGGAACAACAAGACATTTAAACCCTTCCGTGCTCAAGGCTTTACTGCTGCACCCAAGACTACTCTAGTAGCTCAACATCAGCCAAAGCCAAATCCTGAAGGTCCGAAATGTTATAACTGCAACCAAGCAGGACATATGGCAAGGGAGTGTCCAAAGCCCAAGAAGCAGTTACATCAAGGACGAGTATATGCGGTTACAACCGAGGATGCTGCCGCATCACCCGATGTGGTCATAGGTATGACTGAAACCTTTTTAAATTGTAATTACATTGTATGAGCATGTAGACTAAGTAAAATAAATCACAGGTATAGTACCTATAAATGGCGTACCCGCCAGAGTACTCTTTGATTCAGGAGCTACTCATTCCTTTATATCTGTGTCATTCGGAAAAAATCTGAAATTACCCATCAAAACATTGGACTACAAAATACTTGTATGGTCACCGATGGGGTTAGAAATGGAATTAGAGAAAGGTTATGGACCATGTCCAGTTCTCATTGGCGAGAAAACCTTAGATGCAGTCTTGATCCAACTGGAGATGGCAGACTTTGATGTCATCTTGGGAATGGACTGGTTAGCTCGGCATTCTATGAACCTATTATGCGCAGAAAAGAAGCTAACATTTAAAGACAAAGAAGGAACAGAATTTAGTTTTTCGGGAACCAAACTGCCCCGTAAACGCAAGCTCATACTCTCAGCACTAAAGACTAAGAAGTGCCTTGAGAAGGGGGCAGTCGAGTATCTAGTATCAGTAGTTGACCTAACCAAGGAAGCACCACGAATGGAAAATATTGATGTTGTGCGGGACTATCCCGACGTATTTCTGGAGGAACTACCAGGATTACCACCCGATCGAGCCACAGAGTTTGTGATAGATCTTATACCCGGAGCCGCACCAGTATCAAAAGCACCTTATAGAATGGTTCCTACAGAACTGAAGGAATTGAAAGTGCAACTACAGGAACTGCTGGACAAGGGTTATATTCGACCCAGTATATCACCATGGGAAGCACTGGTATTATTCATAAAGAAGAAGGACGGTAGCGTTCGATTATGTATCGACTATCGGGAGTTGAATAAACTGACAATCAAGAATCGATATCCACTACCTTGGATCGATGACTTGTTCGATCAGTTGCAGGGAGCAAAAGTATTTTCTAAGATCGATCTTTGGTCAGGCTATCATTAGTTGAAGATTAAAGAAGGTGATATTCCTAAGACAGCTTTCAAGACCAGATATGGACATTATGAGTTCTTGGTCATGTCTTTTGGATTAACAAACGCACCGACAACTTTCATGGAACTTATGAACCGGGTCTTCCACGATATGTTGGATACGTCGGTTATTGTATTTATTGATGATATATTGGTATATTCCAAGGACAAAGAAACCCATATCAAGAACCTAAACGCCGCCCTACAGCGTTTAAGGAAAGAGAAGTTATATGCCAAATTTACCAAGTGTGAGTTTTGGTTAAGTGAAGTCGCCTTCCTAGGCCATGTAGTATCCGCTGATGGAATCAAAGTGGACCCCAGCAAGATCGAGGCTATTGTAAAGTGGGAAGCACCAAAGAGCGTTGCAGAAATTAGAAGTTTTCTGGGTTTCGCTGGTTATTATTGGAGATTTGTGGAAGACTATTCCCGGATTGCCATACCTCTCACTAGTTTGACTATGAAAGGTGAAAAGTTTGTGTGGACGGCTAAATGTGAGAAGAGCTTCCAGACATTGAAGACCAGATTGATATCCGCTTTGATTTTAACTATTCCTGTCCCAGGACAGCCATTTACCCTATATACTGATGCGTCAGGACAGGGATTAGGATGCGTGCTTATGCAAGGAGAACAAGTAATTGCTTATGCCTCAAGACAGTTGAAGACACATGAGAAAAATTATCCCACTCATGATTTGGAGTTAGCAGAAGTAGTACATGCTGTCAAGATATGGAGACATTACCTGTACAGGGAGAAATTCTAGATTAAGTTGGACCATAAAAGTTTTACTTATTTATTTAATCAGAAGGAGTTGAATATGAGGCAAAGAAGATGGCTGGAACTATTGAAAGACTATGATTGTGATATCCAGTATCATCCGGGGAAAGCTAATGTAGTAGCGGATGCGTTGAGTAGAAAGGTGATGATAAAATCTCAAGGGGAGGTTAGTGCAACTGCAGCTACATGTACTACCGGAATGGTATTCAATCATGGCAATGAACAATATGTGATAGATACAACGGATGGATCAGCCAACCAAGGGTTTATTCATCGGTTTTCAAGTATGTTCGCGGCATTGAAAATTATACCGAATATAATGGATGAAGTGAAGACAGCTATCAAATCAGATCCTTATCTGAGAACAATACAAGAAGATATCGAGAAAGGTAGGACTAACCCTGAGTTCACCTTGGACGAAGAAAAGGTACTGAAGTACAAAGGAAGAATATGTATACCCGAAACAGAAAGTATGGACATTAAACACCGACTGATGAAAGAAGCCCTAACCACCATCTATTCGATACATCCTGGAAGTACAAAAATATATCATGATCTACAGAAACTATATTGGTGGAGAGGAATGAAAGCAGATGTAGCTAAGTTCGTGTCTCAATGCCTAAATTGTTAGAAAGTAAAGGCTGAACGACAAAGACCCGTAGGACTGTAACAGCCGTTACCAGAACCAGCATGGAAATGGGACTGCATCACTATGGACTTCGTCACGGGGTTACCACTGACTCCTCGAGTAATTGACGTAGTTTGGGTGATTGTAGACCGTCTGACTAAAACAGCTCGCTTCATACCGATACGACCTCAGTATACACTGGAAAGGTTAGCAAAGCTGTATGTGGATAATGTTGTTTGGTTACATGGTGTGCCAGAGAGCATTGTGTCCGATAGAGATCCACGATTTACTTCCAAGTTTTGGGAGGGATTGCAAAAGGCTATGGGTACAACATTGAAGTTCATTACTGCATTCCACCCACAGACAGATGGATAGTCAGAGCGTACAATCCAGATTTTAGAAGATATGCTACGAGCATGTGTAATTGACTTCAAGGGATCATGGGATGAAAGATTACCACTGATCGAGTTCGCTTATAACAATAGCTATCAGGCTACTATACAGATGTCACCCTATGAAGCACTGTATGGCAGAAAGTGTCGAACTCCTTTATTTTGGAATGAAGTTGGAGAACGTAGTATTGTTGGACCGAAATTTGTTGAAGAGACTTGTCGAGTGGTCGACATTATCAAGGAAAGAGTGAGAACAGCTCAGAACCATCAGAAGCAATATGCAGATACTCGACGCAGAGATCTGGAGTTCGCTGTAGGTGATAAAGTATTTTTGAAGGTATCGCCTATGCGAGGATTAAGAAGGTTCTGACAGAAAGGGAAACTAAGTCCAAGATATGTCGGGCCGTATGAGATTTTAGCTAAGCGTGGGAAAGTGGCTTATCAGTTAGCACTACCATCATCTATGTGAAGTGTGCATGATGTATTTCATATTTCCCTATTGAAGAAGTATGTCAAGGATCCAACGCACGTTTTAATAGTAGATTTATCGAAATTGATTGATGATTTGACATTCGAAGTAACACCAACTGAAATCACCAGCCGAAAGGTTCAACGACTATGCAACCGAGATATTTATTATGTTAAGGTCACCTGGAAAAGTAGAGACATGGAAGAAATTACATGGGAAGAAGAAAATGCTATGCGAAAGCAATACCCTCACTTATTTGATTCAGAAGGTACGTACAATTTCGAGGACTAAATTTTTATAAGTAGGGGGGAGTTGTAAGACCCGTATCAAACTAACCCGGTCTTACCACCTTGAACCAGGTTAACCCATCATGGTTGAGTCAAATGGACCAAGGGCGTGAAGGAGATCGTGATCCCAGGTATCAAATCGACCCCAAAACACTTAAATTAGGGGGAGGGTCGCATACCCAGCAAGGGAGGGTCGGACCCCCCAAGACAGAAAGTCAGTCCCTCTATTTTACAGGGAGGGTCGGACACATTAGGAAACCTAGGGTCGACGGGAACATTGACCCTCCCATCGACCCTCAGTTTTCGCTGAAACTGAAATTAGGAAATTTCTATAATTTCGATTAGGATTCTTTCTTAATCTCAAAGGTACTTATTTTAGGATGTTTCTACTCTATTTAAAGGACGTCCCTAAGCCTCTTTCACTCCTTTTACAACCCTAATTGAATTTAGAGAAAGAGAAGAGAAGCAAGAGAAGAAGAAGAGAAACAAGGTAGAGAAGAAAGCAAAAAGAGAAGAGTTGCAGAGAAGGAGTGTTTTTCTCAGGTATGGATACTAATTCCATGAGTTTTCACAGGACTTAGGTTAGATAATGATGAGAGTGTGATCTCGGAGAAACCCAAACCATCAACCCATGGTTAGGTTTGCATGGAAAACCATGGGAGAACACGTGAAAGCTATTTAGGTGGGTGATTCATGGTTCTAGACCATGGAATGCATGTTGAATGGACTGTAGGAGCAAGCCATAGGACCCCAAACACGAAGAATGGATTAAAAGGATGAAAATTGACCAAAACCCACCGAGGGTCGCACAGAGGGTCGATGACCGTTCGACCATATGTGATCCTGAGTATCAACCCTCAGGGTTCTGGAAGTCCAGATTTGGGGAGGGTCGCACCCAGGGTCGATCATGACTCCGACCCTACCTCCGGCCCTCAGTTAACAGAATGGTTTTAAAAATTAGAATAAATTTTAATTAAATTTTATCGACATTGTTAGGTCTTCTAGCAATATAATAACATTATAAAGGTGATTCTAAAGCTTGGAAGAGTATCTATTAGCAAGCTAAGGTGAGGAAATGAAACTCTAAACTAATTGGTTGATAACAAACTATTTTCTCTTTTCTTGAGTCCGATGCCATGCTTGATTCTATGCGACTATGTTTGTAATGTGCATACAACATGTCATCCAATATTTCTATTACTTGTTCATGTATATTTACTTTATTGTTTATAACATGATGACGACGATGATGATAGGAATAGGCATGTGATTGCATGTGTGGTTGGTGTACTTGATGCGAGCGAGTATCAGGGGAGGTGTGATGAGAACGTCGATAAACGTTAACCTTTGATGGGTCTCAGCACTTTAGCTCTATCTCTAACTCGAGTCTTGTGCATTAGCATCATCGTATCGCCATTACTTTAGCAGAACTATTATGTCGTAGAGTATTAGGGGAGGTGGTCTCGGTCCTTCTAGTCTCTGACTCTACCGGGGGGCCTTAGCTCTATCTCTATGGATATTCTGAGGGATGCTGGGGTGAGGCCTTGGATACACTGTTTGGAATTAGGATTGGTTAGTTGCTAGCCCGGTTTGCAAGCCCTCGCCAGCAGGGGCTTACGTGTTGGTATGGCACTATACAGCAATAAACGTTAACTTTTGTTGTATAATGTTCATGATTAGGGTAGATGGGGACGACAATTAACGTTAACCTTTGGGCGGACTTCCACTCCCTGTGTATAGAAGCGGGGTCAATAAACGTTAACCTTTGACCACCCAACCTTTCTATTGCGCATTGCAAACTATAAACCAGACCAAAGATATGAATTGATTGCATGCATATGTACTGTTGCATTGTTTTGTTTGCTCACTGAGCCATGATGTGTGCTTACCCCTCGACGTCGAATATTTTTAGTTGATGATGCAGGTTATACCGTTGAAGATTATGTAAATGCTCCAGCGTACGGGAACGTAGTGGCGATGGAAGTTGAAGTTGAAGTGGATACACATGACTCCTCTTGCGATTGCAACTCATGTATATTTGATTAGATATTTTCTTAGTTTTCTTACTTGGATTTATTATGGACATGTTTTTGTTATTTATTTATATCCCAGTTGATACAAAATAATTTACTATTTAAATTTTACTATAAGACTTCCGCTATTATATTTTTACTCTGATTATGAATGTGAATGTATGGAGTTTAGATAACATGGATACAGCCTACTTGAGATCCTGGTTGAACCGTTGGTTTGTTAGCGGTTCATCACACCATTCTGAATAGTGTGGAATTGGGGTGTGACAGGGGGCTTTCTCAAAACTATGGAAGGGTCTCCCCTCCCTTCCCTGCTCTTTTATAAATCCCACATGTGAGGGACAAATGTAAGGGTATTCTCATCATCCTCAAGATTTTGAAATTGTTTGGAGTCGCTACCTAAATTAAAGTCTAGGACCTCAAATATAGTCATCATAGAATAAGTCCTATATCTCATAACCCTTAGATAGGATTTTTGGTCTACATCAGATATCGGGGTAAGCGTTAGGTTACAGTTATGGGAAGGTGTTAGGCACCCAAACCGCCCGATCGAGATCGATCACTTATGCCTTTCTTATACTAGATTCTTTTGATGGAACCGAATCAAACCATGTGGTTTGATATCATTGAACTGAATCTAGAATCTTCCAAATTACTTACGTATCTCGAACTTCTTTTGAAAATCAGGTTCACCACCATAGTTCTGGTGTGATTAAAGTTTATGGATATGATTTATGCTTCGTTTGATTAGATTCCTTGTTTAAATTAAAGCTTATGCTTGATTGGCTAAGGAATTCTATGGATATGGGTATAGATAATGATATGGATAAATATGGGATATGGATGATGGATATGGGTATGTGGATATAGATGTGGATATGGATATGGATATGGGTATGGATATGTGGATTTGGGTATGGATATGGGGTAGATCGAAGGTGTAGATACGTATTTGGACTTTCCTTCTCCACATTGCCTACGTATCTTAGGCTTCTCCTAAGAATCATGATCTGAGTAGTTTGAATGGATTTAAGGGTAGTGTCATAGCCCATTCTAGGAATCGGACGTGATATCCGGGTAAACCCACAAGACAACCTGAATACATCTAGCGATCGACAATCACAATGATTTACCATACAAACTCCACAGTTTACACAAGCAATATCCATAACAATGAAAAGAAAGCAGAGTAATAATAGTGGAAGCACTAATAAATGACAAATGCTGACTATAGTAGTATCATAACGTAAATAAGATTCTAACCAGTGGTTGAAACCTATCATAAAACATTTGTGGAAGTGACCCTAAAGAGGTGCAAGCCTCTGGAATCATGATTGACCAAAATACCTAACCCGTTGATGAAATTAAGTTGATCGACCACCTTAGCTGATCGAGCACCTTTATCGACCACCTGATAATAGCAAGCCTGTTTTGGTTGAATTTTCAACTAGGGACTTTGAGACTTAACTAATTGACCCTAGGATATGTTCCTAAGACTAATGAGGATACCCTAGACTTATTATAAGCGAAACTAAACAATCATAAGTAATATTCATACCTCAATTGCACTAGGCAAGCTGATGTAGGAAAATAAGAGAAGGACTCTGTCTGCTACAAAGTAGGGATTAGCTCACCAGTTACAAGTGCGGGATTAGCTTTGTTTTATTTTCTTATTTTCTGAACACATGTGCTTGCTACTTGTTTGGATTACTGTGTGATAAGATGTCATCCAATAACTGTGATACCTGTTCTTGCATTCTTGCATATTATTAACTCTATTGAATTGGTAGATTATGGATTGTTCGATAACATGATTGTTTGTCATTTGCTTATGTCTTAGCGGATCCAGATGGCTGGAATCGGATGGTTTATCTTGGTCCATTAAGCTAGGATACTTGTACCTGCATTAGTAATATTCTTAGTTTAGGTTTCAATATCCTGTGATAAGTAACCCTTGTCAATAGGAGTTTAGGTATTGGCATAGGCTTATATGTGGATCAGCCATGGGCTTGGACTCTTTCGTAGTCAGTGCAGGATTTCGGACATGGGCTGGGAGCCAGCCTCTAGTGTCTAAGGTGAGAACTAGGGATGAGTCCAGTTTAATTGCTCGTACGATGGACAGGGAGTGCACCCGAAGAAGTAAAGTGAGGTTTATTATTGTGATACAAGGAGGAAGCTTATAATGAGGGAATGTTGGTAGATGCCAAGTCGGTGTACTTGGGTCGTATCTTCATTCTTTAGGTCATGTTTCACATGTGGTGTGGCCAAGTGTGTTTCATTTACCTAACCTTTGCTTGAGTATTTATATGCGATAATTAGGAGCGATGCTACTTGCGCATGCCAGTTCACAGACCATATTAACCTTAATAAACTATTCATGCATTATATGCTTGTGTGTGCTAAATTCTAACTTTGGTTTTCCTCACCCTTGTACATACAAAATTTTTAGATTGTTTTGTAGGTAATGGTTTTGCTGAAAATGATATAATTGAAGAAGAAGTATCTGAAGATGATTCGCATGACTCTTCGTACTAATGTGATGATTGTCTTTGTGGCTAAAAGATAAGTTTTGTGAAGAAGAAAAGATGACCCTACCTAGGAGATGAGATTATTAAGAATTAATTTAGATTTAGTGTAAGACCTGTATTGTACTAACCGGTCTTACCACCTTGATCAGGTCTTCCTATCTTGGTCGGGCCAAGTGCGTGAAGAAACCACAAGACTAGGTATGAAATTGAACCCAAAATCATCTATTTAGGAGTGTGTGGTTGCATACCTAAATAGGTGGGGTCGATCACACCTCAGAATATTACGACCACTGGAGTCTGGGACGTGTGGTCGCAGTTTTTGACTACGTCGTTGACTGGTTCTGCGACCCCACGTGCAACCACACGAAGTCAAACTGACTCCGTGATTAGAAAACCTTCCTAATCTGAAGGGGGTTCTTTCCTAGTCCAAGTAGGACTCTATATGGAGGGTTTTCCTCTATATATTGGATGTCCCTTAGCCTCTTTCATCCTTTTAGAACTCAAACTGAAAGAGAAGAGGAGGAAGAAAAGGAGAATTGAAGAGGAAGACTAAGATGAGGAATATTAGAGAGAACTCTGAATCTTCAAAAAGTTTAAGGTATGAAGACGTTTCCCACATCAGTTGAATACCTATAATAGATCATGGAGGAGATAGTGATTCAAAGTGAGACCCAATCATCAAACCATGGACAAATTCTAAGAGATCCATGGAGAGAATTTATTAGGATGATGGATTGTGAAAAATATAAATTTTAAGCCATAGAACAATCATAGGAAGGATCATGATGATAAGACAATGAATCAAAACATGAAGGAATTGAGTTGGGAGTGGAAAAGTCGACCATCACATGTGTGGTCGCATGATATGCGACCACACGAGGAACATATGATTGACCACACACCCTCGGGAAAGTTCCAGGGAGGTTTTGGTCACATGTATGGTCTCATGGTATGCGACCACACATATCGACCACATGCCCTCTGGAAAATTCTAAGGAGGGTATGGTCGCATGTATGGTCGCATGATATGAGACCACACATAGCGACCACATGCCCTCGGGGAAGTTTCAGGGAGGGTGTGGTCGCATGTATGGTCGCATGATATGCGACCACACCTAGCGACCACATATCCTGTGGTCGCAAAAACTGAGACCACAGGTGCAGCCTCACCTGCGACCACTCAGCCTCTGAAAGTCTGAATTAATGGAAATAAATTCTAATTTAAAATCTATAAATTTGTTAGGTTTCCAAGTGGTCTAAAAGTGATTTACAAAGCGTGGACGAGGAACATCCATCGACCAAAGGTGAGAGAACAAGACCTAAATTAATTGACTAATAATAAACTGTTTTACTTATTGAGTCCAATGCCATGATTGATTCTATGCTTGTATGGTTGTAATGTGTATTTCACATGTCATCCAATATTCCTGCTATTACTGCTCATGCATATTTAATTCTGTTTATTTATAACATGATGCTGATGATGATGTTAGGAATAGGCATGTGAATGTATGTGTGTGGTTAGTGTGCTTGATGCGAGTGGAGCATCAGGGAGAGAAGGTGGCACTGTGGTTCATCCTGGTCACAAGATTTTAGCTCTATCTCTACTCAAGTCTTACCCACTAACATCGTCGTATGACCATTACCTTAGTAGAACTATTATGTCGTAGGGCATCAGGGGAGGTGGTCTCAGACCGTGTAGTCTCTGACTCTGTCGGGGGGCCTTAGCTCTATCTCTATGGACATATTGATGGATGTTGGGGTGAGGCCTTGGATGCATTGTTTGGCATTAGGATTGGTTAGTTGTGAGCCTAGTTTGCAAGCCCTCGCCAATAGGGGCTTACGTGTTGGTATGGGTATGGCATTAGGGGAAGTGTTATGCGGTGTTTGATCCGGGCACTTTAGCTCTATCTCTATTCCATGATGGGTGCATGTGGGATGGCTATGGTGTTTGATCCATTGGACGGCTTCACATACTCGTGCATAGAAGTGCGGCGGCCACCAATCCTTTCTATAGCACATTGTAAACTTATAAATCAGACCAAAGATATGAATTGAATCCATGCATATGTTTGTTGCATTGTTTTGTTTACTCACTGAGCTCAAGTTGGAGAGCTGACCCTCATGCATGCAATTCTTTTTATTTTCTGATGTTGCAGGTATTACGATTGAAGATTATGTCGACACACCAACATATGAGCAGGTGGCGGCTATGGATGAGCAAGCTGTGGAGGACTGTTATGATTCGTTAAGCGAGCGTTTCAACTATGGATGCGCTTAGTGTTTAACTTTCGTATTTGGATATTTGTAATATGTATTAAATTATGTTTTGATTACTTAGAGATAACTGGAATATTAATTATTTATCATGATTTGACCTCAGTTCATTATTAATAAGACTTCTGCTATTTACTTTATTATCTCTGATTAATGTAGAATGTCTTTTGGTTTAACATGATTGGCATAGCCTATACGAGATCCTGGTTGAACCGTTAGTTTATTGATGGTTCATCATACCATTCTGGTTAGTCTAGAATTGGGGTGTGACAACTTGGTATCAGAGCTCTCAGGCGTTGTCCGTCAAACTTAAATAATTCCACTAAAGTCCATGAACTGAGTTAGGATAAATTAAAAGCTTTAATACAAACACACCATAAGCACTTGTGTTGGTTGAGATAAAACTTAAACAAGACAATAATGTACATATAAAAGGTGGAACCATATATATACAGAGACATAAAATAAAAATCTAAATGTATCCTAATAAACAAATAATATAGGGTACGATCTATAAGTCGGGCAGTTGTCTAAGTATACGAAGGATATGGTAAAATAGCAAGAAGGGAGCATCTATAAATCAAAAAAATTAGAATATCGAGTTGGTACTCACAAGATGTGAAACTCGATGTATGACAGAGGAAGAAGAAAAATGGCTAGTAACGCCTAAATCCCTGTAGAGGTAAAAGAAAAGATCTCAGGTTAAATCCAACAGAGATAGGAGAACAATGGCCAAACACCAAAAATGAGAGTAACTATAAAAGAAGATAAAGCTATACTCCTGGGTGACGTGGAAACTCAGAGTGAGATCCGCTATACGCTGATCCATTGCCCACTGAGCATTAAGAAGAGGTTGTAACTTGACCCCATCACTATCTGGGTCGATAACGGATAGTGAAAACTCATCTGAGCAGATGCTAAATAATGATAATCAGTTTGGAACAAATCAAAGGAGGTGAATAATCAAGCCACTCTAGTCAATCTACCTGGACTACCAAGTACCTTGGCTACGATTGTAATAAACTTGGCCTGACAAAATACAAGAGCAACAATAGATGAATCGATTATGCAAGTTGCCATGGAAATCACTATCTAAGTTTCCAATGCTACACTAACACCTCTGGGTCAAACCAAGTATAGTACTAATTGGTAGCAACACTATACCCCTAGCACATGTTAGTCGTAATATAGTGTCTACCATAACGTAGGTCCTAGTAATGCACACCCCAGTGTTGAAGCTTGATGCACAACAAGCAGTGTATCAAGGTGGTTACCCTTATTAGCCATCGATGTATGGGATAGCTGCATCATAGCAGAATGATCTGACAAGGGTTGAGGAATATTTTCTAAAGAGGAAGCCTCAAACGTTTCAGGAAAGGATCAAATCTATTGCGGCCATATAATGAGAGGTTTATATAGGATGCGGTGCATTATTGACTTACACTTATGATTATAGAGGATGCACATACCTGATTCTAATTCTTGTACTTTAACAAAATACCTTTTTGATTCAACCTGTCAATTGGAGTTATAGATGTTATTTTCTTAGAATTAGTCCTAATTATACCATTCTAAGCTACTTCCATGATCGACACCATGAATAGAGATATGAGCCGAATGAACATTTAAAGGTTTAATCGAACGTACATCTTTCTGATTTATACCTGATTTATTAATGTACCAAAACTATCTCTAGACTTACTCCTGTAGTGCCTCGATCAATGGCATTATATACTTGATAGAACCTCTAACAATGAGGTTAAGAACTGTAAAACCTCTATTTCCATATATTGGACCACCGTGCAACTTAATGACCTTTTGATGCCCGTTAGATTACCATAGATTTACTCCTGATCCTTTAAACCCAAGTTTACTAGATAAAGCAAGTGTTCGTCATAATACTAAATTGAAAGAAAGAAATGAATTGCTCTTGGATAAAAATTATGATTCTTACATTTCTCGACATCCATTGATATGATGTTTAGTTAATAAGGAATTATTGGAAGGAAGATAATTGAATTCAGAATAATCTATATAGCTAAGAAACCTCAGATGAGGCTAAGGAGAATCTGGTATGAGATTGCTGGATGGATGGATAGGAGTCATGGTCTGTAAAAGAATGCATGAGTAAGAAGTAAAAACTACCAAGAGTAGCCAATAAAGGAGTAGATAGAGCTTGACAGAATTAAAGATAGCTATATCGGTATGAATTTTTACAAGGCAGAAGATTCTAAAAACATCAAGTCAAAAATCGTGGCATTGATAGTACTCGGTTTAATATAATGATAATTAAGTTATTCCAAATGTCGAATAAAAGGATTGAGTAAAGACCAACAAAGTTTGGCAGAAATAATGAAATTTTAAGTATATACCCTAATGTTTATATGTGGACATGTTGGATATGTAATGAGTAAACAATCAAAAGATGCTTTTCGAGGTATATGATAGAGAAAACATGATAAAGTAGCAATGATAAAAGAGATGTAAGCTAATGAGTGCAATATGAGATTTTTGACAATAGTCTTTGAAAAACCATAACAGATTAAGGAGCTAGATGTGCTCTTAAGACCTTTATACCAGATTTTGCTAGTTCAAACCCTTTTGGACTAGATGTTGTATTAGATGAGTGTTATAAATAATATTCGAATCATATGGATTGGCAGAATTTGGATGCAACCTTAATCTACTTGAGATGACAGACTTTACATCATCTTGGGAATAGACTGGTTGTCTCAACACTCTATAAAGTTGTTATGTGCATAGAAGAGGTTATCATTCAAGAATAAAGGCGGCATATAATTTAGTTTTATTGGAAACATGTTGCCTAAGAAGTGAAAGCTGATCCTCTCTATGCTAAAGGTGAAGAGATGCTTTGAAGAGAAAGGAGTTGGATATATGGTATTTGTGGTGGACATTACTAAAGAAGCACCACAGAAGGAAGATATTGATGTTATGCATAAATTCCCTAATGTGTTTCCAGGAGACTTACTTGGGTTGTTATCTGATTATGCAACCGAGTTCGTTATCGACTTGTTACCAGGGACGACACATGTATCAAAGGCACCCTATAGAATAGCTCTTATAGAATTGAAGGAACTGAAGACTCAACTACAAGAGTTATTAGACTAAGGTCGTAATAGGCTAAGTATTGCATCACGGGGAGCGTCAATGCAATTTGTGAAGAATAAGGACGGTAGTGTCAGACTATGTATAGACTATCAAAAATTGAACAAGCTTGCGAACAAGAACCGATATCCACTACCTTAGATCGATGACTTGTTTAATCAGTTGCAAGGTGCAAAGGTATTCTCTAAGATTGATCTTCAGTCAAGATATCATTAGCTGCAGAATTTAGACATCAATATCTCGAAGACAGCTTTTAGAATTGGGATTGGGCATTATGAGTTCTCGATTATGTCGTTTGGATTAACCGATGCCCTTAGATCTTTTATGGAGCTGATGAACTGGGTGTTTCAAGATATGTTGGACACATCGGTCATAGTTTCATAGACTATATATTGGTTTATTCCAAAGACGAAGAAAGTCCTATAACGAATTTTAGATCAACTTCACAACAGTTGATAAGGGAGAAGCTTTATGCCAAGTCCAAGAAATATGAGACCTGATTAAACAAAGTGATATTCTTAGATTACGTAGCATCATAAAAAGGGATTAAAGTGGACCCTATTAAGATAGAAGTAATCATATGGTGAGAAACACCTAAAGAATATGTCAAAGATATAAAGTTTCTTCGGTTTAGCTGGTTATTACAGACGATTTGTGGAGGACCACTCTAAGATCGCAAAACCTCTTACCAAGCTAACTAGGAAGGGAGAGGAGTTTAATTGGACTGACAAGTGTAAAGAATGTTTCCAGATTCTAAAGTAAGGCTGATATCGGCTCCCATCATGACCATTCTGGTACCAGGGAAACCTTTTACCCTACACGCTAATACTTTTGGATTGGGTTTAGGATGCGGGTTGATGTAAGATAAACAAGCGATTGCATATGTTTCAAGATAACTGAAAGAGCATGAAAAGAATCACTCAACTCATGATTTGGAGATAGCAACTGTGATTTATGCAATCAAGACTTAGAGACATTATCTATACAGAGAAGAATTTCAGATTAAATCGGATTACAAGAGTTTTATTTATCTCTTTACCAGAAAGAGTTGAACATGAAACAAAGAAGATGGTTAAAATGCTTGAAGGATTAAGACTGCGATATTCAGTGTCACTCGAGCAAGGTTAATGTAGTAGTTGAGGCCTTAAGCAAAAAGAGAATTATAAAGTCCGAGGAAGGACCCAGTATAAATGTTGCCTTATGTTTCACAGCAACAAATTCAGATTTGAAGAAGAGTAACATATAATAGAAACTCGTGATGATCCAATTGAGCGAGAACTTATGGATGAACTTATGAAGCAATAGTTCTTCGATTGCGCTTGTGGCATTAAAGATCATCTTTGAATTGATGGATGAAGTAAAAGTAGCAATTTTGTTAGATCCGTATATAAGAACGGTGCAAGAAGATTTAGAGAAAGAAAAACCTAACCCTAACTTACTTTGGATGCAAAGACGGTATTCAGATACAGAGGTAGATTCTGAATACTTGAAGGTAAAGACACTGATATCATGAAGAGGATAGTGATAAGAGCCCATTGTACTCTATATTCAGGACATCCTAGAGTACCAATATGTATCATGACCTGAAGAGATTGTACTGCTAAAGTGGAATGACAACAAATGTGGCTTAGTGTGTGTTCCAGTGTCTGAATTATCAACAAGTAAAGGCTGAAAGGCAAAGACCAACATGGCTTACTATAACTACTATCGGAGAGTCTGGAAGTGAAACTGGATTACATTGAACTATGTCACCGATTTGCCACTGACTCCCAGATTGGTTGACGCAGTTTGGGTGATTGTTGATCGCCTTATGAAGATATCTCATTCCATTGCTATACGACCTCGGTATACTTTGGAGCGACTAACTAAGCTGTATGTGGATTGAATTTGCTACCAAGCTATTATGTAGATGTCACCTATGAAGCATGGTTTGGTAGAAGTGTCAAACTCCTTTGTTTTGGAATAAAGTTGGAGAATGGAGTATTGTTGGACCAGAGGTTGTTGAAGAGACTTGTCGAGTAGTCGACATTATTAAGGAAAGAGTTCAAATAGCTCATAACCGTCAGAAGCAATATACAGATAATCGACGCAGAGATCTCGAATTCACCATAGGTGATAAAGTATTCTTGAAAATATCTCCTAGGTGTGGTTTGAAAAGGTTCGGACAGAAAGGGAAGCTAAGTCAGAGATATGTCGGGCCATATGAGATTATAGCTAAACGTGGGAAAGTGGCGTATTAGTTAGCACTACCCCCATCTATGTCAAGTGTGCATGATGTATTATCTCATTACTGAAGAAGTATGTCAGAGATCCAACACACGTGATAACAGCGGATCCACCAGGTCTAACTGATGATTTGACATTCGAAGTAGCACCAACCAAAATTACCAGTCAGAAGGTTCAACTCTATGCAACCGTGACATTTGTTATGTTAAGGTTACTTGGAGGAGCCAAGATGTAGAAGAGATCACATGAGAAGAAGAGAATGCTATGCGAAAGCAATATCCTCAACTTTTCAACTCAGAAGGTATGTGCAAATTTTGAGGACGGAATTTATAATAAGAGGGGGGGGGGGGAGTTGTAAGACCCGCATCGTACTGATCGGTCTTACCACCTTGTAGGTCTTCCTATCATGGTCGGGCCAGGCGGACCAAGTACGTGAAGAAACCACAAGACTAGGTATGAAATTGAACCCAAAATCATCTATTTAGGAGTATGTGGTTCCGTACTTAAACAGGTGTGGTCGACCACACCTCAGACTATTACGACCACTGGAGTCTGGGACGTGTGGTTGCAGTTTTTGGCTGTGTGGTCGATGGGTTCTGCCACCCCACGTGTGACCACATGAAGTCAAACTGACTCCATGATTAGAAAACCTTTCTAATCCGAAAAGGGTTCTTTCCTAATCCAAGTAGGACTCTATATGGTGGGTTTTTCTCTATATGTAGGACGTCCCTTAGCCTCTTTCATCCTTTTAGAACTCAAACTGAAAGAGAGAGAAAGAGAAGATGAGGAAGAGAAGGATAATTGAAGAGGAAGACTAAGAGGAGGAATATCAGAGAGAACTTTGAATCTTCAACAAGTTTAAGGTATGAAAACATTCTCCACATCAGTTGAATACCTAGAATAGATCATGGAGGAGAAAGTGATTCAAAGTGAGACCCAATCATCAAACCATAGACAAATTCAAAGAGATCAATGGAGAGAATCTATTAGGATGATGGATTTTGAAAGATATGAATTTTAAGCAATAGAACAATCATATGAAGGATCATGATGATAAGCCAAGGAATCAAAACATGAAGGAATTGAGTTGGGAGTGGAAAAGTCGAACATCACATGTGTGGTCGCATGATATGCGACCACACGAGGCACATATGATTGACCACACACCCTCAGAAAAGTTCAAGGGAGGGTGTGGTTGCATGGTATGCGACCACACATATCGACCACACGCCCTCGAGAAAATTCCAGGGAGGGTGTGGTCGCATGTATGGTCGCATAATATATGACCACACATAGCTACCACACTCCCTTGGGGAAGTTTCAGGGAGGATGTGGTCACGTGTATGGTCGCATGACATGCGACCACACATAGCGACCACACGCCCGCGGGGAAGTTTCAGGGAGGGTGTGGTCGCATGTATGGTAGCATGATATGCGAGCACACCTAGCGACCATGCACCCTGTGGTCGCAGAATCTGAGACCACAGGTGCAGCCGCACCTGCGACCACTTAGCTTCTGGAAGTCTAAATTAATGGAAATAAATTTTATTTTAAAATCTATAAATTTGTTAGGTTTCCAAGTGGTCTAAAAGTGATTTACAAAGTTTGGATGAGGAACAACCATTGACCAAAGGTGAGGGAACAAGACCTAAATTAATTAGCTAATAATAAACTGTTTTAATTATTGAGTCCAATGCCATGATTGATTCTATGCTTGTATGGTTGTAATGTGTATTTCACATGTCATCCAATATTCCTGTTATTACTTCTCATGCATATTTAATTCTGTTTATTTATAACATGATGATGATGATGATGTTAGGAATATGCATGTGAATGTATGTGTGTGGTTAGTGTGCTTGATGCGAGTGGAGCATCAGGGGGAGAAGGTGACACTGTGGTTCATCGTGGTCACCAGACTCTAGCTCTATCTCTACTCAAGTCTTGCCAACTAACATCGTCGTTTCGCCATTACCTTAGCAGAACTATTACATCGTAGGGCATCAAGGGAGGTGGTCTCGGACCGTATAGTCTCTGACTCTGCCGGGGGGTCTTAGTTCTATCTCTGTGGACATATCGATGGATGCTAGGGTGAGGCCTTGGATGCACTGTTTGGCATTAGGATTGGTTAGTTGCAAGCCCAATTTGTAAGTCCTCACCAATAGGGGCTTATGTATTGGTATGGATAGGGCATCAGGGGAAGTGTTATGCAGTGTTTGATCTAGGTACTTTAGCTCTATCTCTATTCCATGATGGGTGCATGTAGGACGGCAATGGTGTTTGATCCATTGGGCGGCTTCACACACTCGTGTATAGAGGTGCGATGGCCACCAATCCTTTCTATAGCACATTGCAAACTTATAAATCAAACCAAAGATATGAATTGAATGCATGCATATGTTTGTTGCATTGTTTTGTTTACTCACTGAGCTCAAGTTAGAGAGCTGACTCTAGTGCGTGCAATTGTTTTTAGTTTTTGATGTTGCAGGTATTACGGTTGAAGATTATGTCGACATGCCAACATATGAACAGGTGGCGGCTATGGATGAGCAAGCTATGGAGGACTATTATGATTCGTTAAGCAAGCGTTTCAACTATGGATGCTCTTAGTGTTAACTTTCATATTTGGATATTTGTAATATGTATTAAATTATGTTTTGGTTACTTAAAGATATCTAGAATATTAATTATTTATCATGATTAGACCTCAGTTCATTATTAATAAGACTTCTGCTATTTACTTTATTATCTCTGATTAATGTGAAATGTGTTTTGGTTTAACATGGTTGGCATAGTCTATATGAGATCCTGGTTGAACTGTTGGTTTATTGACGATTCATCACTCCATTTTGGTTAGTCCAGAATTGGGGTGTGACATTTAGTTTGCTATTTACTTTGTTTCCGGGCATTGTTTGACCCGTGAGGATTTTATTTAAATAATGAGTATTTGTTAGTATTTTTATTATGTCATGGTTGAAGACTATTAAACTTTTATTACATGTCTAATACAGTTAGACTTGGTTTCTGGTTCTAGTTATTGATTTCTGCTATTATTTTGATTTTGCCTCTGATTTTTCAATAATCTATGTTGTCATTAACAAAAAAGTTATGATATATGAGTACTTTTAATGGATTCTAGTATGGTAGTACTTGCATTGCGAGGAAACCATGGTCATACAAAAACACCAGGGTTTTGTGTTGTGACATCCTCGAGCATAAATGTGGCACAGAGGATTTTATTGATCATCAGAACATGGCATCATACGTAGAGTCTTCTCTATCGAATGCATCTAGATTGCAGGGCGTGATCATTCCCCACAACTGTGAACTTCAGGGGCTTCATCTTTTGATATCTCTCTATTAACCTTGCCATGGTCGTTGTAGTGGGTGGATGTGCCACAGTGGCTTCGGGTATAACCACTGCTGGAATTGGAGCTGGTAAAATCATGGCAGCAAGCGGCTTTGGTATAGGTGCATGATTGCAGCAACTAGCGCGATAGCTGGGGCTGATACATATGCATCTGTAGGAGGTATAGGTGCTGGTGCATATGTTGTGGCAGCTGGTGCGATTAGTCCCCATTGTATGGCAGCCACCAACTCCCCATTGTATGGCAGCCACCAACTGGGCCATGAATAGTTGCTGCTAAGAATTTATTGCTTGGGCAAAATTGCCCATGATTATAGTCATGTCAGTTACTGTAAGCATCGAAGGGGATGGTGCAGTAGGGTTAGCCTCACCCTATGCATTAGGAGTGTGGACCGAGGTTGCATCCTAATCATTTGATTTTAGCTCTGGCCACCCTCAGTAGCACAAGGTACTCGGGCTCTTTTAAGTGTTCTTGGAGCCATCGGTTCTTAGAACTGCTTAGTACCTTCAAAGGGGAGCAAAAACCGACATTTCCTTAGTCATATAGACAAGTCACTGGTAAAACAATCACCATAATGTCTTAAAATGTTTATAAAAATCCAATGCAAGTGTATAGATAATGTCTCTGTGCATATAATGATGCAAGTATTTCAGAACTAAGGAAATGGCTCCAAATAGAGTTGTGCGGCCAATGGGTGAGTGCGGTCAGTAGGTGCGGTAGATGGGCACAGGTTCATCGACCAGTCAAAGAAAGTACTCTTTTTAAACCAAGCAAAAATCCTTTTCTCATTTTTACTTTTCACTATTGGTTTATGAGGCCGAAGGAGAAAAGCATCCTTCCATACGATTCTCTTGAGGTCTCTTTTGGTGCTTCCAAACTTCAAACTTGCACTACATCATCTCTAACCATCGCTAAGGTATGAGCCATGTCTACTTTTGGGATTTTCTTTGAGTTTGTGACATATTGCATCATAGTATGGCATCAGATCAGTCTTCCTATCTAACTTTGAAGACATTGATCATGACTGCATCACCCTTGGATTGGCAGTCTTCTTTACAGAATGCTTACATTTTTATTCTTTCGTTTGGGGATAGACATCTCTACAGAGGAGGGTGTCACACCCTGTTCCCGATATATCGGTACTATGGAATGTAACAGGATCTCCTCATCCTATTAGGGCAATAGAAATCCAATTCTAGGATCACACATCATGGTATAACCATCTAATGATCCATATCAGTACTCACAAAAATTTATCAGAGTAAAATAAAATATCCCAATTAAACGTATTATCAATATTATGAAAGTAAGTAGCAGAAGTCTTATTGTTCAAATACCAAATTTTAAAACTGACAATCTAATGTTCCAAGTTCAACATTCCAAGTTCCACGATTGTCGAAATTTTCAAAGTAGTTAAAAACATTGTTCCAACTTTATCCATAAAATAAAACATATCCCAACATAATGAAACCCAAACCAAAAGTACTAAAATAAATAGGTACATCTTAAGCCTACAAGCAGTCTCTATGAATCGCATGAAGGATTATGGATATCTTTCTCAGGTTCATTAACATCATCCTCCATACTAGATGAATAGCTTCCTAGAGCATTGAACAGTGTACCTGCAATATCTAAAATATTTGTGCACACAAGGGTAAGCTCAACCACCGAGTTTAGTAAGAAAACCAAACATGTACAAGCAAATGCATGCAACTATCAACTACAGTCAGGTAAGATAACTGTAAGTGCCAGCTCAAGACAACCCACACATAGAGTCTCCAGGCTGCACAGGTTACCCCCATCAGAATGAATGCCGCTTCACTCGATGTACAACAAACATCCCCATGTATGGGTCCATCGTCTTGGTCCTCCCAGACCGCGACTCATCCTAAGTTCACCACGTGGCACTTGAGGAGCTGATAATCCCACTAGTCAACTCGCCTGCCCATTCACACTATGTCAGACATGGGGAGTATTGCAACTATGTTTATACCACCTTTTATTGAACCCATGCCAATACATAATCCTCTATTGGCTAGGGGTATAGTTACATGGATAAATATATGTTCAACTAGTCATATCCACCTAATTATCATATTATTAGACTATAATGTAAGACCCGCACTCCATTAATTTGGTCTAACCATGTCATGACAGGTCTTCCCATCATTCTTGGACCAAGTAGACCGAGCGTGTGAAGATAGATTACAAACCAGGTATGAGAATCGAGTTAAAAACACTAAAAACATACCTAAGGTCGCATGCCTGGGTAGGTATGGTCGACCATAAGGAAGGGAACCAAAAATTTCAAATCCAAAACCCCACGGTCAATGATTTTGACCCTATGGTTGACGGTTTATGCCACCGTATGATCGATCGTGAGAACCCAGATCTCAGACTTCAAGTTTTGGAAACTTTCCTAAACTAAGGGATTGCTTTTCTAATTGAAAGAGGACTTTATATGGAGAGTTGTCCTCTATATAAATGATATCTCTCAGCTCTTTTTTACTCTTTTAGATCATTAGTAAACCCTAGAGAAAGAGAAGGAAGAGAAGGAAGAGAAGGAGAAGAGGAAAAATCTAAGGAGAAGAATTTACTGAGAAGAGATTGGCTCTCTATCACAGGCAAAGGGTATGAAACGAATCTCTGGAGATGTAAACTCTAAGGAATAAGACTTCTAGAGGATATGAAATATCAACCTATTATGATCTATGTGATTTCCTTGAGAAAATCCTAAGGAGAACCATGAAGAGTGAATTTGATGATTAGGGTTGATAAGAAATTACTAATGATGGCCATATGATGACCTTAGAATAAACCCCATTGAAGAACATAAGAATTGACCCAGGAAGAACTTGAATTTCATGTAGACTGTGACCAGAAATCTCAAGGTCGTAGCTACAGTCAACCATAGCATGATCAGTATGACCAGAGGATCGACCATAGACATTCAGGAAGATTTCAGAAATCATATGGTCACAGAGACGGTTGCACCATATGCGACCATAGGGTATCGATCGTAGACAGTCAGGTCGATACAACATTAGACCATAGGACTAATCAGACACCTATCAGTGCTCTGTTTTGATTTTCGACTATTGTAACATGTCACATATGAACCCTAACTTAAATTCATATAACTTTTAGGTTGTTAAATCAATTCAAAGAGAATTTCAAGGTTTAAAAGGACACCGAGTATTGTTAATAGGTGAGGGAACAAGACCTAAACTAATTGGATAATAACAAACTGTCTATTTTTATTGAGTCCAATGTCATGATTGATTCTATGTTTGTATGTTTGTAATATGCATCTCACATGTCATCCAATATTCCTGCTATTACTGTTCATGCATATTTAATTCTATTTATTTATAACATGATGATGATGATGATGCTAGGAATAAGCATGTGGATGTATGTGTGTGGTTGGTGTGTTGGATGCGAGTAGAGCATCAAGGGAAGGATATGGCATGGTGGTTTTCGACCTCATCACCAGACTCTAGATCTATCTCTACTCAAGTCTTGCCCACTAACATCGTCGTTTCGTTGTTACCTTAGCCGAACTATTACGTCATAGGGCATCAAGGGAGGTGGTCTCGGACCATGTGATCTCTGACTCTGTCGGGGGGCCTTAGCTCTATCTCTATGGACGTATTGAGGGATGTTGGGGTGAGGCCTTGGATACACTATTTGGCATTAGGATTGGTTAGTTGTGAACCCAGTTTGCAAGCCCTCGCCAATAGGGGTTTACGTGTTGGTATGGGTAGGGCATCAGGGAAAGTGTTAGCGGTGTTTGATCCAGACACTTTAGCTGTATCTCTATTCCATGGTGGGTGCATGTGGGACGACAATGGTTTTTGTGAATCCATTGGGTGGATTCACACACTCGTGTATAGAGGTGCGGCAGTCACTAAACCTTTCTATAACATATTACAGACTTATAAATCAGACCAAAGATATGACTTGTACTTATTTTTTTATTACCTCTGATTATTAATGTGGAATGTGTGTCTGGTTTGATATGGTGGGTACGACCTATACGAGATCCTGGGTGAACCATTGGTTTATTGGCGGTTCATCACACTATTCTGGTTAGACTTGAATAGGGGTGTGACACGTAATGTTGCCAAGCTTCTGACCCCTTCTGGTCCCCACTTAGGACATCGTGACTTGGCTAAGTTACATATGGTCAATGCAAAGTAGCGCAGGTAAGAAGTGGTGCAAGCATCCCATACTACTCACCTTCCTCCTTATCGACTTAACCAGACATCATGAATCACCAAGACCAGTCACTTTCATGGAGAGGTTATGAGTGTCCCATACCACTCGTTTCCACCACTACAGGCACTGCTGATCGCATACAATAATAATGCATTTGCATGAGCAAACATAGCAGTATATTGGATGGCATGTTATCATACAATAACATGTTATCAATCTCACATCAACACACATCATAATTAAAAGAGAAAAATACATTCATCCAAAGGTTTAGTTCCCTTATCGAAAGCTAGATAAGTAGACTACTGTAGTACAGATTGAGTAACTTTCTTCCTCGGTGTTCTTCGTATATCTATCAAAATCATATTCATTGTTATCCATTAATTTATCATCTAACAAGTTCGTTCTAATATTGCTTTACATTCAATTAGTGTTTTAGCATTAGTAGTATCATTCACTAGTCCTTTAATTTATGCCTATTATCCGTTTGTCATAGCACAGTATTTAGGATTCATTACCATTCATGGTTTGAGCATACTTCTAATGTATGACAGATTTGTTGTCCGTTTGCGATAGGTAGAGCGTGGATTGATACTCCATAAGATAGCCCATAGGTTAGGTCCAATGATACTTGAGTGACTGTGCATCACAGTGTATCCTTATATTCAGGTTGCCGTCCTAGGTCAAGGAGTTATACTTTGCGGTCCTTGGTTCAGTCCCATCTTGGGACAACTTACTGTCCAAGAAAGATAGTGGCACATGGATGAACATCCCATTCGTTAGCCAGATTCTACCTTCTGCTTAGCTTAATACTAAGAAGGACTTCTTATTATAGAGTTTGGGGGTTTCCAGCACCTCAACCAACTTCTCATAAGGCTATATGGCCATCTGCAGGATGGGGATGCAAGATGTGCAGATCAGTGTCGATGAGAGGAACGCTCTGGTGCATCCTCGTACCCGGGTAGAGATGGCAGAGGCCGAGACGACAGCAGCAGTAACAACAACAGCAGGAGTCCATGGGGGTGATGCTAAGGATGATGATCGTATGTATATGGATGTAGGAGCCATACCTCCTCCATCACCACTGCATTCTACTGGAGCTGGCCCATCTTGGGTTCATTCATATATAGCTGGTCCTTCACACCCACCATTTGATGATGTGATGGGGCTATTGCGTGAGATTAGAGAGGCCCAGCGAGCGTTGATCAGCGGATGGCTGAGCTGGCAGCTAGTCTCCAAGTGACCCAGACACAAGTAGCCTGACTGACTAGAGTGTATGCTGAGGATTACGATAGAGATCGCGAGGAACCTCCTCCTCCAGCACCTCTAGCTCCATGATGCATATTTTCTTTTTGTTTTTCCTTGTACTACAGAGTAACTGTCCAGATTGTGGACCGTACTCTGATTTGGATATGTATATACGTTGCTTTTTATTTGATGTGTATATAAAACTTGTTTCTCCTTTTATATATGCATTATTCTCTTTCTTAATTTTGTCTCACACAACACAGGTGCTTATAGTGTGTTATTATTATAGTTTTTAAATTTTATCCTAACCTAGTTCACGAACTTTTTGTGGAAGTATATCGGTTTAATAGACAGGGCCCGAAAGCTCTGACACCAAGTTGTCACACCCCAATTCTATACTATTCAGAATGGTGTGATGAACTGCCAATAAATCAACGGTTCAACCAGGATCTCAAGTAGGCTGTGTCCGTTTACTTACACCATACACATCCACAACCATAATCAGAGTAAATAAACAATAACGAAAGTCTTTATACTAATGAACTGAGAGTCTAACAGTGGTAACATAAATAAATTATCCAATTTTCTTCAAAGGACTAAGACATAAAATAAAATAAATTAATCAATTACATGTTCTTAATAATCCAATTATAAATCTAATCGAAGACGCATGAGTTGCACTCGCACGACTAATCATGCGACTCCATCATAGCTTCTACATCCATCGCTGTAGCATGTTCGTACATCAGAGCATTCATATAGTCTTCTACAGTAATACCTGCATCATCAACTAAAAATATTCAACGTCGAAAGGGTAAGCACACATCACGGCTCAGTGAGCAAACAAAACAATGCAACAAACATATGCATGCATTCAATTCATATCTTTGGTCTGGTTCATAAGTTTGCAATATGAAATAGAAAGGATTTGTGGCCGCCACACCTCTATACATGGGTGTCTAAGCCCACCAATGGATCAAACACCATTGTCGTCCACATCTACCCCACCATGGAATAGAGATAGAGCTAAAGTGCTCGGATCAAACACCGCATGACACTTCCCCTGATGCCCTACCCATACCAACACGTAAGCCCCTATTGGAGAGGGCTTACAAACTGGGCTCGCAACTAACCAATCCTAATGTTAAATAGTATATCCAAGGCCTCACCCCAGTATCCCTCAATACGTCCATAGAGATAGACCTAAGGTCCCCCGACAGAGTTAGAGACTACACGGTTCGAGACCACCTCCCCTGATGCCCTACGACATAATAAATTTGCTAAAATAATGGCGATACGATGATGTTAGTGGACAAGACTTGAGTAGAGATAGAGCAAGAGTCTGGTGACCAGGATGAACCACAGTGTCACGTCCTCCCCCTGATGCTCCACTCGCATCAAGAACACTAACCACACATATACATTCACATGCCTATTCCTAGCATCATCATCAACATCATATTATAAATAAACAGAAATTAAATATGCATCAACAGTAATAACAAGAATATTGGATGACATGTGATATGCACATTACAATCATACAAGTATAGAATCATTCATGGTATTGGACTAAATAAAAGAAAATAGTTTATTATTAGCCAATTAGTTTAGGTCTTGTTCCCTCACCTTTGATTGCTAGTAGATCCTCGTTCAAGCTTTATAATTCACTTTTAAATCACTGAAAAAATCTAACAAGTCAATAGATTTTAATTAGAATTAATTCCAATATGTTTAGACTAACAAAAACTGAGGGGTCGTAGGTGGGGTAGCACCTGGGGTCTCAGTTTTGCGACCACAGGGTGTAGGGTTGCAGGGTAGGGTAGCACCTACGGTCTCAGTTTTTGCGACCCCAGGGTATAGGGTCGCAGGTGGGGTCAAACATACTTCGACCCTACGTGTGACCACACCCTCCCTGGAACTTCCCGAGGGCATGTGGTCGATCATGTGGGTCTCGTGGGGTCGGATATCATTCGACCCTATGTGCGACCACACATGTTATGATCGACCTTTCACTCTTAAGTCCATTCCTTTATGTTGGAATCCTCTAGCTTATCTTCATGGTCCTACTATGATTGTTCTATGGCTCAAAACTATAATTTTACACACTATCCATTGTCCACAATGATTTTCTCCATGGATTCCCTTGGAATTTGTCCATGGATGGATGATTTGGGTTTCTCCTAATCATACCTTCTTCATAAACTATTATAGGCTCTTAATTCATGTAGGGAATTAGGTTCATACCTTAAGTTTGCTAAGATTCAGAGTTTTCTCTGAACTTTCCTCTTCCTTGGTCTTCTTCTTCAATTTTCCTTCTCTTCCTTCTCTTCTCTTTCTCTCACTTTCAATTAGGGTTCTAAAGGAGTGAAAGAGGCTAAGGGACATCCTATTTATAGAGGAAAACCCTCCATAACATGCCCCAATGAGTTTAGGAAATACCCCCTTCGAATTAGGAAGGTTTCCAAATTTTTGGTTTCTGACTATTTCCGTAGGGTCGGATGTAGGGTTACAAAATCCGTCGACCCTACGTTTTTTAAAACATGTGACCCCACAACCAAAAGTCATTGGTTGGACTCTTTTGAGATGTGGTCGATCATACCTGTTTAGGCATGCGACCACACACTCATATTTGACTATTTTTTAGTTCAATTTCATACCTGGTCTTGTGGTTTCTTCACGCAGTTGGTCTACTTGGCTCGACCATGATAGGTAGACCTGGTACAAGGTGGTAAGACCGGTTAGTTCGATATGGGTCTTACAACTCCCCCCCTTCTTATTAAAAATTTCGTCCTCGAAATTTGCACATACCTTTCGAGTCGGAAAGATGAGGATATTGCTTTCGCATGGCATTCTCTTGTTCCCATCTGATCTCTCCTATATCTCGGCTCCTCCAGGTAACCTTAACATAATAAATGTCATGATTGCATAGACGTTGAACCTTTTGGCTGGTGATTTCAGTTGGTGCTACTTCGAATGTCAAATCATCAGTTAGATCTGGTGGATCCACTCTCAAAACGTGTGTTGGATCTCTGACGTACTTCTTCAATAATGAGATCTGAAATACATCATGCACACTTGACATACATGGTGGTAGTACTAACTGATAAGTCACTTTTCCACATTTAGTTAGAATCTCATATGGCCCGACATATCTTGAACTTAGCTTCCCTTTCTGTCTGAACCTTTTCAAACCACGCCTATGAGATATTTTCAGGAATACTTTTTCACCTATGATGAATTCGAGATCTCTGTGTCGATTATCTGCATATTGCGTCTGACGGTTATGAGCTATTCGAACTCTTTCCTTAATAATGTCGACTACTCGACAAGTCTCTTCAACAAACTCTGGTCCAATAATACTCCGTTCTCTAACTTCATTCCAAAACAAAGGAGTTCGACACTTCCTACCATATAATGCTTCATAGGGTGACATCTGTATTGTAGCCTGATAGCTGTTGTCATAGGCGAACTCGATCAATGGTAGTTTCTCATCCCATGAGCCTTTGAAATCAATAACACAGGCTCGAAGCATATCTTCTAAGATCTGAATAGTACGCTCCGACTGTCCGTCTGTCGGAGGATGGAATGCAGTACTGAATTTCAGTGTTATACCCATAGCCTTCTGTAATCCTTCCCAAAACTTTGAGGTAAAGCGTGGGTCTCAATCGGACACAATGCTTTCAAGTACACCATGTAATCTGACAATATTATCCACATATAGCTTGGCTAACCTCTCCAGGGTATACTGTGGTCGTATAGCTATAAAGCGAGCTGTCTTAGTCAGACGATCTATAATCACCCAGACCGCGTCAACTATTCTGGGAGTCAATGGTAACCCGGTGACGAAGTCCATGGTGATGCAGTCCCATTTCCATACTGGTTCTGGCAGTGACTATAACAATCCTACAGGTCTTTGTCATTCATCCTTCACCCTCTGACAATTTAGGCATTGAGACACGAATTTAGCTACATCTTCTTTCATTCCTCTCCACCAATATAAAATCTTCAAATCATGATACATCTTGGTACTTCCAGGTTATACCGAAAAAACGGTGGTGTGAGTTTCCTTCATTAGTTTGTGTCTAATGTCTAAATTTTTCGGTTTCAGGAACACATACTCTTCCTTTGTACTTTAGTACCTTTTCATCGTCCAAGGTGAACTCAGGAATAGTTCTACCCTTTTCGATGTCTTCTTGTACAGTTCTCAGATAAGGGTCTGATTTAAGAGCGGCTTTCACATTATCAATTATATCAGGTACAATCTTCAATGTTGCAAACATATTTGAAAATCGATGAATAAACCCTTGGTTGGTTGATCCACCCGGTGCATCTATCACGAACTGCTCATTACCATGATAGAATACCTTTCCTGTAACACACATTGCCATAGTCGTGTTAACCTCTCCTTGAGATTTTATCATTGCTTTTCTACTTAGCGCATCAGCAACTACATTAACCTTTCTTGGATGATACTGGATATCGCAATCATAATCCTTCAATAATTCCAGCCATCTTCTTTGTCTCATGTTCAACTCTTTCTGATTAAAAAGATAAGTGAGACTCTTGTGATCTGCCTTAATCTGAAATTTCTCTCCATACAAATAATGTCTCCATATCTTGACAGCATGTACTACTGTCGCTAATTCCAAGTCATGAGTGGGATAGTTCTTCTCATGTGTCTTCAGTTGTCTTGAGGCATACACAACTACTTGTTCTCCTTGCATAAGTATACATCCTAAACCCAATCTAGACGCATCAGTGTACAAGGTAAATGGTTGTCTTGGAATAGGAATAGTCATGATGGGAGCAGATATCAATCTAGCTTTCAATGTTTGGAAACTTTTCTCACATTTGTCGGTCCAAACAAATTTTTTTCCTTTCTTAGTCAAACTGGTGAGAGGTACGGCGATCCTGGAGTAATCTTCCATGAATTGTTGATAATACCCAACTAGACCAAGGAAACTTCTAATTTCTACAACACTCTTAGGTGCTTCCCACTTCACAATGGCTTCAATCTTGCTAGGATCCACTTTAATTCCTTTAGCGGATACAACATGGCCTAAGAAAGCGACTTCATTTAGCCAAAACTCACACTTTGTAAATTTGGCGTATTGTTTCTCTTTTCTCAGTCACTACAGAGCGGCTCTTAGGCTCATGACATGAGTTTCCTTGTCCTTGGAGTATACCAATATATCATTAATAAACACAATGACTAACGAATCCAACATATCATGGAATACCCGATTCATGAGTTCCATAAAAGTTACAGGTGTGTTAGTCAATCCAAAAGACATGACGAAAAATTCATAATGTCCGTATCTTGTTCTGAATGCTGTCTTTGGAATATCACCTTCCTTAATCTTCAACTGATGGTATCCTGATCGAAGATCAATCTTGGAGAACACCTTGGCACCTTGCAACTGATCGAACATGTCATCGATCCAGGGCAACGACTACCGATTCTTTATTGTAAGCTTATTCAATTCCTGATAGTCTATACACAGTCGAACGCTACCGTCCTTCTTCTTTACAAAGAATACTAGTGCTCCCCATGGTGATATGCTAGGCCTGATATAACCCTTGTCCAGTAATTCTTGTAACTGTACCTTTAGTTCCTTCAATTTAGTAGGAGCCATTTGATAGGGTGCTTTAGATACTAGTGCGGCTCCGGGTATCAGATCTGTAATGAACTCTGTAGCTCGATCGGGTGGTAGTCCTGGTAGTTCTTTAGGAAATACATCTGGAAAGTCACGCACAACATCAATATCCTCTATTCGTGGTGCTTCCTTGGTGAGGTTGACCACGGATACTAGATACCCAACTCCTCCTTTCTCAAGGCATTTTCTAGCCTTTAATGCAGAGAGGATGAATTTTCGTTTACGGGGAAGTTTGGTTCCCGCAAAACTAAACTCTGCTCCTTCCATGTCTTTAAATGCCAATTTCTTTTCTGCACATAATAGGTTTGCAGAATGCTGAGCTAACCAATCCATTCCTAAGATAACATCAAAGGAAAAACCATTCCTATAGCAGCTTGCATATTGGCTTGCACCTGTTGTATTTGTTGCAGCTGTTGTGCCAGGTTCATTACTACCATAGCCAAATCTGCAGGTGGGGCTGGCAAGTTTGTAGGATTTGCCTGGCCATTAGCTCCTGGAGGTGCCACATTCAGATTCTCTTGTACTTCAGGAATTTCATGGCTAGTTTCTTCCACAGGTGGTGGTGGTGGAATTGGGTTACGCCCTCATCTGGTCACTCTTCACCCAGCCATTTCCTGTTCTGGTGGTGGTAATGTCTGAAAAAATCATAGAACATGTGAGGCAATCATAATATACTTCATTCCCATGTTAAAATCCAACTACCAATGTAAAATTCCAATTTTCCAAGTCTTTCAGACAAAATGATGTATTTTCCATCGTAGGGTCGATGGTAGGGTCGCTCTATATTCGACCCCAGGGTATGCGACCTCACAAAACCCTGTCAGCTCACCGAGAGCCTAGGGTCGGTCGTAGGGTCGTTATATGTCCGACCACACGATGTCTGTCAGATCACCGAGAGCCTAGGGTCGATGGTAGGGTCAGTCGTAGGGTCGCACATTTTGTCGAATTCTGTGACCCCACGACCCAAAATTAGGTTTTTAAACCTGATTTTGGATTCATTTCCTACTCTTTCTTCTTTCTTCCAACTCAACTCGCTTCCCCTGAGTTACTACAATATCGACCCCTAGTGTTTGGTGATTATTTCTTCCGTTCACGACTTCTGTTCCTTTCCTTCAGGTATGCTCTCTACTGTTTCTCATTTTTAAGCTTTCAAAACTAGGTTTTTCTCCATTTACATCGTTTTCTTCAAATTAAACTTTTCCTATTCGTAAAAATTCAATTTTTATTGGGGGTTTTTGCTATTGGTCACCCAATGGACGAAAGCCCTCAAGAAAATTTGAGTTTCATCGGTTGGTTTTGAGAAACTTGAAATTTTCCTCTTTTGACCTAATTTTTTGGGATTTTTCCAATTCATTGAAATTTCTTCAAATTCGATTTTCTTAGTTTAAATTTCCAGCTGTATGAGCTTTGCAGGATGATTTGGAACATATGTAAGTCCTCTTGCCCAGCTGTTTGGGTGAAAAGTGAGGCTTTCGGCCAAATCATGCCATTTTAATGCCGAAATTTTGAATTTTTCACCATATCTAATATCTTGTTTATTGTTCGGTGTCCTTGTAGTTAGCATGGCTCGTACTAAGGTTCCTCGAGCTGATGATGCCATTCGTTTCCACTCTAATGAGGCAGAGGCTCAGTATGCTCGTTATGAGCGTAAGAAAGTGGAAGGGGGTCGTTGTGTAAACTTGGCTAGTCTAGCCTTGTTTAACGTACTGGGTGCCTTCGGTGACATGGGTTGGCTTCCCGTAATCACATATGAGGCTTGTACCTATCCTGCTTTGGTGAAGCAGTTCTATTGCAACCTCCAGGTAGTGGGGGATCGTAATGATACAGAGAGGGGTAAGGAGCTCAGGATCACCAGTTATGTAAAAGGGGTGGAAGTTTCATTTAACTGCCAGCAGTTGGCTGATCTCCTGGGCATATCAAATGACGGCCCCTTGGTGTATTGTGCTCCTAAGGAACCACAGTTCTTATCCTTGATGATGCATGCTGAGATTGATAGTCAGCTTCTTAGAGGAGATCGCTGGGAGATGAAGGCAATCAACCTACGGCCAAAGCCTCGGGTGTACTGCAAGATCATTCAGCATAACCTGATTCCCCAGAGTGGCCATTATGATAGGATTTCTCAGCTGACCTAGTATGTCTTGTACTGCATTTGCACTAGGCAGCCGGTCTGCTTTTCATACATTATTATTCAGAAGATGATCCGTACTACGTCGCCTGCAACCTGCCCTACGGACGTCTGATCACTACTCTGCTCACCCGCCTACACGTTGATTTATTGGATGAGAGGATTCATGAGGATACCTTCTCTTCGAACCTTGACTGGGAGGCCATTTGCAGGATAGGGATGCAAGATGCGCAGGTCAATGTCGATGAGATGAACGCTCTAGTGTGTCCTCATACCTGGGTAGAGATGGCAGACATCGAGACGACAACAACAGTAGCAACAGTAGCAGGAGTCCATGGGAGTGATGCTGAGGATGATGATCGTATGTATATGGATGTAGGAGCCATACTTCCTCCATCACCATCACATTCTACTGGAGCTGAGCCATCTTGGGTTCATTCACATACAGCTGGTCCTTTACACCCACCATTTGATGATGTGATGGGGCTACTGCGTGAGATTAGGGAAGCCCAACGAGCATTTGATCAGCGGATGGTTGAGCTGGCAGCTAGTCTCCAGGTGACCCAGACATAGGTAGCCTGACTGACTAGAATGTATCCTGAGGATTATGATAGAGATCGCGAGGTACCTCCTCCTCCAGCACCTCAAGCTCCATGATGCATATTTTCTTTTTGTTTTTCCTTGTACTATAGAGTAACTGTCCGGATTGTGGACCGTACTCTGATTTGGATATGTATATACGTTGCTTTTTATTTGATGTGTATATAAAACTTGTTTCTCCTTTTATATATGCATTATTGTCTTTCTTAATTTTGTCTCACACAACACAGGGGCTTATAGTGTTTTATTATTATAGCTTTTAAATTTTATCCTAACTCAGTTCACGAACTTTTTGTGGAAGTATATCGATTTAATAGACAGGGCCCGAGAGCTATGATACCAAGTTGTCACACCCCAATTCTACACTATTCAAAATGGTGCGAAGAACCACCAATAAATCAATGGTTCAACCAGGATCTCAAATAGGCTGTATCCATTTACTTAAACCATACACATCCACAACCATAATCAGAGTAAATAAACAATAACAGAAGTCCTTATACTAATGAACTAAGAGTCTAACAGTGGTAACATAAATAAATTATCAAATTATCTTCAAAGGACTAAGACATAAAATAAAATAAATTAATCAATTACATATTCTTAATAATCCAACTATAAATCTAATCGAAGACGCATGAGTTGCACTCGCATGACGAATCATGCGACTCCATCATAGCTTCTGCATCCATCGCCACAGCATGTCCATACATCAGAGCATTCATATAGTCTTCTACAGTAATATCTGCATCATCAACTAAAAATATTCGACGTCGAAAGGGTGAGCACACATCACGGCTCAGTGAGCAAACAAAACAATACAACAAACATATGCATGCATTTAATTCATATCTTTGGTCTGGTTAATAAGTTTACAATGTGCAATAGAAAGGATTGGTGGTCGCCATACCTCTGTACATGGGTGTGTAAGCCCATCCAATGGATCAAACACCATTGTCATCCACATCCACCCCACCATGGAATAGAGATAGAGCTCAAGTGTCCGGATCAAACACCGCATGACACTTCCCCTGATGCCCTACCCATACCAATACGTAAGCCCCTATTGGCCAGGGCTTGCAAACTGGGCTCGCAACTAACCAATCATAATGTCAAACAGTGTATCCAAGGCCTCACCCGAGCATCCCTCAATACGTGCATAGAGATAGAGCTAAGGCCCCCCGGCAGAGTTAGAGACTACACGGTTCGAGACCACCTCCCCTAATGCCCTACGACGTAATAGTTCTGTTAAGATAATGGCGATATGATGATGTTAGTGGACAAGACTTGAGTAAAGATAGAGCAAGAGTCTGGTGACCAAGATGAACCAGAGTGTCATGTCCTCCCATTGATGCTCCACTCGCATCAAGTACACTAACCAAACATATACATTCACATGCCTATTCCTAGCATCATCATCAACATCATATTATAAATAAACAAAAATTAAATATGCATCAACAGTAATAACAAGAATATTGGATGACATGTGATATGCACATTACAATCATACAAGCATAAAATCATTCATGGTATTGGACTCAATAAATGAAAATAGTTTATTATTAGCCAATTAGTTTAGGTCTTGTTCCCACACCTTTGATTGCTAGTAGATCCTCATTCAAGCTTTATAATTCACTTTTAACTCACTGAAAAAACCTAACAAGTCGATAGATTTTAATTAGAATTAATTCAAATATGTTTAGACTAACAGAAACTGAGGGGTCACAGGTGGGGTAGCACATGGGGTCTCAGTTCTGCGACCACAGGGTTTAGGGTCATAGGGTAGGGTAGCACCTACGGTCTCAGTTTCTACGACCCCAGGGTGTAGGGTCGCAGGTGAGGTTGAACATACTTTGACCCTACCTGCGAACACACCCTCCCTGGAACTTTCTGAGGGCATGTGGTCGATCATGTGGGTCTCGTGGGGTCGGATATCATTTGACCCTACGTGCGACCACACGTGTTATGGTCAACCGTTCACTCTTAAGTCCATTCCTTCATGTTGGAATCCTCTAGCTTATCTTCATGGTCCTACTATGATTGTTCAATGGATCAAAACTATAATTTTACACACTATCCATTGTCCACAATGATTTCTTCCATGGATTCCCTTGGAATTTATCAATGGATGGATGATTTGAGTTTCTCCTAATCTTACCTTCTTCATAAACTATTATAGGCTCTTAATTCATGTAGGGAATTAGGTTCATACCTTAAGTTTGCTGAGATTCAGAGTTTTCTCTGAACTTTCCTCTTCCTTGGTCTTCTTCTTCAATTTTCCTTCTCTTCCTTCTCTTCTCTTTCTCTCACTTTCAATTAGGGTTCTAAAGGAGTGAAAGAGGCTAAGGGACGTCCTATTTATAGAGGAAAATCATCCATAATATGCCCCAATGAGTTTAGGAAAGACCCCCTTTGAATTAGGAAGGTTTCTTAATTTTCAGTTTCTGACTGTTTCCGTAGGGTCGGTTGTAGGGTCGCAGAATGCAACCCTACGTTTTTAAAACATGCGACCCCACGACCAAAAGTCATGGGTTGGACTCTTTTGAGGTGGGGTCGATCGTACCTATTTAGGCATGCGACCACATACTCATATTTGACTATTTTTGAGTTAAATTTCATACCTGGTCTTGTGGTTTCTTTACGCACTTGGTCCACTTAGCTCGACCATGATAGGTAAACCTAGTACAAGGTGGTAAAACCAGTTAGTTCGATACGGGTCTTACACAATATGAAAATTTTCTTTGTGGGACATGTTCACAGGGTTCTAGGCCCATAAGCAGCCTAAGATATGTCATAGCAAGCCATTGGAGGAACTTGGCCGGGATCCGATTAGAAAACACATGCCCCGCTAGAGGTCGCGACTGCACGTCACAACTTCTAGGCCTTGCGGCTGGTGTCAGCTGCCGCATGTTGTAACGTGGCCGGATGTCGACGGTTTTGCTTCTTGGGTGTTGTCCAGACTTCCCTAAGTGTGACTTGACTTTTGGAGTCGTGATTCCTTGTCCACATCATTATTCGGATACTGTTTCTACCCAACCCATAGCTGAGCTGCCAGATCTAGTATAGAAACCTTCGGATCTGATTCCCAATATCGAACCTACCTTAGTTTCATGACCCTGATCTCCTATGGTCATCCTTAAGTATCCAGGAGGTTATAGGTATATTTATTAGTCCTTTTATGATCCGTTTTCTCTTATCCGTTATGCCGTATGTCACAACCCCATTTCTGCACCATTCGGAATGGTGTGATGAACCATCAATAAGCCAACGGTTCAACCAGGATCTCACAATAGGCTATCCCACATATGATAAACCAAAACACATTCCACATTAATCAGAGGTAATAAAATAAATAGCGGAAGTCTTATAGTAAATGAACTAAGAATCTAATTGTGATAACCATAAATAAATATAAAATTATTGTTAAATCAACTGAGACATAATTAAATAAATATCAATTACATGCCTTTAATAAAATTGAATACGCATGAGTTGCACTCGCATGAAGAGTCATGCATATCCACTAAATCTTCAGCTTCCATTGTCGCCACATGCCCTTACACAGAAGCATTCATATAATCTTCAACGGTGGTACCTACATCATCAACTAAAAGTATTCGAATTCGAAAGGGTGAGCACACATCACGGCTCAGTGAGCAAACAAAACAATGCAACAATACGTATGCATGCAATCAATTCATATCTTTGGTCTAGTTTAAAGTTTGCAATGTGCTATAGAAAGGATAGGTGGCCGCCGCACCTCTATACACGAGTGTGTGGAAATGCCCAATGAAAACGGCATTGTCGCCCCACATGCGCCCACCATGGATAATATACACTCCATGAAAATGGCATGGCTGTACCGGTTGCCCATACCAACACGTAAGCCTCTGTTGGCGAGGGCTTGCAAACTGGGCTCGCAACTAACCAACCCTAATGTCAAACAATGTATCCAAGGCCTCACCCCAGCATCCCTCAATACATCCATAGGGATAGAGCTAGGGTCTGGTGACCAGGCTGAACCATAATGCCACGTCCCCCCTGATGCCCTACGACATATTAGTTCCGCTAAGGTAATGGCGATACGACGATGTTAGTGGACAAAACTTGAGTAGAGATAGAGCTAGAGTCTGGTGACCAAGCTGAACCACAATGTCACGTCCTCCCCCTGATGCTCCACTCGCATCAAGCACACTAACACTTGCTTAGTGGACATGATTTGAATAGACCATGGCACAATATACCCCGATGAGAACGGCATCGGAGTCCGGTTGATACCATCCCTACCCGCACCATGTACACCAGCCAAACACAAACATTCACATGCGTATTCCTACCATCATCAACATCATCATGTTATAATCAATAAATTTAAATATGCATGAACAGTAATAATAGAAATATTGGATGACATGTTGAATGCACATTACAAGCACACACGCATATCACAATCATGGTATTGGACTCAAGAAATAAAAATAGTTTGTTATTAACCAATTAGTTTAGGTTTTGTTCCTTCACCTTTGCTTGTTTGTAGATCCTCTTTTCAAGCCTTAAGAATCACTTTTATATCAATATTATATTGCTAGAAGACCTAACAAAGTCGACAGAATTTAATTAGAATTTATTCTAATTTTTACAGCTTGCTGTTAACTGGGGGTTAATGCCTAGGGTTGGAGGTTCCATCGACCCTAGGTGCTACCTCTCCTTTCATGAACTTCCCGGATGCTGGGGGTTGATGCTAGGGTCGAAGGTTCCATCGACCCTAGGTGCGACCCCCCATGGTTTGAGTCAAAAATATCAAATTTCGTTCATTCATTCATGTTTGGGGTCCTATGGCTTGCTTCTATAGTCCATTCCATACATGTTCTATGGTTTAGAACTATTCTTTATTCACCTACATGGTTTCAATGATCTCTTCCATGGTTTCCATTGAAACCTAACCATGGATGGGTGATTTGGTTTTCTTCTAAGTCATACCCTCTTCATAAACCATTCTAAGGTCTTTAATAAATCATGGGGAATGTATTCATACCTTAGGTTTGCTGAGATTCGGAGTTTCCTCTAAATTTCCTCCTCCTTGGTCTTCTTCTTCAATTCTCTTTCTCTTCTCCTTCTCTTCCTTCTCTTCTCTTTCTCTCAATCCAATTAGGGTTGTAAAAGGAGTGAAAGAGGCTTAGGGACGTCCTATTTATAGAGTAAAACCTCCCAAAATAAGTCCCATTGAGTATAGGATAGGTTACAATTGAAATTAGGAAAGTTTCCTAATTTTCGGTTCGTGCTGTTTTTTTCGATTACCGGGGGTCGATGGGGGGGTCGATGGGGGGTTGGACAATTCATAGACCTCTTCCGACCCCTGGTCACGGGTCGATGGGGGGGTCGAGGGGGGGGGGGGGGTCGGACCTGCCTATTAAAACCTGCGACCCTACCCTCATTTTGACTGTTTTTGAGTAAATTTTCATATTGGGTCTTGGTTTTTCTTCACACACTTGGTCCACTTGGCTCGACCATGATATGTAGACGGGTCCTGACACAAAATATAAGGTTAGGCCCGGTTCGTGGCGTGTGGGTCTTACACCGTATATACTATCGTCCACGAACCGAACCTATAAACAGTAGTCTACAAGGTTCAAAGCTTCAACCCTATTGGTGGTTGACACTTCTTCTTTTGATTCAGTCATGGAAACATTCCGTTACAATGTCACAACCATTAATGTGAAAGATATTATTTCTTCCAAACATTAATCGAATAGTGACTTTGTAAGTTCCATTAACTGATTCATAACCAAGGTGAAGGAATACTTACAGTGGTTTCTCTCCTTCGATCTCTTCGACGCGTCTGCTATTCTAGTAGTGAGCTTCCTTTCTCTACTTCCTTTTCCTTCTCTCATTCTTGGGCGGCATTTGGAGGAAAGGTTTTTCCCTTTTTCTCTTCTCTTCTTATTCTTCTCTTCCTCTCCTCTCTTTTTCTCTTCTTTCTTAGAAAAACGTGTCATATGTTCTCTCTTCTTATGTTCTCTGTTCTTCCTCTCTTCTTTGGTTAGATTAGGAGATTGCTTAGGTTGTCATGGTAAGTGGATGGATTATGGGATCTCAAGAAATCCAAAATGGTAGTAAGGGAAGATCTCTCTCTATCCCTCCCTTAGATAGACCCATAGTGATAAGCCTTCCATGCTTGGAGAAGGTTTAAATTCAAATCGGTGAGTTCTGTGACTGTTTGTCACCAACCAGTTTGCACACCAGGGTGCGGCTGAGGCTGTGTGTGGCTGGTGTGCAGCCGCACCACCTTTCCCAGACGGACCTCTATTTTTGGTCCGCCAGCTTAGGTGCATGCATGCCAGTTGACGGGTTGTCGTATTGATTGGGTCCGAGACTTCTCGTAGTGTGATGTCTTGCGTTCCAATGACATAAGAGGTTCATGATGATAATTTTGTGTCAACTCCTGGTTACGTCATTGTCTTTGGCCATGTTGGCCCAATACGATAGCCATGGTAAGAATTTTTACAAGCCCAAAATGGTCGAATCGGAACGGAGTTTGGGCACGGGTCTTACAACTCCACCCCCTTACAAAAATTTCGTCCTTGAAATTTAGGTGTACCTACACCCTTAGTCATTTGGGGTATTACTCATGCATATCATCCACCTTTTTTCCAATTTGATCCTTTGACTCTATGATCCTTCTATTGGACTTAGATCCAAGAGGTACGTCGATTAGAGTCCCTTGCCTTCTTGTTTTACAATAGTAGAAGGTTCCACTGTATATAAAAAATCGGCCTGTGGTTTGGGTGATTTGGTCTCCAATAGTCAATAGTTCTACAATATAAGATGAATCTGCCTGGGCTGGGGGCAGTCCTGAGATCAACATGTATCTCGGGTCCCTGGTGTACCTTCTTACATCCACATGTGGAACACGGCATTGTTGTTGGAAAAAGTTAGCGGTGGAGCCATTTGGTAATTAGCTCTGCCGGGTTCAGTACTTCGTAATTCCAACACAACCAAGATTCTGTATTCTTCCGTTCTTAATTTCTTTATTATGTTGAAAGGAAGCCTCTTTAAGGCACCAGCTTTGTTGGGGAGTAACGAGGCTAGGTGGTCTTTAGTCTTCCTCCAAATTTCTTAAATTATTTTGTTTCAAAATTCCTTTCACTGACATCTGTCCAGTTTAATGAAATTTTACACTTTCTTCCATATCAACCTCTTAACCTACTGACAAGGCAGATACATACCAATCAACCTCTACCAACTTCTTTAATCGGTAATACTGGTGCTCATAGATCTTTATTCATATCGGTACCAAATTCTATCTCCTTCGAGTATAATGAGTAGAATATGCCAAATATATATATATATATATATATATATATATATATATATATATATATATATATATATATATATATATATATATATTAAAAGGTTATTTCTTAATAAGATTGAGAGTCAATTTACCTTGATCAAAATCTTTGGCAAATACACTTAGATTCAGTGATGAACCGAGATCCTAAGTATATTGGAAAATGGATGAAAGCGATCAAAAACTGAATCTAAGGACCGTAGGCCTTGAAGGTCATTTAGAATGGATTATTCGTGAACTAAAACCCAAGGAAAACCCTTCATCGTATTGCTAGAATCAGCTCTAAGTTATTAAAACCAAATCCAACAATATTGGTTAACTGGGGAATTGAATCGATATCTTTTGAATGAGGTAGAAAGGGAATTTTAAGCCAAAATTTTTTATTTTCTTTTAGAAAAATTCAAGAAAACCACCAAAGGATGATCGAGGCATTTTGACCACGTATCGATGTGCGGCCGATGGCACTTGCATCACGCCTGTGGTCAAAACTGTATGGTCGACTCCATCAGCTGCACCAGGGTTTGACTTCTGATGTTCAACATTTTTAGTCAGCTACTTCTTGGGATTTTTATAAACCTGTTTATGAGTTTAAATCCTTGAGATCATATGTTTACATATGTATTCTCCTTCATTTCATTTATAACCTATGTTACTAAATTTTGATGCTTGCTGTTTACCCTTGTAAATGCTTAAAACCTATAAACAGTGAGTATAGAATGTTCTTAAACTTAATACTAGACCCTAGAATTATGAATAACTCATTAGGATGTGCTTGAGGAAGCGATAAAGACAAGCAATTAATTAATGGATTTAAATGTTATTACTCTTAAGGCTATTAAGGTACGAGAAGAGCATAGTAAAGCTGTTCGAAGTCGTACTCTGTTGTATTCGCTGCTTACCGTCTCAGGTAAGGGAATTAAACCGTTGTATGGTAGAATTAGTTATATTGATCATGTTGAGTGATAATATGCAATTGATAACATGCCTTGAGTGAAAACATGTCATCCAATATATTGTTTGCTTGTCCATGCATATGCATCCTTGAGTTTGGGATTAGTAGTGTCGGTAAGGATTGGAGGGCGAGTGGAATGGGACACTTGCTACCTTTCCACAAAAGAGACTGATCCATGTTTTGATTAGTGATGTCTGGTTAACTCAGTAAAGAAGAAAGTGGGTGGAATGGGATGCTTACACCACTTCTTACTGGCACTACTTTGCGCTAGCCAAATGTAACTTAGTCAAGTCACGGTGTCCTATGTGGGGGCTCAGACGGGGTCAAAAGCTTGGCGATGTTATGCTCTAGTAATTTGTTAACTAGGAGGACTGGATTAGTTGTATGTTAATCACCCTAATATCTATAGCCCTAGCCATTAGGGGGTTATGTTGCGGCATGGGTTCAATAAAGGGTGGTATGAATATAGCTGCGATGCTTTCCATACCTGATGTAGTGTGAATGGGTGGGTGAGTCGACTAGTGGTATTATCAACTCCTCATGTGGCTAGCGTAATACGGGCTTGGGATGAGTTGCAGTCTTGTGTGGGACCAAAACGACGGACCCTTATTTGGGGGATGTTACTGTATGCCTAGTGAGGCAGTATTCATTCTGATCGGAGAAGACCAGTGCAACCAGAGACTCCATGTGTGGGTTGTCTTGAGTTGGCACTTACAATTATATACCAGATCGTAGTTGTTAATTCATACATATTATATGTTCCACGTTTAATTTCCTTTATAAGCTCGGTGATTGAGCTTACCCTTGTGTACACAAATTCTTTTAGATGCAAGCTTGACTGAAGTGGATTATGATGATGTAGATGCTAGCGAAGATGATGTCCATGACGAAATGTGTGAGTGTGACGATTGTGTCTACGGATAGACACAACGAATAATTGATAAATTTACTTTGAGTTTGGATTATATTTATTTGAATTTAGGGAAGTGTTTCCAGAAAGAATAATTGGATTAAGGATTTATGAATTTATTTTAATTATTAAAATAGTTTGGGGATTACTATATTTATCATTTAATTATTTCAACAACCGTAGTTAATTATTTAAGGCTTTTGCTATACTCATGATGTAGTATCTCTCTAATCTACTGGTGTTAATTTATTTATTATTTGCTTGTGTTGGGACGGTTCAATTGGTTGGCGTATCACGTTTCGCGATCCTAGAAGGGGATTTCCAATGCCCTAATAGGATGAGGAGATCTCGTCCATTTCATAGTTCTGATACGTCAAGAAGGGATCGTGACAAAATTTGATATCAGAGCACGAATGTGCCATGCCTACTATTAAATCATCACCTACATATACACCACAATTACAGTGAGCTGAAATAGGAAGCATAAACCACATACTATATGGGGGGGGTAAGAACCATGAATAAACTACTAAAACTATGATGGAAAACCTAGTGCATAATGTATCCATGCACATAAAATGGAAATAAAACATCTAATGTACCAACAAAGAGAGAGGATAAGATACTAAGGATGGGTCTGCATCTACAATCCAGATCCTCACCCATCAATTCCAAACATAAACAAAATGTACAAAAAGTATCCAGTGAGCGATAATAGAGCTAATACGATATAAATCTATGAATTTGCATGCTGAGAACCGTGATCCTCCTGACGACTCGGCCTGTTTACAGAATAGGTGGCCTAAATTCTCGCCACTGACTGAAGCCGCCACTGACGAGCAACCTCATGTTTGGCTGCTGTCTTAGTCACCACATCATTTGGAACAGGTGCAATAATACCCTTACTAACCAGCGCAGTCCGTGTGAAAGTGACCTCCTGCCTAACAGCATCTGGTGTATCTTGGAACTGGATGAAACCTCGCTCAAGCCCAAACACTCGCTGATCCATACTAGTGAGTTTTTAAAGCATATGTCTCTTGTGTGCAGCTAAACTGGTCTGATGTGCTCATCGCTGATCACCCAAGGCAGTCACTAAAGAGCGAGCACCAGCTAACTGGTTCCATAACTCTATAAACCTCGAAGCCTTAGCTAGAAGAGCCTCCGCTCCTGGTACCTCATTACCACCCTTAGAATGTGATGAACTCTTGCTCATCATCAGACTGGGCCACATCCTCTGTAGATGGCATAGATGGGACATCCTTTCTAGAATCTACCCGCGTAGGAGAAGCATCTCCACTATCAATGGGAATGGCTGGCTCACTCTCTGAAGAAGAAGAAGACACGACCACTTTATGGTGAACTCTCCTGAATGGTTGTCGCCTCTAAATTGGATGAGGTAGAGGGCATCACTCTAACTCCTCATCAGTAAAAACCATGTCCTGAAGCTGGAGCTTGTGCAGTGAATCCCATCCAAAGGGAGTGTGAATACCCAACTCCTCTTCCGGCTCAACTGGTTGGTTGAACCCTAAATTGAAGAACAAGTGGGTGAGAAATCGATCGAAGGGAAGACTACCTGTCCATGTATATAACACCAAATGGATCATACTCCTCATGATCAAGTAGAAAAGACAAATTTTCCACCGAACGGTGATGCAGTACACTACAAACATGCAGAAGTGCACTATTGCATTCCTGTGTCCAGTCTTGGGCACTATGTTATGCTGTGTAATGCTGTTGTACACCCTAGGAATCGAACGACAGTTGCTCTCACACAACTCTGGACTTAACATCATCTGCTCTTGAATCTCGAGCTAGCACTCATCGACTACAGGGAGTTTTGGCTCTATGTACACCATCTCTCCCTCAGCAGAAATCCATAACCTCTGGGCCAAGCTAGCAATGGTAATAACAGTGTCACGGCCCTTAACTCGGTTGGAAATCTGTAAAGAGGCACCATCTACAGCCTCATCTATACCTTTATCTACCTGTAAATTACTGTAGAACTAACGAACCACATTAATCTTTGTCGGTAGACTGTAGTCCAATACTGGCAACCAGCCCATGTCAGAACAAGCTCGGTGAACATCGACTCTGTCCAACTCATCCACAAAAACCAATTGGCCTTTACCAATCTGTGCTCTAAGGTAGGCCAAGCGGCAGCCGCCTCAGTGGATCTGAAATAAAATGGATCATAGGCTGGTAGAAGATGTCCCTGTTGTCTCTCTACCCACGTAGCCGAAGACTCAATGCCAGATGACCTAGGAATGTCTCGAGCAGCCATAGTGGGTGAGATAAGTGCTTAGAAAATAGAAACTTGCACAAAAAGAATGAGAATGGTTATTAGTGGGTGAATAATTGGCAAAATAAAAAAAATAAAAAAACCAAGTGATATGCCAAAGAGATCAAAATAGTGATGCAAGGTGTTGGGACACACCTCAATTATAAAAATCGATTTTGGGAAAATAGCCGAGATGAGGAAATCATCCATATGAAAAAAATGCAATCTTGAAAAGATTTCCATCACATTTTAATCATTACTACAGATTTTTAGAAGCATCTTGGAACATTAGTGGTATGGAAGGAAAACAAAACCAAGCCAAAACGAATTTGTTTTTGGAGAAAAAGGGAGAAAATCCTAATTTTGGAATTGGGGAAACATATAAATCAATGAAACCAAGTCTAAAGGTGGGAGAAAGCATGGAAAGTACTCCATAGCATGTTGACATACCAAAACCCCATCATTTTAAGCCATTACATGGGGAAAACAATGAGAAATCAACCAAAACCTAACCTAGGTTACTCTAAAGTGAAAATCGATATAAGGAACTTTCTGTGGCGAGGTGTAGAGACGATAACGATATAGATTGAAGCTAGAAAACACCAAAGAAAGCCTCCAAGGAACAATTTTGAGGGTGTGCACCTTCCTCCTACTGTACTGTCGCTTCGTAGCAGTGTGAAATTAGAAAATGAAGTCACGCGTCAGTTTAATCGAAACAGTAACATGCGGATGGTCACATGCCGCACGCCCCTTACTTGTCAAAGGTGCAGTTGGTCATATGCTGCAAGTCCATCTTTGTCAACTTTTTGTTCCATGTTGAATGTTTGACCTTTTGATTCATCAGCAATACATTTAAACTGAAATTTGAGTTTTAAACATGACATTTGCCTTGCATGATGTAAATTAGACATTCATACCCATGAGTTGACTGACCATTTCAAAACTTTCAGGTCTGAGCAAAGTTTCCAATCATGGCTCCTAGTGCAAGGCATAGGCGATGAGAACCCAATACTACAGAAAGCAATGTGCCACCAGAGGGGATAACATAGGAACCAATTCCTCTGCCTGAGGTGTGCCATGAACTAGAACATATAGCACGACCACCACTACCACCGGGTCTGACAGTAGTAGACTGTTACAATTAGATTGGGAAGCTTCATCCACAATATCAATATCCAACAACAGCAACTAATGATTGGACTTATAATGGTATTTCGTGGAGAAACAACTCTAGTTATACCAGTTCTGGTAATTCCAACAACAGCACCAGCACCTGCTCCAGTGCTAGTGCCTCCTCCCACTGATCAAATACCTACACTAGTACCGATTGCTGTAGCACAAGTGCATCCACAAGCACCACCAGTGCAAGCAAATATCGCTCCAGTCACTCCTCTGATAGCATTGCCACCTACCCCGACACTTATGGCATAAATAGTGGAAGCTTTTCAGAAGATGAAGCCTCCCAAATTTACAGGTGTGGAAAATGATCATTTTTGTCCTGTCATTTGGATGCATACTAATGAGAAGACTCTTATAATGATGCCATGCACTAATGAGCAGAAAATACTCTGCACCACTTTCATGTTTGAAGATGAGCCCGAAAATTCGTGGGAATCCACTCGGTCTATCCTGGAGGGCAGGTACGGGAGTATCTCTTAGGAGAACTTAAAGGAAGCCTTTTTTGGCAATTATTTCCCACAGAGTTACAAAGACCAAAAGGAGGCAGAGTATCTGACTTTTAGCCAAGTGCAAAGATCAGTCACTGAATATCAAAGGGATTTTGAGAGACTATACTACTTTGCGAACCCCAGCATGCGAATTGATGAGTTAATGGCCAAGCGGTCTGCTGATGACTTAAGGAGAGGAGTGCGAGCCATTATTAAGGCACAAGGTCATACCACATATGCAAGTGTAGCCCAAATGGCCAAAGTAGTGGAAGACAACCAAAGGGACGTGTATCAAGCTTGTTGAAAGGATAGATCAACAACCTTGGGTACCAAAAGAGTAGTACCATCGCAAGCAATGAAAATGCCAAGAAGCTATTCAGAACCACTGTTGTAAAGAAGGCAACCACCCAAGCTCCTACAAAGAAGTATACTGTCCCTGTTTCTATTGACTTAGCACCTAGCCCAGTAAGGTGCTACAATTGTCAACAAGAGGGACACATGTCTAGGTACTGCCCTCTTCCTTAGAAGCAAGGATTGCAATAGGGCAAGATCTATGCCACAATGGCCAAAGATGTTGAGAACTCTACTAGCATGGTCACAGGTATTTTCTTTCACAGTAGTTAAACTATTCATGCCTGAATTGAGAATGTTTCTAAAGCAATGTCAATTAATAAGCTATGTACCATTATGTACCGTATCCATATCCAATTTGCCAGCTCGAGTACTTTCTGATTTGGGTGCTATCCATTCCTTTGTAACATCCTTGTTCGTGGAGAAGATGGGAACACTCCCAAGATAAATGGAGTCCCAACTCATAGTCAGTATGCCATTGGAACAACAAGTAGAACTGGACTATTACCATGGGCCGTGCAAAGTCAAAATTGGCGATAAACAAATGGATGCAAATTTGATACTCCTGAACATGTTAGATTTCGACGCAATCCTAGGGATGGACTGGTTAGCTACACAAAAGGCCAGAGTCCTTTGTGCTGACAAAAAAGTTTCATTCGATGTTAATGGCGACAAGCCAATAGTGTTCATCGGAGACAAACCAAAGAAGCAGAAGAAACTCTTTATAGCTGCCTTGCAAGCAAGTAAGTTGCTAGCTCAAGGACGTACTACATACATTGCATCTATTGTAAATACTACCATAGAAACTCCCAAACTAGAAGTACTATGAGTAGTAAATGAATTCCCTGAAGTATTTCTAGAAGATTTACTAGGCCTACCACCTGATAGAGCAATAGAGTTTATAACTGATTTGCTCCCAGGATCGGCTCCTGTATCCAAGACACCTTATAGGATGGCACCTGTAAAACTAAAAGAACTCAATGTTGAATTACATGAATTGCTAAATAAATGCTTTATTAGGCTAATTATTTCACCATGGGGAGCACAGTCTTGTTCGTCAAGAAGGACGGAAGCATCCAATTGTGCATTGATTATTGAGAATTGAATAAATTCACAGTCAAGAATCGATATCCTCTACCCAGAATCGATGACTTCTTCGATCAACTACAAGGAGCCTCGCTATTCTCAAAGATTGACTTGTGATCAGGTTATCACCAATTGAAAAATAGAGAAACTGATATTCCAAAGACTGCCTTCACGTTCCACTATGGCCATTATGAATTTAGGGTCATGTCTTTCGGGTTGTCAAACACTTCTACATCGTTTATGTAGTTGATGAACAGGGTATTCCATGACTTTTTGAATCAGTTCATCATAGTATTCATTGATGACATCCTTGTATATTCTCGCTCCTGAAGAACATGAAGAACACCTGAGAAAGGTTTTGCTATGGCTCAAGGAAGAGAAGTTGTATGCTCAGTTTAAGAAGTGTGAGTTTTGGTTAAGGAAAGTGGCATTCCTTGGATATGTCGTCTCTGGGGAAGGGATAGCTATAAATGCCAGCAAGGTCCAAGCAGTGCTAGAATGGGAAACCCTAAAAATAGTCACAGAAGTGTAGTTTCTTGGGTCTAGCTGGATATTATCGATGATTTATTCAAGATTACTCATGAATCGCTGTATCACTCACCCAACTCACGAAGAAAGGACAAAAATTCGAATGGATTGCAAAACGAAAAGCGAGTTTCCAAACCTTGAAAGAGAAGCTCGTGACAGCTGTAGTGTTGACTGTACCAAGTGGAAATTCCAAGTACACCATGTACACCGATGTATCCAACATAGGACTGGCTTGTGTACTAATGCAGCATGATAAAGTCATTGTTTATGCGTCTCGACAATTGAAAGAGCACGAAAAGAACTACCCCATTCATGACCTGGAATTGGCAGCAGTAGTCTTCACACTGAAAATATGAAGACACTACTTATTCGGTGCTGCTTTCAAGATCATGTCTGATCACAAGAGCTTGGTCTATTTATTCAATAAAAAAGAATTGAACATGAGGCAACAATGGTGGTTAGAATTATTAAAGGATTACGAAATAGGGACATATAGTACCACCTGAGAAAGGCCAATGTAGTAGCCAATGCCTTAAGCAGAAATGTTGTCTATACAAAGAACAAAGCTAAACAAGGGGAAGATGTTGATGCATACATGGCTGCACATGTGGTAACAATGCAATACCCAATAACATCTGATGAGCTAGCTATAGAAGCCTTACTTTAGGAGTTTATCACATCTACCTTTGCCCTTTCTAGTGCACTAAACATCAAGCCAACCTTGTTAGAAAACATAAAGGATGAATTGCCTAAGGTTCCCTACTTGTGGAAGATAATGATGGAATTAGGGAAGGGTAACTCAGTCCCTGATTTCTCTAAGGAAGATGACAGATTGCTCTACTTTTGGGGAAGAGTGTGCATTCCTGAAAGCAAAGAGAGCATTAAAGAAACCATCAGGATTGATGCTTATACTACTCCTTATACCATGCATCCTGGTAGTATGAAGATGTATCAAGATCTGAAGAAGAACTTTTGGTGGAGAGGAATGATGGCCGATGTGGTCAACTTTGTTTATAACTGTTTGACCTGTCAGCAAGTAAAGGCTAATAGACAAAGACTAGTAGGAAAGCTGCAACCGTTACCTGTCCCTGGATGGAAATGGGACCATGTAATGATGGACTTCATCACTGGTTTACCTCTAACATCTTGAGCAGTAGACACTATCTAGGTAGTCGTCGATCATTTCACAAAGACTGTAAGATTAATTGCTATTCGTCCACAATACTCTATGGATCATTTTTTAAGACTGTACATCAACAATATTGTTCGGTTACATGGAGTACCAACCAGTATAGTATAAAATCGAGGCCCTCAATTTCCCTTGCGCTTATAGGAAGGATTATAGAGTACGATGGGTACTCAATTGAAATTCAGTATGGTATATCACCCGTAAATAGATGGTCAATCGGAGAGAACAATCCAAATACTAGAGGATATGCTCAGGGCATGCACCCTGGATTTCAAAATCAAATTGGACAAAAACTTGACACTCATGGAGTTCGTCTACAACAACAGATACCAAGCTACAATAGGCATGGCTCCTTATAAAGCATTATATGGAAGAAAGTGTAGAAACCCATTGTACTAGAACGAAGTTGTTGAAAAAAGAATAGTAGGACCCGACATTGCTCAAGAAACCTATGAAAAGGTGACATAATCAGGGCAAGAATTAAAGCGACCCAGGCTCGACAAAAGAGTTATGCTGACGTAAGATGAAAGGATTTGGAATTTAAAGTCAGTGATAAAGTATTCTTAAAAGTCTCCTCTTTCAGAGCGGTGAAGCAATTTGGCAAAAAAGGAAAGCTAAGTCCTCGGTATGTTGGACCCTATGAAATCTTAGGGAGGAGCAAAACCTTAGCATATCAACTAATTCTGCCTCCAGCACTATCAGGTATTCACAATGTGTTCCACATGTCCATGTTGAAGAAATATATTAGAGACCCAGCATACGTGTTGACTACCAAACCACCACAGCTAAAGGCGACCTGTCTTATGAAGTGGAACCCTCAACTATTGTGGATCTCAAGGTCCAAGAACTCAGAAATCGAAGCATTCTTTTTGTCAAAGTCTTATGGAAGAGCTATAATGATGAAAAAGCATCATGGGAAAAAGAAGATGATATGCAGGAACAGGTGCCTCATTTGTTCAACAATAAAGGTACGACAAATTTCGAGGATGAAATTTTTGTAAGGGGGGTGGAATTGTAAGACCCGCACCCAAAATTTCGATCCTAATTTGAAATTTTGGCTTTGTAATAGGTCTTACCATGATGAACAGTTCGAACAAATTTGAACTAGACCTATGAAGCCCAATGGAGGTAACCTAGTTAAACCCTAGTACTTAAAACATTTAACCAGGACTCATTTGAGGGTCCGGCATGACACCAATAGGGTGCATTCGGACACATGCCGGAAACATAGTGCCATACCTGCTTGAACAAGTCTGGATTAGAAACCAACCCAGATTAGACCAGCGGTTTGTTTTGGGTTGTGAGCTTGGACTCATTAAGAGAATGCCCTCACTCTCTTATGAAATTGGAAAGAAGGTGGGAATCCTCTACTTATCTTATGGGGAACCCAATCCAAATCCAATGTGAATAGAGTCCCCACTCTATTCGCAACTTCCACTTCACCATTTTAACAAAAACTAAGAGAAAGAGAGAAGAGAGAAACGACACCAAAGAGGGCTGGTCAGTTTTGGAGAAGGAAGGGAGAAAAAGGGAGAGAAAAGAAGAGGAAGAAGGAGCTAGTCCATCACTGAAATCAAGCATTGGACAAGAACTCCAGCAGAAAACCAATGTCAGTATCGATTATTTTCTACTCTTAATTTCCTTTCATATTTAATTTGATAAGTTAATCCAAGGAAGGACCCTTGATCATGATTCCATACAATCATCTCCCTTCACTATTACTGAGACACATTCAAGGATTTATTCGAATGATTAGATCAGATCTAGTGAAGAACCAAGATCCTAAGTATATTGGAAAATGGATGAAAGCAATCAAAAATCAAATCTAAGGACCCTAGGCCTTGAAGATCATTTAAAATGGATTATTCATGAGCAAAAACCCAAGGAAAATGCTTCACTGTATTGCTGGAATCAGATGCAAGTTATTAAAACCAGATCCAGCAAGGAAAACCATTGAAAGAAGATCGAGGCATTTTGACCATGTTTTGACGTGCGGCTAATGGCACGTGCCACACGCCTATGGTCAAAACAGTGCAGTTGACTCCATCAGCCACCCCAGATTTTGACCTTTAACGTCGACCATTTTTGGTCAGCTGCTTCTTGGGATTTTTATAAACTTATTTTTGGGTTTAGATCCCTGAGATTATATGTTTACATATTTATTCTCCTTCGTTTCGTTTATAACCTATGTTATTAAATTTTGATGCTTGCTGTTCACCCTTGTAAATGCTTGAAACCTTTGAACAGCTAGTATAGAATGTTTCTAAACTTAATACTAGACCCTAAAATTATGGATGACTTATTTGGATGTGCTTGAGCAAGTGATACAGACAAGCAATGAATTAATGGATTTAAATGTTATTACTGTTAATGCTATTAAGGTACGGGAAGAGCGTAGAAAAGCTGTTCGAAGCTGTATTCTGTTGTATTTGTTGCTTACCATCTCAGGTAAGAGAATTATACCTTTGTTTGGTAGAATTAGTTATATTAATCATGTTGAGTGATGATATGTGACTAATAACATGCCTTGAGTGATAATATGTCATCCAAGATACTATTTACTTGTCCATGCATTTGCATCCTTGAGTTTGGGATTAGCAGTGTCGATAAAGATTGGAGGCCGAGTGGAATGGGACACCCGCTATCTTTTCACAAAAGAGACTGATCCATGTTTTGATTCATGATGTCTAGCTAAGTTAGTAAGGAGGATGGCAGGTGGAATGGGACGCTTGCACCACTTCTTACTAGCGTTGCTTTGCACTGACCACATGTAACTTAGCCAAGTCACGGTGTCCTATGAGGGGTATCGGATGGGGTCAAAAGTTTGGTGATGTTACGGTCTAGTAATTTGTTAACAATGAGAACTTGGTTAGTTGTATGTTAATCACCATAATAACTGTACCGCTAGCCATTAGGGGGTTATGTAGTGGCATGGGTTCAATAAAGGGTGGTATGAATATAGTTGCGATGCTTCCCATACCCAACGTAGTGTGGATGGGCGGGCGAGTCGACTAGTGTGATTATCACCTCCTTAAATGGCCAGAGTAATACCGGCTTGGGATGAGTTACGGTCATGTGTGAGACCAAAATGACGGACCCATATTTCGGTGATATTACTGTATGCCGAGTGAGGCGATATTCATTCTGATTAGAGAAGACCCGTGCAGTCGGAGAGTCCATGTGTGGGTTGTCTTGAGTTGACACTTAGTGCCTGTATGGTAACACTCTGCTCTAGCTCTGCTTTTGATTCAGACTCCTAGGGAGCTATTTGGGAGTCATTTGGGAGCTAGAAAGTGTTTGTTAACACCAAGCTGATTCCAGCTCCAATTGAGTCAACCGGTTAAAAAAATGACTCTCAGAGCCAAAATCTCAGAGTAAAAAATAGTTGCCTTTATGGATCCAGAGCCAAAAACGAGAGTCAAAAGACTCTCATTTCAATTATTGGATTCCCGTGTTTTTCCCCTTGCTCGAACCAAGTCTGTGTTTCATCTTCTCCTCTGCGCTCAACAGTAGGTTAGTCCCTCCATCTCTACTTCCTCTATCTCTCTCAATATCTCTTCCTCTCTCTCTCTCTCTCTCTGTCTCTCTCTCTCTCCCCCTCCATCTCTCTCTCTCTCTCTCTCCTAAGAATGTCGAATGGGATTAATGGGGTTTACATGATGTTCAGGCATTCTAGTCAGAATCCGGAGCAAGACTTTCCAAAAAATCTAAGAACAGGCCTTGCTTGTAGGTACGCCTTTCTCTCTCTGTTCATCGTTCATTCTGTTTGTAATTTCTTCCGATGAAAAAATGCTACGATTCCCTGATATTTTTAGAATAATCATGGATTTCTAGGGTTATATCCTAAAATTTTTTCTCTTAGGGACCGCCACTTCTTCGGATCTCGAGTACTGCATATGTGGATTTCTAGGTTTCATCGCTTGCATTTCTTCTCCTTATCTTTTCTTCTTCATTTTTGGACCCAATCTGACTTTACTGTTATCTTATCATACATTCATCTTGGTTGCCGGCGTGGAAGAGGCTAATTGTAAGGTTTCACCCCTTTTCCCATCCGGGTCCTCTTTCTTCGCTTTGGTTTCTGTTTTCCTTGTTTGGCATTTCTTTTTTCTGAATGTTTCTTGCTATTTCTCTGTCATCCTTTGCTTTCAAATCCCAGCTCCTCTGCCTTTGTGTTGGCTATCAATGCTTACGATCTACCAATCAATTATAGTTGATTAATTCCAGATCTATTCTCTTTTTATGTCGTGCTTCTCTGTACAATTCCAATTGCAGATTTTAATTTTTGTTTTTCTATTGTGTGCATGGAATTCTCAGTTTGAATTTTTTACTTGGATCACGGTACTAGAGATCCTTTTCTATTCTCTAGTTTTCAATTTTCTATTTTTTGGTAACTACGACCAGTTCCAATCTTCATAATTTTTGGGTTTTCTAGGGTTATATCATCTTTTGCATACGTGTTATATTGACTGGTTACAGCAATCAACCAGAATTTTGTGCATATCAGACTATTCTGGCTAAGCTATTCTTGCTTATATGCATCATGTATGTAACTAAGAAATCCATATATTTTTTTTGTATACCAAGCCTGAGGTCTGATTTAGATATTATAGACCTTCTTCATGAGGAAATATTTTGATATCAAATTCTCAAAGAGGTTAAGAATTGGGGATTTTTGAATAGGGAAGGGTGGTTGTTTCCAAATACATAATATAGGTTCTTATGTATAATAAAGCATATTCTAGACTTGTTCCCTCTTATCAATCATCAACTCCTTCAATCATTGAGATTGTAATGTATTTTTTTCCCTAATCAACTTTTGTAATATTTTTTTTCAGTTTACATTAGAATATAATGGCTAGTGATACTGTTAAATGGTTGAAGGGTGAACTTGATACTTTTGTTAAGATTTTGGTTGAGGAAGTTGTGAAGGGAAATAAGACAACCAGTACTTTCAACAAGGTAGGGTGGAACAATATTAGGACGAAAATGGAGACAAAACTAGGACGACCATATCAATTGAAACAACTGAGGAACAAAATGTGTAAATTGAGGATAGAGTATAGTGCATTCTTGAAACTATTGGGAACAACTGGTTTTGGTTGAGATGATGAGAAGATGATTGTGCTTACTACAGAAGAAGTATGGGAAACACATCTTAAGGTATATACAATGCCTTATAGTACAAGTATTACTTAGACTGAAATGAATTAATAAGATACTTTTCTGTTATGGTTTCAGGAAAATCCAGGATGGGCGAAGTACAAAAAAAATGGATTGCCACAATGCAACGAGCTAGAAATGATTTTTTATGATTCATATGCCATTGGGGCATTTTCTTGTAGTGCAGCTGAGGATCTACATATCTTAGATGATATGGATGACATCAATATCGAGCCCATTGGCCCAAGCAATGAAGATGCAGCCACTCTGGTTGATGACGTCGAAGAAATCCAGCAAACTCCAAGGGTAACACACAATCTTAATCGTACCCCTTCTGCCATTAGAAAAAGGGGTAGGAATGCTAAGATCTCCTCTGCTGTCCGAGAAATGGTTGCTAACTCCCGTAGTAGATTGGAATTGTTTAGTACCTCATCTTCTACTACTCTAAATTCTATGAGTTTGGCAAACCCGTCACTCATAGAATGTTTGAAAGCACTAGAAGCTTTGCCAAATGTGGATAGGTCTCTTTATATGTGGGCTATTAATCACATAAAAGGAGATGCAGACTGGAGGTGGATATTTTTTACTGTACCAGATGAGAAGAAAATGTGGATGTTAGAGGAAATCCCTTAGTAGATTTCAATGTTTCAGAGGAAAATGGGATGATGTTTTTTTTTTTCCTCCCCATTAGTGTGGTTTGATTTAGTTTGAATGGTTTGAACAATTTATGTTTTAAAGTTTGAAGTACTATTTTAATAGGTTGAATAATTTACATTTTCTTTGAATGGTTTGAACAATTAATGTTTTAAAGTTTGGACTACTATTTTAGTAGGTTGAACAATTTATTTTTTTCTTGAATGGTTTAAAGTACAATTTATGAGATGATGATTTTATTAGTTATATTTATTTTCTTTTAATAAATATGCAGTGCACATGATGAATGACTAGATGAGTGATGTAGGAAAATTATTTGTATTGCATGAGGAAATCGAAGAAATAGAAATGATGTAATTACCAGCAATCCATGAATTCCAGGAGTCACTGAATTACAAAGAACCCTGCAGAGAGAGTAAAATGGCAGGTGCAGAGTGGATGAGGGAATTACTGATTGGTCATACAACCAGAATTTATGATGAGTTGCGAATGGAATGGCATGTCTTCATCAACTTATGCAATCATATGAAGCATCGAGGTTGGCTTAAGGATAGCCACTACATAAGGGTTGATGAACAAATAGGAATGTTCATTCAAGTATTATGTAAAACTAGCAACAGAAAACTATGTGAAATATTTCAACATTCAGGTGAGACCATTAGCAACTATTTTAAGATAGTGCTAGAAGCATTCTTGAAGTTAGGAAAAGAGAACATTCAAGCACCAGACATGAACATGGGCCCCGTAGAGATTAGAAGTAACCACAAGCACTATCCATTCTTCAAGGTAAATTTATTAATATCATACCTTTTCTATTTTTATGTTGTCATCATTCATGTATCTAAGAAGGACATTGTTTATGTATTAGGATTGTGTTGGTGCCATTGATGGCACACATATTGATGCATCTGTACCTCAGAATTTGCAAGTATGTTTCAGAAATAGGAAACACTCACTATCATAGAACGTGATGTGTATTTGTTCATTTGACATGAAGTTTACATTTGTTAATTCCGGTTGGGAAGGGAGTACAAATGATTCCCATATATTTCGAGATGCTAGAACATCAGTACATATGGGATATCCCCATCCACTGCCAGGTATAAGATATGACTACCAATTCATTTTTATTCTAAATTTTATGTCATTGTAATTCTCATGTAAAGTGTATTGTTTATTCTATTGGTGACCAATCTTATAGGGAAGTATTATGACGTTGACTCGGGATATCCAAGTCTTCGTGGGTACTTGACACCTTTTAAAGGAGACAGATATCACCTGCGGGATTATAGAGGAGGGGGTAATGAACTTAGAACTCCTAAGGAGTTATTTAATCATAGACATTCGTCTTTAAGGAATGTGATAGAACATGCTTTTGGGGTGTTAAAAGCTCAATTCGGGATTTTGAAGTCAATGCCACCGTATTCACTCAAGGCTCAGTCCTATATTGTAGTTGCATGTTATGCTCTTCACAATTATATTAAGGATGAGCAGGTTGCCGACAAAGAATTTAATAGACTTTGTGCATACGATGCATTAGATCTGGCTTAAGAGGCTGAGAATGCTGCTTTACCCACTGTTAATTATGCCCCAGAATATCCAGGAAATGTGGAAGGAACCGCCAATGAGATGAACGCATTGAGGATAGAAATCGCAAACCAATTAGCTAGACGTGCTGGTCTAGCAGAAATATGATACACAATTATTTTGTCATATCACATTCGTCTTTATATGTTGGTGAACAAACAATAGCATTGTGGCTAATCATTTTGTAATATCACTTTTTGTAAAGAACTTCGTGAACAAACAACAAAGTTGTGCTTCATCTTCTCTGTTTACCAATTTAACTATTACAACTTTGTTAGGTTGTTTAATTAATATAACTGATGTTTATATAATTCATGTTGAGACAAAAATATGACTGCCAAAATTCCACCAATGTGCTACTATGGAATGGGGAAGATGATAATGAAGACTTCAAGAACTAAGAAAAATCCAGGACGACAATTTTATACATGTCCAATCAAGCAAGATAATCCACATGCCTTCCTTTGGGTGGATGAGTACAATGAGGGTAAAGAGTGTTCATCTCAGCCCACCCCACAGTTGTATGCGACTGTGGAATCCCAGTGTTTACGCCATGAGGTGCAAGTGCATGTAGACCAGTCTTATTTGTACCCATTATATGGAATCAATGTATTCCTAGTCATATGGGTATTTATCTTGATATGTTTTGTTATTTATACATCATCCAAGATGTATTGAAGATGATGTTAATGAATTTGATACCTTGTTAGTAAGATCGGTTTTGATTATGACAGGTGGACCAGTATAACTATGTTTTGTAATTAACGATAATTATTACAACTTTATTTTAATTAATATTTATATAATCCATGTGGGTATAAAAATATGACTAACAATATTCCACCAAACTTCATGCTATACCCTCTTCATAAAATTAATAGTTTACCCCTATACACAGGTGACATTCATTTCGACCAACTTAATAAAGTTTGATAAATTTTTTACCAATGTAGATATTACATTAGAATGGACAGTGAAAGGGTCAAATGGGTAAAGGATGAAGTTGGTTGTTTCATTGACACTATGGTTGAGGAAGTTGTGAATTTTAGCAAAAATACATACATAATAATGGCACTGGGGCAGTCATTGTATTATTTAAGGCGAAATTTTTTATTCCAGATTAGTGTTTACCAAAGAGTCTCCTGCTCTCAGTGAGCTCTGAAATCGATTCCAGATTAGTTTTTACCAAACAGTCTCTAGCTCTCAATCAGCTCTAGAATCGATTCCAGAGTAGCGTTACCAAATAGGCTCCAAATAGGCTCCAGCTCTCAATCAGCTCTGGAAATAAGTGGGAGCTCAAAAATGACTCCAGAGCAAGATCCATGGAGCCGGAGTCAGAGTGTTACCAAACAGGCACTTATAGTTTTATACCAGACTATAGTTGTTAATTCATGCATATTTTATGTTGCACATTTAATTTCCTTGCTAAGCTCGATGGTTGAGCTTGTGTACACAAATTATTTTAGATGCAGATTTGACTAAAGTTAATTATGACGATATAGATGCTAGCAAAGATGTCGTCTATGATGAAATGTGCGAGTGTAACGATTGATTCTACGGATAGACACAACGAATAATTGATAATTTTACTTTGAATTTGGATAATTTTTGTTTGAATTTTGGGGCGTATTGCCCGAAAGAATAATTGGTTTAAGGATTTGTGAATTTATTTTAATTATTACAATGGTTTAGGGATTACTATATCTATGATTTAATTATTTCAGAAATTGTAGTTAATTTTTTAAGACTTTCGCTATACTCATGATTTAAAATCTCTTTAATATAGTAGTGTTAATTTATTTGTTATTTTCTTGTGTTGGGATGGTTTAATTGGTTGGTGTACCACGTTATGTGATCCTGGAAGGGGATTTCTAATGCCCTAATAGGATGTGGAGATCTCATCCATTCCATAGTACCGATACGTCAAGAATGAGGTCTGACAATAGTAGTGTGCACTGATTGGTGTCTTTGTTCATTTAACGTGCACAATTTCAGATCTACTTATATGTGCAAAACTTGAAATGTGATAATAGAGGAAAAGGAGTACCTGTGATCCTATCGGCGATTGCATCTACTTCTTACATTTTCGAATGGAGAACCTCACTTTATCATGGCTTTTGTTTCACTTCGTAGGAGTAGCTCTTTCGCGGGTAGGTGTTTCGGCAGCAAAAAGTGCAATGATCACAGAAGGTGCTACTTGCATAGAGGAACTCTCTTGAACAACACCTACTGGCACTGGAGCAGGTGCATTAGCCATGGCATGCGATTCTGGTCTAGGGACAGGTGTTGGCGCTAGAGTTGTTGGAGGATCAGGCCCTCTTTGGATGGCAGCAATGAGTTCCATACTCATGCATTGCTGTTGGCTCGTGATGTCATGAGCTAAGCTCTTCATGATCTCTATCACATCCTCAATTGTCAGGGAACTTGGTATGGGAGGTAATTGTACCGTATGCTCTTGTGTCCCCTCGGCTGGAGGCATAGGCTTAGCATTCTATTCTATAGTCACCACTTCTGGTGGGGTGACGTTTCTAAGGGCATGAGATGCCCATTGTCTCTTATGGGAACTAGGCATCATTTGCATGAAGATTTTTTTGTACCTAAAAATTTAATCTGTTAGTCGCCTCATGAATATGAATGTTTCAAAGAGAACATCATGCAATGCAAATGAATATGGTTGAGGTCAGCAACAATGATTTAACATGAGCAGTGCGAATGTAACAAGTGAATAAACATCCAAAATGGAGTGACAACAGTAAAATGGGATGGGCGACTGCACAATATGTGCAGTTGGGGCATGCAGTTGCAGTGTCCGACCGCACATCGATTTCCTCGTTTTAATGGAGGTGCGACTTATTTTTCCTCATTTCCTTTCATTTTGGTCTAATGTATAACTGAAGGAGTACATACACTTATCATATTACCCTCTTTTGAAGATTTTTTTGGGTGATTTAAAGCTTGTATCTCATCGTTCATCATCCTAACACATCGTCAAGTTGAATTTCATATTGATTTCTCATTTTTCTGCCCTAGGCAATTTTCGGTTTTGATTCCTGGTGTAATGTTCCTTATAATGGTTTGGAATGATGGGGTTTTGTCCTGCAATCACTGTAGGGAGTTGTTTTCGTGCTTAACCTTATGTTTATCCTTGTTTCTATTGACTCTTTTTGGTCATCAAGGCAAAAAATCAAATTCCCTTGCTATTTTCTTAAAAAAAAAAAAAAAAAAAAAAAAAACTGAATTCAGTTTGCTTATTACTTGTTTTCCTTCAATCATTGATGTGCTTGTCATCAAAATCTCTCCATAGATCACACCAACCTTGATTTAGTGATAGTAGTCTCTTAAGCAATAATTTCTTTTCAACTTCAAATTTTCTCCCTTTCACTCAATGCCTACTTTGGCCTTTTTAAATTTATAATCTACACCAACTATAATTTCTTCTAATCATGGCTGTATATTGGTGCACTTGTTTCGCCTTGTACTATAACACTAACACTAAAATTTCTTTCTTTTGACAGATTATCATCGCTTTGCTTTAATTCGGTTACAATGACATCTCCAAAGATTCTAATTTCTGTTGGGGAGGAGTTCTTTGCTGTAGGGGCAGCAAGTTATGTATCACCTTGGTCCCCAGGGTGTGTTCGACTACTGTTTTGGTCAGCAGAGGTAGCTGGGAATTGGCACCGATTTAAGCATAGACCAGTGGAGTCAGGTCTTTTTGTGAGATGCGATGAGTTAGAGAGGTTTGTTGTTCGTCAAGCATTTACTGATATGGGTTGGTTACCAGTTCTTGGGTATCAGATACCCACATGTTCTGACATTGTGAGTCAATTTTATTCTAACCTACGGGTAGAACGAGGTATGGAGAATGACGCAGATGATTCATCCTTACAGATTTCCTGTTGAGTACTAGGATGAGAGATTGTTTTGGACGTTCATAGTCTTGTCCCTCTCTTGGGTGTCTATACAAATGGATAACTTGTTTATGTGGAGCCAAAGATTCCAGTTGTAGCTGAGTAAGAGCTTGCATTGATACAGAAACAGATGATGTTAGGTCTTGAACTTTTAAAAAGTAACTGTCGACTAGTTCCTAGATTATATAGTCGCATTATCCAGTATAATATTGTACCTAGAAGCGGACATAGGGACATTATTTTACATTTCTACGAGTTTGTCGCTTACTGTATTGCTGTGTGGCGTCAGCTCTATCTTCCATACCTGATCTTGAGAACACTAATTACTACAGTGCTCTATTCTTGGTCTGGCAGTCTACCTTATGGGAGGTTGCTCATCGACATATTCATTCAGCTGGGAATAGACCTTTTTAAAGACGATTGTGTGGAGTGGTTGGTCCATTCTGATTTTGGTTGGAATTTATTGTTTAGGCTTGGCCTTAAGGATGTCTTTCTTAGCGATGACAAGTTACAGGGGATTTCTTGTCCAAACCCATGTTCTTGGCAACGATCGGATAAGAAAATTCAGTGTAGAGTGGTCTAGTCCTCAACTAGGATTGAGTTGGCTTTGACGAGTGACAACAGTGATCCAACATACATCCATATGGATTCTTGGGAGGATTCTTCCCTTGCTCAAGATTTAGAGGATACGTCATCGTTAACAAATGAGCAAGAATGTACACCACAATGGCGAGAGATTTGCGATGATGTGCTATCATACCCTGTTCTCGATGTATCGGTACTATAGAATGCAATGAGATCTTCACATCCTATTTTGGCATTGGAAATCCCCTTCCAAGATCACTGAATGTGGTATGCCAACTATTAAACCCTACCATCACAGCAATTAATAATAAAATCTAACACTACCAAAATAAGAGTTATAGATCCAGAGTATAGGAAAAGACTAAATAATCAAACCACAGTAGCTAAAAGTTTAATGATAAAATATTATAATCCCACACCTATTGTAAGGTATTTAAAATAAAGTAATTAAGTTCATAATCCAAATTATTGTCCTGGCCAACACGCCCCCAAATCAAATTAAATAAAACCAGATAAAATTGTTTATCAAGAAGATCATTGTGTCTATCTATAGACACAATCATCACAATCACACATTGCATCTTGGACGTCTTCATCACTAACATCCACATCATCAAGTTCAACATCGACCATACCTACATCTAAAGAGTTTGTGTACACAAGGGTAAGCTTAACCACCGAGCTTAGTAAGGGAATTAAATGTGTAACAAACAAATGCATGATATTAATAGCTACAGTCTCGTAAATAACTAGTGTTAGCTCAAGACAACCCACACAAGGAGTCTCTGGCTGCACGGTTACTCCCAAAGAATGAATATCGACTCACGTAGAATACAGTAACATCCCCCAAATATGGGTCCGTCGTTTTGCTCCACTTAATAGCAACTCATCCTAAATCCACATAACATTTGGCACTTGAGGTGGTGATAATCTCACTAATTGACTTGCCCGATAACGTCGGATATTGGGAGCATTACAGCTATGTTCATACTATCCTTTATTGAACCCATACCACTACATAACCCCTTAATGGCTAGGGGTACAGTTATAAGGGTGATTTAAATTTAACTAACCATGTCCACCTAATTAATCATATTACTGGACTGTAATGTCACCAAGCTTTTGACCCTGTCCAATCGCCACATAGGACATCATGAATCGGTTAAGTTACATGTGGTCAACGCAAAGCAACGCTAGTAAGAAGTGGTGCAAGTGTTCAATTTTACCCACCTTCCTCCTTACTGATTTAACAAGACATCATGAATCAAAACATGGACTAGTCACTTTCATAGAAACGTAGCGACTGTCCCATTCCACTCACCCTCCAATCCTTACCGGTACCGTTGACCCCAAATGCAAGGATGCATATGCATGAACAAGCAAATAGTATATTGGGTGACATGTTATTACACAAAGCATGTTATCAATCACACATCATCACACAACATAGTCAATGTAACTAATTCTACACAACAAGGGTCTAATCCCTTACCTAAGATAGTTAACATCAAATACTACAGAGTACGGCTTCAAATAGCTCTCCTAAGGTTCTCCCATACCTTAATAGCATTAAAAATAAATAGATATAAATCCTTTTATCCATTATATTTCTCTATTGCTTGCTCACTACACATCTTAATAAGTTATTCTCAATTCCAGGGTTCTCATATCTATAGTTTACAAGCATCCCACACTTGCTGTCCAGAGGTTTCTAATATAGACAGGGGTGAACAACAAGCCAACTAACAGGTTATAGGTTGTTAACCAAAATAACAGAGGAAGCGTACATAGAAAAATGATCTTAGGGATCTAAATCCATAAATAGGCTCATAAAAATCTCAAGAAGCTACTGACCAAAGATGGTCAACAGCCGAGGTCAAAACCCCATGCGACTGATGGTATCGACGACATGGTTTTGACCATAGGCATGGTGCAACACGTGCCATCGATCGCACGTCGAAACATGGCCAAAACACCTTGATTTTGGTACGGTGCCTCTCTTGGATTTTTCTAAGCCGGAATAAGAAGTTTGGGCTCCAAATTCCCATTCTAAATCATTTAATAAAACCAATTCAATTTCCTAGATTGTCAATATTATTGGATTTGGTTTTTAAACATTGGATCCAATTCTGCAACACCACGAAGGGATTTGCTTTGGTTTTAGTCTATGAATAGTCCTTTTTACTGAGTCATGGGTGTAGTAGGATGCATATTTTTATTTATCCTTTACCTCCATTCTTTTATCTACATTATCGTGGTCTTGGTTCTTTCTCAAGATTAATCCATTCATTTAAATAAATCTTTGAATGCATAACAGTGGTGGTGGAAGAGATTATACTCAGGGAGGCCGTGCTCAATGATCTCACCATGATTATCTTATTGGTTTGATTTGAGGAGAAACTAAGGAAGTGAGGAATCGTTACCAGAATGGCTCCGATCGATGGTGTTATCAAAGCTGGCCTCCAATGGTAGTCGAGTTTCTTTCTTCCTCCTTTCTTCTTCCTTCTCTTCTTGCTTTAACCTCCAAACTGCATCAGAACCTCTTCTACCCTCTCTCTTCTCTCTCTCAGTCAGTCTAGATATTGAAATGAGAGAAATGAAAAGAATAGACTACTCTATTTAGGTTGGCAAGGGATAGGGTTCTAAACAAGGTAAGAGGAGGATTTTCTCCCTCTTTTTAAATCTAAAATTGTATGTAGTCATCTTCGTTAAGATGGATTTTAAATCTAATCCAAATTGTGGGTCTCACACTAGGTTGGTTATGAACCTAGATTTGGTGAAGCAGGTATGGTTAGAGGTGGTGTGGCTGGTGTCCATCCACACCTCTTGTTGTCCAGCTGGACCTCCTATTTACTTCCTGTTTGGATTCTTTATGCATAGGGTTAAGTTGGGTTACCTCAATTGGGCTCCGTTGGTCTGGTTTATGTTGGTTTGAACTGTTCATCGTGGTAAGACCTATTACAAAGCCAAAATTTTAAATTAGGAAAAAAAATTTGGGTGCGGGTTTTACAACTCCACCCATTACAAAATTTCATCCTTGAAATTTAGACATACCTATATCGTAGAACAAATGTGGGTACCGCTCCCACATATCATCTTCTTTCTCCCATGAGGCTTCTTCTTCATTATGGCTCTTCCATAAGACATTGACAAAAGGAATACGTCGGTTCGGGTTCTTGGACCTTTCAATCTATAATAGTCAATGGTTGCACCTCATAAGGTAAATCTGCTTTTAGTTGTGGCGGTTCAATGGTCAACACGTGTGATGGATCTCTGATGTATTTCTTCCACATAGACATGTAAAACACATTGTGGACACCTGATAGTAATGGAGGCAGTGCTAATTAGTATGCTACGGTTTTGCTCCTCCCTAGAATTTCATAGGGTCCAACATACGGAGGACTTAGCTTCCCCTTCTTGCCAAATCGCTTTACTGCTTTGAAAAGAGAAACCTTCAAGAATACTTTGTCACCAACTTCGAACTCTAGATCCTTTCATCTTGTGTCAGCGTAACTCTTTTGTCGAGCCCTGGGCAGCTCTAATTCTTTCCTGGATTAAGTCAACCCTCTCATAGGTGTCTTGAGTAATGTTAGGTCCTAATATTCTTCTTTCGCCATCTTCTTTCCAATACAATGGGGTTCTGCATTTCCTTCCATATAACGCTTCGTATGGAGCCATGCGGATTGTAGCTTGGTAACTATTGTTGTAGGCGAACTCCATAAGTGATAAATTTTTGTCCCACTTGGTTTTGAAATCTAGGGTACAAGCCTTGAGCATATCCTCTAATATTTGAATTGTCCTTTTCGATTGACCATCAGTTTTCTGGTGATATGTGGTACTGAATTTCAATTGAGTACCCATTGCACTCTGTAATCCTTCCCAGAAGCGCAAGGTGAATCGAGGATCTTGAATCTGATAATATATTGGTTGGTACTCCACGTAACCGGATAATGTTGTCTACGTATATCCTTGCCAAACGGTCCATAGAATATTATGGGTGAACAACAATGGATCTTGCAGTTTTTGTGAAACAATCAATGACTACCCAGATAGCGTTTATTGCTCGAGCTGTTAAGGGAAACGGGTGACGAAGTCCATTGTTACATGATCCCATTTTCATTCAGGGATAGGCAATGGTTGTAACTTTCCTGCTAATCTTTGATGGTCAGCCTTTACTTACTGGAAGGTCAAATACTTGTAAACCAATTTCGCCACATTAGCTTTCATTCCTCTCCACCAAAAGTTCTTCTTCAAATCTTGGTACATCTTCGTACTACCAGGGTGCATGGTATAAGGAGTGTATGTCATCCATCATGATGGTCTCCACAAGTACTAGTAGTGCTAGCAAACATTGCTCGAGTCATACCTCCAGTAGCATTACCACGTACCTTGACACCCATGGCAAGGATAATGGAACCTTTTCAGAAGATGAAGCCTCTGAAATTTACAAGTATGGGAAATGATCTCTTACATCTGGCCATCTGGATGCATACAATTGAGAAGACTCTCAAGATGATGCCATGCACCGATGAGCAGAAAACACTTTGTGCCACCTTTATGTTTAAAGATGAGCTCGATAATTGGTGGAAATCTACTCAGCCTATCCTAGAGGCCAGGTACGGTTACATATAATAGGAGAACTTTAAAGAAGCCATCTTTGGCAATTACTATCCACAGAGATATAGAGACCAAAAGGAGGTGGAGTATCTGAATTTTAGCAAAGTTCAAAGATCGGTCACTGAGTATCAAAGAGACTTTGAGAGACTGTATTACTTTGCAAACCCTAGTATGCGAACAGATGCATTGAAGGTGTAAAGGTTTGTTGATGGCTTAAGGGGAGATGTACGAGCCATTATTAAGGCTCAAGGCCATACTACCTATGCAAGTGTTGTCCAAATGGCCAAGGTAGAGGACAACCAGAGAGATGGGAACCAAGCTCGTTGGAAGGACAAATTGACTACTTTGGGCACCAAGAGGGCTAATACCTTCACAAGCAATCGTAATGCCAAGAAGCCGTTCAGAACCACAGCTGCAAAGAAGGCGATTGCCCAAGTACCTTCGAAGAAGGTTTCTGCCACTATTTCTATTGACTTAGCACCTGGCTCAGTGAGGTGCTACAACTGTCACCAAGAGGGACATATATCCAAGAACTATCCCCTTCCTCAAAAGCAAGGACCTCAACAGGGCAAAGTCTAACTCCACAATGGCAGAAGATGTTGAAAACTCTACCAACGTGGTCACAAGTATTCTCTTTCAGAATAGCTAAAATATTTATGCATGAATTGAGAATATCCTTCAAATAAATTATGAAGTTAATAAGCTACGTACCATTAGGTACCTTATCCGTATCCGATTTGCCGATTTGAGTACTTTTTGACTCTGGTGCGACCTACTCTTTTTTGTCACCCTCATTCGCTGAGAAAATGGGAACACCCCTAGGGCAAATGGAGTCCCAACTTATAGTTAGTACTCCATTGGAACAACATGTGGAATTGGACTACTACCACGGACCGTGCAAAGTCCAAATCGGTGACAAGCAAATGGATGCAAATTTGATACTCCTAGACATGTTGGATTTTGACGCAATCCTAGGAATGGACTGGCTAGCTACACATAAGGCCAGCATCCTTTGTGTCAAGAGAAAAGTCTCATTCGATGTTGATGGTGACAAGTCAATTGTATTCATCGGAGACAAGCCGAAGAAACATAAGAAACTCTTTATATCTTCCTTGTAAACAAGTAAGTTGCTAGCTTAGGGATGTATTGCATACATTGCATCTGTTGTAGATACTTATATAGAAACTCCCAAGTTAGAAGACCTACGAGTAGTGAATGAATTCCCTAAAGTATTTTTGGAAGATCTACTAGGTTTTCCACTGGACAGAGCAACAGAGTTTGTAATTGATTTGCTCCCAAGATCGGCACCTATATCCAAAGCACCTTATAGGATGGCACCTGTCACACCCCAATTTTGATTGAACCAGAAGTGTGAGTGAACCGTTAATGAACCAATGGTTCACACCAGGATCTTAATAAGACTGTGCCTACTTATACAAACCATTGCACATAACCATAATCAGAATATAATAATATACAATGAAAGTCTTAAATTAAATGAACTGAGTACTTCTATTGATAAATAAATTATCCAGTTATTCAAAATACCAAAACATAAATAATTATCCCAACATCTCCATTATAAATCCAACTAAATATAAATAAATAAACAAAACCAACATCCTAGAGGTACACGCAGAAAGGGCACTCGCATGAAGAGTCATGCTCGTCCTCCCCTGCTTCCACTTCCAAAGCAACAACACCTCCATATATTGGAGCATCCACGTAGTCCTCGATAGTATAACTTATATCAACATCTAAAAACATGTATATATACAAGGGTGAGCTCACAACTTAGCTCAGTAAGATAATCAGACAACGCAACAAACACATGCATGAGTAACATTCACAGTATGGTCTGGTTTTAAGTTTGAAGTGGGCTATAGAAAGGATTGGCGGCCACCGCACCTCTATACACGAGTGTGTGAAGCCTCCCAATGGATCAAACACCACTATCATCCCACATGCACCCACCATGGAATAGAGATAGAGCTAAAGCGTTCGGATCAAACACCGCCAACACTTTCCCTGATACCATACCCATACCAACACGTAAGCCCCTATTGGCTAGGGCTTGCAAATTAGGCTTGCAACTAACCAATCCTATATGTCATCATAGGAGGCCCTATCCCAGCACAGCTCCCTACGGCATAGAGATAGAGCTAGAGTCTAGTGGCCAGGCCAGAGATCACAGTGCCACTTCCTCCCCCTGATACTCTACCCACACCAAGCATGCTAAGACAGAACAATACGAAAGGTGTTAGTGTGAGGAATGATCCCAAACCCTAGGTCCTTCCCATTCCACACACCAACGAAAACAATCACATACCTAACAGTCACATCCTAGCATAGCGAGTATGCATGAACAATAATAATAAGTGAAAGTAAAGATAACATGCGAGTATGTATACACATCAGTCCATAGAATCATAATTATTAACAATGTTTTACTGTTATTAAATTATTAGGGTTTAGGTCTAATTCCCTTACGTGACGTTTGTTTGATAGCTTTCTCCACGTCATGGAATCCAAACTCGCTATCACAAGGTCCTACATGAAGTCAGGGTTAAATTAAAATTAGTTTCTTAGGGATTATGTTGGTAAAAAAACCAACTGGGTCAAAAATACTCCTCACAGTGCAGACCGATCGCAGGTACCAGTCACAGCACTGTGGGGAAAGGTGCGACCGGTATGGTCGACTGGTCCCCATAGAACAGTCTCCGAGAGATACCGGTCGTAGGTATCGATCGCATAGGGTGCAACTGGTATGGTCGATCGATATGTCTCTGGAAGATCGTACACCCAGTTCTCACCTTCTGTCGGTCACCCCCTATTGATTCTAGGGTTTCCACTATACATTCTAGGTCCGAGCAATGAGTTAGAGTTATTTCAACTCCATTCAAGTCCTAGTTTTGATGATCTTCAACCTAGAACTCGAATCTAGGGTTTAACGACTATATTAGGGTTTGACGATGAATTCTGGTTTAGATCAATACCTCACCTCGCATGGTATTGATCCATTCATGACTAACCTTCTAGAACGCTTAACGTAGATGAAGGTTTAAGCACTTACCGTTGATTTGCAGTAGAGTGTTTTTCGTCCAACGGCGACGGCGGCTCCTCCCTCTCTTTCCTTAGCTCCTTCTCCTTCTTCGATCTCTTTCTCCTCTTTAGGGTTTATGAGGATCAATGAAAGAGATAATAAAAAGGTTTAGGGGTCCTTATATAGACTAGGGTTGAGTTTAGGAAGCCCCCTAACATAGGAAAGTCCTTTGGTTCGAAATTTGGAAAGTGGGACCCGTAGAGATCCATTTTCGGATCTAAGTGGTCTGCCTACGCAGGCATACCAGTGGACCGGTACCATCGACCAGTACCATCGATTGGAATGAATTAATTATCATACATGGTCCATTTTCATACCTCTTGGTTGTCATCCTTTCGTCCCGTCTGGCCCGGTGATGATTGGAAGACCTGTTACGACATGAATTAAAGGTTTAGATTGGGTTCATGGAGTGCGGGTCTTACAGCACCTGTAGAACTAAAAGAACTCAAGGTTCAATTACAGGAATTGCTAGACCAAGGCTTTATTAGGCCAAGTATTTTACCATGGGGAGAGCCAGTCATATTCGTCAAGAATAAGGACGAAAGTGTCAGACTATGTATCGACTATGGAAAATTAAATAAACTCACTATCACAAATCGATACCCTCTGCCCAGGATCAATGACCTATTCGATCAATTGCAAGGAGCCTCAGTATTCTCAAAGATTGACTTGCGATCAGGTTATGAACAATCGAAGATCAAAGAAGCTAATATCCTGAAGACTGCCATGAGGACCCGCTATGGCCATTATGAATTCAGGGTCATGTAGTTCGGATTAACAAATGCTCTTGCATCATTCATGGAGTTGATGAATACGGTATTCCCTGACTTTTTAGATCAGTTTGTCATCGTATTCATTGATGATATCCTTGTCTATTCTCGCTCTCCTAAAGAACATAAAGAAAGGTTTTGCAATTACTCAAGGAAGAGAAGTTGTATGTTAAATTCAGGAAGTGTGAGTTTTGGTTAAGAGAAGTGGCATTCCTTGGAAACATCATCTCTGGGGATGAAATAGCTGTAGACAGTAGTAAAGTCTAAGCAGTATTGGAATGGGAAACCCCAAAAATAGTCGTAAAGGAAAGGAGTTTCCTGGGTCTAGCTGGATATTTTCGACGATTCATTCAAGATTACTCACTAATAGTTGTGCCACTAACCCAACTCATGAAGAAGGGATAGAAATTTAAATGGATTGAAAAGCAAGAGGCAAGCTTCCAGACCTTGAAATAGAAGCTCATGACAGCCCTAGTGCTGACTGTATCTAGTGGAAATACCAGGTACACTGTACACCGACGCATCAAATATATGACTGGGGTGTGTATTAATGCAGCATGATCAAGTCAGTACTTATGCTTCTCGACAGCTGAAGAAGCATGAGAAGAATCACCCCACTCACGACCTAGAACTGGTAATGGTAGTCTTCGCACTGAAGATATGGAGACACTATCTATTCGGTGCTGCTTTCTAGATCATGTCTGACCACAAGAGCTTGGTATATTTATTCAACCAGAAGGAGTTGAACATGAGGCAATGACGGTGGTTAGAACTATTGAAGGATTATGTAATAGACATTTAGTACCACCCTGGGAAGGCCAACGTAGTGGCTGATGCCTGAAGAATGAAGGTTGTTTACTCAAAGAAAGACGCCCAACAAGGGGAAGATGCCGATGCATACGTGGCTGTACATGTGGTAAGAAAGCAATGCCCAACAACACCGGGTGAGTTAACCACAGAAACCTTACATGAAGAATTTATCGCAGCCACCTCTATCCTTTTTAGCTGGTTAAGCATCACCCTGCCAAAAAGCATAAAGGATGTAATGCCAAAAGATTTATATTTGTGGGAGATTATGTCAGAATTGGAAAAGGGTAACATTGTCCCCGGCTTCTCAAGGGTGATGACGGATTACTCTACTTTTGGGGAAGAGTATGCATTCCTGAAAGCGAGAACATTAAGGAGAGCATTGTAGCTATGTTCATACCATCCTTTGTTAACTCATGCCAGTACATGACCCCTTATTGACTAAGGGTATAGTTACATGGGTAAATATATGTTCAACTAGCATGTTTACCTAATTACCATATTACTGAACTGTAACGTTGCCCAGCTTTCGACCCTATCTGGTCCTCATTCAGGACATTGTGACTTGGCGAAGTTACATATGGTCAATGCAAAGCAGCATTGGTAAAAAGTGGTGCAAGCATCCCATACCACCTACCTTCCTCCTTATCGACTTAACCAAATATAGTGAATCACCAAGAGTAGTCACTTTCATGGAGAGGTTATGATTGTCCCGTACCACTCGTTTCCACCATTACAGGCACTATTGATTGCATACAATAATAATGCATATCCATGAGTAAACAGAGCTGTATATTGGATGGTATGTTATCACACAATAGCATGTTATCAATCTCACATCAACACATAAGGTTCAATCATGAAGTTAGGCTGGGAAGAGAAGGTGCGGTTGGTTACCAGCTGCACGGTCTCGAACCGCACCCTCATAATCGAATTTGGGTTGGTAACCAACCTAGTGTGGGACCCATGGTTTGGATTCTTCTGTTATCCAGCCATTGAAGGATGACCAGGTTCATTTTGAATTAAGGAAGGAGGGAGGAAATCCTCCATGTATCATATTAAAATCTTATCCTACTCTAAACGTAAATAGATTATGGGATTAGTCCATACTCCATTCTTCACTTCTGCTCAACTAGACAAAATGAGAGAGCGAGAGAGAGGGAGGAAGAACTCTGATGCTTTTTGGAGAAGAAGGGAGGAAGGAGATCCAAGAAGTGAGAAAAAAAAGAAGAAGAAAAGGGAAATAGGAGTCTTTGCTCCAATGGAGTCAAGCTTTAGATAGAAAGGATAAATGGGAAACCATTATTGGTATCAATCCTCTACTTCTTTGGATTTTTCATTCAAAAGAATAACAATGGTTAACCATGGAGGGGTCTTGCCACCATATCTTCCCTGTACAAACCCCACTTGCCATCACTAGTAAGCATCCATGGGTTTATTTGGATGTGGATCAATCTAAAGAGGAACCCAAGACCATATGAACGATGAAAAAGAGGTAAAAATTATTAGTATCGGGATCTAAGCATCCCAAGTGATTTATGATCGATTGGCCATTCATAAACCAAGGCCAGGGTAAAACCCCTTAATGGAGTTGCCAAAATCGGATCTAAGGTTTACAAACCAGATCCAGCAATATCGGCTATTTGGAAAATCAAAACGATGTTTATAACATGATGTAGAAAAGAAATTCTGAGCCCAAACTTCTTAATCATGCTTGGAAAAATCCTAGTAAAGCATCATGTTGAAATCACATACTTTTGGCCACGTTTTGACGTACGGCCGAAGGCACCAGCAGCAAGCTTGGTGGCCAAACCATGCGATCGACACCATTAGTCGCTCGTGATTTCGACATCAGATCTTGACCATGTTTGGACAGTAGCTTTATGGGATTTTATTAAGCCTATTTATGGGTTTGGATTCCCTAGACCATGTTTATAGATATGTATTCTCCTCCATTTCAATTGTTAACCTTGATAAGTGATTTTGTTATTTGCTATTCACTCTTAGAAATGCTTGAAACCCTTGGACAGCAACTGTAGGATGTTAAATTTTAATCACCAGACCTCTGGAAATGTTTATAACCCAATAGGATGTTACAATGAGCAAGCAATAGAGACAAATAATAAACAAAAGGTTTATATCTTTTATTTTATGGCTATAAAGGTATGGGAGAAACATAAAGAAGCTGTTCGAGGCCATACTCTATAATATTTTTCTGTTTACTATCTGAGGTAAGGGGATTAGACCTTTGTTTGCGTATGAACTTTATATTTGATGCTGTATGGGATTGATAACATCTTTGTGTGATAACATGCCATCCAATATACTATTTTACTTCTTCATGCATATGCATCCTTATGTTTGGGATCAACATTGTTGGTAGGGATTGGATGGTGAATGGATTGTGTACTCGCTACCTTTCCATGAAAGAGACTGATACATGTTTGATTCATGATGTCTAGTTAAGTCAGGAAGGAAAAAGGTGGGTGGAATAGGATGCTTGCACCACTTTTTACTAGTGCTGTTTTGTATTGACCACATTTAACTTAGCCAAATCACGATGTCCTATGTAGGGGCTTCGACAGGGTAGGAAGCTTGGCGACATTATGGTCCAGTAATATGGTTAATTAGGTGGACATGGTTAGTTGAATTTTAATTATCCGTATAACTGTACCCCTAGCCATTAGGGTGTTCTGTAGTGACATCAATAAAGGGTGGTATGAACAAAGCTATGATGCTCCCCATACACAATGTAGTGTAAATGGGTGGGCGAGTCGACTAGTGAGATTACCACCTCTCAAATGCCGTAAGTTAGACTTGGGATGAGTTGCGGTCATGTGTGGACAAAAATGATGGACCATAAATGGGGATGTTACTGTACGCTGAGTGAGGCAGTATTAATTCTTTAGGAGTAATCCATATAGCTGGAGACTCCATGTGTGGGTTGTCTAGAGCTGACACTTATAGTTATTTTCCAGACGGTAGTTAATTCATGCATTTATATGTTGTACGTTTAATTTCCTTGCCAAGTTCGGTGGTTGAGCTTACCCTTGTATACATAAATTATTTTATATATAGGAAGAATTGATGTGGAACATGGCGATGCGGACATTGGTGATGAGGACGTCCATGATTTGATGTGCGAGTGTGACGACTGTGTTTATGGATATACACATTGGACATTTGATAAATATTTTATTTGATTTTAAGCTATTTGTTTTGGGGGCATGTTTCCCGTATGAATAATTTGATTTTAAGGATTTATTTCACTTATCTAATTATAGTACAATGGTTTGGGATTTCATTTAACTCTATCATTAGAATATTTAGCTATTGTGGATATGTTGATTTATGTCTTCTGCTATACTCTTGATCTGTAACTCTCAATTATTCTTTGTGGTGATGTAATTTTATTGTTATTGCTATGATTGTATGGTTTAATGGTTGACGTACCACATTTCGTGATCCTAGAAGGGGATTTGTAATGCTCTAATAAGATATAGAGATCCCATTACATTCCATAGTATCGATACGTCGGGAACCGTGTGTGACAAAACATGAATTAAAGGACTAGTAAATGTTACTACTAATGCTAAAACATTAATCGAATGTAAAGCAATGCTAGAACAAACTTGCTAGATGACAAATTAATGGATAACAATGAATATGATTTTGATAGAGATACGAAGAACATCGAGGAAGAAAGCTACTCGATCGGTACTACGGTAGTCTACTTATCTAGCTTTCAATAAGGGAACTAAATCTTTGGATACATGTGCTTGTCTCTATTAATTATGCATAAGGGTAGAGTTGGGTTACCTCAATTGGGCTCCGTTGTTCTAGTTCATCTTGGTTTGAACAGTTCATCTTGGTAAGACCTTTTACAAAGTCAAAATTTCAAATTATGATCAAAATTTTGGGTGTGGGTCTTACAATTCTACTCCCTTGACAAAAATTTCATCCTCAAAATTTTGATGTACCTATAACATCGAATAAATGTGGGTACTGTTCACACATCTCTTCTTCTTTTTCCTACTAGGCTTCTTCTTCATTGTGGCTCTTCCATAGCACATTGGCAAAATAAATACTTCGATTTCTGAGTTCTTGGACCTTCCATTCTACAATAGTCAATGGTTCCACCTTATAAGACAAATTGGCCTTTAACTGTGGTAGTTCGGTGGTCATCATGTGTGCTAGGTCTCTGATGTATTTATTTAGCATAGACATGTAAAACACATTGTGGACACCTGATAGTGATGGAGGGAGCACCAATTGGTATGCTACGATTTTGCTCCTCCCAGGATTTCATAGGGTCCAACATACCAAGAGCTTAGCTTTCCTTTCTTTCCAAATCATTTCACCACCCTAAAAGGGGATACCTTCAAGAACACTTTAACACTGACTTCGAACTCCAGATACTTTCATCCTGTATCAGCATAGTTCTTTTGTCGAGTCTGTGTGGCTTTAATTCTTTCCTGGATTAAATCGACCTTCTCACAGGTTTCTTGAATAATCTCGAGTCCCAATATTCTTATTTCTCTTACTTCATTCCAGTAGAGAGGGGTTCTACACTTTCTTCCATATAATGCCACATATGGAGCCATACCGATAATAGGTTAGTAACTGTTGTTGTAAGTGAACTCTATGAGTGCTAAAATTTCATCGCACTTGGTTTTGAAATCCAGGGTGCATGCCCTAAGCATATCCTCTAGTATTTGGATTGTTCTTTTCGATTGGCCATTGGTTTGTGGGTGATATGCGGTGTTGAATTTCAATTGAGTACCCATCTCATTCTGTATTCCTTCCCAGAAGAGCGAGGTGAATCAAAGGTCCCGATCTGACACTATACTGGTTGGTACCCTGTGTAACTGGACAATATTGTCTATGTATAACCTTTCCAAATGGTCCATAGAATATTGTGGCCGAACAACAATGAACCTTTTACTCTTTGTGAAACGATCGACGACTACCCAGACAATGTCTACTCGAGCTATTAAGGGCAAACCTGTGATGAAGTCCATTATTACATGATCCCATTTCCATTCAAGGATAGGTAATGGTTGTAACTTCCTTATCAGTCTTTGTTGGACAGCTTTTACTTGTTAGTAGGTCAAATACTTGTAAACAAATCTGGCCACATCGGCCTTTATTCCTCTCCACCAAAAGTTCTTCTTCAGATTCTTGTACATCTTTGTACTACCAGGATGTATGGTATAAGGAGTAGTATGAGCATCCATCATGATAGTCTCTTTAATGTTTTCTTTGTTTTTGGGAATGCATATCCTTCCCTGAAAGTAGAGTAATCCATCGTCACTCTTAGAGAAATCGGGGACTAGGTTACCCTTCTCTAGTTCCATCATAATCTTCTTCAAACATGAATCCTTCGGCATTGCTTCCTTTATATTTTCTGGAAGGGTCAGATTGGTGCATAATGTGCTAAAAAGGGCAGAGGTGGATGTGACAAACTCTTCAAGTAAGGCATCTATGGTTAACTCACCGGGTGTTGATGGATGTTGAGTTGTTACCACATGTGCAAACATATATGCATCATCTTCTTCCCCTTGTTGAGTATCTTTTTTTTAGTAAACAACCTTCTTGCTTAAGGCAGAGGCAACTACATTGGCCTTTTCAGGTGGCACTGTATGTCTATCTCGTAGTCTTTTAGTAGTTCCAACCACCGTCGTTGCCTCATGTACAATTCCTTTTGATTAAATAAGTAGACCAAGCTCTTGTGGTCTGACATAATCTTGAAAGCAGCACCAAATAGATAGTGTCTCCATATCTTCAGTGCGAAGACTACCACTGGCAATTCCAGGTCATGAGTGAGGTAGTTATTTTCATGTTCTTTCAGTTGTCTTGACTCGTAAGCAATGACTTGATCATGTTACATTAATACACACTCCAGTCCGATGTTGGACACGTCAGTGTACACGGTGTACCTGGTATTTCTACTAGGCATAGTTAAAACTGGGGCTGTCATGAGCTTCTACTTTATAGTTTGGAAGCTTGCCTCTTGCTTCGCAGTCCATTCAAATTTTTGTCCGTTCTTTGTGAGTTGGGTTAATGGCACAATGATTCTTGAGTAGTCCTATATGAATTACCGAAAATATCCAACTAAATCCAAGAAACTCCTTACTTCCATAACTGTCTTTGGGGTTTCCCATTAGAATACTGCTTGGACTTTACAGGGGTCTATACCTATCCCTTCCCCAGAGATGATATGTTTGAAGAATGCCACTTTCCTTAATCAAAACTCTTACTTCTTAAACTTAGCATACAACTTCTCTTCCTTGAGTTATTATAAAACCTTCTCAGGTGTTCTTTATGTTCTTCAGGACAGCAAGAGTACACACGAATGTCATCAATAAAAACTATGACAAACTGGTCCAAAAAGTCATGGAATACTCTGTTCATTAACTCCATGAACAATGCATGAGGTTTTGTTAATCTGAACGACATGACCCTATTCATAATGGCCATAGGAGGTCCTAAAAGCAGTCTTTGGAATATCGACTTCTCTGATCTTCAACTAGTGATAGCCGGATCGTAAGTCAATCTTTGAAAATACTGAGGCTCCTTGCAGTTGATCGAACAAGTCATCGATCTTGGTAACGGGTATCGATTCTTGACTGTGAACTTATTTAATTCTCGATAGTTAATACACAGTCTAACACTTCAGCCTTTCTTCTTGATGAATAAGACTGGTGGTCCCCACGGTGAAATACATGGCCTAATAAAGCCTTTATCTAGCAATTCCTATAATTGAACCTTGAGTTCTACAGGTGCTGTCACATCCCAATTCTGAACCAACCAGAATGGTGTGATGAATCATCCATAGACCAACGGTTAAACCAGGATCTCGTATAGGCTGTGCCCATTCGATTAAACCAGATACATCCCACAAGCAAATTCAGAGTAAATAAACGATAGCGGAAGTCTTTAATACTAATGAAATGAGTATCTGACAGTGATAGCATAATTAAGTATCCAATTATCTCCAATATACCTCAAGACATAAAATAAATTAAAATAAACAATTACATGTTCCAATAACTAAACAACTAAGCAAATAAAAAACACATGAGTTGCACTTGCACGACGAATCATGCGTATCTTCTTCAGCTTCTACGTCCATCGCAGCAACGTGTCCATATGTCAATGCATTCATATATTCTTCAACAGTAGGACCTGCGTTAAGAACTAAAAATATTCAACTTCAAAAGGGTGAACACACATCACGGCTCAGTGAACAAACAAAACAATGCAACAATCATATGCATGCATTCAATGCATATCTTTGGTCTGGTTTTTAAGTTTGCAATATGCTATAGAAAGGTTTGGTGGTCGCCGCACCTCTATACATGAGTGTGTGAATCCTCCAATGGATCAAACACCATTGCCGTCCCACATGCAACCACCTTGGAATAGAGATAGAGCTAAAGTATCCGGATCAAACACAGCCAACACTTCCCTTGATGCCCTACCTATACCAACACATAAGCCCTTATTGGCGAGGGCTTCCAAACTGGGCTCCCAACTACCAATCCTAATGCCATATAGTGTATCCAAGGCCTCACCCTAGCATCCCTTAACACATCCATAGAGATAGAGCTAAGGCCCCCCGACAAAGTCAGAGACCACAGGTCCGAGACCACTTCCCTTGTTGCCCTACGACATAATAGTTCTACTAAGGTAATGGTGATACGATGATGTTAGTGGGAAAGACTTGAGTAAAGATAGAACTAGAGTCTGGTGACCAGATCGAAGACCACCATGCCATGTCCTCCCCCTAATGCTCCACTCACAACCAACACACCAACCACACACATACATTCACTTTCCTATTCCTAGCATCATCATCATCATTATGTTATAAATAACAGAATTAAATATGCATGAACAGTAATAGCAAAAATATTGGATGACATGTGAGTTGCACATTACAAGCATCAAGCATAGAATTAATCATGGCATTGGACTCAATAAAAAATAAAGCAGTTTGTTATTATCCAATCAATTTAGATCTTGTTCCCTTACCTGTTAGTAATACTCGATCTCCTTCCAAGCCTTGAAATTCTTTTTGAATTGATTTAACAACCTAAAAGTTATATGAATTTAAGTTAGGGTTCATATGTAACATGTTATAGTAGTCAAAAATCAAAACAGAGCACTGATAGGTGTCTGATTGGTCCTATGGTCTTATATTGTATTCGACCTTACTGCCTACGGTCAATACCCTACGATCGCATATGGTGTGACTGTAGTTGCGACCACATGGTTTTTGGATCTTCCCGAATGCCTATGGTCGATCCTCTGGTCATGCTGGTCATGTTATAGTCAATCGTAGCTGCGACCTTGGGATTTCTGGTCATAGACTACATGCAATTCGAGTTCTTCCTTTGTCAATTCCTCTACTCTTTAATTGGGTTTATAAGGTCATTCTATGGCCATCATTAGTAGTTTCTTATCAACCCTAATCATCAAACTCTCTCCTCATGGTTTTCCTTGGGATTTTCTCAAGGAAATCACATGGATCATAATAGGTTGATATTGCCTATTTTTCATAGAATTCTTATTCCATAGAGTTTACATCTCTAGAGAGTAGGTTCATACCTTCACCTGTGATAGAGAGCCAATCTCTTCTCAGCAAATTCCTCTCCTTAGCTTTTTTTTTTTCTTCTTCTTCTCTTCCTTCTCTTTCCTTCTCTTTTTCTAGGGTTTACTAATGTTCTAAAGGAGTGGAAAAGGGCTGAGAGATGTCCTTTATATAGAGGAAAACTCTCTATATAGAGTCCTGTTTCAATTAGGAAAGAAATCCCTTAGTTTAGGAAAGTTTTCAAAACTCTGAGTCTGATCTGGTGTCTCACAATCGATGGCTACGGTAGCAGAACCCATCGGCCGTAGGGTCGAAATCATCGATGGTAGGGTCATTGATCAGTGACCATTGTTTCTTTCCATATGGTCGACCATATCTACCCAGGTATTTAACCATAGGTATGTTTTCAGTGTTTTTAACTCTATTCTCATACCTGGTTTGTGATCCATCTTCAAACGATTGGTCCACTTGGTGCAGAAATGATGGGAAGACTTGGCACGACACGGTTAGACTGGGTTAGTGGATTGTGGGTCTTACAGGTGCAATCCTATAAGGTGATTTGGAGACAAATGGCTATCCTGGGAGTAAATCAATTACAAACTCTGTTGCTCTGTCGGCGGCAGACCTGGTAGATCTTCTAGAAATACTTTAGGAAATTCATTCACTACTCGTAGGTCTTTTAGTTTGGGAGTTTCTATTGTAGTGTCTACAACAGATGCAATATATGCAGTACTTCCTTAAACTAATAACTTGCTTGTAAGGCAGATATGAAGAGTTTCTTATGTTTCTCCAGTTTGCCTCTGATGAAGACAATTGGCTTGTCCCCATCAACATCAAATGAGACATTTCTTTCTGCACAAATAATGCTGGCCTTGTGTATAGCTATCCAGTTCATTCCTAGGATTATGTTAAAATCTGATATATTAGAAGTATCAGATTCTCATCCATTTAATTGTCACCGATTTAGACTTTGCACGGTCCATGGTAGTTGTCATAGCCCATTCTGGAAAATTGGACATGATATTTGGGTCATGCAGTAGACAACCTGAATCTTTCAGCGATTGACAGTCAAAATGAACTACCCAACAAACCCCACAGTCTACATACACAATATCCACCAAAATCAACAGTAGATAATAATATTGCAGCGGAATAATAGAGTTGTAGAGGAATCATAATATAGACCATGATGCCAATTAATGTTACTTTAACCTAATAGTTTTGTTATGCCTTGCAAGCCATTTCACAATATCTTTAATATTACATACATTCCCTTATAATAACTAGATTAAATCTGTATAAGTCCCTGTGGATAGACCAAATCATCATCTATCCACAGATAGAAAAATCACAAAGGCGAGGCACTGACTTAGGTACAACCCTTGACATGATCCCTCAGCAGAACCCCAACAAGAGAAGTGCCATCAACATCAACAGGGTCCATGACTATAGTAGCAGGAGAAGTACCTGTAATCAAAGCTAAAAAAATTCGATATCGAGGGGTGAGCTCCCATCCCAGCTCAGCAAGAAGTCAAGTATCCAATGAAATCTTATGCAACAATTTATGAATGTAGTACAGAAACAAATAAACAAGTAATTGTGAGTATCATAGTAGCGTGTATGCAAATCATGGTTGAACTATACATTAGAGAGGATCTACCCCGTACCCCACTGCCTGAGCAAATATACTCATACCACATAGCCTAAGTATTTTGTACTCCACCGCCTAGATTATATTCTCCTTGCTAAAGTACAAATCACTTGACCAAGTTGATGCATAAAATAATACCATAACCTTAAAAAGGTTACACCCCAGCAGAGATCCCCATTTTAATCCTATGGACTGACCGTGTCCCCACTAAGGTGTAAGCGCGTATATGGTCATGTGAAGTACACCCATATATCGCATGATCGTCTCCCCCACAACACAATCATATTCAAACAATCAATCATTCATCATGTGATGTGCAAGCAGTAAGTAAAATTATACTCCAGCAGGAATCCCCATTCCACTCCCATAGAGTGACCGTGTCCCCATTAGAGTATAGAGTGCCAACATGACACGTATATTGTACTATCATACTTTACATGCCCATACATGGTCTCATATAAGGCTGCACCCAGCAAAAAACCCCAATTCCCCACTCCCATGGTTCATCGTGCCTCCATTAAGGTACAACTACTCCTAACGTGAATTCATGAAGTTGTCCGTTACATGAACCACTATATATGGGTGGCATCCCAGTAGAAAACCCCGGATCCCTACTCCCAGGGATCACCATGTCTCCACTAAGATATTGGCACACCAACATAATACGTATGCCCATACTCCAATACGTTACACGTACCATCATACATGGTTATGCATGCAAACAATATAAACCTTGCAGAGAACCCCAGATCCCTACTCCCACAGTTCACCATGCCTCTACCAAGGTAGCAACAACTATCAACATACATAGTTATAGTTATATGCAAATGTATGAACAGTTATACAGTTTATTGGATGACATGTTATAGTAAAATTAAATGCGCATGCAACAATCACATGCTCAAACTCTACGTGACCTGATTCCTCACCTGTAGACATCGAAGGTGCTGTTGAACCTTAAAGTTGACAGAAGGCTTGGTCCACTACCCACGGTGTCTTACCTAATTTGATTAAATAAGCTTCATTAGGTTAGTGAACATCTTTTAAACCAGCATAAATAAGTCCTAGAGTCCATGCACAAGTGCCAAGATATGTCAGGAACCGAAATGATAGTTTTCCTAATCATTTTTAGGTTTATTAGTCAATATATACTGAACTGACAGTTGGAACCTATTGGGCTTTCCACTGGTACGTAAAGCCAGTTAACACTTAACCTTTTCTTATGTTTACTGAATCAGAGGATAAATTGGATGATTGATCATCTACTTGATCATCTGCTTCATATACTGTTTATAGTAATGAGGATTCTAGTGGGTTGTTTGGAAGCTAGGCCGGGTGATCGATCATCCAACACTGGCTCCGATTGTAATTAAGCCTACGTGGAGGCAAGACCAAATGGTGCCATGTACATAATCGGTGTAATGCACCTAGTGGGTCATTCATCTGGTCACGTGATACCAGTTAGGGTGACAATGGATATTACTTAATCTAATGGTTTAAAGTATTTGTCCTGGCAGTCGACTGGTCATATATCAACCGGTATTAGGGCCATTACCAGTCTACTGGTTCATGCTTCCCGTTTTGACTTAGAGGCCATACACGAACCAGAGAAGATTTTCTTCTTTGGGAAAAGTTTTCCATCATGGTTTCCTTCACTCTAATTACTGGGAAACGCCTATCTACCATTATTGCACACAATGGGAGTCATTTAGACTCCATTATCATCTCCATCCATGGAGATGGTGAAAACCTAAGCTTCTAGGTCAACCTTTTTTTTTTTCACTAGTGGAGGCCATCAATGGAGAGCTTCTACTATGGTCTCAAGCCTACATTCCCACAAGAATGGAAGAGGAAGGAGGGATGAAGACATACCTCAAGGAAAATGATGTTTGAGCTTGAGTTCCAAGCTTTACTCCCAAGTACTCTCACCCTCCCACAATTCAGCAAGAGAGGTAAAAGGAGAGTGAGCCCTCCTTTTAGAGGACATGTGGAGAGAGAGAGTGTGTGTGTCCTGCTCTTGCTCAATTGGTAGAAGTCAAGCGGAAGAATATTCCTCTAGTTGTGTCTCCGATTGGACTTAAAGCATATCTGGGCCTAGTTTTATGAGACCAATTTGATGGTGATGCTTCCTAGGCTTCAAATACCTCCTCCCACATCTTTTAGTACTCCTAGGTGACCTAAGGGACCGACCCACATCATATGTAGAGTCCCGAGACAGGGTGCCAAGGGTTGGCAAAATAAGTCCCGATACGGAGAGATCTGAATCGTGAGGATCTCAGAGTAGGTCTTACAGTAGTAGTCCAGTTCTACTTGTTGTCCCAATGGTGTACTGACTATGAGTCGGGACTCCATTTGTTTTTATTTTCTCAACAAGTGAGGGCGACATGAAATAATTGGTCAACATAAGTCAAAGAGTACTCAAGCCGACAAATTAGATAAAGATAAGGTATTTAGTGGTATACAACTTTCTACTTTGACAATAATTCAAGAATATTCTCAATTCATGCATAAACATTTTAACTACTATGAAGGAGAATACGTGTGGCCACGCTAGTAGAGTTCTTAGCATCTTCTCCCGTTGGGGCATAGACTTTGCCCTGATGAAGTCCTTATTTTGGTAGAAGGGGACAGTTCCTGGATATATCTCCCTCTTGGTGACAATTGTAGCATAACATCGAGCTAGGTGGTAGGTCAATATAAGTAGGGGCAGCAGTCTTCTTCATAGGAACCTGAGCAGTTACCATATTTGCAACGGTAGCTTTGAATGGTTTCTTGGCTGTACTAGCTTTTGCGAAGGTGCTAGCTCTCTTCGTGCCCAAATTCATTAATCTGTCCTTCCAACGAGCTTGGTGCCCATCTCTTTGGTTCTCTTCCACTACCTTAGCTGTTTGCATGACACTTGCATACGTAGTATGGCCTTGAGCCTTAACAATGGCTTGCACACCTCTCCTTAAGCCATTTGCAAACCTTTTTGGCTTCAATGGATCTACTCGCATGCTGTGGTTTGCAAAATAGTACAATCTCTCAAGGTCTCTTTGGTAATCAGTGTCTGACTTCTGTACTTGGCTAAAAGTTAGATATTCCACCTCCTTCTGGTCCTTGTAACTCTGGGAAAAGTAGTTGCCAAAGAAGGCTTTTTTAAAGTTCTCAAATGAGATGTTACCACACCTGGCTCTAGGATAGGATGAGTGGATTCCCACCAGTTGTCGGGCTCATCTTTGAACATGAAGGTGGCACAAAGAATTTTTTGCTTGTCAATTTGCGGCATCATCCTGAGGGTTTTCTCGATGGCCGGGCATAGGGGATCATTTCCCATACCTATAGAGGCTTCATCTTTTGGAAAGCTTCCACTATTCTTGCCATGGGTGTCAAGGTAGGTGGTAATGCTACAGGAGGAATGACTGAAGCAACAGTAGTAGGCATTCGTGGTGCTGGTATAGTCTGGGCTGCCGGAACAAGAGTAATCGGAGGGGCTGCTTCCCCACAAAGCACGGTTATAAGCCCAGTCATTAACTGTTGCTGTTTAATACTGATGTCAAGGGAAAAGTTTCCCATTATTGCAGTAACATCCACTGTTGTTAGCATCGATGGTTGTGGTGGTGCTATGGGTACTGCCTCATCTTTTACCCTAGGTGGAGGTACTGGTTCTATTGGAGGTTCTTATGTTACCCCCTTTGGTGGGGCATTGCTCTCTCTAGTGTTAGGTACACGTCGCCTTCTCTAGTACTAGGAGGCATAAGTGGAAACTTTTTCTCAAACCTAAAAATATTTAAATAGTCAGTCGACTCACAGGTATGAATGTCCCAAATTTACATCATGTAATGCGAATGGCATGTTTAAAGCCCAAATTCAAGTTTCAAGTGCATTTTTGATGAATCAAAACGATAAAACATTCAACACAGAGCAAAAACTGACAAAAAGGAACGTGCGACACATGACTGACCGCACCTTGGCAAGGTGAGGGGCATGCGGTTGGTATCCGACTGCACGTCACTGTCTCAATTTAAATGGATATGCAACTTTTGTTTTTCTCATTTTTCGTTGTGCGGTGTTAGGGAGTAGCTGAAAGAAGGTGCACACCATTTGAATCTCACTCTTGGAGACTTTCTTGATGATTTCTTGCCTTAATCATTCTCGTTATCATCTCCACACCTCAGCATGGTAAGTTTTGATACTGATTTCCATTTTTCCTTAACCTATGGTAGGCTTTTGTCGATTTATTGATGTTTTCCATCAAAATGATGGGGTTTTGTTAATTTAACATGCTAGGGAGTGTTTACCATCCTTTCTCCATTGTCTAGACTCCATTTCATCGATTTATATGCTTGTCCTACTCCAAAATCGGGATTTTTTCTCTTTTCTTCCAAAACCAAGTTTGGTTTATGCTTGGTTTTATCTTCCTTTCACTCCATTGGTGTTTAAAATACTCCTTGGGTATGCAATGGTGATTGGGGTGTATGCAAACTCTTTAACAAGATCCTAGGTGGTCATTGTAAAAACCTGTACTCCACTAACTCGGTCTAACTGGGGTTAATGTGTCGTGATAGGTCTTCACATCATAACCGGGTCAGACGAAGTAATCAAATGACAGAACCACAAACCAAGGTACGATACTGACAACCCTAAGCTTGTTCGGTCAGACAGATAGAGTTGTCTGGTTTGCATATTATGCGACTGGATATGCGATCAGTCAACCATAAATACAGACTCCGAGTTTAGGGAAGTTTCTTATTTTGGTTAGACTACTCTCCTAATTTGGAGAGGACTCTAATAAAAGGTTACCCTTTATATAAGGGACATTTCTCCACATTCTCTCTCTTTTGTTCAATCACAAACTCTAGAATTGAGAGAGAGAGAGTTGAGAAGGAGGTTTAGAGAAGAAGAAGGCTCTGGAGAAGGAAGGAGGAGAAGAAGAACTAACCGTCAATTTTCAGCAGCCATCATCAAAAGACCAACATGAAGTTCCCAGTCTCTACACGTATGATAGTAAATGTGAGGTTGGACTCATAGCCATTAAAGACGGTGGTCAAATTTCACTACTGTATGAAATGTATAATGAAGACCAACAAGGATGTGTAGGCTTAGGGTTGTAGTAGAAACCCTAACCCTAACATGTTCTTGACCATAGAGTGGTTTAGGGTGACCATAGAGCGAGCCAAAGAATCGACTTTGAAGAAAGTCGGACGAAAAGATAGCCTCAAGGTTACCATGAAGGTTGTCTAGTCTGGTTATCCGAAAGCACCCAGTGTAAGACCATACAAGCCACCGGACCCTCTCAGAAAGTGTCTTAGGGTTATTTGGTATGGTGTCCAGTCAGAGATTATGCCATACCGAATAGTCGATCGGATAATGTCCAGCATGACAAATTACCAGCCCTGACAGTGAGTTTGATCACAGTAAAATTATTAGAACGAAGCTCTAACTTAGTCTTACTGATTGACTAAGATTCCTAATCAACTCAAGTGATTTCCAAGGTCTTGATGAGAGTCAAGGTCATTCAATAAGTGAGCGACAAGAACACAAATTAACTAGTTAATAATAAGCTACCTTGTGTGTATGTTGAATTGCTTGTTTGTGCATATGACATGTCATCTAATATCTATTATAATAATTCATGCATATTTATTTTGTTATGATAATTGAGGATAGGTAGTGGGGAGAGGTTGGAGCCTCAAACCATTTACTATACTGACAATGTTGTATCACTGTTACCTTAACGTATTTAATATGATGCAAGGTATCAGGGTGAGTGCTGGCGGTGTTGGCCATAACCTTTCTGTTAGACTCTAGTGCTATCTCTGATCCATATTGAAGGGTGCTGGGGTAAGGCCTTGGATACACTTTGTAGATATCTACGATTGGTTAGTGACAAAGCTAGTTTATAAGCCCTCGTTAGTAGGGGCATACGTACTAGTACAGGATTGAGTATCAGGGGGCGTGCTGATGGTTTGGTTGTAGCCTGCCCTGGGGCTCTAGCTTTATTTCTATCTTGTAGTGAGTGTTATGGGGCGACGACGGTTTTGGTTGGAGCCTAACTATTGGGTGTACTCACACTCTCGTGTATAGATGTATGGTTGTAGCCTATCCTTTCCATAGCACATTGCAAACTTAAATCAGATCAAATAATTGAATGTTACATCATGAATATTGCTTGCTGAATGTTTTATTTCTCACTGAGCTAAGTTGTGAGCTCATCCTACGATATCATTTTCTTTTTAATTTCTGATGATGCTGGTTATACTAGAGATGACTAAGTCAATGCACCTTCTGTTGGAAGAGTAGCAGCTATGGACATGCAGAAGATGGAGATTAAGCATGACTCATCATGTGAATGTCTCTTTTGTGTTTACCTCTAGGATTAGTTTTGTATTTGGGATTATGATTTTGTAATGAATATTTATTTATGTTTTGGTCAACATTTGAATAACTGGTTATTTATTATTTATCACATTAGACTCTTAGTTCATTATTAATAAAGATTTTCACTATTAATTACTTATTCTAATTATGTTAAAGTGTATGGTTTGATTGTTGACACGGTCCTATGTGATCCTGGCTTGAGCCGTTGGTTCATTAACGGTTCATTCATACTTCTGATTCAGTCAGAATTGAGGTGTGACAACTTGGTATTAGAGAGAAATGGCTTTGCCAGTCAAACCGTATGCATTAAGATGTGTCCATGAACTAAGTTAGGATAATTAAAAGCTTTAATACAAATACACAAGTTAAGTATGTATATTAGTTGAAACAAACTTAAAAAAGATCATAATACACAGAATAAAAGAAGGAACTATATATATATATATATATATATATATATATATATATATATATATAAATGATTTCACACATAATAAAGGGTACAGTCCATAAGTCGGACAATTACCTTAGAATGAGAGAAAATAGATAACAACAATGAGGAAATAAAAGAAATCCTAGTGCCTCCTCATTACTCCCATAGTCTCACTCATAAGGCTCTTCGAGCCAACGTACCTGCTCCTGAGTGACTTGGAGACTTTGGGCAAGACTTACCATTAGCTAATCCGTCGCTAGTTGAGCATCAACTAGAGCCCACTGTTCCTCCTTGATAGCCAGAAAGATGAGACAATATCTGATTAGAAACCAACTGGGAAGGTCCAACTACAGGTACTAGCTGGGGTGCAGGAAGGGGAATATCATCTACATCCATGTCTCCCCTCTACCCCCAGCTGCTGGTGGTGCTGCTGCTACTATGGCTATTGCCCTTCACAATGGCCCCTAACGTGCCTCTAGCTCCTCGTCACTGATGACGATGTCGTGCTGGCGCATCTTATATATGGCCTCTCAGTCCAAGTTTGCCATTACTGTATCCTCGTATATCCGCTCACCCTCCATATCCATACCAAGGTAATCTAGTAGAGTGGTGATCAACCGATCATATGGCAGGTTGACCTTTAGTCGGTGTGTCATCGCATGGTGCATAGTGCAGATGATGATGCAAGGAAGACGTTCTTCCTGCTTAGGGGTCACACAGAAGGTCATGTACTGGGTCAGCTACGAGACATCATTGTAGTGGCTGCTCTATGACAGGATGTTGTGCTGAATGATGCGGTAGTAGATGCAAGGAAGAGGACATAGGTTGACCTCCTTCATCACCCGATGGCCACCCTACATGATTTGACTCCATACTATGCCACAAGGCTCCTCAGATAGATACTTGCGCTCCTTCGGCACATAGTAAATGAGCTCCCATGCACATTGGAGATGCCGAACAAATCAGCCAACTCATGGGTGTTGAGCGAGAAATCCGCTTCCTTTACCTTGCTTGTGATGCGAAGCTCCCTGCCTCTATCGGAGTCGTTTGGGTTGCCCTCCAACTGCAAGTTGTAGTAGAACTGCTTCAACAAGTCAGGATGGGTGGATGCCTGATAATGGGTCACTGGCAGCCTACCCAAAGCATCGAACGCTACTGCTATGTTGAACCTATCTAACTCCTATAGGTTCACAAAGCACCCCACCTCAATGCTCTTACCCTGGAACCAAGGGTACTAAGCCTGTGCCTCCACTGACCGGAGTCGGCATCCATCAAATAACCTCATGAGTGGGGGTGAACCTCGAGTACTGGAAGGTGCCACATTCTTAGCAGCTGCTCAATGTTTAGACATGATGAACTTGCAAGAATCAAAACAAAATATACAAGTATTAGTAGAAATTTTAAAAATTTTGGCAACATAACTGCATAAAATGGGCAAAATCCTCGAACTCACCTAATTACATGGCCAGGAGAAAACTAGCAGGCAATTGCAACCAATTTCAATTAAAACATAGGAATTTGAAATTTTTGAAAAAATCCCAAATTCTAGGGCACAAAATTGAAATATTTGAGGTTTTCAATAAATTAACCATTGAAACCCCAAATTGATTGAGGGCTTTCATCTGTTGGGTCCCCAAAAGTGATTCCAAGCAACAAAATAAAGTTTCCTACGATAAATTTTTTTTTTTTCATTGAAGAAAAATGATAAAAACACCTAGAAACCCAAGGAAAATACCCGAAAGAGAAGAAAAAAGCGAAGGAACTTACCTCTAAGGTGATGCCACACAATTGGACCAGAGAAAAAGGCTTTGAAAATTGTCTGAAAGTAGTGTAGCAACTCACCAATATCGAGTGGAGTCGCAACTCAGAGAAAACAAAAGAGAGGAAAATGAGAAATGACTCAAAATCACGGGATTTAAACCAATTTTTGGTTGTGCAGTCAGAATTTTTGACTCCTAAAGGGGACTGGGCAGCCGACCGGATAGTAGACCGGACCCTCTCGGGAAGTGTCTTAGAGCTTGTTCGGTATGTTGTCTAGTATGGCTATTAACCAGACCGGACAAAATTTTTTAAACTTATCGAACATGTCTGGTAGGCCGATCGGTTGGTCAAAATATGTTAAACATGGGACAGGTTAAGGACGATCACACAATTTCATTCTTATATATATTATCTTGCTCAGCTTTGTTCGGATTTTCATGTACTTTGTGGGTCTAACCTAGTAAATTATTGATATATTGTACAATAGTCTCATGCATGTTGGCCATGCAGATTCTCTATAGTAGTAGATTGAAATGGCAAGCTATGCTCATAGAGGTAGTCGAAGGGGCCATAGCCCGACTCCACCACCACCACCTAAGGCAAGGAATGAAAATGAAAATCCAGCTGAGTAGACCTTGAACAATGATAATCCAATGAGGGCAAATCAAGGAGCAATTGACCAGGCCACACAAAATAATATACTTGGACCTCCATGGGACTTGGTAGCAGTTGTAAATAATTTGGCCCATCAAGTGCAAGAACAACACCAGGTATTGCTGGAGTTGTGAGCTTCATTGAGCACTAATATGCCGCCCACTGCCATTGCTACACCAATACCACTGGGCCAGAGTAATATGGCACCAATGGGTAGTAATACCTTTCCTGCAGCCTAACAACATCAACAGTAGAATCCAATATTGAGCATCCCAATACAGAACCAGGGTGTATATCAAGGTGGTTACCCATACCAACCACCCATGTATGAATTGTATGCTCCTGGATAGAATGATCTGACGAGACTAGTGGAATGGTTCATGATGATAAAGCCTCAAACATTCTCAGGTAAGGGATCAAACCCACTGTGGCCAACACAGTGGATAGACGAACTGGAAAACACCTTTCTAATGGTGATTATCACAAAAGAAGAAAAGGTCTTGTGCGCCACCTACATGCTGAGGGAAGGTGCAAACCATTGGTGGAGATCCACTCGCACCTATCTACTGACCAACACACTCAGGTGACTTGGGCCAACTTCATGGAGGCATTATTGGAAAAGTATTTCCCTAGAAGTTTCAAAAATCAAATGGAGCTGAAATTTCTGAGTCTGCAACAAGGACAGATGACTGTAGATGCATATCAGTAGCGATATGAAGAACTATTATTCTTCACTCTTACTAGCATGCAAGAAGAGATACAAAGAATTGATGTTTCACTCTGGGACTGAGAGGCAGTATCCATGAGCATGTGCTTGGTCTAGAGAAGAAGATATACAATGAAGCGGTGCAGATTGCTAGGATCCTAGAGTCCAGTCATTAGGAAAGTTGCTTCGCTGAGAACCACGGACTGAAATGGCCGAATAATGATACGTCAATGGGAGGAAACTCAAAGCCTTTCTATCCATTCAGGCCACAAAACACTACAGGATCAGCTAAGATTGCTTCAGGGAATACTCCGCAAGAAGGTGGTAAGGCTAAGAATATTATGTTCTACAACTGCAACCAGATGTGGTACTATGCGAAGTCATGTCACTAACCTAAGAAGCAGCCGCAACAAGGAAAGGTATACACTGTGACCTCTGAAGACACAGCCGCATTACCGGATGTGGTTACAGGTATGACCTAATTTTTATTTACAATACACTTGTGTGAGCATAAAGTCTAAATATAGGTAAAACTATAGGTACTATAATTATAGCTAGTGTATACGCCAGAGTTCTCTTCGACTCTGGGGCCACCCATTTTTTTGTATCCATCTTGTTTGGAAAGATATCGGATATATCCGTGAGACCTTTAGACCAAAAATTATTAGTACGATTTCCTTTGGGACTAGAGGTAGTGTTAGATAATGCTACAAACAGTGTCCAGTTGATATTGATGGATAGGATTTGGATGCAAACCTAGTTTAACTTGAGATGGCAGACTTTGATGTTATCTTTGGAATGGACTGGTTGGCTAACACTCAAGCTGTTATGTGCCGAGAAGAAGTTGTCATATAAGGGCAAAGACGGCATAGAATTTGGTTTCATTGGAAGCAAATTGCCTAGGAAGCGGAAGCTTATATTTTCTGCACTTAAGGCAAAGAGGTATCTTGAGAAGGGTGGATTCAGTTATCTCGTATTTGTGGTGGATGTTACCAAATAAGCGCCATCTATAGAAGACATCAGAGTAGTACAAGAGTTTTTGGATGTGTTTCTAGAAGACCTACCTGGGTTGCCACCTTATCGAGGGACTGAGTTCATGATAGACCTTCTACCAGAATTGGCACCAGTGTCTAAGGCACCTTACTGAATGGCTACAACAGAATTGAAGGAATTGAAGACCCAACTATGGGATTTGTTGATCAAAGGTTTTATACGGCTGCATATTTCACCGTGGGGAGCACTAATGCTGTTTGTGGAGAAGAAAGACAATAGTATTTGACTGTGTATCGACTATTGAGAATTGAACAAGCTCACTATCAAGAATCGATACCCATTGCCTTGGATTGACTACTTGTTTGATCAGTTGTAAAGTGCAAAGGTGTTTTCCAAGATCTACCTTCGGTCAGGTTGTCATCAACTGAAGATCAAGGATGGTGACATCCCTAAGACAACATTTAAGACTAGGTACTAACACTATGAATTCCTGGTTATGTCGTTTGGATTGACCAATGCCCCTGCATCATTTATGGAGCTTATGAACCTGGTGTTTCATGACATGTTGGATACCTCAGTCATAGTTTTCATAGATGATATTTTGATTTATTCCAAAGATAAAGAGACTCATGCAATACATCTTAGAGCAGCCTTACAAGGGCTGAGAAGGGAGAAGCTTTACGCGAAGTTCAAGAAGTGTGAGTTCTAGTTGAACAAAGTGACTTTCTTGGGTCACATAGAAGGGATAAAAGTGGATCCTAACAAGATCGAAGAAATTATAAGGTGGGAAGCACATAAGAACATCACAAAGATAAGAAGTATCTTGGGATTAGTTGGCTACTGCAGACGATTTGTAGAGGACTACTCAAGGATCACAATACCTCTTACTAAGCTAACCAAGAAAGGGGAGCAGTTTGTGTGGGTTGACAAGTGTGAAGATTGTTTCTAGATTTTGAAGTCAAAGTTGATATCGGCTCCCATCTTGACCATTTCGGTGCCAGGGCAACCATTCACTCTTTATACGGATGCATCTGGATTGGGTTTAGGATGTGTTCTAATGCAAGGTGAATAAGTGATTGCCTATGCTTCAAGGCAATTGAAAGAGTATGAAAAGAATTATCCTACACATGATTTAGAGGTAGCAATGGTGATTCATTCAATTACAACTTGGAGACACAATTTGTAGGTGATAAATTTTAGATCAAGTCTGATTACAAGAGCCTCAGCTATTTCTTTACTCCAAAAGGAACTGAACATGAGACAGTGAAAGTGGTTGGAATTACAGAAGAACTATGATTGTGATATTCAGTACCACCCAGGCAAGGCGAACGTAGTAGCAGATCCATTGAGCAGAAAATGAATACTGAAGCCAGAAAAAGGGCCTAGTACGATTGCTACTCGGTACTACGCGGTAACAACTTTTGACAAGGGTGAAGTGCAATACGTACTGGAATCCCCAAATGACCCTATAGAGCATAAGTTTTTACTTATGTTTGCCGCACTAAAGATTCTACCAGATTTGATGGAAAAGGTAAAAGCAATAATTCTATAAGATCCGTATCTGAGGACAGTACAGGAAGACTTAGAGAAGGGTAAACCCAACCCTGACATTACCTTAGATGCAGTGAAGATGCTTAGATATAGAGGTAGGTTGTGTGTACCTGAAAGTGATGATTCAGACCTCAGACATAGAATATTGATAGAATCCCATTCTACTCCTTATTCAGCGCATCCTAGAAGTACCAAGATGTACCATGGTCTGAAGAGATTGTACTGGTGGAGAGGAATGAAAGTAGATGTAGCTAGACACACGTTTTAGTGTTTGAATTGTCAATAAGTGAAGGCTGAAAGACAAAGACTAGCAGGTTTACTACATCCTTTGCCTGAACTAGCATAGAAACGGAATTACATCACTATGGACTTTGTTACTAGAATACCATTGACTCCCAGATCAGTTAATGTAGTTTGGGTGATTCTAGATTTCCTTACAAAGACAACTCATTTCATTGTGATCAAACTTCAATATACTTTGGAGAGACTAGCCAAACTATATATGGATAATATTGTCAGGCTCCATGTGTACCTGATAGCATTGTTGGATCAAGATCCTCACTTCAGTTTTGGCAAGGACTATAGACAGCTATGGGAACGTAGCTAAAGTTTAGCATAGCATTTCATCTTAGACTAATGGCCAGCTAGAGAGGACTATTCAGATCTTATAAGACATGCTTCAAGCTTGTGCGATCAATTTTAAGGGAGCTTAGGATGAGAAGCTGGCACTGATAGAGTTCGCTTACAACAACAGCTACCAAGCAACTATATAAATGTCACCCTATGAGGCATTGTGCGGTAGAAAGTGTCAAACCCCGTTGTTCTAGAACGAAGTTTATGAACGAAGAATTATGGGGTCAAAATTCATTGAAGAAACCTATCAAGTAGTAAACAAGATCAAGGAAAGGGTGAAGATTACTCAAGTTCGATAAAAGAATTATGCGGATAACAAATGCCGAGACCTTGAGTTCGATGTTGGTGACAAGGTGTTTTTGATGATATCACCAATGCATGGCTTAAACCGGTTCGGTAAGAAAGGGCAGCTATGTCCTAGATATGTGGGACCATATGAGATTCCAGCGAGACATAAAAAAGTGGCGTATCAACTTGCGCTACCATCTTCTATGTCTAGTGTACATGATGTATTCCACTTGTCTCTACTAAATAAGTACATTAGAGATCCATTCCACATATTGATGGTAGATCCTCAAGGTCTGACTAAGGAATTGATGTTTGAAGTTGTGCCAGTCGAGATCACTAGTTAGAAGGTATGAAAACTCTTAAATCGTGATATTTTCTAAGTCAAAGTAACTTGGAGGACTCAAGACATGGAAGAGGTGACATGGGAAGAGGAAGCTGCAATGCCAAAACAATACCCTCATCAATTTAAATTTTGAGGATGAAATTTTTTTTCAGGGGGGAGTTGTGAGACCCGTACTCTACTAACCCTGTCTAACCTAGGTTAACGTGTCATGACAGGTCTTCCCATCATAACAGGGTAAGACGAAGTAACCAGATGATGGAACCACAAACCAAGGTACGATACTAACAACCTTAAGCTTGTTTGGTCAGACACATAAAGTTGTTCAGTCTACCTATTATGCGACCGGTCAACCAAAAAAACAGACTCCGAGTTTAGAAAAGTTTCTTTGTTTGGTGAGACTACCCTCCTAATTTGGAGAGGACTCTAATAGAATATTACCCTCTATATAAGGGAAGTTTCTCCACCTTCTCTTACTCATGTGTTCAATCATAAACCCTAGAATTAAGAGAGAGAGAGAGTTGAGAAGGAGTCTTGGAGAAGAAGGCTTTGGAGAAGGAAGGAGGAGAAGAAGAACTAATCGTCGATTTTCAGCATCCATCGTCAAGAGTCCAATGGTATGTTCCTAGTCTCTAGTTCTTAGTTTCTACACGTATGATAGTAAATGTAAGGATGGACTCACAGCTGTCAGAGATGACGATATAATTTTACTACTGTATGAAATATTTAATAAAGACCAACAAGGATGTGTCGACGTAGGGTTGTAGTGGAAACCCTAACCCTAATGTGTTCTTGAACATAAAGTGGTTTAGGATAAACCCTATAGCAAGTCAAAGAATCGACTCTAAAGAAAGTCAAACTGAAAGATAGCCTGAAGGATGCCCTGAAGGTTGTTCTGTCTAGTTGTCCACAAGAACCTAGTATAGGACTGGACAAGCCACTAGACCCTCTCAGGAAGTTTCTCAGGGTTAACCGGTATGGTCTCTAGTTAGACATTATGCCATACTGGATAGTTGATCGAACAATGTTTGGCATGACTAATTACTAGTCCAAACAGTGAGTTTGATCACATTAAAATTGTCAGAATGAAGCCCTAACTTAATCCTATTGATTGTTTAGCATTTCTAATCAACTCAAGTGATTTCCAAGGTCTTGAAGAGAGTTAACATCATTCAATAGGTGAAGGACAAGATCCCAAACTAACTGGTTAATAATAAGCAACCTTATGTGTATGTTAAATTTCTTGTTTGTGCATATAACATGTCATCCAATATCTATTATTATTGTTCATGCATATTTATTTTGTTATGATGATTGAGGATAGGGATTTATTTATGTGTTGTTGGTATGTTGGGTGGGGAGAGGTTGGTGCCTCAAACCATTCACCATACTGACATCGTCGTATGGATGTTACCTTATCATGCTTAGTACGTCGTACGGTATCAGGAGGTGTACTGGCGGTGTTGGCCATAGCCTTACCGTTAGGCTCTAGTTATATTTTTATTCTATATTGAAGGATGCTAGCGTAAGGCCTTCGATACACCTTGTTGACATCTAGGATTGGTTAGTGGCAAACCTAGTTTGCAACCCCCTAGTAGGGACATACATGCAGGTACATAATTGAGTATTAGGGGGGTGCTAATGGTTTGGTTGTAGCCTGCCACTGGGCTTTAGCTCAATCTCTATCTTGTAGTAAATGTTGTGGGGTGATGGCATTTTGGTTGGAGCCTGACCATTGGGTGTGCTCACACTCTTGTGTATGGAGGTTTAGTTGTAGCTTATCCTTATCATAGCACATTGCAACCTTAAACTAGACCAAATGATTGAATGCCACATCATGCCATATTGTTTGCTGCACGTTTTGTTTCTCACTGGGTCAAGTTATGAGCTCATCCCATGATATCATTTTCTTTTTAGTTTTTGATGATGCACATTATACCGAGGATGACTACGTCAATGCACCTTCTATTAGAAGAGTAGAAGCTATGGGCATGCAAATGATGGAGAACGAGCATGATTCGTCATGCGAATGTCTCTATTCTGTTTACCTCTAGGATTATTTTTGTATTTAGGATTATGAGCTTGTAATGAATATTTACTTATGTTTTGGTCAACATTTGAATAACTAGTTATTTATTATTTATCACATTAAACTCTCAGTTCTTTATTAATAAAGACTTTCGCTATTATTTAATTATTCTGATTATGGTAGAGTGTATGGTTTAATTGTTGGCAAGGTCTTAAGTGATTTTGTCTTGAGCTGTTGGTTCATTCACGACTAATTCACAATTCTGGTTTGCCCAGAATTGGGGTGTAACAGTTATATACATGTTTTTCCCAATTACGTTATTGCCCATTTCTAATTTTTGATACCAAATTGTATTCCAATGTTCTATACCAATTCCTTCATCTCCTTGGCACATTTTCTTGCTCATTTTTGGTCTGTTCATCCACTAGTAATGAATCTCATCCTTCTTGTGTAGGTTTCCATTGTTTGATCAGTTTCCCATGTTATGGCTTTACAAAATGTTCCCGTACCTCCTACTGTAGGGGAGTCTTCTACTACGGGGACAGCCAGACAGTTAGGACATCCTCCAGCTATATATGATCCATTTCACTTTCGATCAGCCAAGACGGTTGCAGCTTGACCTGCCTTTGAGCACAGATCAATAGAGTTGGGCTGCTTCATTATCCTTGAGGAGTTGGATAGATTTGAGGTCCTCTAGGATTTCACAGACATGGGTTGGTTGCCTGTGTTGGGCTACAGCATACCAACTGGGGTTACCATGGTTCGCCGCTTTTACTGTAATCTGCAAGTAAATAGAAGCATGGGATTATGCAGATGGTTCTACTTTGTATATTTTCTGCCGGGTTAGGGGCCGAGATATCATTCTTACCATTCCTCGATTAGCACACAGTTTAGGGATTTTTGCTGAGAGAAAGATGGTATATGTGGAGCCTAAAACATCAATACTGGGCGAGTGGGAGCATAAAGAGATATGCGAGAAAATGATGTTGGGTCACTAGTTGCGTGAGAGCAACTGTCATCCTGTTCCCAGGGTATATAGTCGCATTACTCAGCATAACATTGTGCCCAGGGCAGACATAGGGATGCGATTGTGCACTTTTGCAAGTTCGTGGCTTACTATATCACTGTACGACATCAGATTTGCCTTCCTTATCTGATCATGAGGACTATGATTACTTTGGTACTATATTCTTAGATTGGTAGTCTCCCATAAGTTTGGTTGCTCCCCCAGTTGTTCTTCAACATGGGGTTCAACCTACTGTGGAGCTTGACGAGGAGACAGGTGTTCATACTCCTTTTGGATGGGATTCACTGCACAAGCTTAGGCTTCATGATGTGGTTTTTAGTGATGATGAGCTACAGTGATGCCCTCCATCACGCACATAGATGTTGGCCAGTCAGTAGAGTATGACGCAGAGAAATTATATCTTCTTCTTCTGAGAGTGAGCCAGTAGCACCTAATGACAGTAGAGATCCATTTTCTGTCCATATAGATTCCAGCGAGGATGTTCCACTTGAGCCAGATGTAGAGGATGTGGTCGATTCTGCTAGTGAGTGAGAGAGTTCATTACTTTCTAGAGGTGGTGATGATGAGGTACCAGCAGCGGTGGCTCCTCAGGTTGGGGTTTCTGAGATAGCGGAGCTGCGAGGATTGTTGGGAGATGCTCACTCCTTGGTGACTGCTCTGGGGAGCATCGATAGGCTACTCAGCCCAGTTTAGCTGCACACAAGAAACGCATGTTACAGAAGATCACTGGTGTAGAGCGACGAGTGGCTATGCTTGAGCAGGGTTTCATCCAATTTTAGGATATGCTGGAGGCTACTAGGCAGAAGATCATTTTTCTATGGATTACCCTGGTTACTGAGGGCTTGATTACAGCAGTTCCTAATGATATAGTGGCTGCGGCAATAGCCAGGCGTGAGAGTACTCATTAGCTGCATCTTCGGTCAGTGGGGAGAGTTTGGGCTACATATTCTGTGGATAGTCCGAGCCATTAGGAGGATCGGGGTTCTCAGCAGGTAGATTCTTAGACCAGCACATATACTATGAGTTGGCCTTTTTATTTCATTTATTTCTCTGTTATTTCTCACTGGACATGTTTTATACAATTTATTTTATTTGAAATTGATGGGTAAGGATTTAGATTGTAAATAGCTACCCATCCTTAGAATTTTATTCTCATTGTTGGTACATTTGATGTTTATGTATTTGGATATATTATGCTCCTGGTTTGTGATCATAATTTTTTATCTTATTTCTTATAGCTTATTCATGGTTTTTACCCCCCGTATTGTATGTGTTTTATGAGTTTTAATTCAGCTTACTATATTGGTGGTGTGTATATATGTTAAGGTTTAATAGTAGATATGGCACATTCATGCTCTGATACCAACTTCTGTCATACCCCGTTCCCAACAATCGGTACTATGGAATGTAATGGGATCTCTACATTCTATTAGAACATTAGAAATCCCCTTCTAGGATCATGGAATGTGGTACACTAATCATTAAACCAAACCATCATAGCAATAACAATAAAATTACATCACCACAAAGAATAATAGAGAGTTAAAGATCAAGAGTATAACAAAAGATATAAATCATCATATCCACAGTAACTGAATATTTTAATGATAGAGTTAAATAAAATCCTAAACCATTGTACTAAAAATAGATAAGTTAAATAAATCCTTAAATTCAAATTATTCTCATGGGCAACACATCCTCAAAACAAATAACTTAAAATCAAATAAAATGTTTATCAAATGTCCAATATGTTTATCCATAAACACAACAATCATACTCGCACATCGAATCATGGACGTCTTCATCACTAATGTCCGCATTGCCATGTTCTGCATCAATCATTTCAACATCTAAAATATTTTGTGTACACAAGGGTAAGCTTAACCACCAAGCTTAGGAAGGAAATTAAACGTGCAATATACAAATGCATGAATTAACAACTATGGTCTTGGTAAATAACTATAAGTACCAGCTCAAGACAACCCTCACATAGAGTCTTTGGCTGCATGGGTCACTCATAAAGAATGAATACTGCCTTACTCGGCATACAGTAACATCCCCATATATGGGTCCATCATTTTGGTCCGTACATGACCGCAACTCATCCCAAGTCCACCTTGTAAAACTTGAGGAGGTGATAAGCCCACTAGTCGACTCGCCTGCCCATCCACATTATGTCAGGTATGGGCAGCATCGCAGTTATGTTCATACCATACTTTATTTGAACCCATGCCACTACAAAACCTCTAAAATGGCTAGGGGTACAGTTATAAGGGTGATTAAAGTTCAACTATCCATGTCTACCTAATTAACCATAATACTGGACCATAACATCCCCAAGCTTTTGACCCCGTCCGAGCCTCCAAATAGAATATCATGACTTTGATAAGTTACATGCGGTCAATGCGAAACAGTGCCATTAGGAAGTAGTCCAAGCATCCCATTACACCCACTTTCTTCCTTATTAACTTAACCAAACATCATGAATCAAACGCAGATCAGTCGCTTTTGTGAAAGGTAATGAGTGTCCCATTCCACTCACCCTCCAATCCCTACCAACGCTGCTGATCCAAGAAGCAAGGATGCATATGTATGAACAAGCAAAACAGTATATTGGAAGGCATGTTATCACACAAGCATGTTATCAATCCCATACAACATCACAATATCATGTTCATATGCAAATAAAGGTCTAATCCCTGAGATAGTAAACAAAAAAATATTATTAGAGTACAACCTCGAACAACTTCCTTATGTTTCTCCCGTCCCTTTATAGCATTAAAAATAATAAATATAAATCCTTTGTTTATTATTTGTCTCTATTGCTTGCTCATTGTAACATCTCATTGAGCTATAAACATTTCCACAGCTCTGATGATTAAAATCTAAGATCCTATACTTAATGTCCAAGGGTTTCAAGCATTTCTAAGAGTGAACAACAAGTAACAAAATCAGTTATCAAGGTTAACAATCGAAATGACGGAGAATACATATCTATAAACATGATCTTGGGAATCCAAACCCATAAATAGGCTTAATAAAATCCCAAAAAACTACTGACCAAAGATGGTTAAGATCTGATGTTGAAATCACGTGCGGGTGATGGCGTTGACTACATGGTTTGGCCACCAAGTGTGAGACCTATGCCCAAATCCTATTATGATACATCTGTTTTGGGCATATATTGGGCCTTTCCATGTAAAAACTATTCATATCTATGCGTCAGAGATGAAGGCATAATTGTATGATGAGTTTGGGTCACTACCTTAACTCTCTTGTGTCGCTAGAGTGCGCAAGGATGCATTAGAAGAACTCTTGGATCCATGCTGTATGCGCTGCAAAAGTTTGATGTGCACGAACCTTAATTGGCCGACCAAAATGAGGTCTGGCACTATGCAGAGGAGGTGCGGTTGATCGATCGCACGTGTCTAACCGCACCCCCTGTGCGTAAACTAGTTTAGAGATCGTGTACAGGACCCACTGTTAGAAAATCAGTCTTCTCCCTCCATAACCGACTGAAATTGGATTCCCTGCATGGTAATCGACCTTGATTGATTAGAAAATGGAAGGTGAGGAGAAGATCCTCCCCCTTTCCATCATTAGCTCCCTATGCCTACCATTTTGGGACGAAAAAAGACTTCTATCCTCTCCATTCTTGCAATCAAACAACCCAACCTAAAGAAAAGTTGAGAGAGAACTTTAACGCACGACCAGAGAGGAAAGGAAAAGAGAAATAATAAGAGAAGAAGAAAAGAGAAAAGAGGAAGCACTCCCTTTTGTTACCTCCCAGCAAGGAGGAGCCGTAGAGAGGAAGAGGTAGAAAGGAAAGGAAAAGGAGGAGACCAACCTCTCGATCAACACTTTACTGCTGAGGATTTGATAGAGAACTGAACCTCTATGAGAATACCCTCAACTGGACACCTTAATCTTTTAATGTAAAACAATGGAGTGTAGGGTAATGGGATAAGTAATGATTTTAGAATAAAAAAAAGACCCATGGATGTTGGAAAGCCATAGAATGATTGATAGAGACCTTGGCAAGACCAATGAAAACTCGAGGCCATGATTCAATAGCTGATCTGAAGAATGTAAATCAGATTTGAAAGAATTAAAACCAGATTTGAGATCTCAACCGTTGTCGAAGCGAAGCAGTATCCGAAACTTGACATTGAAATTGAGTTTTGAACCTAAACTCGGTTTATAAACCATGAACATGTCAAAGGAATTCGGAGTCCATATGGCCACGATCTGACATACAGTTGATGACAAGCCGCATGGCCTGGCTATCGTGATGTGCGGTCGCATATGTGCCGCACTCCATTCTGAAACCAAATGGTGATCAAACTTGGCCGTGACTCCCTGTTAATTAATTAAAATATATTGAGGGATTGAAACCCTGAAATTTGTATGTCTTGACGTGAAAATTCATCATGCATCATGATCAATGATAGTTTACACCTTGAACATATTAATCATGAATTGTTATGAGAAGATAAGACCTGAAACCAACCCTACAGAGGTTAGGTAAGTTTCTGAGGTGACGACACTGCCAAAAAACCATGGTTAGTGGTATGGTCGACCACGTAGCCCACACCTGGTGTCCAATAACCATGAGATCGATTATGTGCGGCTCGAGGTTCATACCTTTATTGATGACCATCTTTGGTTAGTAACTCTACAGGACTTCTATGAGCTTACCTATAGGTTTAGATTTTTGAAATCAAATGCTCATAGCTGTTATGTAGGATGTTTCAACCAATTACACTATAATATAACTTGTTGTTTATTATTCCAATTTGCAAGTAACCTTAGATATCATATAAGGAACCTTAAGAATGAGGAACCAGACCCCGTAAGATGATAGAAACCCCTGAATTAGTAATAAGAAGTCCTTCTTAGTATTAAGCTCTTAGAAGGAAATCCTTGCTAGCAAGTGTGCCGTCTTATAGAGGACTGAGGGTGACAACACTTGACCCCTATGGACAGTAGGCTTTCTATAAGTGTAGATGTACCTAAGGGTTTTGAACAGTAAGAAGTGAAGTTAGTAATGAAACCTAGATGCTGTCGCATGATAAGTAAACAGTAAATGGAATATTTCGAACATCAGATAAGCTACTAAGCTATATGCACTAGAATAATGAACTCAAAGAGAAGTCTAACTAATGCTATTGAATAATAAATTAACAAATATTATTGTTTTTGATTTTGAATCCTTAGCTACAAGAACATTGGTAGACTATTACTCGAACGGCTTGCTGAGGACTCACTCTCTAATTGACACTAAGGGAACTAAACCTTTGTTTGGTAGAATAGTTTTGTTGAATTATGTTGAGTGATGTGATGTGATTGATAGCATGCTTTGCATGTGATAACATGCCATCCAATAAACTGTATTGTTTGCTCATGCATATGTATTCTATTGTGTGCGATCAGTGAAACCCATATTGGTTTAGAAGCTGGGTGGAATGGGACACCTTGTAAGCTCTCCATGAAAGGTAGAGCTGGTCTTATTGATTCATAATGTCTCGTTAAGTCAGTAAGGAGGAAAGTGGGTGGAATGGGACACTTGCACCACTTTTTATTGATGCTGCTTTGCATTGACCATATGTAACCTAGCCAAGTCACGTTGTCCTAAGTGGGGACCGGATGGGGTCAAAAGCTTGACAAAGTTATGGTCTAGTAATATGACTAATTAGGTGGACATGGTTAATTGAATATGATTGTCCCGATAGCTGTACCCCTAGCCATTAAGGGGTTATGTAATGGCATATGTGCAATAAAAAGGTGGTATGAACATAGTTACGATGCTTCCCATACCTGACGTAGTGTGGATGGGTGGACGAGTTGACTGGTGGGATTATCATCTCCTCAAGTACCACGTGGTGGACTTGGGATGAGTTATGGACAGGCGGCTGGCGTAATATGGACCTGTGCCTCAACGACGTACCCATACTTAGGCGTGGCACTGTATGCTTAGTGAAGCAGTATCATCTGATGGGGGATGACCTGTGGAGACTAGAGACATTGTGTGTGGGTTGTCCTGAGCTGGCACTTACAGTTATATACCTAATCGTAGTTGATAGTTGCATGCATATTTATATTGCACGTTTTGTTTTCTTACTGAGCTCGGTGGTTGAGGTTACCCTGTGCGCACAAACTCTTTAAGATATTGCAGGTACTTTTCGTGACTCTTCTGGTTGTAGTCCATCTAGTATGGAGGACGAGGACTCTGAGCCTGAGGAGGAGCTATCTCATTTCTAAAGCGTTTGGTAGAGCTAAGCATGGGCTTAAGCTATGCCTATGTTTTCTTCTTTTAGTTTGGACTAATCTATTTATTTTGGATTTACGATATGAACAACACTATTGGTTTGGAAATAATTTAATTTGGATTATTTATTTTTGGATTAGTTGATTTTGAATATTGGAACAATGAACTGTGCTGATGAACACTCTGGACATAAATACAATAAATTATTTAGTAATTGGCCAGCATTGATTTAATGGTTTTAAATTTGTAAGTCTTCTACTAATTTACTTTTTATCAGTTTGGGAAATTTATGATTTTAAAATAAGATGGTAAATTTACTCTGATAATCATTAAGTTTGGTTTGACTGGTGGAATACCTTGAATGTGTAATCCTGAAAGGGGATTTCTTATGCCCGAATAGGATGGAGAGATCCCATTGCATTCCAAAGTATCGATACATTGGAAATGGGGTGTAACACCAGGCATGCGGCTAGTGCCTTTGGCCATACATCGAAGCGTGGCCGAAAGTCTATGATTTTGACACGGTGCTTTACTTGGATTTTTTAAGGCATGATTAAGAAGTTTGGGCTCAGAAATCCTTTTCTACATCATGTTATGGATATCATTTTGATTTTCCAAATAGCCAATATTGCTAGATCTGGTTTGTAAACCTTGGATCTAATTCCAGCAACTCCATTAAGGGGTTTTACCCTGGCCTTGGTATATGAATGGATCATTCCAATTGATCATAAATAACTTGGGATGCTTGATTCTCGATACTAATCATTTTTACATGTTTTTCATCATTCATATGGTCTTGGGTTCCTCTTTAGATTGATCCAACATCCAAATAAACCCATGGATGCTTACTAGTGTTGGCAAGTGGGGGTTTGTACAAGGATGATATGGTGACAAGACCTCACGGTTAACCATTGTTATGATTTGAAAGAAAATCCAGAGAAGTAGAGGATTGATACCAGTAATGGTTTCCTGTTGATGCTTTCTATCCAAAAGCTTGGTTCCAGTGGAGTAGAGACTCCTACATCCCTTCTCTTCTTCTTTCTTTTCTCCCCTCTAGGATCTCCTTCCTCCCTTCTTCTCCAAAATGCGTTAGAGTTCTTCCTCTCTATCTCTCTCTCTCTCTCTCTCTCTCTCTCTCTTTCTCATTTTGTCTAGTTGAGCAGAAGTGATGAATGGAGTACGGAGTAATCCCATACTTTATTCATATTTGGAGTAGGATAAGATTCTAATATGGTAAGTGGAGGATTTCCTCCCTCTTTCCTAAATTCAAAATGAACATGGTCATCCTTTTATGACTAGATAATAGACCAATCCAAACCGTGGTTCCAACACTGGGTTAGTCACTAACCCAGATTAGATTATGAGGGTGTAGTTGGAGGCCGTGCGACTGGTAACTGATCACACCTTCTCTTTTTAGCTGAACTACTTGATTATACCTTGTTTTGATGTTTTGATGTTTTATGCATAAGGGTTGAGTTGGGTTACTTCAATTGGGCTCCTTTGATTTGGTTGGTTTGAAACTTTCGTCATGGTAAGACCTGTTACAAAGATAGAATTTAAAATTTGGACCAAAATTTTGGACCCGGTCTTACATGCCTACTGTCCCATTTGTCTTAGCATGGCATTTAGGATTCATTACCGTTCATGGTCTGAGGGTACTTTTAATGTATGACAGACTTGCTGTCCATATGTGACAGGTGGCGCATGGATTGATACTCTACAAAATAGCCCATAGGTTAGGTCCAATGATACCTGAGTGACTATGTGTCACAGTGTATCCTTATATTCAGGTTACCGTCCAAGGTCAAGGAGTTATACTTTGTCATACCCCAATTCTGCACACTTCAGAATGGTGTGATGAACCGCTAGCAAACCAACAGTTCAACCAGGATCTCGGACAAGCGGAATCCATTTTATCTAAACCTCATACATCCACATTTATAATCAGAATAAATACACCATAGCGGAAGTCTTATAGTAAAATGAACTGAGAATCTACTGTGATATTAATATTTAAACAACAAATTATTGTGTATCAACTAAGACATAAATAAATATCAAATACATGTCTTTACTAAATCCAAATAAAGAAATCTAAAAAAATCTAATCGAATACACATGAGTTGCACTCACAAGAGGGGTCATGTGTATCCACTTCATCTTCAACTTCCATCGCCGCCACGTTCCCATACACTGGAGCATTGTCATAATCTTCAACTGTAGTACCTGCATCATCAACTAAAAATATTCGATGTCGAGGGGGTGAGCACAGGTCATGGCTCAGTGAGCAAACAAAATAATGCAACAATACATATGCATGCAGTCAATTCATATCTTTGGTCTGGTTTAAAGTTTGCAATGCGCAATAAAAAGGTTGGGTGGTCAAAGATTAACGTTTATTGACCCCGCCTCTGTACAAAGGGAGTGGAACTCTGCCCAAAGGTTAATGTTTATTATCGTCCCCATCCACCCTTCCATAACATTGTACAACAAAGGTTAACGTTTATTGCTATATAGTGCCATACCAACACGTAAGCCCCTGCTGGCAAGGGCTTGCAAACTGGACTCGCAACTAACCAATCCTAATGCCAAACAGTGTACCCAAGGCCTCACCCCAGCATCCTTCAGAACATCCATAGAGATAGAGCTAAGGACCCCCGGTAGAGTCAGAGACCACAAGGACCGAGACCACCTCCTCTACGACGTAATAGTTCTGCTAAAGTAATGGCGATTCGACGATGCTAATGCACAAGACATGAGTTAGAGATAGAGCTAAAGTGCTGAGACCCGCCAATGGTTAACATTTATTGACGTTCCCATCACACTTCCCCTGATACTCGCTCGCATCAAGTACACTAACCACACACATACATTCACATGCCTATTCCTATCATCATCATCATCATTACGTTGTAAACAATAAGGTAAAGATACATGAACAAATAATAAAAATATTGGATGACATGTTGTATGGACATTACAAACATATTCGGATAGGATCAAGCATAACATTGGACTCAAGAAAAGAGAAAATAATTTATTATTAACCAATTAGTTTAGAGTTCTGTTTCCTCACCTTAGCTTGCTAATAGATCATCTTACAAGCTTTAAGATCACCTTTATATTGTTATTATATTGCTAGAAGACCTAACAAAGTCGATAGAATTTAATTAGAATTAGTTCTAATTTTTAAAAACCATTCTGTTAATTGGGGGTCGGAGGTAGGGTCGGAGTAATGATCGACCCTGGGTGCGACCACCACTATTCTGGACTTCCCAAACACTGGCGGTCGATGCTCAGGGTTCGGTATGGTCGATTGGCCATCGACCCCCCATGCGACCCCCTGTGGGTCGATTTTCTTTCTTCAGTCCATTCTTCGTGTTTGGGGTCCTATGGCTTGCTCGTATAATCCATTCTACACATGTTCTATGGTCTAGAACCATGATTCTACCACCTATATGGCTTTCATGATTTTCCCCCATGGTTTTCCATGAAAACCTAACCATGGGTTGATGCTTTGGGTTTCTCCGAGATCATACTCTCTGCATTATCTATCCTAAGGTCTTTAGCAATTCATGGAATTAGTATCCATACCTGAGAAGAATACTCCTTCTCTGCAACTCTTCTCCTTTGGCCTTCTTCTCTTCTTTCCTTCTCTTTTCCTTCTCTTCCTTCTCTTCTCCTTATCTCAATTCAATTAGGGTTGTAAAAGGAGTAAAAGAGGCTTAGGGACGTCCTATTTATAGAGTAGAAACTCCTAAAATAAGTCCCATTGAGATTTGGAAGGAATCCCATCGAAATTAGGAAACTTTCCTAATTTTCAGATTTACCGAGTACCGGGGGTCGATAGGGGGGGTCGGAGATCCCGTCGACCCCTGGCTCCTAAAGTGCTCGACCCCCCATGTAAAACTGGGGGTCTGACTTTTGTCTTGGGGGGCTCCGACCCTCCCTTTCTGGGTATGCGACCCTCCCCTTAATTTAAGTGTTTTTGGGTCAGTTTAATACCTAGGATCGTGATCTCCTTCGCGCACTTGATCCATTTGGCTCATCAATGATGGGTAGACCTGGTTCAAGGTGGTAAGACCAGGTTTGTTTGATACGGGTCTTACAACTCCCCCTACTTATAAAAATTTTGTCCCTGAAATTGTTCATACCTTCTGAGTCGAATAAGTGAGGGTATTGCTTTCGTATAGCATTCTCTTCTTCCCATGTAATTTCTTCCATGTCTCTACTTCTCCAAGTGACCTTGACATAATAGATATCTCGGTTGCATAGTCATTGAACCTTTCGGCTGGTGATTTTAGTTGGTGTTACTTCAAAAGTCAAATCTTCAGTTAAATCAGGTAGATCTACTGTCAGAACGTGCGTTGGATCTTTGACATACTTCTTCAATAAGGAAATATGAAATACGTCATGCACACTTGACATAGATGGTGGTAGTGCTAACTGGTAAGCCACTTTCCCATGCTTAGCTAGAATCTCATATGGCCCGACATATCTTGGACTTAGTTTCCCTTTCTGTCCGAACCGTTTCAGACCTCGCATAGGTGATACCTTCAAGAATACTTTATCACCCACGACGAACTCAAGATCTCTGCGTCGAGTATCTACATATTGCTTCTGACGATTCTGGGCTGTTCTCACTCTTTCCTTGATAATGTCGACCACTCGACAAGTCTCTTCAATAAATTCTGGTCCAACGAGACTATGTTCCCCAACTTCATTCCAAAATAAAGGAGTTCGACACTTCCTGCCATACAGTGCTTCATAGGGTGACATCTGTATAGTAGCCTGATAGCTATTGTTATAAGCAAACTCGATCAGTGGTAGCTTTTTATCCCATGATCCTTTAAAATCAATTACACATGCTCGTAGCATATCTTCTAGAATCTGAATTGTATGCTCTCACTGTCCATCTATCTGTGGATGGAATGCAGTACTAAACTTCAATGTTGTACCCATAGCCTTTTGCAATCCTTCCCAAAACTTGGAAGTAAATCATGGATCTCTATCGGACACAATGCTCTCTGGTACACCATGTAATCGAACAATATTATCCGCATACAGTTTTGCTAACCTTTCTAGTGTATACTGAGGTCGTATCGGTATAAAGCGAGCTGTTTTGGTCAGGCGGTCTACAATCACCCAAACTGCATCAACTACTTGAGGAGTCAATGGTAACCCTGTGACGAAGTTCATAGTGATGCAGTCCCATTTCCATGCTGGTTCTGGTAACGGCTATAACAGTCCTACGGGTCTTTGTCGTTCAGCCTTTACTTTCTGAAAATTTAGGCATTGAGACACGAACTTAGCTACGTCTGCTTTCATTCCTCTCCACCAATATAATTTCTTTAGATCATGATACATTTTTGTACTTCCCGGGTGTATCGAATAGATGGTGGGATGGGCTTTTTTCATCAGTCGGTGTCTAATGTCCACACTTTCTATTTCGGGTACACATATTCTTCCTTTGTACTTTAATACCTTCTCTTCATCCAAGGTGAACTCAGGTTAGTTCTACCTTTTTCGATGTCTTCTTGTACCATTTTCAGGTAAGTGTCTGATTTGATAGCTGTCTTCACTTCATCAATTATATCCAGTATAATCTTCAATGCAGCGAACATATTAAAAAACCGATGAATAAACCCTTGGTTGGTTGATCCATCCATTGTATCTATCACATACTACTCATTGCCGTGATTGAATACCGTTCCAGTAGTACACATTGCTGCAGTTGTGCTAACCTCTCCTTGAGATTTTATCATTACCTTTCTGCTCAATGCATCCGCTACTACATTAGCTTTCCCCGGATGATACTGGATTTCACAATATAGTCTTTCAATAGTTCCAGCCATCTTCTTTGTCTCATATTCAACTCCTTTTGATTAAATAAATAAGTAAGACTTTTATGGTCCGATTTAATCTGGAACTTCTTTCCGTATAGTTAATGTCTCCATATCTTGACAGCATGTACTACTGCCGCCAACTCCAAATCATGAGTGGGATAATTTATCTCATGTGTCTTTAACTGTCTTGAGGCATAAGCAACTACTTGTTCTCCTTGCATAAGCACACATCCTAATCCCAATCCTGACGCATCAGTGTACAGGGTAAATGGCTGTCCGGGAACGGGAATGGTCAAAATCGGGGCGGATATCAATTTGGTCTTCAATGTTTGGAAACTCTTCTCGCATTTATCCTTCCACACAAACTTTTCACCTTTCTTAGTCAGATTGGTGAGAGGTACGGCAATCCAGGAATAGTCTTCCACAAATCTCCGATAATAACCAGCGAGACCCAGAAAACTTCTAATTTCTACAATGCTCTTTGGTGCTTCCCACTTTACAATAGCCTTGATCATGCTGGGATCCACTTTGACTCCTTCAACGGATACTACATGGCCTAGGAAGGCGACTTCACTTAGCCAAAACTCACATTTGGTAAATTTGGCATATAGCTTCTCTTTCCTTAAACGCTGTAGAGTGGCGTTTAGATTCTTAATATGGGTTTCCTTGTCCTTGGAATATATCAATATATCATCAATAAATACAATAACTGACGTATCCAACATATCGTGGAAAACCTGGTTCATAAGTTCCATGAAAGTTACTAGTGCGTTTGTTAATCCAAAAGACATGACCAAGAACTCATAATGTCCATATCTGGTCCTGAAAGTTGTCTTAGGAATATCGCCTTCTTTAATCTTCAACTGATGGTAGCCTGACCGAAGATCGATCTTAGAAAATACTTTTGCTCCTTGCAACTGATCGAACAAGTCATCGATCCGAGGTAGTGGATATCGATTCTTGATTGTCAGTTTATTCAACTCTTGATAGTCGATACATAATCGAATGCTACCGTCCTTTTTCTTTACGAACAACACTAGCGCTCCCTATGGTGATATACTGGGTCGAATATAACCCTTGTCTAGTAGTTCTTGTAGTTGTACTTTTAATTCCTTTAGTTTCGTAGGAGCCATTCGGTAGGGTGCTTTTGATACTGGTGCGGCTCCAGGTATAAGATCTATCACAAACTCTGTGGCTCGGTCGGGTGGTAATCCTGGTAGTTCCTCAGGAAATATGCCAGGGTAGACCCGCATGACATCAATATCTTCCATCCGTGGTGCTTCCTTGGTGAGGTCTACCACTGATACTAGATACCCGACTGCCCCCTTCTCAAGGCACTTCCTAGCCTTTAGTGCTGAGAGTATGAGTTGCGTTTACGGGAAAGTTTGGTTCCCGCAAAACTGAATTTTGCTCCTTCTTTTTCTTTAAATGTTATCTTCTTTTGACGCATAATAGGTTCGCAAAATGCCGAGCTAACTAGTTCATTCCCAAGATGACGTCAAAGTCTTCCATCCCAAGTTGGATCAAGGTTGCATCTAAGGTTTTCTCGCCAATGAGAACTGGACATGGCCCATAGCCTTTTTCTAACTCCATTTCTAACCCCATCGGCGACCATACATGTATTTGTTGTCTAATGTTTTGATGGGTAAATTCAGCTTCTTTCCAAATGACACAGATATAAAAGAATGAGTAGCTCCTGAGTCGAAGAGTACTCTGGCGGGTATGCCATTTATAGGTACGATACCTGTGATTTATTTTTCTTAGTCTACATGCTCATACAATGTAATACAACTTAAAAAATATTTCAGTCATACCTGTGACCACATCGGGTGATGCGGAAGCATCCTCGGATGTAACAGCATAAACTCATCCTTGATGTAGCTGCTTCCTGGGCTTAGGACACTCCCTTGCCATATGCCCCGCTTGATTGCAGTTATAACATTTTGGACTTTCAGAATTTGGCTTTGGTTGCTGTTGAGTTACTGGGGTAGTCTTAGGTGCAACAGTAAAGCCTTGAGCACGAAAGGGTTTAAATGTCTTGTTATTCCCTCCGTTATAAGCATTTTCGGATGGCCTTTTCATACCTCTGTTCTGTGTGAAATAGCTCTCCTTCTGGATCGATTCTATAACTCGAGCAATTTGCACAACTTCATTATATATCTTCTTCTCCAAACCCAGAACATGCTCTCTGATGCTCCCACTAAGTCCCGTGACAAACCTACGGTTCTTAGTGTCTTCTTCTTGCATACTGAGTGGTGCAAAGAAAAACAGCTCCTCATAACGCTGTTATGCATCCACGGACATCTGGCCCTAATATAAACTCAGGAACTCCTTCTCCCTATAATCTTTGAAGCTTCGGGGAAAATACTTCTCAAAGAAAGCTTCTTTATAAATAGACCAGGTCAATAAGGCGTGCTTGGTTAATAGATAGGTCCTGGTCGATTTCCACCAATGATGTGCATCGCCTTTTAGCATGAAGGTGGCACATAATACCTTTTCTTCTTCTGTAATAGTCATCATAAGAAAATTTCTCTCCTTCTCATCGATCCAATGTGCTGGCCATAAAGGATCAGATGGTTTACCGTTAAATTCCTTGGGCTTCATCTTCAAGAATCTCTCAACCAGTCAAGAGTGATCCATCTAATTTTAGGGGTACGCCCCAAACATAGGTTGTGGATACTGATAATTAACCTAAGCTGCTTCTAGACCTGGTACTGGAATCTGTGCAGCTGGTGGTTGAGGTGTTTGAGGTGCTGGGTGGTTACCCACCGGTGCGGCACTGGTTTGTCCAGTCGGCATTGGTGTAGCATGTGCTGCCTGAAACATAATCCCCATTGCTGCTTGCATTTGAGCTTGTACGTATTGCATTTGTTGCAGCTGTTGCACTAAGTTCATAACCACGGTTGCTAACTCCGATGGTGGAGGTGGCAAGTTTGTAGGATTATCCTGAACCGAATTTACTGGTGCTGCAACCTGTGGATTACCCTGTGCGTATATTTTTTTCTTGGCTGGATTCCTCCATGGGTGGTGGTGGTGGAACTACATTTCGGCTCTGCCTAGTTACTCTACGTCCACCCATCTTCCTCTGATATTGGTGATGCCTGAAAATCATTAACAAACGTGAGGCAATCATTTATACTTCATGTAGGCATGCTAATCGATGTTATTTTCAAAATTTCCAGATCATTCTGTGAAAAATACTGTCATTTCTATGTAGGGTCAATGGTGGGGGTCGATGGTATGTCCGACCCTCAGTATCCGACCCTGGGAATGTACCTATTCTTCTGGAGAGCCGGGGGTCGATGCAGGGGTCGATGGGTGTCCGACCCCCAGGTGCGACCCCTGGTTTCCTGTCAGATTCCCGAGAGTTGGGGGTCGATATGGGGGTCGATGTGGGGGTCGATTATCCTAGTCGAATTCTCCGACCCTCGGACCAAAAATTAGATTTTTAAGGTCCGATTCTGGGTTCATTTTCCATTATTCTTTCCCCATTTCGACTTGTCTCCCACCTCTGAGTAGCTACAATGTTACTCTGCTATATTGGTCATTTCGGTTCCGTGTTTCGACGTCCACATCATTCCTACAGGTATATCTTCTCACTTTCACCTGTTTTTAGGTTTTCATTTCTAGGTTTTTGCCCATTTATCTTGTATTTTTATAATTAAACTTTTTTCAATCGTAAAAATTTGATTTTTATTGGGGGCTTTTGTTATTGGTGACTCGAGGAACGAAAGCCCCCAAAATTTTTTTTGAGTTTCATCGGTTGATTATTGAGAAACTTGGATTTTGCTCTTTTTGCCCTAATTTGTCGAAATTTTCAATTTCTCGCAATTTCTTCAAATTGGATTCCATTAGTTAGAATTTCCTACTGTGTGAGTGTTGTTGGATATGTTAGAACCCACGTAAGTACTCCTGCCCCCGTGTGTGGGTGACAAATGAGGCTTTTGGCCAACTTACGTCATTATAATGTCAAAATTTTGGATTTTTCTACCGTACTAACATACTATATGTTTTTCTTTCTTATTTGCAGATATCATGGCCCGTACCAAAGTACCTAGAGTCTGCGATCCTCTTCGTTTCTGCTTCAACGAAGCCGAGGCACAGTATGCCCACTTCACTCGCAAGAAAGTGGATGGTGGTCGTATGGTGAACTTGGCTGAGTTGGCCCTGTTCAATGTGGAGAGAGCATTTGGTGATATGGGTTGGCTCCCAGTCATTACTTACGACGCGTGCACCCGTTCGGATTTGGTACGCCAGTTTTATTGTAACCTCCAGGTGATGGGGGATTACAATGATGTTGAGAGGGGTAATGAGCTGCGCATCATTAGCTACGTCAAAGGGGTGAACATCTCGTTTGATTATCGGCAGCTGACTGACCTACTGGGCATTTCCTATGATGGCCCCATGGTTTTCTATGCTCCTGGAGAGCCCCAGTTCTTCTCTCTACAGATGAGGGCTGAGATCGATAATCAGCTCCTACGACCTGATCGCTGGCAGATGAGGGCATGTTATATGCGTCCAGCTCCACGGGTATATTGCAAAAATCATTCAGCATAACCTGATCCCGCAGAGTGGTCATTACGAGAGGATTTCCCAGCTGACCCAATATCTTCTATACAGTATTTGCACTAGGCAGCCCGTTTGCCTTTCGTACATCATCATGAGTACCATGATCACTGCTACGTTGCCCAGTCACACTGGTAACCTTCCTTACGGATGTATGATCACTAACTTGCTAACCCTCCTGGGGGTTGATTTAGCAGATGAGAAGATTCAGGAGAAGTCCTTCTCATCGCCTCTAGATTGGGAGGCTATTTGCAAGATGGGCATGCAGGATGCTCAGGTCAGTGATGAGGAGAGAAACATGATGGTGCGCCCTCGCAATCGCGTAGAGATAGCTGACGCTGAGGCAGCTTCCGCCGCCGCTGGAGTTCATACGGAGCCTACTGGTGATGATGACCGTATGTACATGGATGTAGACTCTATACCACCTCCTTTACCTACACATGCGATTGGAGCTAGTACTTCATATGCGGCTGGTCCTTCACATGCGGCTGGTCCTTCTCACCCACCTCCTGATATGATGGAGATATTGTATGAGATCAGAGAGGCTCAGTGCAGATCTGATCTGAGGATGGGGGAGTTACTAAACGCTCAACGGGTGAGAGTGGATGAGCTATTAGATGCCCAGCGTACATCAGACATGAGGATGGGAGAGCTCATAGAGGCTCAGGGCCGGTCAGATATGCAGATGGAGGAGCTTCTGGGTGCTCAGCGCGGGACTGATCAGCGGGTAGCTGATCTTACAATTATTCTTCAGACGACCCAGACTCAGATAGCCTGGTTGATTATAGTCTACGCTGAGGATTATGACAGAGAACGTGAGGCACCGCCTCCTCCTTCACCTCCTACTTCATGATTGTATCTATTTTCCTTCATTGTGCTACAGAGTAACTGTCCGGGTTGTGGACTGTACTCTGCTTTAGCTCTGTATGTACGTTTGTTTCCCTTTCATTGTATTTAAAATTGTTTCCCCTTTAATAGATGCGTTATTTTCTTTTCAAATTTAGTCTCAAACATCAATTGTGCTTATAGTGTGTTAATATTACAGTTTTTACTTTTATCCTATCTCAGTTCATAATTTATCGTGAATGTATGCCAGTTTAGCGGACACGGCTTGAGATGCTCTGATACCAAGTTGTCACACCCCAATTCCGGACACTTCAGAATGGTGTGATGAACCGCTAGCAAACCAACGGTTCAACCAGGATCTCGGACAAGCAGAATTCATTTTATCTAAACCTCATACATCCACATTCATAATCAGAGTAAATACACCATAGCGGAAGTCTTATAGTAAAATGAACTGAGAATATACTATGATATTAATATTTAAATAACAAATTATTCTATATCAACTAAGACATAAATAAATATCAAATACATGTCTTTACTAAATCCAAATAAAGAAATCTAAAAAAATCTAATCGAATACACATGAATTGCACTCGCAAGAGGGGTCATGTGTATCCACTTCAACTTCAACTTCCATCGCCGCCATGTGCCCATATCATGGAGCATTGACATAATCTTCAATTGTAGTACCTGCATCATCAACTAAAAATATTTGAAGTCGAGGGGGTGAGCACACATCATGGCTCAATGCGCAAACTAATGCAACAATACATATGCATGCAGTCAATTCATATCTTTGGTCTGTTTTAAAGTTTGCAATGCGCAATAGAAAGGTTGGGTGGTCAAAGGTTAACGTTTATTGACCCTACCTCTATACACAGGGTGTGGAAGTCTGCCTAAAGGTTAACGTTTATTGTCGTCCCCATCCACCTTACCATAACATTGTACAACAAAGGTTAAAATTTATTGCTGTACAGTGCCATACCAATACGTAAGCCCCTGCTGGAGAGGGCTTGCAAACTGGCTCGCAACTAACCAATCCTAATGCCAAACAGTGTATCCAAGGCCTCACCCCAGCATCCCTCTGAACGTCCATAGAGATAGAGCTAAGGCCCCCCGGTAGAGTCAGAGACTACAAGGACCGAGACCACCTCCCCTGATACTCTACGACGTAATAGTTCTGCTAAAGTAATGGCGATACGGCGATGCTAATGCACGAGACTTGAGTTAGATAGAGCTAAAGTGCTGAGACCCACCAAAGGTTAATGTTTATTGACGTCCCCATCACACCTTCCCTGATACTCGCTCGCATCAAGTACACCAACCACACACATACATTCACATGCCTATTCCTATCATCATCATGTTATAAAAAATAAGGTAAATATGCATGAACAAATAATAGAAATATTGGATGACATGTTGTACGCACATTACAAACATATTCGCATAGGATCAAGCATAGCATTGGACTCAAGAAAAGAGAAAACAATTTGTTATTAACCAATTAGTTTAGAGTTCTATTTCCTCACCTTAGCTTGCTAATAGATCCTCTTACAAGCTTTAAGATCACCTTTATATTGTTATTATATTGCTAGAAGACCTAACAAAGTCGATAGAATTTAATTAGAATTGTCACACCCCAATTCCGCACTGTTCAGAATGGTGTGATGAACCGTTAATAAACCAACGGCTTAACCAGGATCTCGAATAGGCTATCCCCACGTTATCTAAACTTTCACACATCCGTAATCATAATCAGAGTAAATACACAATAGCGGAAATCTTATAAATAAATGAACTAAGAATCTATGTGATATTAAAATTTAAATAACAATTTATTATGTTTCAACTGAGACATAAATATTTAAATACCAAATACATGTCTTAATAAATCCAAATAAAGAAACCTATAAAATATCTAATCAAATACACACGAGTTGCACTCACAAGAGGAGTCATGTGTATCCACTTCAGCTCCAGCTTCCATTGCTGCCACGTTCCCGTACACAGACGCATTCATATAATCTTCAACGGTATAACCTGCATCATCAACTAAAAATATTCGACGTCGAGGGGTGAGCACACATCACGGCTCAGTGAGTAGCCAAAACAATGCAACAGTACATATGCATGCAATTAATTTATATCTTTGGTTCGGTTTAAAGTTTGCAGTATGCAATAGAAAGGTTTAGGTAGTCAAAGGTCGCGTTTATTGATCCCGCCTCTATACACAAGTGTGTGACGTCACCCGAAGATCACGCTTATCGTCGACTCACATGCACCCAACCATGAACATTATATAACAAAGTAAAAATTGCTCGAGTAATAGAGTCGAGCCAGAAGGAGAGCTACCTTGCTCAAAAACAGGGTTATTAAAATGGCCAAATGGAAATTCATACAAAGGGGGGAATAGAGGGACATTCAAACCCTTCCGTAATCAAGGCTTTACATGCACCCAACCATGAACATTATATAACAAAGGTTAATGTTTATTGCTATATGTTGCCATACCAACACGTAAGCCCCTGTTGGCGAGGGCTGCAAACTGGGCTCGCAACTATACAATCCTAATGCCAAAAGTGTATCCAAGGCCTCACCCCAGCATCCCTCAGAATGTCCATAGAGATAGAGCTAAGGCCCCCCGGTAGAGTCAGAGACTACAAGGACCGAGACCACCTCCCTTGATACTCTACGACATAATAGTTCTGCTAAAGTAATGGTGATACGACGATGCTAATGCACAAGACTTGAGTTAGAGATAGAGCTAAAGTGCTGAGACCCGCCAAAGGTTAACATTTATTGACGTTCTCATCACACCTCCCCTGATAATCGCTCGCATCAAGTACACTAACCACACACATACAATCACATGCCTATTCCTATCATCATCATCATCATCATGTTATAAACAATAAAATAAATATGCATGAAAAAATAATAGAAATATTGGATGACATGTTGTATGCACATTACAAACATCTTCGCATAGAATCAAGCACGGCATAGGACTCAAGAAAATAAAAACAGTTTTGTTATTAACCAATTAGTTTGGAGTTCTGGTTCCTCACCTTAGCTTGCTAAAAGATACTTTTCCAAGCTTTAGAATCACCTTTACAATGTTATTATATTGTTAGAAGACCTAACAAATTCGATAGAATTTAATTAGAATTAATTTCAGATTTAAAAACTACTCTGTTAACTGAGGGTCGGAGGTAGGGTCGGAGTCCTGAACTTCTCAAACACTGAGGGTCGATGGTCAGAATCACCTAGGGTCGGATGGTCATCGACCCTCGGTGCGACCCTCTGTGCACTTTGGTCCAATTCCCTCTTTTTAATCCAATCTTCGTGTTTGGGTCCTATGGCTTACTTCTACATTCCATTCAACATTCATTCCATGGTCTAGAACCATGAATCATCCACCTAAATAGCTTTCATGAATTCTTCTATGGTTTTCCATGAAAACCTAACCATAGATTGATGGTTTGGGTTTCTCCGAGATCACACTCTCACCAATAACTAACCCAAGGTCTGTAGAAACTCATGGAATTAGTATCCATACTTGAGAAGAATAATCCTTCTCTACAACTCCTCTCTTTTGGCTTAATTCTCTTCCTTGTTCCTCTTCTTCTTCTTTTCTTTCTATTCTATTTCTCTCAATTCAATTAGGGTTGTGAAAGGAGTGAAAGTGGCTTAAGGACGTCCTTTAAATAGAGTAGGAACATCCTAAAATAAGTCCCTTTGTGATTCTGAAAGAATCCCTATTGAAAATTAGGAAATTTCCTAATTCTATTTCCTACGGTAACCGAGGGTCGATGATCCCGTCGACCCTAGGGTTCTAAGCTGTCCGACCCTCCCTTCAAAACTGAGGGTCTGACTTTCTGTTTTGGGAGGTCTAACCCTGCTTAGCTGGGTATGCGACCCTCCCCCTATTTTAAGTGTTTTTGGGTCGATTTGATACCTGGGATCTCGATCTCCTTCACGCCCTTGGTACATTTGGCTCGACCATGACGGGTAAACCTGGTTCAAGGTGGTAAGACGGGGTTAGATTGACACGGGTCTTACAACTCCCCCCAACTTATAAAAATTTCGTCCTCAAAATTGTACGTACCTTCTGAATCAAATAAGTGAGGGTATTGCTTTCGCATAGCATTCTCTTCTTCCCATGTAATCTCTTCCATGTCTCTATTTTTCCATGTGACCTTAACATAGTAGATATCTCTGTTGCGTAGACGTTGAACTTTTCGACTAGTGATTTCTGTTGGTGTTACTTCAAATATCAAATCATCAGTCAATTCCAGCAAATCTACTGTCAAAACATGCGTTGGGTCTTTGACATACTTCTTCTATAGGGAATGTTTAATACGTCATGCACACTTGACATAGATGGTGGTAGTGCTAACTGATAAGCCACTTGTCCACGCTTAGCTAAAATTTCATATGGCCCGACATATCTTGGACTTAGTTTCCCTTTCTGTCCGAACCTCTTCAATCCTCGCATAGGCGATACCTTCAAAAATACTTTATCACCTACGACAAACTCCAGATCTCTTCGTCAAGTGTCTGCATATTGCTTCTGACGGTTCTGAGCTGTTCTCACTCTTTCCTTGATGATGTCGACCACTCGACAAGTCTCTTCAATAAATTCCAGTCCAATAATACTACGTTCTCCAACTTCATTCCAAAACAAGGGAATTCGACACTTCCTGCGATACAGTGCTTCATAAAGTGACATCTGTATAGTAGCCTGATAGCTATTGTTATAAGCGAACTCGATCAATGGTAACTTTTCGTCCCATGATCCTTTAAAATCAATTATACATGCTCGTAGCATATCTTCTAGAATCTGGTTTGTACGCTCCGACTGTCCATCTGTCTGTTGGTGGAATGCAGTGTTGAACTTCAACATTGTACCCATAGCCTTTTGCAATCCCTCCCAAAACTTGGAAGTAAATCGTGGATCTCTATAAATCACAATGCTTTCTGGAACACCATGTAACCGAACAATATTATCCACATACAGCTTCGCTAACCTTTCTAGTGTATACTGAGGTCGTTTAGGTATGAAGCGAGCTGTTTTAGTCAGACGGTCCACAATCACCCAAACTGCATCAACTACTCGAGGAGTCAATGGTAGCCCTGTGACGAAGTCCATAGTGATACAGTCCCATTTCCATGCTGGTTCCGATAATGGCTGCAACAGTCCTGTGGGTCTTTGTCGTTTAGCCTTTACCTTCTGACAATTTAGGCATTGGGACACGAACTTAGCTACATCTGCTTTCATTCCCCTCCACCAATATAGTTTCTTTAGGTCATGATAAGTTTTTGTACTTCCAGGATGTATCGAATAGATGGTGGTGTGGGCTTCCTTCATCAATCGATGTCTAACGTCTGCACTTTCTGTTTCAGGTACACATATTCTTCCTTTGTATTTCAGTACCTTCTCATCATCCAAGGTGAACTCAGGGTTGGTCCTACCTTTCTCAATATCTTCTTGTACTGTTCTCAGATAAGGATCTGCTTTGATAGCTGTCTTCAATTCATCCACTATATCCGGTATAATCTTCAATGCCGCGAACATATTCGAAAACCGATGAATAAACCCTTGGTTGGCTGATCCATCCATTGTATCTATTACATACTGCTTGTTGCCGTGATTGAATACCCTTCCAGTAGTACACATTGTTGTAGTCATGCTAACTTCTCCTTGCGATTTTATCATTGCCTTTCTGCTTAATGCATCCGCTACTACGTTCGCTTTTCCTGGATGATACTGGATATCACAATCATAGTCTTTCAATAGTTCCAGCCATCTTCTTTGTCTCATATTCAACTCCTTCTGATTAAATAAATAAGTAAGACTTTTATGGTCCGACTTAATTTGGAATTTCTCCCCGTATAGGTAATGTCTCTATATCTTGACCGCATGTACAACTGCCGCTAGCTCCAGATCATGAGTGGGATAATTTTTCTCATGTACCTTTAACTGTCTTGAAGCATAAGCAATCACTTGCTCTCCTTGCATAAGCACACATCCCAATCCCAGTCCCAACGCATCAGTGTATAAAGTAAATGTCTGTCCTGGAACGGGAATAGTCAAAATCGGAGTGGATATCCATCTGGTCTTCAGCGTTTGGAAACTCTTCTCACATTTATCGGTCCACACAAACTTTTCACCTTTCTTAGTCAAACTGGTGAGAGGGACGGCAATCCGAGAATAGTCTTCTACGAATCTCTGATAATAACCAGCTAAACCCAGAAAACTTCTAATTTCTGAAACGCTCTTTGGTGCTTCCCACTTCACAATAGTGTAAGCACCCCCTTTTTGCCATC